>OZ017741.1:152577780-153957780 GCA_963969285.1 Odontomyia ornata | reverse complement strand
TACATGCAAAAAAATTAGCACTGCTGCAGCGCCGCATTATTTATTACAGTCCCTCCTCTCGGCCCAGCCATCTGGTCGTGTAATTGTTTGGCGACGTGCAACAAGTGGTTCGAATTCGAATGTATTATTCTTTCATTTTGCGTCTTTAAGAAAGGAGCATACGTTTAAACGAAGAGAGATTAGATGAATGGGTATTCAACACAGAAGCTCACCCGTCACCAATAAAAGGCGCCAACTTATTTTATCGTATGGCAGCTGTGCCTTCATCACAGCCTTGAATAAATTCAAAAAGGTTTCGTTTGTTGTGTTTGATCCAAATAGTATTTTTAAAACGGTTGTGTTGATAGTTTCTTAATTTTACGTTGATTTCATTCCTTCTACACTACCAGTTTTCGTTTATGAGTTCTAATTGATTCTTTTTTGCTACGCCTCAAGAACACCAAGACCACATTATTCTAAATAACGCGTAGTAAAATTGTCTCGAACCGATTGAATGCAATAGCGCGAGCTCATTATTGACAAGACTTTATTTCTTGTGCGTGTGTATAAGAAATACAAAAAAATGCAAACAATTATATTTAGAGTAAAACGAAATAATTTTATACTATTCTAGATGCATGATGTAGAAAATCTAATAAAATTAAGGGATGTTTGAAGTGTAACAAATTGTAGTAATATTTAATATAGGAGTTAACTAATTAGTGAAATTTACGAAATTTATCTTAAACTTACACTTAAAGTGCGTGAATAAATTGACTTGTATGAATGAAAACGTGGACTATTTGTATAGATGAAAATAAACTATTTACCGCAATCCGATAATTCTGTTATAGCAAGTCAATCTTATTCCACCTTAATTTATAATCTTTGCTTTTCAAGTTTTGATGGTCTTTGTATTATATAAAAAGTGAAAACACGTAAATTTAAAGGATTGTCTGTAAAAAAAACAAAAAAAAAAGGGAATTTTTTTATAAATAAATTAATTTTACACCTACGCCAGAATAAAAGTCCGTAAATAATAGAATTTTTGAAAATTGATTATAAAGTAATTGTAAAGTAAAGATGATGGAGGAAACGGTAGTAAAATAAATCAATTATTGTTTATAGTACAATTATAATGGATATTTATTAATATGGCAAAATTTTTAAAATCATCTAAAGTGGAGATACATATGATTATGATTTGTACTTAGAGAATAGTGTTCATATATTATTCTGAATTGAGTCCACACGACCCACTTTTATGCGAGAAATTGCTTAAGCAGCGCTAATTATTTAAATGATGATTTATACCATAATTCAACCAAAAAAACAAACAAGTCTTCATAATATATTTTTATTATTAGAAAATTTGCGAAAAAAAAATTAGTAATAAAATGAATTGCTAAATTTAACCACGACTTTCCTTTTCAGCGGTTCTTCTTTTTCAGTGGGAAGAGAGAGCGCAGGGTAGGTATGCCGTCGCGAGGGTAGGGTTTCGCCAAATCCGCTGAGGTTGGTTTCGCGTCGCGCGCGGTACGCGGTGCCTTTGATTGTTTCGTTATTTTATTTAGAGTAGTCTTCGTCGGGTTGAGTTAGAGTAGTATACTTTTCGGTACCGCGTCGGTGATTCGGTAACGCGCCTATGGTGATTTTGTAGTGTTTTGATTTGAGATCTGTGGAGAGATCACATCCAGAAAGTAACGTAGGTTTCCCGTTCTTGATGAGTAGTTATTGACGCGTTTGGAAATCGGGCATGTTCAGGTGGCTGAAATATTGTAATTGAGCGTAACCCATTCGGAGACCCGCGACCGAAATCCTCTCCGAACTAGCTGGCCGACAAGCAGCCACCGCGTGAATGGGTTACGGTGCACGGATTGGTTGACCTGTTGGTACCATCCGTTGGCACTACTCAGACTTAACGTCTAGAACCGATGAGAGGTCGGTTCCGCGTTCGAACCTAAAAGGTAGAAAATCGTTACAAATGGCGCCCAACGTGGGGCCCGAAGGGGAAACAACATCACTCTCCTTCGAGTTCTCACATTTGTAATTTTGCTGTCGGCAGATGAACCGATTCAATTTTTATTGTCGCCCTCACCATTTGATATTAACGTAGCATACTTTGGAGGGTTCCGTAAAGTAAAGATAGAGTCACCGATAAACTTTCTTTTGGTGTTGTTTGTCTTGTCTTCGGTATAATAAGGTCTACAGCATCTTCTGGAGTTCTTCGTTCGTGGTGGCTCTGCCGCCTGAACATGCCGATGATGTTATAGAGTAGTGCGTCCCTTAATGTTACCAAAAGAAAGGCTTGCACATTTTTATAAAGTTTGTAGTCGGACAGTTCTAATTTTGAACAAACTGATGGTGCCAGGGGTTTTCAAATACACTGCTTGGAGTTGCGTCAGTTTTTTCTGGGAGCTAATCTGATGACCGGCAGTGATAAAATCCGCATCATCAATTAGTCCTGACCGACACCCGATTTGTTTTTATGATTGGTTAGCGGTTTTTATTAGCATACTTTCGTTGAAGACAGGGACTTGTATTCAAGGAGAGGGGCCTAAAATTATAACAACCATCTCTCCACTGCGGAAACAATTGTTTCTTTACTAGTGAAGCGCGAAACCCTTCAGTCGCTCCATGTATGGGTCGGCATCGAAGAGACTGTCCTGTAATAAACATAAGCAGTCGAGCAGCCCCGTGGTGATCAGGAGTGGCTGCTCCTGAAGAGATAAGGTGGTCACCACGTCGAAACTGCTTAGTTTGTTGTTTTACTAGTGTAAAGTAAACTGCATCCGTCAAGTTTCCATCCTTTAGGCAGAGATGAGTGGTTCACTTCAGCCACTTTAACATCTTTAGGTTTGACATTCCCCTTGTAATGCAACGACCTTCTTCTGTGAAAGTAACGGTTGCTTTTTGTGTAATGTTTGCGTTTGTCTCAAGCCTCCGTGTCCGCTAACTTTAACGAGGCAAAAAAATATTGAATTACTGTAGAGTAGCTTAATTGACACCTAATAGAACTTTTCTAAAGACAATAATAATTGATCGGTGCGTCTTGTAGAGTAGAGAACGCGTGATAAGTATTTTGTAGTGTAGCTTCGTGGCTCGACAAGAACCCGCCTCATATGATCCCGCAAATGCTAGTCGTCAAACACGCATACGCGGTCGTTAAGCGAAGCTAGTTAGCTGAGCTCGGTATTGCTTATAGCTCGCTGACACTTATGCCAGACCATCGGCACCCGTGTCCTACACGGGCATTAAAAAAATCATTACAAAATGCTTATAGGGCTCTGCTATGCCGAATTAATTATTGGGGTGATTCAGCGCCGAATCACAGAAGAAAGGCTCCATTTGGCAAAGAAAAAAGTGCTCTTCCACCATGACAACGCACGGCTCACACCTCCGGCGTTCCCACGGACAAATTGGGCTACGAACTGCTACCCCATCCACAGTTTTCTCCAGATTTGACCCCGTGCGACTTCTTTTTGTTTCCAAACTTGAAAAAGTCACTTGCCGAGCAGAAATTTGAGTCGGATGAGGAGGTCACCGCCGCCACGGAGGCCTTCTTTGCAGACCTCGAGAAAACGGACTTTTCAGACGGGTTAAAGAAGTTTGAGCATCGCTGGGCCAAGTGTATCGAACTAAAGGGAGATAATCTTAAAAAATAAATTGCCACTTTTCCAAAATTTTCGTTTTTCTTTTGTAGGCTAAGTACTTACCGAAATCTTTTCATATCGACGTATCTTCGCATGTCCAAGCATCTTACTTATTTACGAAAGTGCAATATTTTCACGCGGCGCTTTATTAGTTTTCATTCATTCGGCCAACAATAATACGGGAAGGATAAGACGACCAAACATAATCTATTTATTACACGAGCGAGCTTATTAGTCGGAGCTCTACTCTTCTACAGCAAACAACGAAGTATTTAACTAAAACGCATTCACACTATTTCTTCTCCTTCTTCTTCTTAGCACTACAGCCCCTTTCGGGCCTTCGCTTCCTGCAAACAGCGCCTCCAACTGTCTCGGTCCGTTGACCGCGTCATCCAATTCCGAAATCCGAGCAGCGATGAACTGTCTTCGTCGCCCGAGTCAGACCAGCATTTCCTCGGTTTCCCCACTGGCCGCCGGCCTTCAGTTCTCCTAACGAATACCTTCTTGGGTATCCGTTGTTCGTCCATACGATTCATGTGTTCAGCCCATTGCAGCTTCCGCAGTCTTACAATCCTTGAGACCTCCGATTCGTCAAAAATTTCATACAGCTCATGGTTGCATCGAATTCTCCATCGGTCCCCGTCTAGCTTCGCATTTTTTTAGGGGTGCCGCCCCCCACGTACCCGAGGAAATTACCGCAGGGGAAGTGTCGGTCGGCAGGAGTATTCTTGGAGGCTACCATTCTTTGGGGAGCGACACCTCCACCGGCCCGAGGATATGGAGGTCACCTTGAGGTCCCCTCCTGGGATGACAGGTAACGACCGTGATTGAATCTGGACTACGCTTTGAACAAAGAACTGGTATTGATCCTTTGGGCTGGCGTATATGTTGTTTTTTTAGTGTGGTAGGGAGGTGAATGCCATTTATGCACAGAGTGTGGGAATCCCATGCTCGCAAGAAGGCGACTGGACTATCCACTAAACACCTCCCCTGTCAACCTGAGAAACCAGCCTGGAACCGTTTGACACATTACTTCGGGCCAGGTCTCGTTTTGTTACACCGTGAGGCACCTTCAAGCTGGGGGATCCCTTTCCTAGCTGGAGGGGCGAGGGGAAGAGGAAGTGCCAGAAAAGCGATTCCCAGCCCCAACACTCCCGGCTTCTGTGAGTCGCTTTTATCTTTAAGGACTGCCCGAACATAATGTGCCGCCTGGTTCTATTTGTCAACCGATTCGAGCATCACTGCAAATATATTATCCGGGGTGAGCTCTCCCGTCTCCCTGTAGAGTTCCCTTCACAGCTTGACCCATTTTGTACACGCAAAAAATTGTGGCAGGCATTGTCCTCCTCTTCTGGACAAAGCGGAGAATCGGGGGACCGTGACTTACCAATCTTGTGCAGGTAAGACTGAAAACACCCATGCCCGCTTAAAAGTTGGGTCAGAAAGAAGTCATTCTCACCATGCCTCCGATTTAGCCACGGTCTCACATCCGGGATGAGGCGCGCAGTCCACCTTCCCTTCGTGCAATTCACCCAAGACTGCTGCCAATCGTTGATCGAGCGCTGTCTCTCCTCGCGGACAACCATCTCGTTTCGGCGCAGGTAAATAGCGCGGCGCTCTCTAGCAAGGAGGCCGACAGGTATCACGCCTGCAATTACTCTCACCGCCGAATCAGAGACTGTCGGATACGAATATGCAATCCCTAGTGCTCCTCTTCTCTGTGCCTGTGCCAAACAAGCAAGACAGATCACTACCTCTTTACTGAGAGCGTCGCCCCATACTTCTGCGCCGTACAGTAGCACTGACCCTACAGCACTCATCAAGAGGCGTCTTCTTGATGGGCTAGGTCCTCCTAAGTTGGCCATAAGTCGACTCAGAGCCGATATTCCCCAAGCAGCCTTCTCAGCCGTTGCCCTGATTTGCTCAGAGAAACTCATCTTCGAGTCGATCAGTAGCCCCAGATACTTCACCGCTGGCTTCGATTCGATTTGTATGTCTCCAATACTGATCATCCTTACTCTAGGGATTCTCTTTTTTGTCAAGATGACCACTTCGGTTTTCTCCAGTGCTAAACTGAGCCCGCGAGCAATCATCCAGTCCCTCACTCGGCGAATTAGCATACCTAGCCTAAGTTGTGCTTGTTCAACGGTGCGTCCAGCGACCAGAGCCGCAACATCACCCGCATAGCCGACCAAGCGCGACTCATCTGGCATCTCAAGTCTCAGTAGCCCGTCGTAAGACACGTTCCACAAATCCGGACCAAGGATAGATCCTTGGGCAACATAGAGATAGATCCCTGGGTATACTCGTATGTTGGTTTGAACCTAGTTGCTTTTCACGGAAGCACTCGTGCGTGAACAGCTCCAATTCAACTATGATCCCGGCTCCATCTCGGTAAAACCTTGGCCGGCCTCGAAGTACGTTTGAAGTTCGCACCATAAGTTTGGTGGTGTATGTTCGAATGAGACGGACTCCCGATTCGCGCTGCTCTGGCTCTGAGCACTTGTCCCCATAACGGCTGGTGCTGACCCTCGCATGGCCACCTTGCTCTGCAAAGATAACCATAGGACCAAAAGTGAGACTAAACACATGAACGGAGATAGCAGTTCTGAGGGGGGGAACGCAATAAAACTGAAGCAACTTCAACTAAAAACTCTAAAAACAGATCAAAAAGTTTTTAAAAAAATATACAAAAATAACAACGACGAAGCAAGGGTCTTAAATCCCGAAATAATAAGGAACGACTATGAAGCCCACATAGTGATCACGGCAGAAAAGAAAAGGACTGACCGGCCAAATAAAGAGCCTTTGTGTGATTTCACCGCTACCGTCGAAAATGTGGCGAAAGTACTGTATTCGGAAACGGAAGCCGATAACCTCTCCCAAGAAAGGTGGTCGCAAGATAGAATTGCCACCCAGCGACATGAAGAAGAAAGGCTAATCCTAAAAGCGGGAAATGTTCTAATAAGAATAAAATCTGCATTGGACAGTAAAGACTGGGCTCCCAGAAGGACTAGAAGAGCTCCTAGGCCGCATAGGGCATTACCGGAGGAGCTGGTTAAAGGCCGAAGAAGAGCAAAAGGCTAAAAAAACGCTGAAGGCTAAGCCTTAAGGGCACGGGCAGGTAGCTCCACCATCAAACATCAATAAAAGAATGGTGTCTAGCCCAATCAAAGGAGATCGAGATAAAAAAAGGAAAGGAAATGGCACTTGCTGGGCGTGGAACGACATCAAAGGTTTCTGTCAGTGCTGACGAAATGAGCGAAGAAAGCCGCAAAGAACCTCCTTCAAAAAGTGTCAGAAAATAAAGTTCGCACGGACGCCCATCATGAAGAAAGACCTGATGCAAAATAGGAGAGGAAGAAGCCCCGACGAAGACCCCGGCAGCAGGCACGGCTCGTTAAACTCCAACATGGCCGATCCAAACTCTAAAATAGTTATTTCTTTTTTTCTATGCAATCATAATGAGGATTTTTATTGAAAAAAAACACCACAAAATCAGAAAACAGCACTGTGTAGTGATTATAAAAGTTTCCAAGTCCGTAAAGGACTGCAGCGATGTTCTGCTGCCTCGGCAGAAGAAGATGAAAATATCTGCCGAGAATGCCCTCGTCTGGAGACGCGTGAATGCGCTGGCAGGCTAGCATTGCGGTGTCGTGGAGCGGGTTCATTTCCCCAGCACGAGGACCCACTACAAAAAATTTCGCACTCACGAATTTGGTGGTCAGTCGATCAAGAGGCGACCGAAGTCGCAAAAAGTGTATATAACTACACCGAGAGAGAAAGTACTTGTTCCGAGAACAAGTGGAACCTGAAAAAAAGGCGGACTTGGGGTAACCTCGTCATTACCCGACGAAGCTCATGGCCCACAAATGGAAGAAGGGCAACCGGGTGGTGATGGAGCCCCTTCGCACCCACCCAACCGGAATAAATCCATATTTTGTTGCAGTGGCCAGGCATTCCTCTTCTGAGTGTAAAACTCATACAATTTGACTTGTATAAACTTTCCAATCAGAAGGGGAGTACCCCGGTGACCAATTTATGCCATAGAATCATACAATTCGATTGCATCACGCTATGCCATAAAGAGGCACTCTGCTTGGGCCACTCAACCCGCGATGTCACCTGAAACAAAGAGAAAAAAAAAAGGATTAAATTTTTAGGGGGCAGCCTGCCGCCGTACCGGGTCCTATACTCGGTCCAAAAGAAGCAAAATAGAAAGTCCGAAAGTTCTGGGATATTAACACATTTTAATTTGTAAAAAAAATAACATTATGTTCTGTGCAAAAAGAAAATATAAAAACGAGAGATCAGGGCAATCATCTAATAGTTTATAACATTAAGTAATCAATACAAAAGCGACCGAGTACCGATTAAGCAAGGTCTTTTCGAGACTACAGACGTTATCGCAAGAAACGCAGGTGTCCGAGTGCTTTGGTTTAGTATTTGTATGTAGGTAAATTCAATGAAACATGCAAAGAAAAATATAATTTTTGAACAAAAGAAGGGTACTTACCCCCAATCCTCCTCCTACGAGCGCTCGTGTTCGGGGCGGGGAAGCCTGTAAATGCTTAATAATCCAAACCGAAACCAAAATCCACTCGTACTAGCCGGTTTCATTTAATTATGACTTATTATCTAACAAAAATTTAGTAGTAATTATTCGCTTTCACCAAATTCAATAAATTTAAACAAAAATACAATCAATGATTGCCTCACGTTTCCCTAAACGGCTGAAGTTTCCGATGTCTATCATTAGGAAATTTTGAAGTCCTATGACTCAATTATTGCCTATGTGAATTCATACGCGACCTAGCTAACTTCCGTCTTATCGGTGGAGACAAATGAGCTCTTTGGAGTACGGGCGTTCCGCTGATTCTGTCAAAAGTCATATAAAATCTCGTTCTCCTCCGGTGTGCAGTAAATTCCTACAGAAAGATGGGATTCTCGACAATTCAATCGGCCAGTCGGCGGAAAACGGCCACTGTGCAAGCGGGAGCGAATTTTGTACCGCGCGCAAACTATCACAAGTTTCCTTCCTTTAACTGTGCAAGCGGGAGCGAATCTTGTACCGCACGCAAACTATCAAGAGATTCCTTCACTTAACGGTGCAAGCGGGAGCGAATCTTGTACCGCACGCAACCTATCACGAGTTTCCTTCACTTATCTGTGCAAGCGGGAGCGAATCTTGTACCGCACGCAAACTATCAAGAGATTCCTTCACTTAACGATGCAGGCGGGAGCGAATCTTGTACCGTTTCGATAATTTTAAGAAATTCATTTTGGAAATTGACTAACTCAGCAGTACTATGATTGGTATATTTCCTTCACTTTCACTCTCCGAACCCTTCGTTAAGTTTATTTGGTGCAATTTTGCACTATAAAATATTTGTTAGGATTTGAACAAATTTAATAAAAGCGACTTCATACTCCACGAATTGAATTTATCTTGGAACTGAATTTATTTAATACTCGGTGATAATTTGTAGTATATCTTTTTATTCGAAACTCATCAATTGGTAAAACGAAGTGTCATCCAATTTCACAAAATCTCCAACACTTAAAGTTTATTATATTTTGGATACAATTGAATGTTATTTGAAGATTCCAATTCAAGATGAGTTCGGATTTATTTGCGATTTTCAGAGAAATTTTACAATTGAGCTCATTATCTTTTGTCGACTGTACCATTTATTGTATTTATTTAATGTTTAATAGTATATTTAAATTGTGGGCTTAGAAATTAACATTTATTTGCGCTCATACGCATACTAATTATTTAGCTTCATGCACTGTACTACTAACCATTATATTTAAACAGAGAACAAAAATAAAAATATAAGAAAAAAATGAGTGAAAAACTATTCGTAAAAAAAAATAAATGGTATTATTAGGCAATATAAGAGTGAAATAAGTTCAACTTATCCTTCTAGTTATCATTCTTTTTTTTTCACATATACGAGTATAACTCATTCCTAACGCGCAAATATTCTTACTTAACAGCAAATATTATGTTATTATAAATGGTTCAACTAACGGATAATGTGAGTTAGTAGCTATATAAGCCCACGCTTCTTCTTATAGTCTTCCAAATTTAGAGAACGCTTTGGAGCTGTTTCATTTGCTTTACCAACTGGTTTCGGCAGAACGCTGACTGGATTAACAGGCAATGGAACATCAAGATCGATTTCAAAATCGTGTAACGAGTATAAATTGTAATCTGTGGAATTTGCTTTAGGTTTCTTCTCATCCTCCTGCTTCCTACGATTAGGTGGCGGTGGTGGTTGCGGCCGCTGTGCAGTTTTAACCTCTTCCTTTGCTGCTTCCGCTTTGTTGAATGTCATTCTTGGCTGTTTTGTACGCCGTGTAAATGGATCCTCAATACGCACTCCTTTTGTCGCTCGAATTTCTTCCATAATTGCCTTCTCTGTTTCGTTGGTTTTTTTCAATCACTACTGTATCCGATACTGGATTGGGTTTTAGTTTATTAGTACTATCCGGTTTTATTTCGATGTGGGTTTTCGTTTCAATTTCTCGTTCCTCAGCTGAGTGTTCATCCATTGTTGGAGCCACCGGACTTTCGTCGACACTCGCACTTTTAGTAAGTAATATTGAAGGATTTGGCGCCGAAATAGTAGCAGGAGCTAAGCGGGACACCCAGTGGTCACCTGAAGTCGAACTGGAGCCTGAACATTCTGAATTATCAATTTTACGTCGTTGATAAAACAATATGTACGCTTCGTTATTGATAATTTCTTCTTCAACTTGATCAGCTGGAACCTGGCTCTTGATTTCCCTTCCAAATTGTATAACAGCCGATTCGTTCGCCAGTCCCATATTTTAACGTCTTTTTTATAGAATAAGCTACCAAAATCATGTATCGGATGGAAGCATATCGAAGGAATGATGTTGCCAAATTCGGTTTGGTTTCCATAGAACTCTCGCACGCTGGCTTTTTGAGCCTTACCTACTCGATTACTACAACTGAATATGAATGAAACTTTATGGCTACTTGGAAAAGAAACCACTCTCCTATCGATAACGAATCGCCTTCCAGTACTAACGCACATTACTCTCTTAATTGAGATCCTCGCTCCGATTTACGACGCCACTGCTTGAAATGTTAATATTCATAAAGCAGGTGTAATCGTCTTTTCACTACAGTCAACATGTTGCTCCGGGCACACTTTCGAACTTTGATATCATTTATTGTGTTATGCACACTTAACGGAATTTGTACGAGACGAGAAAACATTCTTCTTCATCCATCGACATCGACAAATTACACTGCAGAAATCACAAATTCACATCAGTTCAAAGAAATGTTAAAGAAACACGTACAGTGCTTTTGTTTTTTGCTCAAAACTCGAAAGTATTTGCAAAAACGGAGCAAAAAGGGAAAGCGCACTGCACACAACACTTGATATTATCCATCTCATTTAATTTTTATTACGAAATGATTCGATCTATTGAAAACTCGTCTTGATATAATTTTGAGAAACTTCAGAATACACGATAGCAAAAACATCCCAGCAAGTCAGAACTGTTCAAATAAATTTTTAGAATTAAATTTATTCGGATAAACATTTTTCACACACTTCGATCTTGATATTGATTCCAAAGCCCCAACTAGGGTTAAAAAATCAATTTTAAAATTTTGTAAACAACACTACATTTGTGGTCAGTTCATTACTTTCTTGTTACTACACAATTATTTCTATCTTGCACAAAGCAACCGTTCATCCTAACCAAATCAATAACTTGCTAAATCAACAAACAAAACTACGAAAACTACACCGAACTTTCGCATTTGTTTTTAGTCTAAATTTAGGTCGGTACATTTTCATTTTGAAATGATCAACATTATTGTTAATAAATAGAAATTTTTTTGTAGGCTCATTGAGTAGGAATCGGAAAAACTTTTTATCAATAATGGTAGCGGTGATAGTGGCGGGGTTTATTTCGGGTTAGTAATAATATTAATAAGTTGCGTATCAAATTGTTCCGCACTTATTGCTTTATTATTATTATTATGAAATTGCTTCTTTTCGCGAAGGTCCCTCGAGCAGTTTGCCTAGGCAGGCTGCTCGATTACTACAGGACATTCAACAACTCAAAAAAATAAAAACATAATATCCTCTGTATGACAACCTAGGGCCTATCTGCTTAACCCATCCTAACCCTATATAAAGTTATTTCCTTCCACACATCCTGTAGACACTGAAGATGACTCAAAGGAGTCGAAACGCGTCTGGTCACTCAAAGAAGCAAAGCCTGACGGCTTTTCTCGAGAAAAGAGAATTGGCCTGTGGATATCAAACAATCAAAATAATGGACTTAAATACTAAACTCTATTGAAATCACGACCTGTGTCCTTCCGTCTGTCCGTATGTACGTCACAGGTAAAAATGATGATCTCTTGAAAATTTCGCGGTTAAAAATTTTTTCAGAGTTTTTAAGGAGGACTCCCCATATCGAGGATAATCTTTAAAAATAAATTATTCATATTAGGTAGTCGCAAGGGGCGTCATATGAAAGTCCAATGAGATCTTTTCAAAACAGGTCTTAGAATTACCTTATCAGTGTCGAGGGAGCAGGAGAGGGTAAAATGTATGAAATTTTCGCGTAGTCAAGTAGTTCGTACAGTCTCCACTCTGTTCATTATTTCAATGGGCCATCGATCTTTCGGAGCAGTTTGCAGTCAAATATGTCCACTGCCTTTAAGGATTTGCCCGTCAGAGTTCACGTTTCACTTCCATATTATAGCACGCGTTTGATTAGTGATTCGTATATACGAAGCTTATTTTGTCTGTGTCCATTTCTGGACTTTAGAATGTGAAGTACGGAGTGATAGGCTTTATTTCCAGCGTTTTTTCGGCGTCCAATCTCATCCGTTGCGACATGCCTTATATTCAGGTTGGCTCCCAGATACACAAAATTATCCACACTTTTAAGGTTATAGTCGCCTACGGTCAGGTTTTGTCGGACTGGAGTGGTTTTCCTCGTTTGAGACATGAAATAAGTTTTAATTTCATTAACTCATGGGTCAATTTGTGTTGCTTTAGATTCGTAGCTTAGAAATGCTTCTTTGGCACCTGAGATTGATCATGCTATAATATTGACATCATCAGCATACGCTACAAACTGTGTAGACTTGAACATTAGTGTACCAAAGGTTTCCGCTAATATCTTCCTGATGACGTGCTCCAGAGCAATATTAAAGAGCATTGGAGCAAATCCATCCCCTTGTCTGATTCTATTTTGAAGCTATCCGTTCACCTTGACCGGGGACTCTGTGTTTAGCATCGTGATTTTGACCATGCGGGCTAGTTTTGTTGGGAGTCAAGCATTATTTTGTACAGGGCGTTTCGATGCTTTATTCTCAGCACAGCACACAGGGCATATTATACTTTTTCAGCAGTCCCTCAGTAACTCCTCCTTTGATCATATTCTGCATATAAGTCGGTGAAAAAAGTTACTGAGTTGAATGTCGTTAAAGTTTTTTTAAGTTTATTCAATATTGGTGTCTACATATCGACGGTTCAGTATAAAAACCTTCTGACATGAGCGGAGTTCTATATTATATATATATATATATATATATATATATATATATATATATATATATATATATATATATATTTATATATAAATATATATATAATACATATATTATATATATATATATATATATATTATATATATATATATATATATATATATATATATATAATATATATTATATATATATATATATATATATATATATATATATATATATATATAATATATTATATATATATATATATATATATATATATATAATATATATTATATATATATATATATATATATATATATATATATATATATAATATATATATTATATATATATTTATATATAATATATATATATATATATATATATATATATATATATATATATATATAATATATATATTATATATATATTTATATATAAATATATATATATATATATATATATATATATATATATATATATATATATATATATATATATATATATAATATAGAACTCCGCTCATGTCAGAAGGTTTTTATACTGAACCGTCGATATGTAGACACCAATATTGAATAAACTTAAAAAAACTTTAACGACATTCAACTCAGTAACTTTTTTCACCGACTTATATGCAGAATATGATCAAAGGAGGAGTTACTGAGGGACTGCTGAAAAAGTATAATATGCCCTGTGTGCTGTGCTGAGAATAAAGCATCGAAACGCCCTGTACAAAATAATGCTTGACTCCCAACAAAACTAGCCCGCATGGTCAAAATCACGATGCTAAACACAGAGTCCCCGGTCAAGGTGAACGGATAGCTTCAAAATAGAATCAGACAAGGGGATAGATTTGCTCCAATGCTCTTTAATATTGCTCTGGAGCACGTCATCAGGAAGATATTAGCGGAAACCTTTGGTACACTAATGTTCAAGTCTACACAGTTTGTAGCGTATGCTGATGATGTCAATATTATAGCATGATCAATCTCAGGTGCCAAAGAAGCATTTCTAAGCTACGAATCTAAAGCAACACAAATTGACCCATGAGTTAATGAAATTAAAACTTATTTCATGTCTCAAACGAGGAAAACCACTCCAGTCCGACAAAACCTGACCGTAGGCGACTATAACCTTAAAAGTGTGGATAATTTTGTGTATCTGGGAGCCAACCTGAATATAAGGCATGTCGCAACGGATGAGATTGGACGCCGAAAAAACGCTGGAAATAAAGCCTATCACTCCGTACTTCACATTCTAAAGTCCAGAAATGGACACAGACAAAATAAGCTTCGTATATACGAATCACTAATCAAACGCGTGCTATAATATGGAAGTGAAACGTGAACTCTGACGGGCAAATCCTTAAAGGCAGTGGACATATTTGACTGCAAACTGCTCCGAAAGATCGATGGCCCATTGAAATAATGAACAGAGTGGAGACTGTACGAACTACTTGACTACGCGAAAATTTCATACATTTTACCCTCTCCTGCTCCCTCGACACTGATAAGGTAATTCTAAGACCTGTTTTGAAAAGATCTCATTGGACTTTCATATGACGCCCCTTGCGACTACCTAATATGAATAATTTATTTTTAAAGATTATCCTCGATATGGGGAGTCCTCCTTAAAAACTCTGAAAAAAATTTTAACCGCGAAATTTTCAAGAGATCATCATTTTTACCTGTGACGTACATACGGACAGACGGAAGGACACAGGTCGTGATTTCAATAGAGTTTAGTATTTAAGTCCATTATTTTGATTGTTTGATATCCGCAGGCCAATTCTCTTTTCTCGAGAAAAGCCGTCAGGCTTTGCTTCTTTGAGTGACCAGACGCGTTTCGACTCCTTTGAGTCATCTTCAGTGTCTACAGGATGTGTGGAAGGAAATAACTTTATATAGGGTTAGGATGGGTTAAGCAGATAGGCCCTAGGTTGTCATACAGAGGATATTATGTTTTTATTTTTTTGAGTTGTTGAATGTCCTGTAGTAATCGAGCAGCCTGCCTAGGCAAACTGCTCGAGGGACCTTCGCGAAAAGAAGCAATTTCATAATAATAATAATAAAGCAATAAGTGCGGAACAATTTGATACGCAACTTATTAATATTATTACTAACCCGAAATAAACCCCGCCACTATCACCGCTACCATTATTGATAAAAAGTTTTTCCGATTCCTACTCAATGAGCCTACAAAAAAATTTCTATTTATTAACAATAATGTTGATCATTTCAAAATGAAAATGTACCGACCTAAATTTAGACTAAAAACAAATGCGAAAGTTCGGTGTAGTTTTCGTAGTTTTGTTTGTTGATTTAGCAAGTTATTGATTTGGTTAGGATGAACGGTTGCTTTGTGCAAGATAGAAATAATTGTGTAGTAACAAGAAAGTAATGAACTGACCACAAATGTAGTGTTGTTTACAAAATTTTAAAATTGATTTTTTAACCCTAGTTGGGGCTTTGGAATCAATATCAAGATCGAAGTGTGTGAAAAATGTTTATCCGAATAAATTTAATTCTAAAAATTTATTTGAACAGTTCTGACTTGCTGGGATGTTTTTGCTATCGTGTATTCTGAAGTTTCTCAAAATTATATCAAGACGAGTTTTCAATAGATCGAATCATTTCGTAATAAAAATTAAATGAGATGGATAATATCAAGTGTTGTGTGCAGTGCGCTTTCCCTTTTTGCTCCGTTTTTGCAAATACTTTCGAGTTTTGAGCAAAAAACAAAAGCACTGTACGTGTTTCTTTAACATTTCTTTGAACTGATGTGAATTTGTGATTTCTGCAGTTTAATTTGTCGATGTCGATGGATGAAGAAGAATGTTTTCTCGTCTCGTACAAATTCCGTTAAGTGTGCATAACACAATAAATGATATCAAAGTTCGAAAGTGTGCCCGGAGCAACATGTTGACTGTAGTGAAAAGACGATTACACCTGCTTTATGAATATTAACATTTCAAGCAGTGGCGTCGTAAATCGGAGCGAGGATCTCAATTAAGAGAGTAATGTGCGTTAGTACTGGAAGGCGATTCGTTATCGACAGGAGAGTGGTTTCTTTTCCAAGTAGCCATAAAGTTTCATTCATATTCAGTTGTAGTAATCGAGTAGGTAAGGCTCAAAAAGCCAGCGTGCGAGAGTTCTATGGAAACCAAACCGAATTTGGCAACATCATTCCTTCGATATGCTTCCATCCGATACATGATTTTGGTAGCTTATTCTATAAAAAAGACGTTAAAATATGGGACTGGCGAACGAATCGGCTGTTATACAATTTGGAAGGGAAATCAAGAGCCAGGTTCCAGCTGATCAAGTTGAAGAAGAAATTATCAATAACGAAGCGTACATATTGTTTTATCAACGACGTAAAATTGATAATTCAGAATGTTCAGGCTCCAGTTCGACTTCAGGTGACCACTGGGTGTCCCGCTTAGCTCCTGCTACTATTTCGGCGCCAAATCCTTCAATATTACTTACTAAAAGTGCGAGTGTCGACGAAAGTCCGGTGGCTCCAACAATGGATGAACACTCAGCTGAGGAACGAGAAATTGAAACGAAAACCCACATCGAAATAAAACCGGATAGTACTAATAAACTAAAACCCAATCCAGTATCGGATACAGTAGTGATTGAAAAAAACCAACGAAACAGAGAAGGCAATTATGGAAGAAATTCGAGCGACAAAAGGAGTGCGTATTGAGGATCCATTTACACGGCGTACAACACAGCCAAGAATGACATTCAACAAAGCGGAAGCAGCAAAGGAAGAGGTTAAAACTGCACAGCGGCCGCAACCACCACCGCCACCTAATCGTAGGAAGCAGGAGGATGAGAAGAAACCTAAAGCAAATTCCACAGATTACAATTTATACTCGTTACACGATTTTGAAATCGATCTTGATGTTCCATTGCCTGTTAATCCAGTCAGCGTTCTGCCGAAACCAGTTGGTAAAGCAAATGAAACAGCTCCAAAGCGTTCTCTAAATTTGGAAGACTATAAGAAGAAGTGTGGGCTTATATAGCTACTAACTCACATTATCCGTTAGTTGAACCATTTATAATAACATAATATTTGCTGTTAAGTAAGAATATTTGCGCGTTAGGAATGAGTTATACTCGTATATGTGAAAAAAAAAGAATGATAACTAGAAGGATAAGTTGAACTTATTTCACTCTTATATTGCCTAATAATACCATTTATTTTTTTTTACGAATAGTTTTTCACTCATTTTTTTCTTATATTTTTATTTTTGTTCTCTGTTTAAATATAATGGTTAGTAGTACAGTGCATGAAGCTAAATAATTAGTATGCGTATGAGCGCAAATAAATGTTAATTTCTAAGCCCACAATTTAAATATACTATTAAACATTAAATAAATACAATAAATGGTACAGTCGACAAAAGATAATGAGCTCAATTGTAAAATTTCTCTGAAAATCGCAAATAAATCCGAACTCATCTTGAATTGGAATCTTCAAATAACATTCAATTGTATCCAAAATATAATAAACTTTAAGTGTTGGAGATTTTGTGAAATTGGATGACACTTCGTTTTACCAATTGATGAGTTTCGAATAAAAAGATATACTACAAATTATCACCGAGTATTAAATAAATTCAGTTCCAAGATAAATTCAATTCGTGGAGTATGAAGTCGCTTTTATTAAATTTGTTCAAATCCTAACAAATATTTTATAGTGCAAAATTGCACCAAATAAACTTAACGAAGGGTTCGGAGAGTGAAAGTGAAGGAAATATACCAATCATAGTACTGCTGAGTTAGTCAATTTCCAAAATGAATTTCTTAAAATTATCGAAACGGTACAAGATTCGCTCCCGCCTGCACCGTTAAGTGAAGGAATCTCTTGATAGTTTGCGTGCGGTACAAGATTCGCTCCCGCTTGCACAGATAAGTGAAGGAAACTCGTGATAGGTTGCGTGCGGTACAAGATTCGCTCCCGCTTGCACCGTTAAGTGAAGGAATCTCTTGATAGTTTGCGTGCGGTACAAGATTCGCTCCCGCTTGCACAGTTAAAGGAAGGAAACTTGTGATAGTTTGCGCGCGGTACAAAATTCGCTCCCGCTTGCACAGTGGCCGTTTTCCGCCGACTGGCCGATTGAATTGTCGAGAATCCCATCTTTCTGTAGGAATTTACTGCACACCGGAGGGGAACGAGATTTTATATGACTTTTGACAGAATCAGCGGAACGCCCGTACTCCAAAGAGCTCATTTGTCTCCACCGATAAGACGGAAGTTAGCTAGGTCGCGTATGAATTCACATAGGCAATAATTGAGTCATAGGACTTCAAAATTTCCTAATGATAGACATCGGAAACTTCAGCCGTTTAGGGAAACGTGAGGCAATCATTGATTCCATATTATAGCACGCGTTTGATTAGTGATTCGTATATACGAAGCTTATTTTGTCTGTGTCCATTTCTGGACTTTAGAATGTGAAGTACGGAGTGATAGGCTTTATTTCCAGCGTTTTTTCGGCGTCCAATCTCATCCGTTGCGACATGCCTTATATTCAGGTTGGCTCCCAGATACACAAAATTATCCACACTTTTAAGGTTATAGTCGCCTACGGTCAGGTTTTGTCGGACTGGAGTGGTTTTCCTCGTTTGAGACATGAAATAAGTTTTAATTTCATTAACTCATGGGTCAATTTGTGTTGCTTTAGATTCGTAGCTTAGAAATGCTTCTTTGGCACCTGAGATTGATCATGCTATAATATTGACATCATCAGCATACGCTACAAACTGTGTAGACTTGAACATTAGTGTACCAAAGGTTTCCGCTAATATCTTCCTGATGACGTGCTCCAGAGCAATATTAAAGAGCATTGGAGCAAATCCATCCCCTTGTCTGATTCTATTTTGAAGCTATCCGTTCACCTTGACCGGGGACTCTGTGTTTAGCATCGTGATTTTGACCATGCGGGCTAGTTTTGTTGGGAGTCAAGCATTATTTTGTACAGGGCGTTTCGATGCTTTATTCTCAGCACAGCACACAGGGCATATTATACTTTTTCAGCAGTCCCTCAGTAACTCCTCCTTTGATCATATTCTGCATATAAGTCGGTGAAAAAAGTTACTGAGTTGAATGTCGTTAAAGTTTTTTTAAGTTTATTCAATATTGGTGTCTGCATATCGACGGTTCAGTATAAAAACCTTCTGACATGAGCGGAGTTCTATATTATATATATATATATATATATATATATATATATATATATATATATATATATATATATTTATATATAAATATATATATAATATATATATTTTATATATATATATATATATATATATATATATATATATATAATATATATTATATATATATATATATATATATATATATATATATATATATATATATTATATATATATATATATATATATATATATATATATATATATAACAGTATATATAGGAAGATTGTTATCAGAAGTATCTGCATCCTCCTTGTAATTTAGTCATCTTAAATATTTTTTTTGTGCACACATATACTTTGAGAGCATACGTTAATTTAAAAGCCTTGACGATTTTACCCCAACTGCCCCAAACAAACTTCTCTATGCCCTTAATTAGCTCACTGAGCCTTCTAATCTGTAGTTGAAAATTAATTGGATTCGTTGCAGGAATTGTTGATGCATACAATAGAAATGGCTTATACAAAATAAAGTAATCATACGTAATCATATATCTCAAGTCAAAATCAATAGAAACCTAAATAAAAGCCGCTTAACTAAAATAAATAACCTGTTTACATATGATTCAAACCACGCGCACTGCAATGGGCTGTCTATAGAAAGGATGAAAGGGCACCGATCCCCCAGACGAATTTCAGTGGTGGAGCAGTAGGAATCTCATATATACTCGTAGATTCATTCATTCCTTCAACAAGGATAATTTTTCTACTATTAATTTGATCGATGATCAATAAGAAGCTAGTTTCGATACCTTGACGTTTTCTTAGCTAAGAACAAATATCTTCAAGGGTTCTCCATCTTACCACTCCATTTTCAATGAATATAATTTAATCATCAATCGTCCATGTTAACGTAAATTTTTTGTCGACATAAGGTGGAAATCCTGAAAATATATTTCTTTTATGATACTTTACTAGATTAATTCTGTCCCGGAATAAATGCAAATTTTGCATGTACCAATAAACCTTGCGTAAGTCTATGATTTTTAAATGTTTCGTTACACTAGCCAGAAATACTGAGTTTTTGATAACCAATCACATCCCATTTTTTCCAGATTCTTAGGTCAATTGGTCTTCAAAACAGTGCCAAATGCTTCTCATCTTCAACCAGCAGTGGCATCAGTTTTTCGCTGTCCAACGAACAGAAAGAAATACAAGAAGTAGCCAGAAAATTTGCCCGCGAGGAGATCATTCCAGTAGCAACTCATCATGACAAAACTGGAGAATTCCCATGGGATATCGTGAAAAAAGCATGGCAGCTAGGCTTAATGAATGGTCATATTCCTCCTGATGTAGGCGGACTGGGGCTGGATGTGCTCACAAATAGTATAATTGCCGATGAGCTTGCATACGGTTGCTCTGGAATGATGGCTCCAACCATTGTTACTTCAGTAGGCGTAAGTAGCTTCACTTTGAGTCGTCCCTTTATGAATTAAATTTTATATTCACCATTTCAGCAAATACCTGTTGTTCTTGCTGGAACACCAGAGCAAAAGAAAAAGTATTTAGGTAGATTAATAGAGGAGCCATTGCTTGCGGCGTTCTGCGCTACTGAACCTATTGCAGGATCTGATGTGGGCGGTACAAAAACAAGGGCTGTAAAAAAAGGCGACGAATATATACTCAATGGACAAAAGATGTGGATCACTAATGGGGGCGTAGCTAGTTGGTACTTTGTACTGGCCAGAACTGACCCAGACCCAAAAGCTCCAGCAAGTAAAGCATTCACAGGCTTTATTGTCGATAGGGAGACACCAGGCGTGATTCCTGGTCGAAAAGAAATAAATATGGGCCAACGAGCGTCTGACACTCGAGGTATCACATTCGAGGACGTTCGAATACCAAAGGAGAACGTAGTCCTCGGCGAAGGAGCTGGTTTTAAACTAACCATGTCTACGTTCGATATGTCCAGGCCAGAAGTGGCTGCTGGAGCAGCAGGTGTGGCAAGGCGATGTTTAGATGAATCCTTGAAATACGCTCTTGAAAGGAAGACTTTTGGAGTTCCAATAGCCAACCACCAGGCTGTTCAATTTATGCTTGCCGATATGGCAATCATAGCAGAAACCGCTCGTACCTTGTATCAAAAGGCAGCGTGGGAAGTTGATAGGAGTAAGTTCGACAATTTCGAAATAAGTAAAAACTAACTTCTATTTTTTGCTTTGAAGATATCAAAAATAGTTTCTATGCGTCCATTGCCAAATGTTATAATGCTGATATGGCGATGAAAGCTGCGCAGGATGCTGTTCAAATTTTCGGTGGAAATGGTTACAATACAGAATACCCGGTAGAGAAATTAATGCGTGATGCTAAAATTTTTCAAATTTACGAAGGAACAAGTCAAATTCAAAGGGTCGTCATATCACGGCGCCTCGTTGAAAAGGCGAAAGCGGGAGAATTACGATGATGTGATTTTGTAACTGGTCTAAAAGGGATGTTTGCATTTATTTTAAGTTCAATTACACTAAGAATTAACGTTAATATATTAGATGAAATTTTGTAATTTTGGTGGAAAATTTTTGACCATCCTTAAATGGATTTATTTAACTTTTTTGGTAAATGCGAATATTTTATTACAGGGAATAAATTGAATTGAATGAAAAAATAACGTCTACTTAGGATTAGTGGCATTGGGATTCATCCCGTGATTTTTCCGAGGGATTATAACCCTAGCCAATTATAATAAGTTCACAATCAAATCATGAAAAAATATTAATAAGAGTGCTGATCATTTTATCATCATGCATACTGTTACTGCATAGAATATGAGAAAATAATCCAACTATTAACAGCCAACGGATTTGACAGAAAACTGATCGATAAATATCCATACAAACACAAATTTACATCGCCATAACAATTTATCGACACTTTTCGAACAAAGCAATAATATCATAATAAACAACAGCGTATAAATGCCATTCATCTACAACCCTTCGGTTACAAACCACCTGAGGAAGGCATTTGAGAAAGAAAATATGAGAATGGTATACACTAGATATGTGTAATGCGGCGCTGGGCGAATTGCGCTAATACACTATCCACGTCGCCTTCGCAATATAATGGCCTCTCATATCGACGTCATCCAGCTCCTTACAAGGAATTAGTATACGAGTAATCCATAGCCGAATACAAGAAAGATCTGGTGAATAAGATCAGACGACTTTAGAACACCCAAAAAGCGTAGCAAAGAAAGGGAAAAACTTAAAGTTTTCAAAAAATACAACATCAACACAGCTTTTAAAACAAGAAACAGCTTCGGGCCAATATAACGCACAAACACAAAGGATAAGCAGAGTGCATACAAGCTAACTGGTGCATGTCAATACAGCTATATTGGACAAACAGAACGCAAGATAAGAACAAGATTTCGTGATCACATAAGGGATTATAACAGAAAGATACGGAACCCTCACGCAACACCGAAATCCAACTACGCAAATCACAATTTTGACAACAAATGTACACTAACTCCCATAAAAACCCCGTTAAGCTGCTACATGTACAACAAAAACGTCTGAACGTACTAGAAAATATGGAAATATACAAACAAAAGACATTTGATGGGCAAATAATAAATGAACAAACAAACACCAAATCGGATGCAATATTCGAGTCCTTAAAACTACTAAAAAAAAAAACAAAGATAAAGCAACACAATAACTACAGATGAGCAAATATCTTAGGAAGTATGTCTTATCGTAATTTACCATGGAAAGGCTTATCTGTTTTACACAGACATCGGTATTTCTGAATCAGTATTCAATTCGAATTTTACGATGGAATGACCATCTCCTTCTTACTCAGCTGATCTCTAACAATTTGGTGTGACTTGTGCCTTCAAAAAGCGAATTGACAATACGGTGTGACTTGTGCCTTGAAAAAGCGAATTGATTTGGTTCACAACCATACTTATGTTCAGACATAAGGGAGAGCAAAGAGGAAGATCGCCCTCCGGACGGAGTTTTCTGGTGATAAAAATAGGAGAAAAGTAACTTTGGACAACAGAGAATGCAAAGTAAAGGGGAGAAAAGATGGTCGTGTTAAAAGAGGAGGTTGGATGGCGCTTCGAACAGCAACAATAATACACTTAACGCTAAGAGTGCGCCTCAAACTAAAACGAACTGGTACAATATCAATTCAAAAAACGTATTTTCCCTTGATTTTCGAAAGGAAATTATAAAACTTTATCCTATCCTTTTCTTTTTTATAAACAAGGAGGTTAACTATTATGAGTCGGATGTCCAACAAAATGGCTTACGACTAAAAGTCTTCTTCAGATCACCTAAGAACGCAAATGAGGCGATCGAAAACGAAATCTACATGAAACACAATCCAAACGCGTTCATACCGGGTAATTTTGTATATAGATACGGGGTGGTTGGAGACATCGATCTAGACGTTGAACTGAAACCGTGCAACAGCGTTGAAAATGAGCTAACATACATCAAAATTGTCAATGCAGTAAGATTAAGGGATGCATCAGACTACGACTGTCTAGTCGCACTTCTGTCGCAAGTTACACATGGTTAAGTGGAAGCCCGCACACTGCGATTTTCGACAATTTTGTCCAGGTCGGCAGTCGCCGGAATTTGCGATATATCCTAAAACCAGTTTAGTAGTTAGTTTTTGTGATACTCGCGCAGGCGCACATCATTTGGACATTTGACGCTGACGTGCACGGAAGTTTTTTGCATAGCGCACCAATTGAGTTAGCGCATGTGTTCCTGACAAAGACATACCTTCAAATGAGCGTATTAGCTCTGCGCATGCCTGAAGTTCATTTGCAAATCTTGTCCCAGTGTGTTCGTATTTGCGTCTAAAAATCGCTGGTTACGACAGGAAAATCGCAATGTGGTCGAACCCTAAATAGAAGGGATCCAGATAATCCTACGAATTGCATCCCCACCATGTCGCTTAAGACCACAGTCAAGGGAAATACTATACGTGACTACTTGAAGATCGCCTTCTACAAAGCAAAAGTGAAGTATTTCAAATTGAGGCGAAGAAAGTAAAGTCTTTTGTAAGGATCATAGATCTCAGAGAGAATGGATACGAAATGCATCGAGAAAATTGAAGCACTTTATAATGTAGCGTGAACTTGGCGCGTTATTAGCTGTTGATTCGAATTTCAAATAAATTTGACGTGACGTCTCCCACTAATTTTCGCATCTTGAACTAAATCAATTTTCCGTGCGGGTATTCTAACTTGAACGATGTAAAAGATTGAGCATGACACCCTACGAAGGATACGTCCCTGACATGCTTCCTAGAGCTGTTTTTATAATCCCACTCACGTCACTACATTTTTCATTTTTCAACACAAAAACACTCGCGATCCGTAACAAACTTTTCAATTTGATTAATTATCATATTTGCAACGCTTTTGCACTAGATTTAATACGGTTTATCTTAAAAAAATTGTTTTGTGTACAATTTCAAATTCAACTTGATTAGACGTTTCCCATTAATGGTGAATTTTCACAAATCATATGGTTGATATTTTGTGGACAATTCGGAGGTTAAGGTGTAAGAGGGGTGGGATTTTCGTGAGAGCAACTAGAGAGCCACTTGAGTGTGTGGATTCTCGAGTGGCGAGAAAGGTAGGGGGATTTCAATTCGCATGCGAGAGCAAAGCATGTATGTAGTAAAAGTACTTCACTCACGTATGGATGAAAATAAGCTCATTTCGCGTCCATTACTTTATATGTCTTTGGTAAGGATAAAGTCAGAGCTAAAAATGCAGATTGAAAGAGTGTAGAGGAGGTGCATGTCAAATGTATACTTTGCAAAAGCAGCGAATATATGGCCACTGATCAAAGCTGCCCAAAGTGGTTAAAATATAGTATAAGCACGAGGTTAACGTTAGTTCAATATTAAATGTCGCCAATAAAGCAGCGAAAACAATTATAAATAGAAGTAGATATGAGGGCCTAGATCTAGAGCTGATCATTCATATGGATTTTCCACAGTTAGAAGGGATAAATTAATAAATAAACAAAACATGCGTATGCAAACGTAGTGGCTGAACGTCCCAAGGATGCGATCCACACAAACACCCAAGAAAAACGTTTTCCCAGTCTTTGAGAACATATGATTAGAACCGAAGCCGATACGCTCGAATCCACACAAGACCTCCTAGGTGCAAAGGATCATTAATGACTGCAAGAATCTCTTATTATCTTTCGACCACGACAGTATGGGAGTGAATTTGCCTTTTTTTTAAGAATTTAGTCAAATATATTTCCACTTTATAGAAGAATATTGAAGGAAATGAGGGAACAGCAGTTCTGACTGGCCCACCCGAGGCCAACACTTAAAGACAACGATGTCGATCTTTCAAGATATGAATATATAAATATTTTACTTCACTCTCTCGATTGTTAAGTTTGAATTATCTTATAAGGTTATTGGGAACTTTTTATAGGTTAATGAAATGTGAAGCTATGGCTCCATCTCCCAAGTGTAAACGTTGCCCACATGCCCAAATTACAAGTTTGAAATTTTACAATCAAACCTCCAAAGCCTAACTAAACATAAGGATAACATTGAAATGCACCTGACGGGAACAATTATGCCTGCGCGCTTCTTCCGGAGACGTTGAGCAACTACAATAGTAAGGCAAAATATAGAAAATTGCGTGTTTATTGTTAATCTAAGAGCGAATGATATTGGTGGGGGGGTTGACATCCTATTACGTAAAAATGTTAAATACAAACAAATTAGTTTAAACACGAATCTGGAAGTGATTGCCGTACAAACATTCAATCTTGAAAACAATCTTGTCCTTGCCTTATATGCTCCACTGAGGGCCACGGCATCAGCCTTTAGCATCGGAATGGATAAAATCAAGCACCAGATGGAACATACTAGACGCATTGTCATCGAACGCGAGACACACCTATTAGGGTGAAAACTTCAACACCAAAGGCAAAGTAGTTCTCGAAGGGATTGAAAATCTAAAATTCGAAATGGTTAACACCATGGTTGATGGCAAATGGATTTTGTCCCCTCAGCAGAGCGGCGTTAAACAATGTTTGGATTGGTTACACGCATGTGCAATTAAGTAAATCGAGAGAAAGCTTGAGCTTTGTGGTTGCACCAGTCACAGACAGATGGCATTGAAAAAAACTGAGCATCGATCATGGGCTAATTTTAATCCTCGTCATTATGTTGGGGGGTAAGGTAAGCAATTAAGTCAGCATAGTTATGCTATAAAAGAAAATTATACAAGTAGGAAAATCGAGGAGTATTTCTCCATTCGCTAGGTCAAGGCGTGCTCCCGAGCTTATTCTATACCAAGGCACTTCGCCTGGGATAAGCGAATAAGGATATTTTTAACTGCGTACTCAAGGCTTCAGCCCGAGTATTAGCGTCCCAAGGCATTACGCCCGGGGCCAGGTGTTATAGTCTTGATTGATTGGTTTCTTCAATTATTTCATTTCATTTAAACAACAAAAATAATTGAAGTATATATAAATCACGAAAACTTGCTGCTCCATTAATACTCTAAATTTATACGTATACAGGCATAAGCTCTAATTACCTAGTCACGCAATAAAGTAATTAGCTTAGACGAATTCACTCTTAAAATATTGTATTAACCATAAACCAAATTTAAACAGGGACACAATATCATTTTCATTGAACACCCATTTCACCTTATTTGGATAAAAATACAGTATTGATGTATTAATTCGTCGTGGATACACATCATACCGAGCTCGCAGTTCGTGCCAGTATAGATAGGGTATACTGGTAGTGTAACACAACATCCTAGCACGAATATTATCAAGTTAGCCGTAACCTGTAGTAATCGAGCAGCCGCCTAAGCAAACCA
Source organism: Odontomyia ornata (assembly GCA_963969285.1). NCBI lineage: Eukaryota > Metazoa > Arthropoda > Insecta > Diptera > Stratiomyidae > Odontomyia > Odontomyia ornata. Next base: position 153,930,538 of record OZ017741.1, on the reverse strand, counting down.
CTCGAAAACCTCCATAACACTTATCCGAAATTTTAATTGCAGATTTGAAAAAGACATTTTTTTGTTAATTATTTCAATTTATAGTTTAATCCATAAAATATTTTTTTTTTTTTTATTAAATATAAATTTTAGATCATCTTTTTTTTCTATATTGAATTTAGACTTTTCGTTATAATTATATTCTTTATGATATTTACCTTTTTCTATTATTATTTAAATTTTGCTATAGTATTATTTTTCATAGTTTCATAATTCAAATCTGCAATTGAAATGCGGACATGGCAACATGTTTTCCCGCTGCACATGGATGTATTGCATTGGCAAAGGCAAGTGTGCAGCGGAATGAATGAGAAGCGGGTCGAGTCCCGGTGCGACACATAGAGCACGGGACGACTGACAACAACTGGGAGTCTGCTTGTGATCGCCACACAGCGCGGACGCGGCGAGAAAAGAAAAGAGAAGCGCGCGGCAGTTCGTCATTCGTTGTCATTGTTTCAGTGATTTTTTCGTCAAATATTTGGTAAATCCCGGGAAATATATCGAAAAAGATTGTTGGAAGTGGAAAATAGAATATGTGGGGGAAGTCGCACGAAAAGTGCCGGGAGCACGAACATCGTAAGAAAGTCAGGATGGAAATTGTGTAGTATAGTGAACACGCAGAAAGAAGTGGAAATTTGGACAGTGAAATTAACTAGTATTCACGGTGAAAGAGTCATAGCCAAAAGTGAAAAAAGTGGTTCCTTCGCTACAAATTTCGGAAAATATTCCACCCTCCCAGAAATAATCAGGTCCCCAAAGGAGATACCATGATGTCGACTTGTGTTTTACTCCTATGATTATAGCGGATTCGTTTTGTCAAACTGATTTGACGCGAGGAAATGAGCTTGCGACAAACGGAGATGATTCACCGTTAATAGTACAATTTGCCGCTCAAGATTCAATTGAACTTTTAACAGCCGCGGAGCTGATTTGTCCGTATGTGGATGTAATAGATTCTAATTGCAGCTGCTGACAACGCTGAGCAATCACTGCAGGCTATGGTTGTGCAGTTTTAAAACAGCCTGAACTCCTCAACGATGTGATTCCGACGATGTTGGTTACAAATGACCAGTGGATTTGTGTCGAACCTTAGAGAACTGTGGCGCCTCCGTTATATCCCTGCGAGACTATTAAAATAAAAGCTTTCAAGCATATTAATCAATCTATACAAACGCTGGTGATTGCTAATGGTGATGTGCACGCGGTAGATGATGCAGAAAATATTTTTTCACCAACAGAATGTTTAGGAATAATGGCTGTACGAGCACAAATAGCCGGTGATCAACTAACATTTCAATGCTTTAATCATCACCTAACTTTTGATGACCAAAAATTGATGTGGCGGAACCAGCGCGTAGTATTTAATAATCCGACTCGAACAGAAGACGTAAAAAAAGGAAATAATGGTCAATTTAGGCAGAATCAATTTGTTTATATTTTTACTCGATAAAAAAATAATAATTTAGTTAGTCATCAAGAAAATTTCAGTCATCACGCATCACCAGCGGGCGCCCGGCGAGGAAGTAGTGTAACAAAATCAAAGAATTGTATTGCCACTTTGACAGTGTTATGATATAAATTTCAATTCTCATAGACTCAAAAAAAAAAACTTTATTTAGCAATATTAAAGCCACAGTAAACAAATTTTAACAATATTTATGAAAATATGTGTCAATGGTATGATAATGAAAAGAACTGAAATTGCCATAAAATCATGACAAAGAATAGAATTCATGGTTGACCGATTTCATTGCAAATAAAGCTTCGACTTCGAATTCTCTGAGCAAAAATTCAATAAGCATTTTGATTCAATGACTTTCCCATTACAGGTTTTGTTGTGAGGTGAAACAAGAAGTGTTCAGTTTTGATCTCAGTAGAAGTACTATCAACAACATTAAATTCGGAAGTTTTCATTAGGATTTAAAATTTGCGTCCAACCTTTGAATTAAAACAAAAAAAAAGATTTTTTTTTATTATTTTGTGCGTTTTTAATTATACTCGTATTATCAAGAGTTTTAAAATTTTCACTTGATTCTCATAGTCATAGAATAGAAAGAAATGTTTAATTAAAACTTGAAGATTCGGTCTTTCATTTCATGAAACCTGACCGGGTATGGGACCCGCAACGATGGCCGGTCCCTCCACTACAATGAGCTAGCCATCGGGCGAGCTCCTCCCGTTTGATGCGTTCTAGGGGCTCTTGCCCGGGTAGAGTGGCCTTCGGCTCGCGTGCCCTTTTATGGTATAGTGTTATGTGATTCCATCCCATGATACTATAACATAAATTGCCCACGTTTATATGTCTCATTTGATGGAAAAATTCATACAAATTATGTTTATATGAGTTTTTCATACAAATGGGAAATATATGGCCACGTCTACATTTGGATCTTGATCCGGTTGGGAGGGTGCGAGGGGGCACCCTTCCACCTGGATGCACCACTCTTATTTGTGGGCCATAAGTATCGTCGGTAACGACGTAACTTATGGTCTTACTATTCATTACTACTCAAACATTGGAATTTCTTGATTTTTAAAGACTCTGTGTATGTGTGTATATATTTATATGTATATAATAAAGGATTTAATCATAATAATAATTACAAATCGGCCGTAGACGGTGCCAAGCCCGTTTGAGAAAGGAGGAGGGAACCCCTTGTTTCCCAACCCATAGCTTCCATGATTCCTCATCCCAAACCCCGCCAACTAAATGGTAGTAAATACTCTCGGGGCCGCACATTGGGTTTACTGGTTCCCCAATAATCGGACATTTAATGCCGAGAAATGCTAATCACTGTAAATACATCTACAGCTTTGCTACTAAATACTACTTACACCCCCTTTGTGGGGACGTAAGAGGTTGAAGGCGAATCTTCTGCGCCTGATAACGAAATCGACGTAAGAACCATGCCGCCAGAATGGTTGTTGTGCAACGGGCTAACTCCCCGTCCCTGAAAAACCCTAAATTGTTTCGAAACCTGCAGACAGACCTCGGAATGGATTGGACTCACGGCAACGACCTTGCAATCGGAAAACGGACTATGGCATTGGATCCTGGAATGTCAGATCACTCAATTGCCCTGGCGCTGGCAAGAACCTTTAACAACAGGCCATTCAATATCAATTAAAAATACTGACAATCCAGGAAAAGAATTGGACTGGAAATGACATTCAAGACATGAGCTCGTACAAAATATTCAAATGTGGGAAGCCTACTGGAAAACAAGAATTCGGAGTGGACTTCATTGTGGATAGGGTGTTCAAATCGCACGTTATTGATTTTAAGGCAATAAACCAACGGTTGTGTGCGATCCGTATAAAAGCGAAATTTTTTAAAATCTAGCTCCGACTAAAGAAAAAGACGAAGAAACGAAGGAAAGGTTTTACAATCATCTGGGAAAACTGGTCGACTCATTGTCTATGAACGACACAAAAATAATTCTGGGTGACTTCAACGCGAAGGTTGGCAATGAGCTATCTCCTCGGGGAACGACTGGAGAATATAGCCTCCACGATGAATCAAATGACAACGGCCAGCGTATGATTGACTTTGCATGTACTAGAAATCTAATCATACATTTGACTTGCTTCCTACATCAACGCATCTATAAAATGGCCTGGGTATCACCGGATGGCAACACATAAAAGCAGATCGATCATGTTCTGATCCAACAACGTTGAGCCTCGAGCATACTTGACGTCCGTACATACCGTGGAACCAATTGTAACTCAGATCATTACTTGATCAAATTAACCTATCGATGTCGTATGTCAAAGGCATATTCGGCGAAGACCAGCCTGCTACAAAAATTTGACATTGAAAGGCTCCAAACGGCGTCTGTGGCCAAAAATTTCACGGACACCCTCGACAACCAGCTGGCTCCCATCTTATCAGGCGCATTGTTAAAGACGAGCAACGAGCTCTGGATGGACGTGTAAGCGGCTATTAGGACCGTGGTAGAACAGACGATCGGACATCAAGCCCGGCGCGAGAGGAATGATTGGTTTGATGATGCGTGCCAGAATGTGTTATACAAAAAGAATCAGGCGTACAAAGACTACGTAGGTAGGAAAACCAGAACGAAGAGAGAAAACTATGAAAATCTCAGAAGAAAATTATAGAGGCATATCACTACTTTGTACGGCGTATAATATATTTTCAAAAATCTTAGAAAATAAAATAGGATCATACACCAACAGTATTATTGGGGAGTATCAAGGTGGCTTTAGAGCAGATAGAGTATAGACCAATTGTTCACAGTCAAGCAGGAACTTGAAAAATGCTGGGAGTTTAACATACGAGGTGTGACAATTAAGTCATGAGGCTGATTCCATGAAAACCGTATATTTAAAAACTATTCTACAACTCTGCCATCGCCTTCAAAGTAGTTCCCTTGGGCAGCTATACAATGATTCCAGCGCATTTTCCATGCTTCGTAGCATTTCTAGAACGCTTCGACTGGCATGTCCGCGAGCACCCTCGTCACGGCTGCCTGGATGTCCGTAATCGACTCAAAATGGGTTCCTTTGACCACCGATTTTGTTCTAGGGAACAAAAAAGTCACAGGCGAATAAGGCGGCTGTTGCAACACGGCGATCCCTTTACAGGCCAAATACTGGGACACGCTGAGAGCGGTGTGGCACGGCGCGTTGTCATGATCTTCGCGCACAACTTTTCATCCCAAAATCGTCGGTTAAAATTTGTCTGATTGTTTCGCGTTTCATACCCAGTTCCGAGGCGAACATTCGAACAATTAAAAGCCGATCTTCACGGATTAGGGCGCGCACACGCTGCACATTCGCATCAGTCCGCACCTCGATTGGTATCCCGCTCCGCGCCTCGTCTTCCACGCTTTCACGCCCCTCCTTAAACTCTTTATGCCATCGAAACACCTGGGCACGACTAACAGCGCTATCACCATGCACTTTACAATTTTAGCGCACGTTTCCGAAGCTGTTCCGCCCAATCTGGCGCAAATTGTATCGCGACGCGTTGCTCTTGATTTCGTTTTTCCATTTTCGTGACGAGCACCACCAACACACGTCTACTCAACAGGACACAGCAGGCGAACTAAAAAAGCTAGCGCAATGATAAATATATCAATGGAGAGGGGAAGTATGCCGGGGAAGGGAAAGGGAATTTCAAGGTCGCTGACTTACCACAAGCGCGGAAATAAAATCAATCTCAATACTTTATTGTCACACCTCGTAGATGTACACCAAATTTTCGTTGACTATCATCAAGCATACGACAGTATTGATCGTAACGCACTGTACCAAATAATGCTTTGCTTTGGTATCCCAGCCAAATCAATCCGTCTTACCAGAATGACAATGACGTTGACGACCTCCCAAGTCCGCATCAATAACCAACTTACCGATGCCTTTGATACAAATATCGGACTAAAGCAGGGAGATGGGCTGGCCCCATTGCTATTCAATTTGGCTCTGGAGTACGTCATAAGGAAGCTACCTATCGATACGCGAGGTACATTACTACACAAGTCGAGCTAAGTGATAGCCTATGCGGACGACATCAACATTTTCTCACGGTCAACAACAACTGCCAAAGAACTTTTTCTGAAACTCGACAGCGAAGCTAAGCTATTAGGGCTACAAATCAATGAAAATAAAACAAAGCCAAAACCCAGCCGAGGAAAAATACCTCAAATACACATAATACCACACTTGGCGAATACGGTATCGAAAATGTGAGCGAAATTGTGCATTTAGACGCCAAAATAATGAAAGAGACGAAATACGCCAAAGAATACAGGTCGCAAATAAAATATTTTATTCAGTTTTAACGATCTTGAAGACCAGATGCATACACAGGAAAACAAAGCTGCAAGTATACAAATCTGTGATATAAATCAGTGATAAGACCTATTATGCTATGGGTGTGAAACATGGACTCTAACCCAAGCATCCGCAAATATATTGAACGCCTTTGAGCGACGGGTCCTGAGGCGAACAATCGAGCGAAGCTAGACGGGAACCAATTTCGAATTCGATACAACCATGAGCTGTATGAAATTTTTGACGAACCGGAGGTCTCAACGATTATAAGACTGCGGACGCTGCATTGGGCTGGCCACATGAATGGTATGGACGAACAACGGATACCCAAAAAGGTATTCGTTGGGAGAGCTGAAGGCCGGAGAGCAGTGGGGAAACCGAGGAAACGCTAGTCTGACTCATTCAATGAAGACAGTTCATCGCTGCTGGGATTTCGAAACCGGAGGACGCGGTCAATGGACCGAGACAGTCGGAGGCGCTATTTGCAGGAAGCGAAGGCCCGAGAGGGGCTGTAGTGCTAAGAAGAAGAAGGATCATAATAATTTGTAATTATTCTTTTCATAGTGTTCTACTTAATTTCAACTTCTAGGCACAAATATGCACTTAAAAATCGTTCTCCATTCCGCATGTACCTTATGTGTATGTGTTTTGTGTGTGTGAATATATTTTAAATCATAACGAAAAATTAATTGACAAATAAAATGATAAAAATATATTATAATTGCAACAAGCGTATATATGTAGGTAAAAAAAATTATTCAAAGCATAAAAATATACTCCGTTCTACTAAAGTAAGAATGTGATACAATACGAGAGATAAACTTAAATAAAATATTGTACACACAAAAAAAAAATCCAAAAGATGAAGAAAGGTAAATACACAAATCAATTAATCGTAATATTTCTAGAAGAAGGAGCTCCAAAATATAGACATACATAATCCATATCGATATTAATCACTCGATGCCAATTTAACTTCCTTTTTTTTTGTTTAACATATATTATGATACTTTTGAATTGCACTTGCGAATTGTAGTAATCGAGCAGTCGCTTAAGCAAACTGCTCGAAAACCGGCATAATACTGATCAGAATTTTAATTGCAGATTTGAAAAATTTAATTATACCAATTTATAGTTTTATAAATTAATGAAATTTTTTTTTATTCTTAATATAAATTTTATATTATCTCTGTTCTCTATATTAAATTCAAATTTTTCTTTATATTTATATTCTTTCTGATATTTATTTTTTTATTATTTAAACCTTTCTACATTATTATCTTTATGGCAACACCCTTTCCCCACTGCACATTCACATATTGCATTGGCGAAGGCAATCTATGCAGCCGAATGAACGGTTGCTCGTGAATTGCCAGCGCGACAGATACAGCAAGGGACGACTGTTAACCAAAGGGGGTCGAGTCGAGCGAAACATGGCGGATGGAACGAGCGGGAGAGATCGTGAAAAGGTGATTTGAATGTAAAACACGAAGAATTCCTTGATTTCGTATGCGACTGTTTGAATTCCATCAGAACCCGACACTTTATCAGTTTTTCTATTTGAGTTCCGTTCGTTTCTGTTGCAAGCGAAAAGTAGTGACTTGTTTTCCCCAACTTTGGCGTGTGGCGGATGATCTCCCTTGTTGCGCGTTTTTAGCCATAATTCCCTCGATCTGTTGCCATTTCGCCATTTTCCGTCTTTACGGCGTCCTGCTGCCAAATGAACGCACGGTGGCGCGTGGAAAAATTGCGAAAATTCTGATGCTTGAACTGAGCGGTTGATGGATACATTGGAAATCTGCTGAGTATCCTGGATGTGTGATATATATATGCTCCTACAGTGCGGATAATGTTGACCTGGACCTTGTAATGATTTTCTACTTTCTGATCGAACGCGGAACCGACCTCTTATCGGTTCTAGACGTTAAGTCTGAGTAGTGCCAACGGATGGTACCAACAGGTCAACCAATCCGTGCACCGTAACCCATTCACGCGGTGACTGCTTGTCGGCCAGCTAGTTCGGAGAGGATTTCGGTCGCGGGTCTCCAAATGGATTACGCTCAATTACAATATTTCAGTCACCTGAACTTGCCCGTTTTCCAAACGCGTCCACAATTACTCATCCAGAACGAGAAACCTACATTACGTTAATTCTGGATGTGATCTATCCACAGATCTCAAATCAAAAACGCTACAAAATCCCATAGGCGCGTTACCGATTCACCGACGCGGTACCGAAAAATATGCTACTCGAACTTAACCCGACGAAAACTACTCTAATGAAATGACGAAACAATCAAAGGTACCGCGTACCGCGCGCGACGCGAAACCGACTTCAGCGGATTTGTCGAAACCCTAACCTCGCGACGGCATACCTACCCTGCACTTCCCTTTCACGCTGAAAAAGAACGAGCCACTGAAAAGGAAAGTCGTGGTTTATCTTTTAGCAATTCATATTATTTTAGTAATTACGGGATGGAAATGTTTAGACTACAATTTACGAAAAGAAATTAATAAAAATCGCTGTAGAATTCAAAATTATACCTAACATATACGAAATTTAATTTTTTCAAAAACAAAATTATATAAATAATTGATTCGAATAAAAATTGAAACTGGTTGCATACTTTTGCGTCAGTGTTATCTATATGAATTTATCCTTAATTCTCATGATCTTAATGTGAAGTTTTTTTTGAAATTCAAAATTATTTAATGATATTTTTTTTTTTTTTTTCAAATAATTTTATTAAGTCAATGCTTAACTATTTATCGATATGACGTGTGTGCTAAAATATTAGCATAGTTAATTCGACAAGTCTAGATCTCATTTCTTAGAAGAAAACAAAAGCTAAACAAATTGCATGAATGATTAATTAAAATTTACTGTGGAAATATCAACCTTAAACTTGATCAGAATTGTCTTTAAATCAATTTGACGCTACTATCCATATTGAATTGTTGCAGAGATGAATTGTTTTTTTTTTATCATCCAATTCTTCACAATTATTATCCTGTTTTCTATGAATTGTGTTTAATGGGAAACATAATTTCATATCCTTATTCGTCTATTAGTTATATTAATTTAATTTACTTAACAACTGAAGTTATTATTTTTTTTGTTTAAATTGACATATAAATCATTCCATGTTAACTATCCCATCCGAGAAGAATGATTAAAATTCCTAATGCTTCAAAAATTTTTGAAAATTAGTCGAGCCTTGGCTACATATTTTTCTTGTTCATTTAAATTAAACATTACAGTCTTTGAATAAATGTTAACGTATATAAATGTAATTATTGCAATGGAATGGCTCTCATAAATGTAGTGAAACAATAAGAAAGCAAATCACAATACGGTACTGTAACATTTTCGAAATTAATTTTGGTTTGTGTTTTTAAATAATCGCTTCAACAATATCACCTTGCTTTTCAATAATTTTAAATAAAATCACTTGAATTCTTTCCTTATTTGTATCGCTAATACGAATATATTAGAGTATAATTATATTATAAATTTTCTACGAGATAAAATTCATTTCATGTCCAACAATTAACAACGATACAACCATAAAATATATAATTACTTCCTTCCTCTCTTTCATATCTTATTAATTTGACAACATTTTGAAAATGCCATTTTGCGCTTAAACTACTCGTATTTACTCTATTTAATCATCATTTTGTTATGTTATCTTAAAAAGCTAAATGCATTTAGCAAAAAAAAAAAAAAAAAAGGCTACAGTAAAGGCTAGCGTGGTAAATGGAAGGAATTAATTGGTTGAAATTTTGATTGATCGCAATAATATTGTATTAGATTACGGATACTTAACGTTATAAATGCTCTATGGCCCTTTTATATTTATCTTTCTACTTATGAATATTGCCACCTAATTTGGAAGTCAGAATACTCTTATAGAACTTGTTTATCTACGAATTCAGCAAAAAAAACTAGAAAATGCTTTATGAATAAATAGAATTCATAAAAATAAACGTATAGTATTTTTTTTTTCTGGTCGAGAATTATACTTTAAGAAGAATTATTTTTAATTTTGCCACTTTTTTCAAAGATTTTCCATAATGATTGGAATGTTTCTAATTGTTTTTAGTTTTTGTTTTGTTTAACCTTGCAAGTTGGTTGTTGGCTGTTTTGTGTTTTTTTGGTTTGTTGATTTTTGTTTGTAGAAATAAAAGTACTTATGCAATTGGTTACCTGAAATCACATGTGCCGTGTGTTACCCAAGTTAATACCATTTCTACTGAGCTCGAACTGTTTGGTTCTTGCAGATTATTGAAGTCAGGGCTGGCATAGTAATCGCATTGTGTTCATTACGGGCTTTGTTGTACATAGACCCAACAGCCACTATCAGATCCAATTACTCATCTTAGCATTTCGCCAATTCCGCAACCCGCGCACTATTGCCGATACGGACAGATTTCTGGATAGTATAATCGGAAAACACGGGTTGACAGAGACCGCAAAGATGATTGCAAAAATTAATTTCGAAATCGGGCTCCTGCACCATGTACCATAGATTGTTTATTTAGGATCTTATGGCCTACCACTGAATATCACAACCACTGCAACATACTGAGACAACACACAGGGCTTTGTTATTGCGCCGAACGGTGAAGGCGATTGTCTTGCTATTTCGTAGCCGAATGCAAAATCATTGTCGCGAGAAACTACTCATTTCATTTTGTTCACATCAATCGTACTCCGTTCGTAGCCGAATCCATTCGAAATTGACTTGAAAACAGCCAAATCGCACTGCAAACGATGCAAGGTGATCGCAACTACAACGCACTCGATATCTGGTTTTTGCGCCGTCTACTGTTGGTTGCAGATGGAGATCATACAAATAGCATCTGCTATTCTTAGTCTTTCGTAACTTGCACCACTCATGCCAGTAAGGGCAGTATTTCTGTTATTGAACGAAGATATTGTCGATGACTGTTGATATCCCATGCCGCTGCTAAGCGCAGGTGCGTTTGGATTTAAATTTGATTTACTGATGTTTGAGTGAATGTTTCCACTGCCACCCATCCAACTCTCCAGTCCTTTCCAGGGCTGTACGCTTTTCTTGACCTTCAGGGGATTCCAACTGCCACACGTACAGTATCAATATCCGACATCGCCAAACACTTCGTTTGTCACTGCACTTCAAACCCGGCTTCAATTAATAAACTAAAGCACACAATTATGACATGCCGGTCATTTTTCAGTTTTCTCCTTGACCCACACCCGCCATGTGGCTGTCAAAATCCCAGGTTGTCACCTCGGACAAAACATCTGTGTGTGGAATGGCACGCCATATGGCGGCAATGTGCCTCTCCAGTTGTCGCCAGTGGCATAGTTTTCTCGATGGCCACGGTGGAGGGGCATTTCCAGATGGCTATGTCTCGAAATGTGCCGGGGTTGAATTAATTCTATATTTCGAATATTTATATCCACGGATCTAAATATTTGGACAGAAAAAAAGAGAAAAAAAAAAATATTTTCTGCACAACGATATCCGCACGACAGATGAAGTCCGCTGGCACTTCGAGGACATATCCATCTGGCCGGTTGCAAGGGTTCGGGATCGGAATCACTTCGATTCCCGGGCGTAGGCGTCACATTACACATTCCCCGCCCCAAAATCGAAGTAATTACGATCCCGTCTCCTATATAAAAGGTCTTGGTTAAGGCCGTGGCGGGTCGAAGGTCGGTTTCGAAGGATAGGCTACAACCATGTTCGTGAAGACTCGACAGTGACTATATGGTAGGGAGTCGGGTGTTATTCGGAGGTCTTCGTCTAGGCAAAGATTGGGGTACGCCAAGGTTTTTCGTGGGAAATAGTTGCACGTCATCGTCTAAGGTCTTTTGCGTGGTAAATTCCCAGGGTTTTACCAGTCATGTCCGCGATGAGGTATCGGGTGGGGCTTATTACTTGTAGAACTCGACACTTCACGAATTTCTTGTCTAGTTTGGCATTGTAATGTCGGGTGGCATCGCTCTGTCGGAAGTTTCGACGATATATTTCGTCGCCTGCCTTAAAGCCAGAAGGATGAGATCGCAAGTTGTACCGCTCCTCTCCCATCCGTCTACTTTCTTCAATCTTCTCCCGCAGTTGATCTCGCAGAAGTTGGAGCTTTTCATGCGGTTCTAGAACCACGATTGGGTCCTCTAGCGATTTCAGCTGCCGCAATAGCCGGTAAGCGCTCCCATGACAGATCATGTACTGGCCGAACACTGCGAAATACGGCGAAATGCCGGTAGTGGCATGGTACGACGAGCGCAGCGCACTAGTGATGGCGGACAATTTGCGATCCCAGTCCTTCTGATTCGGGTGGACATAGGCGCGGATGGCCACTATGAGCGTACGATTCAGTCGTTCGGATGCGTTGGCTTGTGGTGAATAGACGGCAGTTCGTTGGTGGATGATGCCGTATTTGGACATTAGGTCTCGGAACTTGCTGGAGGTGAACTGGACCCCATTGTCGGAGACAAGTTTCTCCGGAACTCCAAACATGTGAAAGACTCGGTTCTCCAAAAAGCTGATTATAGGTCCAGTGTGCATGTTACGTAGTGGTTCTATGATAGGGAATTTAGAGAGCTGGTCCAGGACCACGACAGCTCTCGTGTGACCAGAAGCAGATCGAGGGTAAGGACCGATAAGATCAATGTACAAGCGCTGGAACACGCGTTCGGGGACCTCAACCTTACCCATGGGTGGCCGAAGAATGGTGTTGGGCGCTTTAGTGCACTTGCATAGCTCACAAGAGGCTACGTACGCTTTTATCTGTTGTGCCATCTTAGGCCAAAAGAAACAGGTTTTCAACCGCCTAAGTGTACGACCGTATCCGCCGTGCGCACTTGATGGGTGGTCATGAGCCCGTCTGATAAGATCAGTGGTTAATTCTTCGGGCACCCACAACTTCCACTGTTCTTCTTCTTGTATGGGGTCTCCGGATGCGTGTCCCATCCGCTTATAAATAAATCCATCCATCAACCGCAGTTCAGGAAGCTGGGGCTGTTGATTCTGGATAGTGTGAATCAGTTGTGTGTAGGTTGCTGACTTGAAGGCAGGATGGTCCAAATCGATCAATTGGGGGCTGTCGTCCTCTTGGACCAACTCGGCTCCTTCAGAGGCGAACATTCTGGATAGGGTGTCGGGGACTACATGCTGGCTTCCTTTTCGGTGGCGAATTGTGAAGTCAAATGCCTGTAGTTTCAGTGCCCACCTTGCCAATCTGCCGTTGAGATCAGTCTGGCTCATTAGCCATTTCAGAGAAGCGTGATCCGTAACGATTTCAAAGGTGTGTCCCTCCACATAGGCTCGGAAGCGTTTCACTGCCAACACCGCCGCTAAACATTCCTGCTCGGAGACCGTGTAATTTCGCTGGGCTGGGTTCAGCTTGTGAGACATGAAGGCTATAGGTCTCTCCTCGCCGTCTTGTGCAACCTGGACTAAGACTGCTCCCACCCCATGTTGACTCGCGTCACAATGGATTGAGAACGGTTTGTCAAAGTCCGGGCTGTGCAGTACGGGGGCTGTAGTCAGACTCTTCTTTAGCTCTTCAAAGGCTCGCAAGCTGGGCTCTTCCCAGACGAATTTACGTCCCTTACGCAGCATGTCGGTCAAAGGAGTGGTTATGGTGGCATAGTCACGTACAAAACGCTGGTACCATCCGCATAAACCTAAGAATCGGTGTAACTGTTTGGTGGTCTTGGGTAGTGGAAAAACGTCAATCGCTTGAGTCTTTTCCGGATCGGTCTTGATATGGCCATGCCCAATGATGTGACCTAAATACTTCACCTCCGTCATCACAAACTGGCTCTTCCGTATGTTGATGGTTAATCTTGCCCTCCGGATGTGTAGAGCCACCTCCTGAAGCAGGTCGATGTGTTCATCAAAGGTCTCGGTTATAAGCAACAGATCGTCCAAGTAAACGAAAACTTGGTGCCGCAAATGAGGTGGTATCACCTTATCCATAAGGCGCGTCATTGTTTGGGGGGCATTACACAATCCGAATGGCATGGTCACGAATTGATATAGGGGCCGACCTGGGACTGTGAAGGCTGTTTTCTCCTTTGAACCGGGGTCTAAAGGAATTTGCCAGAAGGCGTCCTTGAGGTCTAAGCTCGTGATGAAATGGGCTTTAGGCAATCGACTCAAAATGCCTTCGATCAACGGTAGAGGATATGCGTCCTTGACTGTGACGGCGTTCAAGCGTCTGGCATCTAGGCATAACCGGACCTTGTTCGGCTTGACCACTAAGGTGACTGGGGAAGCCCACGCGCTCTGTGATTCTTCGATTACGCCTAATGCTAGCATTCGATCCACTTCGGCATATAACGATTTTTCCTTCGCCGGAGATATGGCGAAATGTCTCTGTTTTATGGGTTTAGCATCCCCCACATCTATAGTGTGGAACACCAGGGCAGTCCGCCCGAGACCTTCCTTCTCGTGCGAGGGAAAAGCCGATATAGCCGAGTCAAGACGCAGTTTCTGAGTTACATCCAGTGTATGCCGTAATAAGTTAGTGGGTTGAGATTGGTCAGGAACGGTGGTGACGGACTCCAGGGTCGAACCGGAAAATAGTGCCGGGGCCAAGTTAAATTTTCGAACGAAATCCACTCCTAGGTAAAGATTCTGGGTTAACTGAGGTATAATGAAAAATTCCATGGGTTTAGTTACTCCTTTAAAGGTGACATCCGTCATAATTTTTCCCACTACAGAGTGACGAGTTCCGTCCGCCGTGCTTAACCAGGAGGTGAAATGACGGATTTGGTCCGCGTGCTTTGCCAGTACCTCCCCTGCAAACTCGCCAGATATGCAATTCACACTGGCTCCCGTATCGACTAAGCCTGACACTCGTTTTTGCAGGAGGTGTACTGACGCATATGGCCGAACATCATCCCTCAATAATTCGTCTAAGTATATGTCCTTCAACACTTTCCTCGACTGCCTGACTTTTCTCCAGAAGCTCCGCATCCGACGCGTGGCTCGCTTGCTTCGCGGTGGGACATTTGTGGCCAACTCCTCATGGAAGATGCGCTGTCGAGTAGCCAAGTAATTCCGCAGCCTGACATGAAAAGGTTTTACATGCCAAGGAACTTTCGTCTCGCTATCATTTCCCTGCGCATTGGCCTCGGCGGAGGACGGCGTCGGTTGTGGAACTTCGGGAGAACTGTGTTTAGCGGTGCGAGTCAGCAGAGTTGGAGTCCTGTTGGGAGCTGGGTCGTAACTAGTGATGGGGTCTGGATTGGTTCGTCCGGGGTTTAGGAGTGCCGACGGGTGGTCGCGGCACTCGGTGGCAAGTTTTTTCGCCCTTTGCAATTTGCACAATCAGGTGCGTATGTGTCGGCCTTCCCGCAGCGGTAGCAGAAAAGCGTCGGCTCCGCTGGACATGCATAGAACCGATGTCCCGGTTGTCGGCAGTTCCAACAGACCGTCGGGCTTGTAATTGCTTCAAGGGAGGGTCGATCAATCAAGGCTGGGTCCTCAAGCTCCGGTGGTGCTCCGCTCCTCGGTACTGGTACTGGATCAGCAAGCAGGTGGTCAGCTGCCATCAACTCCGCGGCGTGATGATTTCGGGGATTTGGTCCCGTTATGCGAGGTTGTGGACGGAAGGTACCACGCCGCTCATCCAAGTGTTCTTGTCTACGGGCATGGAGGCGCAATCCCTGTATGGTGTTGATGGGAAAATGCAGAAGGCTGTTCTGGAGATCCCAGCGCATATTCTCTCTGATAATTTCTACCAGTTCGTCCTCGGGCATGGTATTTCGCAAGCGAGTGCTCAATCTCACTATACTTGTGTAGTACTGGTCGAACGGTTCGTGAGCGCCTTGTTTCCGTTTCTTTATTTGCTCCCTTAGCTCTCTCTCTCAGTGAAGCCATCCTCAAATCGATTGCGGAAGGCTGCACTGAAAGAGTGCCAAGTGGGACGTGGCGTTGATTCTTTAAAGCTCCAGTACCAGTCGGCAGCGTCGCCGCTGAACAAAAGATGTGCATGCCGGAGGAAGGCCGAGGAATCCCCTCCCAGGGTGCTGGATACCAACGCCTGAATCCGGAAAAGGAACCGGTCCGCCGATATCATATCGTTGAACCCTGTAAAGTTCAGGCGCCAACTCTCCATGATACGAGGCGTCGGGTCTCGAAAAAGTGCCAATGCGTTCCCGGGGGGAATCACATCTTCTGTTGACCTGTTGTACTGTACTGCCTCGGGGGCTGGAGGTACCAAGGGAGGTCCGGTAATGTGTCGCGGTCTGTATTCGGGAGCTCTGGGATCCATTCCCGAGTTCCTTGGAGGTGGAACCCATTGCTCGGATTGTCGGGAGTGGGGCATCGCCACACTGGGATTTGGCTCCCAGCCAAGCGGAGTTCTCACGCGGCTGGGTGGTTGGCTCAACGGGAGATTCTGGAGCTTTCCCTCCAGGTTGCCAATCCTCTCCGACATATCCCTCATCAACGCCACGAGGGTGTCAATGGAGTGGGCGGAAGGCATGGTTGTCACCTCGGACACGACACTTGCAGCCGGAACTTCACCGCCTACTGCTCCTTGCAGGTCTAAGAGTGGTTGTGACTGTTCAGCCTCTGGAACTCCTTTCGCCACTGCTCCACGCGTTGGTAGGGGCGTTCCGAGGGGGACGTCTAGGGCAGACCGATCTATGGGTCGCCGGCATAATGGACACAGCTCGGACGTGAGGAGGAGCTGTTGTACACAGGCACGATGGAATAAATGTCCACAATCCAATCGCACGCTGTGTACGCCCTCCACTACGTCTTCGAAGCAGATCCCGCAGTTAGCTGGTTGGACCGTTTTGGATCTGGTCCAACGCTTGTCTGGGGTCCGCTTCGTTGCCATTTTGTGTGGGTTAATTGTGGTGCTAAAATAAAATAAAAAAAATATATAGAATATACTTATTCCTACTAATAACTTATCACTAAATTAGTGGCCGTTAGTGGCGAGCTATGTATAGAAAATAGAAAAAGAGAGAGAGAAAAAAAATTATATGATACACACTTTCCTTTTCAGTGGTCGACTCCTCCAACGGGAAAAGAGAGTGCGTGGTAATCTGCCGAAGAAAGGGTGCTTTCGGTCGATTTACGAAATTATATCCCCTAAACCCACATACATTACAAAAAACCGTCTCTAAACTACGTTAAAGTGACTCGACGAGACAAGTGGTAGGGCTACCGTAACGATTTTAGTACGCGGTCAAAATTCCCGACGCGTGGAAGCATTCCGGGCTTCGCAACTCCAGCATACGCCACCGAACGTTGAACCGATACCACTCGTCTATCACGCATACGAAATAATTAGAATCCTTCCGCGACATAAAGGCAAGGTAGCCTTCTATTTTCTTGAGAGTCCATGCTGATAGGTAAACCCATCAGACTGGCAGTTCCATCAAGAAAATAGAAGGTCCTCACAGGGGTTAACCTGGGACAACACATCGGAAGGATTCTGTCGCGAAGAAAAAAAAAATCAAACAAAGGAGAGCGGAAGCTACAACTCACGTGAAGCGACTTCTAGTGTGTATCACACAACTCCACTGCTCCTGATAGTGGGACTCGAGTACCACAGTACCTGACATCCTCCGTAAAGGACCAACTCGTCAGAAGACGCGAAGTTCTTTCCCCATTAGGATGTTTTTGGCCCCACGTTGGGCGCCATTTGTAATGATTTTCTACTTTCTGATCGAACGCGGAACCGACCTCTCATCGGTTCTAGACGTTAAGTCTGAGTAGTGCCAACGGATGGTACCAACAGGTCAACCAATCCGTGCACCGTAACCCATTCACGCGGTGACTGCTTGTCGGCCAGCTAGTTCGGAGAGGATTTCGGTCGCGGGTCTCCGAATGGATTACGCTCAATTACAATATTTCAGTCACCTGAACTTGCCCGTTTTCCAAACGCGTCCACAATTACTCATCCAGAACGAGAAACCTACATTACGTTAATTCTGGATGTGATCTATCCACAGATCTCAAATCAAAAACGCTACAAAATCCCATAGGCGCGTTACCGATTCACCGACGCGGTACCGAAAAATATGCTACTCGAACTTAACCCGACGAAAACTACTCTAATGAAATGACGAAACAATCAAAGGTACCGCGTACCGCGCGCGACGCGAAACCGACTTCAGCGGATTTGTCGAAACCCTAACCTCGCGACGGCATACCTACCCTGCACTTCCCTTTCACGCTGAAAAAGAACGAGCCACTGAAAAGGAAAGTCGTGGTTTATCTTTTAGCAATTCATATTATTTTAGTAATTACGGGATGGAAATGTTTAGACTACAATTTACGAAAAGAAATTAATAAAAATCGCTGTAGAATTCAAAATTATACCTAACATATACGAAATTTAATTTTTTCAAAAACAAAATTATATAAATAATTGATTCGAATAAAAATTGAAACTGGTTGCATACTTTTGCGTCAGTGTTATCTATATGAATTTATCCTTAATTCTCATGATCTTAATGTGAAGTTTTTTTTGAAATTCAAAATTATTTAATGATATTTTTTTTTTTTTTTTTTCAAATAATTTTATTAAGTCAATGCTTAACTATTTATCGATATGACGTGTGTGCTAAAATATTAGCATAGTTAATTCGACAAGTCTAGATCTCATTTCTTAGAAGAAAACAAAAGCTAAACAAATTGCATGAATGATTAATTAAAATTTACTGTGGAAATATCAACCTTAAACTTGATCAGAATTGTCTTTAAATCAATTTGACGCTACTATCCATATTGAATTGTTGCAGAGATGAATTGTTTTTTTTTTTTATCATCCAATTCTTCACAATTATTATCCTGTTTTCTATGAATTGTGTTTAATGGGAAACATAATTTCATATCCTTATTCGTCTATTAGTTATATTAATTTAATTTACTTAACAACTGAAGTTATTATTTTTTTTGTTTAAATTGACATATAAATCATTCCATGTTAACTATCCCATCCGAGAAGAATGATTAAAATTCCTAATGCTTCAAAAATTTTTGAAAATTAGTCGAGCCTTGGCTACATATTTTTCTTGTTCATTTAAATTAAACATTACAGTCTTTGAATAAATGTTAACGTATATAAATGTAATTATTGCAATGGAATGGCTCTCATAAATGTAGTGAAACAATAAGAAAGCAAATCACAATACGGTACTGTAACATTTTTGAAATTAATTTTGGTTTGTGTTTTTAAATAATCGCTTCAACAATATCACCTTGCTTTTCAATAATTTTAAATAAAATCACTTGAATTCTTTCCTTATTTGTATCGCTAATACGAATATATTAGAGTATAATTATATTATAAATTTTCTACGAGATAAAATTCATTTCATGTCCAACAATTAACAACGATACAACCATAAAATATATAATTACTTCCTTCCTCTCTTTCATATCTTATTAATTTGACAACATTTTGAAAATGCCATTTTGCGCTTAAACTACTCGTATTTACTCTATTTAATCATCATTTTGTTATGTTATCTTAAAAAGCTAAATGCATTTAGCAAAAAAAAAAAAAAAAGGCTACAGTAAAGGCTAGCGTGGTAAATGGAAGGAATTAATTGGTTGAAATTTTGATTGATCGCAATAATATTGTATTAGATTACGGATACTTAACGTTATAAATGCTCTATGGCCCTTTTATATTTATCTTTCTACTTATGAATATTGCCACCTAATTTGGAAGTCAGAATACTCTTATAGAACTTGTTTATCTACGAATTCAGCAAAAAAAACTAGAAAATGCTTTATGAATAAATAGAATTCATTAAAATAAACGTATAGTATTTTTTTTTCTGGTCGAGAATTATACTTTAAGAAGAATTATTTTTAATTTTGCCACTTTTTTCAAAGATTTTCCATAATGATTGGAATGTTTCTAATTGTTTTTAGTTTTTGTTTTGTTTAACCTTGCAAGTTGGTTGTTGGCTGTTTTGTGTTTTTTTGGTTTGTTGATTTTTGTTTGTAGAAATAAAAGTACTTATGCAATTGGTTACCTGAAATCACATGTGCCGTGTGTTACCCAAGTTAATACCATTTCTACTGAGCTCGAACTGTTTGGTTCTTGCAGATTATTGAAGTCAGGGCTGGCATAGTAATCGCATTGTGTTCATTACGGGCTTTGTTGTACATAGACCCAACAGCCACTATCAGATCCAATTACTCATCTTAGCATTTCGCCAATTCCGCAACCCGCGCACTATTGCCGATACGGACAGATTTCTGGATAGTATAATCGGAAAACACGGGTTGACAGAGACCGCAAAGATGATTGCAAAAATTAATTTCGAAATCGGGCTCCTGCACCATGTACCATAGATTGTTTATTTAGGATCTTATGGCCTACCACTGAATATCACAACCACTGCAACATACTGAGACAACACACAGGGCTTTGTTATTGCGCCGAACGGTGAAGGCGATTGTCTTGCTATTTCGTAGCCGAATGCAAAATCATTGTCGCGAGAAACTACTCATTTCATTTTGTTCACATCAATCGTACTCCGTTCGTAGCCGAATCCATTCGAAATTGACTTGAAAACAGCCAAATCGCACTGCAAACGATGCAAGGTGATCGCAACTACAACGCACTCGATATCTGGTTTTTGCGCCGTCTACTGTTGGTTGCAGATGGAGATCATACAAATAGCATCTGCTATTCTTAGTCTTTCGTAACTTGCACCACTCATGCCAGTAAGGGCAGTATTTCTGTTATTGAACGAAGATATTGTCGATGACTGTTGATATCCCATGCCGCTGCTAAGCGCAGGTGCGTTTGGATTTAAATTTGATTTACTGATGTTTGAGTGAATGTTTCCACTGCCACCCATCCAACTCTCCAGTCCTTTCCAGGGCTGTACGCTTTTCTTGACCTTCAGGGGATTCCAACTGCCACACGTACAGTATCAATATCCGACATCGCCAAACACTTCGTTTGTCACTGCACTTCAAACCCGGCTTCAATTAATAAACTAAAGCACACAATTATGACATGCCGGTCATTTTTCAGTTTTCTCCTTGACCCACACCCGCCATGTGGCTGTCAAAATCCCAGGTTGTCACCTCGGACAAAACATCTGTGTGTGGAATGGCACGCCATATGGCGGCAATGTGCCTCTCCAGTTGTCGCCAGTGGCATAGTTTTCTCGATGGCCACGGTGGAGGGGCATTTCCAGATGGCTATGTCTCGAAATGTGCCGGGGTTGAATTAATTCTATATTTCGAATATTTATATCCACGGATCTAAATATTTGGACAGAAAAAAAGAGAAAAAAAAAAATATTTTCTGCACAACGATATCCGCACGACAGATGAAGTCCGCTGGCACTTCGAGGACATATCCATCTGGCCGGTTGCAAGGGTTCGGGATCGGAATCACTTCGATTCCCGGGCGTAGGCGTCACATTACAACCTATTAGAAAGTTCGGAAGGATACAGTGTTTTAAAAAAACAAATAAATATCACGCTCGAAGTTATCTTTTGATTAGGGAAAAATTCGGTAGCAATGTTCTCGTTGAAGAAGTTAGCTTTGCTAACAGTTGATCTCTGGCAAGCTTTTATCAGATAATGTCTATAATTTTTTTGCTACGGTTTGATAGGTTTTTGTAACGGTTTATTGGCTCCGGTTGCTATTTTCGGCCTTTTGGGGTCACCGATATTTTCCAAAACTTTAAATTTCTTCTATTTCATTAACAATTTAAATTTACTAACCTAAACCTCCAGGAGACAGTCTACACCTGGGACAAAAACGTGTAGAATGCCCCTTCAAAAAAAAACACATTTACGCTACTTTGAACATATTTTAATATTCTTGACTTCCATCAAAGAAAACCAAGCCAAAAGTTACAGTAATTATTGTAATTTTCGTTATTCGATTAAAATCGATTAAGTTTAAACAAAGAGTTATAACTGTTCAAACCTATTGACCTGTTATAAACAAACTGTTATAACTGGTCAATAGGTTAGGTGGAAAATTCACTTTTCTATACATTGAGACAGAAGCTCGACTGCACACAAGGGAGCATGGAAATGGAATGGAATTTACTTTAAGGAGAATATTTACTTAAGTTAACCGTTTTTTATCCTAAGAAATTGAAGTACAATTGTATTGAAACAGTTGAGACCTGAACCTTACTTAATATTCACAATGAAAAGCGCTCAAATATTTTCAAGTGCATTCACTAGCTCATTTACCAAATACATAAGCCGCAAGTAGACTGCTTCCCGCGAAGTGTGCGACACTTTCCCTTCCTGTGCAGCCAGCCAAGGCACATGCGCGAAATCAAATTTTACTCATGTGTTTGGAAAACATTTGTGTATTTACAAGAAATCCGCTGCAAGAACTTACACTCTCTCGATTAGTTTAGGAAAGTGGACAGCTGTCAGTTGGATTTGGGATAGGATAGTGGCTGAGTGGAATTTGTTCTGCAGTTGGACTTGTTGGCATTTAGTTTTTTCGTTCCTGCAAAAAGCAATTTTTGGTTGAAATTTTAATTTTACAAAACTATTCAGCGGCCTATTTAAATTATGGCTTTGTTCAACCAGGTAAGTTTCCTTCGCCTTTAAAACTTTCTTTTAGATACCAAGGAGGTCTTATGGGCCGTGTGAGCGTGGACTTTGATCTCCAATGACAAAGTCCGCAAAATGAAAATAATCTTATTTAGATTTGATGTTATCAAAAGATTAATGAAAGGCGTCGTAATGATTTGCTAATTTTTATAGTATTTTGATTCTTCCGATGCAATGGAATTTGCTAAGTGTGTACCTTTGAGTTACAATACATAAAGATTGACGAGAAAAAATGCTGTGTGGCGTTTTGATATCGGAGAGTAGGCGCGTGCTGTGACATCTACATCAACTGTAACATGTTACATTGTCTAATCCCATAGGCATATGACGAAATTATATAATTTCTAAATACATGTGAGTTTTGCTACAGGCAGTGCAAACATCTCAGACAAAGTTATTTGGCATTAATAAACAATTGGTACCCTTAACGAGCATAGTTAACTTTCGTTTCGGGCCGGGATCATATCTAAATATGGGTTCCACGTTTGCCCACTACTAACAAGGAGACACTTTGAATCCTTTCACCGGAAACAAATGTAGACCTGGGGCACTTCCACGGGGTTTAAAAAAACAATATCGTTCAATGTTTTTCTGATTGCATGTGCAAATATTTTGATGGTTCATATTGTTTGTATTGTCTTAGCGTGTCCCATAATAAGTTGCTTCATTTTTTCAGTACGAAATGAATATATACATATTTTCCCTATCTCTCAGAAAGTCTAATTATCCACTCTTTTCGAAGTTGTTGAGTTTTACTTGTAAAATATTATTTAAATTGCATTTTCACTTTGTCTACGGATTTTAGACTGCATGAAGGGAATTTTTTTTATTAGAGAAACAAGTAATAATCGGAAGCAGCAAGGCTTGAAGAGTATGAAGGATGAGGTAGAACGTCCTGATCGAACTGTAATAATTTTTGGCTTATGCCTGAGAAAAAACGACTCTTCATCAGTTGTCAATTTTAGCCGTTTTTCAGCTTTCAATTGATCGAGTTCATTGAAATATTTATCAGAATTGATCGTTTTATATTGGTGGAGCTTTCTTCGCATGAAGTTCGGACTTTTTTCGCTTGGCCAGGTACGCTTCCGATGCTTTACCAAGTACGCTTCCGATGCAAAATTCTAAGGACTTTAATCTCCAGTCCATATTCTGTTAAATTTCAATGAAAATCCAGACACTTTTTTCACAAATGAAAAAATTAAATCAATTGTTTTTTATAAACTTTAAAAATCATAAATTTTACATTTCATCAAAAAATCGAAAAAATCTCATGGCAAATTGAGACTTGGGGCATAACAAATCATTTTCCTAAATATGATAAGTGATTTTTGTACAGAAGTTGATCTTTCGTTTCGTTTCAAACGTACTCCTCCCCTGGACTCCATGCAGTCCAGCTGCTACTAGGTGTTTTTTATTGTGGTAGGGATGCGAATGCCCATTTACGTACAGAGTGTGGGACTCCCATGCTCGCAAGTAGGCGACTGGACTATCCACTAAACACCTCTCCTGTCAACCTGAGAACCTAGCCTGGAACCGTTTGACACATTACTTCGGGCCAGGTTTCGTTTTGTTACGCCGTGAGGCTCCTTCAATCTGGGGGATCCCTCTTCTAGTAGGAGTGGAGAGGGGAAGAGGAAGTGCCAGACAAGCGATCCCCCAGCCCCAACGACTCCGGCTGCGAGTCCCTTTTATCTTGTAGGACTGCCCGAGTATAAAGTGCCTCATGATTCCATTTGTCAACCAAATCGAGCATCACCGCGACTATATTATCCGGGGTGACCTCTCCCGGCTCCCTGTTCCACCTTCTTCTTCTTCTTAGCGCTACAGCCCCTTTCGGGCGCTCGCTTACTGCAAACAGCGCCTCCACCTGTCTCGGTCCGTTGACCGCGTCATCCAATTCCGAAATCCGAGCAGCAATGAACTGTCTTCGTCGACCCATCTTATGCACGCAAAAAATGTGTGACAGGCATTGTCTTCCTCTCCTGGGCAATATCGACAATCTTGGCAGGTAAGACTGAAAACACCCATGCCCGCTCAAAAGCTGGGTCAGATAGAAGTCAGTCTCACCATGCCTTCGATTTAGCCACGGTCTCACAACCGGAATGAGGGCGCGCAGTCCACCTTCCCGTCATGCAATTCACCCAAGACTGCTGCCAATCGTTGAGTGAGCGCTGTCTCTCCTCGCGGACAACTATCTCCCTCGCATCCTCGTTTCGACGCAGATAAATAGAGCGGCGCTCTCTAGAAAGGAGGCCGACAGGTATCACGCCTGCAATGACTACTAGTTGTCGGGGTTAACAGATGTTGTTTATTATTGTTCTGCTTCTGATGCTCTTTTGACTGGTAGTAGCGCAATTTTCGCGATTGGGCGTTGAAAGGTCATTCCTATGCAAAAATAGACACAACTCTTACTAAGTCGTCTGTTTCAGGGTAAACTGCTGTGATGCGAGCTAACGGCCAATTATATGGAGGAAAGTTGTCACTCTTCACCAGACACAAATCTCCGATTTGTGGACAATGTTTTCAATGAGTCCATTTGGGTCGCTGCTCTAGTCGCTCTCCCACAGATTCCAAAACTATTGTGCCAAAAGCTGAGATAGTTGCCATCTATCTATTCGAGAAAGGTTGCATTCCATGACGTCGTCCTCCGGAGGAGCAAGATATCTCCGATTAGAAAATGGGCTGGCGTGTGAGCTGTTGTGTCAGCAGGATCATCATTCAAAGGACACAACGGACGCATGCCGCAGTTTGTGCCAGTGTAGTATCCAACTCTTCATATGTTAAAATTGCACTGCCAAGTATCTTTCTCAGGTGCTGCTTCACGGACTTCATACCCGCTTTCCACAGCCCTCCAAAATGTGGAGCGGCTGGCGGGTTTAAATGCCATGTAACTCCATTATTAGCATCTAACTCAGCGCTTTTGCGGACGATTCGGCATAGCTCGGTACTGGCACCATCAAAGTTTGTTCCTTGATCGCTGTAGATATGCAAGCATAGGCCTCTGCTGCTCGTAAAACGCTTCAAGGCAACCAGGAAAGCTTGAGTTGTGAGTTCATTGACCAACTCCAGGTGTACTACTTTCACAGTTAAACAAATAAAAATTGCAATGTATGCCTTATATGCTTTCGATCTCCTTCCGTTGCCGTCCTTAATAATGATAGGTCCAGCATAATCGATCCCTGTGTGTGTGTAAATGGGCGCGATTGAGTTACTCGGGGTGAAGGAAAGATCGCACAAGAGTCGTGAAGAGACCGTTGCTTTGGATCGAAAGCACTTTAAGCATCTGTGAACGAATTGGCGTATTACACGCCTTCCATTTATAAGCCAAAAACGTCTTCTTAACGTTGCAAGCATGAGCTGCGTCTCCATGTGAAGAGTAGCCTTGTGGAATTGATCGAGGATCAACTGAGTCAACATGTCATCCTTTGGAAGTGTGATCGGGTGTTTTTCATTATAGGAAATGGTTGCGTGTGACAATCTTCCTCCGAGACGCAAAAAACTGTCGTCGTCGATAAACGGATTCAGACTCTTCAAAGAACTGGTTTTTGTCAATTGCTTTTTATTTCGAAGAGCGCAATTGCCTTCTTTGAACTCCAAGCGTTGAGAAATGCTAATCCAAAATTTCAACGCCTCTGACAACTCCTTGCTGGTAAGATGTCCCTTCGGAGACGTTTGCTTTGCACATAGCTGTGAGAAACGACATCAGTAAGCAGTGATGCGCAGCAGACGGGTAAGTGTAGAGACCTTATATTAAAGTTCGAATCCAGTTCCAATTGATTCGACATGACAGAGTATGGTCTTTCGTACTTCGAGCTCGGTAGATAGAAAATCTCGCACGATCGGCCAACAAGCTTGTCTTCCATGAGCCACGCGGGTCCTGACCACCAAAACAAGAATTCTGCAAGTTCTGTGGCCCCATCCCCATGAGATGCTGCATCTGCAGGGGTTTCCTGTGACCGGACGTGATTCCACGTGGTGTTACCAACTGTTTTCAGAATCTCGGCTCTCCGATTGGCAACGAGGACTGCCCTTTGGATGGATCAGCAAAGCTAAGACGATTTCGAAATCCGTCCACAAATGCAATCCTGAGATTTTGACGTTCAAAGCACTTAGCATTCTTTTTATGAGTTTGACCAGTAGCACTGCCCCACATACCTCCAAACGAGAGATGCCACCGAGAGGTATGGGCGCCACTTTAGTTTTCGCAGTTAACAAGTTTACATGAGTACTATCGTTGTCCTGGGATACGATGTTATTACAGCAGCGTAAGCTTCTTGAGAAGCATCACAAAATCCATGCAGGGTAAAGCTAGCGTTTAATGTCGACTGGATCCATCGCGGTAATTTTATTGTTTCAATCGCAGGAAGATTCGATCGGAATTTCAACCACAGCACCTCCATTTCCTTTGGTAGTGGTTGATCCCAGTCTGTTCCATGCAACCATGGTCGTTGCATCAAAATTTTCGCTCTAGTAATTATAGGAGACAGCCAACCCAAAGGGTCATACAAGCGCGCAATCTGTGATAGCACACTCCGCTTCGTATACTGTGTCCACCTTTTTCGTGGTTTCAAACGATATGTAAAACAATCGGCCTTTGGACACCACACAACTCCTAGAGACTGGTTCTCTTGTTCTAGAGGTAATTCTACAGTGGGTTTTACTACATCTTCTAGTGGAATGTTATGTAGCAAGCGAGGGTCTTTTGCCACCCATTTGCGCAGGTAGAAGCCAGCTGAGTTGAGCATGTTGCGAAGATCATCTTGTTTCTTGATCGCCTCATCCACAATGAAAGCTCCAGAGAGGACGTCATCGACGTAGAAATCGCTCTGAAAACAATGCGCCGCAACAGCAAATTGGGTAACTTGGTCCTCTGCCAGTTGTCGTAATCTACGGATTTCCAAGTATGGAGCACAAGTTAAATTAAATGTGACTGCAGTTAGCCGATAATCCTTCACAGCGTCATTCAGGCAATCCCTCAAGACTATCTTCTGGAAGTTCGAATCTGATGGATGAATGTTTATTTGCCGATACATCTGAACGATGTCGGCGACAAAGGCAAATTTATGGAGGCGTCTATTCAGAAGAACTGCAGCCAAATTATTCTGGAGAGCTGGACCAGTCAGAAGAGTGTCATTAAAGGAAACTCCCGAACAATCTTTCGAGACGCGCCGAAGACCACCTGTAATTTAGTTGTAGAAATGTCTTTGAACACCACGTGGTGCGGTAAATAATACATCTGACAGACTTCTTTGTCATGATAATTTTACTTCGCGTCTTCAACCGCCTTTATGTGGCCTTGTTCAAAATAATCTTGCAGGCATTTTGGGTGCTCTTCTGTCTGAGCTGGGTTCTTTTCAAAATGCTTCTCTAATTGGGTCAGACTTGCAGCCGCAGCGGTTCGTGAATCACCGAACGAGTTCCTAATTGATTCCATTTTAAGGGCAGTCGAACTTGGTATCTCCCATTCGAGTCTCGATGCGTTGAACGCTTAAACAAGAGCTCACAAGCTTCCTCCTCTTCCTACTTCATTCTTTGAACTTCCATCTCCTCCAACTCCCAAAACGCTCGTAATGCGTCATCAATGTTTTCGTTGCACTTCACTTCGACTAAATGACTTGAAAGACTTGCATAGTGTTGTACCAATGTCTCCTGCTAATATCCAGCCCAATTTGGAATCCTGAGCTGTCGGTCCATTAGGTAATCTTCGGATGTCATCAAGAATGATCTTCCCGTATACATTTGTTCCGAGCAACAACTCAATCCTCCCCGGCCGGCCAAAATTCGGGTCGGCTAATGGTGATCCCCTCAGTTGGGCGCGTATTGTCGATGATATGTTGCTTATTGGCATCATGCTTGTGATATTCTTCAACACAAAAGCATTAAATGTGATGACATCTCCTTGTCGTGTAACCATTTCGATAATGACGATGCCTTTTGCATATGCTTGTGAACCTCCAATGCCTTTGACGTTAGTGTGGCATTTTCGTTGTTTCAAACCCAATCGTTGGACCAAGGATTGAGTCGCAAAAGATCCTTGGGATCCTGGATCTAGAAAGCGCGCATACAGACGCCCTTTGGGTGCTTCTAAGTTGACCATGGCGGTTGCCAGCAAGACGGCAGCTTCGCCTGATGCACTGTGAGCATGCACATCGCTACCTTCTTGCGCTGTAGAAGCTGGAAATTGTGTCTAACGGAATTCTGCTGAATTTACATTCAGTTCTCGGTAGTGCCCGGTATGGTGGCGTTTATTGCACTTTTGGCATGAATGTTTACTTGGGAAATTGGTCGCAAAATGCCCATATCGTAAACAATTGATACACATGCCTCACTTTCTGACGATGTCCAATTTGCTTTGGTGTTTCATCTGGTTAAATCGCGAACACTTGCAAAGTGCCTGAGATGCTTCTATTTGGTAGGCTTGAACGCTACGATTTAATGCTGTAGCCGACTGCACCCTGATGCGTTCCTTCCCTGACGCTTCCAAAGCCCGACATCGTGCCTGCAGGAATACTTTAACATCCTTGATTTTAGAAAAGCCCGGCTTAGCGGCATATTCTTATTCCCATAGTCATGTATACCAATTAAATCAATTGATTTTTATAAACTGTCAAAATTCATTAAAAAAAATCTCATGGCAAATTGAGACTTGAGGCATTACAAATAATTTTGAAATCTATGATATGTTGTTTTCGTTTCGTTTTAAACGTCGACCATTAGTGAGGATAGGGAAGCTGATCTGAGAGCCACCTCGTTGTCTATGACAACATTTTCCGGTACGCAAAAAAAGAAGAGAATATCCAGCAAAGGCTATTTGATGTCTTCGATGGATTTCGATGGGATCGCTTTGGCTTGGGCGATTTTCGTAAATTTATCGATGTCCTTTTGTGAGAAACAGGTCAATGTGTACATTATAGCCTGAATAGCTAGGAATTCGGGCCGGATTTATGTGGGGTTTGTCGGGATGTCTATCGTATTTATTCTCTCTGCAGATTATGCAACGCTTAACAGGATTTTTATATTGGCTGACGTCTTGGAAAAATAAGAATTTTCCAGTAATTGCAATCTGTTTTCATCGGCATTGCGGTGGACTCTTCTATGTGTTTGTAAGATTTTTTCTTCTTGTTCCACTTCGCTTAGAATACCTTCTACTATCTTTTGAGTGAATCTAATACGGTAATTTTTGAAATTTATGGGGCAGAAGTATTGAAAATATTTATGAAGTCTTGTTCTGAGTATTGTGGTTTTATTAGGTCTTTGTAAAAAAATTTTTTACAAAGACCTACTAGTTTCGCGACCTGTCTGTCCGTCCGTCTGTCCGTCCGTCCGTCTGTCCGTGCGTCACAGCTGATTTCCTCAGAAACTATAGAAGCTAGAATGCTCAAACTTTGTGAAAAGGTCAAAAGTGATGGTCTCTCAAAAGTTAAGGCCTTGACAAAAATTTAAAAAATGTTTGAGGGGGGTCCCCCCTAATAACGAATTGGCCCTTAAAAATTTTTTTTAGTCAAAGGTAGTCGAGTGGGGTATCAAATGAAAGGTCTTGACTAGAACTTTTAGAATCTGAAATAAAAAAATCATTTGATGAATTAGGGGGTCCACGGGAAGGCAAAATGTACCCAAAATTTGTGTCCCCCCCTCGCGATTGGACACCCTTCAGCCGAAAAATCTGAAAATTATCACGAATGTGGACCTTTATGAGTACAAGGGCAACAAATACCTTAGAAATCGAAATTCGCTCAACTTTGTTAATAATAGTATGATTTGTAGATTTTACATTTTTGGCCATACAATCAAAACGGTACCTTTAAACTTCTTGAAATTTTGCAATTATATAGACTGACATAAGATATATATGTTCACAAAATTTAATTGAGATCGAATCATAATCAAGTGAGTTATAGCCATTTCAATTATATGGAATTACAACAACGATAACACGTGTTTATGGTTGATATAGGGTTTTCCAATAAGAGGTGTTATTTTGATATTAAAAGAAAAATACCATTTTTTAAAATAAATGATTGGATGTTTAGTTCATTATAAAGAAGAAGATATGCCGTTAATAGTAATAAGTAACATTGGGCAAATAACCACTACGACACGCTTACAGGACCATATCCTCTTCATGAAATTTTCCATAACCAAATCGCAAAGTGGCTGCCCTATGTCCTCGATAGCCTCACGAATTTCATCTTTGAGATCTTGAATTGACACTGGGCTATTGGCATAGGCCTTCTCTATCACGTGGCTCCAAAGGAAGAAGTCGCAAGGTGTTAAATCAGAAGATCTATTCAAAATAACACCTCTTATTGGAAAACCCTATATATATTTAAAATTGACTTAGGTACTTTTATTTTCTTTCAATTTTCATGAAAATTTAAGGAATAGTGTTTAACTTGAACATGTTCATCGGCCGAGCATTCAGAAAA
This sequence comes from Odontomyia ornata, assembly GCA_963969285.1. Taxonomy (NCBI): domain Eukaryota; kingdom Metazoa; phylum Arthropoda; class Insecta; order Diptera; family Stratiomyidae; genus Odontomyia; species Odontomyia ornata. The sequence goes on along the minus strand of OZ017741.1, from coordinate 153,899,691 downwards.
ATCATTTAAGCTAGATTAAAATGGCGGCTGCACTGTGCTTATGAAAGAAACTGTGCATCTTTTGTATAAATTTGAACGATTTCATATCTAAGTATTGGATGAATAATTCAAGTTATCGATTCACGCCATTCGAAAACTTGCTTCTAACCCTAGGATGTTTACAAAGACCTTCTGGTAGGAGCACTCTCCTGCTTACTCAACTTGTAAGAATATACCTTCTGTAATTTGGAAAGGGGTTTTGAATTTGGCAGCAATCTTCATTATCTATTTTTAAAAGCAGTTGATTTCTGAAAGCATTACCTGATGTCTATACGGTCGGGATGGACTTTCGGCGATGTGTATCTGGGGGTCATTGAATTAATTTTAATTAGTGAATTAATTTTAAGTAGTTGAAAGAGAGTATGCTACTACATTGGCCTTCGCAGGTTTATATTGTAGCTCAAAATTGTATTCTTCTAAGATTGCCTTCCATCTCTTATCTTACTAAGGTATTTTTATTGCTGAGCGCATATGCAAGTTGCTGATAATCGGTGAAGATTTTAACCTTTTTTTTAAGGGAATTAAGTGCCCACATGATGGCTAACATTTTCTTCTCGTTTGTGGCGTAGTGCTCTTCTGTTTTGGACAGTGTTCTTGGGAAAGCACTGCGCCAATAGCATAATCAGACGCGTCAGTAGTCACCTTAAATTCTTTCTCGAAAAAATAATATGACAGAATTACCTCTTTGGAAATAAGAGCGTATTTAAGCTTATCAAATGTTTCGATAGCTTCTTTGTTCAAGACAATGGGTTTATTTTTTGAAATGTTCTTTAAATCGCGTCCATCTTCCTCTCGGAGGAGGGATGTCAGGGGTTTCTCTTTGATGAAGCGGCGGTAATACCCCGATATACCTAAGAAGGAACCAAAGTCTTTTAAAGTTTTGGGAGGAGGAAAATTGACTATCGCTTTTACTTTTTGGGGGTTTGTTCTAATGCCGTTTCATCCAATGACGCAACCCAGAAACTCGATTTCATTTTTCACAAATTGGCATTTGCCCAACTGGGACATGTTGGCCTTTTCCTATGTTTCAAGAATACATGTGAGATTGTTGTCGATGTACACGTAACATCGTTTTCCGATGTGGTCTCGGAGAACGTCATCAAACGCTCTTTGAAATATTGTGGAAGCGTTTTAAGTCCGGATGGCAGACGGACAAATTGGAATTTTCCATTATTAACGGAAAAAGATATTTACTCGGTATCAGATTCCTTTAAGGGAATCTGATGAAAGCCAATCTTTAGGTCCATCACCGAGAACCACTTATTTTCTCTGAGGTTTGCGAGGACCTCGTTGATTTCTGGGATTGGGTACCGATCGGTGATGGTTACAGAATTCAATTTTCTAAATTCAACAACCAACTGATATTTCGTTTCTCCTGCTACGTCTTTTTTTTTAGGAACAATCCAGACAGGAGAGTTGTATGGAGATTTGGAAGGTCGGATATTTCATCTTCAAGCAACTTATTTATCTGTTTTTCGACTTCTGTTTTCAGAGCCATGAGATAGGAATAAAATCGCGAATAAATTGGTTTTTTATTGTTGTGCGATTTTCGCCCTTGATATTTGTAGTATATGTCGGGTTTTCATTAGGTTCGCAGAGTAGATTAGAATCGTTTTAATAAGGTTTTTGAGCTTTGATTGTTATGCTCTATTAAGATGGTCGGTTGTAATTGAGATATTATTGACGGTTCCGGAAGAGTGTTCTTGTAAGGGAATATGTAGGTTAGAAAAAATGGTCATATAATTATCTTTCGTGTGAATTACGATTACTAATTTTTTTAAAGTGCCGTTTCCGATAATACCGTCGAAAGAAAAAGGCTAGGGAGTATGAACGATTTTAATTTTTCCTTTCAGGGCCAAATAGGTTAACGTTTGCGTGATGGGTTATAAGGATATTACGTCTAACGGAGTCATCGTAAACGTTTCGTTCGTTTGGTATTGGGTTTCGTATGTTTCGTGGTTGGATATAGTTTTTGTTTGATCCTCTTCTTCACTACAGCCCCTCTCGGATCTTCGCTTGCTGCAAATAGCGCTTAAAATTGTCTCGGTCCATTGACCGCGTCTAGCTTCGCTCCAATTATTCGCCTTAGGACCCGTCTTTCGAAGGCGTTCAATATATTGCAGATGCTTGGGTTAGGTCCATGTTTCACATACATAGCAGAACACAGGTATACTTGGAGCTTTGTTTTCCTGTGTATGCAGTTGGTTTTCACGATCGTCAAAACCGAATAAAATACTTTATTTGCGAGCTGTATTCTTCGGCGTATTTCGTCTCTTTCATTACTGGTTCTCGTTATTTTGGCGTATTCGCCAAGTGTGATATTTTGTGTATTTGAGGTATTTTTCGTTGATTGCGTCATGAAGCTTTGTTTTATTTGCATTGATTTGTAGCCCTACTAGCTTTGCTTCGCTTTCAGGAAAAGTTCTTTGGCAGTTCTTAATGACATTATACTAATAAAAAAATGGCGATAAATGATTTATATTTTCAAAATCAATGTATGAATCAAGTTTCGATATTCGGATAATGTTGGTTGAGTTACAAATATTACAAAACCCTTTTGGCAGATGCACTCGTTATTTGCTAAAATAGCAATGAAAATAACTCCTTTTGTTTGCTACCTGCTTTGTAGGATTAACGTGGTTATCCGCCTTAAAACTGGCAATGCTACACCTTTCCGTTTTTTTGCTTACTTTAAGTATTGGGTCTGTGCGAACAAGGCTGCAGATGATCTAACATGGTCTTCGAACTATAGAAGAAACCCTTGGTTAGAGTACGTGTGCGCCAGGCTAGTGTTATGCGGCATCATATGGGGTGGGTTCTTTGCGCACCGTATGATGCTACACTACAAAAATTTGTTCACGCGTATACTACTCTAAAGTGCTTCGCGATCAATTTTTGTTTTGCAAAACCAAAGATGCAGTGCACTGATTGCCGCATCATACCAATTTGTGTCTAAAGGTAACCGTGGGGTAAGGTCTATTGATGGCAGATATCCACGTAAACCACGTCCTTTCATGTCTTGTTAAGTCCTTATTTTAATTACGTGTATTAACAACGAAATTTTGGTTTGCGAACACGGAAGTTAAAATGTGACCGTCATCTCTCAAGAAAGTCGTTGCAATGCAAGGAGAAAGCAGAGAGCAAATCTTAAGATGTTATAATGGTTAAAGTGAACCACTCATCCCTACCTAAAGTTCGGAAATCTGAACAATTCAGCTGACTTTAATGTAACGTGATTGATAACCTCACCAGGAGCCTTAGTTGCCGATCACGTCGAGGTGGCTCGATTGATTCTTTAAAATTTATCTGATGCAGTTTGTCTTGTTGGTGGGGTATTTCTCGCTTTATTGGCTATAAATCGACCGTAAGCCGATATACCCGCTGCACCCTGATCATTTAAGAGTATCATCAAGCTCCGGCTAATAGTTTTGACTCAACCTACACTTCACCGATACTGATTATCCTTCAGCTGGAGATTCGTTTCTTCGTTTTGATGACCATTATGATTTATTCCAGTGCTTAATCCACAAGCCGTTCCTTACTTGACGCATGAGTATAACCAGTCTACACTATATCATCTGCATAGCCGATTAAGCGCATCTTATAAGAAGTGCCACGAATGGGGGCCAAGGATGCAGCCTTGAACATCACCCGGTGTAACTTCCATCTGCGACGACCATCTTTTGTGTCTTAAGAGTTGTCTCCGGTCCGTCTGTTATGTGCATTGGCTCGTTGGACCGCACTTACACGATCGTAATGCATCAACGGTGGAGAGCCCTGCTTCAAAGCTTTACTGCCGTTGAGATAGGTTCCCGGCAGCATCGATCGGAGCGTATATACCCAGCAGTATGTAGGCAGCGACTTTAGATCCTCCTTCCCCTTGCCAATCAGTATGAGTCCCGTAATTTTCTAAAGCTCCGGGGAGACTCCTTCGTACAGGCAAACATTGAAAGTACTAAACAGTAAGTCAGGATAGGCCGTCCGTAGAATACCAAGCTTCTGCGTAACTAGCTAGTAGCCTGGGTTCCACAGATCCCCGTTTACGTCATTTACAAGATTCCACGTGATCTACTGCTACCAGCATGGTGCATGCTGAAGATAACTTTCTAGGTTTGAGGCAGCGTTCCCCAAAGCCCTGAGTTTGTCTTGAAAAGAAGGCATTGTTTCGTTCGGAATGAGGTTCATACTAAAAAATGTTATTCCTGAGCATTCAAACCACACAAAACCATCCCTCCTTCTATACTACTGCTCTTAGAAATCATCACGATTCCGAACTAAGTTGGCGGAGTTATCAAACTGGTCATGCTGACGAGTTTTTGTCATGGTGTTGCTGAGCAGTAGCAGATCGGCTTTCATATTCCCTACAAACTTTTCAAGTTAACATTGGGAATTTATGCAACGGTGTAAATATTGAAAAATACTATTCATATCTGTACTGCTAGTTAGAGCTTCTTTTACAACACGATTTTTTTTTTTCTTGAGACGTTATTCAGTTCGTCACATCTTGGGTCAACATCCTTGCAGAGGATGCAGTATACCTCGCTTGTATATCCTTTCCCTCTGTGTCCTATTTTCCCACATTTAAAGTGCAGTGTGTTCGTTTCGGGCTCCTTGCAGCTCTGCGCGATGCAGTTGCATTCAAAGCACTTGAAGCACCAGATTGTGCGTTAAGAAATTTGGTCACCAGTAATTACGAACTATAAAAGAAAATGGGTTGTGTTAGAAACCCCATCTATTAAAGAAACAAAAAAATAATAATTTTAAAGGTTGAGAATATTATCGATAAATCTTAGAACAAAAACAGCATCACAAACTTCAGTTTGGACAAATGTCATAAACGCAAAATCTCCAGAAAATTTTCAAAACAGATTTGAACTATACTGAAGAAAAAATAATGTTGTTAATTGATGTAGTACACACTCTTCTGAATAAACTAGAGGAAAGAGACATGAAACTGTAAAATCTATGTATGTTTGTGGAAGCTCTTGTACTGACGAAATTAGATTAAGTAGTAATCGTTCCGAGTCAATCGTCAAAGAAACGCATTAACATTTTTTTTGTTGCTAAGCCGTCGGACCTTGCTTTCTTGAGTGAGCAGACGCATTTCGACTCCTTTGAGTCACTTCAGTGATAGACACTGAAGAAGAGATAAAATGCGTCTGCTCACACAAGAAAGCAAGGCCTGACGGTTTTTCAAGAGAAAAGAGAATTAGTCTGTGGATATCAAATAAACTAAATAATTGTATACATTAACATTATATCCAGAATGATTACCGAAGCATATAAAAATATAAAATTGTCTGGGAGGCACGAAGTGACGAAATGTGAAGCCCAGATCACGAACGTTGTGTGACGTGTTGGAGGGTCACGGAGAGAGTGGTACGGCATGGAGGTATTAAAAAAAGAAGAGAACCAACAAATTACAAGAGCAACACTAGTCTAAAAGATCCCTCTACTACTGCTTAGCTGGATTCCAACGTATTTCTGAATCAGGAAATAACATGATGTTGACTATTTACTCCCAGATCAACATAATTCTCAGGAAGCAAAATTATAGATTTGGAGTTTTGTGGTCTATCAAAACCATTCATATCATCAAGTCTTGAGAAGAGATACTAAGAAGTTTGACTTTTATTTATACTTGTCTTCATTCGAATGGAAATCATAATAATCATTCCATATAATAATCATTCCAACTCTAAAGAAAAGCGAAAATATATAATACATCAACTAGGATTAACTACATGTTATGAAAATTATATTTGATTGACTTTAGGGCATAATTTAATGTAATTAAAATATATTCAATATAATTTCAGGTACTTCGCGGTGCTATACGCGCCAATTCAATGAGATGCCTCTCCTCGAAGTCTTCATCTCCCGGATCGATTTGTTTCTCTCTATCCGACGAGCAACGTGAAATGCAAGAATTAGCGAAAAAATTTGCACGCGAAGAAATCATACCAGTCGCTGCACACCACGATAAGACCGGAGAATATCCATGGGAAATTGTCAAGAAAGCCTGGCAACTAGGTTTACTCAACAATCACATCCCCGCCGATATTGGAGGAATGGATTTAGATGTTCTAACCTCGTGTATTATTGCTGAAGAATTAGCTTACGGGTGCACTGGAATCAAGACTGCTATCGAAGCAAGTGGGTTAGGAGTGAGTATATTATAAACTGCAATGACCGAAATTTTCTGACGTGATTATAAATGTTTAATTGTAGCAAACTCCCGTTATCCTCGCTGGCAACAAGGAACAAAAAAAGAAATATCTTGGCCGTCTCTTGGAAGAACCTTTAGTGGCAGCCTACGCTGTCACGGAGCCTGGTGCAGGTTCGGATGTCAACGGCATTAGAACGCGTGCAGAGAAAAAGGGAGATGAATATATTATCAATGGCCAGAAAATGTGGATTACAAATGGTGGCGTAGCGAATTGGTACTTCGTTTTAGCCCGCACCAATCCTGATCCAAAAGCACCCGCCAGCAAAGCTTTCACAGGTTTCATTGTGGATCGTGACACTCCTGGAGTGACACCTGGTCGTAAAGAAATCAATATGGGCCAACGGGCTTCAGACACTCGAGGAATTACCTTTGAGGATGTTCGCGTACCAAAGGAAAATGTTTTGTTAGGAGAAGGTGACGGATTCAAAATTGCAATGGGAACGTTCGATAAGACACGACCACCAGTAGCAGCTGGAGCTGTAGGTCTGGCTCAAAGATGTTTAGATGAAGCGCTCAAGTATTCTTTGGAGCGAAAGACCTTCGGAGTTCCAATCGCTAACCACCAAGCTGTAGCTTTTATGCTGGCTGATATGGCTATTGGAGTTGAAACTGCACGACTTGTATACTATAAGTCAGCTTGGGAAACAGATCAAGGTGAGATATGAAATAACTGTAGTATTTAGATATGAATGAATTTTATCAGGAGGATTGACCTTTTTTTATTCGGAAACACGTACAGAATTTATTTTAATACGTTCTTAATTAATTATTTTAATTTGTACTTAATTAATTTGATTTACCTCTTCTTGTAGGACGACGTAACTCCCTCGAAGCTTCCATTGCCAAGTGCTATGCTTCCGATATTGCAAACAAAATCGCAACTGATGCTGTTCAAATTTTCGGTGGTAACGGCTTCAACACAGAATATCCTGTCGAAAAACTGATGCGAGATGCTAAGATTTATCAAATTTATGAAGGTACATCACAAATCCAACGATTGATTATTTCAAGACAAGTCATTGAGCAAGCGAAGCAAGGAGGCCTGTAAAATCATTTTTGAGTCAATCCTAATTATGCTAAATTTTGTTATTTTATCATAATAAATTCTTTTCATAGTAGCGCCTCTTTTAAGAAAAACTTGCAATATTTTAAAACCAGTTTAATTTTTCGCTGTGGTATATGTATTTTTGAAGAAAGTGTTAATGCATTTTGAGAGGCGCAGCAAGTCAAATTTTACAAACACAATTGCTTACATTTAAGACCTAAATAAGACAAAGGAATAAAATATTTTTATAATTTAATAAGCATTTTTACTTTTCAGAGGACTTTCTAAATAGAAAAGGAAGTTTCACAGTCATAATCCTATTTTTAGACCGTTAGACCGTGGTTAATTTCATAAATGATCATGATAGTAATACCATGATTTTAAACTGAAAGAGAGCTAGCAAATAAATGAAACAGAAACTGTAAAAAAATTAGGTAGACAGAAATGGAGGTGGTTTGTATCAGACGTATGATTCAACAAAACGTTTAATAGCCTGTATATTTAGGTTGAGATTGAAAGGGCACATATTTACTCACGTTCCATTTAAAATCCTAACAAAGCGGTAGTGCTTGAGTTGTTGGGAAGCGCGTATCCCTGCTTAACCTTGCATTCTTGTTGTAATACTAAAAAATCTAATAAAAAAACTGTAACTTAGGTACATATAGTTACACAACTTCGAAGTATTGAACTCATGCTGTTGGCGTATGATCCGACTTTATTTTTAAGATCTCTGAAAATATTTTTTATGTCGTACTAAGTTGTGATATGCTTCTATACAATTCAATATTTGTTCTTCCGGGCTATATAGTCGTTGATTAATTTTTAAATAAGAATAAAAATTTCAAAGGCTTCCTTTTTCGACTATATTTGTTTTTTTTGTGTGCATATTCGCATTTCGACCGCAACATACGGTCATCCTCAGTACACTACTTCCTACCTATGTTAACCTACCTTTATATACTAGAGGCTTTTTAGAAAACTAATTACATTCTTTACACAATAGGATTTTTACGTTCTAACGTTCATAACTAAATCCTTATTACCTAATTAGATTTATGAGTTTTGAATTATTATTACCTAGGTCAGTGTTCATTCTTAAATTTGTCGGTACTTTCCTAATCTGTATGCTTTCTCTGCAATCAATTTTTTGCCATTTATCGATATCTTTGACTACTTCGACGTTGTTCATTGCTATTCCGTGACCATTTTTAACTATATGCTCTGCCACTGATGATTTAAAATTTGTTCTACTTGTATTCTTCGCTGCGACAGCTTCTTTGAAGTGTTCCTCGCATCGAACTACCACTAAGCGTTTCGTTTGACCAATCACCTTGTACACTCCGCATTTTTCTTCCTTAGTTTTTCTATTCTTACGTTGGTTAGCTGCACTCCTAGTTTACGAGTATTTATTCTACTTGTACCTATTGCTTCTAGTTTGTGTTTCTTCAGAACAGATGCCAATGTCTTAAACATTCTTGAATACGGGATGTTAATTCTTCGTTTTTCGTTGGCTTCGATCGTTGCATTCTGCTTGAATAAAGTTGATAGTTCGTTTTTATATAGCTGTTTCTTCTTTATGTTGATGATGTTCGTAATGATTCGGCGATCGAATCCGTTCAATTCCGCTGTTTCCATGATGTAAAGCTTCTCCCTCCTATACCGCTCATCAGATAAAGGCAACTTTTCGAGACGATTAATCATACTCGTGTATGCTGCAAGTTTTTGAAGATATGTGTGAGCGGATGTGGCCCTCTGAGTGCGTGTTGGCTTCCTATATATATATATATATATATATATATATATATATATATATATATATATATATATCGATTTCTAGCTGACTATTGTTTCGAATGATCTGCAAATCTAGAAACGGTATCACGCTTTCCTTCTCCATTTCCATCTTGAACTGTATACTATTGTGTACTTTGTTGAGCTGCTCAAGTACTTCCAACGCTTTTCCTCATGGTATCACCGCTATTACATCATCCACATATCTCCACCAGATCCTTGGCATAAACTGTTGTTCTTGGATTCGCTTTTCAATGCTCGTCATAAAGATCTCCGCCAACAATGGTGACAAAGGGTTATCCATTGCTAATCCTTTGGTAACCTTGTAATACTTGCCCCTGAATCTGAAATAATTTTCGTTCATACACATTCTAGCCAGGTTTCCGTATTGTGCCGCTTTCTTTCTCCCCTCTATTGAACTGTCATGTTTTTCGATCCACTTAGTTAATTCGTAAATTGCTTGCTTTACTGGCATACTCGGAAACAACGATTGCACATCGAAAGAAACTAATATCTCGTCATCGGCTACCTGTACACTTCTTAGTTTGTCAACTAGTTCAAACGAATTTTTTATTGATCTGTCACCGTACGTATATCCTATTTAATTGCACTCAGTGATGATTCACTTTGCAACCTTATACGTGGGGGAATTCCCATCTGCTATTATTTCACGTAGCTCTTCTCCATTTTTATGGGTTTATGGTTGGCACCGTATTCTTGGGAGTGACGGGTTTGGCATTATGAATGTTAGAACGTAAAAATCCTATTGTGTAAAGAATGTAATTAGTTTTCTAAAAAGCCTCTAGTATATAAAGGTAGGTTAACATAGGTAGGAAGTAGTGTACTGAGGATGACCGTATGTTGCAGTCGAAATGCGAATATACACACAAAAAAACAAATATAGTCGAAAAAGGAAGCCTTTGAAATTTTTATTCTTATTTAAAAATGCTTCTATAGTTTTCGCACTCCAACTTGGCACCTTTTTTGTGGATAGAGATTATAAATGTTTGGAGCTGTGCGGAGGCTTTAGAAGGTTCTTGAAATATGATGCCCATCTCTCCTTAATCCTGTTTACATCAGTGATGATATTGCCGATGGCATCACAGCAGAGCGTGGTCTTGGGTCGATAATCACAATTCAGCCTTTTCACTACTTCGTATGCTTGTCGGGATTTTTAATAATGTTCTCTCATCGACCTAGTACTCCTACCGAAATACTGTTTGAACGCCTGAATTTTTTATCCAACGCATTCTGGCACTCATCATCGAACCAATCATTTCTTTTTCGTCGGGCTAGATGTTCGATCATCTGTTCTGCCACGGTCTTAATTTTCACTTTCACCTACCTACAGCGCGTTGCATTTTTTCAGCGATGTGTCTTATGGGAGCAAGATGGTTTTCCAGGATCCCTGTGAGATTTTTTACCACAGACGCCGTTTTAGAGTCTTTCGATGTCGAATTTCTGTAGAGGGCTGGTCTTCACTATAGTACATTCACATAGTATCCACACCTTCTATTTACCCTGTGTTGCACTTTCTGGATTTTCCCAGGGGCTGGTGAGCTGAGCCGGGGCACATCAGCTGAGCCGAGGCCTGTCTTATTCAAAAAAACAAAACAAAAAGCAAATAAAATTTCCGATGTACGTGATCTTTCACGCATTTCAGAACATGGGAGTGCTGCCAGATCTTAATAAAAAACTAAAAGATTGCATAGAACGAATTTGTTTTTCTGCAAAGTTATTGATTTTTTGAGATCTGGTAATCCTGAAATCTCTCATCGAAGCACATGTTTGTATTCGCGCAAATCCTCGCGTCAGTATTTGCCTACCTACCTGCTACGGAAGGTTTATGGTCGCTCTTCGGCTTGTGTTCAGATTTTTCGGGAGGATAGATTGAGTGTGGATGCTATGTGAGTATACTATGGTCTCCACCGAATACGCCTTTGATATCATCATAGGTTATTTTCATCAAGTAATGATCTGAGTTACAATTGGCTACTCGGTATGGACGGACGACAAGTATGCTCGAGGCTCATCTTTGTTGGATCAGAACATGGTCCGCCTGGTTTTGTGTGTTGCCATCCGGTGATACCCAGGTCATTTTATGTATGCGTCCATGTGTGAAGCAACTTGAACGTATGACTAGATTTCTACTACGTGTAAAGTCAATCAAACGCTGTCATTTGTTCCGTCATGAGGGCTGCCAAACTTTTACGATAAAATCACCCAGGGTTATTTTGTAGGCAATGAGTAGAGTAGAGTAGAATAGTTTTTCCAGGTGATTGTAGTACGTTCGCTACATTTCATTTTCTTCCTTTTCTTCGGTCCGGAAGTGTACATTTATCAGCCAGATTTTGATGAATTTCGCTGTTATACGTAAATCAATAACGTGCGATTCGAACTTCCGTTTCACAATAAAGACCACCCCGAACTCTCGCTTTCCAGCAGGCTTCCCACGTTTGAATATTGTGTGTAAATTGTTGCAAAATCGTACTGTCGGTTCAATCCATTCCAACGCTCTGTTGCAGGGTTCGAAATAATCGAGGGTTTCCAATAACGGGAAGTTGCCTGTCGCCCAACCTTTATTCCGGCGGCATGTTTTCGTTTCCGTTATTAGACGCGGAAAACTTGCCTTCACCCTTTTACGTCAGCCTTTTACAATAAGTGAAAGTTAACAGTAACCACACCAAAGGAAGCGTAAGTGTGTTTGATAGCAGAGCTGTAGGTGTATTGGCTGTTATTGGCGTTTCTCGGCATTTAATGTCTCATATTTGAGGAACCAGTAAACCCACCTTGCGACCCTGAGACCATTTACTTCCTTTTGGTCACCGTTCAAGTTTTTACTGGAAATAAATTATTCATATTTGTGCCGTATGTGCTAAATATTGGTAAGTCTAAAAAAGTATTGAACCTTTTTTGTCATTTTTCCATTGAATATTTTTTTTATTTAAAATGGATTTTATTTAAGTATATAGTGTCGATTATTATCTATGACTTTTTTCCATTTTCGGGTAGAGCCATTATTCCATCTGTGTAGAACATCTGTGATTTATCGGCGAAAAACTTGGCCAAGTGATTTTCACACCCCCTTTTTGAAGTGAATTTTTCTTCATTAAGGAAGTTTTGCAGATATCGAAACAAATAGTAGTCTGATGGTGCAAGGACTAGACTATACGGTGGATGCATCAAAACTTCCTAAAGCTCTGTCACTTCTTGCCGGGTCATTAAAAATGTGCGTGGTCTGGCATTGTCATGATGTAAGACAACGCCCTTTCCTTTGATCAATTCTAGCCGGTTTTTGTTTTGAATTGATTGTTACAATCTGGTGAATTGCTGACAGTACAGAGGCGAATTGAGTGTTTGGTCAAGTTCTAGCACCTCATGATAAACAATTCTCTTCCAATCCCACCATACACACAGCATAACCTTATTTGGTGTCAATTCTGGCTTTGAAGTCGTTTGTGATGGTTCACCTATTTTTTGACCATGATCTATTTCGAACGATATTCTCGTATCTTACCCATTTTTTATCGCCCGTAATGATATGCTTCAAAAATGGCTGGACTTCGTTGCGTTTTATTAGCATTTCGCAAATGGAAATTCGGTCGATCAAATTTTTTTGTGTTAATTCATGTATACCCAGCCTTACGCAAATGGTTCCAAACTGTTTTGTGATGAATATTCAGTTCCTTAGCAATGTCATGGCTGCTTATGTGTCGGTCTTCTTCAATTTTTTGTAAGATTTCATCGACTTTTTCAATGATTGGTCGACCTGAGCGAGCTGCATCTTTGACATCAAAATTTCCAGAACGAAGGCAAGCGAAGCATCTCTTGGCTGTGGCTTTTGATAGAGTATCTTGACCGTAGACGCTACAAATTTTTTCACGAGCCTGCGATACATTCTCACCTTGATCGTAGTGATATTGTAAAATATAACGATTTTTTTCAGAAATTTCACACATTTCTAAATGAATACAACTTTTGACACGAATGACGAAATACAAAACTTTCCATTTGAAAATTGTAGACTGGAATGTCACCTTTCAAACGCATGTTAGTTTCACTCAATCTGATTAGTATTGCCCGATATATGCAACGAATATCATCTAGTGACAAAAACGGCTCAATAATTTTTATACTATCCAATATAGAGGCGTACAGTAGAATTAATTACAGTTTTACGAATTAGTTAGGACCGGGTTCGATGCGAATAATCAAATATTCACGGAACATTGACTGGTTGGGGTGAGAGACGAAGAAGAGGGAATATATATTCGAGTGACAATCTATATATAAATAGGCAATGACATCTTATATATATATATATATATATATATATATATATATATATATATATATATATATATATATATATATATATATATATATCAACCTTCGTCATTGGAGTTGAGAAGGGTGGAGAGAGAAGGATGAGGAGAAAGAGAGAGAGAGAGATGTGAGAACGCGGGCATTTGTTCGGCCGCTGTTTACGACAGTCGCTGAACAAGCCAACTGATAATTAGAAAATAAATGAAAATTCTTAGCAGCTATTCGTTTTAATTGAATGAATGTTTTTTGCTTGTACATTTTGTGACTTTCCTCTAGTAATTACAAAGCTTCAGAAGTGGGATATTCTTCCATTGTGCGCGCCGTTTAACCGAAATTACACGCTAGCGGTAGTGAGGATCTACGAATTTCCCGCGAAACAATTGCGGGTGAAGTTAAAGGACCTGAAGCGCTCAATTTCGGGCAGTAGGGCTAATCTTAACGCGCAACTAAAGGAGGAGCTGGGATCTGATGAATTGTACGACGAAGAGAACGATGAAATCAAAGAGGAAAGTTTTGCACATGAGTCGCCGAGACACATAACGCAAGAGGAAGCAGACCTAATCCGAAACGACATTGCCGCCATTACATCGATGCTCAGCTAGCTCACAGCAACGTATACTCAGCAAACGACAGTCACCGCTCTCATGCACACCGACGAGCCAACGCAAACAGCAACACCACCGACTACTATGATGGCGCCGATGCATGTCTCTTTCTCGCATTCACTCCCAGCCAACATCCAACCCGTAACACCGTCCAACGCATCGAATGGAATGTTATTGCCGTGTACCACTTCGACGCCCCACACGACAACGGCCGGAATGCATCGCACTGTTCAGACGTTCGATCCGAATTTGCAATCCGCAGCCACCATGCATATGACCGCTCCGACACTCGCATAGGGATGGGAAACCCCCCGCAACGGTTTGGTTCGAAAAACCGGTTTTTCCTCCCGGGTTTTTCTTTGAAATTCAAGTACCGGACATAAAACCCGATACAAAGGAATAGAAGAATACCGAAGAGAAAAAAACGGAAAACAGTTATTTCGCCATCCATACCTAGGTAACATTAATGACTTTAGTCACCAGAGCAAAGTAAATTTCTATATTCGAGTGGTTCTTGGTTTTAGTTGTTTATATATTTTTTTAATATGGAAGACTCTACGTAGGATACGAAATGAAGCTAGCACATGATACACGATGCAAAATGATTGGGGACTGAACTCAAGGTTCTTTCATCCTTATGCTGTAAATGAATGACTTAGCTTAACAGTAAGCTATCGCCTTGATTTCAATATGTTAGTCGCTCATTTTTAACGCAAGGTTAGATATCTTTCAGTTCATTTTGATTCAAAAAAATTTAGGAAGTAAAAAAATTGAAAAGCCATTTACACCTAAAGTTAATCAATGGGCATAAATATATACATTTGATTTTGACTCGTTTTTTTATTTAAAAAATTTACTAAAAAAAATACCCAAAACCCGGTTCTTCCAAAAACCGGTTTTTTTGCTTTAAAAACCGCCCGGTTGAGCCGAAGATAACAAAAACCGGAAAACCGAAGAATGTTTTTTTTACCAAAAACCACCATCCCTACACTCGCATCGACTCCACCGGACTTCGAATCAGTGCCACAAAGCGCCACCGTGGGGCATCAGACGGTTGTCGCATACTCACTGTTCGAGAGGTGCGTGACATGCTTCTTATATTCAACCCGTCATGCGAATAGCCGTTAACGTCAAAAAAAAATCGTCAAACGGATAAACATGCTCCAAAAAATGTTCAATTTGGACGACAACCTCATGCTTTTGGCCACACCATTCAGGCTGAGAGATACCGCGAAACATTGCTTCGACAGTCATCCGCTATCAAATACGTCATGGACATCTCTCGCGGACGATCTAATGAGAGATTTTTAAGCCCAGGTCAGAGAAAACACCGGCCATTAGCTCATTTTCAGCACAGACCAATGTCACTGAGTCAGGCGATTCCTTGGGTTAACCGAATTTTTCCGTAAATTCGTCAGAGAGTATGCAATGACTACCCGACTGTTATCGAATTTGCTTAAAACGAAAAGAGCTCCGGACTTTTCGTAGAACGCAGAACAGAAGAACGCGTTCCAACACTTGAAGCATATATTATGCAATGAACCAGTTTCAGTGATGTACGACCCAACGAAAGGCCAGGAACTGCACACGGATGCAAGTGCAAAGGGGCTTGATGGCATACTTATGCAAGAGATGGAAGCAGACCGTAGGAAACGAGTGTTTTTCTTCAGTAGAATCTGCAACGAGGCCGAACAAATGTATCATAGCTATGAGCTCGAAGTTCTCGCTATCGTAGAAGCTCTCGAACGTTTCCGTATGTATCTGCTGGTAAACGGTTTCGTATAGTTACTGATTGTTCAGTTATAAGCAGTATAAAAACATCGAAGCCGCTAATATCCCGAGTAGTAAGATGGTTCCTCAAATTACAGAAGTACGACTACGAAATTATCTACCGAGCAGGTACTGCGATGCCTCATGTCGATCGCCTCAGTTGTGTTTCCATCTAGGGGAATAAGGACGTCCCCGTTATTGTAGACAATTTCAACATCATCGAGAGAAGACTGAGAACTGGGTCGCTGCTATGCAAGCCGTTGATCCCGAAACCCTCGAGATCATTGAAGTACTTTGTGGTACTCAATCATCACCACAGGCAACCCAGTTACATTTCGGAGTGGATAAAGCAATGCAACGAGACCAACAGCACTTTTGGTTCGCCCGTATGCGAAATTATATTAAATCGTATACCTCATCATATCTCCAATGCTGTTAAAACAAAACTACAGCCGGAAAAGTAGAGGGTCAAATGCACACATTTTATGTTGAACCGATACCGTTCACACATGGATCATCTCGGACCCTTCCTTCGTAGCACAAATGGCAACATTTACACCATCCCCGCTTCTGATCTCTTCAGCAAGTTTGTCATTCTAAAAGCCGTCCGAACCATGAAAACAAGACCAGTCATCAAAATGCTTAATGAACTGACATCATACTTCAGGCTACCAAGTTGCCTTATCACCGATCGTGGAACCGCATATATGCTGAGAGAATTTGAGACTCATTGTAACGATCATCAAATCGAGCATGTAAAGACCGTAGTCCGTAACCCAGGGGTGAGTGGACAAGTGGATAGGTTTAACCGAAATATTCTCGATTTCCTAAGCACATCAACCGACAACCGCCACAAATGGGATCAACTCGTCAGAGATACGCGGAGTTTTAACACAATGAACACCTCAACTACCAAGTTCAGTTCGAATTAGATAAATTTTGACTTTCCACTGCGAGAATACATAATCATTTGTTGCTGTTTCTCAACGATGAACCACCACCCGAAGAGCAAAGCAACACGAAGTCGTTGACGACAAGACAGAAACGAAAAGAAGCCGCACGTAAAATCCTGGCCTAACGAAATCGATGGTAGATTAGATATGACGACCGCCACCGTCAACCACGTACTTACCAAACTGATAAACTTTTCGTTGGGGAAAACGTGCTTACTTCGACAGGAGAAACACGGAAGCTCGAGCCTTGTTATCGTTGACCCTACCGTATTGAAAAGGCCCAGCGATATGACAGATATGTGATCGAAAGATTACCGATCAACGACGATTAACGACATAATGTTTCATCCGTCTTCACGAGCGACAAGTTTAAGCCATGATCCCAGTTTCATCCCGAATTGGTTGAGGATGAACTAGTCGAAAACGAAGATACGCTTGAGTCAAGCTCGATTTCAGAGAAGGATGGAGAGAGATGTGAGAACGCTTTCAGTTGTTCTTTAACAGCCGCGTAGGACAGTTGCCGATTATTAGAATATAGTATATGAATATTCCTGACAATCGTTCATTTTAATTGAATGAATGTTTTCTGCTCGGACATTTTATTACTTTCCACTAGTATTTTGACATATACTCGTATAAATCGCCAAAGACAAAATAGCTCAGTAAATTTTCTACTCCCAATACCCAAAATATCACATTTGGGCGAAAAAAGAATGACAACTGGTATTGAAAGGGACGAAATACGCCGATGAATACAGCTCGTAAATAAAACATTTTAATCAGTTTTGACGATCTTGAAGACCAGCTGTATACACAGGAAAACAAAGCAACAAGTATACAAATCTGTGATAAGACCTGTGCTATGTTATGGGTGAGAATCATAGACCCTTACTCAAACGGGTCCCGAGGCGAATAATCGAGGCTAGACGGGGACCAATTGAGAATTCGATACAATGGAGAATTCTATATATATATATATATATATATATATATATATATATATATATATATATATATATATATATATATATATATATATATATATATATATATATATATATATATATATTATATATATATATATATATATATATATATATATATATATATATATATATATTTATATATATTGTCGCGGTCTTCTCTCGGTCCCGAATTGGTTGAGGATGAACTAGTCGAAAACGAAGATACGCTTGAGTCAAGCTCGATTTCAGAGAAGGATGGAGAGAGATGTGAGAACGCTTTCAGTTGTTCTTTAAC
This sequence comes from Odontomyia ornata, assembly GCA_963969285.1. Taxonomy (NCBI): domain Eukaryota; kingdom Metazoa; phylum Arthropoda; class Insecta; order Diptera; family Stratiomyidae; genus Odontomyia; species Odontomyia ornata. The sequence continues at coordinate 153,881,673 of OZ017741.1, read as the reverse complement.
AGCCGCGTAGGACAGTTGCCGATTATTAGAATATAGTATATGAATATTCCTGACAATCGTTCATTTCAATTGAATGAATGTTTTCTGCTCGGACATTTTGTTACTTTCCACTAGTATTTTGACATATACTCGTATAAATCGCCAAAGACAAAATAGCTCAGTAAATTTTCTACTCCCAATACCCAAAATATCACATTTGGGCGAAAAAAGAATGACAACTGGTATTGAAAGGGACGAAATACGCCGATGAATACAGCTCGTAAATAAAACATTTTAATCAGTTTTGACGATCTTGAAGACCAGCTGTATACACAGGAAAACAAAGCAACAAGTATACAAATCTGTGATAAGACCTGTGCTATGTTATGGGTGAGAATCATAGACCCTTACTCAAACGGGTCCCGAGGCGAATAATCGAGGCTAGACGGAGACCAATTGAGAATTCGATACAATGGAGAATTCTATATATATATATATATATATATATATATATATATATATATATATATATATATATATATTTATATATATATATATATATATATATATATATATATATATATATATTTATATATATATATATATATATATATATATATATATATATATATATATATATATATATATATATATATATATATATATATTTATATATATTGTCGCGTGTTTTCCGTTCGCGGCCAATAATTTTAATGTTCCGGGAAAGTGAAAACGCAATGTCTTTTAATTTAAGTTAAAAGAGTTTATTTAATTACCAAAAGTGCACAATGATCGATTTAACACTTTCACTAATTTTAATTTTCACTATGAAAAATCTAACACTTGTCCATAAATTTCTTAACGCAATTGTCTTCTAAATCACTTCACTATTACGAAAATCACTTTTCTACTACTCGAACACAATCGCAGTTCTTATCGCGGTCGAATGAATGAATCCCCCCATTCATTCAGCTCGCCTTTATATAGGGTCTCTACCTATTCACCCATTTCTCGTACATTGGCGAATGTTCTACCGAGAGGAACCTGGTAGGTTCGAGCAAATTCATGAATGGAGTGACGTCACTTGCAGATGTTGATCATGCTTGTTGGGTTCTCGTGGGTTCGAGTAAATTCATTCGTTGACGTTCTTAATGATGATGAAAACAATTGCGACAGTAGCTCGCAGAAATATTTGTACATGTAATTATTTGTACATGTAACACTGCCCCCACCTCAGTTCTTTTCGCCCCGAAAAGATGTGTCGCTATTTGTAGTCTATTCTCCCTGGGTGTAATATGGGGCAAGACGGTCCAGATGCACGATTTTCATTTTAGCTCTCGGCTTACGATGTTCCTGTATTCGGTATACGACGTCGTTGATTCGCTTTGTAACTCGGTATGGTCCCTCCCAATTATGTTGCAACTTTGGAGACCTACCCTTTCGCCGTTGCGGGTTATAAAGCCACACCAAGTCATCTTGCTGGAAGCCAGTAGAATTAGCCTTTAGATCATACCTGGTCTTCATGCGGTCAGTAGCCGATTCGAGGTGTTTTCGCACTGTCCGATGTATCTGGTTCAACCGTTGTCTTAGATCACTTGCGTACTCCGAGACCGTTTGGGGTTTCTCAGGGGGTGTTCCGAACTTTATATCGGCTGGCAAACGAATAGTCTTTCCAAAAATGACTTTGGCTGGGGCTTGGCCCGTCGATGCATGTTCGGCAGCTCTGTACGCCATCAAAAATAGTGGGATATGTCGGTCCCAGTCCCTTTGGTTCTCGTCAACCATCTTGGCCAGATGTTTATTTAGCGTGCCGTTGAACCGTTCGACCATTCCATCGGATTGGGGATGCAGCGGTGTTGTCCTCGTTTTCCGTATTCCCAGTAGTTCACACATTTCGCCAAAAACTAGTGACTCAAAGTTTCGGCCTTGATCTGAATGTAATTCGCAAGGTACGCCGTACCTACTGACCCAATTTAACACTAGCTGTTCAGCTACGGTAGTTGCTTCCTGGTTGGGAATGGGGTAGACCTCGGGCCACTTGCTGAAATAATCGGCTACAACCAGCGTATATCGATTTCCCCAATCGGATTCAGGAAAGGGTCCTGCGATGTCAACAGCAATCCTTTCGAATGGCACGCCTACGTTATAGGTTTGCATTTGTCCTCTCAGTCGTCGATTTGGGCCTTTGACGGAAGCGCAAATTGTGCATCTGCGACACCAGTCCTCTACGTCTTCTCGAGCGTGGAGCCAGTAGAACCGTTCCCGCAATTTCGCTAAGGTCTTGTTAACACCAAGGTGGCCTCCCGAGGATCCTTCATGCATTTCCTTAACCACATCGTGGATTCGGCTTTTGGGAAGTATAGTTTGCATCCTATAGGAGCCACCATCCGCCGTTTCCCATTTCCGCTTGAGTACGCCACCCTCCACCTGAAGGGAGTCCCATTGTGCCCAATAGCTTTTCAGGGTTGCGCCATGCATTGAAACGTCTTTCCACTCAGGTCGCCCAGTCGTCTCCTTCCATACGAGCAATGGTCTGATGTCTTCATCGGCTAACTGGGCGTTTCGAATCTCCTCCGATGACCAACCTTCATCGAATTCCGCCGTTATCAATCGCAGATCAACAAGCGGTTCCTTTTCCTCAATCCGTCGGCAATGCTTGCAGTTAGCTGGACATGGACGGCGGGATAGGGCGTCAGCATTTCCATGAACTCCGCCCTTCCGATGAACAATTTCGTAGTCGTATGACTGCAATCTTTCGATCCATCTCGCAACTTGTCTCTCGGGGTTTTTGAAGTTGAGCAACCATCTCAGTGATGCATGGTCCGTTCGAAGAACAAATTTCTGGCCATATAGATACTTGTGGAACTGCTTGGTGGCCTCTATTATAGCCAATAGCTCCTTCCTGGTCACGCAGTAATTTCTCTCACTTTTTGAGAGAACTCGACTGTAATAAGAGAGGACTCTTTCTTCGCCATTGATCTGCTGGGAGAGTACAGCTCCAATACCGCCGTTGCTTGCATCGGTGTCAACTACAAACATTTTTCCGGGTTTCGGATACGCCAGCACGGGTGATTCACACAGCTTTTCCTTCAGGGTCTCAAAGGCTGTCTGGCATTGTTCATTCCAGACATACGGACGATTTTTCTCGGTCAGCTGATGGAGACACTTAGCTATTTTGGCAAAGTCTTTGACGAATCTTCGATAGTAGGTCACCAGACACAGAAAACTTCGTAGTTGGCGCTTGTTGTTTGGTGTTGGCCAGCTTTTCACGGCTTCAATTTTCTCAGGGTCTGTTTTGACCCCTTCTGCTGATACGACGTGTCCCAGGTATTTTACTTCATCTGCGAAAAGAGTACACTTGTCGGGACGAAGTTTCAAATTTGCCAGTCGCAGTCGGGAGAAAACCTCTTCTAAGTTCCGCACATGCTCTTCGAGCGTTCTACCGATGACGATGATGTCATCTAGGTATACCAAGCAGGTTTTCCAGGTTAGACCACGTAGCACGTATTCCATCAAGCGTTCGAAAGTGGCTGGAGCATTGCAAAGCCCAAACGGCATCACCACAAATTGCCACAATCCGGTCCCAACTGAAAATGCGGTCTTCTCTCGGTCCTTCTTGTCAATTTCTACCTGCCAGTAGCCACTCTTGAGATCGAGTGTAGAAAACCATTTTGCGTCGGCTAAAGTGTCCATGATGTCATCGATGCGTGGGAGTGGGTAACTATCTTTCTTAGTGACGTCGTTAAGCTGCCTATAGTCGACACAAAAGCGAGTGCTACCGTCCTTTTTCTTCACTAGAACTACAGGCACGGCCCATGGACTGACAGAAGGTTCAATAACGCCTTGTTTTTCCATGTCCGAGATCAGCGCGCTCACTTCTCCTTGTTTGGCTATAGGAAGACGTCTCGGTGCTTGTCGAATCGGCTTGGCTCCCTGTATATCTATGACGTGAGTTACCATACTCGTTCGGCCTTGGTCATCCGGGCTTGTTGAGAAGATGTCACTGTACTTGGTGACCAGATCAGAGGCTCGTTTGAATAGCTGCACTGGCAATTTGACTTGCTTCAATATTGCAGACGTGGATTCCCGGGCTTTGTCTGTGTCTTGCCTCCTTTTCCAATGATGGTCGTGAGTAGCTTCCAAAGAGGTGATGGTGGAAACAGGCTGGCAGCTGCCGATGACTTCTCCCGCTTTGATGCTCGTTGTTGAGTCTGCGGTGTTAAGGACTCTAACCGGCACATATCCGTTCCTTAAAGATCTTACAAGGCATCGTCCTACAATCAAACTGCGTAATGCGGACGTCTTAGTTGGCTCTATCAGATAAGATCGGTGGTCTCCAGAATCACCATCAAGCTTGGCCCATACAATGCTTTCGGAAGAATTCGGTACATCAGTGTCAGTACATACCACTACATTCATCTTGGGGATTTGGACGCTGGGATTCTCCATCAGTACTTCTACATTCTGCCATTTCAATACACGTTTGCCCAAATCCAACGTGATTCCATGTGGTCGCAGAAAATCCATTCCGAGAATGCAGTCATCCATAATGTTCGCGACCAGAAAATTATGTCGGAACACAAGGTCTCCCAACTGTATCTGGAGGTTGACCTCTCCATGAACAGGTGCAGTTTCTCCCGTAGCTGTCCGTAGTGAGAAAATTCTGCCCTTGTGAAGTTGTTGCTGTCTAACTAGGTCTGGTCGGATAATCGATCGGGTTGCACCAGTGTCGATTGTTATTGTGCAGTGTTCTCCGTCAACTTGACCCGGAAGGCATAAGTCCGCCTCTCCACGATGTAGTCTTGACACGATGATGGTGGTGCTGGGGACGTCGATCCTCCTAGCCAACCTCTGCCCCACGAAGTTGGCTCTTACATGTTTCCCGACCCCTCTGTTTGAAGGGCTTCCATTCTAGGCTCCTGACTCGGTCTGGATCTCCTCCTAGCTGCACACCCTGGACAATAGCTCGGTTTTCTTCGCTTCTTGCAGTCTCTTTGCAGGTGCCCCTTCTCTCCGCAATTCCAGCATCTAGGCGCACCATTTACATGCGGATCTCGCTCAATTTCCACGCGCTCACACCTGCACTCGTCTGTCACTACCTCACGAACCCGGGCAGTGGTACGAGTCACATTTTTCGCTGCCTCAAAGTTCAGACTATAAGCCAGTGCGTCCTTAACCGTTTGCTTTTGAGTTAAACGCACGGCTTGTTGCAATTCCGGGTCCTTTAGTGCGCTGATGAATGCTTCTGCCGATGCATCATCTCGATGTTCTGGGTCGTAGGCTGGATAAGCCAAAAGTGCCAGTCGCTCAAGGTCTTGGGCTAGCTGCTGTAGGGTTTCACCAGACTTCTGCATTCGATGCCTTAGCTGTGACCGATAAATCTGCTTCAGATGATCGTCTCCATAACGCATGTCGAGCGCATTCATTATAGCATTCGGGTTTGAGTGCAATTCAACGGGGATCGTCTGCAACAGCTCGGCAGCTGGGCCTCTTAGAGCAAGAATCAATGCAGTTGCTCGTTCCTGCTCATTCCAGTGATTTATGCGAGCGGCTGCTTCGAACTGGGTTTTGTAAATAGTCCAGACCGTTTACCCATCGAATATTGGTGCTTGCACATTTCTAGATGAGCTTTGCGCTGCGGTTATAATTGGGGCTGGTGAGGCGGTTATTACTGCCTTCGCTGCTTCCAAGTCCTTTTTCACTTTTTCCATCTCATGGTTTACCTGGCTGATCTCAAGGTTGATTCTCTCCTCGACCTGGTATACCTTCTCCTCGACGCATTTAATTTGGCTGTTGAGACTACTGAGCTCCGCTTTTATTTCGGTTGACTGTTTTTCCTGCTTCTAAGCGATGTCTGCCTTGATTTCGATCGCTTGTTGGTCCATTTTTGCTGATTGTTTATCTAGCTTCGTGGTTAAATTGGACGACTGTTCATTGAGCTTCGCAGTTAAATTGGATGACTGTTGTCGCTGCTCTTGCTGCATCAGCATTAACATTTGCATCAGCGCATTTTCTGGTTCCTTTGGTTTTTTTGTTTCTGCTTCACCACCTTCTACGCCTTCTTCTGCATCTGAGGGCTCACCCGAATCCAGATACGCGCCTTCCGATTCAATTGCGTCACGCAAGCGTGCAATCAGTGTGGCCTTTGTACCTTGGGTAGCCAGGTTTCGCTGTTCCAACTCTTTCTTAAGCTCCGACATGGTCAATTCATTAATTTTTAAGTTTAAGCTTCGTGGCATTTTTAATGTTTCTTTAAATTTTCCTATTGTGCACTATGAAAATGTTCAAATATTCACTTTCAAAATTTTTCTTTCGCACTTCTTGACACCACTGTCGCGTGTTTTCCGTTCGCGGCCAATAATTTTAATGTTCCGGGAAAGTGAAAACGCAATGTCTTTTAATTTAAGTTAAAAGAGTTTATTTAATTACCAAAAGTGCACAATGATCGATTTAACACTTTCACTAATTTTAATTTTCACTATGAAAAATCTAACACTTGTCCATAAATTTCTTAACGCAATTGTCTTCTAAATCACTTCACTATTACGAAAATCACTTTTCTACTACTCGAACACAATCGCAGTTCTTATCGCGGTCGAATGAATGAATCCCCCCATTCATTCAGCTCGCCTTTATATGGGGTCTCTACGTATTCACCCATTTCTCGTACATTGGCGAATGTTCTACCGAGAGGTACCTGGTAGGTTCGAGCAAATTCATGAATGGAGTGACGTCACTTGCAGATGTTGATCATGCTTGTTGGGTTCTCGTGGGTTCGAGTAAATTCATTCGTTGACGTTCTTAATGATGATGAAAACAATTGCGACAGTAGCTCGCAGAATTATTTGTACATGTAATTATTTGTACATGTAACAATATATATATATATATATATATATATATATATATATATATATATATATATATATATATATATATATATATATATATATATATTCTTGTTTGAGATTCTTGAGAAAAAGCAAGATTAAAAAATGCTGAACGAATGCTGGACGCCATGAAAGTCTTTCATGGCGTCCAGCATTCGTTCGTATTAAGGATACTGGAAAACAAAAGGCTAAACACGCGATATATGTTGAGCTTGGTCAACGTCCAATCAAAGGCATGTGCAAGTATGTATATGTTTTATGGAAATAAAAAATTAATATAAGGATAAATTTTAGATGAAAGTAGATGTTAGTAGTTGTGGTTAAAAGAAGAGTGAAGTAAACCTTAATTTTCTTAAGTTTTTGATAGTATGTCGCTACGGAAGGAAGCAACAGTTTTCCGAATACATATCTTTGATTTAATTTATATAGAAAAAATATACCCTGTAATGGAAATCTTTGGTTGTTTTTTGGTATATCATTACGCTTTGAGAGCCTGATCAATGAATGAATTATAGTCTACTTATTTTGCTTTTGAGATAGGCTTAAAAAAACGCGCAAATTTTACGGTGTATTACGCAATACCAGCTCAGAATTTGTTTCCGTTTACTAGAAATTCGTATGGTTTGAAGAGATTTTTTATATGTATATTGCATGATCCCGATTTATCTTGTCTTTACAAAATTCTAAACTGAAGTGTATCAACATTTTTTTATAACCTAGAGTCTCCATTCCACTCAATACTACAAATGTCCACGCTTAGTATCAAACGTGAATGGCATAATTTATGCAAACTTCTTGTCTAAGAACATCGCACACATAACACAAATCTGGTGAGCCGTGACAGCTAACATGTTGATTATCTCAATATCGAGGTGAAGGCCATCGAAGGCATAGAAAAGTGAAAGCATTTCATTCCAGAATCTGTTACACCTTTTCTTCCATCCAAAGATTTCCTTTCATTCATTCTCTTAAATGCTGCGTTCCGCGTATGTTACTTCGCATTATCCACATCCACACTATGCCCAAGAATCTTAATTTGAAAATTTTCCATGAAAAAAGTCCAACCATGCAACGAGTCTAGTGCTGACATTTACCCAAGTTCTCTATCCACCAAACTTGACATTTTTTTCTCCACGCGGAAATTCCATTCCCATTGGAAGGTGGAGCATCGGTTACTACAATCAGTAGCACATACAACTACAATCGCCAGCTGATGGAGGAGTTGAAATTGGAAAGATATTTTGAATTGCGCAACAGTGGATCTTTCTATCATCTTCTAATATCTATAGCTCCTTGTCTAGCTCACCGGAGAGATGTGGATAGATGTGAGATTTGTTGGTTCTAATAGCGAATGTTCACATATAACGTGTGTACGTACGAACAATGGCCAACAGACGATAAAGTTTTCAATGCCAGTCCGTGAACGCAAACAAGGTTTGCGTTGAGGAGGAAGCAACATATTATGGCGATTGGGATGTAATAGTTTACTTCAAAAAATGGTTTGGGTTGCACATTATTGTGGAGGGAACAGATAGGTAGCCTAATTGGTAGAGCGACTTTAGGAAAAATTGGGTTTTTGGATATTCAAACCTGAGGATAAGAATATTTTATAAAAATGGGTAGAATTTAGTACACTCGAAAAATACTTCGGGTTGAATGCAATTAAATTTTTATATTTTATTTAAGTTCTTTGATGGATAGTTAGTTTCAGGCTTACGATTATGGAAGATTAAAAATATTCAAGCGAACATTAAAATACTGGAAAATTGCAAGCAGCAAGACATCTGTGTGTTAAGACCTTTTTATGCCAATAGTGTTGAAATTGTATAACCGGTAAGGATTTAAACAGCATTCATGGGCATTGAGTCAATTCCAAATACTGTTTTAACGCAACATAGAAAATGTAGACAAAATACGAATACGAAAAAGGCAGCTCGCTTTTAAAATAGATCACTTAGCCTGACGATACCAATAGCCAGGTGCATACAAAGGAATACAAAGTTTCAAGTATTTAATTAACTAAAAAGAGTTGGATTATCACATGGATGTGATATAGTCCCTTTCATGCAAGCATTCGTGAACCTATTGAATGCTTTCGAGAAAAAAGTCCTTGTTTTTTGTTTTAGCCCTTCCGCCGGTTTAGGACCTTCGCTTAGAGATAGAGTATCTCATTATCTTGATCGAATGTATCGGCACTCAAGAAGGTGATATGTTTAGTACCACACTTTGGTAGTGTGTTCGACCATCCAGCTGCGATACGCTCTGATTTAAATCAGTACGAATCATAACTGAACGGACTGATGGTAAGTCCAAAGAATTACTCGAAGCACATCTCGTTGTCACCAACGGGATTGAATCAGGGACCTTCGGCTTACGGGGTGAGTGCAATAACCACTATACCAGACAAACTACGAAAATAGTCCTTAGGCTAAACATTTGATAAAAGCGATATAAAAACATGAACTATATGACGAGCTAGAAGTTTCTATGATGATGCACCTGCGAAATTGTAACAAACGGACGAAGGAGACAATACAGTGGATCGTTGCTCGTATTTTAGAATTTGATATCAAAAGACTGAGACAACTGCCAAGGTAGATGAAGAGTTACTACATTAGCAACAATAGAGAATTTGTTGGAAAATGATAAGGCGGAAACGAAATATTTAGCTGAATAGAATTTATAGAATAGATATAGCTTAGCAGCTCATTAAAGCGATAAATCCCTCAATTAATAACCGAGTTCTTTTCTTCTGGGTAACACGAGTATTTTCATCATCATTTTGAATTTTGACATGATTCAGCCAGTGCGATAGCTAAAGATATCTCTATGATACATACAAATTTATTGACCACCGAGGGACAGCAAAACGCATATGTGGTTCAATCGCTAGATAGGACAGTTGCCACAGAAGTACGAGACATTGCCGCAGAAGTACGAGACATCCACGTCACCGAGAAGCCATACACGGAGATGAAAGCAGCGTTAATCAAAAGGCTGTGTCCGTCGCAAGAGCAAAACATGCGTCAATTATTAGAGCTCGAGGAGTTAGGTGATAGGAAACCAAATCAGTTTCGACGCCATCTGAGAAAATTGGCAGGTTCGTTGATTTCCGATGAAATACTCCGTGCTATGTAGTTTAAAAGAATACCAGAGGATATGAAGCCGGTCCTACTGATTCAAAAAGATATCCAGCTTGAGAGAGTTGCAGAGTTGGCCGATAAAATCATGGATATGTCGTCATTTCAGCGAAATCAGCTACCAGCTGTGGCGACACCAGCACTAACCCCACTTACAGCAACAACGATAGCAGAAGCGCTAGCCGAACAGCTAAAGAGGATTGAGTTTAAGCTGTCTGCAAACATGGAAGATAAACTAAAGCGATTCCACAGGCAACTCAAAGCAGCAATCAAATGTCACAGGAACAATCAATTGGTACAAGTCTTACCCTCAGTACTCCTAGAAATATATTTCGCTTCCAATTGCAGAGCTAGTTTATGGCGAACCATTAAGAATACTAGCTGAATTCTTCGTAGAATCAAACAAGGACCGAATAGTGCAGAGCAATTTTGTCCAGGTCTTCCGAGAGCATATCCAGGGTATACGACCTACAAGCCTAACTCGGCATGGTGAAAAGAAAACGTTCATATTCAAAGATCTCGCCACCACGCAACACGTTATTATTCGCACTTGCTCTATTAAAAAGCAGCTTCAAATGGCGTATAGCGGTCCTTTCAAAGTCGTATCTAGAGCCGATGAAACTTTCGTGGTAAACGTTCGAGGCAAAAATGTTACCATCTCAATTGATAGGTTAAAACCAGCGTACATTATGGAGGAAACCATAAGCGATGAGGAAGATACTGAGCAACAAGAATATACGTGGCACCTAGGCTCAATGCCATCGCAAGCGAGAGAAGAGTTGGTTACTGACACTCAAACACCAAGTTATCATACAGACGAATCCTCATCAAGGCATACACGCTCAGGAAGACGAGTTCAATTCCCAAATCGCTTGCAAGTTCGAATTTCGTGATTCAAATCACTGGTAAGGGGGTACTGCGTCAGTAATCGTTGCAACCGCCTGTAACAAAATCCCGGAAAACCTAATGAAAATAATAATAAGAATTATCCGTTTCCATGCCGGCACCATAAAAAATATTACCATGCGCGGGTGCAATAAAACGTATCCTTTCTTGCACGAACTCAAGGGATAATTACCATACGTTGATGCTATAAATAACAACCAAAGTACTGCCGGTCCATGCACACAGGATAAACCCTTTGATGATGGGTTTATTACACATCTGATCTACAGATGTTTTCATATTTTGTAAATATTAAAAATAGACGTGAGTAGATTGTAAGGGTAGTATTGTCGCAAGCATCGTCAAAGTGAGACTACTCAATAAAATTTAGATAATATTCATTCGGTGTGTTGTCATTTTGAATCGAATGGTCGTGTTGTTAGTTTGAATTGATAACGAATACATTAACCACACATGATATACAGATAATCCAAAAAAATTAAATAGATAGATCACCATTGCAATTAAAAATAATATGTGATTGTGTTTACGTGTGTATAGGTATTCTTTACCACGATCAAAAACAAAATAGTGGTCTCCGATAGAGAAAAATAACGGTATTGAGGGCGTAGGCAGAAGATAATTATCAACACACAAAGATTTAATATAGGAAATATATCGATTTGTGTTTTCCATATTTATAATCTGATTAGATAATTCAGTATGAGAAACCCAATTGGATAAACGTTTTCTTTTATTCAAAATGAACCTATTATTTATTTAAATCTCGTTACTTTTGAATTATTCACTTCTATTACAAATTTTTATGGTATCTGATAGTTGGCAGCACTTGTAAAACTTAGTTATCATTCTTGCCTCTGTGTACGAGCATACGCTCTCGTGCCATACCCTGCATATCACCATGTAACTTTTAGTTAAATAAAACTAGCCTGAATTCAATAAAAATGAATTAAACTACAGTATTTTATATTCCCTGAAATGTGTGTTCTTAATATTTATACCCTCACGATATAACACGTTTGATACCCAATTCAATTATATAAAATAAGATGGATTTAATTCTGATCTCGTTGTAATGAGAATTGTTATCTTCTTCTTCGTAGCATTACAGCCCCTTTCGCTTCGCTTCCTGCAAAAAGCGCCTCCAACTGTCTCGGTTCATTGACCGCAGCCTCCAATTCCTCCGTTTCCCTACTGGTCTCCGGCCTTCAGTTCTCCCAACGAATACCTTCTTGGGTATGCGTTGTTCGTCCATACCATTCATGTGGCCAGTCCATTGCAGCTTCCGCAGTCTCACAATCGTTGAGACCTACAGTTTGTCAAAAATTTCATACAGCTCATGGTTGTATCGAATTCGCCATTGGGCCCCCTCTAGCTTCGCTCCGATTATTCGCCTCAGGACCCGTCGCTCAAAGGCGTTCAATATATTTGCGGATGCTTGGGTTAGGGTTCACGTTTCACCCCCATAGCATAACACAAGTCTTCTCACAGATTTGTATACTTGGAGCTTTGTTTTCTTGCGTTTGTAGCTGGTTTTCAGGATCGTCAAAACTGACTGAAATATTTTATTTGCGAGCTGTATTCTTAGGCGTATTTCATCTTTTTCATTACCCGTTTTCGTTTTTTTGGCGCCCAAACACACAAATTCGCTCACATTTTCGATACTGTATTCGCCAAGTGTGATATTTTGTGTATTTGATGTATTTTTCTTCACTACGTCATGAGCTTTGTTTTATTTTAATTGATTTGTCGCCTTACTAATTTTGCTTTGCTGTCGAGTTTCAGGAAGATTTCTTTGGCAGTTGTTAATGACCGTGACAAAATGTTCCATGTCATCTGCATAGGCTACTACTTGGCTCGACTTGTATAGTAATGTTCCTCCCATATTGACAGGTAGCTTCCTTATGACGTACTCCAGAGCCAAATTGAATAGCAATGGGGCCAGCCCATCTCCCTGCTTTAGTCCGATATTTGTGTCAAAGGCATCGGTGAGTTGGTTATTGATGCGGACTTGGGAGGTCGTCCACGTCATTGTCATTTTGGTATGACGAACTAATTTGGCTGGGATACCAAAGCAAAGCATTATTTGGTACAGTACGTTATGATCAATACTGTCATATGCTTGCTTAAAGTCAACGAAAATTTGATGCATGTCTATGTTGAAGTGAACAGTTGGTCTATTGTCGATCTACCTGCTCTAATAAAATCATCTTGATACTCCCCAATAATCCTTATAATAATATAGATTTTTGAAAATATTTTGTACGCCGCACTACGAGTAAGTAGTGATATGCCTCTATAATTTTCGCACTGTAACTTATCACCTGTTTCGTGGATACGAAGTATGACAATTAAGTAATGAGATTGCCGCGCTTGTGGTAAACCTGCGACCTTGAAATTCTCTTCCCCCCTTCCCCGGTATCCTTCCCCTCTCCATTGATATATTTATCATCGCTCTAGCTTGTTTAGTTCGTCTGCTGTGTCATGTTGAGTAGACGTGTGTTGGTGGTGCTCGTCACGCAAATGGAGAAACGAAATCAAGAGAAACGCGTCGCGATAAAATTTTGCGCCAGATTGGGTAAAACAGCTTCAGAAACTACGCTAAAATTGTAAAAGTGCATGGTGATAGTGCTCTTAGTCGTGCCCAGATCACGCCAAAGCTCACAATGGTTGTCTCCGCACGCCCTCCGCACGCCCCCCGCCCGAAAAAAGGTCGCATGAGCAAATCGAAGGTGCAAACAATGATTATTGCCTTTTTTGATAGCCGCGGAATCGTCTACAAAGAATTTGTTCCATCGGAGCAAACCGTAAATCAAGTCTACTATCGTCAAGTACTCGAAAGATTTCGAAAACGAGTCAACAGGGTGCGCCCAGACATCGCTCGTAACTGGACCCTTCATCACGACAACGCGCCGTGCCACACCGCCCCCAGTGTGTCCCAGTATTTGGCCTCTAAAGGGATCCCCGTATTGCAACAGTCGCCTTATTCGCCTGATATGTCAAAAAATCGGTGGTCAAAGGAACCCATTTTGAGTCGATTACGGACATCCAGTCGGCCGTGACGAGGGTATTCGCGGACATCCCAGTCGAAGCAATCCAGAAATGTTACAAAGCATGGAAAACGCGCTGGAATCGTTGTATAGCTGCCCAAGGGGACTACTTTGAAGGGGATGGCAGAGTTGTAGAATAATTTTTAAATATACGGTATTCATGGAATCAGTTTCAATACTTAATTCTCACACCTCATAGGAAATATAATTGATTGGCTCCACTCTTTCGACATGTGTTCTTGTTGTCCAATGTGCTGGATAACTTTTTGAATAGCTTGATGAACACTGCTGCCACCATATTTAATGAGTTCCATGGAATCTCCTCGATGCCCGGCGCTTTATTATTCTTTTGGGCTTTGATGATGGAGCAAACTTCATCCAGATTTGGTGGGGCCAATGGAAGCCCTCTGCAAACATCTATAGACTCCGATGTTCTGGAGCTGACCGGAGGATTAAGGAGGTCTTGAAATATGACGCCCATCTTTCCTTAATCGTGGTTTCATCAGCGATGATATTGCCGATGTCATCACGACAGAGCATGATTTTTGGCTGATAACCGCGTTTCAGGCATTTCACTACTTTGTATGCTTATCTTATGTTGTTGCTCGCTAGACTTACATCTATACTTTTCAATTGGCCTTCATAGTATTTTCTTTTCTTAATTCTAATTATCTTATTCGCTTCTTTTCTGAGATTTTCGTAGTGCTCTCTCTTCGTCCCTGTTTTCCTACCTACGTAATCTTTGACCGCCTGATTCTTTTTGTCTAACGCATTCTGGCACTCATCATCGAACCAATCATTTCTCTTGCGCCGGGCTTGATGTCCGATTGTCTGTTCTGCCACGGTCTTAATAGCCGCTTTCACTTCCATCTAAAGCTCGTTGCTTTTTTTCAACGATGCTTCTAATAAGATGGGAGCCGGCTGGTTGTCGAGGGTCTCCGTGAAATTTTGGGCCACAGGCGCCGTTTGGAGCCTTTCGATGTCAAATCTTTGTAGCGGTCTGGTCTTCGCCGAATATGCCTTTGACATACGACATCGATAGTTTAATTTGATCAAGTAATGATCTGAATTACAATTGGTTCCTCGGTATGTACGGACGTCAAGTATGCTCGAGGCCCAACGTTCTTGGATCAGAACATTAACGATCTGCTTTGTGTGTTGCCATCCGCTGATACCCAGGTCATTTTATAGATGCGTTGATGTGGGAAGCAAGTCAAATGTATGATTAGATTTCTGCTACATGCAAAGTCAATCATATGCTGGCCGTTGTCATGAGATATCTCATTGCCAACCTTAGCGTTGAAATCACCCAAGATTATTTTTGTGTCGTTTGTAGGCAATGAGTCAACAAGTCTTTCCAGATGATTGTAGAACGTTTCCTTAGTTTCTTTCCTTTTGTTCGGTCGGGGCGTGAACATTGATCAGCCAGGTTTTGAAGAATTTCGCTTTTATACGGATCGCACACAACCGTTCGTTTATTGACTTGAAATCAATAACGTGCGATTTGAACTCCCTAGCCACAATGAAGGCTACTCCGAATTCTCGTTTTCCAGTAGGCTTCCCACTTTTGAATATTGTGCGCGTTCTCATGTCTTGAATATCATTTCCAGTCCAGTTCGTTTCCTGGATTGCCAGTATTTTTCAATATTGCCTGGCCTGTTATAAAAGCTCCTTAACAGCGCCAGGGTAATTGAGTGATCTGACATTCCAGGATCCAATGCCATAGTCCTTTTTTTCGATTGCGACGTCGTTGCAGTGAGTCCAATCCATCCCGAGACCCTTCTGCAGGTTTCGAAACAATTTAGGGTTTTCCAGGGACGGGGAGTTAGCCCATCGCCAAACCTCCGTTCCGGCGATATGGTTATTACCTCTATTTCGTTATCAGGCGCAGAAGACTCACCTTCAACTCAAGTCAAAAGCGGCGTATTGAATACTAATCTTTATAAATTGTAAAAGCATATAAAGCAAATTCCAAACAATAAAAATTCGAAAACTTAATGGCCCAAATGGCTCTCTAAATTTATGCGTTATTAATTAAAAACATTAAATCAAAAACAATATCAAATTCAAATTAATTAATATTATTACATATTTTATGATTCAATTGGAAAAAGAAGAAAAAACCAACCAACACTATCGCCTTCCCCGTTTTACATCCCCACAAAGGAGGTGTAAGTAGGTTTTATTAGAAGAGCTGTTGATGTATTTACAGTTATTGGCATTTCTCGGCAACCAGTAAACCCAATGCGCGACCCTGAGAACATTTACTACCATTTAATCTTGGGGTTTAGGATGAGGAATCATGGAAGCTGGTGTTGGGGAAACAAAGGGCTCCCTCCTCCTTTCTCAAACGGGCTTGGGCCCGTCTACGGCGGAGTTGGTATTTAATTTTTTATAATTTTCAATTTTCCGTTATCGTAAATGACCAAATATTGTAAAATGATGTGAATTCCACTTCGCCCACCATTTTGACGAGGGAAATTGATAGAAACAGGATTATATGTGAGGGATTGCAGAAACTTGCCCTGATTGGAACACATTTTGAATTGGTTCATCTACGAAAACCTGAGGGAATGAAATATTTTCAGAGGTCGTTGAAGCAAAAGTTTCCGACTTCAAATCAAGCCTGAACGGCCAATCAATTCTTCATTTCAATGAAACATCAGCATCTGACCTCATACCGAGCTTGAATCTTATTGATTATTTTGTCAGCTATGAAGACTTGTGTTTCATATTTCGCCGGATAAACAACAAGAAATCATGTGGTACTGATGGTATTCCAAATGTAGTTCTCCGGCATTTGCCTGAGGTTGCTATTAGGAATTATAGCATATTATTCAACAACATGTTGAGCAAATCATATTTCCCAAATGAGTGGAAAAAGGCTAAGGTATTTCCGATCTTGAAGAAAGGAAAAGAATCTTCATGCCCGAAAAGCTATCGCCCAATCAGCTTGCTGCCTAACATCAGCAAGGTGTTTGAAGTGATACTCAACAGAGCATTAAACGCCCACATTGAGGAAAATGAGTAAATGCCGAATTACCAATTTGGTTTTCGTGCCAGGCATTCGACCATACATGCAATAACGAAAGTAACCTCAGACATCTGTTGGAAACTAAATGATAGAGAATGTGTTGGAGCGTGTCTCACTGATATGGAGAAAGCCTTCGATACGGCGTGGTTAGATGGATTAGTTTTTAAACTCCTTCAGGACAGGTTCCCCAGACACCTTGTCGCCATGATGTGCAATATGTTATACGGGAAATCGTTTGTTGTAATTGATGGAAATCTGACGGCAATGCGCGAATTCCAGGTCTTGAATGGTCTACACCAGGGAACAGTTACAGCGCCTCTGCTCTTCTCAATATTTATTCGCAAACTATTGAACGGCTTTGATTTTAACGTTTGGCAAACACGATCATTGGTAGCGTTTGCTGATGATCTGATCATCTATATGGCAGACGAAAAGCTACAATAGTTCAGAGCAATCTCCAAAAAATGTTCAATGATGTGCAGCTGTACACTGACAAATGGCGAATGAAAATCAATGCGCAGAAGTGCGAAACAATCTTGTTTCGGACAATGTTGCAGGGGGTCATCACGACCTGAAACGTTATTGGAAGGATTTCCACATCATGGCTGGCGACAGTAGTTCAGAACGGGTTCCACATAAATCCTGTGTTTGATACCTCGGTGTTCATCTCGATCAGTATCTGTACTATACTGAACATGTCAAAATCATGCTCAGTAAGGCACAAAAAGTAGTCATGGCCCTACGAAAACTCTTTCATTCCAGATGCATTGATCAAAAGGTCAAAATTATCTGTTACAAGACCCTGGTTAGACCAGTTTTGACATATGGATGTCAGATCTGGTACAACCAGAGTGCTAGTACTATGGAAAAATTAAGAGTTTTCGAAAGGAAAGGTCTTCGTGCATGTACTGGCTTGTACAGAAAGCCTGAGATGGATTGGAACCATTATATATCGAACAGAAGAATTTATGAAACTGCTCAAATGACAAGAGTCGATATCTTCATATTGAAACTTCTTCGAAATCATATCGCAAGATCTGTAACTGTGAGTGAAAACCCTTGGATTTCACAGCGGTTCCACTCTACAGACGGGTATATTGCGACTTGCCTCACTACTAACTTCGTTCCTCCAGAAGTATTCGTGTTTTTGAACATGAATCGATATGTTTTTGATTCTGACGGCGTCCCAATCACATTTCACATATATAGACGGGCCACCGATAAGAAGTTAAAATATCCTCCGAATTTGAGTTCACGAGACCAACAATTCCAATGGAGATACTCATTTGCTAGCTTCGTTGAGGGTGCTCGAGCTGAGACGGAGCAATCTAGGTATTGCTGGCTGAATGACAATGTCTAAATTATTCGTATTTGTTTTCTGTTTTTGTGTCTTTTCGTTACTTAGTTTTTGAGTTTCAGCTCATGATTGCTACATCTAATGTCGTTTATTTGTGTTAAAAATTAGGGATAGTGTAATGTGACGCCTACGCCCAGGAATCGAAGTGATTCCGATCCCGAACCCTTGTAACCTGCCAGATGGATATGTCCTCGAAGTGCCAGCGGACTTCATCGGTTGTGCGGATATCGTTGTGCAGAAAATATTTTTTTTTCTGTCCAAATATTTAGATCCGTGGATATAAATATTCGAAATATAGAATTAATCCAACCCCGGCACATTTCGAGACATAGCCATCTGGAAATGCCCCTCCACCGTGGCCATCGAGAAAACTATGCCACTGGCGACATCTGGAGAAGCACATTTCCGCCATATGAAGTGCCATTCCACGCACAGATGTTTTGTCCGATGTGACAACCAGGGATTTGACAGCCACATGGAAGTGATGGCAGTCAGTATACTTTCATTTGGACAGATGTCAGGGAATTTGGCGCCTCTTGTAGGACGTAAAAGCCGAGAAGGTGTAGGAAAAGAACGGGTCACGGGAATTGCCGCTGTTGTACGGACATTGATTAATCGTTTGGCTAAGTAACAGCAATAAGAAAGTGAGTGATGCAATTTTTCATCAATTAAAAGTTTAAGAGTTAACCTCTCTCTCTAGGTTGGTGTTGTGTCTAAAAGTGAAGGCCGCTCTTGATTGGGAATAAAGAGTTCCTCGCCCCATGAATGGGATGCGCCGAAAAACACCGACTGGCGAAATTCGTTGCGACGAGTGTAACAAGGTATTTACAAAGATTTGCTATTTAACACAACACTATAAAACATTCCATAAGGGCGAGCAACCATTCCGTTGTAATCGATGTGGCAAACGTTTTTCCAACGAAGTCACTTTCGACACGCACTATGCGAAGCACAGTGCAGCACAAAAACCCCATCAATGTCAATTTTGTCCGAAACAATTCCATCATAAAACTGATCTGAGAAGACATATCGATTCGCATACAGGCAGAAAAGCTTACGTGTGCGAAACCTGTTTAAAAGGCGTCATTTAATCATAAATTATTTCTGCAAGTAAAATGACCCTACTGCACCAAAGAACGTGATATTATGAAATAAAATGGTACTCGTTTTCTATTAATGAGAAATATTCAGCAACCACTTTCCTTTTCTCATATTTACAATGTCACGTTTCTGTTCTTCACTCTGTCTGTTTAATTTAAACAAGATCTTCCACAGAGAAAAATGCCAGATTTTATGAACATTAGCCTCCAACCCTTCCTATCAAACAGACATTCTACAAATTTATCAGTGATATTCTTAGTTTTAAAAAAATCTTTAAAATTAATAGTAAATTGTCTAAGGACATAAGTTATAATTGGGAACTCACTTTACTTCCACTTGTTTTGTAAGAAACTTTCATAAAATGTTTACATACAATAACTATTAGTTTTAAGTGCTGCTTTTTTTTTTGTAAAGGTTATTTTTTTTTGTCCTTTTATTAAAATTATTTGATTTATTTGATTATTCAATCAAGGCAAGAAAACTTTCAGAATACATCTTCGAAAAGACAATAAAACATTCCTTAAAAAAAAAAAAAAAATTTATATCACATATACATAAAATACCAAGTATAATTTATCTTATAACTACTAGTAAAGGAAACTATTGCAACGAAAGGATATATAGAGTTTAGATTTTGCTGGATAAGTTAATAATTGTACGTGAACGGTGACACAATAACAGAGAAGTACCGACAGACCTCAGCGATATATTTTGCATTTTTCAACTGTAAAACTAATACCGAACAAGTATTTTTGCATTTTTAACTCTTCAAAGTAGATGATCAGAAAACTTGCACACTCCCACAACAAACTCTTAATGCTAGAGAACACAGACCACATTTACCATTCATATGTTTAAAGAAGCCATCATATATTTCAGGTTATTGATTAAATTTTTTTTATTCTTGCAAAGAATTTTAGAAATATTGTTACCGATCAGTCACAATTTGTTAAAAGACACATTTTGGGTCTAGAAACGATACAATAATGTTTTATTCATTTAAAGTAATATTAGATTGAAAAAAAAAAAAAATTTCGTATTTAAGGTGATCAACGTCTTACCTCATTTCTACTTTCTTATATAGTTTCCATGAATTAATGTTTTGTATCAAATACGGTGAATTTTGTATAAATAGATGTACGTTACATAGTAGTGCTACTCAAAATAAGCAACTCAATAGTTTCCTACAAAGTGCCTTGTATGTTAGTTATAGATATAGTTTTTTTTTACAAAAATCAGTTTGTATAAAATTAGGTAAGAATGTATAAGATATGAATTAATCGTCAATGGAAAACTCCTCGAAATATGAAAACGTTTGACATTCAAATCAAATCTATGTTCATATGTTAAAAGTATCATAAATATATTTGATTCCGGGAATTGAAATAAGATAAAGTTGGATATATGACAATCTAGGTATGCTCAGGTACACGTACATTTCATAAGTAACGTCCACAAAGGTTTAGGTTCCCAAGAGTTGCGCTCATTGGAAATAGTTAGAGAAAATCTAAATTAGCTACGGTGAAATTTTCAGAAACGAAAATCTAAATATTTTATTCGGCAATATTTTTTAAAGTTATTGTTTAGACCTTTTCATTTGGACATTTCCTTTCTACATCACATACAGCAAAAAAAAAAAAAAAAAAAAAAAAAAAAAATGTTCCTTTCGAGCCGAAGCTATGATTTTAAGCAAATGCAGAACTTCCTAGATTAGTTTATCCTTTAAACAATTACTGTGATCAGAATTTAACAGTCAACATTCCAAAATTAAAAAAAAAAGTTTGATTATCAATTTCAGTAGATATGATTCACGTCTTGTTGGATCGAGTTAGGACAAAAATAAATAAAGAAGGTAAAACCATCAATTCAAATCTAGTGTAATGTAAAGGATTTGAATGTCAATGATTTTCTGTGGAACAAAGTGAAAGTGGCAGAAAATGCGAATAAAGACCATAATATTCCATTACTTGTTAAGAAAGTTTATTAATTGTATAACATAGCGAGAATATCTCGCTCTAAATTTTTTTTTGTAATAAATATAACTCAAAACTATAAAAATACAAAATAAAATCATGAATTGCTAATTTAACTAACGACTTTCCTTTTCAGTGACTCGTCCTTTTTTTTTTCAGTGGGAACAGAGAGTGTAGGGTAAGTATGCCGTCGCGAGGGTAGGGTTTCGACAAATCCGCTGAAGTCGGTTTCGCGTCGCGCGCGGTACGCGGTACCTTTGCTTGTTTCGCCATTTCTTTAGAGTAGTTTGCTTCGGTGTAAGTTCGAGTAGTATATTTTTCGGTACCGCGTCGGTGAATCGGTAACGCGCCTATGAGATTTTGTAGCGTTTTTGATTGGAGATCTGTGGATAGATCCCATCCAGAACTAACGTAATGTAGGTTTCTCGTTCTGGATGAGTAAATGTTGACGCGTTTAGAAAACGGGCAATTTCAGGTGACTGAAATATTGTAATTGAGCGTAATCCATTCGGAGACCCGCGACCGAAATCCTCTCCGAACTAGCTGGCCGACAAGCAGTCACCGCGTGAATGGATTACGGTGCACGGATTGGTTGACCTGTTGGTACCATCCGTTGGCACTACTCAGACTTAACGTCTAGAACCGATGAGAGGTCGGTTCCGCGTTCGAGCTGAAGGTAGAAAAAAATCATTACAATAGGTTATGTATATGTTATGTTTATTATATTAGGTTTAGAGATAAGGTTAAACGCGTAAGTTAGGAGTATTATGATAGAATTTTTTAGTATAAGATAAAGTTTTTGATTGAAGTTTATTAGAATTAGGTTATAACATAGGTGTAAGAATAAAGTTCACTGTTGTGTTAAAATTATAAATAATTTTGGAATAGTGTTGGTGGGTTTTTTCTCCTTTTTCCAATCGAATCATAAAATATGTAATAACCTTAATTAATTTGAATATGTTATAGTTTTTTTTGATAAAATGTGTTTAACTGATAACGTATAAATTTAAAGAGCCATTTTGGCCATTAAGTTTTTGTATTGTTATTATTCCGAATTTGCGTTATATTCTCTTAAAATTTATAACGATTAGTGTTGAATAAAGCGCTTTTGACTTTGACGCCGTGCATCGCAGTTTCAATCAATTGTTCTGTTGTCTGTGACGGTAATCACTTGCTAAATTTCCCTAATAATGAAGCCCGAGTCACTCGACACTTTAATTATATCCGAATGTACACAAAGGCATATTTGCCGGCTCCCCGAATTCCACAGCAAAATTCACTTAGCGAGACTGACAGAGATCCACGACAACCAAATGATCGTCCAATGTCCAATTCGCACTACGGAATTAATATTTTTTTTCGAACTCGATCGTGAATCACTTCACCTGCTGCTGCTCGACAGCCTCGCGATTAAATCCCACTTCGTTGCCGGCGTGGTTCTTGTGGCGTGCGTTATGTGTCGCGATCCGTAGCAGACTCGTCGTGTCGCAACGGAGGTTTCTTGTCGAGCTGCTCATGCTGTCAACTGTAGTTTGCATTGCGGGACAATGCAATGCGTTGGTAGGTTGCGTTACAAAGGGGTTGCCGTGATCGAATTTTAATTGTAAATTTAAATATTTATCTTTTTAAATTTACAATTAAAATTGGATCAGCATTATGTTGGTTTTCCAGCAATTTGCCTAGGCGACTGATCGATTACTACAGGTCCAGTCGCTTGCGAGCATGGGAGTCCCATACAATGTGCGTAAATGACATTCACCTCCCAACCACAAAAAGAAATGTGGAAAATTTATATAAAAATTAGAATTTCCGAAATAAAATTATATTAATAGCAAGTTTACATACAAACAATTTGGATAAAACTTTACAGCAACATCTACATTGTATAACTACTCGACTTTTGACATAGATAAAACTTGCAGTATTATACGATTAGACAAGATCCATTTGATATAGCTGAAACACTTGGATATTAAATAAAATTGTGAATGAATTTCTAATCAAAAACAATCAGTCTTCTCCTTTCTCTCTAACGGATATGGTACCAGAAATGTTGGCGGGCTCTTTTGAAATAATGAGATAGTCATTGGGCGAAGCTTCCTCTTTTAGATGGTAAGTTACATTGCGCTGGCGGAAAGAACCCGCCCCACGACACTATAACGCTAGCTGCCAGCACGCTTACGCAGGAAGGCCGTTTCCGCTGAGCACTAACCTTTTGGTCGCTGAGGCAGCAGTCTTGAACGGACAGCTAACATTCAACCTAAAAACTACAAGGCGATATTTATTACGGCCGCCATCACAGGAACAGTCACCGCACACAGCTTTCAAGCGCTCTTTGATTACGCTGTGCGATTTGCCTCCCAAAAACAAGAGTCGAATCACCGACCAATATTGCTCTTTCTCCATTTTTCCAAAATCCGCGGACATGCCCGCTTCCACACGCGGTCAAAACAAAACTACGAGTCCGATTCAGTTGAAATTTTGAAAGTAGCCACCTACGAGAATGTACTGCACGATAGTGAATCTCTCTTGCGATAGTGGCACCATCGGACGTTGAGGCTAAGTACTTATCGGACTGCCCTCGTATATGGAATAGTAGAAGATGAAAACGAAAATTCCCCATTGGTATAAAAGAATTAACAAACGTTTGGTTGCATTCTACCTGATTGACTGACTACAACTAAAATTTGCGCACATTTTACATTCATCTCAAGTACTTCTTTCTGTATACTTTTCATTAAAAATCTGACCACATCGAATTCTTTTTTTTTTAATCGAACAAATATCAAATTCTTTCCAATTGCAACAATGTCAAAGCGATTCAACTAAATTTATATTAATATTCAAAAACGTCCTAATTCGGAATGGTTAACTAATTCTCTTTGGAGATTCCTCGAGTTCATATGCACGGGCTGCTCGATTGCTACACTACGAAGTACTGTCTCGGAGGAAAAGAACGTTTTGAGGGCCTATTACCTAACCGAGAATGAGCAGTGATGAGTGAAGTTTAAACAGATTATTAGATTCTGAAGTTAAATTGATCTGCCAGTCTAACTAACTCTAGGAGGAGGTGCAAAATAAATATGTAGGGTGCAGTGCGACACAACCAGCCAAATATAATCTACTGTCTATGTAGGGAGCACAATTCTTTCCATTTGTAGACATAGTTATTCACGCCTGAATTAATAAATAGAAGCAAATAATCGTACATTGGTAGGATTATGTTCCCCAAATCGTTATACGCTTAAAATTGTGGTCGCTAGGGTATCTTTTTGGTTTATGCTGTATATAAAAACAAGATTATACAAGTATAACCCTGCATGATAAATTTTTGATTCATACATCAGCAAGAGGCAGTGATTAATGCATGGTTTCTAATGTTATTGAGTCTTCTGTTATCTATTGATAATAGAACAAACCTTGTATTAAAAGCATTTTGTTTTCTGTGAAGTTGAGGAAGAAGCTCTCGAATATGTATCCATGATAGGAATGGAATGATTAGAAAAATACGTAGCACCCTCTTATTTATCCTTGGGCCAATGATTTAATTTTTATCATACAGAATGATTTTATAAAACAATACGTGCTCACAGGCCCAGATACAAATCGTGAAATATTTTATTTATATTACGACAGTTTCAGAAACACATTGAAGGATATAATAATTTCATTTATGCAAAGCTCGGGAGCGATCTATAGGTTAAAATTTACTGTTGAAAGGTTTCTACTTCTTTATTAGAAGGATTTCCATATATTGTGCATTACGCGATTTTTGTTGACACAAAAAAAAAATTTTATCTTTTATTTGAAAGTTTTAACCTTCCAAAATAGAAATAAGAGAAAAAATTAAATTCAGGTTGATATCAATTTTTTTTTAAATCAAACATGCAGCTATTTTGAGACCGATTGTCTTCTTTAGTGTCCTATCTAATGAACACTGAAGAGCCTAAATAAATCTCGAAATAGCTGTTTAATAAAAAAAAAAAACCTGTCAACCTAGAAGAGGATTAATTTCTATTTTTTACTACTAAAAATAGTATTCTGAAAATTATGTTTTTTCTGAAGTCGAAGTTCATCGAACGGTTTCAGACTAAATATGCGAGAAACTGTTAATTACAATACTTTACATTTATGCCTATGACATTGCCTCTGCTCCGTTGAGATCCAAATCAACAGATCAAACAATTTGACTTTCATTAGACTCCTTTTCAACATCAGTATAAACACATTATAGGACGACTAACATGCAAAATATGTATTTTCGTTAGTACGCGATAAATCGCTTTCCCACCACATTAAATACCATAATAATACGAAAAATTTGTCGGCATTTCAGCCCGAGACTTCTCTACCAAACTAATTTGGCATTTTCATTTGTAACAAATGAAATGCTACCAATTGTAAGGCGCACTACAGCGAACAGTGCTCTGGCTTTGGCGCAACAGCAGACAGGAAGATTATCATACACCAACTATCCGCGAAGTGCTTGCTTCAAGCAACATTCACTTATCGTAGTCCCCCATTGTAACTGTACGAGCAGAGTACAGGGGCGCATATCGAAACGCGGAAGATTGCCGGCAAAGCCAACGAGCTAAATGCCAGCAGCACGAGAGTGGAAGTCGCCACTTGGCTTCCATTATTCCAATCTCGTGTGGTTTGCATGTGTCCACGGAGTCTTCCACGGAACGCGAGGCAAGAAGCTTTCAATGGGGTAGTTTGATTGTTCGGGGAAGTGTATTTGGGCTGAAATAGCGTGAGATTCGCTGGCTGGTGGACAGAGAAGGTTATAGAAACTTTCTGGCCGCCTGTTATCTGAACGTCGCGTAGGCACCGGAAAGCATGCTGGCATGGACTGGTGCCACTATGAGGAATGGAATAAAAGTGAGGTAAAATTTAGTATGCGATTTTTGACTGAATACTACTTGCCTTGGGGTTCGAGTCCTAACACGTTGTTGTTGCATTCTGGGTTGCCGCAGGCGATCCATCATTGCGAATCCATATTTCAGCGTCCCAGACTGCTTCCTCCTTTGTGTCTGCGCTGGGCTGGTGAAGTGTTCTGGTTCTGGTCTGCTGCTTGAGAGTGTATGGGGTGTGGGGTGGCTGGCGAGCAGTTAGAGCTCGAGACTGAGACTGCTTGTGAGACTCTCGTAGCTGGCGCAACCCGTCCGTCCTTGTTCTTCGCATGTTCTTCGAAAAAGCACAGCTCGCTTTCCCTGCCCGAGTCCGTGTCCATGACTACTCCGACTGGGTCTGGGTTAAGAATTTACATGGCGCGCACATCCACACGAAACACACGAGCTGGGAAGTAGGTACGCTGGTGTTCGTAGTATAGTGCGAGTGTAAGAGAGGAGTGTGGCCTAGAGACCTACATTTGGACTCGGGAACTTTTGATTTTCCCTATCTATCCCGTCCCGTCGTCAACAAACCAGGCCAGGAATACCAAGTTTCTCGCTCCCGGAGCCGAGTGCCTAGTCAAGTGCGTCGGGAATTAGCAATTAGTCTGGAGCTAGAGATTTGTCACCGTGAGAAAAAGTGTGTTTATGTGATACTAGGCGAAGAGTGCGCTGCTTCGGGCTGCTGGTTGCTGCCTCCGCGATCCGCGCGCTTCCACCCCGTGCGCTAATTTCACTTCATGTTCGGGAAGTCGGGAATCGATTTGTTTCTGGGGCGAGTGCCAGTGCAAACAGTGTTGAGTGTCGAGTATTGGGGCGCGCGTTAATTAGACCTTCACCTTCGCAGGGCAGCCCACAAGTGAACAATCGGGCCAGCGAGCGCTGCGAGTGATCTTCATGTCTTGGTGCTCCTCCGGTGCGAATTTGCACGCCGCGAGCGACAGATTGTGTCATCCGCGCGGTGATTGTTCGAGGTCTTATGAAATCGAGATTCTGCTTCCGCCTGTGTTTTACTCTGAAGCCATCCGCGGGCAAGTGCTAAAACTGCAAATAAATTAGCGAAAATTCGGTGGATAGTAGAAATATAGTGCTTACCTACCTAAAAAACTTCCCCCTTGTTAGCTTTATACAAAGTCAGTGCGAGTTCCTTCAAAGGTTCCTGGAAGTTCTCCTCGTTGTCGTGACCGCAGTGATCCTTGGACTAGTGCTCCCTTGAAGTGCATTCCCGAGTGTGAGTGCAGTGATTGTAAGGCTGTTGGCCTGGATTTGCTTCCCACGCTGGTGAGCCCTCGTTCTAAACGGCAAACTGCAATAAAGAACCATTGCAAAAAATCACCCCAAAGCAAAGTCAATTGTGGCAGGCAAAACAACCAAATCGACAACAAAACGTCATATGTGAACGGAATTCGCTAAGCACAACACAACAACAACAACGCACGGCAGCAATACGGCGAAGGCGACGACCACGCACGAAGCTGAAATCGAAGTTCTTTGCGAAAACGAAAACAACAAATCTAGAGGGGGCGTGGCGCGAGGGGGACGCGGCAACAACAAAACAATGCGCTGCTGCAAGCCCGAGTGAGAATGTAGTGGTGTCGGTCGGAAAGGCACATTTCGCGACAATTCTCGCGTCTGAAATTCGCAATTTACCCATTTGTGCGGTTCGTTTTCAATGCCAGTGTGTTAAGTGCACGGAGTTGTGCTGTTTTCGATTTCATCCGCCAAGCAAACGGGCTCATCGGCTGTTCTGTTTTTCCGCCTTTCTGTTCTGTGTACTGCGAACGCAGCGTGAGCTCGGCCAGCGTCGTCGACGTCGTTGCACCTCGCCCCCCGCGCCCGTTGCAAAAGTGTTTGTTGTGCATGCAAGCCGAGCGCTTGGTTCGGGGTCTTTCGTGGGTGCATGTGTGCCGCTTCGGGTCGTGCCGGAAAGCTCGCCGTGGGTACGAGGAAGCACTGGCTCGCTCCACCAGTTGATATAGTGCGAAAAACTGTGTTTTGTTTGTTGTTTGTAAACTTTTGTGCACGGAACCGATACTGACGGAGTCACGCACGTTTGCTCATTGCGTATTTTGCGTGGACGTCGGATGCCTATGCTGCATCACTTACGGGCGTTCTAATTTTCCCAATTCAAGTTCACTGCGAAGAAGCTGATTCGGTATCGTTATCGGATCCTCCGGTGGCGCGTTCGGTCCCGATTTCGGTCTCAAATCTAACAACTAAAACTCGAACCGAAACCGAACCAAACCAGGAAGTGCGTGAAATTGGCGTTGAAGCGGTTCGTTGCTGCGCACTCCGAATGGGAAAGTGTGGCTGTAAGTTTACAATTCTAATAAGATAAGGTCGGGTTAGATGGTATTACCAGTTGATTGCGGTTGTTTTCTGTTCCTTACAGTTAACAGCTACAAATGCAGAAATTATGAGGTAGTTATGCAGTCTTAATAGTACGAGAGGCAGCGTACAAATTTTGCAAGTGATTTTGTACCAAATAAATTTAATATGTCACAATAGCTTAGCATCAGTCTTCCTTTTCGTGATGGAGCGAAGGAAGAGGGTTGGTGTAAGCTGTAAAAATTTAACATCCAAAATGTCATCACACCGTACCAAAGCTTAATCGATTATAGTTTAGAGTATTTGCAAAACAAAATAATCATCAGTCGGCTGGGAGCGGGGGGAATGTACGTCAGTCCTAACCTAAATCTGTAAAGCAGGTATTCATATGATTACCGCACGAAATTTTGGGGGTAACATTTTGACCCTTCCAAAAGTAAAACAACCGTCAGTCACCCGCGTAGCAGAGGAAACGCCGCCGATTGGCGTCAGAAACATGGTGCACTCTCTATATGTAAGAGTGTTGCATCATCGACTTGCAAAGGAAATGTCGCCTTTTACACCCCCAAGCACGTGTCTGAAGTATCCAATCCTATTTAAGAGCTCTTCGTTCATGATGTCCTTGTTTTGTACTTTTTTGGACGGTGCAGGCCGCTTTTAATCGTTTCAGGACCGTTCTTGCTTTCCACGTGCGCCGCTCTTCTTCAGAGCGGTCTAAAATGATTGAGTTGTCCAGCGTATCCCTCGAATAGAGGCTCTCGGTCAAAGACATAAATAAATGGGCGAGCAACGAGAATCTGTGTACTCGTCCATGTGAGAAGCAAATTTAACACATAAATATCTTACGCTCTCGAAACTATATGATTCTCCTTCCCCTTTGTTTCCCGAAAGGGGTTTCTTTCCTCTCTTCAGAAGAATCACTTCCCCCACTGACACCCGCGCACATCTACAAAATTTCGTTTCACGTGCACACGACCGCGCCTTCGTTATCATTCATTGAACAGTTTGAGTACAACCCAACAAACGGTCTCTCACAACACAGCAAACGTAGAGGCTAGGAAACTCATACGTCAAAGCTGATGAAAATTCGTAACTTTTGAATAAAAAACGTGAACCAAAGTATCGATTTCGTACAAATCAATCGATCTTAAGAATCAAAAACTTTATAAACATGAACGTGTTTCGGAGTGAAGTTAATTGCAAGAACAAAAATAAATCACTTCAAACCTCAACTTCACACAACTTAGCGAAGGTTGGTAATTGCTTTGGCTCTCGCGACCGGTTGCGGATCCAGCACTCTATACCTATACTCTCGGTACTAACGTCCCTTCTCTCAATTGCTTTGGTGGTGGTAGAAGCGACATAATGCACCAGCACAGCCTTGGTCTCCACCGCCCTTGACTCTCCTCTACCGTTTGTCCTGCTGTTGTAGGTTGTTTCGTTTTCTGCTCCTGCCGTGCGTAACGCTCCGGTGTACGCGTGGTTTTATTGCTGCACCCAAAACCAGTAATAGTGTCTCAGCTGATCCATTTTCTTCGATGATTTTGCCGTTATGGCCGGTGATAATGACTTTTTCGACACTAGGATTGTTAGTTCCCCCATTGGAGTCTGCGTGGACCTTGGCCATTTGCTGTGGCTTGATTTTTGGAGCATGTTGGCTATCGGTGTTCGTGCCAACAACGGTCTACGCTTGAATAGATTTGCCCTGTCAACTTTGAGTTTGCTTATAGATTTATGTTTTATAGAAACCAAGTTTACCGCTTCTATATAAAAAGCTTTAGGAGGAGCTGTCAGCCAATTGTGCACGTGCTCCTATACTTCTTCATTCCTCCAAGTAATTCTTTCGAGGGTGCGAACAAAAATTAGTCACAAGGGGACAAGTCTGGACTATAAGGAGGTTCTTCGAGTGTTTCCCAGCCCATTTATTCCAGTTTATCCCTTATCAAAGCTGCGCTGTGTGGCCTAACATTATGAAGAAGGATGATCTCTCTAATGGGCATACCTCGCCTTTTGTAACAACTGGTAATAGAAGGCTGCATTCACCGTTTGTTGATCGTGAAGAAAGTCAATGAGTAAAGCTCCCTTCGAAGCAAAAAAATCGACACGGATGTTGTCACCTGTAACATTTGTCCTTGGACGTTGATCATGACTTTCTTTTTCTAGAAGTTTTCGCCCACCCTTAAATTCCCTAATCCACGTGTACACTTGATTCTCAGACAATATAGTGTCCTCTAACTGCGCCATTCTTCGTAGCACTACAGCCCCTCTCGGGCCTTCGCTATCTGCAAATATCGCCTCCAACTGTCTCGGTCCATTGACCGCGTCCTGGAATTTCCACCGAGTCAGACCAGCGTTTCCTCGAGTTTCCCACTGGTCTTCGGCCTTCAATTCTCCCAACGAATACCTTTTTGTTGTTTGTCCATATGATTCATGTGTCCAGCCCATTGCAGCAGTCTGACAATCGTTGAGATCTCAGGCTCGTAAAAAGTTTCATACAGCTCATGGTTGCATTAAATTCGCCGTTGGTCCCCATCTAGCTTCTTGTTCAATATATTTGCGGATGCTTGGGTTAGGGTCCATGTTTCCCATAGCACAGGTCTTATCACCGATTTGTATACTTGGAGCATTGTTTTCCTGTGTATGCAGCTGGTTTTCAAGATCGTCAAAACTGAATAAAATATTTTATTTGCTAGCTGTATTCTTCGGCGTATTTCGTCTCTTTCATTGCTGGTATTCGTTATTTTGGCGCCTAGATACACAAATTCGCTCACATTTTCGATACTGTACTTGCCAAGTGTGATACTTTATGCGCTTGAGGTATTTTTCCTCGACTGCGTCATGCGCTTTGTTTTATTCTTATTGATTTGTGGCCCAACTAGTTTTGCTTTGCTGTCGAGTTTCAGGAAGAGTTCTTTAGTAGTTATTAATTATCGTGACAAAATGTTGATATTGTCCGCATAGGCTACAATTCGGCTCGACTTGTATAGCAATATACCTCGTGTATCGACAGGTAGCTCCCTTATGAAGTACTCCAGAGCCAAATTGAATAGCAATGGGGCGAGTCCATCTCCCTGTTTTAGTCCGATATTTGTGTCAAAGGCATCGGTGAGTTGGTTATTGATGCGGACTTAGTAGGTCGTCGACGTCATTGTCATTTTGGTAAGACGGACTGATTTGGCAGTGATGCCAAAGCAAAACATTACTGAGTACAGTACGTTACGATCAATACTGTCATATGCTTGCTTAAAATCAACAAAAAATTGGTGTACGTCTATGTTGAACTCCCAGCATTTTTCAAGTAGTTGCTTGACTGTGAACAATTGGTCTACCGTCGATCGCCCTGCCTTTTTTGTGGAGAGGGAACATAATTGATTGGCTCCACTCTTTCGCCATATGCTCATCTTTCCAAATGTGCTGGAGGACTTTGTAAATAGCTTTATGAACATTGCTGCCACCATATTTGATGAGCTCCACTGGAACCTCATCGATTCCGGGCCCTTTATTATTCTTTTGGGCTTTTATGATGGAACAAACTTCATCCAGAGTTGGTGGGGCCAATGGAAGCTCTCCGCCGACATCTATGGCCTCCGATGTTAAGGAGCTGTGCGGAGGATTTAGGAGGTTTTTAAAATATGATGCGCATCTTTCCTTAATTTTCATCAGCAATGATATTGCTGATATCATCACAACAGAGCGTGGTTTTGGGCTGATAACCACGTGTCAGACTTTTTACTACTTTGTTTGCTTGTCTTGTGTTGTTGCTCGCCAAACTTATATCTATACTTTTCAATTGGTCGTCATAATATTTTCTTTTCTTAGTTCTAATAATGTTATTCGCTGGTCTTCTAAGATTTTCATAGTGTTCTCTCTATGTCCTGATTTTCCTACCTATGTAATCCTTGTATGCCTGATTATTTTTTGTCTAACGCATTCTGGCACTCATCATCGAACCATTCATTTCTCTTGCGCCGGGCTTGATGTCCAATCGTCTGTTCTGCCACGGCCTTAATAACCGCTTGCACTTCCGTCCAGAGCTCGTTGCTTGTCTTTAACGATGCGTCTGATAAGATGGTAGCCAGCTGGTTACCGAGGGTCTCCGTGAAATTTTTGGCCACAAACGCCGTTTGGCGATGTCAAATTTTTGTAGCGGGCTGGTCTTCACTGAATTTGCCTTTGACATACCACATCGATAGGTTAATTTGATCAAGTCATGATCTGAGTTACAATTAGCTCCTCGGTGCGTACGGACATCAAGTATTCTCGAGACCCATCGTTGTTGGATCAGAACATGGTCGATCTGGTTTTGTGTGTTTCCATACAGTGATACCCAGGTAATTTTATAAGTGCGTCGATGTGGGAAGCATATGCTACATGCAAAGGCAATCACCCAGAATTATTTTTGTGTCGTTTGTAGGCAATGAGGCGACTAGTATTTCCAGGTGATGTAGAACGTTTCCTTCGTTTCTTCGTCCTTTCTTCGGTCGGGGCGTGAACATGATCAGCCAGATTTTGAAGAATTTCGCTTTTATACGGGTCGCACCCAACCGTTTGTTTATTGTCATAAAACCAATAACGTACGATTTGAACTCCCTATCCATAATTAAAGCCACTCCGAATACTCGTTTTCCAGTAGGCTTCCCACTTTTGAATATTGTGTGCGATCTCATGTCTTGCATGTCGTTTCCAGTCCAATTCGTTTCCTGGATTGCCAGTTTTTTTAATTGATATTGACTGGCCTGTTGTAAAAGGTCCTTAACAGCGCCAGCGTTCTTTATTAGTAACGTTTAAAATTGATCTGACTTCGACCTCATGTTTGTTTTTAAGCCACTTTGGGCAGTTTTGATCACCGGCCATGTGTTCGCTGCAGTTACAGAATAAGCATTTCATTTGACATGCACCACCTTCACATTCTGTAGACTCGCCCTTAGGGCATTTACCTGCTTTGCCCTTGCAAAAAAGGGTAGAGTATCCTAGTCTTCCACAGTTTCTGCACTGGCTTGGCATGAATTTGAAGTATTCAACTTTTGCGTTGTAGTACGCGATGGTTAAGTAGTCCGGTAGAGTATTTCCCTCTACTATGATTTTAACCGATTGTGTGGGAATATAATTCGTGGGTTTGTTAGGATCTCTTCTATTTAATTCGACAGCATTAACAATCTTTATATCCGTGAATTCGTTCCCAGCTCTGTTGCATAGTTTAACTAACTCGATGAACTCTGTTGATTCTAGGCTAGATCAATATCCCTGACTACGCCGCATCTGAATATGAAATTTTCCGGTATGAATGCGTTTAAATTATGCTTTTTGTAGGTATCATTTTCAATCGCTTCGTACACATCCTTTGCGATTCCAAGAAAACTTTTAGTTTTAAACCCTTTTGTTCTACATCCTTCACGTGGTAATAAACCTTCTTGTTGATAAGGAAGAATCGAATGGGGAAAGGTTTGATAAGTTTTCCGTCGAATCTTCATTCGAACATCCTTGGGAAAATTTTGTCTTTGGAGTTGATATTATACTGGTTAGTTTATGCTCTTGGTGTCGCATTAGCGTTAACCATGTCATTCTTTGTTTCCGAGCCATTGGTAGCGCTTCTCGTTCACGTGGATACGTTAGCCTGTACGCTGTTGCTTGGATTCACTTTATTGACGGTTAGTGCAGATATCGTATTATTACCGCAAAATTCTTGCATTTCCTTTCCTTTTGTTCGTTTTTCTCACCAAAAAAACTTAAGCACTTATTTCACTACCCTTACTTGGACTCGAGTGCGGAGAGCGCCCTGCCAAGCGACCTTCTCTCATGGTTGCGGATGGGTTAAATTATAAACCAACTCAATTCACTGTTTTAAAGTCACAAGTCACACCAATATTCAGAAACAAATAAGGATACCCACCAGTGTGTGCCGATAAATCTAATAATTACGATAAACATTTCGAATAAATGTTTCGTCATAAATTTCACTTATGATCGTTTTGATCAAAGTCTTTGTCACAAATTTCACTATAAGAAATGTAAACACCGTAACAAAGAAAACATTCTTGACCTCACTCAAGTTGTCCGCCCGAAAATGGTGGTAGTAAGAAGAAAAAATACTTAAAAATCAAGTACACGATCGTCACAAAGGAGAAGTGTCCAAGCGGACGTCTAGGAAAGGAATGGGATACGAACACGAACCGTCCTCCAATTTCGAAACTCGAGCAACGATGAATTCTCTTCGTTGACCGAGCCAGGTAGCGTTTCTTTGGTTTCCACACTGGTAAACGAATATCTTTTTGGGTGTCCGTTGTTCGTCCATATGATTCGTGAGCCACGGAGTCTTACAATCGTTGAGGCCTCCGGCTCGTTAAAAATTTCATCGAATTCGCCATTGGTCCCCGTCTAACTTCGCTCCAATTATTCTCCTCAGGACCCGTCTTTCGAAAGCGTCCAATAGGTTTGCAGGTGCTTGGGTTAGGGTCCATATTTAACAACCATCGCATATATCCGGTCTCATCGTAGATTTGTATACTTGGAGCTTTGTTTTCCTGTGTATGCAGCTGGTCTTCAATATCGTCAAAACTGAATAAAATATTTTATTTGTGAGCTGTATTCTTCGGCGTATTTCATTTATTTTATTACCAGTTCTCGTTACTTCCGCGCTTAAATACACAAATTCGTCCGCATTTTCGATACTGTACTCGCCCAGTGTGATATTTAGCGTATTTGAGGTATTTTTCCCTCAACTATGTCATGAGTTTTCTTTGTTATTTTCATTAAATCGTCGCCCTTCTAGTTTTGCTTCGCTGTCGAGTTTCAAGAATAGTTCTTTTGCGATTGTTAACGACCGTGGCAACATGTTGAAGTCGTTCGCATTTCTTTCGAGATTAGAATACAGCACACCGGTTAAGACATCATCGCTCATGTAAAGCATAAGCTGATTTTTAGTCCCGAATTGCAACAGTACACCAAACTGACAATCGATAGGATGTGTGCTTCCGCACCAGAAGAAACCTGGTGTGTTCTGGTCTTATGTAAAATCTTTAAAGAGCACTCATCATTTCCCAGACGATTTCAGTCAGGCGGTGTCGTGGGGCGGGTTCTTTTCCTCAACACAAGCCCCACTGCAAAAAAATTTTTCGCATCCACGAATTACAAAAGAGGCAAATAAGTATCGACCGGAGTCGAGAAGGAGGTAACTTACTAAGGGTCATTAAATTGCTGACTCGGGGGACAAACCGGGCCTGGAGAAAACAGATGGACTTAAGAGGACTTCGTCGTTACCGACGATACTTATGGCCCACAAATAAGAATGGGGCATCCAGGTGGAAGCGGTGCTCCCTTGCACCCTCCCGACCGGATCAAGATCCAATGTAGACGTGGCCATATATTTCCCATTCAAATGAAAAACTCATAACAGCATATGAATTTTTCCCATAAATGAAAAAAAACGTGACAAATTTATGTTATAGTATTATGTGATGGAATCACATAACACTATACCATAAAAGGGCTCGCGAGCGGAAGGTAACCCTAACGCATAAAAAGGGGAGAGCTCGCCCAATGACTAGCTCATAATAGCGGTGGGGCCGGCCAACGTGGCGGGTCCCATACCCGGTCAGGTTTAACGAAAGGAAAGGCCGAAGGTATAATTTTAATAATTTATAGTATTTTTTAAATCCAGAGATAACTTGCATTGCTTTTTATATATTTGCAGAGATGAGCATTCATGTTCTGAAGCGTTTACAATTCTTCGAAAACTATCCGATTATAGCCCTCAAACATCCTAATAGCATACGAGTGATCCCTCCTCTGGATGCCACCATCCAATTCTTCCTTCTAATCTGATACTCGCCAGATTCGCCAAGCGCTAAGCAACAATCATCAAAACCGATCAACCCGTTATTCGAACGTTTCACGAGCATTTAACGAGCTAACGGACCGAAACCGCTTCCCGCATGATTGGTATTATTTACCCTGTATCGTATTCGCAGCTATAGAAGCCCGAATACCATCATATACTTTTTAGCTTATACGCTTCACGTCGTAACGATATATTTGTCTATTCAATTACAATCAGATGTCGCGACCGATGAATACACTCGCACACAAGTCCACAAACATGAAATGATTTTTATAAGAAACTGTAATGAATTTCGAAATGTCCGTGTAGGACACGGGTGCCGATGGTCTGGCACAAGTGTCAGCGAGCTAAAACAACACCGAGCTCAGCTAACTAGCTTCGCTTAAAGACCGCGTACGCGTGCTTGACGACTAGCATTTGCGGGATCATATGAGGCGGGTTCTTGTCGAGCCACGAAGCTACACTACAAAATACTTATCACGCGTACTCTACTCTACAAGACGCACCGATCAATTTTTATTGTCTTTAGAAAAGTTCTATTAGGTGTCAATTAATCTACTCTACAGAAATTCAATATTGTTTTGCCTCGTTAAAGTTAGCGGACACGGAGGCTTGAGACAAACGCAAACATTACACAAAAAGCAACCGTTACTTTCACAGAAGAAGGTCGTTGCATTACAAGGGGAATGTCAAACCTAAAGATGTTAAAGTGGCTGAAGTGAACCACTCATCTCTGCCTAAAGGATGGAAACTTGACGGATGCAGTTTACTTTACACTAGTAAAACAAAAAACTAAGCAGTTTCGACGGGGTGACTACCTTTTCTCTTCAGGAGCAGCCACTCCTGATCACCACGGGGCTGCTCGACTGCTTATGTTTATTACAAAACCCTAACTTTTATCTTAAGAAATTCTCTGCACCATTCACATTGATCGCATGGTTAGCACTCATGAACACTCTGGGCATTCTTGAACCGTTATGTTCGGTTGGACTGCGTATTGACGATTCGCGGCAAAGGATGTCATCCGAGCGCCATGCATTAAACACAAGAAAATATATCATGGGACCACTTGTGCACAAGAAAATATATCATGGGGTAATTTGTTTGTGTAAATTTCACTGCACTTTGCAAGCACTAAATCCAGTTCGATTTCATAAATTCTTTCTTCTCTACTCAAGGATTGATGATTATGGGTACGCAGAATCGACAAAACCTGGATGCAGGACTTTCAGACGATTTTCGGCGTCGCAAAATATGTAGCGTGACAAGACCTGGACGTGAACATTATTCGCGAAACACTCCCGTGTGCAAAAATTGAATGCAAAAAACCACTTCAGACTCGAAAAACTCGAAGTTGCGATACACGCAACCAAGAGAGAACCTCGGCTACTATTCTAGCTCGTTCCAATGTCAGACACCGAGTCCTGTTCACCAAACGCGGTGGCGGTCAAGCACATAGTCCGCATCCGCCCAAGCAGATCTCAGCTTCATCTCCATGCCGCACTGATAAATTCAAAAACTTCGAGCTCAGCCAAGTTAGATTGCATTCGCAATGCAATCCGTTGATGGCTTATTATTTCAGTGTTCTCATGTCCGAAATTTTAATTGCCGACTTGAATTTTTAAATTAATAGAAGTTAAAAATCAAAAAATTTTTAAATAATAATGAAAAGATAAATATCATAAAGAATATAATTGGAAAGAAAAGTTTAAACTTAATATAAAAAAAATGATATAAAATTTACATTTAATAAAAATAAAAACTTTTTGAACTATAAATAAAAATACTTAAATTTTTCAAATCTGCAATTAAAATTTCGGATGTGTTATGAAGGTTTTCAAGCAGTTTGCTTAGGCGACTGCTGGATTACTACACAAGTTGATGTTATTTTTACGGATTTCTGTAAAGCCTTGGATTCTGTGGATCACTGTCTCTTATTTGAGAAACTTTCAGGGTTCAATATTCCTGTTTGCCTCTATCCCTGGCTTGTCTCCTATGTCCTGAATGGTCAGCCATGCTTAACTCTTGCTTCTCTTCTTCTTTTCACCCCAGCTCGGGAGTTTTGCTAGGTTCAATTCTTGGCCCCATACTATTTTTACTTTTTGTCAATGATCTACCTTCTGTTATCACATCCCCCTGTCTACTTGATGCCGATGACTAAACGATTTTTGTAGTTATAGACTCCCACTTAGACGTTAATATCCTTGAAAAAAGCTAGTGCGTCTTCGTGACTGGTTTGAATCAAACCATCTTTCCTTCAATGTTTCCACTTGAGTCGATTCAACGCAGATTTACACGACCTCTATTCTTCAAATTCAACCTTCCTTACTCCCCTTATGATGACTGTCTACATATTTTGAATCTTCCTATCCTCGAGTCAACACGATCTCCCCTTGAAGAATGTCTTTTGTTCAAGCTTCATTATAGTTTTTTTAACTCAAAATGTATGCAAGCAAATTAACACCTTCGACGCTAAGAGATCCTCGCTTCAATTTTATGTTCCGTATGCACCTTCTACCACTCTCCCTTACTACACTCTCCCTTACTACACTTACCTCGTATGCACAACCAGCGTTGTCTTGGTCCTCTAACACAGTCTCTTGGCGCATTTAAAAGTTTCATGAAAAGCAAGTCTATGAATACTCGTATAATTCTTAATTTTTGATATCATTGAATTGTAATCTTTTTTTAATTTCTTACCTATATTTAAAATTTGCGAAATTTGAGTTTATTTATTTAATTGGCTTATAATTGGACTTCTAGTCCGTAAGTTAATTTCGAAATAAATAGGCTTCTACTTAGCTCGGGTTGTATAATACCGTACCTCTTGTATCGATAGGTAGCATTCTTATGATGTATCCCAGAGCTAAACTATCGACGCCGACGTCATTGCCATTTTAGTAAGACGGACTGATTTGGCTGGCATACCAAAGCAAAGCATTATTTGGTACAGTATGTTACGATCAGTACTGTCATATGCTTGGTTAAAGTCAACGGAAATTTGGTATATGTCTATGTTTCTCAAGTACCTGCTTGATGGTTCTCTTGTGAACGGCATAAATATCTTTTGTTGTATATTTGCACCACCTTCGGTTGGTCTTTTGAAATTAATCATCCCTTATTTGTCTTAAATTCATTACGATCCCGATAAAGAAATGAGATATTTATTCAAAAAAATACCTAGGAAACTTGATTTAAAAAACATACAAACCAATAGCTCAGAGTGTCAACAATGTAAGAGAAAAAATATTGTCGACTTATTAAGATAATTTATTTGTTTATTAGTTAATTGATGTCAAACAGGTTCAGTAAAAAAATTCACAAAATTAAAACATGCTTACTACATTTTTTCATTGATTAAAGTGAATAGAGTCGACATGCAATAAACAGTGTATCTTCATGCAACGCTAACTTTGAACAGTTTTTAATTCGCTTTGTGTTACTTGATTCTTTCAGGTTTAGGCATGTATCCTTTTGTAGGTTAAATGAATATCCTTTAGCGAATTCCGTTTTGATATTTATTCATAGTAAGGTTAAAAAATTAATTCTTTTTTATGTGGATATCAAATAAACAAAATAATTAATTCCTTGTTAGTCTGTTAGCAGGATGTAGTATGAAGGTGAATCATATATGAATGGATTTTATTTTTTTAATTCGTCTATGAAAAACAAAAGGCAATTATAAATTATATATTTAACATTCTTTTGCGCTTTAGAAAAAACATTTTCCCCAGCGAACAAGAAGGTTTTTAACGCAGCAATGTAGGGTGACGTTAAACTGGAAAAAAATAAAATGGTTGCTTCAACTTCATGACGAGGATATATAATTAATCGTTGTCCCGATTTCATCTTATTTGAATCAAGTTCGTACTTTTAGCGTACCAGTAACTAAACACGTAAAACTCTCGTTGACAAACCATAGTGATCTTTATTTTATTATGGGGTTAAATAGAGCTACGGCAAAATAAGTCTGCACGTTAGGATGTCCGAATAGAGAGAGATTGTAGGTTCTGCCAACCTAACTGCCTATGATGCCGCCTGGTGGCTAGAGTAGAAGATGATGACGAGTATGCTGCAATCTTGAACTGTGTCGGCACAGCACTCCCTCGCAAGTGTCAATCAGATGACACTGATCATTCGCACATCGCAACGCACTCGCTTCTTACTCGGCGGGTAAGTCCTCGTCCCCACGGGTGGGGGGGAGAGGGTCACAGGTGTCAGCCGCTGTTTAAATGACGGGCGGAGCACGCTAGGAAAAGAATGCTGTAGCGCCGGTGGACTCGCATGGTCCACTTCAGCAGGAGTTACCCTAGACGCTCCGGAACTTTCGGTTGATGAACGGCTCTGGGTATCCCAGTGATATCTGGCGGGTCAGTGGCCTGATGCAAGTCCCGCTCAAGCTTTCTGAAAGCCAGTTTAAGTCATTCCGTCGAAACATTGACATGGCGCTCATTTACATTGATTTTGTACAGCACTTCCGAAAGCCGCTGGAAAGCACGATGTAGTTCTGAGTAAGGTGGCGACAGGGGCTTACGAATTACATCCACGCGCAGGACAACATGTGTGCAGCTACTGAGCCACTTGTTAATGAAAATCGTTCGATCACTTCAGTGGGCCGTCAGCATTGGTCGGATTTCTGACATATGCTTATGCAGATTGACGAGAAAATTATGCGGGCTGACCGTTTGACTGCCGGGACAGATGAATTCACCTGGACTCGACAACTTGGTTCCGTATAGCAGCTCTGCGCACGATGTATTCACATCGTCTTTATAGCTGGTGCGTAGTCCCAATAAGACAGTATGGAGAATATCCGCCCAGGAAGGGCTGCCGCCGTGACACATAACTGCGGCCTTTAACGAACGGTGCTTGATAATTCCGTTGGATGCAGAATGATACGCTGACGTTCTAATTTGCTTTTCGCTTTCTGATCGGTGATGGGGACGGCCTCTGGACATCTCAAAAACGATCGATCATCGTTAGGCAATACCTAAAACCTTGCGACGGGGTGAGCGGCCCCACGATATCCAAATGAATGTGTTGAAAACGACCTCCGGGCACCGGAAATGACTGCACCGGATTCCTCTGATGATGAACGCTGGCATGGCACACACGAATGAGCCCAAATACGGATGTCCCTCCTTATGTTTTTCCAAACAAACTTTTTTGAGATGGTAATGTCAGTAGACCGAGCACTAGGATGGGCCATTCGGTGAAAATTTTCGAAAACTTTGCGCAAAAAAAACGAGAAGAAAGGTCTCGGCCGGCCTAGAGACTCGACGTAAACCACTTTCTGATGCAGGCCGCAGGAACGATGGATAAGTTTCAGCGATGTGTTGCTGTTTTGGAGCAGCTGTAGGAGTTCCATCTCTTGGCTATGCTCGTTGGTGAGCTTGTTCTCGCTGATACGAGTCGGCATCTGGATCGTACCTACAGGAGAGAATGCATCCGCGACCTCGTTGCTGTCCCCGGATATAAAACGGAAGTTCGTCGTGAATGGGGATACGTGATTGAGATGCCTGAGTTGACGCGACGAGGCTTTGCTTGCTGATTAAGCGACCGCGTACGTGAACGGTTTGTGATCGGTCAGGATGAGTAACGCAGAGCCTTCTAGGTAGTGCCGGAAAGGATGAACGCTGGCATATAACCTATAGCGAGCAATTCGTGGTCATACACGCTTTACTTAGAGTCAGGCGTAGAAAGCTTTCTTTGAAAACTCGCCA
Organism: Odontomyia ornata; assembly: GCA_963969285.1. NCBI lineage: Eukaryota > Metazoa > Arthropoda > Insecta > Diptera > Stratiomyidae > Odontomyia > Odontomyia ornata. The sequence continues at coordinate 153,839,463 of OZ017741.1, read as the reverse complement.
ATGGGAACCACTGACCGTTTTGCTCTTGCTTCAATACAGCCCCTGCGACTACGTCAAATGCGTCAGTGGTCAGCCTGAGAGGTTTATTGGCCTGAAAATGTACAAGTAATACGGATTCCGCCAAGCTGTTTCTGGACTTCATGAATGCCTCGCTCGTTTCCGGGATCCACTCAATTATCGTCCTATCTCCTTTCCTGTTTCCTTTGCATAACCTTTTGAGGGGCTTGAAGTACAGTGGCGTCGCGAAAAAACCGCTGATAAAAGTTTAGCGTTCCCAAAAATCGCCGGAGATTCTTTACCATGGCGGGCCTTTTAAAATTCCGGATCGCATCTATCCGAGACGCCCAGGTGCGTATATCTTTCGCGCTAATAAAGTGCCCGAGGTACTCTACTTCGTGCACGCACTTAAAAACATTAATAATAATCCCAAAACTTGATACAAGCTGAACCACCATTCGCAAATGCTGTAAATGTCCGATTTTGACACAATCAGTACATCGTCGAGGTAGCATACGTAGAAATCGAGTACCCTGAGTACCTCGTCCATGAAGCGCTGAAAAGTCTGCACCGCATTACGAAGACCAAATATCATTAGGGTAAATTCAAACAGTCCTAACAGAGTCGTGACCGCCGTTTTTGGGACGTCCTCTTCTTTAAGCAGCGATGAGTACGGTGAACTTCCAACGATGGTCGAAACGGACATCTGGTGATGCTGCGTGACCATGCCAGATATAGCCGCCCGACTTGTAAGGTCCGAGAGCCTGCGGTTCCTTAGGTCGACGAGTGGACCGAAACGTCCGTGGAAATTGGCGCCCAGGATGGGACCCGATACTTTAGTGACTTAGATTGGATGCCGGTGAACAACTGGAATAACAGAGATCCGCTCCAGTGTCGACATGGAATTTGAATTTCGATATTGGAACAAAAATATCCTGGTCTACTTCCCGAGGAACCACCAGCTGTCGCCTCCTGGGCTAGCGGTCCGATGCATTTCCTGATTGCTTATAAATAAAAATAGCATGGTGGTCGACACCGTCTTGCAGCAGCACTGAAACGGCGATGAAAATGTGTAATATTTACGCGAGATCGGCTGCTAAAACGAGGAACGACAAGAGCTGCCTTGCTGAGTCGACGCTTGGATGTGGTTAACCTCCGTTCTTCGTTGCTTCTTTGGATTGACTCGCTGTCATTCGCCGGGTGTGGCAGTGTCGTTCTGCACGCATGATACCGTGTCTGGTGTTCCGATGCTGGCTATGCAATCCGCAGCGGATGTCAATTCTTCCAGGCTGCCGCGTTCGTTGACGGCGAAGATGGCGCGGATGCTGGAAGCTTCAGCGTTGAAACCATAGTGACTTGATCACGTTATCCGGTATGCGTTTCCCAGCGGAGCACTGCAGGCGACGGAAAAATTGGGGTGGGTGTAGATCCTCCATCTCGCGTTAAAAAGGCACCTGGTGCATCCTTTCCTCATTTGTGACGTCAAACACAGCTAGTAACCTTTGTTTTAGGTCTTCATATTTACCAGTCTCGGGCAGATCTTCCACGATATCAGAAACATGCGATAGAATTGGCATGTCCATTTCGGCTATGACCTTGCCGAAACGTGCCGCGACCGTGATGATTTTCCGCTGCGAAACTGCGCTACAACGCATGTGATACATTGTACGAGGAAGGTGGTAATTTAACCAAACTGGCGTTCGCTTCAACACCCGCGGCGTTGGTATCAGCAGAGGCTCGGTTGACGTTGCCGTCATCGGCATCGAAAAACTCGCTTGGCATTTTTGAAACAAGTTACGTCAGAACGATCGGCAAAAAAGGTCATGGCATCCGCTTTTCGGTATTCAGAAGAGATTTTGTTGGATGAATACCTTGAAAAATATATGCGATTCACTCTTCGAGTATATTGCAACCTTTTGGGCCAATTGGATAAAGAAAGAAATCATTTTTTCATCAAGACAATGGGCTTCCTCACTTGAAAGACTTAAAGTTCGAATTGTTTGTATTCGCCAGATTTGGCTCCCTCCGACCATAACCTTTTCAGGAATTTGAAACAAATTCTTCGTAAAAAGCGTTTTTCGTCAAATGCTTCCAGAAAATCATTACAAAGCTGGTATAAAATTATTGGAGGATCATTGGAATAAGTATGTTGAAGTTGAGGGAGATTATTTTGAATAAAAAAACTACAATAATTTCATTAAAAAATAAAGATTCTTTCGTTTTCGCTATCAAAACTTTTCAACCATCCTGTACAATGGTTATTTAAGGGAAGCATAATGCGGTGTAATGATAAAATTATATGCTTTTCTGTCAATATGAAGTTTGCTAAAATATATGTATAAGGAGTTTGCTTAAAAAGTATAATATTCCGTCAGGAGAACTAGTTGTTACGTGAAAAAAATATGAAATAAATTTAACCCCATGAAGAGTGTAATTCTATCATTTGCTTCGTTATGAAAACTCGAATAATATTAGTTGCGCTTACTCGTGTTGCTATGAATATGTACTGAGCGTTATGAAAATCTGAAACACAATACGTTGCCTTCAATCTCAGAGGCCAACCAATAGTATATGGTCCTTGTAGTGTTTTCAATAAGTATTCAAAAGTCCGTAAAGTGCTGCACCGATGGTCTGCTGCCTCAGCGAGCGAAGATACGAGTATTAATGCTCGCCGGAATTGGTCTTGCCTGAGGACGCGTGGATGCGCTTGCAGGCTGGCGTTGCGGTGTCGTGAGGCGGGTTTTTTTCCCCAGCACAAGGGCCCACTACAAAAAATTTCCCATTCATGAATTATTCGATCATATTGTCTCGGTTCGACGGTGCCGAGGCCGAGGTAACCTACCGAAGGGATGAACCATTTACACGCGACTGACTCACTTCGATTAACGCACGCGGGAAGCGTGACGCTTTCGTCCTTACTCCGAACGCTTACGAGTGGGGCATCCCGGTGGAAGTGGTACGGTCTGAGAAAAGAAGGAGCTACAGCCCGATGGCTAGCTCAAGATAGAAGTGTCCAGCCAACGTGGCGGGTCCCATAGCCGTTAAAAATTCTCGAAATCAGAAGACCGAGTGGGTTGTTCTTTTCAGCAATTCATACTTATTTACAAATTATCCTTGCAAATTCGGAATTTTTTTTCTTTTTTCTTTTATCGACAATTTACAACTTATTAATCGAGTTATCTTATATTTTTTCCGATTTTGAAGCGTAAGTTTTCAATATATATTTTGCAACAGTAGCATGCAGTTAATTTCCTATTCGAATTTGGATGTTTCATTGTCGTAGGAAATAACATTAAGTTAATCGTATAAAATAAACAACGTATTAAATAATCTTTTTAAAATTTTGGGCCTTCTTACATTCGAGCATATATTTAATAGCGTACGCATTTTATTAGTTTAGAGTTGTGCTTTATTGTTATTTATTATTTAATCCAGGTAATTTTTTTTTTAGCTTTTATTTGTTTTGATTTTGATATATTATTTTATTTCGTAGTATATAGTAACAGTCTGTGTGGTCTAGTGGTTAGAGCATGAGACGCATAAGCCGAAGGTCCCACGTTCAAATCTCGTTGGTAAACAACGTGATTTAGTTCAGGGGATTTTTCGGACAGACTACGAGTGTTCGCTCAGGGGTGATATGTACTGATTTAATCAGATCATATCATAGCTGAGCAGATACACGGGAGCATGGTACTGACCAAACCAACTTCCGCAAAAATCAATACGATCATGAAAATGAGATACTCCAACTTTCTCTAAGCGAAGGCCCGTGAGGGGCTGTAGTGCTAAAAAGAAGAAGAAGTATATAGTTACGCATTTGCCATTCCTAAACAGTTGAAAATTTTTTTCTTCGCCTTTTTAAACAAATTGTTCCTTGTGTATATGTGGTTTGAAATTTTTTTATCCTCTCTTTTCATATTTCAACTTTACGCTGACGTTTTGAATAGTAATTGTATTATATTTTATTTAGTGTTATTGACGATCTTCTATTTATTTATTTTAATTATTTCATTTTAGATTTTATTTAAATATGTATTTTATATTTATTGATTATATTTTCTACATGCAGAACAAATATTTATAGAAATATAGTGTACTCGAATTTATTATAAATTTAGTTCTTTTCCTTTCTTAGATTATTATTATTTTATTTATATTACCTAAGGATTTATTCGCTATAGATTTTTTACAGTCCTTTCAAATAATTTAAAATCGCTCTGAAGGACAAGGAAATACGCTCCAAAGTAGAAGATAGCATTTCCTACTTGTTTATTTTTCTAGCGTTTATTTATTGTTTTTTTTCTTTTATTTGAATATTTATAATTTTACTCGTCGTATGTATATTTTTAAGCATGAACCAGTGGAAGTGAATGTGCTATCTAGTTATGTTGAAAATTACTAAGGATACGATTCTAACTGATTTCAAAGCACATTCAGCCAACAGCTATTGTATTTAGATAAATGTTCTATGCAATATACTCGTAATTTAGAACCCCAAAAATTTGACACTTACTATGATAGTGCCAGAGGTGAAATGTTTCCCTTACAAACTTTAATCAGTTATAGATCATATCAAAGTCAGTTTGTGAACGACATGTAATTTGTGAAGAAAACATAATTTTGCATTGACCGAGAAATTAATCACCAAAAAGCAACACGAATCAGTTGCAATTTCAATCGATATGGTTAATTTGTATCGATTCCAATGCATGTTTGTGTAGTACATAGTGGGGGCCGATAAAAGTCCGTAAAGGACTGCAGCGATGGTCTGCTACTTCGGCGAGAGAGGATGGTGGGTTTCGCTGAGATCGACCTTATCTGAGGACACGTGAATGCGCTGGCAGGCTAGCATTGCGGTGTCGTGGGGCGGGTTCTTTTTCCCAGCACAAGGACCCACTACAAAAGAAATTCGCACCAACGAATTTCGAGGCTCAAAACATATCGAGCGGAGTCGAGCCTGAGGTAACCTACTAAGGGTGGAAATTGCTTAAAGCTACTAACAAAACAGACGGACTTGATTGGACTTCGTCTTTACTGACGATACTTACGGCCTCCAAATAAGAGCGGGGCATCCAGGTGGAAGCGGTGCCCCCTCGCATCCCCCAGCCGGATCAAGATCCAAATGTAAGCATGGCCATATATTTTCCATTGAAGTGAAAAACTCATACAAACATAATTTGCATGAATTTTTCCATCAAATGAGAAATATAAACGTGGTAAATTTATGTCATAGTATTATGTGAGGGAATCACATAACCATATGCCATAAATAGGCACGTGAACGGAAGGCCATCTTACCCGGCAAGAGCATCTGTAACGTCAGAATAAGGGGTGAGCTCACCCGATGGCTAGCTCATTTTAGTGGAGGGTCCAGCCAACGTGGCGGGTCCCATACCCGGTCAGGTTCAAAAAAATGAAAACCAACATTCTGAGGGGGGAATTACACAAGCACGTAGCATATATTAAACAAGTTGGGTAAACAGACCTACGCTCGTGTCAGAAGGGTTTTGTATTCAATTTTCAAAATGCAGTCACCAGATTGAATAAAGTCAAGAAGCATGTCAATGACGATTTTATTGGAGAAAATATGAAATTCGAGGATCATACTATTATTAACAAAGTTGAACGAATTTAGACTTCTAAGGTTTTTGTTATTGTTATACTCATAAATATCTCCCTAGATAATTATTTCAGATGTCCATTCGTGAGGGAGGAAACCACATTTTTCATGTATTTCCCCCCTGTGCCCCACTGAAGCAAAAACTGACAGTTTAAGAACTGTTTTGAAAAGCTCCCATGAAAACTTTCATTTCATACTCATATCGGCTACGGTTGATGAAATTTTTTTTTCAGGGGCCACTCTCCTGTACTGTTATCATCGATTAATGGCCAATTTTTTCGAATCCTAGAGTTGTTACAAAGCCCTCTTGCTAGGAGCTCTCTTCCGCCTCCTTGACTTGTTTCACTTATGAGTATTAATTGTAGGTACTCATCTTCAGTCATTCATTAAATTGAATCAAGTGTTCAAAGCATGTACCTTAAACGTTGTGAAGTTGGGAAAAAATAACTCAAAATTATTCAATCTTCGCATTTAAAACAGCCATTATTTTGTTTTACGATTACTGATACCACTAGCTGAACCGATTCTCAAAGATATTCATGATACCTATCATTCCTGAAATTTTCATGCAAATCCTAGCAAAACTGTAGTGTCTGAGTCGGTAAAAAGCGCATGTTGTTCCATAGTCATATGTTGCCATAGTAATAAATGCAGCGCATATTGTTCCATAGTAATACAGGAAAATTCAAACCGCTATAACTGTACTAAATTTCATTGAATTTAAGGGTGCCGTTAAGATTTTATTCAAGAAAACATAATATCGATAAACCGTACTATTACTAACAAAGTTGAGCGAATTGCGACTTCTCACGTATTTGTTGTTGTTGTACTCATCAAGGCCTACATTCTTGATTTTTTCAGATTTTTCGGATCACAGGTGTCCAATCGCGAGGGGGGGGGGGGGGGGCACAAATTTTTCGTGTATTTCCCCTCCCTGTGCGCCCCTCGAAGCAAACTTTGCCAAACTAAGACCTGTTTTGAAAAGTTCTCATCAAGAACTTTCATTTGATACCCATATTGGCTACCTTCAATGAAATTTTTTTTCGGGGGGGTCACTCCCCTACATGGGGAGACCCCCCTTAAATACCTTATAAAATTTTTTTGTAGTTGAACTTTGAAGAGAGCACCACTTTACACCTACATACAAAATTTGATGCTTCTAGCTTAAGTTGTTTCCGAGGAAAACTCCTGTGACACACGGACGGACGGACAGACGGGACGCGATTTTAGAAGGGTTTTGTAAAATTATTTTACAAAACCCTAAAAAGAAATATAAATAAAATTTTACCCCAATAATAATATATCAAATTTTAGTTTTCACTATTTTAAAAAAAAACTAAGAAAATTAATAATCATATAAAAAGACAATAAAAGGGTACTAACCCAACATCCTCGCCGGGCGCCCGCTGATGATGTGGGTGAATGACAATGATGCTATATTTTACCTTATTGATATAAGGGCGTGCATACTGAACATCTAATTTTTAAACTTGACTTTATGTGATAAATAGTTATATACGTGAACAGTTAGCGTTAAAAAAAAGATTTTAATAATGCTCTATTTTCTCGTCTTCCCACGTCTTCTATATGAACGTGCACTTTTCAGAAAAAATACACTTACTCTTCAAATGTTTAATAAATTATGTTTTTTCACATCTTTTTTTCTTTTAAATTTCATCATTTCCACTCAAATAACACATCCACTAACTGCAACAGTCTATATGGAGTCAGATGCATCACTTTTAATTAAATCTCCATAGAAAACATCTGTTCACCAAACAAAAGCCGCAAAGTTTCTGAACTTTCTCTGAATTGCCGAATATCAAAAACGGAGTTGCGTTCCATTTCACATCAACATGATGCAAAACCTGATACATTTAATCGCATACGGAAACCTCTTTTTCTTTACGAATTTATTAGCACTTTAGGTTTCGAGCAAACAATCTAGCACGGAATTTAAATATAATGTGTGAATACTTTCCGCCGCTGGGGTTGCGTAGGAACCATACCCGATGTGACACTCGCTTCGGAGTCCCTGGTACCTAGAGTACACAACTGGCGAGTACTAGAGTACTACTCGGCTAGTGATCACCAGTATATAGCGGTTGAGATTCACGACAGTGCCACTCTGCGTGCATATGCTCAAACTTCAATCCTCGGATTGACGACTGGGAGGATGGACGTTGAGAGGTTCGCTGACGCGCTTACGGCAGGCGCACCTTGCTGGGAGCTCCGCCAGGGAGTGGAGGGCTTACAGCCAAGGACTTGGTGAACTCAACTATGAGTACCATCATAGCTGCTTGCGAGTCTTCCATGCCCCGTCGGAGACCCCGACACGGTAAGCCTCCAGTATACTGGTGGTCAAACGAGATCGCCGAACAAAGAAGCGAGTGTCACAAACTTCGGCAAGAGGCCCAGCGGGCGCGAACACGGGAGGAGGCAGACACTAGGCTAGCAGCTTACAGGTCCGGCAGGAAATATCTTCGCAGGCTTATTAACAAGAGCAAGGCCCGATGCTGGCAAGACCTCGTGGACGATGTAAACAGGGATCCGTGGGGCCTTGGCTACAAGCTGGTCATGGGGAAACTTGGTGCCCTACGGAAGCCTTGTATACATGACGCGGAAAAGATGGACGCGATAGTGCGGGGACTATTCCCCAACCATCCCGTCCGTGTTGACGCTGTCCATGGTGAAACAGCAGTCGAGTGCCCACTCTTCACACAGCTGGAACTGGAGGAGGCAGTCCTCTCCCTGAAAGCGAGGAAGGCTCCAGGTCCAGATGGTGTTCCAGCTGAGGTTTTGCAGCTCGTCTATCACCATTGTCCTGACTTGCTGCTCAGCACATTCAACGCTTGCCTACGGGACGGGGTTTTCCCGGTACGATGGTAGGTGGCGAGGCTCGTGCTGATCAGCAAGAGGAAGGGAAATCCCGAATTGCCGTCTGTATACCGCCCGTTATGCATGCTAGACACGGCTGGGAAAGTGCTAGAGAAACTCATCAAGGGAAGGCTCACTGACGCGATTCGTGCTGCTGGGGACCTATCTCCTCGGCAGTACGGCTTTAGAGCAGGACGTTCTACCATTGATGTGATTGCAGAGGTGGTGAACGCGGTCCAAAAGGCGGAGGCATATAGTCGCACCAAGCGACGGATCGTCCTGTTGGTGACACTCGACGTCAGGAATGCCTTCAACTCCGCTAGATGGGTGGATATTCTGGATACGCTGGAAAACTCTTTTCAAGTTCCAGAATATCTAATGCGGCTTTTGAGGAACTACCTAAAGGACCGAAGCCTGCTCTACGACACGACACAGGGCCAACGAAGGATGGAAATTACATCGGTGTTGCCCAGGGATCTATCCTTGGTCCGGACCTGTGGAACGTGTCTTACGACGGGCTACTGAGACTTGAGATGCCAGATGAGTCGCGCTTGGTTGGCTATGCGGATGATGTTGCGGCTCTGGTCGCTGGACGCACCGTTGAACAAGCGCAACTTAGGCTAGGTATGCTAATGCGCCGAGTGAGGGACTGGATGACTGCTCGCGGTCTCAGTTTAGCACTGGAGAAAACCGAAGTGGTCATCTTGACAAAAAAGAGATTCCGTAGAGTAAGGATGATCAGTATTGGAGATATACAGATCGAATCGAAGCCAGCGGTGAAGTACCTGGGGCTACTGATCGACTCGAAGATGAGTTTCTCTGAGCAAATCAGGGCAACGGCTGAGAAGGCTGCTTCGGGAATATCGGCCCTGAGTCGACTTATGGCCAACGTAGGGGGACCCAGCCCATCAAGAAGACGCCTCTTGATGAGTGCTGTAGGGTCAGTGCTACTGTACGGAGCAGAGGTATGGGACGACGCTCTCAGCAAGGAGGTATACCGAAAACGATTGGCACAGGTACAGAGAAGAGGAGCACTGAGAATTGCATCTTCGTATCCAACAGTCTCCGACTCGGCGGTGAGAGTGATTGCAGGCGTGATACCTGTCGCCCTCCTTGCTAGAGAGCGCCGCGCTATTTACCTGCGCCGAAACGAGTATGCGAGGGAGATGGTTGTCCGCGAGGAGAGACAACGCTCGCTCAACGATTGGCAGCAGTCTTGGAAGAATTGCACGAAGGGAAGGTGGACTGCGCGCCTCATCCCGGATGTGAGACCGTGGCTAAATCGAAGGTATGGTGAGACTGACTTCTATCTGACCCAGCTTTTGAGCGGGCACGGGTGTTTTCAGTCTTACCTGCACAAGATCGGTAAGTCACGGTCTCTCGATTGTCGGTTTTGCCCAGGAGAGGAGGACAATGCCTGTCACACATTTTTTGCGTGCTCAAAATGGGTCAGGCTGTGAAGGGAACTCTACAGGGAGACGGGAGAGCTCACCCCGGATAATATAGTTGCGGTGATGCTCGAATCGGTTGACAAATGGAACCAGGTGGCACATTATGCTCGGGCAGTCCTAAAAGATAAAAGGGACTCACAGCAGCCGGAGGTGCTGGGGCTGGGGGATCGCTCTTCTGGCATTTCATCTTCCCCTCTCCCCTCCCGCTAGGAAAGGGACTCCCCAGCTTGAAGGCGCCCCACGGCGTAACAAAACGAGACCTGGCCCGAAGTAATGTGTTACACGGTTCCAGGCTAGGTTCTCAGATTGACAGGGGAGGTGTTTAGTGGGTAGTCCAAGGGTATCCTCCATGGGAGTCCCACACTGCCAGACTCGGCGGGCGTAAATGCCTTCACCTCCCTACCACAAAAAAAAAGTGTGAATACATCCACATTCTTTCAAACTTACGTTAGCACTTTTAAGTGCCCAAAAGATACACTTCAATCAGCTCTGGACTTCGCGGAAAATATCAGAACCATTTCGGTACAAGCTTAATTTTATTCCATATAACTCAATTCTCGCCAATTTAATTAGATTTTCACTAAATTTCGTGGACTATTTCACTTTTTATCATTTTTGGCAATTACATAGCAACGTTGTTTGTTAATTGAATGAAATATGCGATCGCTTAAAAACTTCCTGTTACAAAACTAATTCTTTCGTTCTTTTATAAATACAAGCAATCACCGGACAGAGGGCGATCATTATCACTTTTTTAAATAAACCTTCATCTGCCGTTTGCATATAATCGATTTGGGCCGAAGTTAAGCTTATCAAAAATCACTTCAATCTTCGGCTTGATCAAGAACAAATAACTATTTGTTATACTATTTGGATACTTTTGGGAAAAGGAAGTAGCATGTGTAAATTTTTATCACTGTTAGTACACTTTCAATTCTTCCCCAAAACGACAATTAAATTATACTGAAGTGCACTGGTATCCTTTTGAGTGAAAATTTTCCGCACAATTTTTCATTTATCAGGGTTGTACTTCTTCCCTACCAAACGAACAAACAATTTCACATACACGGCCAATCGTTTCTCTCTTCAATACCGCGAGGATGGTATCTTTTATCGCAAAATCTATCAGAAAAATTGCGCACGTAGCTTCTCGATCTTGCTAACAGCCCGTTCTTTCTTCTCGGCCAATTCTTCACTATCGTTTATATTAAGACACGGAACAAACTGTGAAACAACGAAGCAGCGATGCAATCCTTTCCAATCCGTCCAAAAAACAAGAAATAATAGATAGCGTGACACGAACCAGATGTATGTAAATCCCGTACGCTTCGCTGCTCGTACTCCGCCGGTACGGGATCACGACCCAATCGATTTCCAGCTCGCACCAGACTCCTTGTCTCGATCTGCCCAAGGAGATCTCTTCAGCCATCGCACTGTACATGCTACAACGGTGGTTTGTGACGAGCCTATTGCTCATCCACTGCAGATTGCATTCGGCAATGCAATCCGTGGATGAGCTGCATTATATCAGTGCTCTCATGTCCGAATTTTAATTGCAGATTTGAATTATTAAAGTAATATAAAATAATAATATTTTATATCGAAAAATTTAAATCATGATAAAAGATAAATATCGTAAAAAATACAAATGTAAAGAAAAATTTAACTTTAATAGATGAAAACAAAACAATATAAAACTTATATTTACAATAAAAAATAAATTTTTCTTATAAATTTTATAATTTATAAAACTATAAATTTGAATAAATAAATTTTTCCAACTCTGCCATTAAAATTTGGATCAGTGTTATGCCGGTTTTCGAGCAGTTTGCTTAGGCGACTGCTCGATTGCCACATTTGATTGAAGGGGTTGTGCTTCAGGCGTGTCTTCTTGGACATTGAACGAAAAGATTGATCTCTGCGCGTTGTAGTGCTCATAAATTTCCCGTATTAGGCCTTCGTATTGCGTAAAATCATAATTTTTTATATCTATTGCAGTTGTATTGTTGGACAAACATGAGCTAATGACTTCTCGCATCCTTTAAAACAACGTGTCTTCAAATCTGTTAATAATAAATGCAACTCTTGAATCAGGCACTAGTTAATTCGTTAGTGCTATACCGCTAAAAAAAACCACTGTAAAAATTGTCGAGCCATTACATTTATTGGGCAATTTTCTGTCTTATCGCCGCTTTGTTAGATACGTTCAGATACTTTTTGATTGGTTTCTTCTTTCTGCGACCAAAAATGTATAACGTCTTTGATAAGGATTTGTTTGGTAAAGCCAGGCCGTACGGCTATTTTGTTATCGTGGAGATATCGGAAGAGGTTGTCTTTTGTAACGTACCGCTTGTTTAGAACTGTTCGTATATCAATCCCATGCAGAAAGATTACATCAAATACGTCTTCAAGATTGCATACAGGAATAATGTGTATAATGAATAACTTGGCAACACTGATGACTCCTTCTTTGCCGATATACTTGTAGTGAATGGAAGGCATCTATAATGTCCGTAAACGACTGCAGCCATGGTCTGCTGCCTTGGCGGAGGAAGATGTTGATATCCGCCGAGAATGCCCTTGTCTGGGGACGCGTGAATGCGCTGGCAGGCTAGCATTGCGGTGTCATGGGGCGGGTTCATTCCCCCAGCACAAGGACCCACTACAAAAGAATTTCGCATTCACGAATTCTTGGGTCTCAAAAAACAGGCGACCGAAGTCGAAAAATTGTAGGTAACTACAAAGAGGCGGAATGACTTGTTCTGAGAACAAGTGGAACAAATGAAAACGGACGGACTTAGGGTAACCTCGTCGTTACCCGACTACTCTCATGGCCCACAAATAAGAGTGGGACAACCGGGTGGTGATGGTGCCCCCTCGCACCCGCCCAACCGGATCAAGATCCATATATGTTGCAGTGGCCAAGTATTTCCCTTCAGAGTGGAAAACTCATACAACATAACTTGCATGAGCCTTCCCATCAGAGGAGAAATACCCCGGTGACCAATTTATGTCATAGAGCTATGCAATCGGATCACATAACCCTATGCCATAAAAAGGAACCTTGCTCGAGGCCACTCAACCCTCGAGAGTTCCTGAAACAAAAAGAAGGTTACGATGTGCCCGATGGCTGGCTCATGTCTGGTGGTGAGAGCCTTCCACCGTACCGGGTCCTATACCCGGTCAGACGGGTGAAAATGGAAAGACCGAAGTGTAATTTTTTAACAATCCATACTTTTTATTCGGTCTTTTTTATGTATTTATATATAGAAAAATAATAAACCTAAAATATTTGCGGGTTTTCGCGACTTATCAACAATAAAAGAATAATGGTGTAAATAACTATTTTTTTTACGATTTCGATCTAACCATATGTTCTCTGGTATTATCTACTTTCTTCAATTTCATTATATAACTAAGTAATATTGGGAATGAAACGACAATGTAATTAATGTCTTAAAAAAAATATGGAATCAATACGTCAAAAGATAATTTAATAATTATCATTGCATATTACAATCTACGGCTTTTTTGATTAATTTTCTCGGTCGTTTTCGTTACTTTAGTGGAATGCAATGAACACAGAAAATAAAAAAAAAACATTGGAATTCTCACTACATGCCAAACGATTGATTATTATTAATAGGCAATTTTCGCGATGTAGTTGCCTTTTCGATAAAGGACTACGATTTATTCAAGCGTTGATAATAATTGCCCTCGACTTGCACACGCTATTAACATTTTGATCATTTGAGGACAATTTCAGCTTATGAAGCACAAATGGAACGTGACATAAAGTTTATATTTTAACATTATTTATTGTTCCTATATATTATATTCAAAAGATATATTTATATGATTAAATTTATAAAATTTAAATAAGAAATTTATAAATTTAAATTGTAAATTATAATAAATCATTTACGGCATATATAAGATGAAGTTTTAATATAATAATAATAATTTTTTAATAAGAATTTTCAAAAATGTAATAATGACATGCAAAAGGGTACTTACATGACATTGTCCGACGACGAGCGCTCGTTGAGGAAGCTGGGGATGTAAGTCCTGGAAACACTAGATAAACACAATTTAAGGACGCCGACAACGGTTGCTTAGAAAATGATGACAGTCGTCTGTATAAAGCACAATACATAGACACTTCGGGGTGGAAGAAAAACTGGCGAAATTCACAAATTATAAACGAATGTGTTCCTTTTTGAAGTCTGAAGTATTGCCTGTCCCCGCTGGTGGAAGTAGTTGCACAGGCCGACTATCAGCTTCCGGCAAACGAGGCGAGTTTTCTAAATTTAGGCTAGAAAATCCAACAGTTGGTGGTGTTATAGCTGCGGGCGGTGGAGTTGCTTTCTCAAAATTTATAAAATTTGTAGGCGGAGTGCTTGCTGCAGGAGGTGATGTTGAGTTCTCAGTTCCAGGAAGATTTTGAAAGGGTGGTGGTGACTGCTGCGTAATAAAATTGAGCTGGCTGCGATGGTAGATTGCCTTTATCCACACCAAATGAATAGTGTTGTGGTTGATTAGAGTATAAAGGAGTGGACAGTGTCTGCTGATATTGTGGTGAGTAAAATGAAGGCTATTGCACAGTTACCTGGGGCATTTGAATATTAGATTGATCTTCTTGGCCCCCTACTCTATCAACGAGGCCAGATAAATTCTGTCATACAGGGGCAACAACATTAGATAGTGAGAATAGTCCTTTTTGTTCTTCTTTTTTTTTTGAAGGTTGTTTGGCAAATGGCTGAATATTTGCTACCCCCGGTTGTAAATTGAAGACAGGTCCACTATTGGCGAAACTGTCGAAACCCTCTTCATTAGAAGGAAGACTAACTTCACTTCCAGTTGATGGTTGTAAAGGCGGTGGCGGTGGCGGTGGCAGTGTAGCTACAGGCGTTGGAAGCACGTTAGCGGTCGGTTGATGAACATTAGAGGAGAGTCCTGGAATTGGTGCCTATGTTTTTCTTTTAACACTTAAATGATATGTATTCTGATTCGTATTTTCTAAGCTTGGTGCAGCTGGGAGTGATGGTATTTCCGTAGGTGAATAAAATTTTGGCGGTTCTAGGGGTTGTTCTGGTAATGCAGGTGCACTGCTATTTCCGTGTTGTTCCGGGGCATAAAAAATGATCGAGTGTCGGACTCCTTGGATATCCGCGCTCGAAACACTACTGTCTTCAAGATGTTGGCTGGTAGGTGAATAATCTTTAACCATCTTTGAAAAGTTTGAAAGAACTGTTGAAGCTACAGATGCTAGTTGGGAGAAAGATGAAGCCGCCTGCGATAAAGGCGAGAGTCCGGTATCGATGGACTTTCTTCTAAAAGCGAAATAAAACTTGTTGGGCCTGGTTGAGCGTAATCTTCATCCGACGTAGCCTTAAAATTAATCACACTGCACGCGTCATAATCGCTTTCTAAACTTTGTCCGTTCGTTGGTTCTTCGAATGGCTATATTTTTCTGTCTTTAGTGAGAATATACCACTATTTGCTGCATCGATGACCTTCCTTCTCTAATTCAAACTCATATAAAAGGCGACAACCGATATTATGAGCTATTTTCACTGCCCTCCAAGTTCGTACTGTTTAACACTGACCGCTAACCTCTACACGTGCCACAAAAACAAAGTTGCGCTTTACAACTCTCCGATACGAGATTTCCCACCGCCAAGGTCACGATTATAACTGGATTTACTTTCCACTAGATTACGCCACAAAGTACAACGTGATGTTCAAAATATTGTTGCAACCGACATTATCCAAATATCAATTTGGAGTCCCTACATAGAAGAAAAGATGAAAACCGCCGACCGAAATTTTCGGATCCCAGTCCTTGCACTATGCGGTAAATTCTTCATCACCTCAAAATCCACTTCAGCGGACCAGACAATATTCCTGTGGAATTTAGCGTTAGAAAATAAAATGCCTACTAAATCCGAACAACCCACAGCTCCGTCTCCTATAACTTCAATGTATGATCGAATAATTTCTTTCCTTTATTCCGGATTTCTCGAGCTGACATTGACAGAATTGATTTCACTGTTGTGTTGATTTATCCGGCCGCGATCAAGAAGGCACACCACTTCGGATAAGACTCTTTTCGGTACGTCAATGTCAGTCGTCGCGGCCACCCTCGTACACGGTTGCGTGACGCAAAAACGTGTCAACGTTTGCGTCGCCGTAAGCGTGCACTACTTCACTCATATATTTCGATGCAGCCTTCTGATTAATTTGCAAATTATATTTTTCTATATGTGTGTGGGCGTATAATTGATAAGTATAAATGAAAATCATGGACGATATAAACAGAATTGCTTCTTGGTAGTTGTTGGTGTTTTCAACTAATATTATTATCATACGGTTTTATTGATAAATTTGAATTCATTTTCAACGTAAAGATACAATAATGAATAATGCGTAGTAATATATCGCAGTTTTTTATAATGTCAAGTTGACTTGAAACAAAATTGGTATGCACGGTGTTTGTTAGTTCTTGATTATTTCAAAGAAGACATTAGATATTTAAAAATCTCTAAACTGAATAATCATAAATGTCTACTTGTCGCCGCCTATAGCAATATGCGTTTAATCGAACTGTCTTCCCTCTTTTCTAGTAGGAATTTCAATTTCCTTGATCACCATGCTGTAGGGGTGAAGGAGATAGGAAAGTTTTAGAGCAGTTTGATAGGGTAACTGCTCGATTACTACACACTTTTCAAGGAATGCGGATACGTTTTCGCAGTCCTTTTGCGAAAATCCCGCCAAATATGGTTATCATATGATTTCAGTTCAAAATTATGGTTTAATTATCATCATTACAGACAGTTTTGCATGAAACTACACTAGCATAAATATACTTATATAAGTATTTACAAAATTCCGACGCCGATTATGACCCGGGTTAAAAACAACTTCTACAGATTGCAGTTGATTTGGTTCTTAAAACAAGATGAATTTTTTTACCTTTCCAATTGTTCTCAGTAAAAGGATTTCTAGCTAAATTGAAAACCGGTTCAAAAACACCAACACACAATCCAGGTGTATGTATTGTTCCACAGGCTAACACTAAAACCAAACCATGAATATCTATATGTCCTTGACAGCCTTGATTAAGTGTGCATGTACATGTCAATGTAACTGTAATTCACTCTTTACTTTATACAATATGTCTAGAACTTCTTCACTGTTCGATGTACTTCTTTCGTCTATTCCTTCCTCGAACTATATCGTGAATTCAATATCTGTGTCATTCCAAAAATCAGCAGTAGAGGTGTTTCTCTAGGTGCCCCTGAATGAGTTGGCACTCGATCAGGGCGAAGCACGAAGGTCAAATCTGCTGCAAATTGTCGATGATTTTCATTTCCCATGCTGATTATTTTCTTCCACAAAAACACATTTCCTCGCAACTCACTCTTTCCTCGCGAATTATGTACACAATACCGCGCGAAAATTAAAATTATTTGTGTAGCGTTGCAACTGAAAATTTAAAAATTTTTCGAAATAACGGCAGAGTGTGTACGTCCGCCACTGCAACTCCTCCGCCAACTCCACATAGACCCGCATGCCAGACCCACTCCTGACGTCAAGTCGTGGTTCAGTGACAGAGCGTTACCCCGCACACTCACGAGATAAAGTGGTGAACATTAGCTGATATCGCTACGCGTCTTATGCAACAGTTTGCGGCATAATATTGCCCCCAAAACGGCGGTCTACCAATACGAGCTCGTCATGGATTTTATTCACGTTACCCTCCGTGGTAATGGTTTTTGGGCATCTGGGCGTGGCCCATCAAAAACTGACGTTAAACCAATTTCTTATGTTCGTCATCGCAGCAGCAGAGTCACCGTACACTACAACCAAGTGCTCTTTGATTTCGCTGTCCGATTTCCCTTCCAAATACAAGAATTGAATCACTGACCGATATTGCTCTTTCTCCATTTTTCTAAAATCAGTGGACACGCCCGTTTCCACACGCGGTCAAAACAAAACTACGAGCACGATTCGGCTGAAAATTTGACAGTAGCCTGTAGTGAATAGGAGTGTCGTATGTTTAGTTTGTTAGCGTTATTCTTGTCGTTAGTTTTGAACTATTTATAATTATCGTTTGATTATTTTTTCTTAGTACACTCGTTTTTTTACACGAATTTTCAATTTCAGCAGTATTGCTTGTCTCCTCATGGTTTAATACTAACATATCTCACTTGGCTTTTTAAAACAAACTTTAAATGGTGATTTTAAAGGATATAACACAGATAATGAGTGAATTTTTTTTTCTTTTTAAGAATGATGCAAAAAAAATTAAAGGATTCACTGCCCTACGCAAATCGATAAGACTATTTTCGAGGATTGAACGACACTGGGTCATTGAGAATTTAATCACGTTATATTCCTCCATTTGTTTTGACCGATGACGCGTAGTCGAAAAATCATAGGATATTTGATTTATATTTAAAATTGATAAATATATGGAATAGACACACGTTAGAGATCAATTACTGGAGCTGTCAAGCGTACCAGTAAGCTAATCTATTTGTAGATAAATGGAGGGATGTATGGCAAGATAGGTACAAAAGGCCCTGCCAGTGTTTTCTGAGAACACAAATTACGTTGTCACTTTTTAAGCGTCGATTAGTGTGGCCCATTGATAATAATCTCAACGAGTCTTGAGTGCTCTCGTAAACATTAAAATAATTTTATACACATCAAATATATAAATTTAATTCTGACTTTATGTACGAAATAGTGATATAGATATATTTAATCTGAAAATCTCTTTTTTCTAAATGTTAGAATTATCATTTTCTAATAAAAATTTGAACTATAATTCCATTGAACTTTATATTCAAGTATTTTCTTTATTTTTAAAGTATTAGCTGGGTTTATTGCTTATAGTTGCTTTGTTTGTTTGACTCTTTGCTTCTGATTTTGATTGGGGCAGCCGATAGCGACTTTTTTGGCAAAGTATTTATTTTTCGATTGACTTATTTTGGTTCTATTTGAATTCTAAGGACATCTAAACATGGGGTGAAAATTATGTTTAACGGATGGTGCTTGTCTCCCCCACCGACTTAGTTACAATTTCAACTTTTTATAGTCCCTTATTTCCTTCACACTCTCAAATGACGAAATGTTAGCTCTTGAACGCGCGAGAAATATTTGCGGGCCGGTTCACTAATTTTGCATTTGAAAGGTCACAATTGTTTGTAATCGTTGGTGGCGGGTGTGAAATTACAGGTGTCCGACGGGATTTGCAATGGCCAACTGTTGTCATTTAAAGCAGCCCCAGAGCCCGCTAATTTGTTGTTTACGTTCCGATCGTAATATTTACACTGACACTGCTGCAAACCCTTCTGTGCCGCTAGCCATGCCTTCTTCATCCCGAAAACATTTTCTTCTGCCAAAACTTTACAAATCTTATGCGCCTGATGGTGGGAATTCTTATCGCTCTATTTTCCCGTGTTTCTATTTGCAGAACATGGTAGTTATTTTTATTTATTGCAAGAGGAGGGGATCAGCCTCAAATTACTTTGCATGACTCCGCTTGTTCTGTCGTAAGTACTCCTATAACACTACAGCCATACAGTCAACATTCCAAGCGTCTACTTTGTGAGTTTTACTCATGGTGGCGCTGGATTTAATGCAGATTCGTAGAGAGGTTATAGAAGGAAGCTACACAAAGCCTTGTTAGTGCCTTGGGGCTTAGCTATTCTGACACACTAGCAGGGCAGACCTGGCGACCCATTGGAGGTTAAGTACACCCAAAACACTTTGCCTAATTGCTACAGGGGCGCACTAAACTACGAAGTTCTAAATATATTTAACAAAGCTGTTTGAAAATTATCGACAGCATACTGTGATGCGTCGGACGAGCACAAAAACAAGTCAACAAACACTTTTAGAATAATTTTCCAACTTATTCAAAAGATCCACTACAAACAAATGATCGTCCAATGTACACTTTGCGATATCGAATTAATATTTTTCGATCTCGATAACGAATCACTTCACCTGCTGCTGCTCGACAGCCCCGCGGTTAAATACCACCTCGTTGGCGGCGCGGTTCTCGTGGCGTGCGCCATATGTGGCGATCCGTAACAGACTCGTCGTGTCGCAACTCTTGCCGTCAACTGTAGTTTGCATTGCGGGACAATGTAATTCGTTGGTTAGTTACGTTACAAAGGGGTTGCGTGATCGAATTTGAATTGTAAATTTAACCATTTATTTTTTTAAATTTACAATTAAAATTGGATGAGCATTATGTTGGTTTTCGGGCAGTTTGCCTAGGTGACTGCTCGATTACTACAAACCGCCTACGAAAATGTACTACACGAGGCTAAGTACTTATTGGACTGCCCTCGTATAGTCACTGGCGAAATCCCACCAATCAACGGTGGCGTGGAATATGATATCGATCCTCAGCTAACCAACGGATTTGTTTGCTTTAGGACCGACATACCTAACAATGGTGTGGATGTATACCGTTCGAGTCTCACTGCGGTAAACACGGCGTCCTTGACTCGAAAAGAACCAGCGTCAGCTATTTTCGTGAACTTGCCTCGGGCACGTTATAGCGACTCTTTTGTTGCAATATAGTTTTAGATAACAGGGAAAGCAACTTCACGATTTCAGTACGTAGTACTTGAATATCACAGTCATCGTCTTATTCTCCTGAGAGTATTTCACCCGCACCAGCTGATTGGGATAAACGGGCACGAAGTGCTACTTTCTTGCACAGTGTTTCAAGTCCATGTTTTTGTAAGTCGTGCTTTAGCGTAGGGACGTTTAGTTTGTTTATTATGCGCATTTTCGTTAGAATTCACTTTAAACGGATCTGATTTAGTTGTCAAATTTGCCAAATATTACCAAATAAAAGAATCGTATTATTTGTTTTTTTTTCACTCTCCCCTGTATAACAACAGGGAACCACAGTAACCCACTCTGACCAGCGTTTAGCCATCGTGTGCAGTTGTGGGACGAGTGTTGGTAAATAAAATTCAGTGACTCATGACTGATCTGTCTCTCAGGGGGTGGTTAGTTGAAATTAGTTGGGTGGGGAATTCGTTAGTAAAAAAAAACTTACAAGGATTATCACAAGGAAGGTTCCCATGAGAATAGATGATTTACAAGAAGCAAAAAATTAATACTAATTGCCATCATATGGATGTGCCGATTATGTCTCAAATTTTAATTATATTTTATATTTAAAAAAAAAGTTTATGATAGAGTAGCAAACCGTTAGAAGCTTTCAGCTCGTAGGCTTAAAATACGTAAAAGTAGCTTATGTAGTAAAAGAGTAACCTCTTTACATTTGCGATTGGTGCAATTTTGTGGTTTTTGAAGTTTTATTATTTTTATGATAAACAGAAAACTTGAATATTATTATGTCGTTGCTCTAGACGTGCTCGGTTGCGATTCTTTCGCAGCGTTTTCTTGTCTTTGATGCTTTGTCTTAATAAGGCATTCGGATGGTTTCACTAGTAGACTCATATCTGTTTCTTGGAAGTCCTAAATCGCTTTTAACGTGAGGGTTTTTTGTAGTTCGTGAACTATTTTGTAGATCTCTGATGCCTTGAGCGGGTTGTTGGTTATAGGCTTTTTGAGTAGTTCAAAATCTACAGTGGGGAGTACGATTTGTTTGGTTTGGTTGATTTTTTTGTTGGTTTTTTTCCCGCGATGCCACCACTTGAGCATATGAATGTTTCATTAGAACCTTCCGGACATCATCGACCAGGTTCCTTTTATTTGTGAAATTATATTTTTTCAGTTGAGGAAAATCCATTTGAGCTATATCTTCGAGGTCAAGCCCTTTATATCTATTTTTGTTTATGATCGCAGGAGCCTCTCTGTTGGAAACGTTTAGAATAGAACTGACTTCTACCTCATGCTTATACCTGTACTTCACCCATTTAGAGCATGATTGGTCCGTAGCTATATTATATGATCCTCACTATTGCATAGTAGATATTTTGCGTCCTTACAAGATTCCTTGCATTCCGCTGAGCTGCATGTAAGGCATCTGGGCATCTTGTCCTTGCAGATCGAAGCGGTATGTCCTAACCTGCCGTAGTTTCTGCATTATTGTAATGATTTTCGAAATGTCCGTGTAGGACACGGGTGCCGATGGTCTGGCACAAGTGTCAGCGAGCTAAAACAACACCGAGCTCAGCTAACTAGCTTCGCATACGACCGCGTACGCGTGCTTGACGACTAGCATTTGCGGGATCATATGAGGCGGGTTCTTTTCGAGCCACGAAGCTACACTACAAAATACTTATCACGCGTACTCTACTCTACAAGACGTACCGATCAATTTTTATTATCTTTAGAAATGTTCTATTCGGTGTTAATTAAGCTACTCTACAGTAATTCAATATTTTTTTTGCCTCGATAAAGTTAGCGGACACGGAGGCTTGAGACAAACGCAATCATTACACAAAAAGCAACCGTTACTTTCTCCGAAGAAGGTCGTTGCATTACAAGGGGAATGTCAACCCTAAAGATGTTGAAGTGGCTGAAGTGAACCACTCATCTCTGCGTAAAGGATGGAAACTTGACGGATGTAGTTTACACTAGTAACACAACAAACTAAGCAGTTTCGACGGGGTGACCACCTTATCTCTTCAGGAGCAGCCACTCCTGATCACCACGGGGCTGCTCGACTGCTTATGTTTATTACATTATCTGGGTCAAAATTTAAAGTAATCCACTCTGGCATTAAAGTATGCAATTCTTAGAAAATCCGGAAGTTTCCTGAGGCCGTTATCTTAACTGATTTGGTTGAAATAAAGTTGTCTGCCTTTTCAGAATCTCTACTGTTCAATCTTGTGGTGTTTGGTTAGTTGGATGTTTTCTAGAAGAACCCCAACTTGTTACAGGGTCTAGCAATTTCGACTAACTCCTTCAGGTCAAAGTCCAATTCGACATTTTGAATTACGCCATACCTGCAGGTGAAGCTGTCTGGAATGAACGCATTAATGTTTTTTTTTCTTTCAGTACAATGTTATCCGTCGCATCATTGGCTTCTTTAGGTGTTTCAAGGAAGGCTTTGAGTCTAAGTCCATTTTGCTTAGCATTTGAAACGTTGCATTTTGCATCCTTATGGATAGTAAAAAACCCTCATAGGTGTTAATCTCCCGGGCTTACCATTGATTCGCTATTCCATAATAACTGGAAAAATTTTCTCATTAGAGTTCAATTCGTATTTGAACGATTTGCCTTGTGTTGGAGGGATTCACTTTTCCTTTGTCGCATTTTATTCATTGTCGAGGGGTACATTATTATTTTTTCCTATGGGCGCAGGCGGTGTGAATTTGTGTGCTATCTCAGACATATTGGTGCTGAGTTTAAAATCTTTTTTCTCCCCTTTGCTTGGGACCCGCTGGTGTGCAGTATTTGTTCTTCATAGATATAGAGAGTACTGGATCCGCAACCGGTCGTGAGAGCCGAAGCAATTGGCAACCTTCGCTAAAGTTGTGTGAAGTTGAGGTTTGAAGTGATATGTTTTTGTTTTAGCACTCTATTCACGGCGAAACACGTTCATATTTAAAAAGTTTTTAATTTTGAAGATCGCGCGTACGTAATCGGAACTTTAATTCACTGTTTTATTTAAAAATTTTCGAAATTTCCATCCGCTTTGACACATGAGTTTTCCCGCGTGTTTTGCGCTCTTTTCAATTTTCTTTTGCTTTGACGTTCAAGTTTTCCGTGAGAGTCGTTTGTTGTTTGTACTCAAACTGTTTTCCGAATGATAACGAAGGCGCGATCGTGTGCACGTGAAATGAAATTTCGTTGGTGTGCGCGGGTGTCAGTGGGGGAAGCGATTCTTCTGAAGAGAGAAAAGAAAAACCTGTCTGGAAAAAAAGAAGGAGAAGCAGAGGGAATCATATAGTTTCGAGAGAGTAAGTTATTTATAACTTATTTATGTGGCAAATTTGCTTCTCACATGGACGAGTACTCAGATTCTCGTTGCTCGTCCATTTGTTTATATGTCTTTGTTGTTCTTCTTCTTTTTTTCGTTGGCATTGATTTAACTATCACTGATACTAATTACGTTCATTAATCCTGGGTCGGGGGGCGGTCCTCTGCACCCTGCTCCATTTTGGAACATTTGTTTTTCCATCAAACGTTTTCACTCACACAAATGCACCAAATTCACAAAATGAAAGAAATTACTCACCTGTATCTCTTCATGCTTTATGGCAAGCACTTTAGAAGTACTGATGCTAGTCCTACAACATCGATGTCCTCGGATTTAGCTTCCTCGATTACACTCTACTAGTTTATAGAAAGAACAAGTTAGGTAAACAGACCTACGCTCATGTCAGAAGGGTTTTATACCCAACTTCTAAGAAATGCAGTCACCAGCAATGAATAACGTCAAGAAATATGTCAAAGAGATGTGCACGTTCATAAGAAAATCCATGGTTTTTCTACTTTCAACGATCGCCATTTTGTTGCAAACTGACAAAAATCACTCAAATCACGAATTCTCAAAAATATTAATGTTATTGACCTTATTGGAAAATTTCAAGAAGATAAAGTCAAAACTGCAGTGACTGGTTCGATGGAAAGGCCATAAAATACCAAAATCATGTGTTATTGTTGTTATAATTGGAGAAATTTCAAACGGCTATAACTGCCGTGTATATCCTTCAATTTTCATCAAACTTACAAAGTTCAAGAAGCCTTAGTAGGACTACGTAAATATCGAATTTCGTCCCGTTCAACGGTACCGATGCGATTTCATTGGGAAAAATGTGAAATTCGAATATCATACTATTATTAACAAAGTTGAGCGAATTTCGACTTCTAAAGTATTTGCTGTTGTTGTACTCATAAACACTTACCACCAGGATTTTTTTCAGATTTTTCGGGTCAAAGGTGTAAATCGCGAGGGGGGACACAAATTTTTCGTGTCTTTCCTCTCCCTGCGCATCCCTTGAAGCAATAAGTATCAAATTAAGACCTGTTTTGAAAAGTTCTCATCAAGACCTTTCAGTTGATACCCATATCGGCTACCTTTGACAAAAATTTTTTTTGGGGGGCCATCCCCTATATGGGGAGACCCCCCCTTAAATACCTTATAAAATTTTTTATATTTGAACTTTGAAGAGAGCACCACTTTACACCTGCATACAAAATTTGATGTTTCTAGCTTAAATAGTTTGCGAGAAAAACTGCTGTGACACACGGACGGACAGACAGGTCGCGATTTTAGTAGGGTTTTGTAAAATTATTTTTAAAAACCCTAAAAATGGCGGCAAAAACACCTCAAAGAAATTCACAGTGGTCTCTGTAGGGATGTGACCCCTAGGGTGCAAGGGATAGGAATGGGATTATTTGTACGAATATAATTTATTCGATGCCTTCCTCGTTACACATCTGTCACTCGAATGTCAGTAACAATCCACCGTTTCCTGTTTTATTCGGCGGCATTGCCAGGTGGCACTGTGCGGAATTGACACGTTGAACTGTTGAATAAATAAAATAATTTGATTAAAATTTTATTTTAGTGCAATTTTTTACGATTAAAATTAAAAATTCTATTTGTCTCTTATTTCAGAACATGAAAATAAAAACTTTTTTATCATAACACCCTTTTATATTTTGCAGATCAAGCTTGTGATTCGTGTATCATACAAAACCGCAAATTCAATTGGAAAATGAAAAAGTAGAGCCCCGCAGAAAACGTAAAATGCAATTTTGAAATAATATTGATTAAAGGGTCGTCAACGCTTATAGGCCTACAGAAATCTGGAAATTCAGATTTTTTTGAAACGGTGTGACCTGATAAGATACCTAAACTCAAATAAAATGGCTGCTGCATCCTCAAACAACGTCACAAACGCATCTCACCACACATCACAGGTCGAGGTGGTTGCCTCATCGTCTACAGTATCGCACGATGCAGGACTAGTCTCATCACATTTAAACCCGACACAAATCATTTTAAGTAATGTATTGCCACCGGCCACAACGATACGAAGCAACGCAAGTGGAAACTCTATTTCTATCCATTCTAACATGCCGTTGGCTCCGAGCAATTGTCATCACATCACGTTGACTGAAGTCAAATCGAACGCTGAACTAGTTCCTCTTTTGCTGAATCATCCTCACGATCATCACTACAACCATCACCATGAAGGCTATCACCACGATATTCTTGCCGACTCTTCGACCCTTATTGAGACTACAGCCTCACCGATCATCACAACGACCTCAGGCTTGTCAGATTCGGAACACGAGGTTCCACATCATAGTCACCAAATGCTCAATCTCATGGACGATTGCTCGGCAACATCCTCCCCTTCCATCACCACCTCCACGCTGGTGAATCCATCGCCATCCTCGACATCTCTCACCTCACCGCGATCTGTGATGGTCAAGGCAGAGCCGTCAACTTCCACGGTAACATCCATCTCATCCATAATACATCACAACAACAACACGATCCTTTTTGACACGAGATCTGGCGACCCGCTGTTGGGCGTGTCCGTGGCCGAGTCCCATATGACTCCCACGACCCCCACAACATCTCCAGGAGAGTTCCTACAGCAGTGTGCTAGCAACCAACTAGACAATATTCACATAACGGAGAGTCGAGTGATAGTTACGCAATCGACCTCGCCATCAATGTCCTCGTCCGTTCAAGACTCGAATAATTCCTTGGGCAGTTCCCGTAACGAACTGCATGAGCTGAGCAGTGTTATTTGTTCGCCCGGGAGTGCTGCTGATTTTGGCGGTGGACAAACTACGCAACAAATGCATTCGCGATTCCAAACGCAGACACCTAACTTGAGTCGCGAAGATAAGAGCTGTTCAACAGATAACCTGAATCTAAGCATAACCACCACCGAGAATTCCTTATCGTCTGGCAGTAGTAAGTCCGATGATATTGATTTGAGCGACGAGAAATTGGACGAAAGTGGAGGTAAGTGGCAGTTTTATTTCTTTGTGAATTTATTTTTCATATATTTGAGAAACAAGGATTGGGGTTCTTTTGTTTTCCAAGCTCGTAATAGAATTCAGGAATAGAAATTCATCGAATTGTTGTTGGTGATGCTGTTCATCGTTCGTCGTGGGAAACATCGAAATACGAGTATATAAAACACTAAATCTAATTAAATTTTAAAATTCAAAATCGTTAAAAAATGATTATAAATCTTGAACTGATTAATAACTACCTTACAACAAATTTTAATCCGCATAAATAATATTGTTGCGAAACTCATAAAATGAAACACTTTTAAAATCTTTCCAACTACGACAATTTTCAGTCCTAATATCTTTACCGAACGTTTTAATTAGCAGGGGTGATGTATAAAATTTTCTCCCGTGTTCAATTAATAAACGATTAATTCCTCTAAATAGGAGCATCTGTGTCTTCTGATTTCAGGCGATTTGTTTATAATTCGTTCCGTTTTAGACGTTTAATTAAAATGGACTCATATTCAATAATATTTAGTGTATTGCATCATCCTCTTAAAACACATTTTGCCCTTTTTTTGCATATTTATTACTGAGTATATCTTTCAAATGCGTTCATACAACTTTATATGATATACTCGGCTTCAAAAGGCTGAAAAATTTTTGCAATGTATTTTAAATTACATCTTCTACAGGATTCTATGTCTTCCTCTTTCCTGCTATTAGTCTCTTTTCTTTTTAATTATCTTATACTTTAAATTTTTAGATCTTAATATTTTATGATTTTTGTTCGTATCGCTTCATCCACGCACGGATTGACCCGAAGCCGTGTCCTAGAGACAGTGACGATGAACCGAACCAAAGTGGTCATTCGTTTGGACCGTCTGCTTAAGTGGTAGCTGCTTGTTTAGTAGCTAGTTCGACTGAGTTACAATACAGCGAATTCTCAGCATAAGTGACGACTGCTTCAGGGGGAAAAATGAACAAGCCGTACTGATTTTCCGAGAAATGCGATCAAAGAGCTCATTGAAAAGTACGACAGGAATAACAACGAACAGGCACGAGTAGCACACACAGAAAACCAACCGGTCTTCGTAGGTATGGAATATATCCAGGGTGTATCGGAGAAATTCAATGGAATTATCAAGGAATGTGGAACTTTCAGGATTGGATACAAAGTGAAGAACACGCTTGGCACCCTACACACCACAAAAAAGGACAAAATACCCCAGGATTGCAAATCAAACGTTATCTACAGTATCCCCTGTGGCGAATGCAATATGACATATATCGGTACAACAAAGCAATGGCTCAAGAGTAGGATATCGGTGCACAAATCAGACCTGAGGAGCGGCAACAGCAACCACTAACCACGCATTGTGCACAAACAGGACACACCCCTGACTTAGAGTACACAAAAGTGATAGGGGAGGAGCGCAACTACAAAAAGAGGATGATCATAGAGGCTCCAAAAATAATGAAAACCGAAAACATAATGAATAGAAAAACGGGCACCGAAGGGATTTGTGAAGTTTATTGCGGGATATTAAGAAACGCTTAATGTAATTATGTAGTTAACGAAAAAGCTGTATGCATATAGATGAATTGTAATGGCTCTGCGATGTAGTATTGTTGAAGACGATCACGAAAGTGATAGTACGTCAAATATGTCTTTTTGGAAAAAAAGTGTATATTTTCAATTTGGCCAAACAGCCCGGAAATTAAAGAATTTTTGTTGAAACCAACTGACCAAAATAGTACGAAAATCAGAGTGGACAGGCTCGAAGCCCACGATTATATAATGAATCTCCTTAAGAACACCGAAGTAGTGGGGTATTCGTTCACCCCCGAAGAAAGAAAAAAGTGTGTCCTGATCCTAAGAGGTGTTAGCTTAAACTTTAGAACTGAGGCGGTTTGAGAGGATACAAGCAGCCAAATACAAACTTTAAGCCTCGAGTCTGTCAGCCCCCTTACCACTGCGTGGTTGAGGGCAAATAAGATCGACTTGGGGCTATTTAGACTAACACTGGTATCGGAAGCAGATAAGAACACAGTATGGGAACGCCCCAAAAGGAGCGACCTTGTTCAATGCTACCGTTGTCAAAGATTCGGGTACGTATCTGCCAGTTGTGGGTTCAACATGCGATGTGTAGCATGATAGGAGGAGCATACAAGGACCTCAGAAAATCGCCCCAGAAAAAATATGGAAAAGCTGAAAACTGCTCCATTCTACACTATGAGTAAGACACATTCAGCAAATTTTTCTGGCTGCCCAGAACGAAAAAGATTGTTGGGCAGAGCAATCGAATCTAAAGCCAAATGGACGGCACTTCCGATCTTATACTCACCGCTCCCTAGCTTTCAAAATTGTTCACCGAACCCACACCACTTTGCTCTTCTTACCAGCCGGACCTCATATTGAGAAGTCCTAAGAAACGGAACTGCGTACCGCACTTTAATTTCACTGACTCCCTACAACAGATAACCGTGAGTGGCTAGAAGCTTCTCCCAGTGAACTTCTTTCCAAGGTCAGGGCTTCCCCCATCCTTTGACGCCCCTCCTGCCCAAGAGAAGCCAATGGCTCTCCTCGGTTTGTATTTCAATCTTTATGATTGCAAATAGATTTACCATTTTTTCCCTAGATATCAACTCCTTAATCTCAATGATAAGAGGCCTCCATCTCAACATAACCCTTAGATCACACATACCAGTTCCTACTTGCCCACCTCACTACAGACCGTTTAATTCCATAGACTGGCCAAACTTCAGAAAATACCTCAAAGATCTCTTTCCAAATCTCCCACTGGAAAATACCATTCTCTTGAACGCAGAAATAGACTCTCCATTATTGAGTGTCTAGACCAGCATGCTCCCCTCCAGAAACCATGCAGTCCGCTTTATAGATGTCTATCCCAGGAGATTCTTCAATTAATAAAAACTCAAAAGCATACGCTCCAACGGCTTAAGCGTATTTGTCGCCGAAGCTTTAACCGATTGAATGAGGAGTATTTAAAACTTGAAACGCAAATAACAAGCATTTCTCGTGAAATCTAAAAATGCATCAATTTTATGAGGAAGTAGGATTCACTCCATTAAAAAATTAACTTAAGATCAAATATCCCGACGAATTTCATTATCTTTTTAAGTACAGATACATTTATTATCCTTTCTAGGCTAACCAACTTTTCTATATATTTGATTTTGGTATTTAAATCATCATGTAAATAGTAGTGCAAAGCATTTACAAAACTGTTTTCTAAACCATTAGATTTTTGAGTTTCCAAAGATCCAGTGAGATCATTGGAACTATCTAAAATTTGAATTGAAATATGTTGTTCAATTTAAATATAAATTTAACCTGACTTTTTTAAGACTAAGATCCTCATCTCTTAATGGATTCAGTGGCTGTTTATTTCATATATTTGCGCATGTACTATCTTATTTGTATATATGGATCCATATATATTTTATTGGTATTTAAGTAGTCTGTATACTGAATATCTTAAATAGAATGCGATACTTAACAGTATGAAAAATGAAATAAGGGTGAAAAGGGGTATTTTCTTATTCATTTGTATTTTAAGTATTTCAGTTAATGGTCACTAATTATGTAAATATTTTTTTAATTTTTTTTTTCTTTTAAATTTAAGCTGACTCCAATTTGAATTATTTTAGAGATTGCGTGAAATTGTTTTGGGGACTCAAATCAGACAAATGTCGGCTATAATGCTGACCCAGAAATTATAGAAAACGTTATCAACTAACTTATAAATTTAAAGTCTCTAATTTATGTGCAATAGTATCTATGCGACTGTAGGAAATTTAAAGGTTACTGACGGGTACCATAACTGATTATGCCCTACTTCGAACTTAAGGGCATGATTGATAGGAATGTTAATTTCGAAGAAGAAATAATTTTATGTTAAGATTATATATGAAATCAAAACAATTTACATTCGAACAACAAAAAAAAGTTGGAGTTATAAGCAAGCAAAATGAAAGTAATATCTTATTATTTTTAATCAATGTTGAATTACCAAGATATCAAAAACATATCATAAAATTTAAACGCAATTGAATTTAATTCAAACATTTACCCATCCGACATACGATCAAAATGATATAGGCGCTACTCATGCAGTCTTTCTTAATTTCAGACAGGAGCATTGATAGGTATAGGGTTATCCATTTTACGCTTGGGAAAGTAAAGCTAAAAAAACACATTAAATATTCAGATGGAAACTAAATTTTTTTTTATTATAAAGACTTAACCTTGCCATTCTACGTGAAACACAACATCATTCAAATGTCTTCCACGGGACCTCTTACAGGCCTCAATCCTTTGAGGTCATTTTCAATGAATTTTCGGCACATTTCCGGCAATATCTCGTCCATAACTTCACGAATATTGGCTTTCAATTGCTCAAGATTTTGAGGATTGTTCGCGTAAACACGATCTTTAGCATAGCTCCACAAAAAGAAATCCAAAGGTGTTAGGTCGCAGGATCTTGCGGGCCAATTGACATCACTCAATCTCGAAATTACGCATCCTGGAAATTTCTCTTGGAAAAGTGCTCGATTAGCCTGTGTTGTGTGGCTTGTGGCTCCGTCCTGTTGGAACCACATGTTCTCCAGATCATAATCTTCAATCTCTCTCCAAAAATAATCGGTTAACATCCGTCCATAGCAGTCAGAATTGACTGTAATGGCTCTTCCTTAATCGTTTTCAAAAAAATACGGGCCAATAACACCACCAGACCATAATGCACACCAAACGGTCACTTTTTCCGGATGCAAAGGCCTTTTTGCGATTACCAGAGAATTTTGAGAGCCCAATATGCGGCAATTCTGTTTATTTACGTAACCACTGAGCGAAGGATGAGCCCCATCACTAAAGAAAATTTTGTTTGAAAAATCGTTATCAATGGCTTGCTGTTCAATCACCCAATTCGCGCATACATTCTGCGTTGTGTATGGTCTTGAGGCTTAAGTTCTTGAGTGAGTTGGATTTTGTACGGATGGAGATGCAAATCCAAATGCAAAATCCGCCACAATGAGCCGTAAGACAAGCCCAAATGTTGAGCACGTCGAGGAATCGACAAATTCGGGTCTTCCTCCACACTTTGAGCAACGACAGCGATATTTTCAGCAGAACGAATGTTGTGATGCTGCACACCCTTGCAATATCAATAACCGATCCAGTCTCTTCAAATTTTCTCACTGTGCTCGAAATTGTTTGCTGTGTAGGTCGATTATGTCGACCGTAATCGGCTCGTAAAGCCCTAAATGTTGATACAGCAGAATCACCATTTTTATAATAAAATTTAATAATTTTAACGCGTTCTTCGACTGTTAAACGATGCATATTTCTAAATGGCAAACTATCAACTAAAAAAACACGCTTTGGATGACATTTAATTCTGACAGATATGAAATGGCAGGGCTATACTTTCTTACCACGAAATGGATAACCCGTTATGAATGTTCAAAAGCGAAAATACGTCATTTTCTGAGCGCTTAAGTATAAAAATCATAATCAATAATATTATCCAAATTGAATATAAAATTTCACCTCAAAACCATTTAATTTAAATTTAAAAAAATCTAGTTAAAAGATATCATGATATTTAAAAAAACGTTCGATGACCGAGGATAATGTTCCCCCTTTTTTGTAACCTAGCTTAAATTATAAAGGACTTGTGTTGTGCTGTAGTGTATGTTATCATCTATTGGATAAGTCTTCCAAATTATCTACACTAGATGTGCCGGTTTAGTGTTTTCTCCAAATTACTCAAAACTGAGAAAAAGGGCGTTTCCTTGCAAGTATATTACTTTTAAAATTGAAAAAAATGTAAAACCTCAATAAATTATCAACCGGAAGGAACACACTTATTGACATTGATTCTTTCCTGAACTAGTCCTAAAATGACTATAAGTCCGCGACTATTAGCAGTTAAAACAACATTGCACTGTTTACACCAGCATACTGCCGAAACAATTTCGTTACTTTCATTTGATCGCTCTGAATCGGACACTTTTTCTTTCCGATTTCGATTTTTCTTACTAAGCAACGTTTTTGAAAGCCCTTTGTAATAAACAACATTGAATCACTTCACAGCTGCACGCTATACAATCTCCGTAGGTAGCAAGAACCACGAAATGCTTCACGTCTACATAACCCATAAATGAACGCGGCAAATATAGGGGCGAGTTAACGTTCCATAACTTTAATTGGCTATCTAGACTTGCTGCAATTATTTCATATGTATTGAGAAATTCCACGTATGATACAGCCTTTTCAGGTCCTTTAAACACACATATTGCACGACTCACATTTCGCAGATCATAGAAAAGAACGTCATGATCTGCCGAATCGAAAGCTAATTGGTATGAGATTTTTAAATCAAATTTAACACCGCAAACATTCGTCTTCGCTTCTGATGTCACAATAGGGTGTTCATCCTCTGTGACTGAGCTAGTCGGGCAGTGAAAACCTCCAGCCTCGACGCACTTGCTCGTTGTTTGGTGGTCCAGATAACCCCGCTTCCAGGCATGCAAAAAATTACAAAATAACTTACATTTTGTTGTTCAACTTATGCACAAACCGGACAAACCTTGATGATGGTATTCACTGACAAAGACTTCGTTTTTGCTTGCCGTGCTTGTCGGGAAAGACTGCAGGGCACTTCTACGGGCTGCACCAAGAATAGGTGGCGCTCCTTCAAATTGTAAGCTACGGGTTAGCTTCCGCACTAAAAATCTACCGCAAAAAGATAATGTACACTAAAAGAAGGGTTTTCTTCTTGAACCCCTACCTGGCAACTCGCCCATTCATTGCTCGCGCAAGAACGCCCTTGGGTCGTAGTGGCGTT
The DNA here is from genome assembly GCA_963969285.1 of Odontomyia ornata. NCBI lineage: Eukaryota > Metazoa > Arthropoda > Insecta > Diptera > Stratiomyidae > Odontomyia > Odontomyia ornata. Next base: position 153,805,708 of record OZ017741.1, on the reverse strand, counting down.
GTGGATTCACGATATCGTGTCGACTAGTGGTCGCACGTGGGAACTCCGTATGTAGCACTTGCCTTTTGTTCAATAAAAAGTAGAACTTCCACTACTTGACTTTTCTTTACGCGTAAAATTTAAAAATTCGGTACACACTAGGCTCGGACGATACACTACACTTCGGCTACCGGGACACAAAAGAACTCCGCTCGTCTTACATGACAGTCAGATTGGCGGCCATCTTTCGGAGTCTTCCCCCTATCCATTTCATCACAACTTCCAATTCCGCTCAGCTGTTAAAATGCGGTTCAATGTCAGCAAGTGGTTAAAAAGTCGTTCCGAACCGTCGACGTCAATAACGGCTTGCGAATTATTTATCGCTGGCGTAGGTCTGATTCATTACAAGGGATCTTATTTAACTGTATTCTCCAGTTATAATAAAGCATCCTCTCCACAACATCCACACTTCGTTGGGTTTCTCACCTCTCCTGAATGCGTTAAATAGCAAGCTTTCTCACGGCCTTGATGGCTCCTGAACAGAATACTCAAGAAGTGCAGGAAGACCATCTTCTCCTTCTTGATGATATTATACAATAACTGTATTAATAACGGGTATTTTCCAAAACCTTGGAAATTAAGTAAACTAATCCCAATACCAACACCAGGCTGCGAAGGCAAATCAATAATTTTAGGCAAATTTCCCCATTGTCTAACATAGGTAAACACCTTGAAAAAATTAATCTGCAATACTTAATCAATTTTACTAACACCCTGGTCCTCGATTTTCAGTTTGAGTTTGAACGCGAATGATCAACGAAGCAAGCAATAATGCCATTGCACAATAGAGTAACCCGCAATCTTCGGCGGAAAGAGTGCACAGTGGCCTGTGCTCTTGACCTGAAAAAAGCTTTCGACTAAGTTTGGATCAACGGTCTCAAGTACAAATTAAAAATCTCATTCGGTCCGGCCGCAATCCTCAGAATCCGATATAGCTTCCCTTCGGGTAGAACATCCCAAATTAAACTGGGGAATCCTATCCCTGTCAACTCGGGAGTCCCACAAGGCTCTATCCTCGGTCCCCCTTTTTCAACTTTTTCCTTCACGATATCCACGCCCGAACTGCTCGACCAACGATATAGCAATGCATCCAGACGATATCCTCCCCATAGCTTCCCAGCGATGGCCAAAATAAAGCTGCAGCGCTCTGTCCACAACATCGCTCAATATCTACATGATTGGGGGCTCGAAATAGGGCTGATCTGCTTTAGAAATGCCAGCGGGAGCCGTGTCTCAAAGTAGGAATGTGCAACCACATATTGCGGGGGGAAATCATTCCTCTCAAGGAAAATATCAAATACCTTGGTGTCCATTTTGACAATCGACTTAAGGTGAATAGACACGCCAGAAAAACCCTCAATAAAGCTAAAGCAGCGTCCGCAATAATTTCGTCCCTCTTTTCTTCGAAATCAGTCTGCCCAAAAATTAAGGTCTTAATGTATAAAATTCTTATTGGGCCGGTCATTACCTACGCCTTTCCAGCATGGCTTACAATCCTGCCTACTGCTGCCGAAGAAATCCAAATCTTCGAGAGGAAGACTCTTAAGATATGCCCGTCCAAATACAGATGGCCTAATAAGAAGTACTACAGAAACTTTGTTCTTTACAAAGATACGGGGATAGAACCAATTCTCCACTAGATGCTAGCGAGGGCTAAAAGGCTGTAGTGAATTTATGTAGATAGAAATGTCCGAGAAGGATGGTCTGCTGCCTCAGCGGAAGAGGATGGTGAGATCCGCTGAGATTGGCCTTGTCTAGGGACGCGTGAATGAGCTGGCAGGGCCTAGCGTTGTGGTGTCATGGGGCGGGTTCTTTTCCCCAGCACAAAGACCCACTACAAAAAAATTTCGCATTCACGGATTAAAAAATGTCAAATGCCGATCGACTGGTGTCGAGGCTGAGGTAACCTACTAAGGGTTCAAATTGCTTGTTCAAAGAACATACTGAGCCGGGCAAAAATGGACGGACTTGAGGCGACTTCGTCGTTACCGAAGATATTAATGGCCCACAAATAAGAGCGGGGTATGCAGGTGGAAGCTGTGCCCCCTTGAACCCTCCCAACCAGATCAAGATCCAACCGTAGACGTGGACATATATTCCTCATTTGAGTGAAAAACTCATGCAAACATAATTTGCATGAATTTTTCCATCAAATGGGGAATATAAACGTGGCCAGTTTATATTATAGTATTATGGGATGGAATCACATAACTCCATACCATAAAAGGGCACGTGAGCGGAAGGCTACTCTGCCCGCAAGAGCCCCTCTAAAACAAAAGAAGGAAAGAGCGCCCTTGTTGGCTAGCTCATTTCAGTGAAAGAGACTGCCATCGATGCGAGTCTTTTACTCGGTCAGGTTAGGGGAAGGGAAAGACCGAAGATATCCGTTTAACAATTCATTGTATTCATGATAATAACAAGTTACAGATTTCTAATAAATAGAGGAAAATTTTCTTGTACATTAAATTTAAGTATATCATTGAACCGACTACTTTGAAAAGAATATAACGCACCCTCTTCGCCAAACTATGTTAAATATAAAGAAGGGTTGATTACACTTTCACTGAAAACAGTATTGATACGCGGTTTAAAACAACAAATGGGAACATATTGACTAAAAAAAAGAATCTCGATTGATTATGAGCCCATAGACAATTTACAGTGTCTGTATTTTACGAAAATTTAAGACCGTGGACGTAAGTAGTGAATGTAACTACCACAATATTTTGCAAGACTTTCTTCGTATCATTTAATATACCAAGCAGAATAAAAGTTTCGCGTTTTGCTTTAAATCGAATCTTTATTTTACGCGTTTTAATTAATGGATCCATAACAGGCAATAATCTCCTATTTATATCGATGAAATTACCGTCGCTTGAAATCCTCTGAAAAAATCAATTAGCAATAAATTGAATGCAGAGACTTACTGTGGAGCGGCAAAACTAGTATTATTCAATAATGATTAATGATTACTTTTTCCCATCGTTTGATGAACTGTAACTTTGGCTAGCAATTGGCTTTTCATTTCCATAATGGCATCTTCTCAATTCATTAATTTGCATCTGCTGACCGTAGTTATACAGCATGATAAAATGCGCCAGAGTTTATATTCCCTTGCCCAAGCTTGATTGAATGTCATTTAATTCGCACACTGCTTAAAATAATTGTGTCCATTACTATGTGTAAGCCTGAGCTCTTCAGTACTGTGCTAACTTTATTGTTCATAGAACTATTTTCGGCAGTCCGGAACGCTGAGCAATGAGTAATGGACAGCGTATTCCCTTGAAGTGCAATAATACTACTGTATCCGTATCTCAAACCCTAATGAATATTTTGACATGTAAATTTGACATAGATGTCACTGACAGTACTACCAACCTAAAATAAAATAATTCTTCAAATCATCCGATACGCGCAGTTTAAATTCAAATGTCACCTTATTTTTTGGTCACAGTAGTAAATAACAAGACTGCGGTGAAACATTTACACTCTTCTTCTTCTTAGCACTACAGCCCCTCTCGGGCCTTCGCTTCCTGCAAACATCGCCTCCAACTGTCTCGGTCCATTGACCGCGTCTTCCAGTTTCGAAATCCGAGCAACGATGAACTGTTTTCGTCGACCGAGTCAGACCAGCGTTTCCTCGGTTTCCCCACTGGTCTCCAGCCTTCAGTTCTCCCAACGAATACCTTCTTAAATATCCGTTGTTCGTCCATACGAATCATGTGTCCAGCCCATTGCAGCTTCCGCAGTCTCAAAATCGTTGAGACCTCTGGATCGTCAAAAATTTCATACAGCTCATGGTTGTATCGAATTCGCCATTGGTCCCCGTCTAGCTTCGCTCTGATTATTCGCCTCAGGACCCGTTGCTCAAAGGCGTTCAATATATTTTTGGATGCTTGAGTTAGGATCCATGTTTCACACCCATAGCATAACATAGGTCTTCTCACAGATTTGTATACTTGGAGCTTTGTTTTCTTGTGTATGCAGCTGGTCTTCAAGATCGTCAATACTGAATGAAATATTTTATTTGCGAGCTGTATTCTACGGCTTATTTCGTCTCTATCATTGCCCGTTTTCGTTATTTTGGCGCCTAAATATACAAATGCGCTAACATTCTCGATACTGTATTCGCCAAGTGTGACATTTTGTGTATTTGAGGTATTTTTCCTCGACTGCGTCATGAGCTTTGTTTTATTTTCATTGATTTGTATCCCTACTAGTTTTGCTTCGCTGTCGAGTTTCAGGAAAAGTTCTTTGGCAGTTGTTAATGACAGTGACAGAATGTTGATGTAATCCGCATAGGCTACTACTTGGCTCGACTTGTATAGTAATTTACCTCGCGTATCGACAGGTAGCTTCCTTATGACGTACTCCTGAGCCAAATTGAATAGCAATGGGGCCAGCCCATCTCCCTTCTTTAGTCCGATATTTGTGTCAAAGGCATCGGTGAGTTGGTTATTGATGCGGGCTTGGGCGGTCATCGCCGTCATTGTTATTTTGGTAAGGCGGACTAATTTTGCTGGGATACTAAAGCAAAGCATTATTTGATACAGTACGTTACGATAAATACTGTCGTATGCTTGCTTGAAGTCAACAAAAATTTGGTGTACGTCTTTGTTGAACTCCCAGCACTTTTCAAGTACCTGCTTGACTGTGAACAATTGGTCTGTTGTTGATCGACCTGCTCTAAAACCACCTTGATACTCCCCAATAATACTGTTGGTGTATGATCCGATTTTACTTTCTAAGATTTTTGAAAATATTTTGTACGCCGTACAAAGTAGTGATATGCCTCTATAATTTTCGAATTGTAGCTTGTCACCTTTTTTGTGGATAGGGAATATAATTGATTGGATTGGCTCCACTTTTTCGGCATTTGTTCTTATTTACACTCAGTCAAGGAAAATTCATTTGTAGCCCGGACAACAAACACTTTCTACACACTCTTTGTACTCCGCATTGTTGTTGATATAGGTGGGACCACACTACTTATTCTATTTATACTGAACACATTAGAAATGAGAAGAAAATAAGTGGTATCCGCCAGTCATCTGATTCACAACATTCAGATGCGGATTAAATGATTCAAATTTTATGACACTTGGCAATTGGCAAAGGCAACAATTTAAAAATATCAGGCGCGAGCCTCGTTGCTGCTGTGCACGGAAAATTCTATAGAGGCTTTCAAATCTACATGTACACTCAAATCTTCTGAGGCACTAAAACGCGGCGAGCATACACAAAAGATGTAATTTGCGTAAACAGTTACTATCCGAGCTTAGCATGATGACTCCAATTAATTTTCAATTACGACCCGACCAACAACAAATCACTCGTTTAAATGAACCCGTAATAGTGGGAGGCGGCATTGTACACCTTGGGCTGTTTCACAATACCTTTAATCGACTCGATAAGATATTTGTGCACGAAATAATTGATTCCATGAAGAAATGCCCACAATTTCAATTCTACCTTCACCTCTACTGTAATTTTTTCGTCAATCGCATTTTCAACTCCGCATACAACTCCCCGATATAGACGTATCGCGTAAGAGTTGACATCTCTCAATCGGAAAATAGTACACCCCAAATTTATTCCTATTCCACTTATGAACGATTTTTATTGTCACGCCACAAGGCAAGACTTTCGTGAAGATGTGTAACAGTAATGTATTCTTTGTTTTCACATCGAACATTCACTACATTGAGAACACGACATCGAAGGGAAATGGAGGTAATTTCAGGTTTCTTGTTTCAACAATTTACTTAGAAGTTTGAGATATGAACGGCAGAAACCCAAGTAAAGCAAAGAGTTGTCACGTCCCGTGCTGTTAATCTTGAATCTATGAGGGTTAATGTGGAAGAGGAATCACAAATTTCTTTGCATGCATTGATATTGTTGATATAACAATAATATTCTTTTTGGCTTCAAGAACTCGAACACACACGAACACACACGCGGATCGCATTCATTTATATGACAGATTGCGAACACGACATCAATTGGAAATCGAGGTAATTTCAAGTTTCGCGTTTCAACAATTTACTCAGAAATGTTGAGATATGGACGGCAAAAACCCGGTTAAAGCAAAAAGTTGTCACGTCCCGTGCTCTATAACGCTTACCGCCGCGGTTCTCCGACGTGTTTCAGGCGCGATCAATGACAGACTCCCCTGTTCTCCGTTGTCACCTTGAGGGGTTCATGCAACGGAGGTTGACGAGCCTTCCACTGATTCCGCTGCAAACCTGCCTTCGCCCATGAAATACGTGCATGTGCAGCGGGAAAAGTTGCCATATCCGAATTTTAATTGCAGATTTGAATTTTTTTGTTTTTAAATATGAAAAATAATATTATATAAAAATTTAAGTAATAATAGGAAAAGGCAAAACTCATAAAGAATATAACTATAACGCAAAGTCTAAATTTAATACAGAAAAACAAAATGATCTAAAATTTATATTTAATAAAAATAAAGAGAAATCAAAAATGTTTTATATATAATTATAAATTGAAATAATAAAAAAAATGTCGTTTTAGAATCGTCAATTAAAATTTTGGATTGGAGTTATGAAGGTTTTTTCGAGCAGTTTGCTCAGGCGACTCCTCGATTACTACAAAACGCCTAGAGAAGTGGCGGGAGCACCTTCTTCGATGTATTCGCGCATTTTTCGAACCTACCACTACAAATAATACCTACTACTTATGTCCCATTACGTTTCATACGAAACAATCACATACCGGGGTTTAACAAAACATATGTAAATTTTGATAATTCGTAAGTGTCAAAGCAAAAATGTACTCAAGAATAAATATACTCGTAAGTGTAAGGTCGAGTGCTGTATTAAACAGCTTATAGTTCTAGGTTAGATGTAGGAATAGATTTAATTTATAGGATTAGATTTAGTTTAACTTGTATCGTATTTATTTGCCAAACTGTTCAAGTCTTAAGCCATAAAGGCAAATGGCAAGTCTACATATCCAAAAACACTAAGATGTAATATAAGTATGTTAAGGGTTTTTCAATAAGAGGTGCTATTTTGAATAACCCGCTATTTCGGTAGATGTCACTTTTGAAACTGTCATTTTTTAACATTTGATAAGTAGCAGAGACGCCATTAACGAAAATCTAACGATTCACGCTTCAACAATGCATTGAAATTATTAAAATTCACTATAAAAATGGTGACAATTTGGCAGAGACGGTTCGTAAAACTTGAACATTTTTGGGTCATCGTGAAACAACTTGTCGGACTGTAATACAGAAATTGGTGAAAAAATTCGAGCTGTTGGGACAACTTAGAGATGTGAAAAATAAAACCCTTGCACGTCACTCAAGAACAGCCAAGAATATTGCTGCTGTAGCCGAAAGTGTTGAAGAAAACCCAGGTTTGTCCATTCCTCATCGTTCTTTGGAATAAGGCATTCCACAAATGTCATTACACCGTATTTTGCATAAAGATTTGGGTCTTAAGGCTTATAAAGTTCAGTTAACACAAGAACTCATCATCAATAACGTCGTGTCTTTGCTGATTGGGTCCTTGAAATGCATGAAAATTATCCGGAATTCCATCGGAAAATCATCTTGAGTGATGAGGCCCATTTCCACCTCAGTGGCTTCGTCAACAAGCCTATTGTCGCATCGGGGGCTTGGAAATCCCCAAAAGTTATTGTTGAAAAGCCTCTCCATCCTCAACGTGTGACTGTTTGGTGCGGTTTATGGTCCGGCGGAGTCATTGGATCTTACTTTTTCGAAAATGAGGCTGGAGCAACAGTTACGGTGAATGGATTGCGCTATTGAGAGATGATTGATGATTTTTTATGGCCGGAATTGGATGGCATTGATCTGGAAAACGTTTACTTTCAACAAGACGGCACTACGTGCCACACAAGCAACGAAATCATTGATCTTTTACGGGAAAAGTTTCCGGACCGTGTTATCTCTCGAAGAGGTGATCGCAATTGACCACCGAGATCTTGTGATTTAACACCTTGCGACTTATTTATTTATTTAAATTCCATTTAACAGATAAAACATAATCCAATTACAAAATGGAACAAAACAAACAGAAAAGAAAATTAATGAAAATTAGAATTAAGTGTTAAAGTTAATATAAATGGAAATTCAATATTCAATATTATAAAAAGAAATTCAATGGTACTAACAATAAGAAATATGCATGTAAAATTAAATTAAAGCACAAAAAAAAAATAAAGTCGAATATTTACTCCAGTTGAGTTTGAAGAATCAGGCTTCTAATCTCAATTTAAAAACTAGGTATTAGTCGGAAAAAGGGCCAAGCTCAAGCTTATCATGATTCCTTACCATTCGTATAATCTTCTTCTTCTTCTTTGTAGCACTACAGCCCCTCTCGGGCCTTCGCTTAGAGATAGTTAGAATATCTCATTTTCATGACCGTATTGATTTTTTCGGAAGTTGGTTTGGTCAGTACCATGCTCCCGTGTGCCTGCTCAGCTATGATATGATCTGATTAAATCAGTACATATCACCACTGAGTGAACACTCATAGTCTGTCCGAAAAATCCCCTGAACTAAATCACGTTGCTCCCAACGAGATTTGAACCTGGGACCTTCGGCTTATGCGTTCATGCTATAACCACTAGACCACACATAATGGGAGAATGGAAATATAAATTTGTATGGGCGTACGGTGGCACGAATAAATTGTTTGCCCGAGAAGAACGTAAGTCTGCGAACAATGTTAATGAAATTTGATTGGGGCAGAGTTGAAACAGAGAACACTGATCTAGATACATGCGACGGGACGACAGAGTTGGCAAACGTAAGAAGGATAAACGACAGTCATAGGGTTGATACGGGACTTTGAATTTGCAAAACAAGACACGAGTAAATTTACGCTGGACATTCTCTAACGAGTTAATGAGGTAGGAGTGTCGAGGAGACCAAACTACAGAGCAATATTCGAGGATAGGATGGACAAGACAAATAAACAATCGGACGGGGGTAGATATATTGTTAAATTTATGGCATGCCTGTAAATAAGTTCCAATATTTTCGAGGCACTAGTAGTTACGCTTAGAATGTGTGCATCAAAATTGAGCTTAGGATCAAAAGTAACGCCAAGATCCTTAGCAGAGCTCACAGCAGCAAGTGAGACTTTATTCAACATATAGGTGAAAGTCAGCGGAGAATGATTTAGATTAAAAGAATGCTATCGGCAAAATTAAGACAGAGGTAGTTAGACGAACACCAGTTACTAAGTGCAATCAGGTCCATCTAAAGATATTGACAATCTTGTACAGATCTGATAGCTCGAAAGACTTTAAAATCATCGGCATACAGTAGGCAATTGGAGGCGATAACCGAAGGAAGATCATTTATAAACGATAGGAATAGGAGGGGACCTAAAATTGAACCTTGAGGAACACCAGAGGACGGATAGAATGGAATAGAGGTAGTTCCACACTAACTAACACAACATATACGAAAAGACAGGTAGGAGTCCATCCATGATAAGAGAGGGCCAGCAACTCCAAGCTTTCAGTTTGTAACAGAGAAGTTGACGGTTAACCGTGCCAAACGCCTTCGAGAAGTCAGTGAAGATGACATCAACCTGCAATCGATTGTCTAGGGCCTTAGCAATGAAATCGGTGAATTAAATTAAATTTGAGGTCGTAGAGCGAACTTTGAGAAACCCACGTTGTTCCTTTGACAAGATAGGGGTCAATGAAACTGAAAGCCGGTTATGTACCAGACGCTCGAGTAATTTTGGGAAACAGGAAATTAAGGAAATAGGGTGATAATTGGACACAGACGAAGGATTACCACTTTTAAGAATAGGAACAACGCTTGCTCTTTTCCAATAAATAGGGAAAATACCAGTCTTTAGACTGAGGTTGAAGAGAAAAGCCAGAGGGATATAAAGTGAAGACGCTAATGACTTGACAAAAATATTCGGTAGGCCATCAGGACCAGGTGATATATTAGGATTAAGTGAATTAATGAAGGATTCAACTTCGATATGGTCAGTGAAAAGTGAAGAAATGTCAATGGAGTGAAGTACGGGTGTATTAACAGGATCGGAGACATGAGAAGAAGGAATAAAAATTGACGAGAAGAAGAGCTAACTATATTATTCCAGCGGACTGAAGGAGGGACAGAAGAGGAGGACTTGAAGGATCTAATGTATGACCACAATTGTTTCGCATTATTCGCCATGAGGGAACTCTCCAAGCTACTGAAGTAGTTTTTCATTGCAGTCTTTAATTCCTTTTTTCTACAAGATTGTAGATCACAAAAGTGGGCTCTGGATTCTTCAGTACCACAACGCTTGAAAAGGCGGTGTGCCTTACTTTTAGCATTCAAGGCACAAAGTACTTGTTTTGTTAGCCATGGTTTCTGCTTTACTTTGCGAAGAGCTTGTAAAGTCGTGAAGTGTTTAGTCAACTCATAGAGGTAATTATAAAACTTACTCAGAGCTTCCTCACACTCCAAGTTATCAAATACTCCTGCCAGTCAACCAAGCTCAGATCGAAGGCTAGAGCTTCGTATTTTGCTTTGAAGAAGTTGAATTTTGGAGAAGAAACAAAAGTACGACTTGACAAAGGTGCAATGGAGAGATCGAGCGATAATGGCGGATGATGACTATACACACCCACTAGAGAATTTAATGCAATGGAAACAGATAGACAGTTAAGGGGGAAGTTAGAAAGAACAAGATCAAGTACCCGACCATTATCATTAGGGATATTATTGAATTGCAATAGTGAACAGAGTGATAGAAACGAGGAGGGGGATAAAGAAGATCGGTTGATGAAACAGAGAAATGAAGTTTCTTCGTCCATTGCACTGTTCCCAAATTAAAATCACCGCATACTAGATTTAAAGATTGCGGATGATGCAAGAAGACATAAGAGGAAAACTCGTCAAAGAATGTCTCATACACATACAAAGGAGAGTTACTAGGTATGTAGACAGAGGAAACTAATAAAGATGTATTGTTAGGAAGGAAGATCTTGACAATCACAGAATCCACAACACGGGAAACCCAAAATCAGCACAAAGAGAGCTACGTACTGTATTACTAACAACTACAAGAGCACCACCTCCATCTACTTTATTTGAAAAGGCCAAGTCCCGATCACAACGGTACATATCAAAATCAAGGGAAATTTCCGAGTTTAAGATGTTACTATTTAACCTGTTTTCCGTAAGACATATAAATACATCTTCGCTGAGTTGTAACGATAAAAAGAGCTTATTAAGCTTGGTCATTAACCCTCTTACATTTAGGTAATATACTGAAATATTAGAAGTTAAGCTACAGTCATGAAATCTTATACTAGTTTGTAGGTTGCGGTCTTCCCGGTGCACGAAGGGACTTCCTTCTTCTTGAGCTGAATGGTTTAATAAGTACTCCAGGTGGCCAAGCTTCAGGATTCAAAATAGTATCACAATTTGAGGGCACTGTAAGCTTGACAGAAGCAACCACTCTGTCCTCCAGATTATCCTTAGTTAATTTGCAGCAACTAATAACTTTAACAATTGGCCCAAATTTTTTACAAACGTAGTTTTTTAGGTAGTCCGTAGTTGTATGGTAGCTTAGGCGCGAATAAAGATCTCCTTTGGAGGGTATACGATGTCAAGTGTTCGGACTTCGTCATCCGAAGTCAGAGTAGTCACAGCCGATGTGTGAACACCAGATGAAGGTGGAAGACTAGGCGAAGGATTATTTTTGGTTTTAGGGATCGCCCCCCAATTGACTGATGAGGGTGCCGGAAAGCTATCACATGTCACAGGTAATTCATCATCCAACCATACGCTGAGTTGCTGCTGAAGCCACAGGAGAACTAGAACACGACGTAGTAGTCCTAGAACCAGCAGCAAGGTTCGGGGTTTTAAGAGCCAATAACTTTGCCAGCGATTTACTACGAGTAAGGATGCAAGGTCTTTGTACAGGCGTAATTGAACCACTAATGCATTCCTGCTGAGCTGTCGGCGTAAGTAATTGCGTCTGGTTATTTACATCAGTGATATTCACTGAAGCCAGAGTTTTGGGTGACGCATCCTCTGTAAGTCTCAACAGGGTCTCAAATTCCAGACATGCACTTGAGCACTTAGTTTAGTTCTTCCTTTGGGGCCACGTGAAAGAGAAGATCTACGCCAACAGCCCAGCGTCGATTCAAGACCTCAAAGATGGACTTCGTGAGGCAATCGAGGACATAGGGCAGTCACTTTGCGATTTGGTTATGGAAAATTTCATAAAAGGATATGCTCCTTAAGCGTGGTCGTGGTGGTCATTTCCCTGATGTTATTTTCCACTATTAACGGCATAACTTCCTCTTTATAATGAAATAAACATCTGATCATTTGTATTAAAAAATGGCATTTTTCTTTTGATATCAAAATAACACCTCTATACTCAGTACATTTTCTAACCGTCAAAGTTTATTTGGCGTCCCTATACTGTCAAGTGTCACATAGTCAATAAGCATACTCTGTAATGTCATGTTCTAAAACGTCTGAATAAAGTTTACTTGCTTACTTACTCTCATTGATGATGATGTAACCAAAAGTACAATTTAAAGGAATCATTCCTTAAAATTGCTAATAGCAGTGCTGGTCCAAAGTGATTGAGTCCAAGGTTTAAGCCAATCAACACAGATATAATTCAACCTAAAATGGGCAGCATAGTACATAAACTACGAGTACGTAAACAACTTTTTTTTCTCCTTTCCAGGAAATCAAAAAGGTGGACATTAAGCTTGATTCTGACGCAAGTCACTGAATCACCACCGGCATAACTTGGTCATTCCAATCGGATAAAGCTCCATGCATGCTTCACCATTGTTGAGCTCGAAACGCGCTTGAATCTGGCGATTGCTAGCATTCTCCCCTCATCTTATGCTAACTAACTATGGAAAAGGCCTAGCCAAATGCAAAATTATACAGCGAAGAGATGAATATAAATAACACGCTAGGCAGCAGCTACAGAGCAGAAAAAATGGACGAACAAGCGGAAGAAAAACAAAAAGAATAATTTAATAAAAAATGAACGTTTCCGTGAAGGATTAATGACTCAGAACCAGTTTGAGATGGTGTGCAAGAAGTTGGAAGAACTGTGGACCCGTCGGCGTGGCGTAGATGGCGAACTCGCAAGATCAAAGGGAGGGTGCAATGCAAACATGTCGAGGCGGCATCAAGCAGCATCCATTATCCCCTGTTAAACGAACGGCACTCAACTCCTTTCCATTTCGAATTAGCGATTTGGAGGGAGCGCTCAACAGGGTTGCGAGTGTGTGGACCGTGATTGCTATATCTTAAGCTTGGGATTGTGCGAAACTTTCGATTCGTAGACACGAGCGCATAGGGTGGATTGTAATTCTTCCCCTATGCGATTTAAAGTGAACTTGCTTTTTCCGTTCAGCAGAATTTCATGCGGGAAAATGTTCCACGAGACCCTAACATCGAAAGTGTTCAAAATAATAATAAAAGCTCTGAATGATTTACTTGCAAAAGAACGAGTAATTTTTTCAAACCAAGCAGAATGATTATTACGAGTCACCCTACTGTTGCGCTGCTATGCAAATTGGTCCATAACTTTTAGTTTCTTGAGACGTGTGAGTCTAAACCACTTTTTCTTTCTTTCGAGCTCCCCCCATCGCAGCTCGGGCCAGGAAGCAGTTTCCTATTGATGGTAGTACACGCGGCGTAAGAGGCGGCGAGACAGTGATCGTAGTAGGTACCTCGTTCATTCTAGTTCTCGAGTATTTTTTCTATTCTTTCGCACAAACCGGAATCTCTTGTGCTCTACTCTACAACACGAGTTTCTTTTCATTTAGGGAAGCAATCTTGCGTTCTGTGATCTTACACATGTGCACTTTCTTGACTGTGACTGGCATGTGTGAAATTTGCTTGGTCTCCCCAACATGTGACTAAGTCTGATCTAGTATTAACTCGTCAGGTTTACTGATCGCGTACTAGCATTAAGCGCTGGCATGCCACCACCATCAGCGATCGGTTGTAAGAACAAAATCACGAATACCGTTAGAATATCTTTGCAGAATCTTAAGTCAAGATTCGCTCTGTACACGCATCGTCGTTCATTGTTTGGTAACCTGTGCTGAGACAATGTTCTTTCGACGCTTTACGCATATGAATTGTTCCAAAGGAGAGTGGCCAATGGACTACCATCAGGTTACGTTCTAGATCCTTTGTTTATCGTCGACGGGATTTAATTAAAAGAGCTTTTTTACCTGGACGATCGTTTTGTTGCTCTGGTTTTCAGGTTGACAGGTTTTTAGGTGAGATTTAGTTGGTATGCAAGATTGGTGGGTTTGTATTGATTGGTGAATGCATTCGAAATTTATGCAAGAATTCGGGAGCATTTTTAAGATTTAGAGGTGCATTCGGTGGTAGACTGGTTTTTGGGCGATTTGGGAGATCAAGATTTAGGATTGAATGCACAAACTTTCCAGGTAAAGGGATTGGATGTTGAACAGGTTGAACTAAATACACACATCTCGCTGGGTAATATTTGTAGAAACAGAGATTTTAATATGCAGTTTTTCCATGTTAAAAGGATGCCTAGAAATCTATCCTTTCCTTACGATTAAAATCCACATTTTTTAAATGTGAAAATTGAACAGCTCATTAAATAATTCCCCGTCAAATAAATTATTTCAGAGAAATTAGATTGAATAATAAAGATTGACAACTGGTTACTTTGAACTTTTATTGGTGCTACTCTTTCTTTCTCTGCAAAATTTCCTACAACATCACTCTATGTCTAAGATATTACATATGATACAATCATAGTATTCTGGTTTTTGAATCAATATTTTCGTTTCTGCAAGTCCTAACTTGTTGCAGTCTCCACTCGAACGCTTCTCATGCAAGAGAGGCCTTGGTACCCATCGCAATTCTTTTTAGAGAGCGCAGAAATATATATCCGCTCTCGATAAGAGACAAGGGAAGACGGACCGCGCACCTCATGTGAGACTGACTTACAGCCTTTGCCAACCGAATAAGCACACCCCAGAAAAGTAACATCTCAAAGTGTATTAATATTGGTTGAAAGAGAATGCTGAATATAATTGTTTTTCATATTATTTTATTAAAAGAAGTCAATATTTGGTTGAACCTCCTTTGGCTTTAATAACCGCAACAATTCTTCTTGGCATAGTGGAAATAAGCTTTTTGTATTCTTCGGAAGTTATTGGTTCTCACTCTTCTTTCAAGGCACAAATCAAACTTGTTTTGGAAGTTATGGAACGGCCATGCATCTTTCTTTTCAAAATGCTCCATAAATGTTCGATCCGGTTAAGCTCTGGAGACTGAGGAGGACATTCCAACAAATCTATACTATCATCACGAAACCACCTCATACAGGGTCGGTATAATAAGTAACCGGACTGAGCCAAAGCGTCTGCTAACCGGTATCTGGTGATGTAGTGGTGGTGGGGGTCTAGGTAAAGGGAACCGGGCTGCAGCAGTTGCCTCCAAGCCCTTGGAGAGATAGCATCGAGTGAGAGCGGAGTGCGTGTTCAGTTACGTCGTCGGAGTGAAAATGGAGCGTACGATCGAGCAACCGAACCAGAGTTTTTTAACCACGTTATTTCAGGAGACGAGACGTGGGTTTTCGAATACGATCCTGAGACGAAGTGGCAGAGTTCGGAGTGGCACACACCGGCATCACCACGACCGAAAAAAGCGCGCATGAGCAAATCGAAGGTGAAGTCGATGCTCATTGCTTTCTTTGACGTGAAAGGCATTGTTCACAAAGAGTTTGTGCCACCTGGCCAAACTGTAAACTGCCAGTACTACAGAGAGGTGCTCCGTCGACTAACCGCCCGGGTTCGCCGAGTCCGTCCGGAGATTGCCGATTCGTGGATCCTCCATCACGACAATGCTCCGTCGCACATCTGCCTGCTCGTCACCGAGCAGTTGGCCAAACAGTCGAGGGCAACGTTGCCACAGCCTCCTTACAGCCCGGATATGGCACCAGCGGACTTCTTTCTGTTCCCCAAGATCAAGAGACACCTTAAGGGGACGCGGTTCAGGACTCTGGAAAACGTTTAACGTGCTACGCCGAGGGCCCTAGACAGCATCGAGGTTGCCGACTTCCAGGGAGCGTTCGGGGATTGGAAAATCTGGTATCAACGTGTTATCGACTCCAATGGGGACTACTTTGAAGATTTCTAAAGAAAAATTGTACATATTTTACCAATTAAAGAATTTCCTGAGGTCAGTCCGGTTACTTATTATTCAGACCCTGTAGCAATGCCAGAGGTGTGACAAGATGCGTTGTCTTGCTGGAATCGGAGATTAAGAAGGATGGTTTCGCCAAACATTTTTACTGTCGATTTGAAGAGTGTGTTTTCAAGTACTGAGATGTATTTCGAAGCTCGAAGCCATGCAACCCAAAACCATTATGCTGCCCCCTCCGTGCTTGACAGTAGATATCGCGCACTGTGGCTGGTATGCTTCATTAATTCCGCGTCGCACAAAGGTCGCACCCATTGTTACAAAAATCTGAAAATAAAATATATTTTTGAAAATAGCGCATAACATGAAATGAATCTATCCTTGAATCGATGAGATGCTTTTAGATGAAAATACACAACATTTCAAAAACTTACTTCAAAGCTAGATTCGTCTGACCATATTATATTCGACCAATCTTCTTCGGTGAAACGTTGGCGTCTCCGACCCCATTCTAGTCGAATTTTTTTATTTTTTTTTTTTTTTTGACAACCACTGCTTTCTTCTCGCCTTACAACTTCTAAGGCCCTTTTCGCATAGACGCCTCGTTACTGCTCTGGGGAACCATTTCTTTCTGAACAGCTAACGTAGCAGGTGTTTTTTCCGATCCTTTAAAGAAGCACGTACAATCAATCTGTCCTTTTATGCGTTCGTACCTTTTTTCCACCGCTTCTTGGTGAATTCATGTGTGAACAAGTTTTTTTTAAAATGGTTGACCAATCTAAACGCCCTTCGAGAGCATCCAAGTTATCCCCTTTTCATGTGGCAATTGAATTTGTGTGCGTGTTTCTGAATTTATTTCTTTCATTTTGGCCATTTCTGAAAACGAAGTATTCTATCTCTCTAAATGAATCAATGTTTACCGTTAAAGCAGCGTACGGGAACTGTAACAGACTAGCACAGTGAAAAAGGTTTACATACGGAAATTCGAGAATTTCTCATTATTACCAGTCCGGGTTTTCAAAGAAGCTGTCCAAAGTCATTTTATTGCAATTAACAGATAGCCTCATAGATGAAGACCAACCGGAGAGTTACTAGCATTCAAGTTTTTTTAATATACATTGGGCTTATACTTTTGGCGCAGGGGTGTAGCTCTTGAATGAATTTTACCTGAACAAGGCAGGTAATTCACGGTTTCCTGACTGCATATTTTGCGTTGGGGAGGAAGATGACGTCTACAACACCTATGTTTGCGTTTTTTTTGTGGTAGGGAGGTGAATGCCATTTATGCACAGAGTGTGGGACTCCCATGCGCGACTGGAAAACCCACTAAACACCTCCCCTGTCAACCTGAGAACCCAGCCTGGAACCGTTTGACACATTACTTCGGGCCAGGTCTCGTTTTGTTACGCCGTGGGGCGCCTTCAAGCTGGGGAGTCCCTTTCCTAGCGGGAGGGGAGAGGGGAAGAGGAAATGCCAAAAGAGCGATCCCCCAGCCCCAGCGCCCCTGGCTGCTGTGTGTCCCTTTTATATTTTAGGACTGCCCGAGCATAATGTGCCACCTGGTTCCATTTGTCAACCAATTCGAGCATCACCGCAACTATATTATCCGGGGTGAGCTCTCCCGTCTCCCTGTAGAGTTCCCTTCACAGCCTGACCCATTTTGTACACGCAAAAAATGTGTGACAAGCATTGTCCTCCTCTCCTGGGCGAAACCGCGTTTAAGAGGTAGAACAAAGGGCGCGCTGACAAATGCAATTTTGTGGCACATTATGATCCGACAGCCCTTTAAGCTAAAAGGGCATACCTGAACGCCCGCATGCGTCGAGGGTGAGGTGTCTATTACTCGCAAGTGTTACGTAAAAAATAAATTTATTAAATGTAAACTTGTCTTAATATCTTGTAAATCTGTAAATCTAGACTCTGTAGTAAGCGAGTAGTCGCCTAGGTAAACTGCTCGAAAACCTTCATAACACATCCGAAATTTTAATTGCAGCTTTAAAAATTTTAATTATTTCAATTTATAGTTATAAATCACCGAATATTTTTTTTATTTTATTAAATATAAATTTTCGATCATTTTTTCTATATTAAATTTAAACTTTTCTTTATAATTATATTCTTTATGATGTTTATCATTTTCTGTTTTTATTTAAATTTTTCTAGATTATTACTTTTCAATAATTTAATAATTTAAATCTGCAATTGAAATGTTGACATGGCAACACCTTTTTCCGCCACACACGCAGGTATTGCATCGGCGAAGGCAAGTGTGAAGCGGAATGAATGAGAGGCTCGTCTAGTCCTGTTGCAACATCTAGCAAGTGGACGATTGACAACCAAAAGGGGAGTCTGTCATTGATCGTCAGCGCAAACACGTCGCGAGAACAACGCCAGCAGCAGTAGAAGCAACCGGGACAGCTTCAGCAGCGAACGTGGCGTAGTATCTTCTTGCTCGTACGCGTATCTAACCTTCGAGGTGTAATTGAATGACTTCGAAGCCGGTAGCAAGTTTTTAGCGGATCATGGATCTCGGATCGCGTACGCCCAAGTAGTATCCGACCTTCCTACTACTTTTCGAAACTGCTATCGGGATCGAGGTGTTCTGTTTTATTGGTTTTGCCGTGCGCCTTGCGTAGTCAGCGATCGCACATTCCACTGAAAGACACCAGGTATGGGTCGATCGGTGGTATGGCATCAGGAGTCCGTGTTTGTCGTCGTCGTTCGAGCTGTGTTTTGTTCGATTTGCTATTCCTACGCAAGCAGTTTTCCCATGAAAACTCCTCTATCCGTAAAAATTAGACAAAACTATCTCCCAGTTAAACATTAGAACTCCTTAACTGTTCTCTTTTATCATATAAACTCCCTCAAAATGCATCGAAATGGTAGAAACTAAATGGAGTGTACTTGTATGTGTGTGAAATATGAAATTTTTGATCACTTGAAATCGCCTTGCATGAAAATAAATTTCCCAAGCAATCAGCGATATACTTTCACTTATCTGATGCTGACGCGTTTCTACTTATTTTGTTTGAGACTCGTTACATGTAGTTTTGCATGAATGGACGAACGCGCGAACCAACCACCAGCGGTTAAGGTCGGGCAGAAATATGCTGATTACGATGTTGGAATTTTTCAGACGTTTGTTCGTTACATAACTCTTCATGGTACTTTAGTATCATTATCTTTTTGCATTCAATTCAATTTCCTTGCATTGAATTTGCGGAATTGTGTCTTAGTGGGCCAATGGACCGATCGGCGTTTGATTAGCGAACCATTGTGGGCAGTTGCTTGCGGCTTCTGAGGATGAATTAGCTTTGATGAAATAAAAAAAAATTAAAAAAACAAAATTTCCGGCTTTCCTTTTATCTTATCCTGACCGGGTATGGGACCCGCCACGTTGGCTGGCCCCTCCACTATAATGAGCTAGCCATCGGGCGAGCTCACCCCTTTTCATGCGTTTTAGGTATTTAGGCGTCAAAATAACGAGAACTGGTAATGAATGACACGAAATACGCCGTAGAATACAGCTCATAAATAAAATATTTTTTTCAGTTTTGACAATCTTGAAAACCATCTGCATAGACAGGAAAATAATGCTCCAAATATACAAGTCTGTAATAAGACCTAGCCCAAGCATCCGCAAATATATTGAACGCGTTTGAGCGACGGGTCCTAAGGCGAATAATCGGAGCGAAGCTAGACGGGGACCAATGGCGAGTTCGATACAAGCAGACGAGTTGGAGGTCTCAACGATTGTAAGATTGCGGAAGCTACAATGGCCTGGCCACATGCATCGTATAGACGAACAATATATACCCAAATAGGTATTCGTTGGGAGAACTGAAGGCCGGAGATCAGTAGGGAAACCGAAGAAACGCTGGTCTGATTCGGTCAATGAAGATGGTTCATCGCTGCTTTGTAGTGATTTGAAAGGGAGTTAGATTTCCGTAAAGGACTACAGCGATGGTCTGCTGCTTCGGCGAGAGATGATGGTATTGTTCGTCGAGATTGGCCTTGGCTAAGGACGCGTGAATGGGCTGGCAGGCTAGGGTTACGGTATCGTGGGGCGTGTCCTTTTCCCCAGCACAAGGGCCCACTACCAAAAAAAATCGCATTCAATTGTGGATGACACGACTCGATCCGATGGTGTCGAGGCCGACGTAACCAACTAAGGGTGGAGATTGCCAGAGCAAACAACAAACTGGGCCTGCCGAAAACAGGCGTAGCAAAAGATTGTTCGGATCTTTGCGGTTTGTCTTGTTTTAAAATTGCTTCTTCAACATCTCTTAGTCTGCTGTCTTCGTTCTCAGATGGTGTATTTACAAATGTTTCTTCACATTGCCCAATGGACTCTATGTTCATTATCAAACCTTCTTACTGGGCAAAATTCGAGTATAAAAGAATTGGGCCTTACATTTCAAGCTAACTGAGTTGTCTGTGAACTTTTGGCAGGATATTGTGCTATCTCAAATCACAAAGCGACGAAGATATAAGCGTACACGTATATCATTTCACTCTGTTTACCAAACGTCATAAATCCTAACAGAGCAGATTCCTCCTGCTCTTCTATCTCTTTCCCATTTAATACGCAATCATTTTAATTCAAAATCTTAGCGTTAAGCCGATCCAAATGCGATCGCTCAGTCCGTCCAAGTAGTCTCGTTGGAATAAAACTATTGAATAGATATTGTTAAAAAATTTCGGAGGAAAAATCACGGCCCGAATGATGGCGGCATCTCAAACAAAGCACACGTATCGTCAATATGAAAATGATCAGAAGCTGGCTATTCAAAAGTAAGCAACGAGTAAACAAACGAAAGAGACCAACGAACGTTCGCTAAGCACTCACTTCTCGAAGTACCTTTTCCTCATGTAAACACGGCTCCAAGATAATTATTTTCGCGGAATATTACGGGTTCAAGCAGTTTTCTTTGCAAAGGAATTGCTCCTTGCTATAAATGGCTTTTTGGGGCCAAAATCTGCACGCTTGTTGGTCTTTCCCGATTCAATTTATTGCGAATCATTTGGCGAAACACCCACTTTGGAGATGGTATTGTGCATGTACGAGGTAAAAATGGATTCGCTCATGTATTATTTTAAAGCGACATTTAGGCAATAGTTTATTATTGCATTACAATGTCAAGTGCAGCACGACATACGAGTGAGCAGAACTGTTGATTGCATGGACCTAGGTCACGCGAAAACATGGCTACTATCAAAAATGCGTTGCAAGTGGAGCGGCACTGAATATTATCGATGGTGGCGGGTGCGCAATCACGGGTGTCCGATGGGATTAGCAATGACCAATTCCTGTCATTTAAAGCAGCCGCAGAGCCCGCTAATGTATAGTTTACGTTCCGATCGTACTCATTACACTCGTACTGCTACAACCCTTTCTGTGCCACTAGCGATGCCTTCCGGACGGACTGGAGTTGGCAAAGTGCCCTTTTTGAGCGAATGCGTGCCTGGCGATTTATCGACGTCGGAGTCGTTTCCCTGCGCAACAAAGGAAGTTTGTTCCGGTTAATAAAACCCAAGAATTGCTTTTAGACTTGCTAATATTTCTGTGCAATGAGAAAATTTCCTGGGCGAGACGCTTTTGATCCGCTTGAATCGGGAACAAATTGGAATTTCACCGCACGAAAACGTCATGCCCGTGCACAACACAAATTAATTTTTTTTTTCGCTGGGAGGCGACAGTTCAAATAACGTAGAATGGAGGCAAAAACAAAAGGTTACGCGAAATATTTAGTAAAAGCGGTTATATATGGAAATGAATTATATTATAGTTGGTCCAAAACATCTAAGTTTAGTGCATAAGAATATATGATATTTCGACGGTAAGCTGTAATGTCAAAGAGTGAGCACTGTGTAATAAAAAGCATGAGTCAATCATAAATCAGTCCGTCTCAATCGTAGTAAGTTGATATAAAAAATGGCGCAGCCGGGAAAAGAATAAAGAAAAGATAAAACTGAAAACAGAATTTAAACGGTCAAAATTGATTCAACGTTTAGGGCTCCCGGACCATTGAATTTTGAAGGAAATCTAAGCGGAGAGTGACGTAAGTCCAAAAGATCTTTTATAATTGTTGTACTTGCATTCATAGTGCAACAGCCAGACGATGAGGTTAAGATCGCCATACTATTAAATTTAATGGGCGAGAAAGGCATCGAAATTGTTGAAACATTTAAGCTGAATGATAATGACAAGAAAGTATCTCAAAATATAATCCAGGTTTGACGTATATTGCGATCCGGAGACGTATGTCATAAACGAACGTTTCAAATACCAGGCAGCAGCAACCCGGTGAACCATTCGATAATTTTTTTACTGACGTTACGAAGCAAGTTCAAAAATGTAACTTTGATGTTGATTCGGAAAATATAGTTGATCAAATGGTGAGAGATCGTATTGTACTTAGGATAAACAATACCGGCTTACAGAAGAAGCTTCTGAGAACGGCAAATTTATCTCTGAAAAAATAAATAGTAGAGCTGTGTCGAGTGGCGGAAGTTACACACCAGCAACCAAAAGATGTCCAGCGGATCCAAGGAGAATCTACAAAGGTAAATCAGGTCAAGTCTAATAAAAATACTTTTAAAAGCAATAAGGCTAATTCCTCGAAGAAGAATACGAACTTGGAAAAAATAAATCACATAATAATAAGATACCTGATAACAATATCACTAACTGTAAAAGATGTTTATTTAGCCATCCTATTAATAAGTGTCCAGCTTATGGAAAACTTTGTATGAAATGCAAGAAACCGAATTATTTCGCAAATACGTGCAGGGCTAAGCAAATTAACGCGATAAATGAACTTGATGACATTGATCTTAATGCTTTAGTTATTGGCATGGTAAAAGTGGAAGGAATAGAGAAAGGGGACTCGTGGTATACTAAGATAAAGATAAATGGGAAAGAAATACAATTCGGGTGCTGAAGTATGTAAATATTATTCTGAAGTATGTAAATATTATTCCTTTTTCAGTATTTAAAATGATAGAAAATGAGACAACTATTGTTGAGCCTGTTAAGTTAAAATTGGAGGCATATGCTGGTTACAATTTAGTCGTTTTGCCGCAATAAAACTTAAGATCAAACATAAGGCAGTGGCAAGTTTAGAACAATTCCTATTGCTAATGTGGACTCGTCTCCTCTTTTAGGATTAAAAAGTGTGTTAAGCTTAAATTAATCAAGCGCATAGCTAATCTTAACTGGAACTCTAATTCAAAAGAGGACTTTATTCGGAACAATGGTTAATTATTCAAGGGTAATTTTCCAGACAACTATAAGATTTATTTAAAGAAAGATGCGGTTCGACTCATACATGCACCTCGCCGTATAGCGAGCAGTCTTAAAAATAAAGTGAAGACCAAATTAGATGACATGGAAAATGCAGGAATCATCAAAAGAGTTAATCATCCCACTGAATA
The DNA here is from genome assembly GCA_963969285.1 of Odontomyia ornata. Lineage (NCBI taxonomy): Eukaryota > Metazoa > Arthropoda > Insecta > Diptera > Stratiomyidae > Odontomyia > Odontomyia ornata. The sequence goes on along the minus strand of OZ017741.1, from coordinate 153,782,046 downwards.
GGTCCACAATCTAGTTGTGGTTGAAAAACCCGATAAATCTGTTAGATTATGTTTAGATCCCAGGAAATTGAATTGAAACGTCGTAAGAGAGCCTTATCAAATAACACGATTATCAAATTTATCGTCACAACTCGAAAACATGGAGTATATCACGGTATTAGACCTCAAAGGTTCTTCCTCCAGTGGCAGCTTCCACTGGAGGAAGAAAGTATCGGCTTGCGTGTATTCAGCACACCATTCGGAAGTTATAAATTGCCATTTGAGCTCAATTTTGCTCCCGAGCTATTTCAAAAACTAAATACTAATTATTTTAGTCACCTACCGGGTGTATTCGTCTATTTCGACGATATTTTGATTTTTGGAAAAATAAAGTGGAACACGATAGCAATCTGGCAATATTAAATTTAATGCTATAAAATTGCAACACTGTCAAAAGGTTGTAAATTTCTTAGGCTTGGTATTTTCAAAAGAGGGTGTTAGAATCGATGAATCTCGGATTAAAGCCATTGAAAATATTGAAATCCCTAAAAACCAACCAGAATTGAATATGTGAGAAATTTCATTCAAAATATGTCACAGATAACAGTGCCTCTAAGAGAACTTTTGAAATAGAATTTCCTTCCCCTTCTCAGGCATCCTTCCCCTCTCCATTGATGTATTTACCATCGCTGTAGCTTGCTAACTATATTAAAATACAAATTTTATTAAATACGAAGTGTGACAATTAAGTAAACCTGCGTCCTTGAAATTCCCTTCCTCTCCCCCGGCATTCTTCCCCTCTTTATTGGTGTATTCACTATCGCTATAGCTGGTTTAGTTCGCCTGCTGTGTCACGTTGAGTAGACGAATGTTGGTGGTGCTCGTCACGAAAATGGAGACATGAAATTAAGAGCAACGCGTTGCGATAAAATTTTGCGCCAGATTGGGCGAAACAGCTTCGGAAACGTACGCTAAAATTGTAAAAGTGCATGGTGATAGTGCTCTTAGTCGTGCCCATGTATTTCGATGGCATAATGAGTTTAAGGAGGGGCGTGAAAGCGTGGAAGACCGCCTTGTTCGCCCGATATGTCACCCTGTGACTTTTTTTGTTCCCTAGAACAAAATTGGTGGTCAAAGGAACCCATTTTGAGTCGATTAGGGACATCCCAGTCGAAGCGTTCCAGAAATGTTACGAAGCATGGAAATCGCGCTAGAATCGTTGTATAGCTGCCCAAGAGGACTACTTTGAAGGGGATGGCAGTTGTAGAATAATTTTTAAATATATGGTTTTCATGAAATCAGTCTCATAACTTAATTGTCACACCTCGTATTTCGAAACTGATGCTTCTCAATTTGGAGTTGGAAGTTATCTTATGCAAGAGACCAGACCGGTTTGTTTTGGACCGAAACGTTTGACAAATACGGAACAACAAGATACGCAAATTGAAAAAGAGATGTTGGCCATCCTCTTCGCATGTGAGAAGTTTCACGATTATATTTATGGGCGGAAAGTCGTCATTTTATCAGATCACAAACCTTTAGTGGCAATTTTCAACAAATAAATGTCCCAGGTTCACTCCAACAGGTTACAGAGGATAAAACTAAAATCATTGAAACATGATATTGAAGTCAGGTACCTTTCAGGGAAAAAGATGCACATAGCGAATACACTGTCTAGAAGTATCAAGGAGAAAAAATCGGCTCCTGTTGACTCGACATTAAATACTGTAGATCATACCATCAATGCTAGCGATAGTAGAACGGTGGAAATACGTAAAGCCATTCTTAATGATGATGACTCGAAAGAATTAATAGAGTTAGTACAAAAAGGTTGGCCGAAAAATAAAACTAAAGTTAAAGATATTATTATAAAGTACTGGCAAATTAAAAATGACATTACTGTGAAAATGGTCGTCTATTTAATGAAGATAGACTCATCATTCCAATTGGTCCTCATGCACAGATATTGAATCGTCTGCACGAAGGGCATCTTGGGATAGCCAAAACAAAGAAGCTAGCAAAATTAACTGTGTATTGGCCAGACATAAATAGGCAAATAGAAGCTTTTATAAGTAGCTTTCGGACATGCCAAAAATATCAAAAATCAAATTGTAGGTCTCCATTGATTCCACATGAAATTGCAAATCTGCCATTTAGTAAAGTGGCTTGTGGTATACTTGACTTCCGAGGAAAGCTGTTTTTAGTTTTGATGGATTACTTCTCGAAGTGGTTAAAAGTGAAATTGTTAAGAAATAAGACATCTGAGGAAATTTCGAGAAAACTTAAGGAAATATTTGCTCAACTCGGAGTCCCTCTTATTATTTGAGTCCCTCATATTAAATTTGCACAAGATCGGAATATTGGCTTAATAACCTCTGGTCCGAACTGCCCCCGTAATAATGGTTTAGCGGAGAAAGTTGTAGGGATATAGAAAAGCTTACTTTGAAAATGTGGGGAAGAAGGAAAAGATTTAGAGTGGATTGTTGGCATATAGAAATGCTCCAATTTCGAGTTTATCGGCATCACCAGCGCAACTATTAATGAGCCGAGTACTTCGCTCCAGCTTAGAAGGGAATTATTGAAACTAAAAGTTACTGAAGAAACTTATGAAAAATTGAAAGTAAATCAAGACAGATATAAAACATGCTACAATAGGACTGTAAGGAAAATGAGAAAGGAGGGGTTTCAAATGGGAGATAATGTCATTTACAATAGAAAAGGAATTTGGGAACCAGCTTAGGTTATAGAGTCACATTCAACGCCAAGATCATTTATTATTCAGAATGAAAATAATCAATTATTGAGACGAAATAGCATAAACTTAAGAATTTCAGAGTACACTCCAAGTTTTAAAATGACAGACTCTAAATTTTTGCTTATTAATGAGCCAATGCTTAATAATTCGAATTCTTGCATTCCACATATAAAAAATGAAAAACGGCAAAGTAAACCAACAATGAATGAAAATATAGAAAACAATTTTAAAATAAGTAAAGAATATACACAATCAGGCAGGTTAGTAAAACCCATGAAAAGATGCCAAAGTGCAAATTGAATTAAAACATGGTTTATTTAGGAGCTTAAATTATAAATTAATTACAATGCACAAAACGACGTTTTGCGATTAAGAACAAAAATATCCGCAGCAATTGAAATTCTACGCCCTCGGCCGACATTCACTTGCCGCTTGCTTGGCAATCTTTTTAATTATTTACCCGCACGCACGTATATCACCAAAGCCTCGTCGTCTCGCCACGGAGGTTTCTTCGCGACCCCCTCATTCGTCAAATGTAGTTTGCATTGCGGGACAATGCAATTCGTTGGTAAGTTCCGTTACCACAGAGTTGCCGGGACCGAATTTTAATTGTAAATTTTTTTGTTTTTTAAATTTACAATTCAAATTGGCATTATGTTGGATTTTCGAGCAGTGTGCCTAGGTGACTGCTCGATTACTACAGCGGAAAACGCGGTCAATTAAGCAAGACAGTTGGAGGGGCTGTAGTGCGACGAACAAGAAAATTAGATATCACACAGTGACATCACATGGCGACAGCACTGCAAAATGTAATAGCCTGGGGCTGCGCTGTGCATCTTTGCAGTGGTTGGTACCAGTTGAATTGATGTTGTGACTAAGTTTGATCTTACAGATTAGACCATTTAGCATTATCAATCCAAGAATGCGCCATCCAAATGTTTATTTTGGAAAATTTCAGGATTAACTCTGAATATTCCGATCCTACTGTAAATTCTTCTTACAGATGAAATGTTTTGAATTTTCACCACAAACAAAAAAAAACACTAAAATGATATTCAAATTAGCCAGAAAAACTCATTTTCCATATTATATCACATACATATTGTAAAATGTTCCGATTCTAAGCAAATTCCATTTTATGAGTATGTTCAGACTACTTAGTATTATCTAATACGAGTAGTTGCGTTGACAAAGCAAAACAGCACTATGTTAATATTCGCGCCATTGTTTACAACGGATTCAACCCGACACACTAGTGCTAATTGCATGTTGATAGCGTGAAAATAAAAATATTCAAATACTATTGCTTTATGTGTTCATGACTAGAGTTGAGTCTAAATCATTGTTTATTTATTTTGACGTAATTTACAAACAGACAGACGTATTTTAATGTGAACTATTAACCCACAAGACGTAATCGACATTTATGTGATTTTTGTTTCACCATTCATTTAATTTTGAAAGTGAGGCAGCAAAAACTAAGGGAAAGCGATACGAGAGTTTTTATGAAGAAATTATGGAAGTGATAACGTCTGGGAGTGATAGTACATTTTATTTTATAAAAGGGGGTAAGAACCAGTTGACGAATGAAAGGAGTATGTACTCGCAGCTGTGTTAGATCGAGAAGTAAAGTGTAAACAAGGATTGCATGGAGAAGCACCAGCATCAGACACTGTTCGGATATCAGCTAATTATGGATTTATTGGATTGTGGGCGCAGGTATTGAAATCATGATAAGGTCATATCGTATTTTTGAAATCACGATTTGAATTAATTTAGTAGCCCCTACCCCAACCCTTTGATCTGACCGGAGAACTAAAGGGAGCGCATATTCTTATGGACGAAATAAAGATTATCTGAAAGATACGCAAAAGTGCCATCGAGTCATCTAAAACGTTGCTTTGTAAATAAAATATTCGCCAATTGATATGCCAACTCATAAAGAATTTGCAACGTAGTTGCTCCAATAGAATGTCCGCTGCAAGCTGCAGTAATAATTTCTATGTGTTGAGCAAATTTAAAAATAGGCAAAAATAATAAACATAATCCGACCGCGAGCATTTGGAATAGATTGCAATCGTCTTCGTTTTTCGCTCTATCAAATTTGTTTGTTAAATTAATAACAGGGAAGGCGCGCAACGGAAGAACATGCACCACCTCCGTATGCAATCCATGTCTTCGCAGTCCTCCCACCAGTCGCCTCTCGCGCCTCGGACACCATTCTAGCCACCCCATAAACCCCTGATGCCTAAGCTTAATGGAAATTTATGCAATTTGCATTGAATGCCATTTTTACATTTGCCATTTTTCGCGCTCCCCTTTCGCACAAAACGAAAATATTTGATTAGAACTCGTTGAATGCACCTCGCCTAACTTGCGCTGTGGCGAAATGTGGCAACACTGGGGAAAATGGGGTTGCCGCGAGCTTTTCACGATTAGTGCATCAGCAACATGAAAAGCTTTCGAGCGGAGTGGCATCCAGCGGAATTGGTGTGTCAGTGGGATTGTGGGGCACACCAACACATGCGCGGCGATGGCGCACTTGATGCGATTGTGGGGCGCGATGGAGCTTACACAGTGACTGTGGGGCCGCCGCCTGTTGAACGTCGTCAGTGCCAGTGGGGCAACGGAACAGTTGGAGTGTGTCAACGGATAGTGTCGCATTCGCGAAGTTGTTGCGTGCCATTTCGCTGCTCCTCCCGATCCCGTTGGAGATGGGCTTTTCCCGCTGGGCGTGAAATGACCGTTGACTACTTTCTAATGTGGGAATGAAAAGTGTTTGAGCGTAACTGTTGCGCCATGTGTAGGATACGAGATGAGTGCAGGAATTCCTGATGAATGGTTCATATTGGGACAGTACCGATTTGCGGAATAGCAATGAGTGGAAAGCAAAGTGCGTTTGGAAACTCCGAGGTAACCCAATTTTCGCTTGTCAAATTAAAATTGGTGCTGATAAAATCGAATTTATTTTAGGAATGTTCAACACTCTACGAGTGATGGTGAGAAACTGAGTTATTTTCGCCGTAGATATCCAGCTGTCCATCACGATGAATATTTGAAACGCAATAACTATGGCGTGATCTAAAGATTATTCACAATCTATAGGAATTCCTAGTGATAGTTTTTATTGAAAAGAAGAGATAATTTGACTAGTTGCTCTGATTGTTATGTAGTTTATCAAAAGTTCCTAATAAGATAAGCAAAATATTTGTCAAAACCTATTAATTTAGTTATTTTTAAATTTATATGTAAAGCTGATGAAATTGAAAAACCTAAAAAATTATTTTTTAAGGTTAAGGAAAAACCTTTGGGTCATTAGAGCATCTAATTGAGTCCTATGAAACTGTTTTTATAATTAAAATTGAATAAGTTTTTCATGATGCCAAATACTTTTTTATGATGCCAAATACTTTTAAATTATGTGTTATTAAAACTTCCAAATTTTCCCATAAAGGTTTTCATAAGAAAAAGCTGCATCTGCAATGCATGTTTATTTGAGATAATTTCTAAAGAAGTTTAATAAAGTTTGATTTTGAATTATTTGTCGATCTGTTCGGTTTGCTCTTTCTAGACTGAGTTTAATTCATTAATTCTGAGAACATTAGAATAGTGATGATATGTTCCAATTTAACACTACTTTTTACATTGTGAAACTTGAGACTGTGATATTTTTTATTTAATCTTTTTTTATATTTATTTTCAAAATGCTATTTTTTTATTGTAAAATTAATTACAAATTTTGTCATTTTGCTCGAAATAATTATTAGAATTAAAAGTTTTCAATATTACATTGACACAAAATTTATTGCAGTTTTCTATGACTGAAAATTTAATCTGTCGATTTTCAAAAAAAAATCAATTGGATCTAAAGATTTTCGTATGAATCCGACTTTGATTAAAATGTAACAATTTTTAGACGCACAAGTCTTTTGTGCTAATTTAAATATTTAAGCAATGCAAGTAATCAGGCAAACATTCTCACCGAAGGTGTTTTATAAAAAAATTATAACCGAAAAAAATCTGGCCAAATAAAAGCTTGATTAATAGTTAATTTTTGATTTAAGTAATTGCTATCCACATACGTATCGTATTATTGACCGACCCATTTTGAACGAATAGAGGTTACCATCAGAGTTCAATGAGTTTCCTTTTTCAATCGATGTCCAAAGCCCCGTTCCTAACCAAAGGTGTATTTGTAAGTCTCAACACGCCTTCGTGCGAACAAATCTAATCGAACATGAATAGTTTACATTTTTGGAAAAGCAATTATAGCACTTAAAAAACAGTATGATATGCTACAAGTACTTCGTTTGGAATCACTTAACAATAAAAATTCCTGTCGTCCTTTTTAAACGTATCAAATTATTTTGAATTTTTAAATTCTATGAAAATTTTGTAAAATAATTTTACAAGACCCTAATAAAATTGCAACCTCTCTGCCTGTCCGTCCGTCCGTGCAAGTTTTCTCGCAAACCACTGTTACAACGACGGAAGTCACCGCAGTCGCAGACATTAATATTTGGCAGAGGATTACCTATCCCGGGGTAGCATACGCTAGCGCTCAGTCTCGTCTCACGCTGGTCCACCTTACACACAAAGACTTGAAAAAAAAGAAGAGGAGGAAAAGGGAGACCATTTTGACAAATGACATAAAATGGGGATTAGCTATTCACGGCCGGCTTATTAAACATCAAAAATGTTATCAAATCACATTACAATCGTTTTCTAGGCAGATAAATATCACAACAAAACCCTTGTAAACTTAAAAAATTACTACAAATTACATATTTCATCCACATTAAATACGAATTCAAAAAGAATATTTTGATTAAAAATAGCAGGAAAAAAATTATTAAGAAACAAATAGTTACGAGTACTTATCCCTTTTGGAATCCTGTGAGCGCTCGCAAACTGGAACAAGGGGGAAGGGGTAGACTGTTTTGTTTTTTCTCTGGTTGTCATTTACGCACTGGGTGTGGACCTTCCATGCTCGCAAGCTACCCACTAAACATCTTTCCTGTCAACCCGAGAATCCAGCCTGAAACCGTTTGAAACACTACTTCGGGCCATGTCTCGTTTTATTATGTCGTAAGGCACATTCAAGGTGGGGAATCCCTCCTCTAGCAGGAGGGCAGAGGGCAAGAGAAATTCTTCTTCTTCTTAGCACTAAAGCTTATAGCGCCGTCAACTGTCCAACTGTCCATCGACCGCGTCCTCCAATTTCGAAATCCGAGCAGCGATGAATTGTCTTCGTCGACCGAGTCAGACCAGCGTTTTCTCGGTTTCCCCACTGGTCTCCGGCCTTCAGTTCCCCCAACGAATACCTTTTTGGGTATCCGTTGTTCGTCCATACGATTCGTGTGGCCAGCCCTTTGCAGCTTCCGCAGTCTTATAATCGTAGAGACCTCCGGGTCGTCAAAATTTTCATACATCTCATGGTTGTATCGAATTCGCCATTGGTCCCCGTCTAGCTTCGCTCCGATTATTCGCCTCAGGACCCGTCGCTCAAAGGCATTCAATATATTTGCGGATGCTTGGGTTAGGGTCCATGTTTCAAACTCATAGCATAACACAGGTCTTAGCACAGATTTGTATACTTGGAGCTTTGTTTTTCTGTCTATGCAGCTGGTCTTCAAGATCGTCAATAATGAATAAAATATTTTATCTGCGAGCTGTATTCTTCGGCGTATTTCGTCTCTTTAATTGCCCGTTTTCGTTATTTTGGCCCCTAAATACACAAATTCGCTAACATTCTCGATACTGTATTCGCCAGGTGTGATATTTTGTGTATTTGAGGTATTTTTCCTTGACTGCGTCATGAGCTTTGTGAGAAATTGCCAGGTAAGAAATCACCTAGCCCAGAAGTTCCCGGCTGCTGTGAGTCGTTTTTATCTTTTAGGACTGCCTCTGTTCCTGCGTGAAATCAAAAATGAAGCACAATTAATGACTGTTAACATAACAATGACTTTATTCCATTGATTATTTCTTTAAATACATTATTTTTGCAAATGTGCAATTTTTGTCCAGCGCGTGCCCACAGGTATATATTTCCCGACAATCATTTCCTGCGCGTATAATTATTTGCAACAAATATAAAAGTTTGATATTCTTTGCTCTAAGAAAAATGATTACCTATGATTATGTAGTAGCAGTATTTCAGGCGTGTGTAATTACTAAGCATAAATTTGCGGACTTAAGATATTATAGGTATTTGAACTTTATTGAATAATACGTATTGGAAATGAGTATTAATTTTCTTTGCAATTGTTGCTTATTCTAACAATTACTTATTTTCTTTGGAACTATTACTTATTCTAACAGCCACATGGTTCCATTTGTCAACCGACCCAAGCATTACTGCGGCTATACTAACCGGGCTGAGCTCTATCTTCTCATTGTAGAGGTCCCGTCGCAGTCTGAGCCATTTTGTGCACGAAAAAATTGTGTGGCAGGCATTGTCTTCCTCTCCTGCGCAAAACCAACAATCGAGGGACCGTGACTTACCAATCTGAAAATACTCAAGGCCTCTCAAAAGCTGGGTCAGATAGAAGTCAGTCTCACCATGCCTTCGATTTAGCCACAGTGTCACATCCAAGATGAGGCGCGCAGTTCACCTTCCCTTCGTGCAATTCACCCAAGACAGCTGCCAATCGTTGAGTGAGCGCTGTCTCTCCTCGCGGACAATCGTCTCCTTCGCGGGCAACCGTCTCCCTCGCGTCCTCGCTTCGACTCAAGAAAATAGCCAGGCACTCTCTTCCAAGGTGGATGACAGGTATCACGCCTCCGATAACCCTCACCGCCGAATCAGAGACTGTCGAATGTGAAGATGCAATCCTTCCTCCCTGTCTTCCAGTGAAAGTTTGGTGACATTCAGTTCCGTGGAAATGAAGTCATTGCGTCTAAAGTGACAGTATGTTTGTGTCATCGGTACAAAAATGAGTTTTGAACAAAGAGCTAATACCAAATTTTGTTTTAAAATCAATAAAGCGTTTACCGAAACATTTGAATTGATGAAAAGTGTTTCTAGCGATGGTTGTCTATCTCGTGCCAGAGTTCATCAGTGGTTACACATTTCAGAGATGGTCGTGAGGACATAAGTGACAATGCACATGCGGGCCGTCCAAAATCAGTGACCACCGAAAACTCCATTGAAATTGTGCGGGAATTTATCAAAAATGAGCCGAAATCAAAGTTGAAATTCATGGAATTGAAGTTTAATATCTCCAAAACATCGATTTATCGCATTTTAACCCATTATTTGGCCTGCGAAAGGTCTCTCAAGGATTTTTCCAAAATAAACGAGACTTTTGTCATAAAAATTATTTTGGTGACTGATTTTTTGACTAGAAATTTTATTTTAACCATCAATCACTCACCGTATTCGCCTGAAATTGCTCCCTGTGACTTCTACCTATTCAAAAAATTGCATTTGGCCATGAAAGGGAAACACTTTGCGACCGTAGAGGGCATCCAAAAGGCTTGTACCGACATCCTGAAGGACATTCCGATAAGTGTCCTGAAACAATCTTTCGAAAAGCTTTTGGATCGCGCAAAACAGTGCATCGGGGCCGGAGGAGTTTCAGTTTGGTTTATATAATTTAATAAACTTGACACTTCACTCCTTCGAATTCTGATTTTTATCGAACGAATTACAATCAAATTTTAGTTGTATTTCTTTCTCTTTTACCACTCCCAAACTTCTGTCACTAACCTTTGATAAATCTCCTCGACTCAAAGAAACTTTTGTCTTCCAATCCAAATAAAGACCTTAACAATGACTTAACATATTGTAAAGGTCTTTATTTGGATTGGAAGACGAAAGTAATGGTGCCAGTCTCCTAAGTGAAAGAACCACTTATTCTTTCACCCGGGCCATTATTGGCTATCAACATGATAGCACATTTTCTTGGCCCGATGGAGACCAGCGTTTCCAGCATAGGGCTGGTGCCAGCATACTGCGGCTTCGTTGTGGGTGATGGACACTCCTCTGGAGCTGCCACACGCCATCGCCCACAGGGCAGCTTCCAATGTTCCACCCAGAGCACGGACGTCGGGAGATAACATCACGAATCTCACGCAGAATTTACTGATGATCACTGGCTGAGTGGTCCTCTAATACTCTCCAATTCTGTACACGTCCGGGATGGTTCTTTCACAGCCAATATGGTAGAAACTCGGTGCATTACTGTTGCTTAGTACGACGAGCGTCATCCTGGCCGTCATTTCTAGGATTCGTTTTCCCCGCGGATCTGTTTAAGTCATGCCCCATTCGATTGCTTTCGCGTTGAAGTCTCCACCAACGAGCACGTTGCCGTCTGCATTCGAGACAGCGTCCTCCAAATCATTGAGCTTGGCTTAGAAAGATGATATCGATTCGTTTGACGTTAGGTACACACTAAAGTAGGTGGTCCCTGAGCACCAAATCCACTCAAAACCGCCCCCCCGTCCACAGCACACAACCAGAAATCATACTCCGAACCCAAGTGGTGGCAGTCCCAGTTTGATCAGGAGACCATGCTGCCGAACTTTTATCATGATGTTGGTCACTCAGCAGCAAAATGTCGGTTTTTGTCCCTCGCAAACTGCTCAAGAAGATTTTGGGCGGTTGAGCTACGGTTCAGGCTTAGCTACTGGAGGCGGGTCATAGAAGCTCTGATTTTGTCTTGGCTAGATCTTCCGGAAAACCCTGCATTTTCCTGATCCCAAGACCTGCCCAAAATCCGGTCTTGGATCAGCATCCTTGCAAAGAATACACTGTGCCTCCTTTGTACACTCCATAGTGTACCATAGCCAAGGCATTTGAAATATTGAAGAGGCGTTGCTCTTCGCCGTATCCTACAGGCAACCCACCCTATTCTTACTTTGCCCTTGTTCAGGAATTGTTTGGCGCCCTTTTCGATCAAGTCAATGATGACCAGGCGTTGTCCCCTATGGTTTTCTTGTGTCAGCCTCGCTTTGATCCTGCCCGCGCGAGGGGACTCCCTCTTAATGGCCTCCTGTACCTCGGCTAGATCCATGACGCAATGTCACTTATTTCGATCGTTGCCATTGGCTCGAGCGTGACCATAGTTGCGGTTTTGCCAAGGACTTTCTTTACTGCGTCGCAGAATGCTTCCTTATTGTCGGCCTATGCTCTGAATTCGACCAGTGTGTGGCCTCCGCGTTGATCGCACTGCTTTAAAAGCACCGTTGGTGTCTTCGTGGCTTACATTTCCCCTCATATCCCGCAGCACCTCTGCGCAGGATCGGCCATCTGGAGATTTCACGAGCAGCGCCTGCTGCCGGGGTCTTCGTCGGGCCTTTTTTCTCGCCTGTTTTGCATCAGGCTTTTCTTCTTGTTGAGCGTCCGTGTGAACTTTATTTTCTGGCACTTTTTGAAGGAGTTTCTTTGTGGCTTTCTTCGCTCGTTTTGTCAGCACTGTCTGGAACTCAGAATCTGGCATTCCATGCTCATCAAGTGCCTCTTCCTTCTTTCTTTTATCCCGACCTCTTTCGATTGGGTTAGACGCTATTCTTTCATTGATGTTTGATGGTGGAGCTATCTGTGCACGTCCTGCAGGCTTCGCCCTCTTTATGAGTACAGGGACAACAAATACCTCAGAAATTGAAATTCACTCAACTTTGTTAATAATAGTATGAATTGTAGATTTTACATTTTAGCCCATAATATCGAAAAGCTACCTTTAAATTTCTTGAAATTTAGCTATTATATAGATTAATATAAGATCTTTATGGAAATCCAATCATAATCAAGTGAGTTATAGCCATTTTAATTGTACGTATTACAACACCAATAACACGCATTGATGGGCGATACATATTTCAAATTGGCCTTGGCACTCTAATTATCTTCCAATTTTCATGAAAATTTAAGGATTAGTTTTTAATTTGAATATCTTCAATCTCCCGAGCATTCAGAAAAATTATTTAAGCTGAAACAAAATGGTGGCTGCGACTTGCTTATGAAGGAAACTCTGCATCTTTTGCATAAATTTGAACGATTTCATACCCAAGTATTGGATGAATAATTCAAGTCACCGATTTACGCTATTAGAAGACTTGATTCGAACCCTAGGATAGTTACAAAGACCTTCTGGTAGGAGCACTCTCCTACTCAATTATCTTGTTTTTTTTAGGGGTTTTCGGTTGTCGCTTACTTCGTCCGTGTGTGTAGTCGCCTTTTTGGTCCTATGGTTATCATTTCAGAGCTGGGAGCCCATGCGAGGGTTGGCACAAGCCCTTATGGGATCAAGAGCTCGGAGCCAGACTAATGCTAATCGGGAATCCGTGTCAACCGAACCTACACCAGCAACCCAATAGTGCGAACTTGAAACGTACTCAGAGGTCTGCCAAGGTTTTACCGGGATGGAGACGGTATGATACTCGTAGTTGAATTGAAGCGGTTCACACACGAGTGTCACCTCGGCGCTACCGTGTAAAACAACTAGGCCCAAACCCAAAGCATCATATCCCTCAACACAAAGCATCAATTCCAGTTTGTTGTCCAAAGCGTAGCCCTCCTGTCATCCCAGGAGAGAACCTCAGGGCGCCCCCCATATCCTCGGGTCCGTGGGGGTGGTGCACGCTCCCCAAAGAATGCTAGCCAACAAGAGTGCTCCTGTCGACCGGGTACGTGAGGGCGGAACCCCCCAAAGCTCCCTAGCCTGCAAGAGTATTCCTGTCGCCCAGCATTCTCCCTGCGATGAACCGCTGACACCTTAAAGAACTGGGAAACTAACTCTAGCCCCACGTAATGTATCAAACCGTTCTGGGCTATACTCAAAAATCTTAGATAAATTTACACAGAAACTGTGAATGTCATGCAAGTTTTTATGCATTCTTGAGTCTGCATAAACTTATGATGATTTGGCAGGAAAACAGAGAAAACTTATTCTCACTAGACTCTTGAGTTAATTACCAAAATTTGCGGTGAATTTTCCAATTGAAAAAAAAAACTAATTTTGAAGGTGTCTTCCAATTTCAGAACACACCCTTCGTAGTGAAGATGGGTGGATATAAAGTATCCGTGAAGGACTGCAGCGATGGTCTGCTGCCACGGCGAGAAAGGATGGTGGGTTTCGCCAAGATGGGCCTAGTCTGAGGATGCGTAAATGCGGTGGCATGCTAGCGTTGCGCTGTTGTGGGGCGGGTTCTTTTTCCCAGCCCATGGACCCACTGCAAAAAAATTTCGCATCCCCAAATTTAAAGGTACAAATACATATCGACCGGAGTCGAGCCTGAGGTAACCTACTAAGGCTTAAAATTGCTAAGGCAAATGACAAACCGGGCCTGGCGAAAATAGACGGGACTTGAGAGAATTTCGTCGTCACCGACAATATTAATGGCCAACAAATAAGAGTGGGGCATCTAGCTGGCAGCGGTGCCGGATCCGGATTTAACATTTAATGCCAATTAATAACATAATAATATAAGAAAACCAAAAGGGTACTCACCAACATCCTCCACGGGCGTCCGTAGATGGTGTGGGTGAAGCCTGAAAAATTTTTGCAAAAAAACAATCGATTTAATTGATTTGGAATCCTCTTTCACTGGGGATAATGGTCGAGATGCGAATGTACTAAATATTAGCAAAGATTTTACAGATAAAAATTTTTTATTTAGTTTAGTGTACAAGCTCAGCTCCTGATGCAAACGTTCAATGCTTCCTCGACATAAATTCGTCGACAATGTGAAAAGGATGTTGTAGCGATGACGCGTGCAAACCAATAACATTTATTAATCGATGCTCGATGAGGTCTCCTTGAATGTAATCCAATAAATTGTTTGACTACTTCTCGCACAGAGAATCCAAAACTTGTTCGATTTCGATTTGGACTCGGTCGACGTTTGAAAATTGCTCAACTGACAAGGACAATGCAAAAGCAAACGACAAGGCTACAGTTTTCACTAATTCCGTACATTAATTTTTCGCTAATGCGACACTCTTCATTATTTTAACGTTGGATTGCGAATAATTTTGTTCATTTTCAAATATTTAAAGGATCACTGCACTGTCCAATATTTTCTAGTTTTGCCCACATATGTTTATAGTTCTTTCAGCAATGTCGCCACTTTCTGGATGAACCCAAGCACAAACTAAAGGGTTTTCAATTGTTTTACCAACACTAAGGGGTTCAATGCAAATAAAACTTACACACAGTAAAAGTCTTCAAGCTTATAATTTTTACGCGAAGAAGATCTTTTCGAGTTTTGAATGGAGTATTCTTAGAACGACACTCAATTACTTTTTCTGTTCGGGAAGCTGCAAGACCCCTAATGTACCCAGAATGCTTAAAATTGCTGTGTTGCAGTCACCACCAAAGAAACTCACACATTCTGAAACAACTTCATTTAACATTTCCGATAAACCTTTATCGTTAACGTCGTGTTGGTACATACCAACTCCAGTATGCTTTGGTTCTAGTTTCACGTACTTAAAGGATCATTCATTCGACGTGCTATAGAAAGCTTATGAGATTCACATCCATTCTTCGAATTCTATGTTTGGCAATTTCTTCACACGAATGCATTGAAGCACCGTTTTCCGGTACTATACCATATCGAACCTTCGACTCGTCTAATACCACACTTACAAACAGTTCAGTAATCCAAAGATCTGTTTCTCGACATGTGAGTCTGTTAGCAAGTGCAATACGACTACACAAGAATTTGAATACCAACTCCCTGAGTGTGTCGCTCAATACAATGCAAGCGTATTGAAGAAAGATATCAAGTTCTAGAACTGAAGTTTCCTTGACAATGGTATAAATCACCAATATGCAACTATCTGACATTAGCCACCCTATCAAAGGTCCATTTCTCTACGAGAAAGTAGCTTTTCCATGCAGGTAATAAAACACCGAAGGTGCGCTTATGCTGTGGGTGGGTAGCAATGAAGACGAGATGGGTTTGGTTCAATCATACATGCCGCGAGAACAAATTAACATTTTTATCATTTTACATTCACGCGAACCTGACACAATTGCCAACATTAAATGCCAGCGACAACAATAGAATTAGACTCAGTTTTGGTCTTGAGAAACCAAGGTACATGTTTCACTGCCGACAATAATCTTTTATGATTCTTCTTCATTTGGGAACAATTTTGGGGCCACTTCGTATTGAAAGTTTCACTAATTTCCAACTAGCACGGTCACTTTTCATATAAAATCACTCGAGGGTTGTTTCAAATTCGTATGCACAAAAATTCATGAAATAACGTGTAACGGCCGCTGCGCGTGGAATTATCACTTTGATCGCGAGTTAAATTTCCCGGCCAGCTGTCGTCAATTTGATAATGTCGATAATTTTCCATTCCTCGATGCGGAAATATCAATTAGAACGCGCCTCCATTAGGTAATTTCGATTATAATATCTGCACAATGACGAAACTAATCTCATTTTAACGTATCGTCGTTTTCCCGACGTGCTCGCTGTGGCGATCTAAAGCAGACTCCCGGTTTTGCCAATCGTCCACTTACGGCATCTTTCGCATCGGTAGTCCACGAGCGCAGTTCATCCGTCTATATTGATTGCATTCGGCAATGCAATTTGTGGATGAGCTGCGTGAAAAGGTGTGGTCGTGTCCTAGTTTTGGTTGTAAATTTGAATAATTAAATTTTTCAAATCTGCAATTAAAATTTGGATTAGTATTATGGCGGTTTTCGAGCAGTTTGCTTAGGCGACTGCTCGATTACTACACCTTTGTCCCTGCCAGCACTACAGACTACAATTTTATATTCACATAGTTAATTCAAACAGATATTTATTCAAATCCTAAAATTAAGGACTTGAGCTTGAATTGAACCCGCATTAGACGGAACACAAAACTGATAGTCCACTATTGATGTACAAGATTCCTTAGCCTCACCAAACTAAATTGTACACTTCAATTACAGTAGAATTTTCAATTGTTATGACAGTCATTACTTGTAAATCCGGTTGTCATGCCTTTCGAGTATAACTTCCACAATTTCCTTGCGTATTAAGCCCACATTAATCATATGAAGTTTGCCTTAAGTTACGAATAATTTTGCATTCGTTTTCATAGTTGTAACAAAAATAATTTACACAAGTTAACTTAAGAGATTTTATTAAAGGTTTTCCTAGAGAGACTCCGAGGTTGATAGTGGAGGTGGTGTGTGATCCTAAAATCCTGCGTCTTTGGGAAGTCTCACACTCTGAGAGTAAATTGCCTTCAATTTTCTTCCACAAAAACAAAAACAAAGGGAACTGCATAATTTATTTAATTGATATAAACCCAATTTGTTGTGAAAAAATGCAATTTATATCTTCTTTGTGGTTCGAGTTTTGATTTAAAAGCATAATCCTCATAAAGATCCTTGATTATTTAAACGGAAATACGAATGCCAGTTTGATTTCGAAATTTTGATTCACAACTTAAACACTAATGAGGAAGTCACGAACCATATGTGTAATGCACTATTCAAGCAAGTCTAACGAAAATCAAAACCAACAATTTTTTTTACCATAAGATGCACTTTTCCGAGTCTGCTGCGGAAGAATTATACCGACAATTATTACATCATTTGTATATGTTTTCTACTGTGCTTCATAGTCAGGTTCTGCAATTCGATCTTAGGGAAATGAAAATTGTTGTTTTCTTTCTACTTCAGGGCTAGTTATGATTCTTTAGAAAAACGACATGTGAGCATCATTTTGTTGGAACTTTCCGTTCTAAGCACTCAGGAAATGCACAAAATGTTTATCGAGTTGACTCTGTAGTTATGATTATGCAGTTCCTATGACTAGGAAGGTTTCATACGACTTCAAAAACAATTTTTTATCTTCTTTGGAAAACGAACGAGTCAGGAAATTTCGCTTCAGAATTACTTTAAAAACAAATGAACTGGATTCAAACTAGGTGTCAGCAATTTTTTCACTAGTGTGAGCTTCTGTTTGTTTGCTCGTTTGCATTTCCTTATCTTCTTAGGAAAAACGGCAAAAGCTTTAATATAAAATTGAATATATAATTATTTTAAAACGCTTTCCATGCATAAAACACTTCTTTTTAAATAATTTACGAAATATTTATTAATATTTGTATAATTATGAAAAATGCCAGACATTTTCTCGAAAGTTTTCGAAAAATTTCTTTTTGACACCAACGAATGGTCCAAACTGCAGATGGTGGCAATTGACATGCTTGCAAAAATGCAAAGATAAATGGCAGGTCTGGAGTGGGCACCAGATTGCATTCATTTGGACGCGAAACACCAAGAAAAGATATTGCAAATTTTCATTAGCTTTTTCATATCGTCCCTATCGGACACGGGCGACACGCGAGATGTGATCTCTTTGTGTGTAACAATTCCTCGCGGATACGGATGGGTGGCGGCGTGTCGAATGAAACTTTTCCCCATCAGACCCGCAGCCAAGTAAAAAGCGCGATTATAAATCACGAATTTCAAAAAATTCAGATGATGGAAAAAGATACATTGTGTCGTCCGAAATGTGTCCAATTAAAGATACTCACTTGTCATTTTTAGAGTGTGGAGGAACGAAGCTGGAATGGCGACGCGCGTGTGGTAATCGGGACAAAAGGAAAAGTACCTTTTAATTGAGTGCAACAGATGCCCCGGCTCTGAGCATTTGGCGTGCAATTTATTTATTTTTTCCTGCAAAGGACTCACAGCTTGAAAAATGTACACCAGATGATGATCGCTGCCGCGTTTGCTTTCATTCGCCGGAATCGTGCCATTAATTAGAGTAAATTTAGTGGCTAAATTTGTTCTGTTGAAGGGAAACACATCAGTATTCGATTTTAAGTTGTCTGGAATGAGACGGCAAAAAGGCAGAAATGCAAGGGATTGAAAACACTTCCCAATTTTACTTTCAAAGTTCCATAAAAAATCATTTGGAGAAGCGATAATTAGCTTTCTCACACTCCAGCAAACCTTTCTACAAATATTAGGAGCTCTCTCTCTCTTTTATCTTTCCTTCTTCCTGCGATACACCAAAAGATCCTTTCTCACAATATTTACGCAACCGAGTTGAAAATGGTTTTTATTTATCATAAAACTTTGCAATGATTCCTTTCTCATTCTTCGCTTTCTACTTTCTCTGCGAATTTCGCCTCAGACTTTCTCTACCGTTTATTTTTTGCGTTCATTCTGGTCGGTTAACATTTGCATATGATTACAAGAATATTTCAATAGACTTGTTTATTGCTTAACTTACCGGAAAATCATATTCAACAAAACATTTAAAAATCTTTTGGAGTGATTCTAAACTTTTTTTTTCTTTTCTGCTGACTTTAAGTTACTTTTTCGTACTTTTGGGTACGGAAGGATTTCACGATTTTTTAGGCCGATATTTAAAAGAAAAATAAATTTTCTACGATAATTTCTTTTTATTTTGTGCATTGAGAACACCTGCTGAATATTGGGAAGAATTTCGTTTGATAAATAAGAAAGAGTACAGAAAATCACGATAATTTTACCCATAGACAATTCAGTGCAAAAGATGTAGCTTCAAGAAATCAAGGAACGAATTTTCGAAACCTGATTAAATTGTCTCTCAACGGAGTTCAGCTTTTTCATAGACGATTTTTTATGTTATTTCCTATCTGGGGAGTGCAAACAATGATGCTGTTTCCGCTCCTTTCTCGATAATATGCATGATCCATAAAACCACCTCTAGTATAGCAAATATTCGCGCTTGAACATAGAGTCAGCATTCCTAGTGTTATCGTTTTTAGGGTAATTTGGCTTAAGAACCTTGCACCAGTTCCTTCGTTGGCCCTAGATCTATTTTTGCAGAAGGTCGCATATGCTTAACCAAATGGTGACTTCCAATAAAAGCTATAAGTCCTGTCAGAAATTTTGACTCGAAATTTTCTCCTGGAACCTGGAACAGCACAGATCCTGACAATGAGCATACCTGACTCAGCAAATTAATCCGCTATCATGTCCTCGTGAGAATCTTCTTGGCTTTCCTGCTGCCGCAAATATCAGAACAGATTTGAAGACCCTCCTTTTACTAAGCCGTCAGAGGGAGGCAAATTTAATAAGGCATTGAAGGCATTGTCGGGTGTTACGCCAACGCCCCAGTAATTCCCAAGTATTGCAGCGTATCTAAACAAAATGTCCCCCAGGAGCGGTCTACTTTGTGCTACTGTTATAACCTTGTGCCCGGAGTACCTCTGGCCTCTTCCAATGGTACCCTGGTCTCCACTTTACTCTACACAACCAAGTCCTTTAATCTTCACCTTTTGGAATGAAGCACCAGTTGTACGCAACAATTCCACAATGTATTTCACAAGGTATTAAAAGATTTCACAATGTAATTACAATTATGTTTCTACTCGTTATTTTCAACGCCAGCAGCCATATTCCTTTTCCAGCGCCTCCGGAGAGCCTTCACTTTGACCTCCCACCTGAACTGCTGGTCGATTACGCGGGCTTCTTCCCTGAAACGGCTGCGCTCGTCCTCGGTCACCGCCAAGCGTGCTAACCGGCGGAGGTTCCCTAGCTTTTGTCTGGGAAGGACTCGCTGACATCCCCTGATGCGTTTGGAGAGAACCTCGCTAGACGTGACCGCCTTGGCCGGGGCCTTCTCATGCCTGGCCCTATACACCTCGATTGTGATTGGTCAGCGCCCGGCGCGGGGGTTGCTGGCTGGTACCTGTTCCAAGCTCGGGATGGCGGGACGGGGTGTGAACTCCGCTGGTGGCCGGGTTACGGGGTACCGTACGAGGGGAGGGCGCCCTACGCGCCGGGGTAGCTGTGCGCTTGGTGACCTTTACAGGTCACGAACACTTATTTAGCCGATTTTTTACCTGTTTTTCACCATCGTACGTGCTGTGCATGGAGGCCTTGGGGCGCGTTTCGGTGGCTCCGAGGTTGTACGTACAACCACAGACCTTGGTAGCGAATACGTGTCCTCGGCTCAATGCTTAGTGACACCTGCGCGTAGAAAAATCTGCAACGGAGGATCACACCGAAACTAACTTATCACTGTATCCTCGGTTCAATGCCTAGTGACACCGACGCGTATAAAAGACTCATAGAAAATAGCAGCAACACGTAGGAAAATACTGGAAATGACTGAACGGTGTCCTCGGCTCAATGCCTAGTTGCACTGACGCGTATATAAGACTCGTAGAAAATAGCAGAAACACGTAGAAAAATACTGGAAACGACTGAACTGTGTCCTCGGCTCAATGCCTAGTGACACTGACGCGTATATAAGGCTCGTAGAAAATGCTGAACCTTCCTCTATCACGAACCGTTGCTTTTATTGGGTAAAAAAGCCGATGCTGCGTAGACCTCAATCGCCAACCCTACTGACCAAAATCCCAACATCGTACAAGAAATTGTTCTGGAATCCGCATGCTGTACAAAAACCCAATTCCATAAGTTCATCCACCGCACGTCCAATACCACAATATCATTTTTCTGCACAATATGCATTTGCATTACTTTCCTCATTTCCCCTCAGTCATAAAATTAAGTCAGTATTTCAACCTTATTCGCATTGTTTATTTTTTAACTCGTGAGGACACATGTTGATAATGCGCGCTTGAATGTTTCGTATGTCATTTTCATGCGGTGCGTATTAATTTGTTTCATTTTTGTTTTTTTGTATGTTGGGTTGGTGCACGCTTTCCGCTAGATATTATTTTTCTTAGTCAAGTGGTTTGTTTTGGTTTTTATGCGTAATATTTGATATTTTGTTAGTCACGTGGTATGTTCTTACATGTGTTTTTTGCTAAATATGATTTTACTTAGTTGAGCGGTTTGTTTTGTTGAAGTGTTGCTTTCAGGCAGGACATGTAACAAAGCAGTGTTCTGATAATCGTATAAAGTCACAATGACAGCTTGGCTATCAAGGTCTATGACTTGTCAAAAGCATTTATCCCAGCAGTTCGCTGGTTTGCATGGCCTTTGCAAGAATTAGCTCCTTCCATAGAAGATATATATATATATATATATATATATATATATATATATATATATATATATATATATATATATATATATATATATAGATAGATATACCTATCTATTTATGAATGTAGCTGGTTAGTGACACCGTTAAGTTAAGGTAAAATGAGGGCATGTGTTTAAGTTTTCCTCCTGGTTTTGTGCAGATTAACTGATATCCCGCTTTTCTGACACTAACCTGACTGGAAATGAATTTCGGCATATCTAAATGGGCAATTTGTGTGGTGCTGACCATATCACCTTCTCGGGTGCCGATACATTCGATCAAGATAATTAGATACTCCTACTATCTATAAGCGAAGGCGCGTAAGGGGCTGTAGTACTAAAGCAAAACAAAAAAAGGGCATTAAAACCTAATACGGAAACAGTGCAGCATGCTTAAAGCGGGCCTAATGGAGCCCTGAGTTAGACATGCTGAATGCGGGCTTAATAGGCACGTAGTTAGGCATACCTTACATGATTAATTTCGAAAATTCTGTATTTTTCCTAATGCGGAAAGTGAAACAAATGTCTAAATTAAGATTTTCCAAAGAGTGAGATTAGGAATTTGGCATTTTTCCTAATTTTTTTGCTTTAGCACCCTTTTGGGTCTTCGCTTAGTGATAGTGAGAATATCTTTTTTTTTTATCAACAGTATGGACGTCCGAGATGGTGATATCGTCAGTACCACGTTTTGGCCGCAAGTCCTTCCACCCAGCTGCGATACATTCCTAATTTCAGCATGCCTAATTCCTGGCTTCTTTAGAAAAGATCGTGCCTAATGCGGGTCTGATGGGTCCCTAATTAGGCATCCCTGCCTTTTCTGTTTAGGATTTATTTAGGAAACCCCCATTAACCCCCATTAGGCCATAATGCCGAACGTAGCACATTACCGCATCAATTCCTAACCAGAACTACTTTAGGTAATGATGAGGTTTTCTTCATTACGGCCTAATGAAGATTTTGTGGTGTTTTAAAATGTTGAAATCAACTCCGTAAAGGACAGCAATGATGGTAAATGCTATGATATTGAGCTTTACTGGAATGGCCTTGCCTGACGACGTGCACACACGCTATCAGCTAACTTCCGTGGTGTCAGGGGTGGGTTCTTTTCGCCAGTGCAAAGTCTACTACAAATATATTTATAATTCGGCCTGACTGAAAACCGAAGGGGTCTATTAAAGGCTACCTACCCTACTGATGACACAAGTCCAACCGGTGCCCCTAAACACCTTCCCGACCGGATCTAAATTCCGATAACTAGGTTCATCTTCAAAGACCTATTATCCCCGGTGTAAAAGCCCTTAACACCAACGAATAATATGAGCGAACCTGTGGGTCTACATCAGAATATGTATCCCCTCACATGTTGGTTGCGGTAAAGATAAATGATTGGATATCCTTCACTGTTCTTGTTGTTGTAGCACTGCAGCCCGTTTCAGGCCTATGCTTAGAGATAATCAGAGTATCCCATTATCAGGATCGAATGTGTTGGCACTGCACAAGGTGATATGGTCAGTATGTCCGTCCACCCAGCTGTGATACGTTTAATTTTTAAACCAGCACCTATCATAACTGAACAGGCTTATAGTCTGCCCAAAGAATCACTCGAACTAAATCTCGTTGCCACCAACGAAAGTCAAATCAGGCACCCTCGGTTCATGGGATGAGTGGTCTAAACACTACACCACGCGGACTACTATCCATCACTGTTACTAGTAGCATATGGTGAAGAGAAAACAAACTAGCCTGCAGCATTTCCAATATTAGTAAGGCAAAAATTTACATATAAAGCTTTGCATTCCTGCCCCAGTAATCTCATTAAGTTGGAGGTCTCCACATGAATCGATCAATTGAAGCCCTGGCCCCGAAACTTGTCTTTCACAATTAATCTTTTATTGCCAAGTGAAATTTTTGCACAGATTTACGTAATTGAACACTTTCTTAAACTAGTTCAAGAACAGACGCCTTAAGTGGCCAATTCCCGACGTGATCACTGAATTCACTTGAGGTGGAACACTGTGAATTACTTCGTGGTTTTAGAGGAATGCAGTAATCGTTGCGGGTGGCTGCGGGAGCAAACTACAACTCGGTAGAGAATACCTTCCACAATCTGGGATTAGGAGTCTCAGCAAAACTGCCGATCTGAATCAGTTATAGGGTGGCCACTAGATTTAGGTTGAGTTTTCAAACCAACGGGTGTAGAAGATTTGCTTCTGGATCCAGATGCAGGTTTGCTACAAGTTCCGAATGCGTTCATGGGGACATATTTGCTTCACAGTTTAGAATTGCTTTGTATTTCGGGTTTTCGCACTTAGAAGACTCGATTTCTTATGTCTTGGACATAGTCTTCGGAATTTGTTTCTTGTAAAGCCTTTCCAATTGCTAACATGTTTAGCAAATCTGACTTGTCGACGACTCCTTCGTCATTGGTAGATTTACCACGTGTTGATATTTCATTTCATTTTTGCATCCAGACTGCTTCTTACCACCTGCCTGAGGGGTCTGCATATTTGCGTTATGTTTCGAGAAAGAGAACGACAATGAGTGCTGCTGAGAATTTTCATATTCAGTACAACATATCAAAAGCTTTCTCTTGCAGTTTCTCAAGAAGTTCGCATGTCCGGACTGCTCGATTATTACAATTTTCTAAACAAATCTTGATTGAGGAGCTGATAGGGCTTACCTAAACACTTTCTAATTTAAGAACTAATAGGCCTTACCTATACAATTCCTAAACAGAGAATTTTTGTTACGAAAAATCCAAACGAAACTATGTTTCTTGATAAGAACTTACAATTTCATGAAAGATAACAAATATTTATATTTTCCAAGCTCAGATGTGATGAGTAGTTTCTCACTTTTTTCGATGTCAGGCATGCCTAATGCGGGCGTACTTCCTCTTCATAGCATTACAGCCTCTCTCGGGCCTTCGCTTCCTGCAAAAAGTGCCTGCAACGATCTCGGTCCATTGACTGCGTCCTCCAATTTCAAAATTTAAGCAGCAATGAACTGTCTTCATCAACCGAGTTAGGCCAGCGTTTCTTCGTTTTTCTCACTGGTCTCCGTCCTTCAGTTCTCCAAACTAATACCTTTTTGGGTATCCGTTGTTCGTCCATACGATTCATGTGACCAGCTCATTGCAGCTTCTGCAATCTTACAACCGTTGTCACCTCCGACTCGTCAAAAATTTCATACAGCTCATGTTTGTATCGGATTCGCCATTGGTCCCCGTCGAGCTTCGCTCTGATTATTCGCCTCAGGACCTGTCTCTCGAAGGCGTTTTTGGGTTAAGGGCCATGTTTTGCACTATAATTTAACACAGGTCTTATCACAGATTTGTATACTTGGAGCTTTGTTTTCCTGTACATATAGCTGGTTTTCAAATTAGTCGAAACTGAATAAAATATTTTATCTGCGAGTTGTTTTCTTCGGTGTATTTTGTCCCCTTCATTGGCGACTCTCGTTATTTTGGCGCCTAGATATACAAATTTGCCCACATTTTTGATACTGTATTCGGCAAGGGTAATATTTTGGGTGCTTGAGATATTTTTCCTCGACTGCGTCATGAGCTTAGCTTTATTTTCATTGATTTGTAGCGCTACTAGTTTCATTTCGCTGTCTGACAAAATTTTGACGCCATCCGTATAGTAATAAACCTCGTGCATCGACAGGTAGCTTTCTTATAACGTATTCCAGAGCCACATTGAATAGCAATGGGGCCAGCCCATCTCCCTGCTTTAGTTCAATTTTTGTGTCAAAGGCATCGGTAAGTTGGTTGTTGATGCGGACTTGGGAGGTCGTCGACGTCATTGTCATTTTGGTTAGACGGACTTATTTGGCTCGGATGCCAAAGCAACGCGTTATTTGGTACAGTACATTACGACCAATACTGTCGTATGCTTGCTGAAAGTCAACGAAAATTCGTGTACGTCAATATTGAACTCCTAGCATTTCTCAAGAACAATTGTTTTATTGTCGATGTGAACACTTGGTCTATTGTCGATCTACCTGCTCTAAAACCACCTTGATACTCCCCAATATTTCTTTTGGCATATGATCCGATTTTAATTTCTAAGATCTTTGAAAATATTTTGTACACCGCACAAAGCAGTTATATGCGTCTATAGTTTTCACACTGTAGCTTGTCAGCTTTTTTGTGGATAGAGATGTTATGCTATATACAACGTCGTCAATCGTCTAAGCTCCGCCAAGTGTATACGGCCAAGCGCATACGCCCATTGTCATTAAAACATGTACTTGTCGACCAACGGCAAGCGTAAAGTCTTCATAATCCTCGTATAATTGACTGGCTCCACTCTTGTGGCATATGTTCTTGTTGCCAAATGTGCTGAGTGACTTCGTGTAAAGCTTTCTGAACACTGCTGCTACTAAATTTGATGAACACCACTAGATTCTCATCAATGGTCAGAGTTCCAAAACATTTCACTGCGTATAATTTGTACCAGAGCCGTGTTGTTGGATTTATATGTAAAGGTATGTCGAAAATTTGGATTTTCTCAGAAAATGTGAAAAGCGTTAAGTTTCTTTTTATGAATTAAAGAATAATGTTAAGTATTTTATATGTTCGTATTAGATTTCATTTTCGCAAAATTTTTCTGAAAACAAAGAAGAAAAATCTATCTTTTAATTTTGCGTAGTGAGTTTTAAAATGTCGTAAAATGTTCTCCATCCCCACAATCAACGTTTACGTTGACCTTTATGGGGTGGATCGCTCTCCGGTGGATATTATGATGGGACTCCCAAAATCCGTATCACCGTTCTAATTTTATTCTAATCTCTGATTGGCTGTTGCCTAGTTTAGTTAACTTCTCCATACTGTTTTTATCATGTCAATAGCTGGCCCAATCCAAATATTCTTCTTATGACCAAGTGGAATTTTATCAAACTTTCCTTTTCCTAGTGAGCATCCACGTGAAGGCTTATGGACGGAATTTTTGCTCACCCCAATAAAGGCACTTAGGAGCAATAGCGTAACGACAATTATTAGAAAAAACTGTCTTCCCTTAATAACAGCACCAAGGATCTAGGCTGTTCCGAGCTAGCCATGGAATCGCTTAGAATAGATCTCCGAAACCAGCCGTCATATTGTTAAATTCCTTTTTGGGTCTTCAAAATCCATTCTTCTAAGAGTTACATAAAGCGAGCATTCCTGTTTATTGTCCAATTTACCAAAGGTGTTTGGAAGCTGCAGGATTGTTTTAAAAGAAGTGATTCAGGTGATTCTCCCGTTGGTCTGTCTTCTTCGATTGAAGCAGCTGATGTATACAGTCGACAAATACCCTCAAGTTTTGAGTAGAGTAGCAGCTACATAATTGGGCTAGAGCCTTTTTGCCTGCCATCAACAACAGCGTTATATTCGTTTTAAGTGCAAGCTTGATGTGAAGCGTCCGAAGAGACCACTAAACCTCTAACGCCAGCTGGAGTGTTCGCTTTTATGATGAAGAGAAATTTTCCAGGTCTCAAAGCTAATCAAATTATTGTTTTAGTTGCCGTTTAAAGTGTAGCAGCTTATGCTAGACCATATGATGAACTATACAGAACTAGGTTTGGATCTATTTTACTCTTGAAACAATTTGGGAGTTAGTCGTCTTATAAAAATTAGCGGTCATATAGGTAGTTGTAACATTCGAACCTCAGAGACAGTTAGTCTCCGCATCGTTGACAAGTGTCTAATTTTTGTTAGTATTCTGATGAAATCATCAAAGTTAATTCGAGGATTTCTTAGCATATGTAAGAAATAATATTTGGCAGATATTTTAACAAGAGACGCAAGAAATGAAATAGATTCTTGGGTTAAATATGGAGTTGTTAATACCCAGTTCTTTGGTAGACTGCGCGGGGAGCCTATTAATGTCACTATTGGCTCCATGAAATATATATATATATATATATATATATATATATATTTATGCATATATACATACATACATATATATATATATATATATATATATATATATATATATATATATATATATATATATATATATATATATATATATATTTATGCATATATACATACATATATATATATATATATATATATATATATATATATATATATATTTATGCATATATACATATATATATATATATATATATATATATATATATATATATATATATATATATGTATAAATAAATAAACACATATATATAGGGTGTTTGATAGAGGTTTAGAACTTTGAAATGAAATAAAATGAAATTGGTTTTGTTGGAAAGATAATTCTCTGCCATTTTAATTTGAATACGATTTCAGCCATGTAAGCACCACGACTGGCGGAGGAAATCCAAACGAGAGGTCCAATTTTCGGCTACTCTAACCAATAATTGGGGCCGTATCTTGCCAGTAACGCGGCGAATGATGTCTTCCTTTTCATCCTATTCATAATAAAATGGCAAACCAAACTAACCATAAAACGCATGACAGCTGTCACACCATACGTAGCATTAAAAAGTGTTACCAACCTAACGTTCTGTACTTCTAGAAAAATCCTTTATATATTTGAACGCAAGGTCTTTCGGAAAATCTACGGCCTAGTGAAATAAAGAACAGAGTAGAGATTGCGTTATAACGATATTGTATCAATTATTTAACGGTCTAACTGCGTAGAATTACGCAAATTGCGATGGGTGAGCTATATAGAAAGAATGAAAAAACTCGGCTACCCGAAGAACATTAAAGAGTAGAGCACAGGGCAGACGTTCAGCGAAAAGATCGAGGACTCGATGGGAAGACACGATAGAAGCTGATAGCAGATACTTGCTGGCAGTGATCAACAGGCAGACGAGATCACAGAATCATAATGATTAGAGGAGATTAAGCCTGGAGGCTAAGGCACGGCTTGGGTCGCTGATATATTTATATATGTTGTTCTTCGTACCACTACAACCTCTCTCAACGTCTTCAAAACAGCACCTCCAGCTTTTTCGGCCCATCGATCGCATCCTCCAATTTTGGAATCCAAGCAGCGATGAACTGTTTTTGTCGACCGAGCCTGACCCTTTCAGTTATCCCAAAGACGTTTTTTTTGTTTTGCTTCGCTGTCGATTTTCAGAGGGAAGTTCTTTGGCAGTTGCTAATGACCGTGACAAAATTTTGATGTCACCCGCTTGACTTTTACAATAACACGCCTTACGTAGCTTTCTTATGACATATTCCAGAGCCAAATTGAATCGAAATGAGGCCTGCCCGTCTTCCTGCTTTAGTCCAATATTTGTGTGGATGCGTTCGGTGAATCAGAGTCATTTCGGTGAAGAAGACTAGTTTAACTGGGGTACCAAGGCATAGCATTAATCGGTACAGTACGTTAGGACCAGTACTGTTTTATGTTTGCTTAAAGTTAACGAATATTGGGTGTGCATCTATGTTGAACTTCCAGTGTTGCTCAAGTACCTACTTCACTATAAAAAGTTGGTCTGTCGTCGATCTATCTGCTCAAAAGCCACCTTGATACTCCCCAATAACATTAATACTGTTGGCGTATGATCTGATTTTAGTTTCTTATAATCTTTGAAAATATTTTATACGTCCTCAAAAGTAGTGATATGCTCCAATAGTTTTCGCATTGTAGCTTTTCGCCTTGTTTGTAGATAGAGAATATACTTGAATCGCTCTACCCGCTCAGTATATGTTCTCGTTACCAAACATGCTGGATTATTTCGCCATTGCTTATTTAGCCATTGCTGTTGATAATGTGGAGTATGGCAGTTCTTAAAAGCATATGAATACCTTTTTTGCACCGTCGGCATCACAAATGGATTATCTTCATCTTACTTTGATAGTGCGTATTTTTTACCAAAGCTAGACAGCGGTAAATCTTCACACTCTGATGAATCAATACTATTCACAATCTCTACCACTGCCCGGAGTTGAGATTCCAGGAAGTATTGTAACTTTACAACTTCTTCATCACTAGAGTCTTCATCTGTTAACTCAGCATTAGCATTTTCACGGGGGAAAATCGTAATTGTGCTAGGCAGTTCCGCTTCACTTTCAGGGTCTGTCTGACCGATTTAATATATCTTAAATCTCATTTAAAGTAAATGGTTTGTAAGCTTGCGATATGAAAAGTAAAAATGTATCAATAAAATTAAGCTGTTGATTTTGCTACAGGGTTTTAGCGCCCACGTACTTTATTGACGTAAAACACAAACACAGTTTCCTCCTGTGCTTCTTGTTGGGGTCAAAATTCCTCTACCTTCTGCAGTCGTCAGACACGTGATCGCCCATAACATAAAAGAACAACTAGCATGGCACTTTTAATTATTTATCATTATTATTATTTCAATTGAAAAACAACTCGTCACGAAAAAGGTGATAACCAAAACTAAAACTTATTCTTTGAAATCAAAATTATCACTAGTTGCAGTCTTCGTACTTTTTGGCAGCCAACACATATAACATTTTGGACGAAATGTGTCTTACAAATGAAACTGGAACATTTGTTGCATTTTACGGATTGTTTGCAGTCATTGTTCCAATCACATATAGTAAGTAGCGTCTGGCCTGTTTACGGCTTGAAACAGCAGTGACAGTGATAGAAGACGATGACGTATCTGTCAGCTGACCATGTATTTGCCCCATATATATGAATACAGTATTTTAGCTTACCTTCAAGTATGTATTTTTCAACACTTTGTAGATAGCCTGAGATGTTTCGGGAATGGTTTGACTTAATGATTGTTTGGACATAATCGTTGCTAATTTTAGATCCTTCTACCTTCGGCCGGTTGCTACGACTCTCAATATTGTTGTCAGCCTTTCATGTGGTTATATTGCTAATCGCATGCAAGTATTTTGTTTTTCGATATGCGGTTTCACTAATTGCAATAAGTGTATGTAATTATCCATGTGTATCCTAAAGTAGTTTCCTCAATTGTTAGGTTCATCACGCAGTTCACGCAATAGTTTAATGTGGGAAAAGTGCAGTCTTTTTAGAAGCCATTTCCTCGACCACTTTGAACGCCGGTTATTTTCAAACCATTCCATTTGTCTCTTTTTCATTGCAAGACAACATGCAAATATTGACCATAGTAATACTTCCTACATCGCGAAGTGAACAAAACTGTGTAAAAATATTGGTCAGCTTTTTTGTCATTTTTCGACTGAATATTTCTTTTATTTAAAATGGATTTTATTTAAGTACATATTGTCCATTATTATCTATAATCTTTTGTCGCTTTTTGGCTAGAGCCATTATCCATCTGTGTAGAACTTCTGTGGTTTATCGGCGAAAAACTTGGCCAAGTGATTTTCACAGTCCTTTTTTGAAGCGAATTTTTTTTCATTAAGGAAGTTTTGCAAAGACCAAAACAATGGTTGTCTGATGGTGCAAGGTCTTGACTATACGGTGGATGCATCAAAACTTCCCAGCCAAGCTCTGTCTATTATTGCCGAGTCATCAAAGATGTGTGTGGTCTGGCATTGTCATGATTGACGGTTTTTTTGAATTGCTTGTTGCATTCTGGTTAATTGCTGACAGTACAGAGCCGAATTGAGTGTCTGACCAGGTTCTAGCATCTCATCATAAAGAATCCCCTTCCAATCCCACCATACATACAGCATAACCTTATTTGGTGTCAATCCTGGCTTTGAAGTCATTTGTGATGATTCACCTTGTTTTGACCATGATATTTTTTGAACGATATGCTTCTATCCCTTTTTTTATCGCCCGTAATGATTTACTTCAAAAATGGCTCGATTTCGTTGCGTTTTATTAGCATATTTCAAATGGAAATTCGGTCGATCAAATATTTTTGTGTTAATTCATGAGGCACCCAAACGTCGAGCTTCTTTGTTTATCCAGCCTTATGCAAATGGTTCAAAACTGTTTCGTGATGGATATTCAGTTCCTTAGCAATGCCATGGCTGCTTATGTGTCGGTCGTCTTCAATTTTTTGTAAGATTTCATTGACTTTTTCGGTGATTGGTCGACCTGAGCGAGATGCATCCTTGACATCAAAATTTCCAGAACGAAAGCGAGCGAACCATCTCTTGATAAAGTATCTTGACTGTACCCACCACACACCACACCACACATTTTTTCACGAACCTGCGATGCATACTCAAATTGATCGTAGTGATCTTGTAAAATATTACGAATTTTTTCAGAAATTTCACTCATTTTTAAATGAATACGACTTTTGACACGAATGATGAAATACAAAACTATTCATATGAAAATTGAAGAATGGAATGTCACCTTTCGAACGCATGTCAGTTTGACTCAATTTGGTTAGTATTGCCCGATATATGACAACGAACACATCTTGAGACAAGAAAAGCTCAATACTTTTTAGACTATCCAATATATAAAGATGTGCACCGTCTGGACGCTCTTTCAATTTTGTTATGTTTTAACTGCGCAAGCAAAACCTTGTTCTAGACGTAGCGTCTTGTCTGGGCTTTAGAGCAAATTGATTTACCTTGGTTCAATTTAGACCCACGATACCAGCTAAGGGTTAAACGAAATCTTAATTGCATCTATTAGTCATTAGCGTATGCTCCTCTGAGAAGAAAGACTTCTGGGGCTAATTTAAATCCCTAAAATTGTATAAATTTATTTATAAATGCAATTGTTTAGAAAGGCAACAGCATCATTGTAAGCTTGGCAATGTAATTTATATTGAACCTAAATTTTCGCACTTTTCTATCTGATCCATTCACTACTGATTTGTTTCTTTGTATTGAAACCTTTAACTGATTATTCCGTGATCACTCATGAGCTGAGCTTTTGATTTTTTTATTTAAAATATAGTTTCCTTTGGCTTCCTATGCTTGAAGCTCTTCAACTATGCACCAGCAGTTTCAATGTTTGTTATTAATTTCATAACAAAATATTAGAATACCTAAATCCTACCTTAACAAAAGATACTTGATAAGTGGTTTCAACCTTGTTCCACATTCGAGTGTAAATACAACTTTTATTGATTTACTCGGAAATTTAGCTTTAAATTTTATGGTTTCCAAAACACCTACAGCTCGTCTAATAAATCTAACAACCCCTCAATGTCGCCGCACGCTCTGACCTACGAAGAAGAGTCGACTTTACCCTTCGAGCCTAACCGTTTTGTTTTCCCAATTGCTGCAATTGCAACAAACATTTCGATTAAGTCATTACACTTTTAACGGTTCAAGCACATGAATTCCATTCAATTTATTACTTTATTAATATATATTTTGAAATATGCCTCACATTATCGCGATAAATTATCTCTCATGGTCAACTGTCTACGTATCACATATGCAAGCCTGCAAGTGTGTTCAGTTGCCCTGTCGCGCCCGTACGCGCATTGGCGGGGCATGAGTAATTCCCTAACCTACCCCAACTGCAAATTTATTGTCTCTACCCGGCCGTGGCGCGGTGTGTCGGGTTGAAAAACCTCAGCAGCTTTCAAGAGTGCTGCGACAGGGAAAAAGGCAGAAAAAATAGTGAAAGCCTCTTCTTATTGTGGCAGCGCATTTAAGTCAATAAAGCTGAAATTGCATGGGAAATTCCAGCAATAAATAAAGCGTGAACTCGCGCCGAACCGGCCGGCTAAGCGCTGTTGGCGCGGCTCTTCGCGGATTCTTTATGTGCCCTTGTAAGGCACTTGTGGGCCCCAAATACTCGCGAATAAAAGTGGCAACGAGGCGAAATGTCTTCACAAGCTACGCCATCCTGTGCAGTATAGAATTTCAGCTTTCTTAAATGAATTATCGGCAGACGTGACTTACTTTGCAGTTTGCCCCAACTTAAGATGCAAACAGTTGCAAGCGGAAGAGTAGGAAGAGCAAGGAGCGGCCGCAAAACGTGTCAGCCATAAAAGCATTTTCAAAAACAAGACAATTAACAAAAGGAATATAAAGTCAGTCAGTTCGCAATCAGGGAAAAAATCATCGACCCTTGCACCGCTCCCGTCTCTGCATAATCGCTCGAAATATTGCTCACGATCGAAATGTGCATACTGCATCGGACCGCCAAAAAACAACGAAACCCAGACCTTCCTCAATGCAATTGCAGTTGTGAAGTGCAATGGCGAGAAAAATATACAGGTCCGGGCGCGGGCATTATCTGTGGGACTGGGACATTCGCCCCATCATCCACGTCGTCATCATCGCATCAATGCTGCTAAATGCCAAGTGCAAGTCGCGAAACAACAGCTACGGAGACGGACGCATCTTAATTTTGTTTTATTTTCGAGAGATATCGTTGCACATTTATATCTTTCTTCCCTTTGTGTATCCGTTCCATATGTGTGCAAGTGCACTAGCGGAAAGGGGGAGCGAAAAGAGTTACCATGATAAAAATTTCGTGACAAAATAAATTTTTCAAACGTTGCAGAATATTGAATTTGATACTTCTCAGGAGGTATTGTTTTCATAATCGTTACATTTTGGATTTGCATTATGCTGTGTAATCATGTAAATTTACTTTTTTTTAAAGGTTGTCAAAACGGTCCAGTTTCATTCAATTGTTAATCTTCCGGCGGGCGTGTTGTTGAGGCTCACGCCAGCAGGTGCATGGCGGCATTTTGGTCGCCTTCGATTTCGTTCTCTCTTGATTTATATGAATGCGTTTTTATATTAGCAGATACATTAGGAAAACATCAGGTGCATTTTTAAAAAAATTGTTTATTTATTAGTTGTTAAGGGAAAAAAACTTAACCATCAATATGCAGCGTAATTCTGTTTTATCGAATAGCGTAAAAATAATTGTTTTAACTGGCATATAAAACAAATACGGAATCAAACTGAACATTGAGAAAATGATCTTATGAAATAGGTAAAGAAAGTATTTAGTACATAAATAAAATAAATGCTCATACTATTGAAATTAGTTTTTCTTGAGAAGCCATCGGGCCTTGCTTTGTTGTACGAGCAGACGCGTTTCGACTTCTTTGAGTCATCTTCAGTGTCTAAAGGATGTGTTGAATAAGAAATTACATATCTTCATGCTGTTCTTCAGGTTCAGCACATGAATTACAGAAACTACCATTACTGATTTTTTTTTCACATGAATCATCCACATTTGTGACAGAATACGGTCGGCCTAGTATTTTTTTACTACCGCAGAAATGACAAATAGGTCTTTTTATGCTGGGAATGTCTTCGTGTCGATTCGATATAGTATCTTCCAGTAAGGGAAGTTTTTTCAGCCCAGTATTTCAAATTTCCCTCCATGGGTGACATGCCTAAGTTGAATAAGTGTGGTCTGATAATCATCATACTGTTAGGATCATTCGTCCTGAAAACTTTGAGGGAACTGACCCCTGCCACATCAAATTGTAGTAATCGAGCAGTCCGCATACGCAAAATGCACATGTACCCTTCACAAAAAGGACAATAGGAGCAGAGAAGAAAAAACAGGGAACGAAAATTATTGAGAAGCCAAAACTGCATTGTTTAAGTGAACTTCTCGGTGAGTTGGGTCGCGCAACCGAAAATTTCACTCCCACCACTGAAAACTATTTCATGGATAATAAATTATATCTTGCCCAGACGACTATAGCCCAAGCTGAACTAGGGGCAATCCAAAGTCATTTAATTAGCGCAGCTTTACTGGTAAATGAACAAACTTGCATTTGTGCGCTAACTATTACAAATCAAATGTCTTTACGGAACTGATTAATAGTGACTTAAGCGTCCCTCAAGCTTTAATCATGCAGTGGTCGCGATTTTAACCGGTACATTTTACTAGATCAGAAAAGATACATTGAAGACTAGTGCAATAATTTCGACTTACTGATAAAAAACAATCAAAAATATTGTTAAAAGTGTCCAAGCGCTTTCACCTCAGCAATGGAAGAAAATATAGCCAATATTATCGTATTTGTACAATCCACTAGATTACGATGCAACCTTGCACTTGATTTAGAAGATAATCAGCAGATTTAGAATATAAACGCATTTGGTAGCTTATGAGGCATAATACGCCAGTATGGCTTGCCTAGTAATAATTCCGGAACATCTCAGGTTTGTCACATAAGAAGCAAAATACAAATACGTCGAGTTACTTATTAAAATCCATGAATATTTTGTGCATGAGCTTTCCATGGAAGGTATTGCAAAGGTTCTAAACCTGTAGTAATCAACCAGTCCGAGTAAGCCAACTGCTCGAAATACCTTTGCGAAGAAAATACCATTTCATAAAAATAACAACGCAATAAGTGCGGGACAATTTGATACGTAACTTATTAACATTGTGTAATGATTTTTTTTTAAAGCCCGTGTAGGTCAGCGAGCTATAAACAACACCGACGACTAGCATTCGCGGGATCATATGAGGCGGGTTCTTGTCGAGCCACGAAGCTACACTACATAATACTTATCACGCGTACTCTACTCTACAAGACGCACCGATCAATTTTTATTGTCTTTAGAAAAGTTCTATTAGGTGTCAATTAAGCTACCCTACAGTAATTCAATATTTTTTTGCCTCGTTAAAGTTAGCGGACACGGAAGCTTGAGACAAACGCAAACATTACACAAAAAGCAACCGTTACTTTCACAGAAGAAGGTCGTTGCATTACAAGGGGAATGTCAAACCTAAAGATGTTAAAGTGGCTGAAGTGAACCACTCATCTCTGCCTAAAGGATGGAAATTTGACGGATGCAGTTTACTTTACACTAGTAAAACAACAAACTAAGCAGTTTCGACGGGGTGACCACCTTATCTCTTCAGGAGCAGCCACTCCTGATTACCACGGGGCTACTTGACTGCTTATGTTTATTACAATTGTTATTACTAACCCGCAGTAAACCCCACTACTACGATCGCTACCATTATCCATACAAAGTTTTTTAAAGGAAAAAATAAATGAAATAACAAATAAAAATCAAGTAAGGCAGCCCCATTGCGATAATCTAGCGAAGCAATTGCTAGATTGTTGCAATGAGAATCTGCCGTTACCGCTATGAAGAACCTCGTCGAGTCAAGCAGAATAGATACGAAGCGGAACTCACAGTTTGCACATCGAGCGCGAGGGTCGCCGGTTTTATTGTCGGAACTCGTATGGGATTCACTCCGCCGCACCTCTTTTGAGGAGAAAGCAAAAAGAAATGGTACGGCGTTATAGTCGTGTAAATGCTTTATTGGATATTTGCTGGCTGATAGTTTATTACCATTACCCCTGTGAATCTGATTACGAAAGCTAAAATCTGTTTTCCGTTGCTGCAGCAATCCTTTGCTGCGGGTGTTCCGCGAGTTTATATCTTCCACCTGTTATTAAGGAAGAAAGAGTGGTAAATTTGAAAAAAAGGTTGTCGCTTAACTTCGCTGTCTTAACATACCAAATTAGTGAAGCGAATATGTAAAATTTTTGAATTAAAAACTTACAACACTTGAACATTTTATACGCTGTTATATTCATTTCTTTTATTAATATTAATTACATTTGGTGAAAATTAAGGAAAGTATAGAAGTCTTGAACTTAAAAAAAGAAGATTTTTGTGAACATGCACGTGAAAATGGCTAAAATCATTCAACTGCGAATTCTTCTCGTAATTTATTGTTACAGTATTTTTTTATTTAGTTCGAACATGCTATATTTTTTTGCCTTACAGAATTATATCTACTCGACTCGCACATACACCTAAAACAGCTAAAATAATGAATAATTCGATTGCTTATTCACAATAATTAATGCTAATATATCTGTTAGAAAATAAAAGTTTATAAGGGAGAATAATTTTATTTGATCTGACTCGGTTGACGAACACAGTTCATCTTTGCTCGGGTTTCAAAATTGGAGGACGCTGTCTATGGACTCAGACAATTGAAGGCGCTGTTTGCAGGAATAATTCGATTGTTTATTCACAATAATTAATGCTAATATATCTGTTAGAAAATAAAAGTTTATAAAGGAGAATAATTTTATTTGATCTGACTCGGTTGACGAACACAGTTCATCTTTGCTCGGGTTTCAAAATTGGAGGACGCTGTCTATGGACTCAGACAATTGAAGGCGCTGTTTGCAGGAATAATTCGATTGTTTATTCACAATAATTAATGCTAATATATCTGTTAGAAAATAAAAGTTTATAAAGGAGAATAATTTTATTTGATCTGACTCGGTTGACGAACACAGTTCATCTTTGCTCGGGTTTCAAAATTAGAGGACGCTGTCTATGGACTCAGACAATTGAAGGCGCTATTTGCAGGAAGCGTGGGCCCAAACGGAGCTGTACTCCTACGAAGTAGAGCGACTTTTTCAAGTTTGGAGAAAAAAAGGAATCGGACTCTAACGCGACTTTAACGTGTAATAACTTTTATAATAATTTCCTTCATCGCATAATCCGTTGTATCATTCCTAGAAATCAGTGGGACTAGACCTCACAAGCACATTTTAGCATTGAATAGCATTTTCTTATGTGATTGGTTGTTGTTGCCCCAACCATTCTACCTTGGAGGAGATCGCTCCAGATCTTTCTTAATGATTGTTGTTATTGCTATAGATTTTCTTTTTTGTGTAATACAAGGTGTCTCAAAAGAAATTTTATATTTAGTGGACCGATTAAAAAAAAGTATGCCGTCTATAGAAAAAATTTTTATTAATTATTAAAAGACACTTTTTAGGGATTTATTTCTTAAAAATAATATCGTCTAAATGTAGACCCTCGCGTTCTCGGCACTCATTTAATTGAACAGTAAAATTACTTACGCGGGTCATTCAACAAGTACTTAGCCTCACCGCCCAACGACGCTGCTATTACAAAAGAGTTTCACCATCGTGCAGTATATTCTTTTAGTAACCTACTGTCAAAGTTTCAGTCAATTCGCTTCATTAGTTTTGTTGAATGTACTGCACGATGGCAAAACACTTTTGTAATAGCAGCGTCATTGGGCGATGAGGCTAAGTACTTGTTGAATGACCCACGTATGACGTCGCGGCAGGTAGACTCAGGTATGGCTGCCATTTCGTGACGGATATTTTCTTTCAAATGCGCCAATGAAGTCGGTTTATTGGCGTAAGCTTTAGATTTAAGATAACCCCATCGGAAAAAGTCCATAGGGGTTAAATCTCGACTGTGTGGAGGCCAATTTATGTCACCTCTCCGGGAGATCAATTTGCCTGAGAAAATTTCACGAACACGTGGCAGAGACATATGGGACGTGTGTAAAGTTGCTGCGTCCTATTGGAACCATGTTCTTTGGTTATAGCCAGGAAAGTTTTGCAGTTCAGGTACCAAGAAGTTGTCTAACATCTTCAAATAACGCTCTGAATTCACTGTAACTGCACGCCCTCTTTTGTCTTCAAAAAAGAAAGTGCCGATAATTCCTCGCGCCGAGATCCTAGCCCATACGGTCACTTTAGGCGAATGTAGAGGTTTCTGATGTTTACGTTTCGAACTCGTTGCACTGTAGTAGCGGCAGTCCTGCTTATTTACGTAGCCATAAAGATGAAAATGAATTTGACCCGAAAACAAAATGTTGGTAAACGTTGAAAATCGCGCAACCACCTGATTTACGAAATTAAGCCTCTGACTGGCATCTTGGGGCTTTAATTCTTGCACCAATTGAATTTTGTAGGAGTGCAGCTTTAGTTCTTTGCGCATAATGCGATGTAATGATTTAAAGCACTTGCGCGCTTCCGAATTGAAAGATTCGGGTCGTCACGAACAGACTGATTAACATTCTCCATGTTTTCTACCATTCTTGATGACCTTGGTCGGAAGGATTTTGATTTATCCAGCGTTGTACCAGTCTCTCCAAACTTTTCAACCCAATGTCGAATGAGAGGAATGCTTGGCGCATCATTCAAGTGGCGAAAACTTCGAATAGTGCAGAATTTTCTACGCGCTACAGTCGCCAAATCGTCGTTTTTGTAAAACTCTCGCAGGCACAACGCGCGGTCTGCTCCCGAGAAATGCTCCATAGTGACTGAATTCCCAAGAGCCAGGCTACCGATTGACATAACCCCCACGCCCCTCGGATATGTTGCGTTCACGCAGTAAGCTAAATAAATATAAAATTTATTTTTAGACACCTTGTATATTGCTCGATATTTGTTTTTACTTTTCGGCAGTACCTTATGAAATTGTATGACAATAATAACATAACAGGAAACCTGCTTTCAATAGAAGCATCAATCGGACTCAATTTTAGAATCTGCAGACACCGAAAAATGTTCTCTCTACTGTACCATACAACTAACAATGTGAATATTTCCTTGGGAAATGTCTTTGAATAAAGGTTAAATTATTTTTATTTGATAAGAGAATATATCCATCCCAATTTTTTATGTGCGTACGAGAGCCTTAGTCACTTGCAGTTTTTTATCAATCATATGTGATGGTGATGCTCTTCGAAGATGTGAAATTCATGATATCGTCCACCGCCTTCCGAGATTTGAGTATCCGATGCATTCATGCTATTTTCTTGTTTGGTCCTACGAAGTTGGTTCCGTCGTCACCATAAATGTTGTCAGGGCAGCCGCACCGAAATATAAATGACCTTAGAGCTGCTATAAAGCATTCCGTAGTCGATCCCGTGACTGTTTCAATATGAATGGCCTTCGTAGCCAAACAGACAAAGAGCGCTATATAGACCTTGTACACTTTGGCTGACCGTCCGCGCCATGATTTGACAATGAGTGGTCCTGCATAGTCAAAACCGCAGTTTTCGAAGACTCGTGTATGCGTAACTCT
Organism: Odontomyia ornata; assembly: GCA_963969285.1. Classification (NCBI taxonomy): domain Eukaryota; kingdom Metazoa; phylum Arthropoda; class Insecta; order Diptera; family Stratiomyidae; genus Odontomyia; species Odontomyia ornata. The sequence continues at coordinate 153,741,710 of OZ017741.1, read as the reverse complement.
GCCATTGGCAATGGGGCCATCTTCTCATGCAATGTCGTGTACACATAATGCAATTGCGAATGACCTGCTTGATGGCGAACCGTGATCCAACTATCCATAATTTGTAGAGTAAAATGGTTTTTAGTAATCGATAAGCCGCATGCAAATGTTGCTAATGCTCATGGGTGATGAGAAGTGAAGTGATGTGATGATTCCGATGTAGCAGGATTGAATGCCGCTGGTTGAAGAGTAATTCCGCATTTTCCAATCTGCCATTGATCTGCGAAATGCCTAAGTGGCGAAAAATCGGTCCAAACCGCGTATTTTGCTAGCCTTAGGAGACGGACAGTTCTGCGTGAGAAGGTGAATTTCCTGACCGAAAGACTCTGACTGGGCCTGTCGTACCAAAATGATGAAGTTTTGTCTTCATAAGTGGACCGATGATGACACGATGAGATTCAACCGATGTTCGTAAATTGTTGATAAACCTCAAGCAGGTAGCGGTGGTCCGAAGTAGTTTTTGCCAATCCGAGAAATTGTGAATCGGGAGGTTGCTATCAACCGTTAGCAGGTTAACTTGTGCATGCCGAGCTTCTGACATGACCGATTCGTCTGTGATGAGCACTTGCCGTGAATGAAAATATCTTTCTGAAGTTAGGAAAATTGATCCGTTCCACCAGAGACGATGTTGACATAGTTGTGCTGGTCCCAGGCCGCGTGATGTACAATCCGAGGGGTTCAGTTTAGACTTATCGTGACGCCATAAGTCTAAACTGAACGATTATGTTGATGATGTTGGATGTCGGATTTGTCACAAATGTTTTCCAGCGCCTAGGGTTATTTGACATCCAAGCGAATGTCACTTGCGAACCCGTAAAGCATTGGTAGTTGTCCAGATTGACATTCATGCAGGATGCAATCTTCCGCGTAAGTTTGGCGAGTAGATCTGCTGCACATAGTTGAAGTTGAGGAATGATGACTCGCTTCATGGGTGCTACCTTAGTTCGAGCTGCTAGCAATGTGACTCGAATTCGTCCGCGAAGCCAATGATTCCCATTGAAGAGGGTGACTAGATATATCGTGAAATATGTACATCAGAGTGTGCTTTGAGGCTAGATATGTAGTTCGCAAGTGTGTCTTTTTTTTTTGTGGTAGGGAGGTGAAGGCATTTATGCCCGCCGAGTCTGGCAGTGTGGGACTCCCATGGAGGATACCTTTGGACTACCCACTAAACACCTCCCCTGCCAATCTGAGAACCTAGCCTGGAACCGTTTGACACATTACTTCGGGCCAGGTCTCGTTTTGTTACGCCGTGGGGCGCCTTCAAGCTGGGGAGTCCCTTTCCAAGCGGGAGGGGAGAGGGGAAGAGGAATTGCCAGAAGAGCGATCCCCCAGCCCCAGTGCCTCCGGCTGCTGTGAGTCCCTTTTATATTTTAGGACTGTGTCTCTTAGATCGTCAGAAAGTGAGTCTTAGATCGTCAGAAAGTGAGTCGTCCCAGCGAACCCCTGGCGTCCATAAATTTTGTAGATGCATTTTGGCCCCGATTGAAACTGGAGGAAGAAAACCGAGAGGGTCAAAAACCCGTGCTAAAGTAGCCAAGAACGCCCGCTTTGTGTATGTGTTCGGTGTGGTGATGTCGATGTTGAATCCGAAGGTGTCTGAGGTTGGATTCCAAAGTAGTCTAAGTACGGTCTTGACTCGTCGTTGTCAAAGGAATGAGATTGTGCCGTAGTGTTGAGTGTATCCGAAAGTTCAGGTGCGTTAGATACCCAACCGCGTAGCTCCAAACCGCTGCTATTTAGGACGTTGATTATGTCCCGCTTTAGCTGTAAAGCTTCGTAAATGTTTTCAGCTCCGTCCAAGTAGTCGTCAACATAGAAATTGTCCGTAATTGCCTGCGCCGCTTGGTTTGAAATGTTATCAGTATCACTGACTTTTTGATATAGTGTGCGCACAGCTTGAAATGGCGCTGATGTGGTGCCGTATGTGACCGTGTTAAGTTTATGGGCTATTATCCATTCTACCGTGGGAAATCTCGAGAACGTTCGTTGATAGTTGGCACTGATGGGGTCCATTAGGATTTGCGTATACATCTTCACAATGTCGGCGACCATGGCAATAAGGAATGTACGGAGTTTGCAGAGCAGTATAAAAATGTCGCTTTGTATGGTCGGACCGACCATGAAGTTGTCGTTGAGGGACACTCCTGATATGGATTTGGCTGAAGCGTCGAACACCACCCGCAGTTATGTTTTGTTGCTTGTGGGCTTAAGGATTGCATAGTGCGGTATGAAGTATGAACGCTTCTCATCCAACTGCAAATCCTTCGTCGTCAAGGGTTACATATGTCCGAGCTCCAATTATTTCGCCATAACTTTGTTCTAGTCTAGCCGCAGTTGATGGTTATGTTTAAGACGCTTCTCCAGGCCGTGTAATCGTTGAATTGCTCACCAAGCGGCTGACACGTGAACCGAAATGGAAGTCGTACTAGATATCTGCCGCTTTGAGTACGATGGACCGAATTTGCATAGTGAGTTTCGCATTCTGTTTCTTCAGGAGTCCTGACAAATTGACAGTCTTTATTTTCAAGTTCCCAGAACTTCTGCAATAATGACTTACGTTGATTGTGTTCGTTTCCACATCGTTTGCATCATGATGAACCTATGTGGCCGCTGAGTGGTTGCCGTCGGAATTTACAATTCGCCTCGTGATCCATCCAGAAAATGCATTGCGAGCCGTGAATTTATTGGTTATGATGGCGCGTTGATCCAGTATGATGCGCAAGGTTGGTTCCGCACCGAGTTACATGTCGATATGTGCTGGCTTATCAAAGTCCGAATCCGCAAGTTGTCACGTGGGACTGATGCCAAGATGTTGCGTCTTGATTCGTTGCGCTGGAAAGTCCTCCAGTGTCTGACGCACCACTAACGCTAATATTGTAGTGTTCTGTATGCCGCCTTTCGATGAAAGTTTCACTGTAGTTATACCGAGCGTTCTCAATGTTGAGTGTTCAGCGTTTCCAGAAATCGGTATTTGTAGTGGTGTTCAGGGAAGCCACACTGTTTCTATGAGGTTGCATGTGATGAGTGAAACCTCTGATGCCAAGTCCAGCAATATTTTGCATGAAAGAACAAGTCTGCATTTTCGATGGATGAACGCTGTTGCCGTGGGTACTCTATAAACATGAGCCGCACTGTGTTGTGAGTGAGTTAATAAGCAGGTTTCCGAGAGAGTTAAAGGAGGTGGGTAAAGATCGACCATTTTTCGCCCATCGGCAAATTCATATATATATATATATATATATATATATATATATATATATATATATATATATATATATATATATATATATATATATATATATATATATATATATATATTTTGTTTTTTTTTTAAATCTGACACTCAGTCGCATTGAAAGGCTAGGTTTTTTTGAAAAAATTCCTTTAATAAATGACAACTGGAAGAAATTAACTACACTAAACTATTTATAACAAATGTCTTAAATTATATTTATTATTCGCTTCCACTGGCTGAAACATCACTAGACCATACAGTAGCAGCGTCTTGAATTGTATCTGCATACGCAAGACTTGGGGTTTTTGGTTGAGTTTGGTTATGGCGCCAGTACCCCAAATACCAAAGTACAGATGCACCATGGGCACAGCAGCCAACAACTCTGGCACTAGCCTTGCACTGACAATACCAATCAATGTTTAGATCTTTACCTATTTTTATCCAATGGTTATATAACTTAGAACTTGTGTGTCGTGATCTCAACTGAAGTCGAATAACTGAGGAATCTTCTCGGTGTACGTAAGGAGAATATATTCCCCTTTGGTTTACGTATTCGTAAGTGTATGATCTGCTTTGTTTAAGCTGATATATTCCAATAGTTACAGATCGTAGTTCAACCCATGTGAATCGTGGAAAATCTAGAAGATCAGATTCTCTTAACAGAGTCCATACCGCTCTTTTTCTTGCCCAGCCATTTTCTACAACTGTTCGTTGTAAGCAATTGGGCATCTTCACTAAATCTAGCATTCTTTGGGCAATTATATTGTCGTCCTCAACATTTTTAATTCTCGCTGGATGAAAAGCATTAAGAATTGCGCACACGATTTTTACATAATCTCATATATATGGTATTTGAACCTTCGGTATAACATTATTCAAAAATCTCCAATTCTTGAGCAGGCCGTTTACTGCTTCAACTATGTAATGTGACGCCTACGCCCGGGAATCGAAGTGATTCCGATCCCGAACCCTTGCACTCGGCCAGATGGGTATGACCTCGAAATGCAAGCGGACTTCATCTTTCGTGCGGATATCGTTGCGCAGAAAATATTTTTTTTTTTCTCCAAATATTTAGATCTGTGGATTTAAATATTTGAAACAGAATATTAATCAAAACCCCGACGCATTTCGAGACATATCCATTTGGCAATGCCCCCTCCACCGTGGCCATCGAAAAACTATGCCACTGGCGACAAATGGAGATGCACATTGTCGCCATGTGGCGTGCCATTCCACACACATCTGTTTTGTCGGTGGTTGTCGGATTGACAGTCCAGCGCCACGCGAAAAAGGAACGGCGGGAAATAACTGAGATTTTTAGTGGTCAGCGAAAAAGTATATTTTTGTACGATTGACTGTTTAAAAAAAAAAAAATTTAAAATTCCGAGGTGTTCTTGTGAATAGTTAGATCGTTTGGAGAAAATTGCAAATCCCGGAAAGTTGGCAAAGTTTTCTCGATCTGCGCTATCGCCGCGAGTTTCATAAGAATATCACGGCGACGATAAAATTTGAATGAGAAATTCTTTCTCGTTCGGTTTGGTGTTTGCCATCATCGGATCTTGTGCATAAGAAGTTGGAGCGGTTCTCGATAATTTCGAGATTGAAATGCAAATTGGACGACCTAAAAAAACGAAAGGAAATGGACATTCTGGACATCGCGAGGGTGTTAATAAATGTCGATAAATAAAACCCTGCGCCGGAAAGCGCTGAGTGCGCTTCGTGGCGAAACGTAAGTGCGAACACAAAATGACGGTACCGTTTGTTTTTAACAGTTGGAATCTTTGACAGGTGGCGTTGCGTTTGATCGCTCCGAGGATTTTTTTTACTGTTGCTCCGCATAAGCTTGCTCTCATATGTGCCTGATTGAAAGATGGATACATATAGGGTTCAAGAATGTAGAGAACGTTCTGTTTGATGGAAAGCAAGGTACCGCTGTTCTTAGAAAACAAGTGAAGTTGTCCAGAAAACATCGATGGATACCCATCAACCTGTGCAGTCACTAAAAAAATTGCTTACCAGCACCCCACATCCCAGTGAGCCCCTCAAAAATTGGTGAGCCGAGTGGAAAACAAAAAAAAATTTTCAATGAAACAACGGTATCATATTCGGTAATAAGACTAAAGTGTTGTAACCTGACAAGTATGTACGTATTTCTTGCTATTTATCTAACATAAAAATCAACGAATCAAGTCCCGGACTCTACGGGTTATAAAAAAATAAGATAACACAAAAAAATAATTTTAAGCTATCCAAATTATTCGTAGTTAAGTCTCATAGTTGTTTCAATGACAGCAACAGCGCATACGTTGTTCTGATGCTTTGTAAAAACAAAGGACCTATGATAGGGTTTCACACTCATAAGAAGATTCTAAGTGGCTACGAATGTCATTTTTGTATTTGGTTAGTTAAAAATCTTGATGACAATCAAATAATTCACCGCGATCTGAAATTGGGAAATCTGTTCCTAAACGACTTTTGATCAATAAGAATAGAATGAAAATTAAAGGCAATAATTTTAAGCAAGTTCTCGTCAATTGAGTAGTTGTTGACGCGTTTGGAAAACGGGCATGTTCAGGTGGCTGAAATATTGTAATTGAGCGTAACCCATTCGGAAACCCGCGACCGAAATCCTCTCCGAACTAGCTGGCCGACAAGCAGCCACCGCGTGAATGGGTTACGGTGCACGGATTGGTTGACCTGTTGGTACCATCCGTTGGCACTACTCAGACTTAACGTCTAGAATCGATGAGAGGTCGGTTCCGCGTTCGAACGTAAAAAGCAGAAAATCATTACAACTACCCAACGAATCTTCGTCACCAAACGTGTCTCGTTTGCTTCTTCTGTAGAGAACTGTGCTTGTTTATTCAGAAATGCAGGCATTTTAGGTTCTAGATCCATTTCTTCTAAAAGCTCTAAACAATCTCGGAAACCTCTATCAATGATGATAACATCATTAGATTTGAGGCATTCTCTAATATTATGGATATCTTTTTTTAATAAATGTGTAAATATATTCGCATCGTTATTTTTAAAATCTGCAAAGTAGGGCCCAAAAACATCCAAAATATACCCCGTTGTTGTCACAAACATCATAGGTTTAACCAATGGCCTTCCTTTATGTACAGAATAACATCGCTTTTGAAAAGAATAATTACTACTTTTCTGTACGTAGATATACGTACCATCAGCGACAAGAACAACGGTGTCATTATTTTTGTCCGAGACAGATAATGTTGTCGCTAATGGTCGCGTATGTTCTTCAATAATCTTTGTTCTACTAATATGCTGCATTCCAAGATGCAGTGGAACAAAATTATTTATCAGGGCTTGTCGCGCAGAGTGTATAGCAAAAGAAATTAATCTTTTTTTAAAATTAAATAAAACGGAAGGAACACCATTTGAAAGACCTGTTCTAAGCTTAACAAGCAATACAGCTAAACAAGTGCGACTTGTTCTGTGTTTTGACGAATGGATACTTGGTTTTACTAATTCAAAAATCTTGTCAAAGCTTTCCATCGTTAATCCCATTAATATATAATAATCGGAAACAGAGAGCTGTCCTGGCGTATCAAAGTCAAGGCCTTTCTTTTTTGCCACTTTTCTGATATCTTGTAAAAGAATTTCAATATCTTTTTCACTTAAACAAGTGTTATTACTTATTGGGTTTAAACTTCCTAAAGCTGTATCTGTGAATGCTTTTCCAGAAAGATGATTTTTGCAGCATTGTTTCCCTGTAGTTATATATATATATATATATATATATATATATATATATATATATATATATATATATATATTTATATATATATATATATATATATATATATATATATATATATATATATATATATATATATACCAGTCTCTATAAATGATTGTCTTCGTGCTTCACGAGGAACTGTCACAAGATTTTTTTCTCGATTACATATTCCGCAACGTGTATTTGAATCATGACATCGAGGTAATGACAACACTATTTTAGGTTTTTCTACAGCAGAGTTCGTAGGTGTACTCGCAGACGGTTTCACATTATCGATAACATTCGAAGATGTACAAGAATTTTTAGTCTCTAACTTACGACTTGCGTATCTTCGACATGTAGAACACACTTTGGCATTGTTTTGTAAATCGGAATTTTTATGTCGTCTCAGAATAGATAGTATTTTTTTATTAGAAGTAACACGATAATCATTTTTAATTTTAACCACTTTTTACAAGAACCGCACTGAATTTTAGGCATTATTTTTTGATAAAATACAAAAAACGCCTATAGTAGTTACTACGTAAAATGATGGCAAGGAAATAAAAGAAATATTTGTTTTACTAGTATGACTCGCTCGAACTCAAGATACGTTCGAACACGCATATGACGCATGAGTGACTAATTCGCCGACAAGCTATTTTTTTCCTACAACATAGATGCACTCGATGCACCAAAACAAATGAACGCTAGTTTAAAAGCTTATTCATTGTAGTATATGAAAACTAAAAAATGTAGTGGTGCATGAAGTGCTTAACAGAGTTTTTTTAAAAGAAATTTAGAAAAAAGGCTTATAATTGCAAGAATTCGACAAATCTGTCAAGTTTGGTGACCTTTTTATAAGACATGTTTCTTTTTTTAGGGTTTTGTAAAATAATTTTACAAAACCCTTCTAAAATCGCGTCCTGTCTGTCCGTCTGTCCGTCTGTCTGTCCGTCCGTCCGTGTGTCACAGCAGTTTTTCTCGGAAACTACTTAAGCTAGAAACATCAAATTTTGTATGTAGGTGTAAAGTGGTGTTCTCTTCAAAGTTCAATTACAAAAGAAATTTTATAAGGTATATTAAGGGGGTCTCTCCATATGGGGGAGTGACCCCCCGAAAAAAAAAATTTCATTGAAGGTGGCCGATATGGGTATCAAATGAAAGGTCTTGATGAGGACTTTTCAAAACAGGTCTTCGTTTGGCAAAGTTTGCATCGAGGGGCGCACATGGAGGGGAAATACACGAAAAATTTGTGTCCCCTCCCTCGCGATTGGACACGTGTGATCCGAAAAATCTGAAAAAAATCAAGAATGTAGGTCTTGATGAGTACAACAACAAAAAATACGTTAGAAGTCGCAATTCACTCAGCTTTGTTAGTAATAGTATGATTTGTCGATTTTATGTTTTCTTGAATAAAATCTCAACGGTACCCTTAAATTCAATGAAATTCAATACACAGATGACTATTGATAAGATTGATCTATCCTGTAAGTTCCATAAAGATTGAATCATATCTAGCGAAGTTATAGCGGTTTGAATTTTCCTGTATTACTATGGAACAATATGCGCTGCATGTATTACTATGGCAACATATGGCTATGGAACAACATGCGCCTTTTACCGACTCAGACACTACAGTTTAGCTAGGATTTGCATGAAAATTTCAGGAATGATAGGTGTCATGAATATCTTTGTGAATCGGTTCAGCTAGTAGTATCAGTAATCGTAAAACAAAATAGTGGTTGTTTTAAATGCGAAGATTGAATAATTTTGAGTTATTTTTTCCCAACTTCACAACGTTTAAGGTGCATGCTTTGAACACTTGATTCAATTTAATGAATGACTGAAGATGAGTACCAACAATTAATACTCATAAGTGAAATAAGTCAAGGAGGCGGGAGAAAGCTCCTGGCAAAAGGGCTTTGTAACAACTCTAGGATTCGAAAAAATTGGCCATTAATCGATGATAACAGTACAGGAGAGTGGCCCCTGAAAACAAAATCATCAAATGTAGCTGATATGAGTATGAAATGAAAGTTTTCATGGGAGCTTTTCAAAACAGTTCTTAAACTGCCAGTTTTTGCTTTAGTGGGGCACAGGGGGAAAATACATGAAAAATGTGGTTTCCTCCCTCACGAATGGATATCTGAAATAATTATCAAGGGAGATATTTATGAGTATAGCAATAACAAAAACCTCAGAAGTCGAAATTCGTTCAACTTTGTTAATAATAGTATGATCTTCGAATTTCATATTTTCTCCGATAAAATCGTCATTGACAGCAGCTTCTTGACTTTATTCAATCTGGTGACTGCATTTTGAAAATTGAATACATAACCCTTCTGACATGAGCGTAGGTCTGTTTACCCAACTTGTTTCTTACTTTTTTAGAATAAATGTAAAGATCAATACCTGAATTTCACATATGTATGATAATATGAATTTAATAAAAACTTTGAATTTTCACCGCTTTCGTGGGCGAAAAAAGGCCGATCTTTACCCACCTCCTTTTACCGTCCGTTCTCTTGTTTGGAAGTGGATGGTTGAAAGCCGCGTTGTAATGAGCCGCGTGATGCATGTAGTTTGCCTTTGCAAATCTTGCACCGTATGCTTTTGCATTTGGTTGCTGTATGGCCAGGTGCCAAGCAGTTTAAGCACACATTTGCCTGCAATGCTGTCGCCTTCCGCTGTTCTTCATTAAGTTTGATGAATTCCGCGCATTTGTACAGCTGATGCACTCCACCGCAATGCCAACACGATGTTTGTGTGGTTGATGGTGATGTCGCTGCCGCTACGATTCGCAATGTGGGGGATCGCGATGACCGCTGCCGCTCAAGTGTGTTTGAGTAGGATTGTAGTTCATGCTGCCGCTCCTCAAGGCATAATATGAGCGATTTAAATGTCAGCCGCTCATCCGCTGCTGAATGCCGCGCCCAAAGTTGGCTTGACATAGAGTCAAGTTTGTAGCTTCCTACGTACACCAACCAACAATCCTGATGTGACGTGTTGTAGCCGAGCGCACGGAGAGCTCTTGTCGCCACTTCAAATTTATCAACCAGCTGCCGTATGTCATGGGCCGTGGGCTTTGAGATGGGTGGATAATCTATCATCCGATTCAGATGCGCTTCGGTGATGTATTTGGATTTGTGATATCGCGCCTTTATTTGCTCCCATGCTGCTTTGTAATATGACTCCGTGATTGCCATATGTTTGATTGTTGATGCCGCTTTGCCAACCAGTGCATCTTTTCGATAATACATCTGCTGCACCGGAGATAGGTTTGTATTCTCATCGACTAGATTCTGGAACATATCATAGAATGATATCCTGTCCTCATATTTGCCGGCAAACTTTGGGATGTTAATGGTTGGGAGCTTCACCGCCGCTGGTGTTCTTGTCCGCACTTCCGTCCTTGTCAACTGTTCCAACCTTCCGCTGATCCGCATTTGCTACTTTGTGAGTGACTCAATAATTTCGGTCACGTTTTCTGCCTGTGATGGAGCTGTATAAGTTTGTTGTCGCTGTTTACAGTACCGTGATTTTGCGTTCAGGAAGGTTTCGTCCACTTCATCTTGTTCTCCAATACCACCGCAACTGCTTCTTCTCCTTCGTTTTCCTCCACTCTGTTCTCTATTTCGGACTGCAGCTCGAGACAATATGCATATGTCTTTTCCAGTTGGTCCAACCGCACTTGTACTTCGACTGACGTCTTGTCTCGGATGTCCACATCCGCGAGTTTTGAAATTGCCCGCTTCGTGTTCGTGCGTGTCCGCGGAAGTTTTATTCAAACTTGACATTTTGTGCTTGCACTGTTCCAAAATGTCTGTATGATGACACTACACTTTTTCGTATGTAACCAATTTCGATGCAAATATGTAACCAATTTCGATGCAAATATGCTTTCAAAATTGTTTTTGTCCGCACTGTCCAAAAATTGAACGAATTTAGTTTTTTCCGCAAAATGAATGTTTTACCCATTACTTTACAAGAACCCGGCACGACGAACCAAAATGATGGGAATTCCTACAGTGGAAAACGGCCGATGGTCCTATTTTTGAAAGTACGTTTTATTTCTTTCTAACGTTCCGCTCGTAACAAGATACATGTGAACAGTGAGTTCAAAGAAGATAAAAATAGGAAATGTTCATGTTTGACATGTGTCCGAGACTCCGAAGCCTGTAAACTGACATCTGTCCGAGAGTCCGAAAATTAGAAGCCTGTAACATGCATGTAATTTTGAATATTGTCGTTTGAGATATGAAAATGCCCGAAAAATATATTAATTTTGTTTTTCCGTCTACTCCTAGGATAGCGTTTATGCTGCTATTTAATCTCGGGCAATGGGAATGTGATATGCCATTCATATCCAACGCGTTATATCAATGGAATGCACTAAAATTGATTTGTCATAGCTTTGTAAAATTTATTTCAAAGTTGTTAAGGCGGTTTGAAGTTGTTTATAATTTTAAATAATTTTCCAGTGAATTGCTAAGCTAGGTCATCTGCAAACAAGAAATTTTTGTTTTATATTTCTTCCTGGAAATACCCACAAATACGAGTACACATTCGATTTTATTTAATTAACATTTAGTATTTCAATTTTATCTTGGAAGTACAACATTTAGTTACTGCGGGCTGGGAAATGAGAATAGCTTGCATTTATCTAAAAAATAGTCTGGCAACTCAAAAACCTACAAGCATTATCTTCGGGCCCGTTCTTGTTTTTTAAATGAAAAAAATGCAAAATACCCTTTCAAGAATTTCAGCAAAGTATCCAATGCATCCTGAACGGACGTTGCCTGAATGCAACAAACAAGAAGAGAATGACAAAGGCATGTTTCTATTTGCAATAAAGTCGCGAAAAAGATAAAATATAACGAAAAACAGAACACTGTTAAAAGCTTACCCCGCGAAGTGCATTCAGTCAGTCGTGCGATGCATTTTGTGATGTTGCACTTTCCGCTTTGTTTGTCGAGTGCAGTTGGGCAGCCGACAAAAACTCCTCACCCCGTTCGCGAATAAGAACAGAACAAAACGCACACATTGCGCATGCATCGCGTCGCCCCATATGTGCCAGCTACCAAACAAGCAAACACCCATCGCCAAATGTGCGTCTGATGGGGTGCATTTTATACTCGTAGTGCGCCCCGATGCACTTGATGCACTCACTGATAGATTACGTGATCAGACGTTGTTAGTGGGGGAAGAAGGTTGGGGTGGAGGCGGGTGGATGGTGGTTGGCGAAGTGTCTCCCATATTGTGTGGCACTGGCGTTACTATCGCAACACTACGAGTACAGAACGCAGCCACATTCAATGTCAGGTGTGGATGCTTGTGGTGTTGGTGGTGGTGTTCGTTGGGGGCGATAGGGTTGTCGCTGAAAGTAGGATGAGGCAATGAGGGCTAGGAATCTAGTCCAGGGTTATTAGGTGACCCACTGACACACTTTCTCGACGAATTGTCTCGAATGCATCGTTAAAGCTCGCGTGGATTTATCATTTACGTCAATGCGAGTAAATTACACCCGACCGGATATCCTTGGACGATAAAAAGACAAAGGCTAAGCGATAGATTGAAACTATTTCCGAAAAATTTAATTCAGTGAAGTAGCGTTTGTTTGAGTAATAACGATATAATTGTGTCACAAAGGATTTTGTAGTAAAAAGGACTTTGTTATTTTTTTTTAATTCATGAAAAGGATTCATTACAATTAATTGGAATTGTACACGGAAATTAACGCTATAAACATGCATAATAAAATGATGAATCTTTGCTAAATATGATTAGATAACAGAGCATTAGATTATAGCATTAAAAACTAAAACCTTTAAATAGACTTCAACTTGGTTATTAAGTGTACAAACAGAACATTTACGAGTGTGTAGATTCAACTAAGGTTTGCCCTTCGTACCTTTTAGATTTATCACCTATCTCTAACGTATAGTAGAATGTGTGCTGTAAATGATGTTAAAAAGAATCAATGCGCTAAGCAGCGGATTCTAGAAGATTCATTTTTAAGTATTTATTTAACTTCTTAATATAAGTGAAGGCCTAGACAAGACAGAACTCTAGGTATGATTTCAAATAAAATCTCTTTCGAGTGCGGATTCAAAGTAATCTACGAAAATTAAAAAGATTTCAATGTTAACTTGAATGTAAGAATTTCGTAGACACCGATTTAAGCTAAGCAGTATTTTGTGTAGTAGAAGTAAAAACAAAACGTTGCAACTTAAAATATCAACATATATTACGTTTTATGGTAGAACGAGGAGTTAAAACATAATAATTATTAGATACTATGGACCAATATAAAGATTTGTTTAAACAGCTGCTTAAACCAATAATAATCAAATTTTTTGCTCTTATACTCTTATGCGTATAATGTGCTGCCCGCATCCGACTATGAAAAAACTCCAGGGGCTTAGCATATCGGAAGTAATGAGCAACCATGCAATATAAATAAACAAGTGGTTCGATTTTATGTTGTAACAATTTTAATCGTCTTACTAAATATCCAGTTTACAGCATCAAAGGCCTACGCTATTATAATTAATTAAAATTTGTTGAGAAATTCGGTTGCAATAGGATCTAAAAACCCTTTAAAATCGAAGATGGCTGACTTTATTTTAGCGCTTGCTATAGGAAATGACTAAAAATCTGAAAATTATTAGAGTTTGTTCAAATTGATATTTGTATTAATTAGTATAAATTGATTGAAAACTGTGACCTACAATCATGCCGCCATTTTGAAATGCGAAAGCCAATCTTAAGAAACTCGTCTGTTGTAGCGATGGTTTTAATGCAGACCATATTCCATCGAAATTATACTCTCTTTAAAAGTTTACCGCAAACAAAGTAGTGTTGTGTCCTTGAGTGTGCTTCCTGCATAATATAGGAGCTGTTCAGGTTGACCAAAAGACACAAATTACTTCAAATTGTATTCTTTGCGATAAACGACACGTGATTCGACTCAAAATAATTTTCGTGTATCTGTCTTGAATGATGTTGGCATAGTTGAAGGAATGTGTAGAAATAGTTAACAAAATAATTGATAAACAAAAAAAAAACTTGTTTTCTAATAATGCTGACTTAAATACTACGTATACTATATTTTTCAAACAAAACAACAAGAGTCGAAATGTGGCAGAATATAAACATTATTATATTATTTCCACTCATCTCGCTATTCTGTTTGCAAAAACCTTAATAGTTTCGTGTATATCTATATGACCTTTTCTATAGATATTGTTGCTAAATTTGTTAACCTTTTTTGGCTCATTGTTGAGCACAGGCAGTTTTGAAAACGGCCTTTCTGCGATTGCTACTGTAACTGGCATAGTTTGCACAATTCGTAATGCTATGGAGATGTTAGGGCATATCATAGTATACTCAACTAGTAACCACACTCCATCAACCCTCATGAAAAATTCGTATAATTTCAAAAGTCCGTGAAGGACTGCAGCGATGGTCTGCTGCCTCGGCAGAAGAAGGTGTCGGTATCTGCCGAGAATGCCCTTGTCTGGGGTCGCGTGAATGCGCTGGCAGGCTAGCATTGCGGTTTCGTGGGGCGGGTTCATTCTCCCAGCACAAGGACCTACTACAAAGAATTTCGCACTCTCGAATTTCTGGGGTCGAACATAAGCAAGGCAACCGAAGTCGCAAAAATTGTAGGCAACTCTACCAGGGACAACTGACTTGTTCATGGAAAAAGAAGTGGAAGCAGGGTGACCTCGTCCTTACCCGGAGAGGCTCATGGCCCACAAATGAGAGAGGGGCAACCGGGTGGTGATGGAGCCCCTGCGCACCCACCCAACCGGATTAAAATCCATATTTGTTGCAGTGGCTAGGTATTCTTCTTCTGAGTGGAAAACTCATACAACTTAACTTGCATGAGCCTTCCCATCAGAAGAGAAGTACCCCGGTGACCAATTAATGCCATAGAATTATGCAATTCGATTGCATAACTCTATGTCATAAAGAGGCACTCTGCTTGGGCCACTCAACCCGCGAAGCATGCTGAAACAAAGAAGGATTAGTTATGTACCCGGCGGCTGGCTCATGTTTTATGGGGTGAGCCTGCCACCGTACCGGGTCCTATACCCGGTCTGAATCAACGTAATGGAAAGACCGAAGGGTATGTGGTATGAATTCATTTTTTATTTATCTTTCATATATATATATATATATATATATATATATATATATATATATATATATATATATATATATATATATATATATATATAATTATTTTTACGGTTTCTTCAGTTTGCATTTCGATGTTTTGACTCAGGCAACTTGATTAAAAAAATTAAATTATAAATATTGAATTAAGTTTATAATGACTAAGTTAGTTTCGCCCAGGTAAACAAGGGAAATTTTTTTTTTTAATTTGCCAAACAAGTTTTGTCTCGTGAATTTTTGGCAATTATTTCAAAATTCATTCATTTTAAATTTATTTATTATACGTTGCGAAAAGAAACACAAAAATCAAAAACTTTTTAACGGCCTGCTTGTTTTCTGCTCTTACTCGAGATAAATTGCCGATTCTAAGAGAATTTTCATAATTTTGGTTTTCAAACATAGAAGTTGTCACTAGTGTCTCTTTTTCAAAGCTCAATAGATTCCAATTTTAGGGGTAATAAACTAGTTAATATTTAGCCGTTCTAAAATCTATTTTTCACTTATGAACAAAACACAACTTATGTTCTTTGACAGTTTGAACTGCGCAAAATTTGTTAGTGGTGAACAGAAAAAAATATACAGCCTTCAGTAGGAAGTGATGCCAATGGGTTCCAACGAACTAGTCGGATTTACTGTGCACTTTTATTGTTGATCTTTGTAAATTCGTATCGTACTCCCGATATCTATTTCAATAATTATCACTTTTCCTTATGCTTTTAGCTACTAGAATGTAGGTTTTTGATTATAATTGATAATTTTGCAAATTTCATTTTTAAAGCTTTTGATTGTTTTTCTTCTAATGTAAATATTGTTTCCGAACATTTTAAAGATTGAACATTTTGTTTTTAAATCATGGTTTATCAAAATCCCATGTTTCTCCGAAGTTTCAAATGAGAATCGAAATTCGCTAGAATATTTTCTATTCGTATTAAGATAGCAACCAAACTGCTCTTACTTGTCTTATGATACGTTTGGTAAGCCTGCACCATTTGATTACACGTCGACAAACGAACAATAAGTCTAAGATTTTAAGTAAAGATTGAACATTTTCTACCTTTTTCTCTGTTGACATTAAATATATTTTATTATTTCGACAATATGCTTGTGTAACCCGTTACATCTTACACTTTTCTTGTTTTTATTACTATTTTTCTTTCTCCTTAATTATTTTGCTAACTATTTTAATTGGTATACAATTTTGCTCAAATGATGATCAGCACTATGTAATAAAAAACATTTTTTTGTTTAAGAATGAGAAAAAAAACATGCAGAAAAAAATTAGAAAACAAAAGGGGTACTCACCCGCATGGTCCTCCGAGCGCTCGACGACGATGCAGGGGTTCATTACAATTCCAAATTAGTTGAACTAACTAACTACATTAGTACAAATATCAAATTTCTTTTCGACAAATTAATTTACGGTACAATTACGAGTGCTGCGGTACTGAAATTTGCGATCGAGTTCTTATTGGTTGGGTTTCACATTGGCTTTGTTATCATTCCTCATTTCATTCTTGTTGATTCATTAGTGTTGTATCATCGTGCCAATAATAGCTAAAACAATCCGGTCCATCTAAGTTGAACTTCTTGTTAACAGAACTCCTATAGGTTTGTCGAATTAAGCGTGCATTCAAGCCGAGCCTGCTGAGGTGCCACAGTAAGCAAGGTGATTGTTTCCTTTGTAAGAAAAGTCCTGAATATCTTCTCTGATCTTGGCACTTTTAAGGCGATTTTCTAATTCTATAAACCCATTTCTTTGTAAGCCGTTATTTGTGCTTTTTCTGCAATCGTCACTTATGCCCCTTTGGCCACTTCACTCAATGAACTGAAAGCTAGTGTTAGCAGTATGTACAGTGTGTATTTTGGAGTACGGCTCAGAAATTTTTGCACTGTGGAATATTACAAAATCCGATGCTAATGTATTTATCTCTAACCAAAAATTCCGCCTACTAAGCACCCTTAAATTTTTCCATTACGAAGACAACGCTTCACAAAAGTATATAACACTAAATCACGATGCTAATGTATTGAATTAAACGCAAACTGCAATTAACCGTTTTCCAGAATAACTTACTATAAAACTAGTTCTGACTTATTTATCTATAGTAATAAAATTTCATCCCTGTTTGCAGCATGGTAGGGAGAATACTAGTAATAACGCTCACCATGCATTTCAACGCTTTATTAACTACCACGTATCGGCTTAGGAACTGCTATACACTACTCGTATCTAAGTATGTATTCATATTCATTGATATGCTATTATTCCACCGCCTACGAAGATAATTACTCATCGAACTTAAACACTGCACTAGAACATAATATTCGGCAGATTGGCTGTAGTTAAAATTCGATCCCAGCCAAATTGGCGTTAATTTAATTAATTGTCACACACCAAGCGTGTATACTTGTATGTGGAAGACTACAGCTGATAGCCATGCAAGACTTACGGTTTTTTATTTAAATGCGCGAGAAGTGTGTGTTCGGGGAAAGTGAATCTGATAGATTCTTCACTACCTAACGAGGGTATTCCATCGACTGCCAATTTAACTGCGTATAAGGAAATTGCCTTTCTTTACTGAGTTGCGGAAGAATTTCGCACGCACGCAAATTTCTTTTTCGGCGGATTCGTGAACACACAGACGACAACCACTACCAAGGCTTGTCTCCCCCAAAGTACAGTTCCCTCTTCGCTTTCAGATGTTTTCACCGGTTGAACGGCGAGACGTTCGAAACAAGTGGAAATGGTCCGAAATCACAAAGTTCTAGGCAATTGATCAGATTTCTGAGCGATTTTTGATTCACTGACCGTTTTCGGTCAGGAAACGAGTTTCCGCCACCGATTTGTTCAATTCACACACGCGAAGATTACGTAAAATCTGAGCTAAACCGCACAATCTGCCAGCGGCGAATCTAATGTAGCTTATCGATAAACCGCGTTCGCACAAATAATACATGGGAAACCCGCACTTATAACATTTCACCAGATTTTCTTATTGTCGTTTTTTAAGACGGGCCAAGTGACAATCTTCGCGGATACGACCACATGCGCCCGCGCCTGTCCAATTCTCCCATTGTACCAGATCAATCTTAAAGGGCTGCGTTCGATGTGATGAAATTGGAGGGAAATTGATGTCCCATACAATTTGTACAAAGCAGCTGGCTTTTAGTTTGATTAGTTGATCTGGGACATATTATGCCTGAATTTCTTTTAACCCTTTGCCGGCGCCGAATAATTGAGCAGTTTTCGTTGTGCGGAATATATAAAAAAAATAAAATAAGAAAAAAAATCTATAAATTGACATAAATAAAATTTGAATTCTATGTGAATTTAACAAATAATTTAAAGAAAAAAAAAGATAGTAAATTTAACTGAACTCGTTCCATGCAATCTTTTAGCTTTCTTTTAGGATCTGGCAGCACTCCTATGTTCTGAAATGCGTAAAAGAACACGTGCGTCGGAATTTTATTTGCATTTTGCATTGTTTCTTGAGCGCGCCAAACATGGGATCAGCTTTCATGCCCCGGATCAGCTGACGTGCCCCTGGGAAAATTCAAAGTGTGCAACACAGGGTAAATGAAAGGTGTGGGTACTAGTTGAGTATACTATGGGCCATATGGCTGTCAAATAGCTCAAATATAAAATTAAAGAATTTTCATCACATCATTTTTTTTTTAATTATTCTACAATTTAAATCTTTCATCTACGGAGGAAAAAGCTTGATCTATTATACACAAAATACATTAACTTCGAAAGAGGTATTTTGGATCATTTATAGTTTGGTCTTCGTGTTCATAATGAAAACTCTTTGGAATTTTATGATGTCTTAGGGATCTGGATCTAGAAGTTTCAATCTCAGCTTCGATATCTAATTTTTCGACACTTTTCATGGCACCATTTACAATTTTCGCAAAATTTTCATCGTCTCTGATTTCTATCAAAAACTTCTTCAATTCAGTTAAAGAATCTTAAGCTACCTGCATATTCATATCGATGGGCTGTAGAGTTTTGCTCACAGAATTTACTTTTGTCAATAAATGAAAAGGTACATATTATTTCTGCTAGACATTTGGCGTCTTATTTTGCCTACTGATCAAACGGTGTCCCATCTCATACAAGGCATCATTCGATTGTACTCCGACAAGTCCTTAGCCTATAAAAGAAAAATGAAAATTTTGGAAAAGTAGCAATTTATTTCTCAACATTATCTCCTAATAGCTCAATTCACAGCCTGGTGATGCTCCAACTTCTTTAACCCGTCTGAAAAATACGTTTTCTCGATATCTGCAAAGTAGGCCTCCGTGGCGGCAATGACCTCCGCATTCGACTCAAATTTATGCCCGGCGAGTGACTTTTTCATGTTTGGAAACAAAAAGAAATTGCATGCAGAATACGGCGGATGGGGAAGCAGTGCGTACCCCAATTCGACCAATTTGGCCGTGGCGACGTCATGATGGAACATCCGGTGCGTTGTCATGGTGAAAGAGCACTTTTTTCTTCGCCAAACGAGGCCTTTTTTTTGCAATTCGGCGTCGAATCGGCCCAATAATTCGGCATAGTAGAGCCCTATGACCGTTTTTCCCTTCTCCGGGTAGTTGATGCAGATCACATCTTGTGATTTTCAAAAAATGGGGGCCATTACCTTTCCGACCGATAGGACAGTTTTCGCCTTCTACGAAGCACGTTTGCCGGGTGAAGTCCACTCTTTCGATTGCTTCTTGGTCTTTAGTCTGTACCGGTGGAGCCATGTTTCGTCGACAGTCATGAGACGACGCAGAAACTCCTTCGGATTACGCTTAAGCAGCGTCACACACTGCTCTGAAGTGGTCTCACGGTTACATATGTTGTCCGGAGTGAGCAAACGCAGCACCCATTGCTCCGACAGCTTTCTCATGCCTAAAATTTCACACAGCATATTACCCACGTGGTCTTTTGTAATGCCTACCGTCTCAGCTATTTCGTACACCTTCAAACGGTGGTCTGCCAATGCGAGCTCGTGGATTTCTGTCACGTTATTCTCTGCGGTAGCCATTTAAGGGGCACCTGGGCGTGGTTCATCAAAAACCGACATGCGACCGCGTTGAAACTTATTAAACCTATTTGTTGCGGCCATTATCGCAGGAGCAGAGTCACTGTATACAGAATCCAAGCGCTCTTTGATTGCGTGGCCGATTTCGCTTCCAAAAACAAGAATCGAATCACCGACCGATATTACTCTTTCTCCATTTGTCTAAAATCTGCGGACACGCCCGCTTCGAAACGCGGTCAAAACAAAACTACGAGGCCGCTTCGGCTGAAATTTTGTTTTGAGAAATGAAAAATCATTGTCTTAAAGAGACATGGCCGTTTTATTGTACTTAATTCACAAAAAAAAATTCACAAATTTTAATTTCAATAAGAAAACCACTTTAAAATTTAATGTAAAAACGATCCGATAAAAAAAAACTTTTTTAAAAGAAAACAAAAAATGAGCTTAATAATATGAATCAACGGTAATATAAATAGAAAAACCAAATAAGTACTCACTTCTTCCTTGTTGAACTTCGAGCGCTCGGCGAAGAATAAAAGAAAATAAGTTCGGGGCATCTGAAATCTAATCTTCAGTTTGATAATTAATGTCAAAAAATCAAAATAAAACACGAAACGGCCACTTTTCACCAATAATAACGCTCGTCTCGGAGAATGTAGTACCGAAAGGTGAATCTCTCTTGCGATAGTGGGACCATCGAGCGATGAGGCTAAGTACTTATCGGACCGCTTTCGTACATTCTATAAATTTGTAAACAGAGGATTTAGAGCATCTATTCTCCTTGACCTTGGATTTAAGATATATTTCTGTAAGGCAAACCATCTTTTGGTAGAGGAAGAAAAATATTTATATAATTCTTCTACAATACTAAAAAATGCAGTCGTCTAACTGCCAATTAAGGTTTGCAGTGTCGTTCACAATTAAATTTAACCTCTGGCTAGTGCACAGTACATAGAAAGCGTGGTGATTTAGACCCAGTAATCTTTTTTGCTATTCAATTTAGTCTGGAGAATGTCATAAGAAAGCTAACTGTCGATACAAACGTTACGTTACTATGCAACTCAAGCCAAATCGTAGCTAACAACTGTCAAAGAACTTTTCCTGAAATTCGACAGTGACGCAAAACTAATAGGGCTACAAATCAATGAAAATAAAAAAAAACTCATGACGCCGAGGAAAAATATCTCAAATGCCCAAAATAGCATACTTGGCGCATACAATATCTGAAATATGGGTGAATTTGTGTGCGACGAAATACGCCGAAGAATACAGCTTGCAAATAAAACTTTTTATTCAGTTTTGACAATCTTGAAGGCGAGTTACATACAGAGGAAAACAAAGCTCTAAGTAAACAAATCTTTGATGAGGCCTGTGTTGTGCTATAGGTGTGAAACATGGATCAACCCAAGCATCCTCAAACTTATTGAACGCCTTTGAACGACTGTAAGACAACGGAAGCTGTAAGGGGTTGGCCACGTGAATTGTATGGACGAACAACAGATACCCAAAAAGGCATTCGTTGGGAGAACTGAAGGCCGGACCAGTGGGGAAACCGACGAAACGCTGATCTAACTTGGTCGACGAAGACAATTCATCGCTGCTCGGATTTCAAAATTGGAGGACGCGATCAATGGACCAAGACAGTTGGAGGCGCATGTAACAGGGAACAACGGTCCGAAAGGGCTGTAGTGCTATGAAGAAGAAGAATCTTTTTTGAAAACCATTGTTCCTATCACGCATATATGATTCATTATCATAGCCTTATCTCCTTAAATTGTTTATGTCCAAATTAATTTTGTCTAGTTCTTCTATTATAAATGAAGTTATGCCAGCGTCAGTTGTATCAATAATTGGACAGAATGCTAGAAAATGCTCTATTATTTCCAACTTTCTAGTCTCTGTGTGAAAATTGACAAATCTTATAATCATAATAATTTTCTCTAGTGTGAAATGTGTGGAGTGCAATCCAGAAGTATTGAAAAATCGTTCATAGTGCGGCATAAATACAAAATAAAATTTTGAACCTAGTTACTGAGTATATAAATTATTCCGTTTTAGATTTTATCTCCAAGATAACTCGACAAATTCTTGAAATCTGAATCATTTGTTACGCGCCGTGTATGTTCAGTCATTGAAGGATGGAATTTTCCTATCGTTTCGATACATTTAGAAATTTATCATTGCCCATGAAAAGCCATATTTTGTATTCATATGCAAGGTGTCTTTAAAAAAATGCGCCATAGAAGTCGGTTTATTGTTATAAACTTTAGACTTGAGATACCCCCACAGAAAAATGTCCATCGGAGTTAAATCAGGACTACGTGGAGGCCAGTTTATGTCGCCTCTCCTGGAGATCAATCGACCACGAAAAATTTCACGTACTCTTGGCAGAAACGTATTGGACGTGTATGAGTTTGCCCCATCCTGCTGGAACCATCTTTTTTGATTATAGTAAGAGAAGATTTTCAGTTCTGACATGAAAAAACTGTCTTAACATTTACATGTAACGCTCTGACAGTAACCGCACGTCGTCTTGTATTCTCAAAAAAGTAAGGGCCAATAATTCCTCGCGCAGACATCGCAGCCTATTCGGTCACTTTTGGTGAATGAAGTGGTCTCTTATGCTTGTGTTTCGGATCTGTTGCACCCCAGTAACGCCAGTTTTGCTTATTTACGTGCCCATTAAAATGAAAATGAGCTTCACCTGAAGACAAGATGGTGCTAAACATGAAGAATCGGTCAAACCTATGACGGGCATCCTGGGGCTTTAATTCTGGTACCAATTGCATTTTTTACGGGTGCAGTTTTAGATTCTTGGTGCGAAATGCGGTGCAACGATGATCATCTATTGACATTTAAAGCACTCGTGCGCTTCCGAGTTGAAAGATTCGGATCCTCACGAACATACTGGCTTACACTCCACATATTCTTATACCAACAAAATTTATATTTTCTATCGTGCAAATTATATGCAGCGAAATGTGTTGTTTCTATTTATGCATGCTGCATTAGGGCACCATTAGGCATGCCTTACTTAGAGACTTAGCATTTTACGAACATTCGTCCAAAACGTTAGTTTGAGCATTCGTCAAAAACCATAGTTTTACGAACTATTATCAAAAACGATAGTTTTACGATAGTTTGGGAAAGTCTCATGATAGTTTGGCGATAGTTGTAAGATTTGGCGGTAGTAGTAGTCTGACAATAGTTTTGCAATAGTATTACGATAGTTGTACGATATTATTTAGTGTAGCAGTCGAAATGCGCATATGCATAAAAAAATAAATATATACAGTTGAAAAAGGAAACAATTTTTTGATATTCTTTGTAAAACTGTAAAAACATCTACAGCTCTTCTACTAACTCCTACTTACATCTCCTTTGTGCTATGAGAGTAAAGTGGCTTGCGTGGAGATAGTAAAAAATACTTGGCTAAAGCCTCCTTATCAATCTGCGGATATTTCTGTTCAGTGGAGGTCATCGTCCGGCTGGCATATGCTAGAGGGTGTTGTGTTCCGTTAAGAAGTCTATGTAAAAGCACTGCCCCTAGTCCCACCTAGCTAGCATCTGTAGCTAAAATCAGAAATAGTGTTGGGTCATAAGGCAACAACACCTGTTGGGATACCAGTATATTTTTTTAAGTGAGCATAAACTTTATCAGCATCTTTCGTCAATTGAAAATTTTCTTGTAGCAGCATATCTCGAAGAGGACGTGCGATTGTAGCCAAATTTAGTATGATAGGATAGCTTTCACAAAAATAGTTACAAATCGTCTGGTTTACCCTAAGCATCAATTTTGTGCGCTAAGAATTTACCGGTAGAAGCTTGGAATATACATTTTGAACGATTCAGGCGAATTCCTTGTACAGTAGAAGTCCGATTATCCGAGCTAAATGGGATCGGGACCACCTCTCGGATAATACGGCGGTCAGGGAAAGAGGTTAGAATTGATCAATAATCGTATTGAATTTGAAAAAATACAGTTTATTAATATAGTGAAAGCAATTCGTGAAGCTATAAAATGTTATTATTGTTGTATATTACTTACAATCACTTGCCAAAAAAGCCTCTAATTGTTTTTTGTGTTAGACCTTCATTTCTTTTTTTAGCGGAAGTGTAGCGCCAATGCGGTAACATCACATTTCCGGTGCTGTGGTTACTTCCTGTTGCTTGATACATTCAAGTGCTGTTTCAATTCTTTTTAAACCTTCAGCATGAGAAATGTTTTGAACGGTTTTATCTGTGTCTTCCTTTTCCTCTTCTTCTTTTCTGCTTATATCCATATTGACAATTTCATCTTCGGTAAGCTGATTTGATCGTCATCGCTCAAACTCTGTTGTATGTCTTCATTGTTAATTTCATCTGTTACTGGAAGTTGGTTGGCCAATTGTGTCAGTTCATTGACTTGTTGTTGGACTGGATCGTCTTTTTTTGACGTTTCCTTCCTGCATGATCTTCGAAGCAGTTCGATTTCAACTTCATCCAAAAAACAGCATCTTTCACTGATATTTTTTCAGTGTTTCTATCACTGATCTACCGCCCTCAATGTTTTGCTAACAACACTTGAAGTAGCCTTTTGCGGTAATTCCTCTTGAATATTTCTATTACGCCCTGATCAAAGGGTTATATCAGTGACGTAACGTTAGATGGCAGAAACATACACTTTATATCACCACGTGCCAATATATCGAGGTCTGGGTGAGGCGGAGCATTGTCTATTAATAAATCTTCTCGGGAAGATTCATCTTTTTAACTTATG
This sequence comes from Odontomyia ornata, assembly GCA_963969285.1. NCBI lineage: Eukaryota > Metazoa > Arthropoda > Insecta > Diptera > Stratiomyidae > Odontomyia > Odontomyia ornata. Next base: position 153,716,718 of record OZ017741.1, on the reverse strand, counting down.
CTTCTATCATGTATTAATCGAGCAGTTCGCCCCGCGAACTACTCGATAATTCAGCCAAAGCACCCACTAAATTTGTCCACAACACGTATGCTGCTTTGGCGGCAATATTATTCAATTCTTACACTAAGCATTTGTCTATCGATTACTCTTGTCGTATGGATTTCACTTATTTTTTTAAGCCTAATTGTAGCCTCAGTTTATTGCGTAGAACCATTCGAATTTTGAATCTGTTTTTTTTTTTGACTTGGCATCTGCTCCGCTCTGCACACTTTAGCAATGTGCCCTTTCCTATGGCAGAAACTGCAACTACTTTTTAAATGATGGCATTCAGCGCAAAGATGTTGTCCATCGCATCCGTAGCAGTAAAGTTGTCTGCGAATAACAGCTGGAATGTTTTGTTTTGGTGACTGTCGTTGAAAGTATTCTGTAGCGCGGGGCCTTGACCGTAAAACTTTGGCTTGCTGTGCGTTGTATTCTTATATTGCTTGTACTGCTGTGCAGATGATAAAAGGTGAATCTTTTCCGACGTTGTAAACGGTAACTTGACCTCTTCAGCTGTTTGATGCGTCAGCTCGAGAGTGTGGGCGATGTCATAGGCATCTTTGAATGTGTTCGGCTTCTTTGGGATGATTGCATCACACATGCTTCGATTGGATAACCCATGGAGTAATTTGTCAGTAAGTTTTCGATCCAAAAACGTATCGTATTCACAAAATACTGCTCTTTGTCTGAATCGAAGAGCGAAATTTGCTACAGGCTCATCCTTTCCTCGTGTAATTAAGTGGAATTTCACGCTTTCTGCGTATTTGTTTCTTGTCAAAATAATCCCTGAGTGTTGTAGTGAATGTGAAGGATGATCATTGTCCGCAAAGGACTGCAGCGATGGTCTGCTGCCTCGGCGAGGGAAAAAAATTAGTGCTCACCGGAATTGGCCTTGTCTGAGGACGCGTGAATGCGCTGGCAGGCTAGCATTGCGGTGTCGTGGGGCGGGTTCTTTTCCCCAACACAAGGGCCCACCAATTAAAAAAATTTCGCATTCACCAATTTGAAAGATAAAACGACTCAGTTTGACGGTGTCGAGGCAGAGATAACCTACCGAACGGATGGACTGCTTAAAAAACGACGCAGAGTGTTAGAGAATTTCGTTATCACAATTGGTTTTTGCGACCCTCAAATAAGAGTGGGGCATCCAGGTGGAAATAGTGCCCCCTCTATGGAATACATTTTTTTTTGCAAAAAAGTGTTTATTTATACTGACATGGTGAGATCCAATCGAAATAAAAAAATATGAACATATATATTAGAAATTTTCATACGATGTGGTGTATGGCTTCGTATTCAGTGAAGCTATTCCGAGTGAATCCATATATGGCTTCTTATGTTTTTAAGCCAAATTTAACTTATATTTGCGAAACTCCTTGAAACAATTGCGTTTATAATTGTAACATAAATACACGCTACATTTTTCGCACTGAGTGAAAGAACGATATTTTGGGCAATACTGGCATACTTGTCGGGTATTTTTCTTCCAAATAGTCAAAGCGTACTGAATCCAAAGGAGAGCTAGAGAAGCTGATGGAGGATCCGCCTCGGCTCAATGCCGGTGTTCCAGGAATGCTCGATAGACGACCTCGTTTTTGGTATCGGAGCTTTACCCGAGAAAATGCCGAATTAATTCAGGCCAATACCACTGGTGAGAGCGCAAATGAATTCTGTAAAAGCCAAGTATTGAGTCAAGCAGGTCGATTCCACCCATATGCTATGATTGCTTGGGGAGACCTTATATCTTTTTATATTTTTTTTGTCGAATAAAACGACGTTTTGTTGTTATCGGTTCGCTTCTCACTTATGCTGAAAGTAAATTGACATTCTTGTTGTCAAACCAACAAACCAAACTCAGCTTCACATCGTCAACGACTGCTAGTTTTTCTTCTATGCTACCTGGTCCTCGCGTTTTCAACTCTTTTTCAGAGGGCATATTTGAGTTGGGCACTCGGTTCCGTCTTACAGTTCCTAAAGGTAGCACTCCACTTTCATACAGATAAACTTAGAGTTCCGGGCCATGAAACTAGTTATCAAAACAAATCTTTAATGTCGAGGAATTGTACGATGTGTGTTCAAAAAGTATCGCGAATTTTGAATTTTCGCGGGTTACATATATTCGAATTTCGATTTTTTTGTGGCGTTATGTTGGTACTCATGTCTGTCACTTATGCCGACAAGCTCGGCCATTTTGAATGTTCACTTGATTGGTGATAGCTGCTTTACTTGCACGTGTTTTCAATCGTCTTCGATTTTTACTTATTCAAAAAAATGGATCAAAGAACGTGTATCAAATTTTGTGTGAAAAACGAAATTAAGTGCGCGGATGCATTCCGAATGTTGACTGTGGCATACAGAGAAGCTACCTTGGACCGAAGCAACGTTTATCGGTGGTACAAAATGTTTTTAGAAGGCCGAGAAGATGTGAACGACGAAGAGCGTGCCGGACGCCCGAGCACTTCAACAACAGACGAAAAAATTAATGAAGTGCAGAAAATGGTATTGGCCAATCGTCGAATCACCGTTAGAGAAGTTGCTGAGGACCTAAACATATCGATTGGCTCGTGCCATTCGATTTTTATCAACGATTTGGGCATGAGACGGGTCGCCGCGAAATTCGTACCAAAATTGCTCAATTGCGACCAAAAACAGCACACATGAACATTGCTAATGAGATGTTAAACTCTGTCCGCGACGAACCAATTTTGCTCCAGAGGGTCATAACTGGTGACGAATCGTGGGTTTATGGTTATGACGTGGAAACCAAAGCTCAATCATCTCAATGGAAGCTGCCGCATGAACCAAGACCGAAAAAAACGCGCCAAGTTCGGTCGAATGTGAAAGTTTTGCTGACAGTTTTCTTCGATTGCAGGGGCGTGGTGCATCATGAGTTCTTGCCACAGGGAAGAACGGTCAATAAGGAATATTACCTGCAAGTTATGCGCAATTTGCGCGAAGCAATCCGCCAGAAACGCCCGGATTTGTGGGAGAACAAAAATTGGCTTTTGCACCACGATAACGCCCCTGCTCACACATCGTTGCTTGTGCGCGACTTTTTGGCCAAAAACAACACACTAATGATGCCACAGCCACCGTATTCCCCAGATCTGGCCCCCTGTGACTTTTTCTTGTTTCCTAAACTGAAGAGGCCCATGAAAGGACGACGTTACGCTACGCTTGACGAGATAAAGACGGCATCGAAGGAGGAGCTGAACAAGATTAAAAAAAATGGTTTTTTGAAGTGCTTCGAAGATTGGAAAAACCGTTGGCACAAGTGTATAATATCTCATGGGGATTACTTTGAAGGGGACAAAATAGATATTCATGAACAAATAAATAATTTTTGAAAAAAAACAAAATTCGTGATATTTTTTGAACACACCTCGTAGAAGTCAATCTGGTAACCACATTTGAACTGACACCAAGATCAGGTGCATCTGATGCATATATGTTGCTTTGTTCTCCCGCAAAGATGTTAAAATCATAGCTTAAACCCGATACCCCGCTTAGAACTAGATTTTTGTAGCCCCACTTGTTTGGTTTTGCAGGATTATACTGCTTCAATTCGTGACGGCATTTAGTGGGAATAATTTGCTCGTCCACTGCCAAAAACTCTTCTTTTTGGTACTAACAACAAGCGGTCACGAATTTCGCCTGGTAAAGGCCGAATTTTGAATAATTTATCCTGTCCATCTTTGTCACATTGTATGAAGTCTTGATTGTCATTGAAATGTAAATATCTTTTGGTAGCTTCGAACCTGTTGCACGTCATTGCTTCATAAACCTGAAGCTGTCCTAAATGTTTCGACCAATATTTTTTCGCAGCCGGTAATTTAACACAAGACATGAAGATCACGATGCCAATGAATTGTTCTATTTTGTCTTTAGTTATTCTTGCTAGTTTGTTTACATTTTCTTGAATAGACTTCAGGTTAGACTGCTCAGTAATAAATTCCATAATATCGAATGTGAATAAAAAATTAAAGACTTCTGCTGGGGAATTTAGCTGCTTAATTAAACCTGGTAATTCTGAGTTACCTTTGTGTTCAAAGTTGGTTTTGTCATAAGCTGGCATTTTCCCCTTTTGCCAAATAATCGGGTCCATTTTAACCTTTTCCCCCCTGAGCTTGAGTTGTGGATACAGACTTTAAATTTATCAAAGGCACTTGATCTTCCTCAAAAAAATCAGATTCCGATTCAGGAATGAATATGTGGTTTTTAGGTTATCGGATGGAGTTGAATTCTAGATCATCATTACCGTTAAAAGAAATATCATCGTCGCTCAAGCTGCCATTACCGGGAATTATGTTAACATGCTTGAAATTGCCATAGAAATACGCAGCAGCCATTTCTGGAATAGACAAAAAAGAAACCCTGAACGCATGCGAAGCCAAATATGGTATATATGGATACATAGTATTTTTTTATGGTAACGCATATGAAGCCATATATGACAGATCGAAGAAGAGCAAAAAAAAAATTCAAAAGAAGCAAGATATTGAAATAAACAAACTATGATCATATTTTAACAATGCTTGGAGGATAAAAAGATATTTTTTTAATACGTTTTAATTACTGTTTTGTATTTTATTTTAAATCACAAAAATTGCACTTTATTTTCTGACACCGGTCAATCAAACGCATTGCATATAACCTAAAATATCATTGCCAGATACAACTGGCCTTAAACACATAGATTATATAATTTATATGTCAATTATTTTCCAATGTTTACTAATTAACACAAAAAAGATACACATTTATTTCCTTTATACATTGGATTATATTAAAAGAACTTCCGTAGAATAGCTATTTTCGACGCCTATTTGACGTCTTCTTCAGTACAATTGATCTTATTCTAGGTTCCTGAAATTTATACTTTTTACTTTTACCATAATCTTATCTCAACAGTTTTATTGCTTTATTACTTACATATTACTTAATTACTATTCGTCTCCTATAATTAGTCTTAGTAGGCTGGAATTGCAATTTCCTTCGTCTTCATTCAGCCGTAGGTGCGCAGGTACTCGGATTATCTCCATTGATTCGAGTGCGTCTAATTTCCTTGGGTTAATTACGTTTTTTATTACACATACATTGCTAATATCCATGGGATGGTTTTCTTCCACGATATGCTTTGCTATCGCTGACCTAATCTGCGTATTCGGGCATTTTGTTGCAACTATCGCTTCTCTGATATGCTCGTTATATCTTACCGGTATGGTTCGCTTGGTTTGTCCAACGTATATTTTGGAGCAGCTTCCACATGTAGCTTTGTATATCCCGCTCATTTCGTCCATCGTTTTCGGATCCTTACCAGATCCCAGCTGTGCTGTTGTTGTGAGATTACGACTCGAAGATACCATTTCAATTTTGTGCCTCTTGAGTATCTTGCTAATATTTCGCGAGTGTGCTGAGTATGTAACTGCTATCCTCTTGGGTGTTTCGACTAACGGTTGTAAGGTCGTAAGATTATTCCTTGACTGCTTTTGCGTTTTTCTTTTTATTATAGCTTCAATACATTCTTTGTCGTATCCGTTTATTTTCGCCGTACTTAGGATGTATTCTTTTTCGCTGTTGTACCTTTCACTGTTCAAAGGCGTTGTTACCAGACGATGGATCATGGCATGGTATGCTGCCATTTTATGTTGAAAACTATGCCCTGAGTCGCTCGTAATTGTGCGTTGTGTACTAGTAGGTTTTCTATAGATATCAAATTCAATTTTACTATCGTTTCTGATGAGTTTCAGATCTAAAAACGGTATTTCGCCGTTTTCTTCGGTTTCCATTGTGAATTTGATCTTCGGATGAATATTGTTTATGTTTTGGAATGTATTCTCTAGTTCTTCTTTTGGTATTATTGCGAGTATATCGTCCACATACCGTACCCAAAATCTAGGCATCAAACCTGCTTGTTCAATTAGACTTTCTATATGAGCCATGAAAACCTCACTCATAAGCGGTGATAACGGACTGCCCATAGCTGTACCGGATGTCGTCTTGAAGTATCTGTTGCTGAACGTGAAGTAGTTTTCATGCATGCTTAACCGCGCCAATTTTACGTAACATTTAATCTTCTCTGTCCACTCCCTGCTATTATCAATGCTCAAGAGCCACTTTTCTAGTAAGTACAGCGCTTCTTTTATTGGGACGCTAGGAAATAAAGATTTGACATCAAAGGATACCATGATCTCATCCTGTTTCAAATCTCTCACTTCTTGGACCTTTTGGATCAACCCTGATGAATTTATTACTGTTTTATCACTTGCGGTTTTATTTAATTTTTTGATTTCCTTGGCTAGCCATTTTGATATGTTATATGTTGGAGAATTAGTGTCTGTTATTAATTCGCGTACATCATTGTTGTTTTTGTGGATTTTAGGTTGTATGCGGATGCGTGGAAGGGCTGGATTTGGCATTCTCAGATTTCTTGTATTTATGACTTTTCGGCATTCTTTTAAAATTTTATCAACTCTTTTTATACAGTCTGGCAGAGGGTTACTTCTAACTTCCATATAATTTCCATTTTTTAGACAATTCAACACCTTTTCGTCGTGCTCGGCTTTGTCCATTACTACAATAGTGTTACTTTTATCTGCTTTAAGGTACCTCACTTGTTTACTTTTTAATTGTTTGATAATTTTATGTTCTTCGGATTTATATACGAGTAATTTATTCTTTTTCGCCAACTCTTTCTTTACGTTGTTTCTAATATCTTCTTTGACTTCATTTTTAAGGTTCTTAATCCCCGTTTCTATGTCTATTATTATATCTTCTAGCGGATTACTTTTTGGCACAGCATACTTCAGTCCTTTATTAAGAAAGTTTAATTCCTCTTCACTGAAATCGCTCTTGGACTTATTGACTACCAAGTTAGGTATGATAAGTGGTTTACTTATTTGGCTATCCACGCTTATTTTTCCCCCATGCAAATTGTTGATTTTTTTGTTTAAAATGCTTCGTTTTCGCAATTTTTCACATAGAAAGGCAGTGTTAATTTTCCCCGTTGCTGTGACAATGTCTTCATTGTAGATTGTCATTTGCTTTGCCAATTCCAGGTGTACATTATAAGCATTGATTGTAACGGAATCTAATTTGCTGTAGAGGTATTTTACACTACCTTTTATTAAATTTTTTTCCACGAGCTTTTTTTGTTTATCAGATTTATCCAGGTGACTTCTCAAGAACACCATATGTGATTTTGGAGTAATGTTTTGTTTTAGACAGATTTTCAGGAACCTAATATCCTCTAAGATACCAGCAATTGATTTCTTCAATTGTAGTAACTTATTGTATATCGACTGCGACTTGGTTGTCATATTATATAATTTATATGTCGATTATTTTCCAATGTTTACTAATTAACACAAAAAAGATACACATTTATTTCCTTTATACATTGGATTAGCAAAGCATATCGTGGAAGAAAACCATCCCATGGATATTAGCAATGTATGTGTAATAAAAAACGTAATTAACCCAAGGAAATTAGACGCACTCGAATCAATGGAGATAATCCGAGTACCTGCGCACCTACGGCTGAATGAAGACGAAGGAAATTGCAATTCCAGCCTACTAAGACTAATTATAGGAGACGAATAGTAATTAAGTAATATGTAAGTAATAAAGCAATAAAACTGTTGAGATAAGATTATGGTAAAAGTAAAAAGTATAAATTTCAGGAACCTAGAATAAGATCAATTGTACTGAAGAAGACGTCAAATAGGCGTCGAAAATAGCTATTCTACGGAAGTTCTTTTAATATAATCCAATGTATAAAGGAATTAAATGTGTATCTTTTTTGTGTTAATTAGTAAACATTGGAAAATAATCGACATATAAATTATATAATATGACAACCAAGTCGCAGTCGATATACAATAAGTTACTACAATTGAAGAAATCAATTGCTGGTATCTTAGAGGATATTAGGTTCCTGAAAATCTGTCTAAAACAAAACATTACTCCAAAATCACATATGGTGTTCTTGAGAAGTCACCTGGATAAATCTGATAAACAAAAAAAGCTCGTGGAAAAAAATTTAATAAAAGGTAGTGTAAAATACCTCTACAGCAAATTAGATTCCGTTACAATCAATGCTTATAATGTACACCTGGAATTGGCAAAGCAAATGACAATCTACAATGAAGACATTGTCACAGCAACGGGGAAAATTAACACTGCCTTTCTATGTGAAAAATTGCGAAAACGAAGCATTTTAAACAAAAAAATCAACAATTTGCATGGGGGAAAAATAAGCGTGGATAGCCAAATAAGTAAACCACTTATCATACCTAACTTGGTAGTCAATAAGTCCAAGAGCGATTTCAGTGAAGAGGAATTAAACTTTCTTAATAAAGGACTGAAGTATGCTGTGCCAAAAAGTAATCCGCTAGAAGATATAATAATAGACATAGAAACGGGGATTAAGAACCTTAAAAATGAAGTCAAAGAAGATATTAGAAACAACGTAAAGAAAGAGTTGGCGAAAAAGAATAAATTACTCGTATATAAATCCGAAGAACATAAAATTATCAAACAATTAAAAAGTAAACAAGTGAGGTACCTTAAAGCAGATAAAAGTAACACTATTGTAGTAATGGACAAAGCCGAGCACGACGAAAAGGTGTTGAATTGTCTAAAAAATGGAAATTATATGGAAGTTAGAAGTAACCCTCTGCCAGACTGTATAAAAAGAGTTGATAAAATTTTAAAAGAATGCCGAAAAGTCATAAATACAAGAAATCTGAGAATGCCAAATCCAGCCCTTCCACGCATCCGCATACAACCTAAAATCCACAAAAACAACAATGATGTACGCGAATTAATAACAGACACTAATTCTCCAACATATAACATATCAAAATGGCTAGCCAAGGAAATCAAAAAATTAAATAAAACCGCAAGTGATAAAACAGTAATAAATTCATCAGGGTTGATCCAAAAGGTCCAAGAAGTGAGAGATTTGAAACAGGATGAGATCATGGTATCCTTTGATGTCAAATCTTTATTTCCTAGCGTCCCAATAAAAGAAGCGCTGTACTTACTAGAAAAGTGGCTCTTGAGCATTGATAATAGCAGGGAGTGGACAGAGAAGATTAAATGTTACGTAAAATTGGCGCGGTTAAGCATGCATGAAAACTACTTCACGTTCAGCAACAGATACTTCAAGACGACATCCGGTACAGCTATGGGCAGTCCGTTATCACCGCTTATGAGTGAGGTTTTCATGGCTCATATAGAAAGTCTAATTGAACAAGCAGGTTTGATGCCTAGATTTTGGGTACGGTATGTGGACGATATACTCGCAATAATACCAAAAGAAGAACTAGAGAATACATTCCAAAACATAAACAATATTCATCCGAAGATCAAATTCACAATGGAAACCGAAGAAAACGGCGAAATACCGTTTTTAGATCTGAAACTCATCAGAAACGATAGTAAAATTGAATTTGATATCTATAGAAAACCTACTAGTACACAACGCACAATTACGAGCGACTCAGGGCATAGTTTTCAACATAAAATGGCAGCATACCATGCCATGATCCATCGTCTGGTAACAACGCCTTTGAACAGTGAAAGGTACAACAGCGAAAAAGAATACATCCTAAGTACGGCGAAAATAAACGGATACGACAAAGAATGTATTGAAGCTATAATAAAAAGAAAAACGCAAAAGCAGTCAAGGAATAATCTTACGACCTTACAACCGTTAGTCGAAACACCCAAGAGGATAGCAGTTACATACTCAGCACACTCGCGAAATATTAGCAAGATACTCAAGAGGCACAAAATTGAAATGGTATCTTCGAGTCGTAATCTCACAACAACAGCACAGCTGGGATCTGGTAAGGATCCGAAAACGATGGACGAAATGAGCGGGATATACAAAGCTACATGTGGAAGCTGCTCCAAAATATACGTTGGACAAACCAAGCGAACCATACCGGTAAGATATAACGAGCATATCAGAGAAGCGATAGTTGCAACAAAATGCCCGAATACGCAGATTAGGTCAGCGATAGCAAAGCATATCGTGGAAGAAAACCATCCCATGGATATTAGCAATGTATGTGTAATAAAAAACGTAATTAACCCAAGGAAATTAGACGCACTCGAATCAATGGAGATAATCCGAGTACCTGCGCACCTACGGCTGAATGAAGACGAAGGAAATTGCAATTCCAGCCTACTAAGACTAATTATAGGAGACGAATAGTAATTAAGTAATATGTAAGTAATAAAGCAATAAAACTGTTGAGATAAGATTATGGTAAAAGTAAAAAGTATAAATTTCAGGAACCTAGAATAAGATCAATTGTACTGAAGAAGACGTCAAATAGGCGTCGAAAATAGCTATTCTACGGAAGTTCTTTTAATATAATCCAATGTATAAAGGAAATAAATGTGTATCTTTTTTGTGTTAACATAGATTATGATCCGTTCCACGATGAAATGGTTCTTCGAATGTACGTTTTTTTAAGATTGGATTATCAATTATGCTAAAAAAATAATTAAAAGTTCTCTTTCCACATATGGCTGCGAATGCGGTAAGGGGTTGAATTGAATTTGAGCAAAAAAAAATCAATTTCCTATAACTTGCAAAAAAACCATTTCAATAGGCACTGCGTTATAAAACAATTCACCCCGAATTGGATGACCGCTTGAAATTTTTAACCATGTAAAAAATTGAAACTTACAAATGCATATAAATGTACTTGAAAAATGAAAAAATGAATCATCACTTTTCCACGTCCGCAAGCACTTGAGGTGTAGGCAGTGGTTGGAAAAAAATTCTTGTTAAATTCCTTTTCTGTTTCGTGCCCATCAGCATCTACAGGCAATTTTCTATGGCTTCGATGGACTTTAGTTTCGACATTCAGCTAACTAAGTTACAAGATCAACATATTATGCCATTGTAATTTCCCTATTGCACTCACATTCAAAACGATTACGTAAAATTTGTTATATGTTACGGAAATATCATTATGTTCAACTTATCTCTTTTTCACTGCTTGATGTTATAAGATATGACATCGTCTAATTCCATACTGCCCTGAACACGTGACGAACTCATGAGCACAAATATTAATTCGCTTCGTTTTATATGGGTGTGTGAGATGCACAATCTGATTTCTGTTGCAGGAAACGATGGTTCACAACTTGCATCTCTGATGCCCATGCAAAGGATCTCCGATACGCATACATAGACCCTCTCGAACGTTAAGCTGTTTTCATGAAAATTGCTACAGGTAGCAGAAACGCGTTCTCAAGTGACATAAAGCTAGTTGCGATGGACAATTATTGAAATGATCAAAACCCTTTGATGTGATGCCGATGTTATCCAGCGAGTTATTTTCACAATTGAATTTTATTCAGACTTGCCATTATCATAAATAAAATATGAATAAATGTTTGGGTGTTTTCACCAGCAAAACTGATTATCATAGGGAGACAGTGTCCCATTTTTATTCTCGAATTTTAATGCTTCACAGCAAGGAGTTTAGATAGAAAACTGCAGATACCAACCCTTCAAAAAATATTCAATAAACCGGACGATAAGCCTCTGGATAATATAAAACGACCATTTCACACTTGCTGTATCATGTCGATAAAACCACCAAATAACACTTTACACTCGAATCAACGTAAGAATCTTTCGGAAACCGTATTCTGATTCAATTATTTAAAACCTTATTCGCGCTAATTTGCAAGCATATTCGCGCCCACCAAAAAGCATATTCTTTCTGCATTAAATCACTACCGGCTCCCTATCACCTAACGCGACCTCTCCCGCTCGTTGTTGAAGACTTCCGCTTCTTATCAAATCTGGTTACCGCCTCCTCGACGAGCCTCTTCATGGCGGTAACGGCAGATTCTTGTTGCAACAATCTAGCAATTGTGTCGTAATGGGCTTACCATTATCGATTTTGATTTGATACATTTTATATTTTTTCTTCGATAATGGTAGTGGTGACAGTGGCGGGGTTTATTTTGGGTTAGTAATAATAATGTTAAGAAGCTGCGTATCAAATTGTTCCACACTTATTGTGTTATTATAATGAAATTGCTTGTTTCCATAGGCGGGCTGCTCGATTACTACAGTGTCTTTTGTATTTACATGCAAGTGTACGCTTCTGGTTTTTTTCGGGGAAACTAAAAGTTTCAAAGTGTCATTGAGTTCCGTGCCCATGTGCACTCGTTCATATTCAGCAAGATCAGAATCTTGAATTTCACTTAAATTAAGAGCCCAAAAAAAGCGAGTGAATACTCGGAACCGTCGTACCGTTAGAAAGCTTGAAGACTTGGCATGAAAAGAGCGGCGGCTTTGGCTGCGCGGTCCCACTTTGCGCATTAATTTTCGTCGAATTGAGAGCAGCAGGAAATGCAACTTTGAAACCTTCTGTGAGCACCATTACGAGCGCCTGCATCTCCGGTAATAGTGGCATTTACGAATTGAGAGTTTCATCTATTGAAAAGAATTTTAGCACTAGAACGTCCTTCCTCCTTCCGAAAAAGCGTTTTCAAAGTCCTTTCTGATACCCCAATAAGGAAAACACATCGTATTTATTCAAATTAATTTACTGATTAATATTTAGATGAAAGCACGACTCAAGTCGTCGCAATACCATAGTACGTGACACATTGCTTAGTGTTCTGTCGTCAACTGACGTCCTGCAGAAGTGATACCAACTTAAGAATAATACAGTAACAAAAAGATCGTGCATAAAACCGCGCGTTTTGAATTCAATTACACGTCCTAAATATTCGCAGACACAACAATGAACATCATAACTGCCAGGGTAGAGTCGATTTAAATTTATCTTGATTATAGTCAATTCCTCGAACTGGTACTTTTTATAGCTCTCTGGGTTAGCAAGTCCGTCAACCAACTTCAACAAAAAAGTAGTTTGTATTTCTTGAGTCAAGCATACAAGCGTAGAAGCTGATTAACCAACTTCGGATTAAGATGCTTTCCGGTGCCTTTTATTGTCAGTATCGACACAAATTAAAATAAAGCAAAACATAGCCAAAATGCGAATTAAATGTAAGAAAATGCGAATTAAATGTAAGAACATTAATTTCGTTTCAATGCTAAAATCATTGATTCAAGCTGAATATTCTCCTAATTTAGGGGTCACCTGGTGAGTTAACGCCCATAATTATCGACAAAAACATAAAGAATTTTTTTCGAATTGTTCTTTCAGATTTTTCCACAAAATTTTAAAAAATCAAAAGAAATATCTTTAACTCTCCCGTCAAAATATTTATATCTCATTAAAATCACACATCTTTTCTCAACGCATAATTTACACCAAAATAAAAAAAAAACTATGCTGTACTCTTCCATCTAATTAAATTTATACAAATGTGGGAAAATGCATCTCACGCGAGAAGAAAAAATCACATAAAAGATACATTAGCATACAATTGACCAACGACAAGCAAAAGCCGCGGATAGTGCAGAAGCAGTTAAAAAAGAAGTCGAGACATGAAGCTCCAAGACTAGACCAAGTCGCAACAATAAACTTGGGAACGGAAAAGAAGCCCAAGGTCTGCTTGTGAAGTGGACGCAGGCCCAAAAAGATGAAGATGATGTTCAAGTCGAAGTTGAATTGCTTGAGAGCCGTAGCCGAAGCAATAAAAGCCACGAGAAAAAATAAATAGTTTTACTACCAAGGCCCCCCGCTACGGTTGCTTACAACATGCATGTTTTCAGTAGCTACGGAACTAGTCCCAGAAACCATAGCAGATTCTTTCTCTCCTCCCTTTCCTCGGTACAAACGCTTGCCTGCCTGTCTGCGCGGCTCTTTCGGCCATATTGCAAAATAGTGCCGTATTATGAATAATCAATTAAAACGTTTATTTCAATGTCAAAATTAGACTTAATGTTTGTTTTAACTAGTTTTCCATTGTTTCACCCTTCTGCGTTTTATTTGTTGCTATTTCCTCTGTTTCATGCCTTAACCGAAGCGAAACTGGTCCTAGGTAAGACAAGATACTCATGTGATGCCTGCCATTCAAAAAATTTCATTGAGATTCAAAAGATGGCGCTTTTCACTATCAATTTTGCACGGATGCACGTGCTACATATGCAAATCGCGGATAAGTGCTGATGCAGGAGGAAATCAATAGTCACATCATAGTGGAAAAATTTGCATGATTGTCAGTCAATTTTTCCATTCGCTGAATGGATTTTTTTACATTTTAGTTGTTGCTATCGAATAATTTGCTGTAGGAAGAAAATTTTGAATTCAAAAGCAAACCAACAGATAGCGCTGTTAGTGCTGAATTTAGGACGCCTCCGCAGATACTTTTCCATGTTCTGCATTAATTTCGGTTTCAGGGTAGAAAATTCAAATGAATGAAATGAAAAAGAATTTCCCCAAAGTTTCCATTGGTTTTGTTTTTCTCATTTCAATCATTCGAAGTTCATATTTGTGAAATTCGATGAAATTTTGGTTTGGATAAAATGAAATTCAACCTAAATATGCTCATCATCATTTTGAAAAGCGCCTTTAACATTTTCTCCGCATCAATCTTTGCAAGCGATCTCATCCTTTCCTTCTAACCTTTCGTCAAAATCAAACCATATCTGAAGTTCGCGCGGTCGGTATCTGATTTCTTGTTAATTACTTTCACATTACTCACCGTCGCATGTGCGATTCGTATAAAAGATCTTTCGCCGTCATGTTCATGCAATTCGCGAGAAATGCTATTTTCCTTGCAAACAATTATGCAATAATTGACGCCGCCGCCACCTTAAGAGTGTTGACAGAGATTTTAGATTAATGAGGATTTATATCGACTTAGTGTGGCGCCCGCAGGTCGAAAACGACCCAACTAATCAAACAATTGTTCAGTTGTTCTCTCTTTTTGCTGTTAATATATTTGGCACACACATACTCGTACGACCATGCATGGGTACTCGAACAATCGATTTGAATATGAAAAGTGAAAGTGCTTCTTCTTGCAATTGAAATACTTTTCAATTTTTTTTATTTTTGGCTGCTCGGGGGAGACGGGTGGTACTGTATGAACACAAATGATGGTTTTCGAAGTGCAAAAAGGTTTGGTACTCGGAGGTATATGCAAAAGTTTGAATTATGAACGTGCATAAAGGCATAATAATTATTGCGTTTTGGGAAAAATATGAAAATGTATTCTGGCTGATGGTAATGATCTACACGTGTCGGGAAATATAAATCGATGTACTTGAAATTGTGGCTTAAATTTTATGAATTTCGATATGTTGTCTGGAAAAGAAGGTTTACCATTGTTAACGAGGAGCTAAGCTGTTACAGTAGTCCTGTGTAAACGTAATTGGATGGGAAATCACGGGTGCAATTCTTCTGGTGAACACAGGATCTTCCCAGCGATGATATCCGCTATCATCAGCACCGATTCTATCGCCATTCATTGCATAATTTTAACAGGATGGGAACTTCTTAACACATTTCCACGCATGGATCTATACTGTTGAGCAACGTTACACTTTCTGAACTAAATTTTAACTTGATATAGTTTTCGCAAAACCACAACCTTAATTTTCCTCAATTAAATCTTCTAGGTGGTTACAATGGGGTATAGTGCTACAAACACATAGATCCTGTAAATGCCATCCAAATTTTCCGGCACTTTTTGTCATACAAAAACCTAAGGCTGATTGCCAAAACATTTTTATAAATTTATTGTACGCTGCACGCTTACTTAAACCAGACAAGTTCATATCCATCCGCTCAAAGCATCCATACATTTATTATGAAGCCTTACTGATAATTTGACTACCCATCTACTCCCCTGCCGCACAGTCAAACCTTCATTTCACGTTCTGTTTAGTGTCTTTTTTTGTGGAAGGGAGGTGCATGCCCATTTACGCATAGGGTGTGGGACTCCCATGCTCGCAAGAAGGCAACTGGACTACCCACTAAACACCTCCTCTGTCAACCTAAGAACCTAGCCTGGAACCGTTTGACACATTACTTCGGGCCAGGCCTCATTTTGTTGCGCCGTGAGGCGCCTTCAAGCTGGGGGATCCATCTTTTAGCGGGAGGGGAGAGGGGAAGAGGAAGTGCCAGACAAGCGATCACCCGGCTGCTGTGAGTCCCTTTTATCTTTAAGGAATGCTCGAACATAATGTGCCACCTGGTTCCGCTTGTCAACCGATTCGAGCTTCACCGCGACTATATTATCCGGGGTGAGTTCTCCCGTCTCCCTGTAGAGGGCCCTTGGCAGCCGGTCCCATTTTATGCACGCAAAAAATGTGTGGCAGACATTGTTTTCCTCTCCTGGGCAATACTGACAATCGGGGGACCGCGACTTACCAATCTTGTGCAGGTAAGACTTAAAACATCCATGCCCTCTCAAAAGCTGGGTCAGATAGAAGTCAGCCTCACCATGCCTTCAATTCAGCCACGGTCTCACATCCGGGATGAGGCGCGCAGTCCACCTTCCCTTTGTGCGATTCACCCAAGACTGCTGCCAATCGTTGAGTGAGCGCTGTCTCTCTTCGCGGACAACCATCTCCCTCGCATCCTCGTTTTGACGCAGATAAATAGAGTGGCGCGCTCTAGCAAGGAGGCCGACAGGTATCACGCCTGCAATGACTTTCACCGCCGAATCAGAGACTGTCGGATACGAAGATGCAATCCTCAGTGCTCTTCTTCTCTGTGCCTGTGCCAAACGTTTTCGGTATACCTCCTTGCTGAGAGCGTCGCTCTACATCTCTGCTCTGTACAGTAGCACTGAGCCTACATAACTCATGAAGAGGCGTCTTCTTGATGGGCTGGGTCCCCCTACGTTGGCCATAAGTCGACTCAGAGCCGATACTCCCGAAGCAGCCTTCTCAGCCGTTGCCCTGATTTGCTCAGAGAAACTCATCTTCGAGTCGAGGTACTTCAATTTGTATGTCTGCAATACTGATCATCCTTACTCTAGGGATTCTCTTTTTTGTCAAGATGACTACTTAGGTTTTCTCCAGTGCTAAACTGAACCCGCGAGCAGTCATCCAGTCCCTCACTCGGCGCATTAGCATACCTAGCCTAAGTTGCGCTTGTTCAACGGTGCGTCCAGCGACCAGAGCCGCAACATCATCTACCATAGCCGCAACATCATCTACCATAGCCGACCAAGCGCGACTCATCTGGCATCTCCAACCTAGTGTTGAATAAAGATTTATTCAATCATATATTTATTCAAAGTCATAACTACTCAGATAATTGGACTGGAACCGAACCTGCATTTCACAGATCATAAGGCAAAGCGCTTCCATTGAGCCATGAAATACTTTATCTGCATACAAAACACTCGAAGGCATTCTTGTCGTTTGAGTTATTATGCGCAGAGCTGGTTGCCTTATTCCTTTGGCCTAGATTGATCTTATGTAATATGCGTTAAGCAATGTATTACTTTGTCTAGAGTTACGTATGATTTTCACCCATTTTCTTAACTATTTCACCATTGCTCAAAAAATCAACATTTGTCTCACTGGTGCAGCATTCTCAACTTTATAAATTCGAATCTACACCAGCAAAATGAAAGACAATCTCACAGGTTTGGTCAAATTAATTCCATTTATTTCCCTTGAGCAAGGAAATCCAACCCTACCCCTAAAATAAACGAAAGCATATTTATTATTCATTCCGTTCGTGTTTCCAATACCGAGGCATGTTACTAGAAGGAAACTGTGAAGCAAAATGAGAAAAATTAATGACAAGGAAATAGAAGGAAAAGAAGAAAAAATTAAAAAACTCCGTAACTACATTGATATGAGAAAGTATTCGCTTAAAATTTAACCATATCTTTCATGCTAGGTTTATATGGATCATGTTGCCTATTTTATAGTACTCCTTGGGTGCTTTTCTTCCTATCTCCAGCAACCACATATCCTTGGTGATTATCACAGATGAATATAACGCTTAAGATCCTTTATTTTGTGTTTGTGTAGTGAATTCCATTTACGCACTCAGTGCGGGACTCCCATGCTCGCAACCAACTGGACTACCAATTTAAAACCTCCTCCTGCACAGGTCGCCTGAGGATGGTGCCATTATGCAGTCTAACAGCACAAGACCTTATTCCAAGATCCCGTTCAGGAAATGTTTCTTGTGCAGCTAACTTCCAGAAAAGACGAGGAGTAGCAGGATCATGAACAATTACGACATCGCCTACTTTTAATTCATGTGAGAATTATTTAGGAGTATGGTGGGCTGATCTGAGCGATTGTACGCATTCAGTTCGAAAGCGTTTGAAGAATAAGTTTGCGTATCGAAACCTTGACTGCCACTTAGCGCGTATCTGTTGACCGGCTCCTCGTAAATGTAATGGAGATAAACTTGAAGGAAAGGCTCCGATTATAAAATGAGCTGGTGTTAGAGCCGACCGATCCTGAAGATCATCGCCTACATACTAGTCAAAGGACAAGCAAAGGACAAATTCTGCTTCTATGATGTAAGTATTTAGCTGATTAAACGTTAGCGAAGTTCGTTGAATCGAAACTCTAAGGATTTCCTTGACGCTTTTTACTAATCGTTCATAAAAGCTCTTTCAACAATAAACTTCCACAAAATGCGCTCATTGGTCAAAAAGTTTTGAAAGCTTTCGGATTGTATGATAATTTCTAACTCCTTGAATCCCTTAGCAGATCGCTTGAAGGTTTTGGCGTTATCAGAAATGATAAGACGAGGTACGCCGCGTCTGCTAATAAATCGTCTAAGGGCCAAAATGCACGATTCAGTTGTGAGGTTTAGCACCAGTTCTGAATGAGCTGCCTGAATTACTGCACATGTTGCGAAAAGAATATATACTTTTCGACTCGTTTGTTCATTTGATCCTGATCAAACGTATAATAGACCAGCAAAATCGATCCGCACTGTTTCGAAAGGACGTGTTGCAAGTAATCCCTCCTTAGGTATTGGCGCAAAGGGCTGGTCCGTAGGGTTTCCTTTGAGCCGTCTGCAAACGACACATTGATTTAACATAAATTTCACTGCTTGACGGGCACTGATGACCCAAAATTGTTTACGAAGAAAGACTAGAGTAACATTTGTTCTTCTATGTAGTGCCTTTTCGAGCGCGTACATAATAAGCAGGTTTGTTAAATGTGATCTTTTAGGCATTAAAATCAGGTAAATTTCGTCAAGATTGAACCCTGATTCTCGAAGTCAGCTTCCAACTCTTAAAACCCCATCTTCATCGATACAGGGGACTAGCGATAATATTCGAGAACTTTTAGGGCTGGTTTGATTGCTAGACAATGCAGTCACCTCCCTCTTATATGCGTTAAACTTTGGAAGCAGTTAAATATTTGCTGGGTAGAGGAATTTTACGAAGACGATCAATAAAACGAAACATGTAAGCAGTTAATCGTCACAATCTTCGATGGCAGCTTAAATCCTCTACCGTTAGCAAACTTTCTTTAACAGGAATTTCGTTTCCTACCGCTGATAGAAAACAACAATTAAAAGTCTCTACGTCTAATATGTCACCTTCACCAGGTGGCCAATCTGATTCGTTCGACAGCCAACTGGGTCCATTAAACCAATTCGTTGCTTTAAGGAACGCAGTAACGTTGATTCCTCGAGTTAGAAAGTCTATCATGGAATCTGTCCAGAGATACTCCGCCTCGAAATTTATTTGAATATTACCCTTCAAATAGTTTAACAGTTTAGTTGATTGTTAGGCAGCAGTAAGTTCAAGCCTCGGAAGAGTAAAAGCCGTACATTTTCTACTTCTGAGAGGAGGAATTCGATTTTCGGTACAAAGGAAAAAAACGCAAGTGTGCCCATGAGGATATGTACTTCGAACAAACGCATCAGTGCCATAAGCCTTCGGACTTGCGTCTGCGAAGATATGTTATTGTCGTTCCACTGTTTACCACGTGTCGAAGATATAGCGTTAAATTTATAGCTCTTGTAATAGGTGCAGATTGTTAATGTGTTTACACCATTCGCTCTGTAATTCAGAAGGAAGAGGTTGATCTCATGGTAACTTCATTCGCCAAGTCTCTTGAAAGATGATTGTCATTTTTACCACATAGGACGATAGCAATCCCATGGGGA
This sequence comes from Odontomyia ornata, assembly GCA_963969285.1. Classification (NCBI taxonomy): domain Eukaryota; kingdom Metazoa; phylum Arthropoda; class Insecta; order Diptera; family Stratiomyidae; genus Odontomyia; species Odontomyia ornata. The sequence goes on along the minus strand of OZ017741.1, from coordinate 153,696,610 downwards.
CGTAGATAGTTGTAAGTACTTGTAATACATCTCTTTTAGTGCCGTTGATCGTTAGTAAACTGCAGGTCTTCTCCAAATCGACGGCTAATTCATCCGTTTCCAAATACCACAAAAGGCCTAGTACCTTTTGTTTAGCGTTAACTTCAGGCTGTGAATTAAAGATTTCGTTCAATCGCCTGTCATTCGATCGCCATTTGCGAATATGCATAGAGGCACGGTTCAAAATTTCGCATGTTTCATAAAATAAGCGCAGTGAATCCTCAAATTCGTTCAAACTGACTATTAAGTCATCCATATAAAAGGCCGAAGAAATTATCGCACAAGTTTTTGAAAAATTTATAGACTCTACCCTTATATGCTTCTTCAACGTGGCACAAAGAGCAAACGGGCTGAACTTAACGCCAAAAGTCACACGCCTCATTTCCAAGATAATAATTTTTTCCCAATCACCTAATGTTTCGAACCACAAAAAACGGTTAACTGAACGGTCTTCAGGGGCAAAGTTAACCTGCCAAAAAGCCTTTTCAACGTCTGCAATGATCGCATATTTTCTAACTCGGAAGCTCAGCTGCATAGTTGAAATTTCAGGCAGTAAGCTCGAGCCTGACCATAGTAAATCATTCAGTGAAGCGTTATCTCCCGTTCTGGCTGAAGCATCAAACACCATATGCAATTTAGTCATTTCCTTATCCTCGCGATATACTGGTCGGTGAGGCATGAAATAGGAGCGGGATTCGTTATTGTCATCACAGCGTCGTGCAATGCTTGTAGTACAAGCACAATACCGTGGTATTGTTCTAAATTATCTTTCGGTTGCAACTAAAGCGATCTGTTAGCTTTCTCAAATGCGCCAAGGTTCCCTGACGATTATCGTTCAGAACACAATCCTTATTTAACCATAATAAAGAGGCTTCATACCGAGTTTCCCTTTTAAAAATATGTTCGTCGATCAGGCTGTCAAAATCAGTCTGCATCTTCGTTTCGCCAGAAAATTACAATCCAGCTTCCAAAGGTTTTCGATTTGATCCATCACCTCTTGTAGATTGAGTGAGCAAAATTTGCTGATATTGAACCTTGTAAGATCCACTCGAATAAGGTGTTAATGGTGACCAATTTTTCGTTTATCCTTTTAAATTCATCGGTTAAGATGGAACAATAAATATCGGCCCCTAGTAGCATCCCGATGCCACCAAAAGATTTCGCGGCGATCGAATCATCATCCGCTAACACGAGACCTTTCAAGGTTTCCGAATCAATACTAGCAGTGTCAATAAAAACATCAGGGTAAATGTCCAGTGCCACTAACGCGAGAACGTCACTTTGACCCGATTAAATTTTTTCCCTTGGGAATGTTTTGCACCTCCGAATGAGAATATTTTTAACTTTACTGTATCGTATGTATTCAGGCTCAGTTCTTAAACGACTTTCTCTTTATATAAGTCTGTTGCGACCCGCCATCCAATAACCCGCATAAAGTAACAGACCGATTATTGTTTATAGCAAATACGCGCGCTGTTTGTAGCAAAATTTGAGAAATTGTATTGATGGAAGGAGAACAAAGAATAGGTGAATTGTTTTCATTGGCGTCATGACTTTTCTGTTTTTGCACTAATGCGTTATACGCGGGGTCGCACATTGAAGTTGCGTGGTTGTTACACGAAATTCACTTTAATCGCTTGTTATGACAGCTCTATGAGTTTTGACCTCGCCTAGTACATTTAAAGCAACAACCAGAATTCTTCAAAATACTTTTCTTCTCCGATAAACTCAAAGAGTCATCACAGCATTCAGAAGTGTGAGTGTTCTTCTTGTAAAACAGACATGGCATCGCGTTAGTGGTGGTTACAAGCCCTGCAGCAGTTTTGTACTTTGGGCTAACTGTGTTCGTTGCTGGGTGAATTCTGGAGCTACTTGCGACTAAAGAGACATTCTTAAAAAATTTATTTCTCTTTTTAAAAATAATGAGATCTGTCTAAATTTGCCACAATGCACATTACGTAACTAACAAGTTTTACTGTTACCGGCGGAGCTTCTATTATCATTGTCTAGTTCATCATCTTCACTTATGTTATCGGAATGTTCTCGATTGCATGAATTCCGTCGGTGGAACTGTAATGCAATCTCACGAGGGAGGGTGTTCGAGTGAACGACTTAATGAAACAACTATCATTTTTCAGTAAGTTCACTGCCATGAACAGAGGGATTTCCGAATTAAGCATTATAGAGTATTGAGAAGAAGGGACGTTAACGATCTGGTATGTGAAACAATATTGTTGTACAGTTTCCGTAGGTTTGTTAGGTCAACACGAGAATGTACGTGTGGAAGGCACATAAATTGTTGCATAGTATGGTCGATCAGTCGAGAGGGATGACCATATTGCTCCAGTAATAAAGAGATTGCCGAATCGTAGTTAACGTTGGTAGGTGTGAGGCCGGTAAAAGAATCTGCAGCCTTTCCACTTAAACAGTTCGCAAGATAATTAAATTTGTCGGCGCCATTTATATTTGATCGATCATGAACAGCTGTCCGGAAGCGTTCCCAAAAGGGAAGCCAGTTGCAAAGTTCACCACTGAAAACCTTTAGCGTTAATTTAGGAAGCTTCGCTACATTTACAGCACGTTTCAGCATAACGGAGGTCTGAAGTTGACCCGTCATCGACGACGAAACTTCGTGAACACGCGTAAGCCGCTATTTTAGTCGAGATGATATGCCGGCTGCTTTATCTTTGGTCTCGACTATGGACTCGTATTTCTTTTGCGCCACTTCAAGTTTTATTAAAGACTTTAACTCGCTATTTAAGCGTTTGAGAATATCACTCACGACTGTTGTTCGTTCGATATAGGAAACTAATTCCTTTTCGACCTCACCCAAAGCCTCATGGTCTTCACCTGTTGAGTCCGGATTCGATAAATATGCACTCGCAACATTTGATATCTTCGTTAATTCGCCGCGATGTACCGTCCGTTCCTATATGCCCATTTTTTCTTCGTAAAGCTCCCGGGTCTCGGCACCAGTTTTGAAAATAAGAAATAAACACCGGATTCAATCCTGTAAGTACTATGTATTATATGAATAAATGGATAATATAATTAAATGGCGGCGGTGGTGTTCACGGTCCGATCGATCCTTCCGAACTCTGCTTTTAAACTGCTTCGTATAAAATGAATTCATTGTTAAGAGAAAAGATAATGAGAGAGCAAACAGTTATAATACAAGAGCAAAATAGGCAAAATAGTTTCAACAGCCAGACACGTGATTTCCTGTCCCGACGTTCCCGGCTACTATGAGTCCCTTTCAAATTTTAGAACTGCCCGAACATATTGTGCCGCATGTTTCCATTTGCCAAACGATCAAAGCATCGCCGTAACTATACCATCCGGGGTGAGCTCTTGTAATAACCTCCGATGTCTCGAAGCGATACACGACAGATATCTGTCATCCCTACACAATTTCCTAATCAGCTGCCAAGTTTTAGGTGCCAGATCTCTGCTACTAAACCACAAGTTGCCGGTCGTGTGGTGAACATCGATTAATTAATTTGTGTGCGACGTGATCTCGTATATGCTCTGCAATGATGGCTGTCAAAATTCACACAGCGAACTTTTCGTGACTTCAATAAATTCGGAGTGTCATTTTATGTGTGGCGGAAAACGGTGTCCAAAGGATTGATTGGAGGGACGCCAAAAAAATCGACACAAACTGGTCCAATGCCTAATACATTGAAAGAAAATTGGCGAATAAATCGGCAAGAAAAGTTTCGGACATTTTGGGGGACAGGATTAATCAGGAGCATGCAGTCGAGCCCAGCAAACTTTAATGCATCGACAGTAGTGTTGCAATTTTTCCAAGCGTCGGAAATTGAAAGTTTGTAGTGGAATGTATCCTATTAATTACGTATTTTAAAATCATTGCCATAAAAAAACAATACGGAGCCATCTCTCAAATTTATCATGTTTGAATTGAGTGAAAACTCTTCGGAATGCGTGACGCTTTGCTCCCTCTTGCCCATAGCAACGAAAGCTTATTATTTTCCCCAATTTTCCTTCTTTTTGACTTTCATTTATATTGTAAACATAAAATTTCACAAAGCCTTATCTTAAAAAGTTTGCCAAACAACAAATACAATTAAAGCAAATATAATATTTTTTTTTCCTTTTAACATTGGATAAATATTTATTTTCTATAGAACGCGTTTTCGACTACTATTCGTAGACTTCTTCTGTATAATGAACAATTTCAGTTTTAGTTATCCTATTTATACATGCGACATGATATTTTGATGATTTAATTGCACCTAATTACTCTACATTTCAATGTTCTATTTCATTACATTCAGCAAAATTGAGTTACAATTTCCTTGGCCCGTATTCATCCTTAGTGCGTCAGGTACCTGAATAATTTTCGGTGAATCAATAGCGTCAAGATGCCATGGGGTTTTCACTTACATCACATTTTCATCGCCGATGTGGTGGTGCTGCGTGTTATAGTCCGCGGCCGATAATTTTAATGTTCCGGGAAAATGAAAACATACTGTCTTTTAAATTACGTTAAAAGAGTTTATTTACTAGGAATGCACAATCATTAATTTCACTATTTTACAAATATTAATTAAAATGTTATTTTTCACTTGTATATAAACTTATATTTCAGCTGTCTTTACTATCAATCAATATCGCCATGAATTCGCACTCCACAATATCGCAGTTTTTTCTATCGCGGTTTTACTATTTCCCCTATTCACTCAGCTCGGCTTTATATAGGGTATCTAGTCATTCAATCCATTTCTCGTACATTGGCGAATGTTCTGACGAGAACTACCTGGAATATTCGAGCAATTCTGAATGGCCGCAGTGACGTCACTTTCAGACGTTGATCATGCTTGGTGGGTTCTTGTGCTTTCGAGTACATTCGTTTATTGATCATGTTGTTATTAATAGTTGCGGCAACAATTGTGACAGTAGCTCGTAGATTTATTTGGACATGTAACAATAGCAATACAAATTTCAACTGTCGATTGGCCTTCCCGTCAAGACGCGATTATGTCGAATCTAGTATCACTTTCAGCTGATTAATCGTCTTCTAGCGAATTTGCCATTTGTCCAGTCATGGCGCAACTACTTTTCATTTTTGCCCGTTACCACTGTTGCTCCACATTATAAGAGAACAAGCAAGATTTTATTCGCAACGAAAACGAGCGATTAAAAATTCGATCAAATTGAAATGGATATTTTCGTGATTTCGAGCGAAAAACATAATTTTCCACGTACATCACTCTTTCGCTTGCCGGCGCTGTTCTCGCGACGTGCGCTCTGTACGGCAACGCGTAACAGACTCCCAGGTCCGCCCAAACAGATCTCCTTACTTGTCGCGATCAGTCACCGAACGGGTCCTTTCGCAACTGAGTTTCTTAACGAGCCCACTCATCCATCTAATGTAGTTTGCCTTGCGCGACAATGCAATTCGTGGATAAGCTGTGCTATAAAGGGCTTGCTGTGTCCGAATTTTAATTGTAAATTTAAATAATTATTCTTGCAAATTTACAACTCAAGTTGGATTAGCATTATGATGGTTTTCGAGCAGTTTGCCTAGGCGACTGCTCGATTACAACAGAACCGCAATCAGCGTACTACAGAAAATTTATTATTTTACTGGGATAATTGCTTTGCACAAAATATACTTTACATTTCAATGCAAATTGGACTTCTTAAGATTCCAAAGCAATTCGCACCCGAACAAATTTTCTATCGACCGCCGTTATCCACACCTCAGCGACGTCATGTCCCGGTTCAGTCGCAGAGATCTGTCACCCAACCTTGTCAGCTAGTTGGGAAACAAGGTCGTTGCCTGAAATGTTTGTATATGCATTTTTCTTTAATGAATATTATTGATTTTGGTTTGTACTCGTACCTACATATTTCAAATTGATCTAGGAAACCTTATTTTCTTTCATGAAAATTTAAAGAATATGGGTTAATTTTAATATATTCAATAGACCGAGCATTGAGAATTATTTATGCTGGAATAATATTGCGGCTTCTATGTGCGTATGAGAGAAACCCTCTTTCTTTTGGATGAATTTGAACGATTTCTTATGCAAGTATTTTTTTATTCTTTTTTGTTGGGGGGGTGGGGAGGTGAATGCCATTTATACAAAGACTATGGGACTCCCATGCTCGCAAGAAAGCGAATGGACTACCCACTATACACCTCCCCTGTCAAGCTGAGAACCCAGCCTGGAACCGTTTGACACATTACTTCGGGCCAGGTCTCGTTTTGTTACGCCATGAGGCGCCTTCAAGCTGGCGGATTCCTTTCCTAGCGGGAGGGGAGAGGAAAAGAGGAAGTGCCAGAAAAGCAATCCCCCAGCCTCAGCGCCCCCAGCTGCTGTGAGTCCCTTTTATATTTTAGGACTGCCCGAGCATAATGTGCCACCTGATTCCATTTGTCAGCTGATTATAGTATCACTGCAACTATATTATCCGGGTCGAGCTCTCCCGTCTCCCTGTAGAGTTCTCTTCGCAGCCTGACCCATTTTGAACACGCAAAACATTTGTGGTAGGCATTGTCCTCCTCTCCTTGGCAAAACCGACAATTGGGAGACCGTGACTTACCAATCTTGTGCAGGTAAGACTGAAAACACCCATGCCCGCTCAAAACCTGGGTCAAGTAGAAGTCAGTCTCACCACGCCTTCGATTTAGCCACGGTCTCATATCCGGGATGAGGCGTGCAGTCCGCCTTCCCTTCGTGCAATTCACCCAAGACTGATGCCAATCGTTGAGCGAGCGCTGTCTCTCTCTCCTTGCGGACAACCGTCTCCATCGCATCCTCGTTTCGGCGCAGGTAAATAGCGCGGCGCTCTCTAGCAAGGAGGGCGACAGGTATCACGCCTGCAGGCGACAGGTAACCGCCGAATCAGAGACTGTCGGATACGAAGATGCAATCCTCAGTGCTCCTCTTCTCTGTACCTGCGCCAAACGTTTTCGGTATACCTCCTTGCTGAGAGCGTCGCCCCATACTTCTGCTCCGTACAGTAGCACTGAGCCTACAGCACTCATCAAGAGGCGTCTTCTTGACGGGCTGGGTCCCCCTACGTTGGCCAAGTCAACTCAGAGCCGATATTCCCGAAGCAGCCTTCTCAGCCGTTGCCCTGATTTGCTCAGAGAAACTCATCTTCAAGTCGATCAGTAGCCCCAGATACTTCAGATACTTCACCGCATGGCTTCGATTCGATTCGTATATCTCCAAGACTGATCATCCTTACTCTAGGGATTCTCTTTTTTGTCAAGATGACCACTTCGGTTTTCTCCAATGCTAAACTGAGCCCGTGAGCAGTCATCCAGTCCTTCACTCGGCGCATTAGCATACCTAGACTAAGTTGCGCTTGTTCAACGGTGCGTTCAGCGATCAGAGCCGTGACATCCTCCGCATAGACGACCAAGGACGACTCATCTGGCATCTCAAGTCTCAGCAGCCCGTCGTAAGACACGTTCCACAGATCCCTGGGCAACACCCGATGTAATTTCTATCCTTCGTTGGTCCCGTGTCGTGTCGTAGAGCAGGCTTCGGTCCTTTAGGTAGTTCCTCAAAAGCCGCATTAGATATTCTGGGACTTGAAAAGAGTTTTCCAGCGGATCCAGAATATCCACCCATCTAGCGGAGTTGAAGGCGTTCCTGACGTCGAGTGTGACCAACAGGACAATCCGTCGCTTGGTGCGACTATAGGCCTCTGCCCTTTGGACCGCGTTCACCACCTCTGCAATCGCATCAATGGTAGAACGTCCTGCTCTAAAGCCGTACTGCCGAGGAGATAAGTCCCCAGCAGCACGAATCGCGTCAGTGAGTCTTCCCTTGATAAGCTTCTCTAGCACTTTCCCAGCCGTGTCTAGCATGCATAACGGCCGGTATGCAGACGGCAATTCGGGATTTCCCTTCCCCTTGCTGATCAGTACGAGCCTCGCCACCTTCCATCGTTCCGGGAAAACCCCGTCCCGTAGGCAAGCGTTGAATGCGCTGAGCAGCAAGTCAGGACAATGGTGATAGACGAGCTGCAAAACCTCAGCTGGAACACCATCTGGACCTGGAGCCTTCCTCGCTTTCAGGGAGAGGACTGCCTCCTCCAGTTCCGGCTGTGTGAAGAGTGGACACTCGACCGCTGTTTCCCCATGGAGAGCGTCAACACGGACGGGATGGGCGGGGAAAAGTCCCCGCATTAACGCGTCCATCTTTTCCGCGTCATGTATACAAGGCTTCCGTAGGGCACCAAGCTTCCGCATATCTAACTTGTAGCCACAGCTCCACGGGTCCTTGCTCACATTGTCCACTAGGTTTTGCCAGCAGCGAGCCTTGCTATTGTTAATCAATTTGCGAAGATATTTCCTGGCCGACTTATATGCTGCCACCCAGTTGCATGTCTCGTCACGGTTCCACGCCCGTTGAGTTCACGTCGAAGCTTGTGACACTCCCTTCGTTTTTCAGTGATTTCAGATGACAACCAGTACACTGGGGGCTTGCCGTGCCGGGGTCTTTGACGGGGAATAGAAGCGCAACAAGCAGTCGTAATGATGCTCATAGTAGAGTTCACCACGTCTTGAGCTGCCAGTTCTTCCGTCCCCTCCGAAGCTCTCTGCAGCGGCTCACCTATTGTGAGCACCCCGGCGAACCTCTCGACGTCCATCCTTCCGAAGTTTCATCCAGTTGTAGAAAGCCAAGAGCACGGACGTCGGCAGACAACATCACTGATCTCAAGCAGAATGCACTGATAATCACTGGCTGGGTAGTCCTCTAATACTTTCCAATTGTGTATCCTCCATACTAAGGACTCCGAGGCGAATGTCCGGTATGGTTCCCTCACAGCCAATACGGCAGAAAATCGGCGTGTTTCCGGTGTTTAGTACGACGAGGGCCGTCTTGGCCGCCATTTCCAGGATTCGTTTTCCCCGCGGGTCCATTTGAGGCATGCCCCATTCGATTGCTTTAGCGTTGAAGTCCCCCCCAACGAGCACTTTGCCCTCTGCGTTTGAGACAGTGCCCTCCAGAGCATGAAGCTTGGCTTGGAAAGATGATATCGATTCGTTCGGCGTTACGTACACACTATCCCCCCGTGCACAACTCTCCGCTTGGAAATCACTGTTCCGAATCCAGATGGCGGCAGTACCAGTTTCGTCAGAATACCATAATGCAGGACTTTTGTCATGGTGTTGCTCACTCAGCAGCATATAAGCGGCTTTCATGTCCCTCGAAACTGCTCAAGCAGATTTTGGGCAGTTGAACTGCGGTGTAGGCTTAGCTGCCGGACGCGGGTCATTGTATTTCTGATTTTACCTTGGCTAGGGCTTCCTGGAACACCCAGTATTTTCCTAATCCCAAGACGTGTCCAAAATCAGGCCTTGGATTAGCATCCTTGCATAGAATACAATGTGCCTTCTTCGTACACTCTTTTCTTTTATGTCCCATTTCACCGCATTTGTAACATAGGGAACTCCTATCGGGTCCTTTGCATACTTGTGTGGTGTGACCATAGCCAAGGCATTTGAAACATTGAAGAGGCGTTGCTCTTCGCCGTATCCTACAGACAACCCACCCTATTCTTGCTTTGCCCTTGTTCAGGAGTCTTTACTGCGTTGCAGAATGCTTCTTTATTGCCGGCCTCTGCTCCGAATCCGACCAGTATGCGGCTCGACCGTGTTGGTCGTACTACTTTCGTTTTTATTTTTGTGTGGTAGGGAGGTGAATGCTATTTATGCACAGGGTGTGGGACTCCCATACGCGACTGGACTACCCACTAAATACCTCCCCTGTCAACCTGAGAACCCAGCCTGGAACCGTTTCACATTACTTCGGGCCAGGTCTCGTTTTGTTACGCCGTGGGGCGCCTTCAAACTAGGGAGTCCCTTTCCTAGTGGGAGGGGGGAGGGGAAGAGGAAATGCCAGAAAAGCGATCCCCAGCCCCGGCGTCCCCGGCGTCCCCGGCTGCTGTGAGTCCCTTTTATATTTTAGGACTGCCCGAGCATAATGTGCCACCTGGTTCCATTTGTCAACCGATTCGAGCATCACCGCAACTATATTATCCGGGGTGAGCTCTCCCGTCTCCCTGTAGAGTTCCCTTCGCAGCCTGACCCATTTTGTACACGCAAAAAATGTGTGACAGGCATTGTCCTCCTCTCCTGGGCAAAACCGACAATCGGGAGACCGTGACTTATCATGCTACTTTAATGATAGTGTCGGTGTCCTCGGGCCTTACATTTCCCCTGATGTTCCCCAGTACCTGCGTGTAGGATCGGCCATCTTGGGGCTTTACGAGCAGTGCCTGCTGCCGGGGTCTTCGTCAGGGCCTTTGCCTCTCCTGTTTTGCATCAGGTCCTTTTTCTGATTCGGCGTCCGTACGAACTTTAGTTTCTGGCAGTTTTTGAAGGAGTTTCTCTGTGGCTTTCTTAGCTCTTTTTGCAAGCACTATCTTGAACCCGTGATCTGGAGCTCCACGCCCATCAAGTGCCTCTTCCTTCCTTCTTTTATCCCGATCTCCTTCGATTGGGCTAGAAGCTATTCTTTTATTGATTTTTAATGGTGGAGCTATCTGGATGTGGCCTTTAGATTTCACCCCCAGCGCCTCTTTAGCCTTCTGCTCGTCTTCGGCCCTTAACAAGCTCTTCTGATAGTGCGCTATGCGATCTAGGAGCTCCTCTAATTCAAGGAGCTCAACCGGTGCAATCACACAATGTCGCTTTATTTGTCTGGTCGCTCGTTGCTTTTCGTACCCTGGTCTCCTCGTTGGTTTCAGGATGTTTCTGTACTATGTCGGGATTTGCAACCCTTGCATCGGTCGCTTCGGTAACGATCGCAGTAGTGACCACCGAATTTTCGGTGCTCTTTATATTATCTTCCACCGCTCGAACACCTGAAGCGTCCTGCAGAGTTTCCCGCTTTTCCTTAATAGGACGCTCTGGCGCTCGCATAATTTTTTGCTGCGCCCGAACGCCGCAGGAATCTCAGTCTGAACCAGACTGTCTGCTAATCTCCGTTTTTCGTCCGTCTTCACTGTCATTGTATTGCTCGTCGTTTTTGTCATGGTTAGTACCGCTCTCGATGTACTGTTAACATCGTGGCTGCAACCGCTGGTTGCGTCGTCGTTGTTATTAATTTTTAGTTCTTTTTTTTTGATGTTCTTGATCTTTTGAGTATTGGATGAATGATTCAAGTCATCGATTCATGCCACCAGAAAATTTGTCACGAACCCTAGGATAGTCACAAAGCCCTTTTGGTAGGAGAACTCTCCTGCCTGCTCGAAGCCACTGAGGGCACTTGGTCCCTTTGAACATCGTTAGCCGTGCCACATAGGTTGTTTTGCTGGTTATATCTAACAAAATCAGTTTTGGCCCTTCGCCCCTTTGGAATTACAACTCTTCAATTTAGATTTAAGGATTGCAATGGACATTGAATTATGAATGAGTTACATTTTAGAAGTCTTTGCGCCAGTACTATATATACTCAGAATTCTTTCCTCACGTGCGATCAAACTACCTTGAAATTTTGCAAATATTTCATTTGCAACATTTTTTCAGCATCTTTGCAAAAAAATTGTATTGCAAAATCCAGTTAAATGAACAGTCTACTGGCCTAGAAATTAAAACAACGCAAACAGAAAAACATTCGCGGTGGCATCATCACAGAAAAAATATCCTAGCGTCAAATGACGTAAGACCAAACAAGGTTAAGGCCATTTTTTCCACTTTGATTAAGCTCGAATCATCAATTTCCCCCTCTTGCCTCCCCGCGAGAAAACTAGAAAACAGAAATCATTAATAAATCCCAGCTCCCGTCTAACACCTCATTCAATTTGAAATACTACAATTAACAAAATGTATTAAAAACATTCGCAGATGGATTCATTAATGATTTCAATGTGTATTGTGTAAATAATAATTATAGAGAAGTCGAGTGGATGGCAAGCGAAAAAAACGCGAATGAAAATCTGAAAAACATGCGAAAACAACACCGAAAAGCAGTTGGCAGTGATTTCGGTCGCCATTGCATAAGGCCAGCTGAAATACAGCCATTTTGGAAAAATTTCATGTACTTGCACGCGACGAGACGTGAAAAGTCCTCTCATTACTTACGAGTATTCGCACGCATGTATCTTTGTATCTATTTATTCGCGAGCGTACGAATATCTGCTGACCGTTTTTCAATGTTAAGCCGACGCACACGTAATGCAAGCATGCACTCAGCACGAAAGAAGAAAAATTCAAAGTGGCGTCACTTTCGCTTTCGTTTAAGGGTGACGCGGCGATGAAAATTCAAAATGAACTTTTGATTGCATTTATTGTACTTCAAACAGTTCTTTTGCAAGTCTTATTTAGTTGCCGAGAAATACTGATGACAGTCTCAGTAGTTATGAACATTCGCAATACAATTTTCGGCGAATATTCTATATTATTGCAAATAAAACATTTGTGGGAAAATTAAGATTTTTCCGCCGTGAGCCTGCCGCTAAAGTCCAGCTATTTTTAACCATTACCACTTGCTCTTTTCTTCTTCACCTCAACAACCTGCGCTGCCTTAACCTGGCGGGTCGGCTCAGCACTCTCGTCGCGAGCAGCGTTTTCAAGTTAAACATGCAAACCATTTTTTACGACACCGCGAAATTAATTACAGTGACGCCGACGTGATTATCGCTTGCATAGTTTCGAGAGTATTACACAAAATAGCGCACAGGTAATAAAGGTGGATATCAGTGAGCAAGAGCCATGCTAGCAATCGTAGTATGCGTAGTCATAATTCATGCTAGTTGTGCTGTGGCTCGTGCAAGCCGGCTAGATGCTGGGCTGAATCGGGCCGGCTACAGTGGGAATGGAAAGTAGCTGGCCAGCAGCGCGGGGTGAAAAAGCACGATGAAAGGCGCAACTCGCGCTTTCAGGTCATCATCAACGGCAGCCTGTTGATGCAATCCGACGAAAAGCGAAACAGTGGAACAGCGAAAAAGCCGCGCACCGCGACCCAAGCATAGCCAGCTCGAATCGGTTCGTGCAAAAGTCAGTCATGGCCACTGTGTTAGTATGTCAATGTCTACTGCTTACTTCTCGAGGAAAATTAAATAAAGCATAAAAAGCTTCAGCTCAGATCGATTTTCTATTCAGCAGCGTCACCACCCGTTCGCGCTGGGGGAGGAGGTGGTTTGGGAGTCATAGAAAAAATTGGGGCACACGTACTAGATGCAATGAATGTAATTGGGGCTTGTAGTTGATGCAATTAACTTGTGAAAGGGTGCGTTTAATTGATGAAGAAAAAGCCTGCGAGCAGCTTTTATTAGAGAGGACCCGAGAAATTTGGTGAAGGGATGGTTGATTTGAATGATTCGCTGAAATCCGGTGCTGGTTGGTACTCGGACGAGCGGAGATAGCCACGTTTGGATTGAGAAGTGATAGTTGGCGTGCAGTAATCTACGCGATTTGCAGATAAGAGGTGCTTCACAGGCGGCCTTGTAACCATTCAGCTAAGATTTTCGATGGTATTTCGAATTGAGTGTTTAATTCACTTATGAATGGGGTTCTGATGAAATTTGTGACGAATTTTTAAATAATAGCGGAAACAGTTTTTCAGTTCCGCACCAATTCGGCCCCCAGTGTAGGAAATAGTTTTAAGTTGTATTTTGGCCTTCATCTTTTATGCTTGACGTCATTTGTTTTGAATAAATTATATAAAAATAGCTATATTTATTGCAGTTCCGATATTATAAGAAAGAAACGTTAAAATAAATGCAAAATTCAATTTTTTTCGGAGATAAATTTATTTTTTGCAGCTTTTGAAAAGAAATCTTAGTACAGTTTCCTTCAGCTTTTATGTGCTACCAAATTTAATTTGATAGATATATAGTAAGCATAAACAATTCAGTGGGGCCTTTAAATATGCAATGACATTGCGTTATAGGTAAGAAATCTTGGAATTTCCAGATAAACTAATGCCTTATTGAAGATGGTTTTGATGGAGTTCGTATTTGATGAAGTGTCCCGTAGGCACACTAGGGTCTATTTTGATAACGTGACTAGAAGTCAAAGGTAGGACGCACAGATTCACAAAACACGCATATCCCAACAGCGCTATATGTACCAGTCGGTCATCCTTCTAAGTACTATTCGCGGCCTATACTGCTTGGCTTCAGTGATCTAATAAGACCCGGTATATGCAGCATGGCTAAAAAGGTGCACCAAAGTATTGAGATTGTTTAGGCAAATTTTATTTTGCTAAAGATATCTGCTGCAGAAAATGAAAAGGAGAAATTATCCTTGTCAGTCCACTAGTGTCATACTTAATTATTTATTTTGCCTAGCAAAATATATCTTTTCAATGATATGAAATCAATTACTTTTTTTAGGTCTTTGTAAAAAATTTCTTTACAGTGACCTACTAGTTTCGCGACCTGTCTGTCCGTGCGTCACAGCTGATTTCCTCAGAAACTATAGAAGCTAGAATGCTCAAACTTTGTGAAAAGGTCAGAAATGATGATCTCTCGAAAGTTAAGGCCTTACCAAAAATTAAAAAAATTTTTAAAGTGGGTCCCCCCTAATGACGAATTAGCCCTAAAAAATTTTTTTTGATCAAAGCTAGTCAAGTGGGGTATCAAATGAAAGGCCTTGATTAGACCTTTTAAAATCTGAAATAAAAAAAACATTTTATGAATACGGGGGTCCAGGCGAACGCAAAATGTACCAAAAATTTTTGTCCCCCCCCTCGCGATTAGACATCTTTGAGCCGAAAAATCTGAAAATTATCACGAATGTGGGCCTTTATGAGTACAAGGGCAACAAATACCTCAGAAATCGAAATTCACTCAACTTTGTTAATAATAGTATGATTTGTAGGTTTCACATTTTCACCCATAATATCACAACGGTACCTTTAAACTCCTTGAAATTTTGCAATTATATTGACTAATATAAGATGTGTGCGTCTGCAAAATTTAATTGAGATCGAATCATAATCAAGCGAGTTATAGCCGTTTCAATTGTATGGAATTACAACAACAATAACACCTGTTTATGATTGATACATATTTAAAATCGACCTTTGCACTTTTATTTTCTTTCAATTTTAAAATTTAAGGAATAGTGTTTAACATGAATATATTCAATCGGCCGAGAATTCAGAAAAATCATTTAAGCTAGATCAAAATGGCGGCTGCACTGTGAAAGAAACTGTGCATCTTTTGCATAAATTTGAACGATTTCATATCCAAGTATTGGATGAACAATTCAAGTTATCGATTCACGCTATTAGAAAATTTGTTTCTAACCCTATGATGTTTAGAAGGAGCACTCTCCTGCTTACTCAACTTGTTTTTAAATTTAAAAAAAAAAATATTTTTAAATATTTGGTTATCGATTTATCGATAGTGCCCTCAGACCGGGGAACCAAACGCGTCCCCAGGGTTTCGGATAGGGGAAGACCTTTCTCGAAAGGTTCGCTGCGAATAACCAATAAGCAGCCGCGGACAATGGTCGGCAGTGAAGGGAGAGTCTCAGGACAATTACCTGAGTGTCAATGATCTTCACTGTGACATGACGAAATATATGGCGTCATCAATTATCCATATATCCTGGCAGTAGGTGAAATGCTATGGGAACGGAAACCCAGACAGAAAACCAAATCATGCAGGTCCACAAGGGGAACCAAATTACGGTGCAGCGGGTCGGATCCCCAGTACCGGCGGCAGAGGGTAGTGAGCAAGCAGGCTCCCGGCCGTCGTCATCCAGCGACTGCAATGTTATAGAAGTGGTGAACTTGGCTTTTGTAACAGATATAACTACAAGCAAAGAGGACGCTAGCACGGAGAACCCTTTCAGGCAAAAACCGCTGTTGGCAAGAACACCGATAAAACAAGTCGCCGATTGCGGGGGGAGGCAGCAAACCCCAGAAACACTGTCAAAGTCAACATCACAGGTTAAATCATCGGAGACAGACCACAGACGGACTAACGAACGAAAGAAGGCAGAGTGCGTTGTGCAACCTGGCATCATTGCGGCTTTTGGGCGCAGTAGAAGGACTATGCGCACCCCGGAGCGTCCAGTGCAAGACGTACACAATCCGGATCAATCTGCGACACCAACAGAGGCCAGTGTAAGACTGGGGGAGGGAGAAGTTTTGCCGTTGGCCGACGCGACTTCAAACGTCACCCAAGCGATAGAAGCAGAAGGGCTAGGAAACGGGGGCCTCTCCCAAGAGGTGGCGCCAAATAACACAATCGCCCTTGACCGCGCCGAAGAGGAGCGGCTTACTCGGAAAGCGGGGACTATCGTTAAACAACTGAGGGCTGCCTGCGAAGTGCAGAACAACATAGGCAAGAGTGTCAGGAATGGCATTCTTGAACTGGAGGAGCTTTTTGGCCGCATAACGCACTACAGGCGGAGGTGGCTTGCCACCGAAAAGCACCAAAAAGACACGCTCTCCCTCGAGGCATCAGTGGGTCCTAGCAGCAGCAAAAGAATGGCCGGTAGCCCAATTGAAGGCGACCGTGAGAAAAGGAGCAAGGACGAGACCATAAACGAAGTTGACACTCCAGGCGAGGAGTTTCATGTGGTGCGAAACAAGGCAACGAAAAAAGCGGCCAAAAAGCCTAGAAAAAACAGACAAAAAGCTCAACCACGAAAAGAACAAAGAACCCCCCGATATACCGCAGAAAACAAAAAGCGAACCGCGGCGCAAACCCTTGCGAGAGGCACTGCTTATTAAACCCACTGAGGGCCGAACCTACGCAGATGTCCTCCGTGAAATTAAAGGAGCGGTCAAGCCAGACGACACCAAAACTGCCATCAAAGCAGTTCGACTAACCCGGACCGGTGGCCTGCTGGTGGAATTCGGACCAGAGGCCACAAACAAAGATGCATTCCGTGACGCGGTTCAAAAGGTTCTTGGAGATGCGGCAACGGTTCCCTCGCTCGAACCAATGGCCACTCTGGAAATCAGGGACCTCGACTGCGTCACGGACAAAGCTGAAGTAGAGGATGCCAAGTGAAGTCAAGGCAAGATTGACACGTGAAAACACAAGGGGCAACGCATGGCTATTGTCGAACTAGCTGATAAAGACGCCCAGCAAATCCTGGCGAAGGGCAAAATTAAGATAGGTTGGGTGATCTGCAGGATACGGAGAAGAGCGATCCCTATCCGCTGCTTCAGATGCTTCGAATACGGACACACCGCGTATGGCTGTAGGGGACCCGACAGGAGATCTCTGTGCTACAAATGTGGTGAAACGGGGCACAAAAGGAAGGAGTGCACGAACGAGGCAAAATGCATTCTTTGCAAGGATGCTAAGCTAGCACCCGGCGACCTCAAACATGAGCCGGGGACAGGGAGATGCCGGGTTTTCAAGGAGGCCCTAACTAAAGCCAAATCGATACTCAAATGATCCGTATCCTGCAGGTCAATTTGCACTGAAGCACAAACGCCCAGGACCTACTTGAGCAGTTTGCGAGGGATAAGAAAGCTGACCTCCTGTTGCTGAGCGAGCAACATCACAACAAGGACTCGCAAGCGTGGTACCCTGGCAAATCTAGTACCTCGGCCATCTGGGTTCGAGACAGCGCCCGCCTTCAGGTGCAGGGCCATGGACGCGGGGATGGTTTTGTGTGGGTGCGGTGTTCAGGGATAACATATTCCAGTGTTTATCTGACGCCTAACGAGGCAATGCGATCTTTTCGAACCAAAGTTGATGCCCTGGAGGACGCTGTCTCGAACACAGAGGGCCACATGCTGGTCAGGGGAGACTTCAACGCTAGAGCCATTGAATGGGGTATGCCACAATCCGACCCAAGGGGAAAGCAAATCTTGGACATGGCGGCCAGAACAGCGCTTTTTGTCCTAAATACTAGTAACACCCCTACTTTCCGCCGCTGGGGTTGCGTAGGAACCATACCCGATGTGACACTTGCTTCGGAGTCCCTGGTACCTAGAGTACACAACTGGCGAGTACTAGAGGACTACTCGGCTAGTGATATCCAGTATATAGCGGTTGAGATTCACGACAGTGCCACTCTGCGTGCATATGCCCAAACTTCAATTCTCGGATGGAGGACTGGGAGGATGGACGTTGAGAGGTTTGCTGACGCGCTTACGGCAGGCGCACCGTTGCTGGGAGCTCCGCCAGGGAGTGGAGGGCCTACAGCCAAGGACTTGGTGAACTCAACTATGAGTACCATCATAGCTGCTTGCGAGTCTTCCATGCCCTGTCGGAGACCCCGAAATGGTAAGCCTCCAGTATACTGGTGGTCAAACGAGATCGCCGAACAAAGAAGCGAGTGTCACAAACTTCGGCGAGAGGCCCAGCGGGTGCGAACACGGGAGGAGGCAGACACTAGGCTAGCAGCATACAGGTCCGGCAGGAAATATCTTCGCAGGCTTATTAACAAGAGCAAGGCTCGATGCCGGAAAGACCTCGGTGTAAATAGGGATCCGTGGGGCCTTGCCTACAAGCTGGTCATGGGGAAACTTGGGGCCCTACGGAAGCCTTGTATACATGACGCGGGAAAGATGGACGTGATAGTGCGGGGACTCTTCCCCGCCCATCGCGTCCGTGTTGACACTGTCCGTGGTGAAACAGCGGTCGAGTGCCCACTCTTCACACAGCTGGAACTGAAAGAGGCAGTCCTCTCCCTGAAAGCGAGGAAGGCTCCAGGTCCAGATGGTGTTCCAGCTGAGGTTTTGCAGCTCGTCTATCAACATTGTCCTGACTTGCTGCTCAGCACATTCAACGCTTGCCTACGGGACGGGGTTTTCCCGGAACGATGGAAGGTGGCGAGGCTCGTGCTGGTCAGCAAGGGGAAGGGAAATCCCGAATCACCGTCTGCATACCGCCCGTTATGCATGCTAGACACGGCAGGGAAAGTGCTAGAGAAACTCATCAAGGGAAGACTCACTGACGCGATTCGTGCTGCTGGGGACCTATCTCCTCGGCAGTACGGCTTTAGAGCAGGACATTCTACCATTGATGCGATTGCAGAGGTGGTGAACGCGGTCCAAAAGGCAGAGGAATGTAGTCGCACCAAGCGACGGATCGTCCTGTTGGTGACACTCGACGTCAGGAATGCCTTCAACTCCGCTAGATGGGTGGATATTCTGGACACGCTGGAAAACTCTTTTCAAGTTCCAGAATATCTAATGCGGCTTTTGAGGAACTACCTAAAGGACCGAAGCCTGCTCTACGACACGACACAGGGCCAACGAAGGATGGAAATTACATCGGGTGTTGCCCAGGGATCTATCCTTGGTCCGGACCTGTGGAATGTGTCTTACGACGGGCTACTGAGACTTGAGATGCCAGATGAGTTGCGCTTGGTCGCCGGACGCACCGTTGAACAAGTGCAACTTAGGCTAGGTATGCTAATGCACCGAGTGAGGGACTGGATGACTGCTCGCGGGCTCAGTTTAGCATTGGAGAAAGCCGAAGTGGTCATCTTGACAAAAAAGAGAATCCCTAGAGTAAGGATGATCAGTATTGGAGATATACAGGTCGAATCGAAGCCAGCGGTGAAGTACCTGGGGCTACTGATCGACTCGAAGATGAGTTTCTCTGAGCAAATCAGGGCAACGGCTGAGAAGGCTGCTTCGGGAATATCGGCCCTGAGTCGACTTATGGCCAACGTAGGGGGACCCAGCCCATCAAGAAGACGCCTCTTGATGAGTGCTGTAGGGTCAGTGCTACTGTACGGAGCAGAGGTATGGGGCGACGCTCTCAACAAGGAGGTATACCGAAAACGATTGGCACAGGTACAGAGAAGAGGAGCACTGAGAATTGCATCTTCGTATCCAACAGTTTCCGACCCGGCGGTAAGAGTGATTGCAGGCGTGATACCTGTCGCCCTCCTTGCTAGAGAGCGCCGCGCTATTTACCTGCGCCGAAACGAGGATGCGAGGGAGATGGTTGTCCGCGAGGAGAGACAACGCTCGCTCAGCGATTGGCAGCAGTCTTGGAGGAATTGCACGAAGGGAAGGTGGACTGCGCGCCTCATCCCGGATGTAAGACCGTGGCTAAATCGAAGGCATGGTGAGACTGACTTCTATCTGACCCAGCTTTTGAGCGGGCATGGGTGTTTTCAGTCTTACCTGCACAAGATCGGTAAGTCACGGTCTCCCGATTGTCGGTTTTGCCCAGGAGAGGAGGACAATGCCTGTCACACATTTGTTGCATGTACCAAATGGGCCAGGCTGCGAAGGGAACTCTACAGGGAGACGGGAGAGCTCACCCCGGATAATATAGTTGCGGTGATGCTCGAATCGGTTGACAAATGGAACCAGGTGGCACATTATGCTCGGGCAGTCCTAAAAGATAAAAGGGACTCGCAGCAGCTGGAGGTGCTGGGGCTGGGGGATCGCTCTTCTGGCATTTCCTCTTCCCTTCTCCCCTCCCGCTAGGAAAGGGACTCCCCAGCTTGAAGGCGCCCCACGGCGTAACAAAACGAGACCTGGCCCGAAGTAATGTGTCAAACGGTTCCAGGCTAGGTTCTCAGATTGACAGGGGAGGTGTTTAGTGGGTAGTCCAAGGGTATCCTCCATGGGAGTCCCACACTGCCAGACTCGGCGGGCGTAAATGCTTTCACCTCCCTACCACAAAAAAAAACTGGTTTTTAAATAAAACAGAGTTGAAGGAGAAATGAATTTCTGATTATTTGCAACAAGCTCCTGTAAATGGATGGGAACAGCGTATTTATCATTTGTTGATTCTTCATTAAAAGTGCAATAATTTGTTTCTTCTCCACAGATCTGCTCGTACAGGTTGGTTGAAAAGTGTAGCGTATGAGCATGTATGTATAAATTGATTGAACCGATATTTAAACACTTGGATCTCATATATATTTATTACGTTTATTAATGATATGTCTCCACAATTCTGAGTCTCGAGCAGAAGAAAGAAAAATATCACAATAGTACATATTATAGAAGGTCGCTATAGATATTCGAAACTGTTTCACAGATAGATGTCTCTTTGTCGCTTTGATTGTGGGCACAAAACACAATTTTAAACATAGCAATGATTTATTACCCACACAAAATACAGAAAACGGTTGAAATAATTTAGTCGCGGTCTAACGTTGCCGACTGTAGCAGGAAGTAGAAAATCTTGTAATCTTGTGAAAGCCGTGACTTTATTCAGAAGTAGATGTGTTAATCGCTATATGACCTGAATATGTTGGTCGTCTGAGAACTGACAGCGGTTGTTTTTATTTCGTCAATAAATTGCACTTTTTTGGAGTTCGAACTTCCGTATCTCCTCAAGTGCTGATTGTCCGTGGGATAAGTTGTTGGATCTGAAGTTGATTCAAAGTATGCGGGCTTGACTCTGTTTTCAGATCGCTCTACAACTTTGTATGGTCCTTCATACGGAGGCTCCAATGGTTTTCTTACTCGGTCGATACGAACGGGAACGTGTGAGCAAGTCGCAAGATCCTTATGAATGAAGATTTTGCGCTTGTCATGACATGACGCTGGATTAGCTCGTACAGTCTTCATGTGTTCGCGAAACTTTTGGACAAATAATTTGGGATCTTGCGGCATGTCTTCGTCGAAGAAAAATTCACCGGAAATTCGTAGAGTAGTCCCCTACACAAGTTCCGTAGTTGTTGTGCCAATATCTTCTTTGATGCTCGTACGCAGTCCTAGCAGAACCTTTGGTAGGAATTCAATGCATTCTTAATTTTTGTGGCACGTAACTGCGGCTTTTAAAGACCGGTGCCAACGTTCAATGAGTGATATGCTGTCGTTCGAGTTTTTCTGCAGCCGACTAAATGTGTTAGCGATTGGAATAGGACGGACTCAAACTGGGATCTCTGGTCCGACGTTAGAACGCTCAGGGCTCCATAGCGTGCAACCCAGTTGGAATAACATGCGGTGGCGATTTCGTCCGCCGAGATAGATTTGATGGAAATCGCCTCAGGCCATCTTGTAAATCCATCAATTATCATTAAAACATACGAATATCCTTTTGACGGCTTTAGTGGTCCTCCAACGATATCAAGATTCACGTGACTAAACGGTGATAACCTCGATCTTTGCGCCCTGCGCCACTGACGCCGACTAGCAGATCCCTAGACCCTACGCCACTGACATCGAGCAGCCGATCCCTATACCCTACTCCACTGACGTCGACGGATGTTGCACGTGTTCTCTTCTCTGGAAGTAATGACAGTTACCTATCACCTCTTGTCTTTAATCTTATCCGCTGCTCGTCAGTAAGTTGGTATAAGTGCCGGAAGTTTTAGGTGATCTTCCGTTCGTCGCGGTGTTTTCAGGACTGTCCGTGTATGTTACCGTGGTTTCGCGAGCCTTTTCTTGCCTACAGGCCTACACAAAAAGAAAAAAATAAGAATTAACGTAAACTATGAATACGAAACAAATAACGTTAAAAATATTGGTAGATACGAATAAGAATAACAATTTAAAATGATACCAGTTAGAAAAAAAATACTCTAATAAGAAAAGAAATACTCTAATACCGTCACAAGCCCATTCCTGGACCTAAAATATACTTTTGGATCCTGCCTTTTGCGAAAACGTTCGTGTTTTAAGAGCAATTGCTCTTAATATCGCAATTTATTCGGGATTCTTCTTTGCACGCTAGACGCGCCTCTCTCGACGTTTTCCCCTCGACCTTTCAAATGCGAGTCCCTTCCATGCCGTCAACGGTGGTTTCCTTGTCTAGTCCTCTACTTGCCGGCAACGGTGGTTTCTTTTCCTCAAGAACGCAATATATTTCTAAATTGTGTTGCAAATGGGGTTGCCGTCATCGAATTTGAATTGCAATTTTACATTTAATACTATTATATTAAAATTTTGTTGTCGTCTTATTGTTTTTAAATTACAAATAAAATTAGATAATATTTAAGGATTTTTTTGAGTAGCAAAACTTTCACCCGGGAATGTTTTTCGAGCAGTTTGCTTCGGCGACTGCTCGATTACTAGATTCAGCCTGCCAAGTTTTTTCCTCCAGTATTTTTAAGTTTTATGCTCGACGGTGGCATTGTGGGGCAAATGTTAATTTCATCAGTTGGATTGCAGTGGTGGAAATGATTAGTAAATTTGTGGCGAAGATTTCGTAAATTCCGTGGTGGGTATCGAATCTGCGCGTGAAAACATGCAAACGTCTTTATCGCCTTCCTAGCCCCGTTCCCATTGCCTTCGTCTTTTTGGCCGTGGTTGTCGCAGTCGCAGGCGATGCTATTGACGATCACATTGTTTCAATGGACGCTGGACCCTTAGTTTTGTTGTTGTACGCTGGAGTGCTTCGGTGATTATTGGTTGTAATTGACCATGGGCTCAAAGTTCACTGTTCCCTGTGGCCCCAGAGGTAAGGCGTGAAAACGATTTGCTTGATTGCCCCACGGTGGAGTTGCTCAAAGCAGCAATCAGCAGTGATCCAGATTAAACCTCGCGTCGCAAGCCGCAAATGTCCCGTAAAATTCGAATGTCGAGTGTGGATCACTCGGACCAAAAGGAAAACACGAAATAAAACAATAGGCACCGACTGACCACCAGCTAGCCGTCTGTTGAAATTTCACTTTATGTATGTGTTTTTTGGTTCAGACCGACCTTGCTCTGCCAAATGAATGAAATCCCCTGGCAAATGAATTTTTTATGAACGTATTTCTGGAGATAAACTACACCAGTAACAACACCATAGCGAGCAGCAGTTGTTGACAAATGCGAGACTTGCTCTAAAGAGCGCGTGGGTTTGGCGCCCATTCCAAGTATCCTAAAAAGACATCAAAAGTAGCCGGACATAAGAACGAGTCAATAAGCGCAAGCAACTGCTTACGTTTTATTCTCATTTAAGTCTAGCGCTGGCAGATTAAGGCCACAGCGAACTTTCATAAGAAAAAACTTTTAAAGCGCTTTCCTCGAACCGTTGTTAAATACTCAAGTACAACCCGCAGGAAAATGTTGTTTTGTCTGAAATTTATCTCGAGTATAAACAATAAATTCCAGCTTCGAAATCCGGGTCGTGCCGTTTTGACTTTTTCTTAAGATGGCGCCAGAGCGCCATTACAAGGTTTGCAAACTATATAAGGAATTTGCCCAGTTGATCATCGCTGAATGTTGTCATCTCTACGACATCTAGTAAATGTGCAAACTGGCGTTATCTAATAAGTACACACTGGAAAGCATTCTCACCTGCACATTAGCCCACAACCTGGAAACTCGTTTTTCCGGCTCTATGCTGTCTTGACGCTAAAAATTGAAAAGCGTTGTTTAATTTTTTTCCAACAACCGGATCAGAAAAACTTGGGACTTATTTCACAAATGGATCTATTTGTCCATGCTCACCTTTGTTCGCTTGCTGGCAAATATTGAGGACAGAAAAAGTGGCGGGAACCAGTCGCAGCAGCCATCACAGATTCGCCACCCGCGCACTCATTTTATTACTGAACAATCATACATTCTCGTGTGAGAGCCACCGGTTTCAATCCACAGACACGACTTGGAGGCAAGGGAAAGCCACCCGTAACGCCTGGGTCAGCCGCGAAATTTAAGACCTTGGCGGTGTATCTTCAAATTAAATTGGGCGACGTAACACTCCGATCTAATCACAAAGAGCCGTATAGAGGGAGGTTTGGTAGTTATAGAGAACGTTCCACATGCAGCGGAAGAATCTCAAAAACTGGAACCTAAATACCGTAGACCTATTGTCATTTCAAAGGCTCTTCGACATGTCCGTGTCATCGAAGGCTTAGATGACACATCGGGAAAACAACAAAAGTACTGTTCCGTGTTCATCAGCGGTAAAATAAAACCTTGGTGTCGTCTCAGCTCAGACATCGATGGTACCTACGCTAAAGAAGACACTGATGCCAATGATGAAGTCGAGACGTTTCATTTTCAGGAAAGGCCGTGCTGCCGCGGATCTGGCAATCATGGACTCCAAAAACATGGATGATGAAAGCCGAGGAGTCAGTCATATGCATAATGTTGAAGGTGATGGTCGGGTCCTGTTAATAAAGGAACCTGTCGTCGTTAAATAGTTTAAATCATGCCACCTTAATCCCAACCCAATCCTAACAAATGGGTGATATAACCACCGCAGATGTACTTCGCTCTGGAAGCCCAAAAATGGCTACGAATGCGGGAATCATAAAGCAAGTGCATCGAATCATTTTGACTATTCGTAAAGAGAAGTTGGCTAAGGCCGTGAGAACTGGCGGGATACGTTATGAACGATATTTTGAAGATGAAAAGCTATAGGCGTGATGAGTGCCGCGTTTGCTGACCATCGACCAAAAGCAGCAGCGCGTTGATGCAGGGCGCAGCGTATTCGAGCAGACTTGTTTGACGTTTTGTGACGATGAATGAAGCATGGGCCCAATAGGCAGTCTACAAATGTCTAAAAAGCCACGAAAGCCGACCAAAGCGGTCGAAAGTCCACCCTTTGGCCGGGAAAGTGATGGCCTCCTATTTTTGCGTTGCGCATGTAATAAACTTAATCAATAATGGTCAAATTTGTTGCATGAAAAAATAAAAGCTCATTCAGATTTTGAATGATATGATGCTGTAGTGTTTCGTGAAAGAACTAAATTTCGTGAAAGAACTAAATTTTCGCTTCCACGAAACAAAAAGTAATATGTAGCAAAAAACGAAAGTGGATTCGATTTAACTTGAAAAAGAAGAAGACGGTTCAAATTGACCTACTACGGGTAAGTTTACTGGGAGTGTTTTATTCTGGGAAAGTAGAGAGCAGTTCAAAAATTTGCATTAGAAACACTGACATCTACAAGGACCTAAGAATTGAAACGGTTGAAAAATACGTACGTGATAAGGCACTGAAACTTTTCGATATGATTGACAACCATACTAATAGTACCCTGGCATTCCTTCGAACTTTACGAAACAGAGATGAATTAAGGCTCTAATTATCTACAAATTAATACTGGAAAAACTATTTCTTAAAATTATATAATGACTGAAACTAGCTCAGGATGGTAGATAGGTACTGAAGTACTCACAGATATGAGGTAATCGTATTATGCAGCGTTATCAGACCAACCAAACGATGGATCAAAGAAAAAATGGCCATACATGGCGAAGAAAAAAGTTCTGTATCATCACGATACCGCACCGTCACACATATCCTTGAAAGGGATGGCCAAATCGGACCAATTATGATTCGAATCGGTTGCTCACCCACCGTATTCTCTAGGCTTGGCCCCCAGCGACTATTATTTTTTTTTCCCCAAACCTGTAGTAAACATAGAGTGGATAAAGTGTCCATAAAGGACTCCAGCGATAGTCGGGTGCCTCGGCGAGAGAGGATGGTGGGATTCGCCGAGATTGGCCTTGTCTGAGGGCGTGTGAATGAACCCGCTGGCAGGCTAGCATTGTGGGGTCGTGGGGCCAGTTCTTTTCCCTAGCACAAGGACCTACTACAAAAGAAACTTCGCATCCACGAATTTCAAGGTTCGAATTGATATCAACCGAAGTCGAGCCTGAGGTAACCTATTGAGGGTTAAAAATGGCTGATTCAGAGGACAAACCGGGCCTGGAGAAAACAGACGGGCTTAAGAGGACTTTGTCGTTACCGACCATACTTATGGCCCCCAAATAAGAGTGGGGCGTCCAAGTGGAAGCGGTGCCCTCTCGGTGCTTTATTATTTATAGTCATGTTTGGAGAGATTTGGGTACATTACTTTTATTTATTTATTTTTTTGTTTCTTTTCATGTAAACCCATGTAGATAAGTATATATAAATATGAATATATATGAATGTACAAAAAACAAACGGGTACTCATCGACATCCTCAACGGGCGCCTGCTGGTGATACCTGAAAGGTTGAATTCCGTAACGAGTGCTTGCACAAAATTATCACGTTTTACAATTAACAAAAATGGTGAGAAAAATTCCACTCACACATTTGCACTGTATATAAATTAACTTACTTAATCATATGTGATGTCGAGACAGGCTGCTTTGGGTCAATTACGTCAACACGTGGTTCAGTTATAGCTACTTTCCGAATAAAACTCATATCAGACCCATGAACCTCATCCATTTCCTTTTTGCCACTTTTCTCTTGCGAACAACATCGTATCCAACATTGATTCGAAAAATAAACAGTATCCAACCCAGATATTAAAAAAATAATTCAGATGTAATCCCAGCTTATAATCTTTTGTCAATCTCTACTGGCATTTTTACGTCCTCGACTTTTCCTACTTTAATCAACGTAAACAAAATATTCCGACGCTGCCAACTCCTACTAGAATTGAGCCAATCAGATAACGAATAAGCTTTAAGTTTGGAATGTCGTTGCTGTTGTTTTCGGATCGCTTGATATTTTTTGAGGACCTGATTATTTCTGGGAGCTAGAGAATAACTTTTTAACCGATGGTTTAACGAAGGGAGAAACCTTTGCATACCCAAGCAAAAACACGCCCACCATTCATGTTGATGAATCACTTGAGTTCCATACCACTTCATTACTCATCAATAAAAGTAAATACGTATTTTCCGCAATTTTTAATTCATTTTATTCGGAATGTACAACACTTTGTACCCGCGAACAATCAAATTTCCTTCCCCGTTTTCCTCTTACCTCAATCAATATCATACCAAATCACGCCTTTTGTTTGGCCCCTAATCTACTTGCTTTGTGATCGATTCCATCTAGGATCGATTCCATCTAGGAATCGATCACAAAGCACAATTTTCTCATTATTCTCCAAAAACTGCACTTTATATGCGTTTCTTTAGCAACCCGAATATTCGGCGATACATTTAAAGTTTTACCTTTCGACTCAAAGAAACTATTCCTGCATATTCTTTCGATTAAAATCACGATGCACATCCCCGATGCGAGTGAAATGTATCACGGCTAGCTAAATCAAGAACTCCCCTCGCGTAAGGAAATTTTCGTGCCGCACGTAGCTAAGCCGTCAAAAACTCGACAATCCAGCCGCCCGATCTTTCCGACTTGCTCCCGGTGGCGATAATAAGCAGACTCCTCGATCCGTTCAAAATCCGTTGTCCGTTGAGGATTGAAACGAGCCTCTAGCTCAGTCACTGTAGATTGCATTCTGCAATGCAATCCGTGGATAGGCTGTATTATATCAGTGTTCTCATGCCCGAAATTTTAATTGAAGGCTTGCATTATTAAATTAATAGAAGATAATAATGTGGAAATATTTAAATAATAATAAAAAGATAAAAATCATAAAGAATATATAAACAAAAATTTAATGTAAAAAACAGATAGGTATTATAAAATTTATATTGGTAAGTCTTAAAAGCATTGAGCCATTTTTTGTCATTTTCGATTGAATATTTCTTTTGTTTAAAATGAATTTTATTTAAGTACATATTGTCTTTTATTATCTATGACCTTTTGCCATTTTTTGAGCAGAGCCATTATTCCATCGGTGTAGGACTTCTATGGTTTATCGGCGAAAAACTTGGTCGAGTGATTTTCACAGTCCCTTTTTGAAGTGAATTTCTTTTCACTAAGGACGTTGTCCATAGACCGAAACAATCGTAGTCTGATGGTGCAAGTTCTGGACTATAAGGCGGACGTATAAAAACTTTCCAGCCATCTTCTGTCAATTTTTGCCGGGTCATCAAAGATGTGTGGGGTCTGGCATTGTCATGATGAAAGACAACACCCTTTCTATTGATCAATCCTGGCCGGTTTTTGAATTACTTATTACAATCTGGTTAATTGCTGACAGCACAGAGCCGAATTGAGTGTTTGGCCAGGTTCTAGCACCTCATGATAAACAATTCCCTTCCAATCTCACGCTACGAGTACACACAGCATAACCTTATTTGGTGTCAATCCTGGCTTTGAAGTAGTTTGTGATGATTTACCTTTTTTGACCATGATCTTTTTGGAACGACATTCTCGTATCTTACCCGTTTTTGATCGCCCGTAATGATTTGCTTCAAAAATGGCTCGATTTCATTGTGTTTTATTAGCATTTTGCAAATGGAAATTCGGTCGATCAATTTTTTTTGTGTTAATTCATGCGGTATCCAGCTTTACGGAAGTGGCTCAAAACTATTTTGTGATGGATATTCAGTTCCTTAGCAACGTCATAGCTACTTATGTGTCGGTCTCCTTCAATTTTTTATAAGATTTCATCGACTTTTACAGTGATTGGCTGACCAGAGCGAGGTGCAGCTTTGACATCAAAATTTCCAAAACGAAAATGAGCGAACATCTCTTGGTTGTGGATTTAGATAAAGTATCTTAACCGTAGACACCACAATTTTTTTCACGGGCCTGCGATGCATTCTCACTTTGATTGTGGTGACATTGTAAAACACAACGAATTTTTTCAGAAATTTCACTCATTTTTAAATGAATACAACTTTTGACACGAATGACGAAATTCAAAACTATCCATATGAAGATTGTAGACTGGAATGTAACCTTTCAAACGCATGTCAATTTGACTCAATCTGATTAGTATTGCCCGATATATGACAACGAACACCATCTAGTGACAAAAAGTTTCAATACTTTTCAAAACATCCAATATTTATAATAAAAAGAAAAATTTTATAATTTGTAAAACCAAAACTTGGAATAAATACAATAAGTTTTCAAATCTGCAATTGAAATTCGGATCAGTGTCATGCCCGTTTTTGATCAGTCTTTTTAGACGACTGCTCGATTACTACAAAACTTGAGCGGAAATGAGACTCATATTGGATGAGGAAGTTATTCTAATATCGAGGCGTATTTCAAAGGGTTGGATCCATCTGTGAACAAATAGGGTTTAAACTAAAACGCGAACAACAAGGTCCTCGATTATACGTCTTACTTTATTCAAAGACCGACATCGACTCCCTAACAGTTTTTACACACATGCATATAACAATGAAGATAGATGATGTTGCCATAGTACATAAAGACGTTGGGTAGCAAAATATTTATGGATGGCAGTTGGTCTCTCCTGACAATAGCTCGCCTCGAGTTAAATGAATGTGTCGAATTCCTCACCTGCGAGATCATCGTAATCGTCATCGATCTCCGGACATAGTTCGAACTAGGACTTTGTCTTGTTGCTGCTCATCACTGAACTGAATGGTCGCTGTTCCTGATGTGCTTCGCTCTCTTTCACGACATATCAATCATGCGGCAGAACTCTCTTGATTATATAGAGGCCACGATACGTAGCCTCCAACTTCTTGGACTCACCCGGAGCTGGAATGGCCCTTTTCACCAAGACCAACTCTCCTTCCTTGTACTGGCTTGGTTTCTGATGATGCCATTGTTTTCTCGTCCAAATTAGTGTCCTGCACAGCTGCTAGAAGCCTGTTGCCACTGATGTCCTTCACCGGAGAGTCGTAAATTAGTGCGATTGGAGAATACTTCGTGGTTGCACTCACTCGCATATTCAGCGTCCATTGAAGCTGTCGTAATTCGTCATCCTAGGTGTTCAGTTTAGCGCATGAGGTTTTAAGGTAAGCCAGTAACGGCTGGTTTACTCGCTCGGCAATACCATTCGCTCGAGGTGTTCGAGTGGCCGTTTTAATGTGGATTATGTCGTTGACATTACAGTAATCCTCAAACATATGCGAGGTAAACGCTGTTCCCCGATCGGTGGCCACCACAGGTGGGAGACCAAATTTCATCGTTAGCTGATTGACTGCTTCGAGGACAGGTTTCGATTTCGTTGACCTTGTTGGATTGATGACCGTGTACCGAGTTAACGCCAGCGTATGCTCTTGGGAACAACGAGCATTTTTCCCCTCCTTATCAACTTTGAAGAGACGGTTGTTCTTCATAACATATTCCTTGCTCAGACTCCGCCTTCATCTTGAGAACGACCATGATGTTTTTCAAGTCTGAATCTTGAGTGCGTACCCAATCCTCCATCGACAAGTTGACACTACCAACATATTCCTCTACTCCACTCGGTTTAGTTGGTGGCTCAACTCAACGCGTCGACGTGAGGCATCTTTATTCCGGGACGAAATACAACCCGGTAATCGAACTCTTGTAGTTTCAAGAACCATCTCGCCCCTCGCGGATTGAGAGGCTTGGTCGCTTTCAGACTGGCAATGGCTTGGTAATCAGTTACTATTTCGAACTCCTTTCCCAACAAATGCATTCGGAACCGTTCACACGCGTCGACGATCGTGAGCACCTCCAGCTCGTAGCTATGGTATCGGCTCTCCGCTGGATTGCAAAGGCAGCTATAGTACGCAATAGGATTCATTTGCCTGGATCCATTTTTCTGCAACAAGATGTCTACAAAGCGCATGAAGCTCGCACCGGTGTTCAACTGATGCTGCGATGCCTCGTCGTAAATGACAAGGGTGGGTGCCTCAGTCAACTACAACCTCACCAGCTGTTGATGTGCCTCCTCGCATTCGATCGACCAGTTGAATATTACATCCTTTTTTAATAATCGCGTTAGTGGCGTGGCTATGATGGCATAATTCGGAATAAATTTCCTAAAGAAGCCGGAGGTTGTTGCATTGCTACGGTTTTTGTCTTCCCGGGCCTGGTTCCTTCAGCCATTAGTTCATGTCCAAGGAACTCCACTGTGTTCTGGAAAAATGAACACTTGAACTTGCGCAACGTTAGTTCTTCGCATTTTATGACTTCTAGGAATTCCTTCAAGTACACCAGCCCCTGCTCGACAGACTCAAATGGAATGATGACCTTGTCCACATAGCTTATCGCCTTGCCATTCATCTATGCTATGAGCGACGCCGTAAGTCGTTGGAAATTGCTTCGGGCATTTCGAAGCCCAAACGGAATTCGATTGAATTCGAAGTGGCCATGGTGAGTTATGAAAGCCGTGTACTGTTTGGCCTCCTCCGGTATTACCAACTGGCAATAACCAGACATCATCTCTAGCACGGTGAAGTAGTTTTTCCCCACCAACGTTGGCGACCACAGGCATGGACCATGGTTCTTTTTGGGTGACCGCGTTTATTCCACGGAAGTTGACACAGAGTCTATCTTCGCCATTCTGCTTCCACACCAAGACAATGGGTGAAGCATACAGCAACATCAACGCGCGGATATGTCGAGTTGCAGTAGCTCGTTCACGATGCTTTCGACTATTTTCTGTTTAGGGACGGGAACACGATACGGTTTTTTATTTACCGGAATTTCTGACATCAAAACAATTTTTTGACCTTTCCGCGAAACAGCCACGATATTTATGTAGTAACGCCTCGACCCGCTGTATTTCGATTTTTCTCAAAGTATCATTGATACTTTCGCCGGCATCGTTAATTACATAACATTTGCCCTTGTCAATCACTATACGGCCACGTGAAAGTGCATCGGTACCAATGATGACGTCATACATCGAGATGGGGTTGTCTATTATCATTAATTCATACACAAATTGCTGCTCGTCAATTGTGGCGGGTTATGTTTTCGTTTCGCGGCACTCCGCCTGCCCACCGGTGAATCCTTTCATCGTCTTGTTGCACGCGTTAACTGTACCGATACATTTATCCACGATGTTCCGTTTGATAAATGAGTGGCAACTGCCCGAGTCTAAAAGCGCTTCGCACACGATATCGTTCATGGTGATGGCCTTCGTGACCGGATCACTAGATGTTTTGCTGATGGAGTTCACAGAATTGTCATCTTTCTTTTTCCCCGGCGGTCTTGAGCAATTGCGTGAATGGTGTCCCCGATCCCAATAATTAAAACATATCGGGCCACCATTATCGTGAGTTATCACTTTTTGTCCCCGGTTGGACAACTCACGGCACAAGTCTTACTGTCAACCACAGCGTATGTGTCAATGCCCGAAAACGATTGTAACAGATCAGCACATCGCGGAAAATACATGACCGACAATATCCGACGCAAATTGTCGTCCGTCATCCCGTAAATCATATAGCGGACTAATGACTTTTCGTCGACGCCACCGTGGCGTCCCAACGAAAGCATTCGGTAATAGTACTCCACCATCGATTCAGCCTTCAACTTTTTCGCCTTCATTAATTTCATATGCACATCGACGGCACTTATGTGAAGCGGAAAATCTGCAAAAAACCATGCCTAATTCCATCCATGTACGAAACACTGGTTGCGCGTTAGCCCACATCTTCGCCGTGCACTTAAGTTTGGCTATGACAGCTAGGAGTAGCAAACGATCTTCCCATTCATACTCCATTCGCAATTGCTCGACTCGATTGATGAAATGTGTTGACGTCATGTCTCCACTACATGAGTCAAATTCAGGAAGAATTGACATTATGTCGGAGACATGATGCCCGTTCGTAACAGGAACGATTGTGTTCCATGTTGCAGGCGGCACCGGCGAAACTGGGACTGCTGCGTCATTATAAGCATACACGCTGGTGTGTATTGGTATGCTTGACGAGGAAACGTATGACGTAGATGTCTACGCCACGCTGGTTGCCATCGGATACTTTTCACCCTTGACATTTGACACCGGTTTCAACAAATTTATGGTACCGATGGCAGAAGCTAGCTGTTGTGATAGGGTCATCAATTGCTATTGCGATTCTCCTACATCACCTCGCAGCCTCTCGACTTCTTTCATGCCATCTTCGTTAGCCACGTGGAACAACTCTACTTCGCCTTCATGGTTTCGCAACCGCGTTATAAGCTCTGCCTTTATACCGGGCATAGATAAACTGGCTTTGCGAAGTTTTTCGCGTAGCTCCGCCACCGTCAGATCGTCTGTCGCCATTACTACACTGCTTTTTAAGAAAACCACTCCCGAATTTAGGGATTATCCCACTTCTGATTTTGTCAACTGTCAGAGTTTAAACTAAAGCGCGAACACCAACATCTTCAATGATACGTTTTACTTTATTCAAGGACCGACATCGACTCCCAAGCAGTTTTTACACACGTGCAAATAACAATGAAGATAGATGGTGTTGCCATAGTTCATATAGACGTTGGGTAGCAAAACATTTATGGATGACAAATCGTACTACAGAAACGACATCGGAGTGCTAGAAAATCGCTATACCAAATTTTTTCCCTCGAAGACAGCTATTTTGAGGAATTAATATAACTCTGCCCAAAAAAACTCTTGCTTTCATTGAAAATTACGGGACTTATCGGCCCCTGTAGCAGTTTCTGTAAACGGTGCTCTACGCCTGCAGAACTATTCTGAATCGATTAAAAATATTTATTTTAGATTTTAAACATTCATCATATGGCGGTCCTACTTTAATATTCCTGATATAAAATGCAGTCCAGGTAATTTGCTCAAAACGTGACCGGATATTTCTTCCTTTTTGCTTTATGAGTCTTACACAAATTTGACCTTCTTTATTAATGGCTACAAGCCAAAGCACGAGAGCTACCTTTCCAATTCCCGAAACTATGTCAAATTACTCAAACAAAAACCTTTAAGCCTTTTAATCTGAAAATTTCCTAAACTTTCATATTGAAAAGAATAAAAACGTACTTAATTTTATATTCCACACGATCACAGCCTTCTAAATAAACCTGAGATTCAACGAAACAAAAAATTACTTATCTGCACGTAATCCTCTCGACAATTGAAATGCCTCAAACCAACATATATGTAAGTACATATTTAGGGCCATACTCCGTTTAAATTATTTATACCGCTTCGAATTGAATCAAATTTGGCCAAACATGTCCAAGCACACACACTCGTCGCAAATCAATTAATTTAAAGTCCAAAAATAATCTGCTTGTGCATGAGAAACGCGTCCGCACCAAGGCGTTGTGGCCTTGCTTAAAATGCAACGAATTTCAACAAAATCTTAGCCAAAAAACAATACCTTGAATACATTTAAGACGTTCGACGTGAAGACCGCGAGCGAATTCGTCGAAACATGGAAATTCACCCTGGCAGTAAGTGAAATCAAATGACGACAAAAACCATGCACGGGTACCAGCGAGTGTCTTGTATCTAGGAACGCCACCAGGCCGCAAACAATTCCATGAAATATGCAAAAACGGTCTTCCTCGTTTGAATACGTTAGCGAAATCAGGAGCGCGTGTAAAAAGCGGAGAAGGACCAAAAACAATCGAAAAGATTGCAGCAAAGGGAAGAACGGAACTAGCGCGGAGGGACGCGATGCACATCGATGCCTCCCTCCATCGCGAAACACCCCACAGTTTGGGAATTCAAATTGACTTCACTCCCTGAAGTCGTGGCGCCTGGTTTATTATCAGCGCCCGCAATTGCTGCCACCCCCGGGGGAGAAAGTGAGCCTACGTTGAGCGCCACCTAAAGTAACAAATCGGGCTTGTGTGGCAACGGAGTAACGACGGACCTCATTACTGCCGGCCGCTTCTCCGAGCGCCAGCCACCCCATCCACCCACCCAACCATCCGCTCTCCGCCTCACTCCCCTATCGCGCCCCAACGAAATTTTAGTCAGGGACACACGATATTCTAGTGTACTAGGTCTGGGTTAAGCTTGGGGAATTGAAAAGTGTGTCAGTGTCATCGCTGGCGCAAACAGATTGGCACGTGACGTGACAACATCTCGAATCAGCGCTCAGATTATAAAACTGCTTGTTGGCGATAGCTGGCGTGGATGTGGATGTGGAAGCGGCGGATGGAGCCGTTTCGCGGCCCGGCGAGCGGCTAGAGCGCGACATGCGGGACCCGGGGCCAGGTGGCCGCGGCGATAAGTGCAAGAGCAAGATAAAGCGCTTTATCATCGCATTGCAAAATAATGCAAAAATAAATCATCTGATGTAAAGATAATTTGCATTAAACATTAGACGTTGGCCGGTTGGCAAATATTTGATGCAAAGTGTCGAAAATTGTACTTGAAATTGTTGTTACTGCGGATGGTGGCGGTCGTAGAAGTGTGAATGATGCATGAAGCACGCCGGGGTGGATTATTTCATTCGGAATTTGATATGATAACTGAGGCGCTGGGATTAAACCGTCCATGACTCGTTAAAATAAGATGAAAAGATAATACTAAGCTATTTAAATTACTTTTAACAAGAATAAATGATCTTTATTACATTTGTGTATATGAGAGGATGTTATCGTGATTTTCGGAGAAATATATCTTGCTTCAAATCAAAAGCTTGAATGCAATATTGAAAAAAAAGCACTCGATTATGTGTGGTCCGTATCGCAGATTCATCCCTTGTTAGCCGCCCGTACGCAAATCCATTTTAAACGCTCGAAAATTGTTATGAAATCCACTGTGTAAGCTTTTAGACTAAATATAGAATTTAATTTACGTGGATCAGCAATAATGACGTTATTTGTCTACAATTTATTTGTACATTTAATTAAAGGTCTGTTGCCTAATCTTTATTATAGGGTAAACAAATTTCGCCTCTACCAAAAGCTCTTCTAGGGCCATTAGCTTAATCAATTCTAAATTCCAATTGCCTTCGATCGACATTATCACCTTTTGGCTCTGCATTACGTGGAATGGCTACTAATCCACATATTCCTAAATCGAGTCGAGTCGTTAGTACAAATTGCTGCCCCCAGCCATAAAAGATAAAAAGCTAACAGCAATGTAAGGTACTCGTACAAAGCTAAAAGCCCTCGAGGTGGTCATGTGTCTTCCCATCGCCTTAGGGGAGGTTCGAAGCAGGGACCAAATGTGGCGAAACACAGAATGGAACAATGTTGCGCCGCCATCTCCTCCGCCTGCCCCACCGTACTCTCACTCCATCCGCTTGCACGCCAACACAATAAGCTTTCCAAGCACACACTATACTCGTAACTACACACATCCATCGCATATATAGCCACCATAAATATACACTCATACATTTATCCACCTGAGAAATTGGTGTCAGTGGGCCAAGGACAAATGAGGCAGAAAATGATTCAGTAATTGAGAACAGGCGTTGAATTTTCACTCCAATAAATACTTTTCACCACCGACAATGATTATTTATTCCATTCAGAAAACTATGAATTATCATTTTTTTCGGAGGAATTATTTTGGGGTGAAATGATGACGGATGTTGTAGAGTGCGAAAGTGAATCTTGCGTGTGGTGCGCCGAGGTTTCAAGGTGGTTGATAGTGGGTAATTAATAAAATTTTCAGAGGGAAATGTGAACTTTTATTTTTCACTCTTCGTTATTGGTCCTTACATAATTTGATGCGTTTTATTACCTAAAGTTATTATTTTGTAGCGTACCATAGTATATTTTATTGCTTTGGGTTAGCAATAAATACCTTAAGCCCTCAACGAAAACAAGGAAGGTGAGGAAATGCTTTCGCGCCATTATGAAATAGTAACAGTGAATCAATATCTTAAAAAATGATGATCACATACTTTCACTACGATCTAATAAGTGTTGAAATACGCGGATATGTTCGTTTGTGAAATTTATTTTCTCCTTGCGAAATTAATTCAATTGTTTTTGGTAACGTACGTTTGTCTCGAAATTTTTTGAGGAATCACTTAAAGTTTTCGCTGCATAGTATTTTTAAGGAAAAATTTGACAAAATCTGTTTTTAGAATTTTATGCAACTGGATATGATGGAGAGCTTGAAATTTAGATTGGTTTTTTTTCTTCAACATTCAATTTTTCTGATTAAAGTCTTTCTCAATAAGGATATGAGGTAAAGTAGAAACAGCGGTTTGAGCATTAGCTAACTTATTTTTCACAATTTTCTCTTAGTGCACTGCAAATTATTCTTATCTAATTAATTACTAGTTAATTTAAGAAAAGCACATATGCAGTGGATCAGAATTTAATACTACGTCTAGCATTAGGGACGGCCGATACCGACGAAGAAATCTATTCCTCAGTATCGAGTCTGCTTGAAAAGGAAGGTATCGTGGTATCGATATGTCACGTAAAAAACATGTATACTAAAAGGAATCGATTCTTTTAAATTAAAGAAGAAGAAATTACGGCATGAAAGATGTTTGGCGCAAAAAATGCTTGTACAAAATCGAAGCTCAAAGGTAGTTAAAAATCAGAGCAATCAAGCGAAATGAAACAGGCATAGTTTATGTAAAATCTTTATGAAAAGTTAAAATTACACGTTTAAGTTTTAGAGAAAGAAAGTCGAAAAGTTATCGAATGTTCGAAGCTGCTTTCCATACTTCAAGAGAAGTTGTCGCCAAGAAAGTCTCTTGGAGGAGGTGATTGACAGTGTTGCGGGTTCTGTTATCTGTTATAATTAAACCGGCGCCAGAGAAATCCTTCACTCGGACAAGACTTAGCCATCATGGAGAGAAACTGACAGGCAATAGGATTTACTACTATGTCCAAAAAATAAGGTGACATTTGATATGATATAGTGAGTTCCAAGCCAGCCTTGAAAGTGTCGAAGACGAAGAGCGTCCTGGGCGACCATCAACATCTTCTCTTCTTCAATTATCGTGGTGTTGTGCATTATGAATTCCTTCCGGCGGGCCAAACAGTCAACTAGGAATATTATTTGAACGTTATGCGTCGTTTGCGTAACGCTATCCGCCTAAAAAGGCCGGAATTGTGGAAAGACAATTCTTGGTTTTTACACCACGATAATGCACCATCCCATACTGCACTCGTAATTCGTGATCATTTCGCCAAAAACTCAACCCATATCGTTCTGCAACCACCGTATTTACCTGATCTGGTGCCGTGCGACTTCTGGCTGTTCAGCAAGCTCAAAAGACCGCTCCGGGGACACCGTTTTGGTACGGTAGAGGAGATTCAAGCCGCAGCAAAGACGGAACTGAAGGCCATCCCGTAAACGATGCGTATCTCAAACACTAATGAATATTTTGACATGTAAATTTGACATAGATGTCACTGACAGTACTACCACCCTAAAAAGAAATAATTCAACAAATCCTTCGATGCGCGCAGTTTTAATTCAAATGTCACCTTATTTTTTGGTCGCAGTAGTAAATTGGGGTACTCCCCTTCAAAGACCGCCACACCTCAAAAGTATTCGCTCGCACACTGTTGAGGTGCTATCGCAGTTCAACAGGATAGTCACCAGGGAAGTCATCTCCAACCGCCATCTCACTCTGGCGTACGACCTCTTCATGATCGCCCCAGAGGTCATCATTATCAGCCTCGACTTCTCCCTCTTGCCGAGCTGCAGCACTGGTAGCTGCTGCTGTTTTCATAACATTTTTGGCCTAATGAAAAGAAAAAAAGCATTCTCATTTTTTATGAAATAAAAGCTGTATTAATAACAAACAAGTTGAGCGAGTAGGAGAGTGCTCCTACCAGAAGATCTTTGTAACCACCCCAGAGCTCGAGACAAGTTTTCTAATAGCATTAATCGGTGACTTGAATTATGCATCCAATACGTAAATAAGAAATCGTTCAAGTTTAAGTAAAAGATGCAGTTTCCTTCATAAGCACATTGCAACCTCCATTATGATGGAGCTTCAATAATTTTTCTGAATGCTCGGCTGATTGAAGAGATCCAAATTAAACATCGTTCCTTAAATTTTCATGGAAATTGGAAGAAAACAAAAGTGCCCAGGTCGATTTGGAATATGTACAATGACGGTTCAAATATAATCGAGACAAATGCTCTGACACGTTTATTTACTATCGAAAAAATTTACAGTTTTTCAAGGTACTCCCCCTTACAAGTTACGCATTTTGTCCACCTTTCTGGAAGCTTTTTGGTACCGGTATCGACGAATTCCTACGGCAACTCGAACAGCCATGTGTGCACGAACTCCTCTACCTCATCGCCGGTGTTGAATGTTTGACTTTCGAGGGTTTCTTTCAGTGGTCCAAACATGTGGTAGTCGCAAATTGATAGAACCTGACTGTAGGCAGGGTGTTCCAGTACCTCCCACCCCAATCCCGATATTGTATCGAGCGTGAGACGTGCGTTATCCTAGAGAAGAATTGCACTTCGTGCTGAAATGCTCCTCCGTTTGGAGCGATAAGCGGGTTTATCGTATGTTTTCGGAAATTAGAGTAGTATGCAGCATTGATGGAACGTAGGGTGCGCAGGGAATAGGCGTGAAGCACGCCCCGCCGGTCCAAGAACACAGTACACATAACCTTACCAGCGAACCTGGTTGTCTTTGCTTTGACTGGCGCCCCTTCCTCTTTCTTCCTCCACTCTTTAGACGACACCTTGCTTTCGGGAGTGTAATACTGTACCCATGTTTTGTCTTTAGTGAAGATTCACATTGAAAAACGATCCTCCTCCATCCCGTATCGCGTTAGTAAGCGGCGACGAACTTCAAACCGCGTGAATTTTTGCTCGAAGTTCAACAGTTGAGGAACCCATCGCGCCGTTATTTTGCGATATTGAAGGTGTTCGTGAATGATCGACTCTACACCGCCAATACTAAAGCCGAGTTCAGGCGAAATGTCTCGAACATTCATCCTACGGTCCTCCAAAATGAGCTGTTCTACGCGGCAAATGTTGTCTGGTGTGATACTGGTTCGCGGTCGACGATAATACGGGTCATTCTCGACGGTCCCGTGACCATCCTTGAATACTTTGGCTCATTTAGACACATCAGCCCTACTCAGGTACTCACTACCGACCTGATTTCGCAAACGCAGAACAATTTCCGTGTTTTTAACCTCTTTCCACACTAAAAAAACAAATGACATTACGTTGTGCAACGGCGGTCGGCACTTGACGTCCACTCATGGTCGTAGCACGCGCGTGAAACATTCACTTCCGACGGAAACTACGCTACACTGTTCGCAAGGGACCCAGCTATCACGTACTCAAGCCACGACCTTCAAAACATACATGCGCGCCATCTACAGCGCTTGTCTCCATCATATTTGAACCGCCCTCGTACCACCCATCAACACCTGTTATTATTAATGTTGCAATAGCATACAATTGAAATGGCTATTACTCACTTGATTATGATTGGATTTTCATATAATTTGTGAATATAAAGATCTTATATCAATCTATTTAATTGCTGAATTTCAAGTAGTTTAAAGGTACCATTTTGATTTTATGGGTGAAAATGTCAAATCTGCAAATCAAACTATTATTAACAAAGTAAAGTAAATTTCGATTTCTGAGGCATTTTTTGCTCTTGTATTCATAAAGACCTATTTCTGTGATTTTTTTTTAAATTTTCAGCTCAAAGATGCCCAATCGCGAGAGGGTTGGAGACCCAAATTTTGGTACATATTGCTTACCCCTGGACACTCTGACGCACAAAAAAATATTTAGTTCAGGTTCAACAAGTCCTAATCAAGACCTTTCGTTTGATACTCAACTCGACTACCTTTGATAAAAAAAATATTTAAGGCCTACTTCGTTATAAGGGGGGACCTCTCTAAAAAATTTTAAAATATTTGGTAAGGCCTAAACTTTTGAGAGACCACCACTTCTGACCTTTTCACAAAGTTTGAGCTTACTAGCATCGATAGTTTCTGAGGAATGTTGCTGTGATGCACGGGCAGACGGATATACGGACGAATGGACAGATAGGTCGCGAAACTAGTATATCTTAGTAAAAAAATTTTTTAACAAAGACCTAAAAAACTACATATATTAATAGAAAAAAGCTGCATTAATAGCAAAAATAAAGCCTTCAACAAAAGCCATAAGCATCAGAATGTAGGGGAGCAAATCTGCGACGCACTAAGCACGTCGAAAATAATGCTTCTTGAACCGGGGGGTCAAGAATCGTTGTAACTGCCGTGTTCCTATTTTGATCAGTGCGACCAAATCGCCTTTCAAGTTCAGATAGCAAGTATTGCTTTAAGTTTTCAGCTGTCACATTGCCCACAAGTACCACTACTGCATGCATTTTCTATCCAGAAACATAAAATAAATTTTAATATTTAAACTTACAAACGGAAAAAAGAGATACTAGACAAATAGAAAGTGCTCACCTCACGTAGGATGTGATTGACTGGTATGACCTTGCTAAGCGTTGTTGAATTTTCTGCACAGAGCTCACTGGTCGCTTTAGCAAATGGCTGGAGAAGCTTCATGACA
Source organism: Odontomyia ornata (assembly GCA_963969285.1). Classification (NCBI taxonomy): domain Eukaryota; kingdom Metazoa; phylum Arthropoda; class Insecta; order Diptera; family Stratiomyidae; genus Odontomyia; species Odontomyia ornata. The sequence goes on along the minus strand of OZ017741.1, from coordinate 153,654,755 downwards.
ATTTGCAGAGCTGCTAGCTCTGGTCCATTCAGCATGACAATCTCAGAAAACCTAGTAGCGGCTTAGCCCACAATATCTGAAAGCTCCAAAATTCTAGACAGTAACTCATACTTTGAGCTCCGCCTTGTGGAAACTTCTTGGATGAGACGTAGGCATGTTCCTTCACTTTTTCCTCTCTCCATTTGCAATTCTTTCAAGTGGTTGCTAAAGTTATAGCTGTGTGTAGTGTAAAGGTAGATAAAATGTCCGCAAAAGACTGCAGCGATGGTCTGCTGCTTCGGCGAAAAAGGATGGTAGGTTTCGCCGAGATTGCCCTTATCTGAGGATGCGTGAATTCGCTGGCATTGCGGTGTCGTGGGGCAGGTTCTTTTCCCCAGCACAAGACCCACTGCAAAAAAATTTCATATTCACGAATTGAAATGATCTAATAAGGATCGACAGGTGTTGAGGCCGAGGTAACCTACTAAAGGTTAAAGTTGCTTATAGCCAGTAACAAACTGGGCCGGGAGAAAACAGACGGACTTGAGCGGACTTCGTCGCTACCGACGATACTTATGGCCCCCGAATAAGAGTGGAGCATCCAGATAGAAGCGGTACCCCCTCGCACCCCCCTCCTCCAAGCGGGATCAACATCCAAATGTAAGCGTGGCCATATTTTCTATCGAAGTCAAAAAATCAGACAAACATAATTTGAATGAATTTTTCCTTTCAATGAAAAATATAAACGTGGCAAATTTATGTGATAGTACTATGTAGCGGAATCGCATGACCCTTTGCCATAAATAGGCACGCGAGCGGAGGGCCACCTAACCCTGGAAGAGCACCTGTAACGCTTCAAAAGGGGTGAACTCGCCCGATTTCTAGCTCATTACAGCCAACGTAGCGGGTCCCACATCCGGTTAGGTTCAATTGAAAAGGAAAGACTGAGTTTCAAATTTAACAATCCATCATGATTCCTTTGTTTCCATTTTTTTACTTGACAGTTTCAGATATATCGAGCGTAGAGAAATCATATCGCATGTCTAATACAAACGTTTATTGATAAAGAATCTAACAGTCAATAGTGTAGTGTATTTGCTTCTTTTTTCCAAATTGATTAAAATTTAATGGGTGTCATTAAGTGGGTGCAATACATTTTCAGATTTACAAACTACTAATTGTTTAAAATTTCTATTTCTACGTTTACACAAAGCAAAAGGGTACACAACTACAGCCTCGCTGGGCGCCCGCTGACGATGTGGGTGATGCCTGGTAGATAATCCAACAACTTCGTAACGTGTGATTTATAATATTAAATTAAATTAATTTTTATAAGTTGTAATTATATTAAATTTTTAATTAATTAGAAATTATATAGACCTCGATACAAAATTAATCCACTGGAAACAACGATAACACCATCGACAGCGATAATAAGGACTCAAAAGAGTGGAATTAAAATGTCATACAATTTTAATTCAATGTCCAAGTCTTGCATTGAGAATGATCGTGAAATCACCTTAAGAACGAAAAAGAGACAAACCCGGCCCAACCATGTATTGTAGTTCCAATCCTTTGGACCTTGATGCTTGGCGATCTAAAATGGACTCCACGATCCGTCTGAACCTCCGTATGATTCTCTCTGCCGCAACGGTAGTTTTTCTGCACCCAAGCAAATTCTTCCTTTGCTTGTCCGTCGTCCACCATATCGTCACCCGCAACGATGGATTGATGAGGCTCTAGCTCAGCCAATGTAGATTGCATTCGGCAATGCAATACATGGATAGAATGTATGATATCAGTGCTCTCATGTCAGAACTTTCAATTGCAGATTTGAGTTATTAAGTTAATAAAAAAATAATAATGTATAGAAAAGTTAAAATCATATTAAAAAGATATATCTCACGAAGAAAATCAATGTAAGAAAAAATTCAACTGTAATATATAAAAAAAAATAGATTTATATTTATAACAAAAAAATTAAATATCTTTTTCCTAAATTCTATAATTTACAAAAATTTAACTTTGAGTAATTAAATTTTTCAAATCTGCAATTGAAATTTCGGAACAGTGTTGCTTAGGTGACTGCTCGATTACTCCATGTGCCTTGGAAATGTCACAATGATCTTGAAACCTCATGAGGTTCAGATGCGGTTTCTGGAATCCAGTTTAAGGTATGATCGAAGCATGGATTGTCACGGCTGATACCAAACACTTGTTTCACTGCTCGCTTTATATTTTCACCACTGTCCGTTACAACCATACTAACTTTTGCATTTTCAATACTCACTGCACTAAAATATCTTCCAAAGTTTGAGCAAGATAAGAGGTGGTATACCTTTGCGTCAGACGAGTAAGGCCCAAAATGCAAGATTCCATTTCAATTCCTTTCAGGATGAATAAAATTGTAATACATTTGCATATTGCTTATGAAATTAATCAATCAATCAATAAATACATAAAAGCCTTTCAGATAGTGAGCAATGCATCCAAAGTAGCTGTTAGTTGTATGAACCTCAGTCCAACACTCTCCAGTGAGGCATATGGAGTTTGGCTTGCTCGAGGCTTGTTTCACGAGCAAACTGACAAAGGTGAGTTTACCTTACATTAGTCGAGCTCTTGTCTGGCGGCTGGGTGGCTCTCATAACGGGGCGGCCTTCTGACGGAAGTTCAGGTGTGGTCAACGGCAGCCGGTCTTTGCATACCATGAACAGGATAGCATCTCTCAATTCAGCTGATCTAGTCCCTCTATCTATAAAAGGAAACCGTCAGGTAGAGACGCAGCTGCGTGAAATTACAAACAGTAATCAAAAGTTAACCTTCAAAAGATCTTTGCTGCCCAAAGCTGTTAGTTATGGTGCGCCGCCGTTTGTGAGAGGTCGCACACGAACAACTGCAAGTTCTGCAAATTCCGGGGAGTGAGGATTATAGTTTCGGCGTAACTGAACAAGGCAAAGTTGGTGGTGGAGATGATTGACAGTGACATTACGGATGTGTATGCAGAGAACGAAAGAGCAGAATTGGGTCTTCTAGTGCTTGGTGATGACGAGCGGGATGCTCCAACTTCTGTAACCTGTCATCTAAATGCGTTTTCTCGAGGTCTGCAGAGTAGGCCTGCGTGGCGGTGAGTTCCTCATTCGACTTTTATTCCTGCCAGGCGAGTGACTTTTTCAAGTTTGGAAACAAAAAGAAGCTGCACGGGGCCAAATCTGGAGAATACGGCGGATGGGGTAGCGGTTCGAAGCCCAATTCGACCAATTTGACTGTGGCGACGGCGGAGGTGTGAACCGGTCGGTTGTTATGGTGAAAGAGCATGTTTTTCTTCTCCAAATGGGGCCTTTTTTCTACGATTCGGCATTGAATCGGCCCGCGAATTCGGCATAGTAGCACCCTGTGACCGTTTTGCCCTTCTCCAGGTAGTCGATGCAGGTCACACCTTGTGAATACCAGAAATTGGTGGTTATCACTTTTCCAGCTGATAAGACAGTTTTCGCCTTCTTCGGAGCACGTTCGCCGGGTGAGGTCCACTGTTTCGACTGCTCCTCGGTATCTGGTCTGTACCAGTGGGGCCATGTTTCGTCGACGGTCACGAAACGATGCAGAAACTCCCTGGGATTGCACTTAAACAGCGTCAAACACTGCTCTGAAGTAGTCCCACGGTTACGTTTTTCGTTCGAAGTGAGCAAACGCGGCACCCATTGCAGCGACATCTTTCTCATGTCCAAAATTTCATGCAGGATATGACCCACGCTACCTCGCACACCTTCAATCGGCAGTCTGTCAATACGAGCTCGTGGATTTTTGTCATGTTATACCCCATGGTAGCCGTTTTCAGGGCACCTGGTCATGGCTCATCAAAAACCAATGTGCGACCAAGTTAAACCTTGTGTTTGTCAAGGAAACTCTCGGTTGTTTGGAAATATTTGAACGATTTTTGCATATACAATGGATTTAACACTCGAGCTATCATTTCATGTCGTCAGAAGAGCTACGTTGAACAGAAGTATGGTTACAAAGCCCTTCTGGTAGGAGCGCTCTCCTGCCTGCTCAACTTGTTTTTAAATCGAACTAGTTCTGTGATATTCTTAGATTTCTCTTGAGTTTCACATATCATCGATTTTCTCTAAGCTATTGCAAAATTGGACGCACGTAGATAATACACATAAAGCTGTCCAAGCATTCCATCACTATCATAACATACATGCCGTAGTAGTTCTGATATGTGAAAACTAAAATTTCCACTGAGAGTAGTTATTATCTATTCAATAGCTCGTAAACTTATTAAGGAGTGACCTGGTTTCGTTAGCACAACATTCATACATATTCCATGCTTTGAAGTTGGATCGAGGAATCAATGCCAAGGATTTTCCGAGTGTTCCAGATTCCTTCAATAATCTACTCCTCGCATCAAGTTTGCCTCCCAAGCCACCAGTCCCCAGGTAGATTCCGAAGGGAGGAGGAGACCAAGGGGGTAAATATTTCCCATTGGAGACCGGCAGAGAATGAGGACAAGAAGCAACAACTGACACACAGGAGTTTGGGGACATGCGCTCAACTATGTCTTTGATCATAGTCGAGTTATTAGGGAATTGATAGCTGAAATATTGCAGACACATGTCAGCGTATCCAACCGGGAGTGGTAATGTAGTTTACATGAATCCATCTTCGGAGACGTTGGATGGATTTATTCGCGTGGCTGGACACGCGCGATTTCAATGAAATATATTTAATTTATAATTTGTTTTTACTTTGCAGAATTTTTGGGAAAATGCAAGCATTCCGCCCAAATTCGTTTCCCAGTAACAAGCAATTTATCAATTTATTAATTCGTCGGTCCCACAGATGCAATAAAACTTTAAATCTTCCATGAACAGACAATCTCACATTCCGCTTTATTTCAAGTATCCTTTTTTCTGAACAAATTTTCTACAGCCATTCTGCATATTTAATTTGATTTCTGATTTAGCCGAATTTTCTCAACTGGAAACGATTGTGGGAAGTCAACAAGAAAAAAAAAATTGGCAAAACTCTGTAGCAAGTATTATCCTTAAAAACGGCAAAATTAACAAAATACATATTTTGTTCATTTCAGGCTGAAACCAATCATAATAGAAAGATTTTCGAAATAACAAACTTCCGATAAAGGTGTACCTTTTTCTTGTTAATTGTTTAATTAACGTATGAAATGTAACTTTCGATGAAGGACTTATGTCAGTAAGTTTTCGAAAATTTCGTGAGAAGTCTTTGAACGGCTTTTAAAACTGAAATTGAGTAGACGAAAATTTCTTGGAAAGTAAATAACATTTTAAAATGTGAAAGTTGAAAAAGATTTGGGTGGTATTCATCGGTGCAAGTGGAAATGGAGTGGAAAATCTTGAAAACTCGCAAAGAAAAAGATCATCATTACGAAATGTGTTTTCAACCGAAAGGCGGGGATATAAAACAACTGAATTATTTTATAGAAAATGTAGAAATTGCTCATGAAAAAAATCAAAACTGTTGAAAAACTTCAGTGACTAATGAAACGTCAGGAGATAATATGGGATATTAATTTATGGTAAATTGTCACTTTGGCAATAAACGCAGACAGATCTTTCTGCCGTGGTATTGATGTAATGTCTGGTGCCCAATTTTCATCGATACACCTTAATTGTTCCATTTTTAGGGCTTTGTAAAAAAAACTTTTTACAAAGTCCTATTAGTTTCTGTCCGTGCGTCACAGCAAATTTCCTGCGAAACTATAGCAGCAAAGAAAGCTCAAACTTTGCAAATGTCAGAAGTGGTGGTCTCTCAAAAGTAAAGGTCATCAAAAATTTGCTATTGATGTCCTCCCTTATAATAATGTATAATATTTCTAATGTGGAAATTTTATCAAATTACTTAGTCTACCGATGCGACCGTGACCTTAACGCAACTAAAAAATCTGATGATGGGGGAGTCTTGGTTGCAGTCTGCAAAACCCTTAATCGCTTACTTTGCGTTGACTTCAAATTTACTCGTACTGTCCCTCTTCCTCATAACTCCTCTTAATTAATTTCCTCTCTGTATACTCCCTGTAATTCTCCCTTAACAGTGTACGAAGCCTGTTTCGATGAACTTTCCGACTATCTTCTTCCTCGTCATCCCCATTGTAAAATTATAATTTGTGGGGACTTCAACATACCGTCAGTGGAATGGGATCCCTTAGCAGCACCTAGTAGATATTTCCTCAACAAATAATCCTTCTTTGTTAACTTCTTTCCCTTTGTTCTTTTTCACAGTTTAACCATTTCCGTAACCCTAATGATCGGCTTTTGGACCTTGTCTTGTCAAATGTTCAAGCTAATCGTCTATCAATAACTCCTGTTTAACATCTTTATATTCAACCTGATCTCCATCATCTACCTTTGTATATAGCACTAACCGTTGATACCCTAAAACCTCTGAGAATTGCCTCAGTTTATCGTTACAACTGGTGCACTTTCTTCTTTCGTCTTGACTGTGATAGTGCTTTGAACAAATTTTACGGCTACCTTAACAATCTTATTGCTCATTATACTCCACTGCAAGCTCCTTGTAAAGCTAAAATGAAGCCTTGGCTTACTCGAAGAATTCGATGTGCATTAAAAGTCAAAGGCAAATGGCATGGGCCATATACATTAACCGGAAACGATGATACCAAACAGAATCATCCTGCGTTCTTTAGCTAAAAAAGAGCTCAAAACGGCTATGAAAAATTACCTCAGCAGTTTAGAGAGTTCCCTACTGACAAATAACACTAAACCCTTTTGGTCCTACATAAGATCTTTTAAATCTTCCTCTACCATCTCGCATGCTGTTAAATGGAATAATACTGAAGCCTTCTCCCCACAGGATATTTCAAACCTATTTGCCAATTTTTTTCCTTCTACTTTTTCCTCTTATGATATACTACACTCCTCCATGAACTCAATTCAAGCTTGTCCAGCATCAATTACATCCTATTCTTCTGATCCGTCTGAAATTGAATCCCTTATTAACTTAGTCTTAGTCCCGATGGATTGCCAAATATATTTGTAACATCACTTTGTTCCTCTTTGTACTATCGCGTATATTAAATCTCATTCTTAGTACTGGCACCTTTCCTACGTACTGGAAAGATGCAAATAATGTTCCTATCTTTAAAAACGGTGATCCATCAACTGTTTCAAGCGATCGGGCCATATCACTCCTCTCCTGTTTCTCTAAGCTGCTGGAGCAACTTGTACACAACAGGCTTCTTGAGTCATTGAGTTTAATTGTCAAACCATAGCAACATGGATTCTTGACAGATCGTTCAACATCCTCCAACTTGGCTGAGATCGAAGATTAAATTGCAAGGGCTCTGGATAAACAGCTTAAAGTTGATGCACTATTCACGGACATCTCTAAAAGTTTTGACTCCGTGAACCATGTTCTTCCCTGTCAAAAGTTAGCTTTGCTCGGCATATCCGGTTCCCTACATTCTCTGATATCATCCTATCTATCCTCTCGTTCATGTCGTGTAAATCTCTATGGTACAACCTCCTTTCCATTGAATCCTACATCTGGCGTGTCTCAAGGGTCAATCCTTGGACCTCTTCTTTTCTTATATTTATCAATGATCTTCCCTGTGTAATTTCCTCTTCTTATCGACCTTATCCTCATAATTTCAAGGTATTCCGGATGATTAGATCCCTTGAAGATTGTCAGCAACTCCAAAATAATCTCTTTAACCTTTATAACTGATGTAGTGCAAACTCCCTTCGTATCAATGTGTCCAAATGTTTTAAAATGACTTTTACTCTGAAAATTGTCCCTTTAAATTACAATTACACTCTATGTGATATATTTCTCTCCTCTGCAGACTCATGCAAAGATCTTGGTGTAATATTTGATCCCAAGCTGCCCATATTTTTAGCATAATTACCAAAAAATCAAAAGTTCCTGGTTTTATTATGCAGCATTTGCACAAGTTTGCAAATATTGCAACCGCTGTTCGCTTGTTCACATGTCTTGTCCGCTCCCTTCTTGAGTACTGCTTGGTGCTGTGGCCTCCTAAACACGTATGCCCGGACAGATTTATGTTTTCAGCCAATTGCGAATTATCAGAAAGCATTACAACTTCGAGCTTGGTTCCCTATCCACGCCCGACTTGGTTTTTTAAAATAAATTAAAGACGTTACTTTTTGTGATTTGCGATTAAAATTTCCTTATCACTCAATTTTTCAAACATTCATCCAGCCTCTAATTTCATTTCTTATATGTTTTAATTAGTGTTGTTAACTTTTTTCCCTTTGATTTTATTGTATAAATGTGCCTTACTTTAAACGATATTTAATTGCCGAAGTCTATTTTGTAATTGGCTTTTTGTCTGTTAAATGGATTTAAATAAATGAATGTAGCCTTTAAAATGTTTTAGTTGTCAAAATTAGTCGGGTGGGGTATAAAATGAAAGGTCTTGATAAGCGCTTTTAGAATCTGAAACACAAAAGTCATTTTGTACATCAGAGAGTCCAGGGGAAGGTAACATGTGCGAAAAATGTATGTTCTCCCCTTCGTGATTGGACACATTTGAGCCGAAAAATCACGGAGGTAGGTCTTCATAAGTACAAGGGCCGCAAATATCTCAGAAATTAAAATTCACTCAATCTTGTTGATAATTTGATTTGTACTCGTATATTCTACCTTTTCCCCCATGAATTCGAAACAGTACCCTTTTTTGTGGTTGGGAGGTGAATGTCATTTATGTACAGTGTATGGGCAAGCGACCGGACTACCTACTAAACACCTCACCTGTCACCCGAGAACCCAGCCTTACTTCGGCCCAGATCTCTTTTTTGTTACGCCGTGAGGCGCCTTCAACCTTGGTCATCCTTTTTCTAGTGGCAGGGGAGAGGAAAGAGGAATTGCCTGACAAGTTATCCTCCAGCCCCAACGTCCCCGGCTGCTGTGAGACCCGTTTATCTTTTAAACTGCCTGAACCTAATGTGCCACATGGTTCCATTTGTTAACCGATTCAAGCATCACTGCGACTATACTATTCGGGGTGAGCTTTCCAGTCTCCGTGAAGAGGTCCCACCGCAGCTTGTCCTATTTTGTGCACGCGAAAAATGTGTGTCAGGCATTGTTTTCGTCTTCTGGGCAAAACTGACAATCGGACTGTGACTTACCGATCTTGTGCTGGTAAGACTAAAAGCACCCACACCCGCTCAAAAGCTGGATCCGAGAGGTGTCTGTCTCACCATGCCTTCAACTTAGCCACGGTCTCACATACGGGGTGAGGTGCGCAGTCCATCTTCCCTTCGTGCAATTCACCCAGGACTGCTGCCAATCGTTGAGTGAGCGCTGTCTCTCCTCACCCACAACCATCTCCATCGCGTCCTCGTTTCGACGCAGGTAAATTTCCCGGGGCTCTCTAGCAAGGAGGGCAACAGGTATCACGCCTGCAATAATTCTCACCGCCGAATCAGAGACTTTCAGAAATGAAGATGCAATCCTCAGCGCTCCTCTTCTCTGTACGTTTGCCAAGCGTTTTCGGTATACCAACTTACTGAGAGCGTCGCCCCATATTTCTGCTCCGTACACTAGCACTGACCCTACAGCACTCATCAAAAGGCATCTTCTTGATGGGGTGGGTCCTCGTAAGTTGGCTAAACGTCAACTCAGAGCCGATACTCCTGAAGCAGCCTTCTCATCCGTTGTCCTGAGTTGCTCAGAGAAACTCATGTTTGACGCGATCAGCAGCCCCAGGTACTTCACCGCTGGCTTCGATTCAATTACTATCCCTCCAAAACTGGTATTCGTAGGTCAATTCTCTTTTTCGTTTAAAAGCCATCGGGCCTTGCTTTGTTGTGTGAGCAGACGCGTTTCGACTACTTCGAGTCATCTTCAGTGTCTAAAGGTTGTGTTGAAGGGAATGACTTTATATAGTCGTAGGATGGGTTGAGCAGATTGGTAATTATGTTAGGTAGTAAATTACGTCAAGTATTACATAATGTAGTACTTGACGTAATTTACTACCTGACTTAATTACCCATCCGCTCAACCCATCCTAAGACTTTATAAAGTCATCCCCTTTAACACATCCTTAAGACACTGAAGATGACTCGAAGTAGCCGAAATGCAAAGCAAGGCCCGACTGCATTTAAAGAAAAAAAATGCAAGGAAAAGGAAGGAAAATTCGCTCAACTGGGCCGAAGGCCTTGAGATCAATGAAACTTCGAAGTTCCATACAAACCCTTGCTTTAAACGAAAAGTAAGCTAGCAAAATGAGTGAATCTATAATACTACCCGAATTCGTATGATTAATTTGAATAAAATACCAAGCTTATCTTCTGGTTATATCTTTTCTGTGCTCTGAAATATGCTATGACGAAGTTTTATAAAATTCGACTTAGTTCCATACAGCGTATTCAAAACTTTTTCGATGTCAAATTTGACAAGGCTTTATATAGTCCAGCCACTAGCTGGTTTCACCTCCAAATGCTTTGAGAAAATACTGATTAGCGTTTCAATTTCAACAGTACTTAGGGGAAGAGGTAAAAATTGAAATCTATACCGTGCCGACTTCCGCTATCAGCCAGCTGGTCGGTGCCAGTCCTTCTCCTGGGTGAAAGTAATTTCGTTCAAACTAAACAAGGAAATCGATAGAGGAACAAATTTTAAGCAAAACATTTTCTGAAAAATCAATACTTTTTGAGCTAGTTACGATTAAAAACAGTGATAATTCATGTTCAAAATCCGTGTGTTGGATAATATTTTTAGGAATAACACAAAAACTACGTATTTTACCAAAAAAATAAAAAAAAATAAAGGATGCTTATAAAATTACAAAGAGATTGGTATTTCTATGGATGCTCTAGGTATATTACAAAGTGAGGTACTACTCGTTAAAGCTTGTTTATTTAGTACGTCCTTGAACCAAAGTATTCAACGTTAAATAAGTGAAACAAGTTGGATAAACAGACCTACGCTCATGTCAGAAGGGTTTTGTACCCAACTTCTCAGAAATGCAGTCTCCAGCAATGAATAACGTCAAGAAATATGTCAAAGAGATGTGCACGTTCAAAGGAAAATGCATTGCTTCTACTTTCAACGGTCGCCATTTTGTTGCAAACAGATAAAAATCACTCAAATCATGAATTCTCAAAAATATTTATGTCATTGACCTTATTGGAAAATTTCAAGAAGATCAAATCAAAACTGCAGTTACTGATTGGATGGAAAGTCCATAAAAGACCAAAATCATGTGATATTCTTGTTCTAATTGGAGAAATTTCAAATGGCTATAACTTCCGTGTATATCATTCGATTTTCATCAAACTTGCAAAGTTTAAGAAGCCTTAGTAGGACTACGTAAATATCGAATTTCATTCAGTTTAAGGGTACCGATGCGATTTTATTGGGAAAAATGTGAAATTCGAATATCATACTATTATTAACAAAGTTGAGCGAATTTCGACTTCTGAGGCATTTGTTCTTGTTGTACTCATAAACACTTACCACCATATTGTTTTTCAGATTTTTCGGATCACAGGTGTCCAATCGCGAGGGGGGGGCACAAATTTTTCGTGTATTTCCCCTCCCTGCGCGTCCTTCGAAGCCAAAAGTATCAAATTAAGACCTGTTTTGAAAAGTTCTCATCAAGACCTTTCAGTTGATACCCATATCGGCTACATTTGATGAAATTTTTTTTTCGGGGGCCACTCCCCTAGATGGGAAACCCCCCCTTAAATACCTGATAAAATTTTTTGTGATTAAACTTTGAAGAGGGCACCACTTTACACCTGCATACTTTTGTATGCAGGTTTTGATGTTTCTAGCTTAAATAGTTTGCGAGAAAAAGTGCTGTGACACACGGACGGACGGACCGACGAACAGACGGACAGACAGGTCGCCAAACTAGTAGGGTTTTGTAAAATAATTTTACAAAACCCTACTAGTTTCGCGACCTGAAATATTTTTGGGAAGGAGCTTTGAGGCATTTTTGAAATGTATAAACAAACCTTTAAAATGAACTTCTGGAGAAGCCTGTAGCACAAAAATTAGCGAGCAAAGATCAAATAAAGTTTGGTGGCTCGAATTGTTTAAGAAAAATTGAACAACAAGTTCGACGTCATTTTCAGGATATTTGAAATCTATTGTAATCACTTTACAATTTATTTGGTTATTTTATTCTTGCATCAGCACTCCAGCAACTTTTGAGTCTTCGCTTAGATATAGTTGGAATATTTCATTATCTTGATCGTGTGTATCGCCACTCCGGAAGGTGATATGGTCAGTACCACGCTTTGATCGGGTGTCTGTCTACCCAGCTGTGATACGCTCTCATTTGAAATCAGCACCTATAACTGAACAGGCTTAATCACTCAGTACAAATCTCATTGCTACCAATGGTACTCGAACCAGGGACCTTCGGCTTACCCAGTGGGCGGTCTAACCTCTACATAACGTGGCCTACCCTTACTTGATTTTAAAAATGATTCAATTTAATAAAAAAATTTGAATGTTTTCTAAAAGCGACTTTTTTTCAAAAGTATTTGAAAAATAGCAAAGATACGTTAAAAATATTTGAGAACAAAAATGTGGGTTTATTTACAACAAAAATCTTTTTTATATTGTGAAAAGTAACTAATATATGAACGTCAGAAGTATGCATTTAGCCTCCAAGTATGTCCCGAACCCTTCAAGCAAGGGCTTGAGAAAAGTGACAGATATATGAACTTGTAGCCCTTCAAATTACCTTAAATAGATAGATTCTGTAGCTTAAAATAAACGGCGCTATCGTAAAAAAAATTCGAATATTTTTTGGGAAATTTTCGGAGGAGGAAGTATTACACCTGAGACTACATTTGTGAGAAGTTTTCTAAGCCAATTTGATCATATATATAATGCACGTAATATCCTACACTTGACAAATATATTCACACACACTCTCTCCATCTCTATTCATGCAATTTATGCATACATATATATATATATATATATATATATATATATATATATATATATATATATCTGTGTGGGGCTTACGGACCCTCCATCGAAGGCAGGTAACAGATAGAGGGTGCCTAAACCAGGAAATAAAAAACCACTTTTGGACCAAAAAAAAAAACGCCCCACTTGCACTGCGACAACCTATGAAACAAAGAAATACAGAGTGAACATTCTCGCAGTGCAAGAATCCAGATAACATGATGAGAACATATTTGACTTGCGAACGCCCACCGTGTTTAAAAGCAGAAAACTGTTACGAAGCCATGAGTTTGCAGTAGGTTTCATTGTGGACAACAGATTTAAAAAAAATACCACCGACTTGTCAAGCCCGTTAACGAAAGGATCTACACGATTGGAATATAGACCAAATTCTTTAATTTATGGCTGGTCAACTGTCACGCGCCCACAGAAGACAAGGAAAAGGCAATCAAGGACGAATTTTACAGCACCTTAGAATGTACTGTGGATGCATTGCCATCAAACGACATTCGAATGATTCTGGTAATTTCAATGCAAAAATTGGCTGGTAAACGTCACATCAGGAACAACTGGAGGACAGAGCCTCCATGCAGAGACCAACGACAACGAACAACGGCTGGTAGACTTTGCTACTAGTAGAGGTGTCACAATAAGCTCCACACGCTTTCCGCACCGAGACATCTACAAGACAACGTCCAAATCGCCAGGCGGTCCCACATTCAACCAGATCGACCATGTCCACATACAAAAACGAGCAGCCACCAGCATTCTCGACATGAGCTCGATCCGTGGCGCTGTTTGTGATTTGGACCACTACCTTATAACATAAGAGGTTACGATGCAGCATCTCCAAGGGCTGTAAACAATAAAGCATCAGTTCTTCCGAGGTACCAGATACACAAGTTAAATGATAGGAAAATCGTATCAAGATATCCCCGCAGGCGGGAGAAAGTAACGCACCGAGACATCTACAAGACAACGTCCAAATCCCCAGGCGGTCCCACATTCAACCAGATCGGCCATGTTCTCATACAAAAACGAGCAGCCACCAGCATTCTCGACATGCGCTCGATCCGTGGCGCTGTTTGTGATTTGGACCACTACATTATAACATAAGAGGTTCCGATGCAGCATCTCCAAGGGCTGTAAACAATAAAGCATCTGTTCTTCCGAGGTACCAGATACACAAGCTAAATGATAGGGTATCAAGATATCCCCGCAGGCGGGAGAAAGTAACGATGACATCACAATCATGTGGAAAACAGTAAGAGATGCGGTAACAGAAGCAGCTGAAGTGATCTTGGGGCACAAGCCAAAGAAAAGAAGAGTGCAAGGAAGCGATTTAAAACAGGAACCAGGCGCACACTGAATACTTCAAGCGACCAACTCGAGCCAAAGAAGAAAAATGTAAAACCCTTCGACAACAAGCTAAAAAATGCTCCAAATAAAGAAACGACTGACCATAAATACCAAGATCCAACAGTTAAATGACAACAATACCCTACATGAAATCAGATCGGCGGAGGCCTCTACTAAACAGCTAAGAGACGGTTTCAATCCACCAACAAGTCTTTGCGAAGATGCACAAGAAGCAACCATAGGGAACCCAGTCGAAATTAAAAACAGATAGCTACAATATTTCCAGATGGTATTCATAGCGTTCCCAACAACGACTGAAGCTATGAACATTCTAGAACCAGAGCAAGAGGTCCTGGTCTCACCAACAACCAGATGCGAAGGACAGGCAGCAATACGGGACCTCCGAAAAAGTAAGGATTCTGGAATAGATGGAATACCAGCTGAACTGCTTCAGAGCGGGAACCTTCATCTGTGTAACATTCTGAACATGCCGGATATACTCAGAGGAGTAGTTACCAGAAGACTGATGAAAGAATATAAGATGTCCTGTACACAAAAAGGGGGGACGAATCAAGGTGTGAAAATTAAAAAGGGATCGCTCTACTGTGCTGGTCTTAAAAATGCTCTAAATAGAAAGAAAATTAAAGAGGCACTATGATAGTATTATAAGAGAGTATCAGGTATGTTTTCGAAGTGGACAGTTTGCAATAGAGCAAATATTCTCAGTAAAGCAGGTGCTCGAAAAGGAACGGGAATATAACATCGATGTGCTTTAAATCTCTGTAGGCTTCAAACAAGCATACGACAGTGTTGACAGAGATGTGCTGTACAAAATAAATTTACCTCGGACTCCTTAGTATGGAGGATACACAATTGGAGAGTATTAGAGGACTACTCAGACAGTGATCGACCGCATATTCTGCTTGAGAACCGTGATGTTTCTTTTGACGTCCCTGCTCTCGGCCTTTACAATGAGGTGGAATATCTGAAGTATGGGCGTCGATAGGTTCGTTGAGGTACTCACGACTGGTGCTCCACTGCAGGGTGATTTGCAGGGGATAGAAAAACGGGCTTCTAAGAATTCAACCATGCGCATCATCACGAGTGCTTGCATCGCTTGTATGCCCCGTCGAAAACTCTAGCACGGCAAGCCCCAATTGTACTGATGGTCGACCCAAATCGCTGAAAAGCGAAGAGAGTGCCACAAGCGTCGGCGTGAGGCTCAAGGTGCACGGAACCATGACGAGGCATGCAACCAGGTAGCAGCATATAAGTCGGCCAGGAAATGTCTTCGCAAATTTATTAACAACAGCAAGGCTCGCTGCTGGCAAAGTCTTGCGCACAATGCGAACAGGATCCATGGGGTGGTTATGCGGAAGTTTGGTACCCTAGAGATGCCTTGAATACATGAAGCGAACAAGATGGACGAGTTAGTGCTGGCACTTTTCCTGCCCATCCCGTCCGTTTTGATGCTGTCCACAGTGAAACAGGAATTGAGCGCCCACACCAGCAAGGAATGCTGCAGGCCCAGATGGAATTCCAGCTGAGGTGTTGCAACTCGTCTATCACCATTGTCCTGACATGCTGCACAGCACATTCAGCACTTGGCTACGGGATGGGGTTTTCCCCGTACGATGGAAGGTGGCGAGGCTCGTGCTGATCAGCAAGGGGAAAGGAAGCTCTGGATCGCCATCTGCATACCTCGGGTTATACATGCTCGGCAAGGCTAGGAAAGTGCCAGACAAACTTATCAAGGGAAAACTAACTGACACGATTCGTGCTACCGGGGGCCTATCTCCTCGGCAGCACGGCATCAGAGCAAGACGCTCCACCATTGATGCGATTGCAGAGGTGGTGAGTGCGGTCCAAAGAGCACAGGCATATAGCCGCACTAAGCGACGGATCGTCCTGTTTGCAACGCTCGACGTTAGGAGCGCCTTCGACTCCGCTAGATGGGTGAATATTCTGGATACGCTTGAAAACCCTTTTCTAGTTCCAGAATATCTGATGTGGCTTCTGGGGGAGTGCCCGAAAGACCGAAGCCTGCTTGATGAAACGATACAGGGCTAACGGAGAATGCAAGTTTCATGGGGCGTCGCCAAGGGACCCGTCCATGTTCCAGATCTGTGGTACGCTGGAAAGCCTTTTTGATGTTCCAAAATAGTTGATGCGGGTTTTGAGGGACTATTTGAAGGTCCAAAGCCTGCTTCACGAAACGACGCAGGCCCAACTAAGGCCCAAAGTTACATTGGGTGTTGCCCAGGGATCTATCCTTGATCCAGACCTGTGGAACGTGTTTAACGACGGGCTACTGAGACTGGGGATGCCAGATGAATCGCGCTTGATTGGCTATGCGGATGATGTCGCGACTCTAGTCGCTGAACGCAGCCCTGAATAAGTGCAACTTAGGCTAGGTATGCTAATGCGCCGAGTGAGAGACTGGATGAATGCCCTCAGGCTCGGTCAAGCAGAAAACGTAGTGGTCATCTTGATAAAGAAGAGAACCCCTCGGGTAAAGGTGATCAGTACTGGAGACATACTAATCGAATCGAGGATACTGATGGAGGTCCTAGTGCTACTGATCGACTTGAAGATGCGTTTTTTTGAGCAAATCAGGGCAACGGCTGAGAAGTCTACCTCAGGAGTATCATCTCTGAGTCAACTTATGGCCAACGTAGGGGGACCTATCCAGTGAAGAAGACGCTACTTGATGAGTGGCGTAGGGTCAGTGCTACTGTGCTGAGCAGAAATATGGAGTGACGCTCTCAGTAAGCAGATGCACCGAAAACGCTCGGCACAGATACAAAGAAGCAGAGCACTGAGGGTTACATTTTCATATCCGACAGTCTCTGATTCGGCGGTGAGAGTTGTTGCTGACGTGATATCTGTTGCCCTCCTTGCTAAGGAGCGCCGTACTTCTTACCTGCATTAACTTGTGGATGTGAGGGAGATGGTTGTTCGTGAAGAGAGACAGCGCTCATTCAACGATTGGGAGCAGTCTCGGGTGAATTGCACGAAGAGAAGGTGAACTTCACGGCTCATCCCGGATCTGAGACCGTGGCTAAATCGAAGGCATGGTTGGACTGACTTCTATCTAACCTCGCTTCTGAACGGGAATGAGATATAGCCTGAAGTAATGTGCCAAACGGTTCCAGAATAGGTTCTCCAGTTGACACGGAGGTGTCAAGTGGGCAGTCCAGTCGCTCGCGAGAATTGAAGCCCCACACTTAATGTGGAAATGGAATTCACCTCCCATCTAAAAAAACGGCAGCGACATTAACTTCTTCAAAACTGCTAAAAGGTAATCTTACAGAATAGCAAAATGCTTAAGGCAATACAATTTTAATTGACGCCAGAAACCATGTTTCACGTTATTTCAACAATTGCACAAGAAAGCAATGGAAGTCATCAACATAAACGCCAAGATTTCATGCGTTCCAACAATGAATGAACAATTGTTTGGAATCTAGAGTATACAAAACCTATCGCTTAAGTAGCAATTGTAGAACACTAAGGTTTGTCCGAATTCAAAACGAAACGTAATTGTTGAAAATTATCGAATTACTAAGATCAGTATTCGCATGCTTGTAATTTAACTTCATGTTAAAATTTAAGAATTCCTGTATTCAAAGACACCAGAGTCGCAACAAGATTACGTAAAATTTTTGCATGATCCAAGTGGCGGCTGCGTTAGCAAAAAAACCCATATTTAATGTATCTCAATCGATATAAGCACTAAAGGAATTTTCGAGGTGAATCATGGATGCTTTCAAGGGAAGGCCTTGATGCCTCCAAGGTCAGCCATAACATTTTACTGGCATAAACATAGCCCACCTTAGTTAACTTGTTTTTATCATGCTTAGAGTATAGCGAAATTATATAAATCTTTTCATGAATTTCAATTTCTCCTTTTTATGAATGAACTTTCAAAACGCTTATTTATATATTCTGCATTGAAAATTTTTATGAAATTATATTTCTAATTGACTCACCTCTTTGATGAGAAATTTCATTTTGCTTGTACTCTCACGGAATTACTTTATATCATTTTAATGCGTGAGTGTCCAGAAAATAACGTTAAATTCGGGAAAAAATCGGAATATCGTGTAAACATACTGTTTATCGCGTTTTAATATGAAGAAACGGTGCGTTATTATCATTTGAAAATCCACTTGATAGATTCCAAGAATAGACTCTTATCAAGTGATACTGCGTATAAGCACGCATGAGCATATTTTGCTATTAGACTCGTATGATTTGCTATTTTGTTTCCAGTTGGAAAAACGGGTTTTTCTTGCATGTTAGGTTGCAATTCAAACCTGGAGAAAGCACAGCATGATTATAATATTGAAAAGTAGTATTTAGACGTACATACATTCCCGTGTTTTTATTGACGGTTCAATTGCTATGAAGTTTGGGGCGAAAGTTTTTAAATTCAGAACGCACTTTCAGCGCTTATACCACAACTTCCCCACTGGTTCGTTATCACCCACGCACTTCATCCTTCATGCCTCCACGTCCTGCCACAATGTGAAGAAAACGCTTGTTGATATTATTCTACTCGTAGATACGCTCAGGGGAAATAAATCCAAGCGCCACTCACAAATGACATATCAACGATGAGGCGAAAATGGGTCAGTGGGTGAGAGTTATTTAGTTCACGATTTGTTGCCATTTTTCTTGCTCGTTTTCTTGTTTTGTTATCTTGCATGGACTCCGATGAATAATTTTCCATATTTTCGTTGGCAATGCAAAAGCACTTCACTTGCCGTGTATGTGCCGTTGTGGTAGTGAATTGGCAACAGTCCGAATTTATTTCCGTCCAGGATGGGAAAAATTCATCATGGGCATTGTTCCTTGCTTTCTTCCACTTTCTAAAGTATCTGCAGCTCCGTATCTCCGATCAATTCAATGTTGACTAGTAAGCATGAAAATATTTCGAGCATTAATGGGCGGCGTGCCAAAACAATTGAAGCGAGTCCAGCGTGGCTTAATTCAAATGGACAATGCACCGAAGGAGCGGGAGCTTGGAAAATAGGAACAGAATTTGGCGA
This sequence comes from Odontomyia ornata, assembly GCA_963969285.1. Taxonomy (NCBI): domain Eukaryota; kingdom Metazoa; phylum Arthropoda; class Insecta; order Diptera; family Stratiomyidae; genus Odontomyia; species Odontomyia ornata. Next base: position 153,635,409 of record OZ017741.1, on the reverse strand, counting down.
AACTATTTGGTCAGTTGAAAAGTGTCCTCTTTTGCGAAATTGAAAAGAAAATATTTTGTTTTTATTGCCGCGAAGATTTCACTTAATTTCGCGCTCCCAATAAAATGTTTTGACGGATCCAATCGCGCGGAGCTCTCAATTCCGCGGCCGCGCTCCATGTCCCAATTCAATCGAAATCAGATCACATCTCGTGCTGTAACATTCTGGGATTCCACTCCATTTCATTCTCAATCACTTTACAAAAGACATGCAATGAAATATTTATAGGCACGAAAGTGAGTCTGAGTCGGAATCTCAATCTGAAAAATCTGCGGCCGGAATTCTTAATTTACATCATGTTTACAAAATACGAGAGTATGTATGTACGAGTATCTTTATTTAGGAATGATTTTTTTCGCGAATTGGGTCAACCGAAAATAAATAACATTATTCTTTCTATATCGCGTCATCTTCAGCGTCGAGTCCGTTACGCGGAGAGTGAATCCAGGCAAGAGTGATGCGAGAATGAGAGGAAGGAGCTGATGGAGACGTTGATAATGTTTATTCGAAGTGACTGACAACATTTTGTAAAGCGGAAAAACATTATCTGTCCAAAAGAAGATTTAACACACTCGAAGGAATGGGGATGATGTGATGGAGTGAAGGAAAATACATTTTTATCAGTTTATCGCGGGAATTCTCTTAAATAGGGTTTCAGGAATTTTGTAAGAATTTTTATATAATTTATCAGTTAAATATAAATTTTAGAAGATTGGGAGGTAAATCTTGATACCAACTTCTAAAGGGACTCGAAAGATGCTTTTGCCAAGAAAGTATGAAAACAGAGAAAGTATGAAAACAATTATTAGAAAAAAACAATTTCAAGTAATATATGGACTGCGAAATTTCTACTTAATGTCATCAGAACTCGTACAACGAGATCTCATACTCGATTTTTTTCTTGGAAGCGAAGTGATCTGCGGATGACTCCAAAGAGTCGAAACGCCTCTGCTCACACGACAAAACAAGGCCCGTTGGCTTTTCAAGGAAAAGAGATTTGGCCTGCGGATATCAATTGATTGACTCAAACTAGATCTGTTAGAAATAACTAATTTTGTGTGATCCACTGCTGTTGCTGCTATCTTCTCTATGTAAATGTAATGTAACATAGAGTCGAAATAGCGAGTTTTGATTCTAACGTCAATTCGGTCGATTGCGAAAGTTTTGCCTTCCGCACGTTTTAAAAAGCTTATTCATTGTTGTGCACAACGTAACGAAATATGTAAACAAATATTATTCGTATTAGCTAAACTTTTTAATTGGATCATTTCCCCCTTTTCACATCAATTTAATGCAAATCTATACGACAAATTTGCTCTACATTTGAAGCTTTATCTAACGTCGCGCGGATATCGATCACTCTTTCGGATGGCTCCGATAGCTTTTTAAATTACTTTTTATTTACTTACAAGAGAAATTTACCTTGAATATAACTTGCAGATACAAAAACATATTGAGTTTGCATTAGTAGAAAAATTAAAAATTTACTCCCTCACCTCTGAGCATGGTGGTCGCCATCACCGGTGTGTATCTAAGTGTGATGGCCTGAGGAGAATTAGTGCACACGTCGAAACCACCTTCTTCTAACATTTTTCTTCTCTAATAATTTTTCAGAAAAATTATTATTCAAAATATGCAACTCATTTATTTGTAGCTGCAAACAATTCCATAAAAAGTAATTTAAATATTATTCTTCAAACGGGACAAAGTTTTATTTAGTTAAAAGCGTAACATTTTAACAAGATCCTTATTGAAACCGCAATATCCACAGAGCTATGAGTCGTAATCATAAGCATTCCAGGGCTATGACTTCATCTATTACTACACAACTTTATTGAAACTTGCAGGAAGTTTTAACCTTTACGATTAGTAGATTTCGTTTTATTTCGGGATAGCGTCAGGGTCTCTGCTTCTCGATGTAAACTATGTAGTGATTAAAATTTTCAAAAAGTCCGTAAAGGACTGCAGCGATGGTCTGCTGCCTCGGCAGAAGAAGGTGTCGGTATCTGCCGAGAATGCCCTCGTCTGGAGACGCGTGAATGCGCTGGCAGGCTAGCATTGCGGTGTCGTGGGGCGGGTTCATTTCCCCAGCACGAGGACCCACTACAAAAAAATTTCGCACTCACGAATTTGACTGCTGGAGATCCAGAGTCAACCGAAGTCGCAAAGAGTGTAGATAACTACACCGAGGGAGATAGGACTTGTTCCGAGAACAAGTGGAACCTGAAAAGAAAGGCGGACTTGGGGTAACCTCGTCATTATCCGACGAAGTTCATGACCCACAAATGAAAGAGGGGCAAACGGGTGATGGTGGAGCCCCTTCGCACCCACCCAACCGGAATAAATCCATATATATATATTTTGTTGCAGTGGCCAGGTATTCCTCTTCTGAGTGGAAAACTCATACAACTTGAATTGCATGAACTTTCCCATCAGAAGGGGAGTACCCCGGTGACCAATTTATGCCATAGAATTATACAATTTGATTGCATAACTCTATGCCATAAAGAGGCACTCTGCTTGGGCCACTCAACCCGCAATATCACCTGAAACAAAGAAGAATTGCTTAAGTACCCGGCGGCTGGCTCATGTCTTGAGGTGGAAGCCTGCAACCGTACCGGGTCCTATACCCGGTTAGAGTCGGGAGAAAGGAAAGACCGATTTTGGGAAAATTAGCACTTTATAAGATGATTCATTTTATTTTTTCCGCAAAATATATTTAAACATAAACATCATAATTATGAAGCATACAGATCTATTTATTCACGAGTTGAGCACTCTGTATGCAAGAACTAACGATGTAAACGTGCAATAAATACTTAACAATTTATTTAGTCTCTTTTTTTCGATATAATTTATCATCGCCTTGGCAATTTTCCTGATTGCATTAAATTTATTAGAATTATAAATAAATTTTGTTTTTTCTTTAATAAAAAAAACCAAAAAACCTCAAACCAAAAATTGCAAAATCAGCAAAAAGATCAATCATTTCATAAAAGATAGTTTGAAGCAGAAAATACGAGTTGTAATTGATTTTTCTATTTAGTTCGTTTTGAAGCGGAATAATACTATCAGTATGTAAACAATTATTAGGGAATATCGTTTTCTAGTTTCGTGAGGACATAGCATATTGTTGGATTAGCGATTTAGCTAGTTAATTTGGCGTGATAATGATATGAAAATTTCTTTCGCTTTAATAGTATATTTGTCCATAACGTACACGTTTATCAAACTCTTCGTGTATAATAAAAATATCTTAAAAAATCAGTTCTCTCTTATGCATATGTACACTCATCTCTATGTCTGTTAACCGCGACGTATTGTGCATTGTGTCCGAATGTCTTTAAATAGGAAAAAGGTGAATGAGCAGCATAAGTAAATGGATATGCTTGCATATAACCTAAAGCCATAAATATCTTTACGTAAAGTACATATAATTCAACGAGGTTTGTAATTTTCTAGCATATGCTAATCTATAAAAATATTTTATCTGTGGTTTTTTATAGTATTCAACATTACCCGACGAGCTTTGGCGGACTGACCGAACTAGTTACATTCACAACCTATGGAATTCTAACTGAAAATGCTTTGAACAGTATCAAACAACATAATGACTAATGTATAAAAGCCAGCAAATTCAAATGCACAGTAATCTATAAATGTTGGAAAATTTAAGTGGTATGAATCACTATTTGGACATGCACAAAATATATGTATAAATAACACCATAAAAGGGTACTCACCTGCATGGTCCTCCGAGCGCTCGACGACGATGCAGATGGTCCGGAAATTTCGATTCTGTAACAAAGCTATTACTTCCATCAAATTGTACTTCTTATACTTGTAGTAGTCTGGTAAAACACTGAGGCAACAAATTCCTTTTATCACTTCTACTAGAATACACAAATCCGGATTTTTCAAATCTACCTTATAGGCAGAATTTTTAGCAGTAACTAACTCAGCTATTTTTCCTATTAACAAGTCTCGATCAACTTTATGGTTGCATCGCTTGTTGATAACAATTGAAAAGCTTCCAGCACTAGCAACAAAATATTCGTCGATTAAAGAACTTCAAGCAAAAACTATGTCCACAACGTTAGCGCGGCAAACGATTGGTACTGTATAAACCTGAGTACGTATCTAGTGGCAGGAGAATTTTCCTGATAAATCCTTTTAATAAGCTCAACTCCAATTTCAATCGGATCTTCAAATGCGGTTTGGATAAATATAATTTTTCACTCCTAACTCTGCAGTGAGTCGTTCAGAAGAGCGATATTACAACTCGACTCCGTTCACTTCTTATTTTTCGCACGGTAGCAGTTGCTCGGCTCGGCTGAGTGTTTTTCCTCGAGAAAATCGCAATTCGACAAAAGATCGGAAAATCGTTGCAACAGTTGAAAGAAAGTTGGATTACTACTCCAAGTCGCACAGGAGGCGTCCCCGGATTAACTTTTCGCACTTCTCGCTAATCGAGACGACCACGAACAGCAGCCGGAACTCGTTCACTTGGCTCGGGGGGGGTTCTACACTTTGCGACACTTTCGCCAACACAAACCAGATAGCTCTGAAATTTCGTTCAAGTCCAAGTCGAAACTATTGCGCGCAATCTTGACAGGAGTCGCGCCCCCACTAAACACTCACTGGCGATTTTCTTCAGCGCTTTCCACACGATCGAGCGGACGACTCGTTTGTGACATTTTGCACAATATTTTACGGTGGACGCTACGCTCACCCACAGCAGCGCGCTTTATCACACTAAACAGTGCAAGAACTTTACACTTCCTCTTGAATTTTCCACCTGATTTTCCGTCCGGAGGGAAACTCCTGTCCATTTACTTTTCCAAAGCTTCTGGCCGAGTGCAGTCCAGGGACCGTTCTCTCTTTTACGGTACTTGCTTCTACTGCTACTGCTACTGCATGCCTTGGGCGAGAAATTGCGGGACTCTTGCTGTTCCTGCAATGGGTCTTCAGAAAGAGACCGTTGAGGTTAGCTTCGTTGGGATGACTGCTTCGATTATCGGCAACTATCTTCCTGAGATATTGAAACGATCGGCACTAATTTTCCCACGTGAGTTACCTCACACGTCTCCTGCTCAATGACAACTCCCTGTCAAAAGTGTTTCGTAGTACCAGATCAATCTCAAACCGGTTCGATTGCAAATTGTTCTAGGTCAATCGGAAATTGTTCGAATTCAATCTGCAATCGTACCGGTTCGATCGTTTCGATTGATCTGGGACATTTTGAGTTTTTCTTTTACCCTTTAACTGCCCGATATTACAACTAACGAAATCGGTCAGCGTCTAGTTTACTTTAATTCTTTTTGCAAAAACACAATGAAAAACAAGTATAAATTCCCAGTTACCTGTTTTTGTGTAGAATTTAATATAAATGCGAATAAAATGTATTCAAGTATAACGTATTCATTGAGCCTTCGCATGGGAAGTAGCTTGCAAGTTTTATTCCTTTATAATACAAAGTAATATTGAATAATTTCTTAAATTAAGTTAGAATTATTGAAACAATTTTAAAGTATATTAACCCTGGAGGAATCACTAACCCCGGTTAGACATTGAAACTTGCCCTAATACTCTTTAATATAACGCTGCAACACGTCATCAGGAAGGCAACAGCTGAAACCTCTGCTGCACTAATGTTCAAGTCCTCACAAGTGGCAGCATATGCTGATCACGGGCTGGGGGATAGATTCCAATTAAACACTAAGTGTGAAGCTCCCATGTTCACGAGCGACCGGACTACCCACTAAACACCTTTTCTATCAACCTGAGATCCTAGCCTGGAACCGGTTGCAACAGTACTTCAGGCCATGTCTCGTTTTGCTATGCCATGAGGTACCTTCAAACTTGGGGATCCTTCTTCAAGCGAGATGCGAGGGATGAGGAGGAATTAATTTATAAGGGATCCCCCAGTCCCAATGTTCCGTGCGGTTGTGAGTCCCTTTATCTTTTAGGACTGCCCAAACATAGTGTGCCACATGGTTCCATTTGCCAACCGATTCAAGCATCACCACAACTATACTGTCCCAGGTGAGCTCTTCTGTTTCCTTGAAGATGTCCTGTCGTAGCATGTCCATTTTTGCAGGTGAAAATGAGTGGCAGACATCGTCTTCCTTTCCTGGGCAAAATTTACAATTGCGGGACTGTAACTTGCGAATCTTGTGCAGGTAAGACTAAAAACACCCATGCCTGCTCAGAAGATGGTCCAGATAGAAGTCAGTCTTGCCATGCCTTCGATTAAGCCACGGTCTCAAACCCGGGTGAGCCGCTTAGTCCACCTTTCTTGCGTGCAATTCACCCAAGACTGCTGGCAATCGTTGAGTCAGCGCTATCTCTCCTCGCGGGCAACCGTCTCCGTTGCGTCCTCGTTTCGACGCAGGTAAATAGCGTGGCGCTCTCCAAGAGAGAGGAAGACAGGTATCATGCCTACAATAACTCTCATCGCTGAATCAGAGACTGTCAGATGTGAAGATGCGATCCTCAGTGCTCCTCTTCTATGTACCTGTGCCAATCGTTTTCGGTATACCTCCTTACTGAAAGTGTCTCCCCATATTTCTGCTTCATACAGTAGCACTGACCCGACGGCACTCATCAAGAGGCATCTTCTTTGCCTCAGAGTCGATATTCCCGAAGCAGCGTTCCAGCGCCTAATGTAATTTTCATCTTTTTTTGGCGCTATGTTGTTTCATAAAACAGGCTTCGGTCCCTCAAGTAGTCCATTAAAGGCGGTATGAGATATTCTGGAACCTGAGAAGGGTTCCTAAGGCGACTGTCACCAGCAGAATGATCTGTCGCTTGGTGTGGCTATATGCCTCTGCCTTTTGTAGGCTTTATGCCTCTGCAATCGCATTAATGTTGGAGCGTCATGCTCTAGTGCTGTACTGCCGAGAATATAGGTCACAAGCAGAACAAATTGCGTCAGTGAGTCTTCCCTTGATGAGTTTCTCTAGCACTTTCCCAGTCGTGTCTAGCACGCATAACGGGCAATATGCATACAGCGATCCGAGATTGTCCTCTCCATTCGTAATCAGGACGAGCCTCACTACGTTCCATCGTTCCGGGAAAACCCCGTCCCGTATGCAAGCGTTGAATGTACTGCGCAGCAAGTCAGGACAATAGTGATGGACACTTTAGCTAGTGATCGACACCTTAGCTAGTGACAGATACCTTAGCTCATGATAGACAGCTTAGCTAGTGATAGACAGCTTAGCTAGAACACCATCTGAGTCTAGAGCCTTCCTTCGGTTTAATGATAGGACTTCCTCTTCTAGTTCCGGCTGTGTGAAGTGTGGGTACTCCATTGCTGCTTTCACCGTGGATAGCATCAACACGGTAGGGATGGGCGGGATAAAGTTTATGCACAATTTCGTCTATCTATTCTACTTTGTAGCCAAGCCCCATGGATCCTTATTCACATTGTCCACTAAACCCTGCCAGTAGTGAGCCTTGCTGTTGTTTATCAGTTTATGAAGGCATTTCCTGATTGACTTATATGACTTATATGCGATTTCCCGGTTGCATGCCTTATACCGGTTCAATGTCCGTTGATTCTGACACTCCCTAGCTTTTCAGTGATTTCAGTCAACCACCAGTTAACCTAGAGCTTGCCATGCCACGGTTTTCGACGGAGCACAGAAGATTTTCAAGCAGTCGTTATGATGCTCATAGTTGAGTTCATCAGGTCTTGAACTGCCATCTTGGGGTCTTAGGAGCAGTGCCTGTTGCCGGAGATTTTTTCGGACCTTTTTCTCTCCTGTTTCACATCAGGTCTTTTTTCTTGTTGGGCGTCCGTGTGAACTTTGTTTTCTGGCACTTTTTGAAAGAATTTTTCGCGACTTCCTTCGCCCCTTTTATCAGCACTGTCTGAAACCTCTGCTCTAGTGTTCCACGCCCATCAAGTACCTCTTCTTTCTTTCTATTAATCTGAGCTCCTTCGATTGGGCTTGGCACCATTCTTTTATTGACGTTTGATGGTGGAGCTATCTCCGGGTACTCTTTAGGATTAGCCCTCTACGCTTCTTTAGCCTCCTGCTCTAGTTCGGCCTTTTGGTACTCTTTAGCCTTCAACCAGCTCCTCCGCCGGTAATGCTCTATGGAGTGTAGGTACTTCTCTTATTCAAGGAGCCCATTTTTCATACCTTTGCTGATTTTTGGCAAGTCACATGCTGATTATTATTCGTTTTAGAACATCTCCCGCTTTTCGGGTTAGCCTTTCTTCTTGGTATTGCTGGACGGCAATTCTACTTTGCAACCTACTTTCTTGGGAGAGGTTATCGGCTTCCTTTTCCGAGTACAAAACTTCCGCCACATTTTCCACGATGGCGGTGAAATTGCTCCCCAGCGGTGCTTCGTTTATCTGGGCACTCCCTTCTTTTTTCTGCCGTGATCATATTATCAAGATTTTTGGTAATCGAATAATTATTACCGGTTGTTTCCTGGCAACCACCGAGAAGCTCTGGTCGTGGCTTTCGGACCCATAAGCTCGTCTGAGCATGGGCGTAGGTGCCATTTGCGTATGCCTATGAGCCCCAATGGAGCTCCCAAGCGAGAACGTGGCTTCTCAGATTACTCTTTTCCCCCGAGCCTATCTAAAGGGTGAAACCAGACACCGGCTTTAACTGTAGATGAAAAAAAGCACTAAAACTCTTTTCCACCAAGCCTGGCTAATGGGTGGAACCTAGCAACCGGTGCTAATTCTAGATGAAAAGGCACTACCACCAGCTTTCGCGAGCGGAAGATATACTTTCCACCACCAACTATCACGTGCGGAAATTATGTTTTCCAGCACCTACAGCACTGGCTGAAATAAAATCAGATATTTGATTTCGAACAAGATACGGTTCACCCAAACCTAACGCGAAAAGGAATTCTATCACCTCCATGTCGTACGCAGAACTTGCACTCCCCACCACTTGCAGCACAGCCTGAAGGAAAATTGCTAGACCAAACCACTGTTACACTTTGCGCACCAACGTTAATTACACGCCTTCAGAGTTACCCGCTCATCTTTTTTAGGATGCTCTGACGTTCTCATCGTATTTTGCTGCGGATTTCAGTTTGAAAAGGCTATCCGGTGTTCTTTGTTGGTCCTTGAGTTTTTAGCCGACATTGTAGCTTCCTCTATCGATAACTGCGTATTTATGACGGCCGGAAGCCTGCTCGCTCACTACCATCTGCGCCTTAAAATTTTTCAACTTCTCCACTTTCATAATTTTTTTCTGGGTTCCTTCCCATAGCGCTCTACCTACCGCCAAGATCATTTGTATACTCAAAGGTTTGCCGAGCCCTTTTTTTGTGGTAGGGAGGTGAATGCTATTTATGCACAGAGTGTGTGACTCTCATGCGCAACTCGACTACCCACTAAACATCTCCCCTGTCAACCTGAGAACCCAGCCTAGAACCGTTTGACACATTAGTTCGGGCCAGGTCTCGTTTTGTTACGCCATGGGCGCCTTCAAGCTGGGAGTCCCTTTCCAAGCCTTGAGACTCCGTTTGCGGCAACCATTTTTGCCCCCTGGCGGGCTTCCCTCGATGGATATGGGCCGCTTACCACCCCGAGGACCTGGGGCGATGTAGCATCCTCGCTCTTGGCTGAAATCACATCAAAAGTAAGACCTGCCCTTGTAGTCGGATGCTGTCTGCGGAGGAACCTTACGGCAACCATTACTTCCTTGGGTATGTAGCTACGGCACTCCCCAAAGAATGCCAGCGCTTTCCCTACGGCGTTTGTATACGCAGTCCCATCTGTAGAATTTTTGGACGAATAGAATATGCCGCTTTTTCATTGTACAACTTGATTTGGTGTACCCTCATTCGTCTTCTTCTTTGTTCTTACCATTGCGTTGGTCGTTTCAAGCTTGGTCATCCTTTGAGTAAAGTCAAAGGGAAGTCACCCGTATACTGCAGTTAGGGCAATTTGTTTACACAAACTCCCAGTATCAGAACCAGCCCTTTATGGCCACATCCTTCTGCTCCAAGAGGTGTCACATCTTAGTCTCATACCACGGGTTTTGGAAGTTAAGTAGCTCAAAGGCTTATCACTATCATTCTTATTTTCTTGAGTATCGGAATATGATACGTATTCTTGCATAAATTGTCAAACACATTTTTGAAATAACTAGATCCTCCTGAATCTCTCCTGCTTTATAAAAGGAGCATATTTATGTGGGATTTGTTTTAACAGAAACACGAGTTGAAGTTTTAATACTGTATTTTAAACAAAAAGCAGATACATAAGTATAATATTGAGTAAAATCAGTTCTCCAGTCGCTTGTGTCGTTCTCGCCTCCCCAGCGAATTCAAAAAATCCGCAATTCGCCCCACAACTCGGCCATCCTGTTCTAAGCGCCGTCCTCGGTGATACCACTGCTGTCGTCTGTATAGTTCTCAAAATATAGCTCTTCTTCTGCACCCGAATCTTGATAACTCCGATACCTCTTCATATAATTGGCTGCTGTTGTTGTTTTGCCGGGCCCTCCACCGTATCCGATCCTTTTGACACCATAGCGATCGTTTAGTTTAACAGTTGTGACCCAATATGGGGCTAGAAACTTTTTGTGCACCTGCAAGCCTCCGCCAAATTGCGTCCTCCGGATAGCAACGATATGTCTAATGTCGTAAGCGCTCACTGGCTTGCGTTTCCTATTAAATGCCTTACGATTCTCATTCTGAATCAGCTGGATATGTTTCATTGCTTCGTCTCGCAGGCTTGAGTGTTCGTGGACAGAACAGCTTACGGACTCTTCCCCGATGATATCCTGCAAAGGCAAGTCATCCGTCAACCGCATCTTCATTCCCATTAAGAGTTCGAACGGTGTGGTACCAATGCTGCGACTATACGACGAGTTGACATATTGCTGCAGCCTCTCGACATGTCTAAACCACTCGGCGGGATTGTCAATAGAAAGTTTCGTTAATACTGGAACAATGATCCCATTCGTTTGCTCGATTTGTCTGTTACCCCGCGGAACGCCAATCGTCAATAAAACGTGTTTGATACCTTTCTTCTCACAATAATCGCTAAAGAAGTTTGAAGTAAACGCTGAACATCATTCTGCAATGATCCGTCGAGGGATTTCCAAAAACCGTCGCCTGGCTTTTAAGTCTAGTGATTGACTCTTCAGCTGCTGTCGATTTTGTAGGATATATCCATAGCAACTTCGTGGAGCCATCGGTAATTGCGAAAATTATAATTTTTCCTCGTCGAAGGCATCGATTCTAAACGGTTGATGTGGTACGTGTCCAGCGGACGATCGCCTTTGTCAGTAGGATTAAGCCATCCCTCTCCTCTTTCCTTTCTGTCAGGATACAAGTCACGCAATTTTCGATGAACTTCTTAATACGTATTAGCTAAACGTTTTAATTGGATCATTTCACCCTTTCACATCAATGTAAATCTTTACGACAAATTTGCTCTACATTTGAAGCTTATCTAACGTTGCGCGGATATCGATCACTCTTTCGGATGGCTCCGATAGCTTTTTAAATTACTTTTTATGGAATTGTTTGCAGCTACATATAAATGAGTTGCATATTTTGAATAATAATTTTTCTGAAAAATTATTAGAGAAGAAAAATGTTAGAAGAAGGTGGTTTCGACGTGTGCACTAATTCTCCTCAGGCCATCACTCTTGATACACACCGGTGATGGCGACCACCATGCTCAGAGGTGAGGGAGTTAATTTTTAATTTTTCTACTTATGCAAACTCAATATGTTTTTGTATCTGCAAGTTATATTCAAGGTAAATTTCTCTTGTAAGTACTTGTATTAGCTAATGTTTTTAATTGGATCATTTCACCCTTTTCACATCAACTTAATGTAAATCTATACGACAAATTTGCTCTACATTTGAAGCTTATCTAACGTCGCGCGGATATGTATTAGCAAATTTGTCGTATAGATTTACATTAAGTTGATGTGAAAAGGGTGAAATGATCCAATTAAAAAGTTTAGCTAATACAAGTACTTACAAGAGAAATTTACCTTGAATATAACTTGCAGATACAAAAACATATTGAGTTTGCATAAGTAGAAAAATTAAAAATTAACTCCCTCACCTCTGAGCATGGTGGTCGCCATCACCGGTGTGTATCTAAGAGTGATGGCCTGAGGAGAATTAGTGCACACGTCGAAACCACCTTCTTCTAACATTTTTCTTCTCTAATAATTTTTCAGAAAAATTATTATTCAAAATATGCAACTCATTTATATGTAGCTGCAAACAATTCCATAAAAAGTAATTCTTAATACGTGCTTGCATGGGTGGGAACCAGAAGTCAGATTTCAGCAATGCTCAAATTTTTCAGCCCGAAGTGACCACGTTCGTGGGCTCATCTGATCACGTCTTAGAGCATCGCCTTGGGAACGACTTATCGCAAGTCTCCGCCGTCGTTTTTGTAAACGATACCATGCTGCACTACGAAAGCGTCGTCAGTATCTCTTCCTACGATAATTTTCTCCTACTCTGGATCGTCTTTCTATGCGCGTTGAACTCGCTCAGTTAAAGATACTGGGCTACGGCTTAGAGCGTCGGCGTGCTTCATTGATCGACCTGGTTTATGTTCGAACGTATGTTCGTTTTCATCAATTAACAACGCCCATCTTGCTACTCGTACACATTTTTCCTTCTTCGCCATTTTAGAGCCAAGGCTTGACAGTCTACCACAATCTTCACCGAATTTCCCAAAACATACACCCGGTATTTCTTGAGTGACTTAGCAACTGCCAGTATCTCCAGTTCGTAACTCGTATACTTTTATTCTGCTAGCGTCGTTTTCCAACCGGCGTAATGTATGGAATGCAAGTTTCCATCCTCGTGATTGCATTACAGAAGAATGGCTCCCAGCCCGTACATGAAAGCATCGGTGTGAAGTTCTGTCTCAGCTTCAACACGAAAGAGTTTAAGAACTTGGACCTTGGTCAAAGCGGCTTTTAACGCGTTAAAGGCGCGTAATTGGGTAGTTCCAAATTCGAAAGGAAATAAGTCCGATAATGGGCGAGCAATCTGAGCGAAGTCCCTGATAAACTTCCGGAAATAGCCTACTAAGCCCAAAAAGCTCTGAACATCTTTCGCTGACTCGGCTGGCTAAAGTGTTCAACAGCTAGCGTCTTATCATGATTTGGTTTCACATCCCGTCCTCGACAATATTTCCAAGGTATTCAACTTTTCACGTAAGCATTTTATATTTTTTCCAATTGAAATGAACCTTGTACTTACTAGCTGTCTCCATGACTCGTCCATGCTTTGCGCAGCCTTCAACTTCGAATCTAGCAGGAATGATAATGTCTTCAAGGTATGCCAACATCGTCCCGTCGGCCAAAAGATCTCTGAACACGGCTCTTATATGCCTTTGGAAGATCACTGGTGCATTGCAGATGCCAAATAGAGCCCGCAAGAACTCAAACTGCCCGTCTGGCGTTTCAACGACTTCTGACAATCCACCACCCAACAAATCGTAATTGGCCAGAATCTCGCCTGCAACGATATGGAATCGGAGTGTAACGTAATGTTCGTCACGAGCGACAGTCACTTCGAAACTGCCGACTCCGTGAAATGGAACTGTTACTGTGTCCAACTTCGGTGCTCCAAGTCGGACGTACATTGTCGCAGTCGTTAGGTTTAAGTCGCTTCCTGAGTCTATCATCGCTTCGACCTCGACGCCATTGATTACAATGACTTTGTACAACTTCTTTTCCGTCGACTGTAAAGTGTTGACACGTCTTTTAGGCGGCTCCAATGGTGAATGTTTTTTGCAGGCAGACGCGATATGCCCGTACTCGTTACAACGAAAACACTTTGCCTCTTTCGACTATTTGGGTAATTTCTACTGATGTGCGATTGTTTTGCGGCCATCTTACTTCTCATCGCATGGTGCTTACTCAGTTTCCTCCTCAGCTCTACGATTGTCGAAGCACCGTACAAGATAACTTTACTCGATTCGGCGTCAGGGATACCATCAATGATATACTGGATTTTCGCCTCGACTTCAATGTCCGCATGGCTGGCAATTTCCAACATTTGGTACAAATAATCTTGGTATGATTCGTCACTTTTTTTCTTCGTCTGACTTAGCCGTCTATGAAAGTCTTTACTAGTAGATATATTCGCGAACTCTGATAACAGAGCAGTGCAGCATTTAGAATGTGATTCGAAATTTACGAAGAGCCTAGCGGAGCCACGAAGCAGTTTTTTTGCTTAAACAACTTTTTGGAAATTATTGCAACGGCAAAGATCGGCTGTCTCCTCAAATGACGTGAGCCACCTTTCGACGTTTTCTATGCCGTCTTCGCTAAACGTTTCCAAAGACTCTTCGACGATCTTGAACGATAGCTGTGGGGTAAAAGCTCTTGCAGTAGACTTGGCTTCGCTCATCGTCCGGCTCGTGTCCATCATAGATTTCGACTTTCGACGACATGGCTTCTTTAGGTATGCCCGCAGGTCATCCTTTGTACCCGTGGTTTTCAGGCTCGACTCATGCAATCAATTCTGGAACTCAAAAATCTTTAAGTCGCGCAGCTCATTCGCGACTATTATCACTGTTTTGTTGTCACCATTCACGCTTACGTCATTGGCCTACGTTGCCATTCCTCCACCCGTCTGCACTCCTCGTTGTTTCTGCGCCCCAATTTGGGAAGCACTTGTTGTCACAAGCCGTCACTGCGCCCCAGAAATAAGGGGCTCTGCTTCCACACCCCGTCGTCGTCTGAGCGCCCCAAAGCAAAGCCCTCCGTTCAACTCCGCCGTCGTCGCCTGTGCGCCCCAAAAGTCAAAGTGGTCATCGTCACCCCAATAAATATAGCGTTCCGTTTTTGTGCCCCAAATTATATGTCTATGCAACCCAAATGCAAGCGGCTCCGCATTACACCGTCGTCATCTATGCACCACAGAAGTAAGGCGCTCGTCGTTCATACACTGTCCTCGCATGTACGCTCAAAAATGAAAGGCACTCGTTATTGATACACAGTGTCGTCGTATGTGCGCCCCAGAATGAAAGGCGCTCCGTAGTCACACACCGTCGTCGTCTACGTGCCTCAAAATTCAAGACACTCGTCCTACACACGATCGTCTGTGTGGCGCAAATGCAAGGTGCTCCGCCTTCATGCACCATCTTCGTCTATCCAAATCCAACAAAAGCGTGCCGCGTCGTCAGATACCGTCTCAAGGACTGCACTTAAAAAGGAAACCCGCACCGCTTCGCCACCACATGTCGTCGTCGTTCTTTTCACCTGTCCAACCGAAAGAACGGCGCTGCTGTGTATACTGCCTTCGTGTATGTCAGTTTGTGTGCAAAAAATAAGCCGAGACACGATCTGCTACTCTTCGTCATGGTGTGCCGTCGTATATGCCTCGGAAAAGTGAGGTACGCTGCGTTGCCCTGCGTCGTCGTCCGTGCTCGAAACAAGACACGCTGCGTTCCTCTGTGTCGTCGTGTGTCCGCCCCAAAACTGGGCGCTCCGCTAAGACGAACAGTGTTGCGAATTCCTGCACACCGGCATTCTCCCATTCGCAACTTTAAATTGCCGCCGTAAAATCTCTACCTTCTTTTGGGCACTTCTACTCTTTTCTTTGTCTGTTTCATTTTTTTATGTAGTTATTGCATTTAACTTTAATTTCCATCATATTAATTCTATCCTGTTACACTATTTTTAATTTTAAAAATCATAATAAAAGAATGATCTTAACTTTCCCACTAACCACACTCCATTCATTACTTTCCATTAACAATATTCATTCGATACCTTTTCCCTAACAAAATCTAATTCTTTCCGTCATAGTAACTAATTTTATTCATTTACTGCCACTAACAAATTTTATTTGGTATACTGACAAAATTGCAGTCACGCTTCCCCACTAACAAATTTCATTTCCATGCCCATTAAGAAAGGTGCATAGTTGAAGTTACTGATTCGGTGAATGGGAAATCAACAGAAGTCTGCTGGGACCCTGGGTTCAAGTTCCCCCGAGCGCAGGAAAATACTCTTTTTGAAATATCGGGAAAAGCAATTGTTTCCGTATATATATGACGATTTGCATCAACCAAACGCTATCATGGTTATGCAAATCGGCATATATGCAAAATGGAAATTGTTGCGTTTGTCGAGATGGAAAAGATGTGTGGGTAGCGGAATCGAAGTGTATTGAACTTCGATTACGTTACCCAGATGCGGAATTGGTAATTGGGAATGAAAGGATTGCGGGATTGGGGAGTGAAATTCTTGATTTGGTAAGGCAGTCAGTATTTGACTTTGAAATAAGAGGGATTGTTTTTGGCGTTCGGAGAGAAAAGATCGGTATTTGGCTTTGGAAAGGAAAGGAAGTATTTGGAGTTTGAAAGTGGCTTGGAATTTTATTATTAGGAAGAAGTTTCGGTTGTGAACTTGTGAAAAGAGAAAAGTTTTTTTTGGGTCAGTTCTTGGGATGGTGACGATTATCTGGTGAAAGTGGAAAAAGGGAGAAAAATGAGAATATAATCAAAAAAATAAGACGATTCGCGAGTGTATCTGAAGAAAAACATTAATGAGATCAGTACAGTAGATTCTTTGTTTTGATGGTGTTGGAGAAAAAAAAGTAACTTTAAAAGAATTGATAGCAAAAGTGGTTACACTCCCGGTATTATGAACTAATTACGTGCAGACAGAAAAAATACAGTTCATCTTGCGGAAAGTTAAATTCATAATGGGCCTTATCAGGAAGAACGATTTAATCACGTGTTTGGAAGTCTAAAAGGAAAAAAAACGAAAAAATTGAGAACGCTAAGAAAGCAAAGCGTAAGCAACGAATTGGGTAAATCAAATGGATTTTGAGACGCAGTTTGTGGCTGGTAGTATTTTTATTGCTGAATTAACCCTTTTTTCGTGAATGGAAAATAAAGGAAAAAACAAATGCATAGTAAACTTTATGAAATTTTTAACAGTTGCCCCGTTCCCCTTCCAGTTGCAGAGCGCTCCGCAGCCGTACAAGAGTGAGTCATTTTATATTGTTTTATTTCCTCTTTCTTATTGCTTATAATAATACTAACTGAACTTGAATTATATTGGATTTGTGATAGTAACTTCAACTTAATATTAACATCTTGGAATTTAAACAAAGTTTTCTGTTTAAAAGGAGACTTTATTTAGCTGAATTTCGGTCTGTATTTTTCTTTGCTGAATTGGAAATAAAGTTTTTTTTTGTGAAAATATACCGGCCGTGATATATTAAAAGTACAAATTTTTCATTTCTTAAAATGGCCTCCCCCTTTTCCGTCCTTATCTCTTCGTGTTAGTTTTTTATGTGTAGAGTCGCTTAGCACGAGCAGAGGGTGTCGCGGAAGACCCACCAAACGAGTGAGCGCTTGCCGGCCTCAGTATGCTATCCCGGGTTACTCACCCCTCTGCTAGATATTGATGTCTGCAACTGCAGTGACTTCCGCGGTTGCAACAACAGTAATTGAATTTCACACTTGCGAGCCGAATCCCGGTTGAGCCCCCAATTTGTGGGATTTGTTTTAACGGAAACACAAGTTGAAGTTTTAATACTGTATTTAAAGCGAAAAACAGATACAAAAATATAATATTCAGCAAAATCAGTTCTTCAGTCGTGCGTGTTGTCTTCTTCCTTTGTCGT
This sequence comes from Odontomyia ornata, assembly GCA_963969285.1. Classification (NCBI taxonomy): domain Eukaryota; kingdom Metazoa; phylum Arthropoda; class Insecta; order Diptera; family Stratiomyidae; genus Odontomyia; species Odontomyia ornata. The sequence continues at coordinate 153,617,748 of OZ017741.1, read as the reverse complement.
GTCGTTCTGTCCTCCCCAGCGAATACAAAAAATCCGCAATTCGCCCCAAATTTATGTCTTGGCATCGATATCTCTATGACTTTTTCTTGTATATCCGGCTGAATTCAGGCTGGCCCTCCTTTCCCTTTTATCAGTGGCTTGTTCGATGTCGCTCAATCAGACCCATTTGAGTTTGGTACTCCTCTCCTTCTTTGTGTTAGGCAGTCGGTGTGACGGAACAAGGAGATTGAAGAAGACTCTAGTTACTATTAACAGGAATATGGGGAGTAACTCCACCTTGCCATCAACCAACGCCTACTTGCTCAGGCCCAGAAGAAAAGTAATTAACGAGCACGACGTCACAGCGGGAACTGTCAAAAGCTGTTCAATTGGTCTAAAAGTACAGGTCAATAGGTCTAAAAATCTGGTACGTATTGTGACGTCATGCTTCTGCTTTTGGGCCTGTGTGAGGAGGCATTGCATCAACCCACTGACTTTCAAGATGCGGAAAATGAAAATTTTTAAATGGATAATCCAGCTCAGGCTGCAGATATATAGCTTTTGAAATAAACGAAAAATAAACCAAAGTTTTAATTTTGAAATTATTAAGGAATAAATATTATAGCTATGAAAATTGCCAAATTCGAGAACGAACCACAGCAGCATTAATTACGTATTGTCTAAGCCAACAAACAAAAAATGCACAAATTTGCAAAAATTTTGGCCAATGCAGAAAACAAAAAATCCAAAACGGAATCACAATGAATCGTTCACCTTGGCATGGTCCACTAAACTGTTCACGTACTTACATATGTATATTAACTACGTCATTTGCTCAAACTGGTCTAAACTGTAAGCGCTTAATTTTAAATTTAGGAACATTTTGCGCGGCTAGAGTTCAGTTATAAGCCCGCATTATTTTTGAGCAAAAATTTCAATCCCCTGATAAATATTTCTTTCAAGTTTTATTTGTCTTCATAATTGGGTGTCTCTATTAATTTTATTTCTGTAGTTTTGATCGAAGTAATTTGTTGTCTACCTGCTGACTATTTTGAATGGCGGTTTATCTTTTGTTTGGATCTCAGCTTGATTTCAGCTGAAAAGCTCAAAATTTTATTTAAATGAGGACTTGTTGACTGCGTCTTGGGATTAATCCGACAGTTGGGCTTTTATGATTGTGATTCGGATAAGTGAGACACTGATTTTAATTTATTTTGGATTTTGTATCTTGAACTTTGTAGCCGGAGGGAACTTTTCGGCTTAAAATGAAGCATTGGTAGCAAAAATGTTACTTGGAGTCCGTTCGTTGGAAGATTGGCTATAAATTACTAGCTGTGATTCAAATGTTCGCTAAAGGTTCACATGGTCTGAAGAAATGAAGCAACAACATCAGGAACTTGATGAAACGAGGGTCGAATACGGTCAAAAAGGAAAAGGCAATGATTGTAATCCAAAAATAAAACATATTTCCGGTTGCACGCCCAAGAACCGAAAGTTGGCCAGCATTGGGACACACAAAACGTTCCGTGGAGCACGTCACCCTTCGATGCTTTATTGCCATCTTAATGGCCATCTTCTTGCATCACATATCAAGTGTTAAATAGCGTACTACGAGTACGTACGGGCCAGGCACGACTCCAAAGCGCTGACCAGCAGAGTCAACCTTTAATTCCGTGCCGAAATTTGAGTCTTCTCCCATGTCACGATATGTTGCGCAAAATTTCACAAGACTTCTGTCTGGTCAGCACGTTCGGCGCGGGACGCGAGATTTTCGGGCATTCATTCAAGGCAAGACAATGAGCATGCAAGTAAGTTAGTAAGTAATAAGTACGAGTGCGAGTACTTCATGCATGCAATAACTGTCCCTTAAAAGGTTTTCACAATTGCCTCGTAACCGAATCAGCAACGGCTTCGACTGCGAAGACGGGGCCAAGCACAATAAAATGTGTTTTGTAACTACTCCCTGCAAGTAAAACGAAAATAAATAAAAGTCGTCAAGGGCCAACAAATGACCGGAATATGTGCATACGAGCGGAGTAGTTGGATATGGAGTGCTTGGCGTTGGCACAGACTTCCGCTCCAGACTCGAGCATAACCCAACTTTCACTTTTCTCCCATTTAAACAATTGTCCGATGCAATCTGAAGCATAAGAAGAAACGTAAGAAGTATAACGTGACTTTTTCGTAGTGTCCATAGGTCGTGCAGACTCATATATGAATATGTACATTTGTTAAGAATGTCAAAATCTCCCGTTGCCATTGTATGTACTCAATGTACTCTTTCAATGCATATGCATTTTTTCCGAGTCTGGCCTATATGTTGGTCACTTCGGTCGAATGCGGAGAAAGGCCACTAAATAGGTTAGAACCTTTTTCGACGCATTTTCGGATGATTAAAGGAATTGTCTTAGATTTCATTATTAATTTTTAGACGTTATTCAGTGGATAGGTCACAAATAAATTCCTACATTATTTTAGCAGGATCAGTTTTATTCCGAAGCCCTTGAAATGCTCCGATTTTTTCATTTTATCAGCATGTACGAGTATATCAACTTATAGTTTCTTACCGTCTTTAAAAATGGAAAATTAGAAATAAGAGGCAATCTTTACGAACATACCTTTAAATTGGGATCCGCTTGGTTTCAGCCATGTTTTAACCATTGACTTCAAAGACTGGAGACTTCGCAACTTATACCCTAGATCGGTGTTGACACATTCAGGGCCTAATTAATATTTTCAGGCTTTCAGGGGCGTAAGGGGGACCAGAAATTGAATTTGAAATAATAGAGATCCAAAAAGGACTAACTATTATATCGGCAGCGAAAGCATACTACAGTGGCAGGAGACGTCCAGAGTGGAGGAGTCCCTTTCCAACAATCACTTTCCCCCCTTCCCTTCCCACTGTTCCCGCCAGAAAAAGGATTCCTGTAATCCTAAGGCGCCCCTAGACGTAGCGCAAACGAAATTGACAGGGAAGGTGTTTGATGGGTAGTCCAAAAGCATTGCTTATTTGAGAGTCTAACTGTCAAGGCGCAAACTATAGGGTTATCCATTTTACGCTTGGGAAAGTAAAGCTAAAGAAAACATAAAATATTCAGATGGGAACAAAATTTTTATTTCATATAAAGATTGAACCTTGCCATTATACGTGAAATACAACATCATTCAAATGTTCTCTACGGGACCTCTTGCAGGCCTCAATCCTTTCGAGGTAGTTTTCAATGACTTTGCGGCACATTTCCGGCAATATCTCGGCCATAACTTCACGAATATTGGTTTTCAATTGCTCAAGATTTTGAGGATTGTTGGCGTAAACACGATCTTTCGCATAGCCCCGTAAAAAGAAATCCAAAGGTGTTAGGTCGCAGGATCTTGCGGGCCAATCGACATCACTCAATCTCTAAATTACGCGTCCTGGAAATTTCTCTTGTAAAAGCGCTCGATTAGCCTGTGTTGTGTGGCTTTCTCTCCAAAAAAATCGGTTAACATCCGTCCATAGCCGTCAGAATTGACTGTAATGGCTCTTCCTTGATCGTTTTCAAAAAAAATACGGGCCAATAACACCACCAGACCATAATGCACACCAAGCGGTCACTTTTTTCGGATGCAAAGGCCTTTCTGCAATTACCTGAGGATTTTGAGAGCCCCATATGCGGCAATTCTGTTTATTTACGTAACCACTGAGGGAAAATGAGCCTCATCACTAAAGAAAATTTTGTTCGAAAAATCGTTATCAATGGCTTGTTGTTCAATCACCCAATTCGCATACATTCTGCGTTGTGTATGGTCTTGAGCCTTAAGTTCTTGAGTGAGTTGGATTTCGTACGGACGGAGATGCAAATCCAAATGCAAAATCCGCCACAATGAGCCGTAAGACAAGCCCAAATGTTGAGCACGTCGAGGAATCGACAAATTCGGGTCTTCCTCCACACTATGAGCAACGACAGCGATATTTTCAGCAGAACGAATGTTGCGATGATGCTTAGGCCTTGCAATATCAATAACCGATCCAGTCTCTTCAAATTTTCTCACTGTGTTCGAAATTGTTTGCTGTGTAGGTCGATTATGTCGACCGTAATCGGCTCGTAAATCATCATGATGTGGTATTGAGCATGAGTCGGAAGAAGAAAAGAAACATGGGAAATCATCCAGAGGCCAGATAATTGCACAAATATAGTGGGAAACAAATGCATTTTTAAAATAAAATCTCCAAATAAATCACCCAAGTTCAAAGCACGAACGAGATATTCTCAGTGCAGTGGAGTTGGCGGCCATCTACAATATGGATTTAGTACAATTTGTTGTGAAGACCGCTTTCTTAAACGGAATATTGCGAGAAACAGTTTATATGGACGTCAAGCATAAAGACGGAGAAGTTTGTCGACTGAAACGAAGTCTGTATGGCTTAAAGCAGCCGCCGCATATTTGGAATGCAGCTTTGTAGAATTCCTGAAGGCATGTCAGATGAATCAGTCGTTTTCTGATCCATGCGTATTTTATGGAGACATTTGCAATGAAAAGGTAATTCTTTAACTTTATGTCGATGATGGCTTCATTCTATTACCAAGTAGGACGTCACTTGATATATTGGTCGTGAAGTTGGCAAACAAGTTCGACTATTATGTTCGATTGGAGATTACACGCCGCGATCGGGGGGCAATACCAATTAGAATTTGCCAAGCATCACACATTCACAGGATTGTTTGAAGGTATAGAGTTATCCATTTTACGCTTGGGAAAGTAAAGCTAAAGAAAACACATAAAATCTTTCGATGGAAACGAAATTTTTTATTCAACATAAAGATTGAACCTTGCCATTATACGTGAAACACACGGGACCTCATACAGGCCTCAATCTTTTTGAGGCAATTTTCAATGACTTTTCGGCACATTTCCGGCAATATCTCGGCCATAACTTCACGAATATTGGTTTTCAATTGCTCAAGATTTTGAGGATTGTTCGCTTAAACACGATATTTTGCATAGTCCCATAAAAAGAAATCCAAAGGTGTTAGGTCGCAGGATCTTGCGGGCCAATTGACATCACTCAATCTCGAAATTACGCGTACTGGAAATTTCTCTTGCAAAAGTGCTCGATTAGCCTGTGTTGTGTGGCTTGTGGCTCCGTCCTGTTGGAACCACATGTTCTCCAGATCATAATCTTCAATTTCTCTCCAAAAATAATCGGTTAACATCCGTCCATAGTCGTCAGAATTGACTGTAATGGCTCTTCCTTGATCGCTTTCGAAAAAATACGGGTCAGTAACACCACCAGACCATAATGCACGCCAAACGGTCACTTTTTCCGGATGCAAAGGCCTTTCTGCGATTACCTGAGGATTTTGAGAGCCCCATATGTGGCAATTCTGTTTATTTACGTAACCACTAAGCGAAAAATGAGCCTCATCGCTAAAGAAAATTTTGTTCGAAAAATCGTTATCAATGGCTTGTTGTTCAATCACCCAATTCGCATACATTCTGCGTTGTGTATAGTCTTGAGGCTTAAGTTCTTGAGTGAGTTGGATTTTGTACGGATGGAGATGCAAATCCAAATGCAAAATCCGCCACAATGAGCCATAAGACAAGCCCAAATGTTGAGCACGTCGAGGAATCGACAAATTCGGGTCTTCCTCCACACTAGGAGCAACGACAGCGATATTTTCAGCAGAACGAATGTTGCGATGATGCACAGGCCTTGCAATATTAATAACCGATCCAGTCTCTTCAAATTTTCTCACTGTGTTCGAAATTGTTTGCTGTGTAGGTCGATTATGTCGACCGTAATCGGCTCGTAAAGCCCTAAATGTTGATACAGCAGAATCACCATTTTTATAATAAAATTTAATAATTTTAACGCGTTAAACGATCCATATTTCTAAATGGCAGACCTTCAACTAAAAAAAAACACGCTTTGGATGACGTTTAATTCTGACAGATGTCAAATGGCAGGGTTATACTTTCCTACCACGAAATGGATAACCCTGTACAACATGAAAGAGTCGAAATCGTTTTCCACATCTACCGACGTTGCAACATTTTTGACATCGTTCACGAATGACGATCGCGAGATAAGGTTCCCTTACCCAGAGGCTTGCGGTTCACTGATGTTCGCTACGACTATTTCTCGACCAGACACATCATTCGCGGTGGGAGATGTATTATCCGTATTAAGGACTCCGAGGCGAATATCACGTCTGGTATAGTTCGTTCACCGCTGATACGGCGGAAAGTCGGCTTATTTCCGATGTTTAGTACGACGAGCGCCATCCTGGCCGGTGTTTTCAGGATTCATTTTCCCCGGACCTGGTTGAGGCATGCCCCATTCGATTGCCTTAGCGTTGAAGTCTCCCCCAACGAGCACATTTCCGTCTGTTTTTGAGACAGCCCCTTCCAAAGCATTAAGCTAGGCAAATCATCAACAACAGCACAAAACGCAAATAATTAAATACACCAACAAGTACTGCGGGTCAAAAGAAATTATCAAGATCTGGAGCAGTAAAAATGTTACTTGAAACAAGTTTAGGCACCTAAAAAAACCTGGAGAGCTGGTCTGCCTTAAATGAAGTGAGATATGAGTGGAAAAATGCGGCTAGAGAGGCCAGAGAGAAAGGATCAGAAAAAGCCGTCCTTAATGCCTGCGTCGACGGCAACACCAAACGTTCTGGATCTTTATGAACAATATCAAAAATCACAAAAACAGTATCATAACTGACCATATGGACATTAGAAGCAAGCAACACCCCAGCGCCTACATCATCAAGGAAGCTGTTACCAACGTTAACCTAGACCACTCATTTACAACTGTGGAGGTACATCAGATTTTCAATGAACAAAGAAAGCCCACGTCACCTGGGGTTGACTCAATTGATTACAGTATGTTAAAAATCCTTGCCTCAAACGACCGCCTCCTCGAGGCTATTAATAAAGCTGTTGTTGTGTTCATTGACCCTGATGCATGCAGGACAATTAGAAACGCCCCAATACTGAAACCTAACAAGAATCCAATATAGCTCAGTAGCTATAGACCGATCGCATTAATAAGTGTATCAATTAAGGTCATAAATAAACTGATCAAAATCAAAGTGGACCGTTTTATAGACGAAAATAAAATCTTGTTCGCATGTAGGAAAAACAAGTCGACCTCGGCCAGCCTTAACACATTAATGCGGAAATTAGAAAAAGATAAGAGTTCCAAGTTTAAAATAGCAGTTATTCGTGATAGTGCTGACGCCTATGAACATGTAAATCTCAATCTACTAAAACAAACGCTAGTTAACATCGGCATTAGCACTCTATACAATAACTGGATCATATAACTTTCTAGCCATAGAACCTTGTTGTTAAAAAAATCAAAGGGTCACCGTAAACAACGGCCTATCAAAGGGAGACGTCTTACTCTCACTGCTGTTTAACCTGTACACCACTGTTCTACATTAGCATGCTAACGAAAGGGCCACTGTCCTACGATACGCCAACGATTTTCTCATGCTTGTAGAACGAAGAAACCTCTCGGACATCGCGGACGCCTTGCAAGCTAAACTAAATGACTTTGCAGAACTTGTGACTTACTGGGCTTGAAAGTAACCCCAGCCAAAGCACAAGCGATAAACATTTCTCAGCATAAACGGGGGTCAGATTGCATGGCAAAACAGCATTATTTACCTTGGTAGAAGAATAAATAGGACAGGATCCTTCAAAGAATGGAGTGATGATATCATCAGCAATAAAACCAATCTGATCCACATATTGTGGAGACCAATGAACGATTTCAAATCAAATAACGCCCTAATTCTATATAAAGCCTTAATCGAACCGAAACTTGAATATGGAATTACTACCTTTCCAAATGCTTCCCAACTATTTTTCGGAAAAATTGCTACCGTAAGATGATATCGGTTCTTTTGGCGTTAGATAAAGAAGGTGGTCCCTGAGCACCAAGCCCACGTGAAACCATCTTTAACTTCGACAACTCTCCGCTTGGAAATCACTGTTCCAAACCCAGATGGCGGCAATGCCAGTTTAATCACGATACCATGATGCAGAACTTCTATCTTGGTGTTGCTCATTCAGCAGCATGTCACTCGCAAACTACTCAAGCAGGTTTTGGGCGGTTGACCTGGGGTGTAGGTTTACCTGTAGGATACGGGTTATGGAAGTTCGGATTTTTTCTTGGCTATGGCTTCCAGGAAAACCCGACATTTCCATGATCCCCAAACAAGCCCATGATCCGGTGTTGGATCAGCATTCCTGCAAAGAATACAGTGTACCTCCTTTTCACCTTCTTTTCTTTTGTATCGCATTTCACCGCATTTGTAACATAGGGAACCCCTGTCGGGTCCTTTGCAGACTTGTGTGGTGTGACTATAGCCACGGCATTTGAAACATTAAAGAGGGGCTGCTCTTCGCCGTATGCTGCAGACAACCCACCCTATTCTTATTTTGCCCTTATTCAGAAATTCTTCGGCGTCCTTTAAGGTCAAGTCAATGATGGGCATGCGTTGTCCCCTATGGCTTTCTCTTGTCAGCTTCGTTTGGGTCCGGCCCACGCTAGGGAACTATATTTTGATGGCCTCTTCTACCTTGACCAGGTCCGTGGTGCAGTTAATGTTGTTCCCTATTTTGATCGTTGCAATTGGTTCGAGTGAGGTTATAGTTGCACTTTTAGCGAGAACTTTCTTTACTGCGTCGCGGAATGCTTCGTTATTGGCGACCTCTGCTCCGAATTCGGCCAGTATGTGGCCCGACCGCGTTGGTACTAATGCTTTCATGTCAGTGTTGGTGTCTTCGGGCCTTCCATTTCCTCTGATATCCCGCAGCACTTCTGCGTATGATCGGTATCTTGGAGTTTTACGAGCAGTGCCTGCTACCGGGATCTTCGTCGGGGGGTTTTCTCTTCTGTTTCACATCAGGTTTTTTCCTTGTTGGACGTCCGTGCGAACTTTTATTTTCTGGCACGTTTTAAAAGACTTTCTTTGCGGCTTTTTCCCACCTTTTGTTAGCACTGTCTAGGATCCCTGATCTAGCGTTTTACGCCCATCCTTCTTTGATTCCGATCACCTTCAAATGGGCCAGACGCCATTCTGTTATCGATGTTTGAAGGTGAGGCTATTTGCGCGTGGTCTTTAGGCTTAGACCTCAGCACTTCTTTAGCCTCCTGCTTTTTTCCGGCCTTCTGGTTTTCTTCGGCTTTCGACCAGCTCCTCTGGTAATGCCCAATGCGATGTAAGAGGTCCACTAATTCAAGGAGCCCAATCTTTAGTCGTTTGTTGATTTTTGGCGTATCGGATGCACATTTTATTCTTTTTAGAACATCTCCCGCTTTTTTGATTAGCCTTTCTTCTTCATGTCGCTGGGCGGCAATTGTACTTTGCATAGAGTGCTACTGTGACGATTCGGATCGGCCAGTAGCTATGGATATCTTCCTATTTCGGTAGCAGCATTTGATACATATATATATATATATATATATATATATATATATATATATATATATATATATATATATATATATATTTGGCTTCTTCTCTGACAGTCTCTGACTTGGCGGTGAGAGTTATTGCAGGTGTGATATCTATCGTGCTCCTTGCTAAAGAGAGCCATGCTATTTACTTGCGTCAAAGTGAGGACACGAGGAAGACGGTTGCCCGTGTGGAGGGACAACGCTCACTCAACGGTTGGCGTCAGCCTTGGGCGAATTGCACAAGGAGAGATGGACTGCGTAGCTCATCCCAGATTTGAGATCGTGGCTAAATCGAACGCAAAGTACGACTGACATCTATCTGACACAGTTTTTGAACGGGTTATGAATGTTTTCAGTCTTGCCTGCACAAGATTGGTAAGTCGCGGTCCGCTGATTGTATATTCTGCCCAGGTAAGGAAGACGATGCCTGCCACACATTTTTTATGTGCAAAAATGCAGCCTGTGTCATTTCTTGAATGCAAAAAAGGTGCAGGCTGCGACGGGACCTCAACAAGAAAACAGGAGAGCTCACCCCGGATTGTGTACTCGTGGTGATGTTTGGATCGTTTGTCACGCAGTTCCCCTTCCGCTAGAAGGGGCGAAACGAGACCTAGCCCGAAGTAATGTGTCAAACGGTTCCAGGCTAGGCTCTCACGTTGAAAAGAGAGGTGTTTAGTGAATAGTCCAGTTGCCTTCAAGCATGGGAGCCGCACACCCAGTGCGTTAATGGCATCCCACTTCTAACCTCAACAAAAAAAACTGAAATTTGCTTAATATTTATTTTACATTTTAGCACGAGAGTTCGCCATTTTTATTTTGTTGACGTTTGGCATTTTACGTATGTTTAACGCGAGTAATGTGTAAATTAGTACTGCTTTACGAAGGGTACTCAACGACAACCAAACGTGTTGATTGACGGTGTTGTGGGAAATGCGAAAAATGGCTACATTTAACATATGCAATGTACGACAACAAGTTTAATTCATGTCGAAGGAAAGAATACTTCGAAAAGTGGAAAGGATCTTCAAAGAAATAGATGCAGCGCCTCTACCATTTTGCTGCGGCGTCTCTATTGGGGGTAGAGTAGAGACACCGCTTTGTATTGATTTTGGAAATTATTTATATTTCAAGTTTTGAGCACAAAAGACATTTATACTTTTCTTATTTGTAATCTACAAATCTAAAATTTGTAATAAAAAAAAAAATAATTTGGTAATGAATCTATTTTTCCAAAATTTTGTGGTTTTTTGAAACCATGCGGCAATTTTGACACATTTAACCCTATCTTCCGATACCGCTCAATTAATTTTAATTTAAAACAATGTAGGCTTCCCCGAGAATTTTAACCAGAAACCGCTAAATAAATGTTTACTCCTACCTGAACTTATTTTGTGTGTTCAACTCGAGTTCAATTTACATTAATTATTTTAAATTTTAGCCTCGAATCAAATCATTGATTTTCTGTTCCTTTTCGTTAAAATCATCACCATGGAAATTTTTAAACCTCATGTTTTATAACAATAATGGGATGCAGTCCATTTGCAGCTTGTTCTTCGTGGAATCTTCTTGAAATTGTGACTCCAGTTTTCCTACATAATCGAAAGTCTACAGATTCGGTCTTTTGTGTTTTCACCCTTTTTCCATATGTTGTTCTGTTTTTCTGATTTACCGCACCAGCAAACAAGAGACAAGGGATACCGTCCTTGCCGTCCTCACGCCAGACTGTTGCCATTTTCGGTTGCTTTTTGCTTCATGGGAAATTCAATTTGTCTTTAAAAGAAAGTCATTAGCCAACCAACAACAGAAAGTAGGCGATCCTTTCAGCTGGTTGAGTTTTCCTTCTTCATTTTGGTTTGCAGTATGTTTTGCGCTTTTGAATTCTTCAATATAATGGCGGCAATTTGGATGATGAGCAAACGTTAATTTGGTTAATAATTGCATGCTCGAGGAGGATGACACCTGCTGGGGACATATTCAGGATTCTGCGGAGCATAAAGCTTTGAGAAATCTTTTGATCCGAAGAGAGATGAATGAACTTGTTTCAGTATAGACTGCAGAGGAAATAATTGCTTTCGTTGAATAATTAACTGGTTGGATTTCTCGAAAGGGAATCTGCAACGGACGTGTATAAAAATTTAAAAAAAACTGCACAATAGGTATTTGAATGTTAAACGAAGCAATTACAAGCTCTCACTCTTGTGAAATTTCCCTGTAATCTACTTATTCACGAATAATTAGCTAAGCCCTACATGTGTGCCCTCATTGACGAATTGTTGCCCAATTGTCCCTAAAATCGTATCTGCCTCAAACTCCGTCGAAAAGTATTAACTCCCATAAAACGTTCGTCGCTTTAGTTAGCATTCATCGCCCGGCGCGAAGCGAGAATTCAGTCTACACATGTCACGTATGTCATAATAACGAACATTATGTACACATGTCGTTCGCAGCACACGCAAGTGATAAATATCGTAATAACACTTGGCAATCGCCCGTAAACCACCCGCAAGCCTTCATTTGCATTCTAAACCTGCTCGACTTGGCTCGCTCCACGCTGTATCGATTGCATTGACTGAGAAATGGTGTCACTGCCACTGGGTTAGTGGGTCAATAAAATGGAAGGCTTAGATAGCACCTGTCGTGAATTACATAACAGAGCCGCGACTGCCCCTCGGGCGCCTGCACAGCCCGACCCGCGCAACTGGCGCTGCTCGGGAGCAGCCACAATCACGAGTCTGCTTGCCCGCCACCACTATCTTGAGACAACGAGTTTGCCAGCTTAGCGCCAGTACAGGTTCCTTGAGTTATTGCCACTTTTCTATTTCTTTTTCTAAGCCGTTTAGCATATCTTAACATACCTGTCTGGTCTATTCTTGGAGCGGTGTTCCAGCCACAAGACGGGCTCGTGTGGATTCTTTCGGGATGATTGGGTGAGGGCGAAGACCCGCTGAGCAATTCTTGCGCGGCTCATTCATTCACTATCTTCTCACTAACCATATGGGGAAGATTCTAAATAAGATTCTTTTGGAAATTTTACACATGCACAAACAGTTACTGTGGCGCTACAGTTTTGATTAGATCATTACAGTTTAGTATGAATGAAACAAGGGAATTTTCCCTAACTCTTCGCTTTCGAAAGCAATCGAATCAGGATGTCCTTGAACATTTCTTAAGAAAGAAAATACTGAAAAAAACCTCCACAGCACACATTCAATGCCAAGGTCATGTTATTGTCGTGGAATTTATTCAAAATTAAGGATGACATCCTCAGCACAGTTTCCGTTGCAAATAGGGACATGCCGTCATTTGAATAATGAAATAGAAGTAGAAATTCCTTGAAGACCATCTCATTCCTGGACTCCTTCCCTCACTTCTTATCGTCTTTGAGTTTGAGCCGCCGGGATCAAGCATTAAGCGATGTAGACTGAATTTCAGCTTTGGAGTTGTCCATTCCACTGCATCATCGTTGCTATCAAGTAAATCCACCTAGAATAGAACTTTCCCAATTAAAACTAACTTTTCGGGCCCACTGAATTTATTTATATGCAAATAATATTCATAATTTTCCAAGTGCCAAAGATACAGGTGGGCGCACGAGAGAGATTTCAAGGTACTTTATGCGCCTTTTCGTTCCAGCCCAGCAATATATAGTACATATGCTAGCAAACGGTAAAGGGGACGGAGGATGTTGTTTGGGGTGTGTTCAGATGCGTATTTGCTGGCATTGAATATTTGATATCCTTTGGGTGGGCTGCGATGTATAATAAATTGTGATATGATTCTGAGAATTGATTGATGTGCATTTGGTGGAAAAACTCTCTTTCATAAACATCTGAATTCGAGCTGAAGTTAGACAGAAAACTTGTGAGACAATTTATTTTGACGAAATTTGAGCTTTTTTAGTAGCTCAGTGTTATTAACTAAATACAATAAACTACAAACATTTCGATAAATTTAGTCAAAAGCAATTTAATTTTGAGGTAATCTTTTTTTCAACTGTGGATTGTATCAAGGTTGGAAAAATACATTTCCGCAAAACTAAATTGTTTTTGCTTTGGGAGCATCCACGAATTACTATTATTACAAAAGATGGTCAAGTTTTGACTTGCGATATTTGCTGCTCTTGTAGCGCTCAGATTTTTCGACTCAAAGATGTCTTATGGCGAGGGCCACACAAACTTTTCACGTATTTTGCCTCTCCATTTTTATCGCACCCACTCGGGTTCCCTCTGCTTGTGCCGGTGTTACCCTCTACACAGAGAACACTCCGATAGGGCTGTTTGGTCCAAGATAGCTCCCCTCGGAGGACGGGTCGTAAGCGCCACTCACTCACCTTGAGAGCCACAAGATCCGGCGAGTGACAAACCACAAGAAGGCGCGGAACACCTACGAAACGACTAGTTCTTTTTCGTAATCTGAAACTCCATAAAAGAAAATGCCGAAATGAAATTGGAAACAAAAAAAAAACCTTCATCCTAGACCCGGAATTAACCTGGTCCCTTCTAAGTTGGACACAACTTTCTCTTCTTTCTGAGCCAATTATATAATCCGAGCGAATCCTGCCGGTTAAGTGGAGTGAGCGACCAATCGACTTCGATGAAAGGGAAATCAAACACGATCCATTTTCTTTAACTTTGTAAATGTTGTTATTCGCAATCGAACTCAATTAACTACATAATCCTTTGTCCCAATTCTGAATTAAACTTACTAGATTTTTTTGCTGTTCGGAGGCGAATGTTATTTACGCACTGAGTTTGGAACCCCCATGCTCGCAAGCGACTGGACTGCCCACTAAATACCTCCCCTCCATTTGATCTTTTAGGAGTGCCCAAACATAATGTGCCACCTGGTTCTATTTGTGAACTGATTCAAGCACCACTACAACTATACTGTCTGGAGTGAACTCTCCCGTCTCCCTGTAGAGGTCCCGTTGCAGCCTATCCCATTTTTCGCACGCAAAAATGTGTAGCAGGCATCGTCTTCCTCTCTTGGGCAAAACCGACAATCGGGGGACCGTGACTTGCCAATCTTGTGCAGGTCAGACTAAAAACACCCATGCCCGCTCAGAAGCTGGGCTGATAGAAGTCAGCCTCACCTTTTCTTCGATTTAACTACGGTCTCACATCCAGAATGAGCAAGCTTCAATTCTTCAGGTAGTCCTTCAGAAGTCTCTTTAGATATTTTGTAACTTGCAAAGGGTTTTCCAGCATATCCAGAATATCCACCCATCTAGCGGAGTTGAACGATCCGTGGTTTGATGCATGTATATGTCTCTGCCTTTTGGACTGCCCTAACCACTTCTACAATCGCAACAATGGTGGAGCATCCTGCTTTAAATCCGTACTGTCGAAGCGACAGGTCCCCAGCAGCACGACATCAGTGAGTTTCTCTAGAACTTTCCCAGCCGTGTCTGGCGTGCATAACGGGTGGTATGCAGGCGCATAACGGGTAGTATGCCATGCTGCTTGGCATTTCTAGGATTCATTTTCCACGCAGTTTTGTTTGAGCTACACCCCATTCGATCGCTTTAGCGCTGAAGTCTCCCCCAATGAGCACGTTCCCATCTGCGTTCGAGACAGCGCCCTCCAAAGCATTAAACTTAGCTTGGAAAGGTGATACTGGCTCGCTCGGCTTTAGGTACATACTAAAGAAGATGATCCCTTGGCTCCGAACCCGCACAAAACCATCCAACCCTCCGCCTGGAAATAACTGTTCCGAACCCAAATGGCAGCATTACCAGTTTTGTGATGCTCATTCAGCAGCAAAAGGTTCATATTCCCCACAAACTGCTTAAGCAGGTTTTGGGCGGTTGAACTGCGGTAACACTTTAATCTGTTAGATATGAACACTTTGAGGTCGTTTTAGATTAATGAAATAAAGTTATAATTTCCTTATGGACCACAAATATTGATTTAGAATAAAAATCAAGAGTTTGATGGTTAAAACATTTTTTTATTCCACAACACACACAGATGCATACCGACCGAAATGCATCCGTGTGTGTTGTAGGATGAAAAATCGTTGTTACCATCAAACTCTTGATTTTTATTCTAAATCAATATTTGTGGTCCATAAGAGAATTATAACTTTATTTCATTAATCAGCATGCGGGTCTTCGAAGTTCTGATTTAGCCTTGGCTAAGGCTTCCTGGAAAACCCAACATTTCCCTGATCTTAAGACGTGCCCAAGATCCGGTCTTGTATCAGCATCCTTGCAAAGGATACAGTGTGCCTCCTTTGTACACTCTTTTGCCTTATATCCAATTTTACCACATTTTTAACATAGGGAACTTCTATCGGCGCCTTTGTATACTTGTGCGGTGTGGCAACAGCCAAGGCATTTGAAACATTGAAAATGCGCTGCTTTTGCCGTATCCTGGAGATAATCCACCCTATTCTTACCTGGTCCTTATTCAGAAATTGTTCGGCATCCATGATGGTCATGCGTTGTCCCCTTTGGTTTTCTGGTACCAGCCTCGCTTTGATCCTGTCCACGCTAGGAAGCACTTGTTTAGCACGACAAACGCCGCCCTGGCCGCTATGTCTAGGACTCATTTTCCCTGCGTTGAAGTCTCCCCCAACGAGCACATTGCCATCTCTGTTCGAGACAGCGCAGTCCAAAGCATTAAGCTTGGCTTGGAAAGATGATATCGGCTCATTCGGCGTTAGGTACACACTAAAGAAGGTGGTCCCTGAGTACCGAACGCGCACAAAACTATCCTCCCGTGCACAGCCCTCCCCCTTAAAATCATTCTCTCGAAGACAGGTGGCTGCAGTACCAGTTTCATCAGCATACCATGATGCAGAACTTTTATCGTGTCATTGCTCACTCAGCAGCAGAAAGTCGGTTTTCATGTCCCTCGTGAACTGCTCAAGCAGATTTTGGGCAGTTGAGCTGCGGTATGGGCTTACCTGCAGGATTCAGACCATCAAAGTTCCGACTTTGCTTTGGCTAGGGCCTCCTGGTGAGCCCGATATTTTTCTGATCCCAAGGAGTGACCAAGATCCGGTCTTGGATCAACATTCTTGCAAAGAATACAGTGTGTCTTGTTGGTACACCCTTTTTTTTATGTCCCATTTCACCGCATTTATAACAGAGGGAACTCCTATCGGGTCCTTTGCATATTTGTGCGGTGTGACCATAGCCAGGGCACTTGAAGCATTGAGCAGGCGCTGTTTTTCATCGTATACTGCAGACTACCCACCCTTTTCTTACTTTGCTCTTATTCAGAAATTATTGGGCTTCCTTTTCGGCCATGCGTTGCCTGCTATAGTTTCCTGGTGCCAGCCTCGCTTTGATCCAGTGCACGCTTGGAAGCTCTCTTTTGGCGGCCTCTTCTACGTGACGCAGTCGATCATTACCACCGGCTCGAGTGAGGCTATAGTTGCGCTTTTACCGGAGACTTTCTTTACTGCGTCGCAGAATGCGTTTTTGTTGTCGGCCACTGCTCCGAATCCGACCAGTATGTGGCCCCACCGCCTTGGTCGTACTGTTTTAATGGTACTGTTAATTTCTCCAGGCCTTACATTTCCCTTGATATTCCGCAGCACTTCTGCGTAGGATCGGCCATCTTAGGGTTTCACGTGCAGTGCCTGCTGCCGGGGTCTTTGTTGGGGGTTCTTTATCTTCTATTACGCATCCTCTTTTTTCTTGTTCGGTGTCCGTGTGAGCTTTATTCTCGGGCACTTTTTGAAGGAGGTTTTTAGCGCCTTTCTTCCGCACCTTTTGTGAACACTGTCTGGAACCCCTGATCTGGCATTTCAGGGTCATCAAATGCTTCTTCCTTCCTTCTTTTATCCCGATCTCTTTCGATTTTGCTAGACTTCATTCTTTTATTGATGTTTGGTTGTGAAGCTAGCTACGCGCGCCTTTTAGTTAGCCCTCAGTACTTCGTTAGCCTTCTGTTCTTCTTCATCCTTTAACCAGCTTCTCCGGTGATCCATTACGAGGTCTGGAAGTTTCTCTAGTCCAAGGATCCCTTACATCCTTGCTGTTTTTTGGCGAGTCGCATGCAGATTTAATTCTTATTAGAATATCTCCCGCTATTCGGACCAGCCTTTTTCCATGATGTCGCTAGACGGCAATTGTACTTTGCGGCCACCTTCTTGGAAGAGTTTATCAACTTCCGTTTCCCCGTACAATATTTCCGCCATATTTTCACCGGTGTCGATGAAATCACACAACGGTGCTTTATTGGTCTGATATTTCCTTTCTTATCCTGCGGTGATCACTTTATGGACTTCAGGACGGTTTTATTTCGAGAGTTAAGACCCTTGCTTCGGTCGCTTCGGTAACGATTGCAGTAGCGGCCATCGAATTCTCGGTGTTCTTGATATTTTCCTCCACCGCTCAAACACCTGGCGTGTTCTGCAGAGTTTCTCACTCTTCGTTTTTAGGGCATTCTGGCATGCCTGTTTGCTATGCCCGAAGTCTGGACAAGACTGCCTATTAGTCTCCGTTTTTCATCCGTCTTCACTGCCATTGTATTCAACATAGTTTTTGTCATCATTAGTACCAGTCCCGATGTGCTGTAAACATCGTGGCTGTAGCTGCTAGTTGCGTCGTCGTTATTGATGTTTTTACTTACTTTTATCGGGTTTTATAAATCTGTTTACAGAGTTTTTAGTTGAAATTGCTCCATTTTTATTGGGTCACCTCTTGGAGCCGCTTCCTCCGTTCGTGTGTGTTGTCGCCTATTTTGTCCCATAATTATCTTTGCAAAGCAGAGAGGCCATACAAGTATTTGCACAAGCCCTTATGGGGACAAGTACTCAGAGCCAGACCAGCGCAAACCAAGAGTCCGTCTCAACCGAACCCACCAACAAGTCAATGGTGCGAACTTCGAACGTACTCCGAGGCCTACCAAGATTTATCGGGACAGAGACTTTATGCGAGTTGAATTGGAGCTGTTCACGTACGAGTGTCACCTCGGTGCTACATTGCAAAGCAACTAGGTCCAAACCATCATGTCTGCCAGCCCAAAGCATCAATTCCAGTTCGTTTTCCAAAGCGTAGTCCAGATTCAGTCAGGAGGAAGCCCAGGAAGAAGTTCATGGTGATCTCCATATCCTCGGCTCCTGTCAGAATTCTGAATGGGGGTATAACTCTGAAGCAATCAATGCTTCAATAAAGGGGAAATTAACTTTAAAAATCAAGAAAACGGACTTTAATCCGTTTATAAATAGTCGAGGAGTTAAATTGTTGTAATCTGATTATATGTATGCAAATAAAATTGTATTGTTGGAATTTCCCATATGTTAAATGTAGATTTAGGCTAGGGAAGTAGAATAGCTATCACACCACTAGGAAGAAAGTCCCCCCCGATAAGACCTCGACAAAAGTCTCTTCAACTGTCCACACAGAAAATGGAACGCAGGTACTGAAGAATCTGTGCAACGTGGAACGAGCATTTACGAGTATAAAAAATAAAACAACTGCAAACCATGCCTCTATGCCTTACCCACTCAAACCTCAACTTCACGCAACTTAAGCGAAGGTTGCTAATTGCTTCGGCTCTCGCGACCGGTTGCGCATCCAGTGCTCTCTATGTCTATGGTTTGACATATTCTTCCTTCTGTTTTGGCAGCGGAGACGATTGTGGAACGACGATACTGACAAGCGTTCTACAGAAATCAAACTCGAAAACTAACTAGCAGAATGTGAATGAGGCAATTGGTTGACGACTGCACTTTCGCAATTGAAGCGTTCAGGGGCATATGGAATCGAAAGTTGAAATGCGATGACGGCAGCAGCATGGCTCGTAACCGTTCTGCCGTTTTTGTCAAATCCAGTAGCATGGCAATTGGGGCGGTGCCTCTGGGTCCTGACCGCTCTTTAGAGGTTTTTCTATGTGAGCAGTTTAGTGTAAAGACAAAGTGCTCGAACCAGTGTACGAGTCGGCTTGAAAAGACAAGACTCTTTCTTTCCCTAGTTGTGTACTACCCTGCCCGGGAACTTTTGGATAATTCTTTTGAGAAGGTAAGTTTTCACGTGGAATACAAGCATAAATGGGCCTTCACCGCGGCGAAAATCAAAATTTATTTTGTTTTTCAATATAATCATTTCTAGGGTAATGAGTTATTATTTACCTTGTTTTCCTTCAATATAGCGTCTTGAAAAATTTAACAGGGTTTTTATTCCAGCAGCGCCTTGAGGAAAGTAATCGAAGGTAATAATACTCGTAATTTCTTTACAGGTATAAAACGAGCGGATCGCCTGTTGATGGGAAGGAGGGTGAGGCCCGAACATTGACATATATTTAGCCTTTGCCCAATATGTTTGCTTTCCCCACCACTCTTACTTTCGTAAAGGTATCTGCAGTAAAGTTAGGTTGATTCAGAGCTAGCGTGTGTAGGCCCGCGTACGTAGAAACATCGGGGGTGATATTGAGGAATCAGGGAGACATGGGGATCCGCTAAGCCGTACTCCCGCTTGGAGGCTTACGGGAGTCGAGCAGGTAAAGCAGTTGGCGCTCACGCTCAACTTTCTGTGTATTACCGGGAAACATCTGCAGTGCTTATAAAATGATGTGAAAATGTCCGTAAAGGACTTCAGCGGTGATCTGTTGCCTCAGCGAGCGGAAAATTAGTGCTATGATGGAAATGGCCTTGTCTGAGGGACTCGTAGGTGTGCTGGCAAGCTAGTTTTGCGGTATCGTGGGACGGATTCTTTTCCCACAGCACAAGGGCCCACTTCAAAAACATTTTTTTGCACTTACGAATTTTTGATAATCGGAGTCTAAATCGCAAAACCGAACGAAACCGTTGATAGGCGGCGATGGCTTAAGTAGCCTATCAAAAGGATTGAACAAGGAAAAACGGTGACAATACCCGGCATTAGGTCATTGCCACGAAAGTTTACGGCCCACAAATCGGAGCATCCACTCACTTCACCCAACCGGATCAAGGATCCAATACGATGCCTTGGCCCATATTGGGTGTCAAAGGCGTAGCATCCCGGCGAGAGCCCCTGGAAAAGAGAAAAACTTGTTGACGGGTTGCTGATTTTGTGCTGATACAGAAATCATTTTTGACTGTAAAGAGCCTGGCATTTGATCTTGCTTTGCATGTAAGTCGACGATGGATAAATGATTATTATTCGAGTGAGGTAGGCAGCTGGGTAAGCTGTTTGTGTCGTTGATGATGGACATATGTAGTGATATAGGTGCATATAACTGTCCGTGTAGGACTGCAGCGATGGTCTGCTGCCTCGGCGAGAGAGGAAGGTGATGTTCAACAAGATTGGCCTTGCCTGAGGACGCGTGAATGCGCTGACAGGTTCTTTTTCCCAGCACAAGGACCCACTACAAAAAATTTCGCATTCACGTATTAACAGATAAAATGCGGATCGACAAGTGTCGAGGCCGATGTAACCTACTTAGGGTGAAAATTGCCAAAGCAAACAACAAACTGTGCCTGGCGAAAACAGGATGGGCTTGGGAGTATTTCATCTTTACCGACGATACCTATGGCCCCCAAATAAGAGTGGAGCATCCAGGTGGAAGCAGTGCACCTTGCACCTTGCAAAAATAATTAATAGGCGAATAAAAAGGGTACTTACCCAACCTCCTCGACGAGCGCTCGTAAATTTGAAAATCTCTTCTTCCGAAAGGTTGGACTTAAAGTTTTTTTTATAAAACTTTGAATTATACTATGCTTAGAAAAAAGTATTAGCGGTGTTTATTGCTTATAGTCGATTCGTTTGTTTGACTGTTTCCTTCTAATTTCGGTTGGAGCAGCCTATAGCGACTTTCCCGATGAAATATTGACTTGTCCCGGGTCAATTTGAATCCTAAGGACATCTAAACGGTGGATGAAAATGATGTTTAACGGATGGTGCTTGTCTACTCAGCGATTGAGTTACACTTTCAACTTTCTATAGTCCCTTATTTCCTTCACACTCTCAAATGACGAAATTTTTTTCGGAGACTTCCAAAAAAAATTCCTTTTCATCTGGAAGTTCTGTATAAACACCATGACCATTGTTAAAACCATTCCTGCTTCTTTTTTCGCTTTTTTCTTTAACTCTTTGAGTCTGTGGTCCCTTAAACTTTGAATAACGTTGATGTTTAAATTGTCCAATTTTTCAATCTCTTCATCCAATTGTTTTTCCACATGCGAAGCGACTGTCATCAAACTTTCTTGGAATATTTCTGCCCTATTTTATGAACAAAATCACACCTGGTCGTCAAAAAGCGTTCTATTTAGCAAAGTTAAGCCGGCCTTTAAATTTGCCGATGTAATCAATTTGAAATAAACGAAATTTTACTCAAAATCAATTTAAAATGATTAAGCACCGGATAAGAACAGTCCCACACAGAATCTTACTAAGGCGGTGCAGCAATCACAGGTGTCCGATGGGGTGAGCAGTATGTTGTTTGGAGTCCGGTACAGAAATTTTTACAATTTTAATTTTTCCCTTGCGAAGATGACGGTTCACGAAAGTATATAACACTCAACAATTGGTAAAACGAGGTGTCATCCATTTTCGCCACTTTGTCACGAAAAACCCAAACGAAACGTCAACTTTGCATTGACCAGCTCTTCAATCTCTGGCGATTCCTTTGCATTGACCTGCTCTTTAATAGCTGGCAACTCCGTTTGGCTATCTTATCTCCACACTGTCGCATACATACACACAAATGCACTTAATGGCGTACACGAAAAATCACTATGAAGACGCGCTATTTTCTGGTTGCCGTACTCAATTTCATTAAAGACAATTTACAGCATTCGATTTTAAACCCATTTAATGTTGGATATAGTGTTTGTCAGGGATGGACCTTGGAAACAGGATAATTATAGAGGGAAAACAAGAAACTAACGCGCACCGTTTGCTAATAATCAATTTACGCGTGTTGTGTTCAAAATACAGTGACTCGGTTGATGGTTCGGATGCGACTGACTCTTCTCGATTTCTTCCGTGGCCGGTGCTCTTCAATTAGTGTTGCCATGACACTCGACCATCCTGGCATCATCGTAAAAATCGAGTTCAGAACTCACAACGATCCACGGTTTCAGCTTTTCGCTTTGATACACCAAACAGAATTTCCGTTGGTTGGGACGTGCGATTCCCACGTCCTCGATGAGATATCTGGTGTTTCGTAAAACTCTCGAAAAGATGTAGGGCCCATGATATTTGGGCTCTAATTTTCGAGATTCTCTAGAACGAAGAGAACTCCTTCCTTGTAGAAAAAAGGTTTCTTGTGTTTCGCGTTGAACCTCAATCTCCATTTTCCTCGTTCGGTGCTGATTTGTTCTGCAGTCAATTTTCTTCGGTTAACCATATCGCATTCCGTTGGATCAGCAGTCGCTTCATCTGATGTTATAGCCATAACTAGCTGATTCGTGATGACGTCTCGAAGGCGATCATCGAATATCAACTTGATCGGACTAAACTGAGTCACAGAGTGACATTGCGAATTCAGAGACCACTGAAGATTGCGCAATTGTAAATCCCAATTCTTATGATCAGTTGGTGCAGTTCTTAGAAATGATAAGATGGACTGATTTGCACGTTCAGTTTGGCCATTCGCTCGAGGTGTTCTGACGGCAACCTTAATATGTTGAATCTCATTAGATACGTAGAATCCAGCATATTCTCGTGATGTAAAAGCAGTGCCTCGATCGCTAATTACACGCTTAGGTAGACCGAAGTACAACGTCAGATCCCTGAATGCGTCGATGACGGGTTTCGATTTCATGGCTTTTGTTACAAACCAGTATACCCTATGTATACTGGTATGAACTGGGAGCTCATTTGATGTGTATCCAATATACATCATCAAGGCTCCCGGGGAAATAACTCGCTGTTAACACCACTTACCTGCTACTCTGTCCATTTAAACTAGAACAACAAAATACGAGAGTTAACTTTAGAGAATGAATTTTATTACACTATCCATTTTTCAAACATTTAGTAACAATTGAATTTCTTAATTATATTTCCACTTAATTAATTATTTTAAACTTCTACCTATCAGCCAGCCTGAAGAGGGAACCAACTTGTCGTATTAATGGTTCGGGGTGGCCACACGGCGTGAAGCGCCAAAGGGCCGGTTGAGGGTCGCGGCGCAAGCCAACACCTCACCCCTCACCATTTTGTCGGAGACTGGACAGCACTTTCAACTTAAACTTAAACGCGAATACTTGCAACGATGTAGATAAAGAATGGGTAGCAGCACGCTCCCTTTTGGATTTGAACACACACTCACTCGAATACTTTGCCGAAGAACTTTAAATACTGTTCTTTCGTGAGCTTTCAACCTAAATTCTCTTTAAAGGTGCTGAGTAGCCGAACACGTGAGCTCTCGTTCCACGAACGTTTTTCCTCCCCGCTTCGTCTCGCTTGCTCGGCTGGTGAATATGCGAAACTGGGGAAATTGAGCGAAAGAGTGTTTTTCGCTTAAGCTTTCGACTTCGAAAGAGTGCTTTCAGCTTAAGGTTAAGCTTTGTCTTGAGGTAAAATAGCGAAACTGGGGACATTGAGCGAAAGAGTGTTTATGCCGGAACTTTCGGTTTTCCTTTCCGCTTACCTCTCTTCGAAGCACCCCGTTCGTTCATGATGTAAATATCATTGCGGGTTGAACTTTCTCGTTTACTTAACTGCTCGCTTATTTACTTGCGCATGTGTTTCTATGGCTAATTTTCATTGGCGAAGTGCGAGTACACAGGTGTTGTTTGCTCGCTACTATTGCAGTTATGAAGCGGGAATATATCCGAGCATGTTTTAAGTGTTCACTCGCAACACTTTGACAGCTCTTACTGAGCGACTCAGATTTTCCAATGATGTGCAAATTACCTCGAAAAGGTCCCAGGTGATCAACATGTAACGTCCAGAACGGAATAGGTGTCATCTCACCTGAATAGAGTTGACCCTCCGGTTTGCCTGAGATTTCTTTATTCTAGCAGCACTCTAAGCATGCTGCGATGTACGACTTGATGTATTTTCGGAGAGTGGCCCAGGTCATTATGGTACGTGCAGATGATTTTCCACCTGACTGCAGATGGAACGATGAATTTGAGATCTTGGTCGATCTTACGATATGATCGACCGTTTTTGAGCTGATCATCTGACTTCATCTGTTTGGATTGAGTGGACTCAATATCGTCTCTCTGAACTTCGATTAACTCCTTCAACTTCACGTCTTGTCGTTGCAGGAGCACAAGCCAGTCTTCGTTTTCTTCCACTCGCATTATGTTTCCCGATGCTATCTCTGGCTCGTTCGTTGGTTCATTTGGAGTCCTGGTTAAAGCATCTGCGTGACTCATGCGTTCACCCGATCGATGTATGATGCGGAAATCATACTCCTGTAGCTTCAGAAACCATCGGCCGATGTGCGGAAGCACTGGCTTTGACGTTCTTGTGGTGCTAATAGCGGTGCAATCTGTAATTATCTCGAAATGCTTACCGAGCAAATAAATACAGAATCTTTCTAACAATTCGACAATAGTCAAAACTTCAAGCTCATGACTATGGTATCTGCTTTTGGATTCGCTACACTGGCGGCTGTAGTAGAAAACCGGTCTGAAATTGCCATCGTCGTCTCGTTGCATGAGGATTCCGGCAAGACCCAGTGTGCTCGCGTCAGTGTGAACGTGATGTTCCTTCCTCGGATCGTATGCACTGAGCACTGGATCGCAGCGAAGTGCTGATTTCAATTTTTCGAATGCGGTCGACCAACAAAATTGTGAATTGTCCTTCTGCTTCAACAAAAGTGTAAGCGGCCTCGATAAAAGAGAATAATCGCGAATGAATTTGCGGAAAAACCCGCTCAGTCCCAGAAATCTTCGAACTTCTGTAACGTTGGTTGGTTCCGGAAACTCTAAAATTGCATTAGTCTTTTCAGCTTCTGGTTTTCCTCATCGAATCGATGAGGGAAAACCGTGATTTGTTTCGACAAAAACGAACACTTAAAGGGCCGAAGCGTCATACCGGCATCTCGAGGTATAACCAGGAATTCATGGAGTTTGATGAAACCCTCGGCGATGGTTTTGCTGGGCAGAATTACTTCATCTACGTAGCTAACTGCTCGATTTCCCATTTGTTGTACCAACTTGGTAATGACCTCATGAAAATAACTCGGTGCATTGCACAGGCTGCAAGGCACCCGGTTGAATTCGTATTGGCCTGCATGCGTGACAAATTCAATGTATTTCCTACACTCTTCTGTGATTGGTATTTGATAATAGCCGGACATTAAATCGAGAGTCGTGTAAAATAAATTAGCAGCGATCGATGATAGCAACAGTTCGTATGAGAAACGGACGCCTTTCAGTGATAGTATTGAGCTCACGGAAATCAACACAGAGACGGTCCTCACCATTTTGTTTGCGAAGGAGGACAATTGGCGACGAATATTCTGATGATGATGGACGTATGATATCGTTTTCGAGCAGTTCGTTTACTCTTTCTTGAACGCGCTCACGCTTTGCGAGCAGTATCCGGTATGGCTGGCGTTGAATAGGTTTTAAGGTCGTTAACCTTATCGTCATCGTTACCGAGTTGCATTGACGTAACTGAGCAAGCGATTCAGAGAAGCATTCTCTATGCTCAGTGATAACCTGATACAGTCGTTTTCTTTTAAGGATAGCGTTGGCGCGTTGGAGCGTTTTGGAAAGCGTTTTCCAATCGACAAACTCCCGGTTCAATGATCAGTCCTTTGCCTGACGTGCAGAGTAGATCTGACCCCAATAAAAGTGGCTCCGAGACTAAGTCATCATCCACCGGAAAAATCTTCGCATTAAGATTCTTACTATCCAACTGAATTTCGGCCTCGAGTATCTGGTTACACGTTACTGAAGCTCCTCACAACCCTCGTAGGATGATCGGTGAATACTGCTTCACGCCGCCCATCGACATTGCGATCGTTCGTTGAATGAGTGTTCTTTCGCTGCTGGGGTCGATGAAGGACTTAATTTTGTTTTCGTTGAGAAGAACATCCTTAACAAGCGGATTAATTCTTTCTGTTGAATTTATGTGGTGAACGTTGCTGACGGCAGCCGCAGTTTCATTTTCCGGACATCAGTTGGTCGTATGTGATGTTCGTTGACACTTCTCGCATCTTTGTTTCCGTTGCGGTTTTCGACAGTTCAGCGAAATATCCCCCACCTCAAGACAATTATAACATCGGATTCGACGGGATTCCGAATTGCTTGAACTCGGCTGCGCTCGCGCAATTGATGACATAATACCTCGCTGTATCGATGGTGGTGGTCCAAAATTTCGTCTCGGCTCCATTCGTGGCTCCGAAATTCGAACGGAACTCGTTTCGAAATTCTTTATCGCGGCTAAAAGATCGTTGACGGTGTCGAAAATTGAGCTCGTGATTGCATTTTGCAAAGAAGGATGCCGTAGCCCGTTCCTTATATTCCGGATTATAACGTGATCGCTCAAGTTACCTCGTCTTCCCAATGCTAGTATAGTATAGAAGTAACTTTATGTTGTCTCGCTCGGCTCTCTAGTGCGATTCATCATTTTTATGTGCCGGTGGTGTCTCACCCGATTTCATGGCGTTAGTGGGTGGTGGTGTCGGCTCCTGTACTACGATCGGTTGAGTGTTAATCTATTCAGTTGTTGACGACGTCGCTAACTTTCTCCCATTCGGTAACGCGGCGATGACAGCTGATATTAACTCGCTCAATCGCTTTACTTCATCACGTAACTCGCGCACATCATCTTCAACCAAACATTCTGACATTTTCCCGTCCGTTTCGATTTCGTCATAAGCCAGAATTTCACAGAGTCATTGTGCTAGCTCGGCTTTGTTCCCCTGCGTAAAGGCGTTCGGTAGTCTAAGTTCAAGTTTTAGTCGTTCCTTGTTTAGCGTATTGACCTTTTCGACCGACATCGTGTTGCGTTCCGTTTCCCTCGTATACGGACCGAAGGGGAAATCGAACCACTATTACAATTATGTGTAGCCACTCGCGTATGTATGTCGCACGTTTCACCTTTCGTCTCTTTTCGCAGATTAACCGTAGGAGAATTAAAGGTTGCGAGGAGGGGAAAAATGGCTATCGACGGCGTCTGTTCGTTCTACGTGCACGATTCAAATTTTTACTTGTAATCCGCACTAAACCATCCTTGAATCCCACTTCTAATTTTTTCAGGGGTGGACCTCGGGAACAGGATAATTGTAGAGGGGAAAACAATAAACTGATCCGCACGGTTTGTTAACTATCAATTTATTGTGTTCAAAATACAATGACTCGGTTGATGATTCGGATGCTACTGACTCTTTTCGATTTCTTCCCTGGCCGGTGCTCTTCAATTGGTGTTGCCATGACATGTTGATTTAATTATTTCAAATATGTTCGCTTGGACAATTTACTATTGAATGCTGTCGAATTATTATGGCTATTTCACACGAGTCTCAGATACGTCCAAGCAGAAAACATTTTGTACCGTACTCCCGGCGTACCACACAAATCCACCGAGTACTGATTGCATCCCATTCTTATTTATATATTCCGTCGATTATGAATTCTTATTACACCATTGTCGCACTTTTCCACTCCTAAATTTTCCAAAAACTGTACGTAACACAGTCGACAGGCAGCGCCGCTGCCGGATAACTATTTTCTCACAAGTGCCCCGAAATCCCATCAAAGACAATCTTTAGCTCTATCTGATCATGTTTACCGTAGGGTGGGTTTGGTCGCGACTTATGCGCGAAAAGATATTTCTTTATTCTAACAATGACGGCATCGCATAGATGTAAGAGAGAGGATACGAAATGCATCGAGAGAATTGAAGCACTTTATCATGTAGCGTGAAGTTTGGCGCGTTATTAGCTGTTGATTCGAATTTCAAATAAATTTGACGTGACGTCTCCCACTAATTTTCGCATCTTGAACTAAATCAATTTTCCGTGCGGGTATTCTAACTTGAACGATATAAAAGATTGAACATGACTTACCCTACGAAGGATACGTCCCTGAAATGCTGCCTAGGGCTGTTTTTACAGTCCCGCACACGTCACTTCACTTTTCATTTTTCGAAACAAAAACAATCGCGAACTGTAACAAACTATCCAGTTTGCTAAATTATCACATTTGCATCGCTTTTGCACTAGATTCAACCCGGTTTATCTTGCAAAAATTGTTTTGTGTACAATTTCAATTTCAACTTGATTAGACGTTTCCCATCAATGTTGAATGTTCACAAATCATATGTTTTCAATCATATGGTTGGTATTTCGTTGACAATTCGGGGGTTAAGGTAGAAGACGAGTGGGATTTTCGTGAGAGCAACTAGAGAGCAACTTGAATGTGTGGATTCTCTAGCGGCGTGAAAGGCAGGGGGATTTCAATTCGCATGCGAGAGGAAGGCATGTATGTAGTAAAAGTACTTCACTCACGTATGGATGAAAATAAGCCCATTTCGCGTCCATTACTTTATATGTCTTTGCGGCATCGTCTATCGTTTACATTAGATACTTAATCACAACCGAATATTAATTTGGTGGTAGAAAATTAGCGATTTTTAATGTAAGGGCATATCAATCCAATTTCTATACACACCATCATATTTTTTTGTACTTGAATACCTGAATTTATGGCCAAACTTTCCACTTCAACACTACCAAGTTTTCATGTTTCATACAAGATCGCACAAGATCAACAGAATATACACTTGTCGATGTGAGAAGCACAAAATGATGTCATATGCACTTTTCGAATGGTTTTAGATCATAAAGTAAAATTTCTTCAGATTTCTTGATGACATTTGCTGATTCAAGACAATGTCGCTCTTTAAAGTTCCGCGCCCGCCAAATCGAATCAATTCCAATTTTCCACAACAAAGATGTGATTTTCGCTTTCGCACCGACTAATATCAACATTTCGACTTTTCAAACGATTTCCGGACATCAACCATCGCCACGACCGCCTTCATCTGTCAACCGTTTATTTACTTGCGGGGCAATGCAATTCGTGGGGAAGTTGCGTTACAAAAGGGTTGCCGTGTCCAAATTTCAATTGTAAATTTAATTAATTATTTTTTTTAAATTTACAATCAAAATTAGATCAGCATTCTGATGGTTTTCGAGCAGTTAGCCTAGGCGAACTGCTCGATTCTTACACACCTACGCCGCAGACGGTAACAGCACCAAGAGCGCGTAACAATATAGATTGCCACATATTAGACACAGATCGCTAGGTATAAACCAAATCTGAACATCTGCAGACTTTTAAATGATTAGAAAAAAATCTCTTCATTCCTAGCACCGTATGTTAAAGAACGTGGTTTGAAATACAGAACAAATTGATCCAGCATTCAGCTTTTCAAGAATTTAAGAAACGTTGACTAGTTTTTGGCGAATTGAAGTACTCGTATGTATGTTTATCCAATGACCAATTAAACTTTCTAGGGCTATCAAAACCTTGAAAGAAATTTTACTCAAGAGACTTCTTTTTCCAAGTAACATGAAAAATCTTATCGCTGAGGAGCAAATTTGATCCTGTTCTGTTTTGCGCATTTGCTTTGGAACTGCTCTGACCCACTATGTTACTATGCCCGTTATTTTAATGATCCCAATATTCGATGGTTTGTCCATAGTTCTCCACACCAACGAGCCAAAAATATATTCATATCCAAAATCTAAGGCGTATTATCAACATCTTTGTTATTCTCGTCCAATATGTTCCCACGTCCATCCTGTCCTTACTCAACCGTCCAAGAGCGTAACATATACACAATTTAATATGATTTTGTAAACACTTAAAGTGCCTTTTTCGCAAAGGAAGTCCTCACTCCTTTGTTTATAGAAAAATGTCGTTCTTTCCGCACGGCAAGAAAGAAAGATCCAAATCAAAAACATTCCGAATGGGCTTTTTCAGACGTAGCGTTAAAAGTGAGCGTTAAACAGGTTATATGGGCAAGAAGAGTGAGAGGCATTGAGGGGACCTGATGGTAAAAACAAGCCAACATTTTGTAGGGTGAACGAGCGTAACGCACATACACAAACGCATTTTGTTGATCATTTGGTGGGGGAAATTTTATACAAACGCCGGTAATCATTTCGAATTGAACATTCGGTGAAGAAGGTAGTGGTCATGAAACGATTGCCTTTCTTTTATTTGCGTGCAAAAATGGATGTGTGGACGCGAGAAACTACGCGTTATTTAATAAATTTATAAAAGCGGAGGAAACAACACAACGAATATCACGATTTCAATAAAGATAAATCGCCTATTGTAAATCTATGGAAAATTAGCAGTACACATAATCTTTATAGAATCGCATTATAATATTCCAGTTGACAACACAACAAGAAAAATATGCGACTTAAATGGATATTCAAATTTGGAATATATTTTTCAGAAAGCGGAAAAACACGGAGGTTCTAATAAATCCAATAGAAGTTTGAATCGACAAACTTTAACAATCATAAAATACATTATTCATTCCAGTTTTCCTTACCCCGTGCACAATTCAAGGCTAAAACATCAATTCTCAATCGCTTATCTCTCCGTCTTCGCTTTCATGTTGTCCGCACGACGTTTAACGATCAAATGATCCTTTTGACACATACACTCGCAAGACGTGTATCGTATACAAAAATTGGTTGGCTGAACTATGCAACGTGTAAATATAAGGGCGTAAGCGCGAAACCTGTTTGGATATGGGTTTTTACCATTCCCGTGTGAAAGAGCCCAATAGAGGAGAAGCTAAAGATCTTACGTGGGACGTGGGAGTTGTTTAATAGTCTTTGAAAAAAACGAATAAAAAGGAAAACAACGCAGGAAGAAAGGAAAACAAAATGAGGCAAAACATACTCGCATATATTTCAGAAGCATCATCAGCGTCTTCCTTTTCGGGACAGGAGACTCCAACTGATCCGGGGAGACTACACAAGAGAAGAAGTCTTAAAGCCATGGCAACAGAAAAATTAAATGGTGGAATTTCATAACTTCTATGGCAACCTCTCGCCCGCCGCGCCCCGCGCTCGTTCCAGGACATGCTGAAAGACAAAAATTTTATTCATTGAGATTTATTGCATTTTTATAGATGATGTCCCCCCGAACGGGACAGGTGTTGATTAGGCGACGAGGACGAATGTGGCGGCGAGGACACGACAAACGACGTCAACATTATTACTCGCCAGTTCCCTTGTTTGGGTTCCTTTGTGTGTCGACTCACTTTTGTTTGGCGCTGGTTACTTCCAAGGACTCGGCCGTGAAGGCGCTCTGGCAGCTTCGCAGGCGAGCCAAGTTCCTTTGATAACGAGCTACGAGTTGACGCTGTTGTTTGCAGAAATCTCTTTTAATTATCAAATTGTTCAGGTAATTAAGCTCTTGACGATAAGTGACAGACGAAAATTAAATAATGGAAAACGTTGAGGACCGGTGAAGAGCCGCTGGTGGGAAACTGGCGCGGTAGCCCGTTGCTGTCGCTTTCCCAGCTTCGGACGTTTCAATCACGCCGAGTGGCTGTAATCAAGATGAAATCAAAGTCGAAACGAACAGTTTGAGTAATTATTGAAAAATGTATCGTTTTGCGAAGTATGGACAATTTAATGGCTGCAAGATTTAATCTCCCCTTGTTTCGGGTCGCGTGCGGGGTGGGAGTAGCTCGTGCAGGAGTTTAGTGTCGGCAGTAGTGGTTTGGGGAAGTCAACAATGAATTTGCGAAGAAAGTTCTTGGGAATTTACATTTTCTTTGAATAAAATCCGCGATATACATACAAACTTAATCTTCTGTTAACTATGCTCCTCCATTCTTCATTAACACGTTTTGTCCTTTTCACGATCCCGATGTGGAAATGAATGAGTTACTCCAATTCTAATTTCTCGTATAATTCAATGGCGTGACCCTGATCCCTGACTTGGAACTGGTGCACACAAAAGGCTCATACAAACATAATGTGATATCAAATTTTCATTGTTTGTAACTTATGACGAAAGTGCTGAAATTTCCCGGAATCCGCCCAGCGTCATCAGCAGAGTGGCATCAATGATACAAAGTATTCAATAAAAATTTGACTTAAATTTTATTAGAAATTTCGCATGTCCTTTGCATATGAGCTACAATTTCTCCGTTTCTGATGTGTCCTTATTCCAATTTGTTTTATTTAAGTGATAAAAATGTGCCAATTTCGGCTCGGTTTTGGATTTTCAACTCCACGGTAATAATGGCGTGCGGCAAATGGAAGTGTGAATTTCCAAGTAAGCACGAATTCTCGATATATTGTCGCGTCCTTTACACAAATGCAAATATTATGCTTTTGTCGAGTGCGAATTCGAGAAGAGCAACAACAGTGATCCTTGTTTAGAGTTGTAATTTTGAAATTGAATGAGTTTTCAACTAATTCGTAAAATTCAACAGATGAGACTTTTGAGGAAATTTGTGGTAATGGAAGTCGCGCTTCGTTGATGTGTGCATGATGTGAGGCTCCAAGGATATTTTTCGGCCAATATTGAAGTAAAAGGTTACAAAGACTCTGAAATTTGATAATAAACAGTTGATTCGTGGAATGCTTGTGACGTTTGTTGCGAGCACTTTAGCGAAACGCAATGAAATACCGACATATACTTTACTTCGTTTTTCTTTTGTTTTAAATTATCATAAATTTTAGTACATTCCAATAATAATAATAATGAATGGAAAACCAGAATGTGCTCGTATATAGCGTTTGCATGTGTGACACACATGAAGCAAAATGTTTATTCACAAAAAGAATTCATCCAGTAAAGGAAAAAGTATATCAAATATCTCGAATGTTTTGCGGCACGTGATGTTATTTTTAACAAGTTTTCATAATATTGAGACAAATATTTGCTACCAATGGATATTTTAAACTGCAAAGGGATGGAGGGAAATGCATATACTGCTTGGCGACTTTCGTCAAGGTTGTTTTTCAACTAAAGCTTCTGTTAAAGTTGAGGTACAACGCCGAACTTTATCAGACTTGTCTTGGTTTCAGCAAATATTAGCCATAAATAAATTGGAGTTCGATGCTAACTTAGCTCAAAACAATTGTGAAGAGAATCAAAAAATTATTACCTGAGAGACTGCAAAAGTCAGCACTAAAGAAACCGCTTAAGTATGAATGAATCATAAGATTTAAAATCTCAGACTTTAACTCATTCTATAAACAATTTATGAACATTGAGCGCACAGACCTTGATCCATTTCACTCGAGAATCCCATCCTTCAGACCCGGCTCGTTATTTTAGAGTAATGAAGTTAGTCGGCCAAATATTTGTCTGTAAGCACATTTCAGCTCATTGCTGTGCCACCAATCCAGCTTTGCATAGGCAGCGGCCGGACCTTCCTCTTCTAAGCCCTGTCGACAAATAGTATCTCCCGCAATTCCAATTCTCTGCAAACACGCACAAAGGGAATTTCGCTCTGCAAGTAGTCAAACCAAAGTTCTACACTCTTTCCTAATTAATTTAAGTAGAAAATCGGTTAACTTAAGATTTGATGCCTTTATTAGAGAAGTGCTAAGGCTACAGCGGTCAAATCTCCGATACGATTCTGCCGACCGAGTCTTCAACCAGCAGTTTATCGTTTGAAAGTGCTGAGAACACCTATACAGGGTTCCCTAACTACAGTACAAGAACTCTGAGTCTTCCTTCGTGAAAACGCAGGATTTCTCATTACCCTCGTACCTTCTGTAGCTTGTAATCTAGAACAGGCTTAGCAAGTTGTGTTTCCCAACAGAGCTTCGCTTGTTCAGGCATTCATAGACAATTGCTGATGTGATATTTCATCCGCACAGGCAAACAGTACCGCCTGGCTGTTCCTGTATATATTACTTTATCTTGCTCTTCACTTATTGTTCTTGGTCCATGACACCACATCTAGTATAGCAAACACTTCTGCCTAAAACGTAGAAGTCAGCATTCCAAGCGGCATCGATTTCTAGATATCATGGTTAAAGAACTATCCTGTTCCAGTTTCCTTTTTGATCCTACAGTCATCAGTGCATGTAGAAGGTCATGTCTGCCTCATCAAATACCGACTCTATGCGAACAATCAGTCCGGCCCAGGATATATTCAGTAAAAGTTTGGAACAACATTCATCTTGTCAGTTGGCATAACTGTCTGAGAAACATATTCCGCCAACAGCATGAAGCATTTGTTATGCCCTCCTAAAATTCTTTTTGTGTAAGCTGATATCGCAAGTTTATTATCCCTTAAACTAAAGTATTCCGGATCAGGTCCTGCGGGCCCCGGTTATCTCGCCGATAACGGGTGCAGCCGGAGGCCCCCATGAACCACCAGTGAGTTGACAGAAAAGCCATTAGTATGCTATTCAAATATTTAACTACTTATTAATGGTTCTAACCTGGCAAAGCGATCTCCAATACTGATCATCCTTACTCTAGAGCCTAGAGTAAGGATGATCAGTATTGGAGATATACAGATCGAATTGAAGCCAGCGGTGAAGTACCTGGGGCTACTGATCGACTCGAAGATGAGTTTCTCTGAGCAAATCAGGGCAACGGCTGAGAAGGCTGCTTCGGGAATATCGGCCCTGAGTCGACTTATGGCCAACGTAGGGGGACCCAGCCCATCAAGAAGACGCCTCTTGATGAGTGCTGTAGGGTCAGTGCTACTGTACGGAGCAGAGGTATGGGGCGACGCTCTCAGCAAGGAGGTATACCGAAAACGATTGGCACAGGTACAGAGAAGAGGAGCACTGAGAATTGCATCTTCGTATCCAACAGTCTCCGACTCGGCGGTGAGAGTGATTGCAGGCGTGATACCTGTCGCCCTCCTTGCTAGAGGCACATTATGCTCGGGCAGTCCTAAAATATAAAAGGGACTCACAGCAGCCGGAGGCGCTCGGGCTGGGGGATCGCTCTTCTGGCAATTCCTCTTCCCCCCTCCCCTCCCGCTAGGAAAGGGACTCCCCAGCTTGAAGGCGCCCCACGGCGTAACAAAACGAGACCTGGCCCGAAGTAATGTGTCAAACGGTTCCAGGCTGGGTTCTCAGATTGACAGGGGAGGTGTTTAGTGGGTAGTCCAAAGGTATCCTCCATGGGAGTCCCACACTGCCAGACTCGGCGGGCATAAATGCCTTCACCTCCCTACCACAAAAAAAAAAAAAAAAAAAAAAACCTGGCAAAGCGACGACTCAGTGGCGGCAGCCGTTGACTCGCCGTCGCTTTGAACTAGATCTCAAATTTGTATAAATGTAAAGATTGTACAATAAAACAATCTTTATTTGTTATAAAATTCAGTATTTAGGAAGAACGAATTCAATAATTTAGAAGAACGAAGCGAAGTCACGTCTGCTCGCGGAACGCTCCCTTAGCCGAATCCCTTCGATCATGTTGCAGGCTACGATATCCTCGCCGTCAGTGTTGTCATCCAAAACGGCCTTTCCTGATTGGCATCCGACCCGGCCGAAGTGCCGGCTCATGCCTTCATTTTGTCCGCTATTGAATATGCCTGGATTGGTCCTTCACAATCCCCCTGCTTACTGCGTCGATAGTGATCACGAGCAAGGACTTCTTCGACTCGATACGGTCCCAAATACTTCGATCTCATCTTTTGTCCAATTCCAAACTGGGTCTTTTTTATCGCCACGAACGCTCCAACATCATACTACCGGCAAGGTTTCCTACGGAAGTTGTATCGCCCTCGATTTTCCGCTTGCCGCTGCGCTATTTCATTTCTCGCTCATTCACGCAATTCTCTTCGCTTATCGGTAAAAATTCTTTGCAATTCTTCTTCGACAATTTCCGTCAATTCGACATCTTCAGGATGCTTCATCCCTACGCTAGTCAGCAACTCGAAAGGTGTTGTATTGATATTGCGATGACATGTACTATTCAAATATCTTTGAGTTTTCTCGACACGCTTGAACCACTCATTAGATCTTTCTCTCGACAGCTTCGCTAAGACAGGAATAATGACGCAATTGACTCTTTCGCGTTGCCCATTTCCCTGAGGGATGAACAAATCGAATGTGAAAGCGGGTCCTCTTTGCGCAATCAATCTTCTCGCATTTCCGAACATGGCTGATAATATTTCTAATTTCTTGATCGTCTCCTCCGTTGATGTTCATTTCACGGGGAAAAGCCAGGTGAACTTCGTTAATGCCACCACGACCGTTAAAATGTAATTGTAGCACTTTCGCGTTGATGGCATTGGTTCAAGGTGATCCAGGTGGAGCGTATCGAGAGGTACTTCCCCCTACAAAATAGGATGAAGGACGCCTTTCTGTTTCCCTGTCTACCTAGTCGATACAATGCACTCTATACAATTTTCGATAGGGCGTTGAATTTTCTGTTCAATCGGTGGTATGAAGAACTCGCTGTCTATCAATTCTCTGACTCATGTGATTCCAAAATGCCCTCGTGCATGGAAATATTTTATTACGTCTGCTTACACATTTTCAGGTACTACGATTCTTCTCTTTCCATCGTCCTCCATGAACAATATATCGCCGTGATATATGTAATTCTTGTACGGCCCAGCTTCAAATGCCTGTTTGGTCGCATTAATATATTCATTACCGTGTTGAGCCGCACGTACTTTACTCGCGACATCGTTGGCTATCATCAGTACTTGCTCGAGATGAGGCGTCCACGTATACCATAAGTTTTGCTGGTCGATGCTCCGCTATGTACGTAAATTCTGATAGACTAATGACCCATCGTGCAATCTTAGGATGAATTTCCTTCTTTGTTAGCTTAACCGCCGAACATTCCATAATAATTTTGAAATTGACTCCCAGCAGATATACCCTAAACATCTTGACCGCTTCAACTATCGCTAGAAACTCCAATTCGTACGAATGATATCTTTTTTCAGCGTCATTGGTAGTACGGCTATAATAATAACATAGGTGCATCTTCTGATCGCTTGGCTGTCTCTGTAGTAAGATTGCAGCTAGACATTCCTTGCTCGCATCTGTGTGAAGATCCGTCTCAGCACAGGGGTCGTACAGACTCAGCACCGGGCTACTGGACAGCGCAACCTTAATGTCGTCGAACGCCGCTATCTGCTCCACTCTGAACTCAAATACAGCTCCCTTCTTCAGCATCGAACTCAATGGGCGCATTCACCTTGCGAACTCAGATACAACTTTCCTGAAGTAGCTTGCCAGTCCGTAGAACCTCTGCAGCTGCAACACTGTTCTCGGCTGTGGAAACTTCATAACTTTGTCGATCTTCGATGGTGAAGACTCGATTTTTCTACCACAGATTACATAGCCCAAATATTCGACACGTTCTTTTAAGAAGACGCATTTTCTCCAATTGAATTGAATATCGCTTTCTTCAGCTACATCTAATACCCGTTTCAGTTTGAGGACTCCTTTATTCGCGTCTATGGATAGTATTATCAGGTCATCTACAAATGTTAATACTGTTCCGTCCTTTATCAAATCTCGAAAAACTTCGTTAATAAATCGTTCAAACATATTGCCCCTTATACATAGACCAATTGGCGTTTTACAGAACTCGTAATGGCCGTCTTGCATAACGAACGCTGTATACTTTCGACTGGATTCGGTCACAGGAACATGGAAATAAGAATTTTTCAAAATCCAGTGTCGTATAAACTCGTGTTGATGCCAATCGATCAAGCTGGTCCTCAATGATCGGCATAGGAAATCAACCTCTTACAACTTTACTATTCAGGCTACGGTAATCTATACAGAGCCTATGCGACCCGTCTTTCTTCTTGACGACGACCACTTGATTTGCAAAGTCGCTTGATGATGGCCGTATTACACCTTCATTCAAGCATTCCTTTACTTGACCTTCAACTACGGCCTTTTCTAAAGATGCAAATCGTCTTGGGCGATGGTATATGGGCGTTTCATCCGTCAGCGCTATAACCGTCTCAATACCTGGCTTCTGTTTCTCCTTTGGAGTGTAGCTTTCCACCAATTTTTGTACAACGTCTTTGAATTTGCTCCGAACATTGAAATCGTTTTCCCCGTGGTCGTATGAAATTCTCATCATCCAGCTGTTGTCGTTGACTGGATCGTTGATCGCGCTCGTAGCCGATTCTTCAACTGTTTACACGAGTGGTTTAATCTTCACATACTTGGGCGTAACAGTGTAGTTTATGCTCGTTAAAAATTGTCTACCGATTATCATATTAACACTCATGGCGTTTGTCGGGACGATGTAAAGTTCAATAGAAAACACATTTCTTCGATTTTGATGTCCGTATTTACTCTCCCGATCACGTGAGACATTGCGTTACCGAGTCCACGAATTTTTATGTTACTTGGAACCGTACTCGGAACTGTTCCTTCTAATTCCTGCCACAACGCATGTCCGATCAAATTCAAGTCACTATAAGTGTCTAACACCGACGTAATTTTTCGGTCACCGATTTTCACATTAACAACGTTTTTATCTCCCGTGAAACACCCAATGAAATTCATCGTAGGGATTGAGTTGTTCACACCTTTCCTTTGCGGGCATAGCTCGATAAATGTCCATACGTTCCGCATTTAAAACACTCATTTCCCTTGTCTTTATCCGGGCAATCACTCGCTTTATGCCCCGTTCCGCCACATGAAAAACATCGCGTACTTTCGTTCGAAGAACGTCCATGTTGTTTATTGTCGCTGCCGCCCTTTTTTATATGGGTTTTTGCCTTGGATTTTTCTTTCAAATTCTCAAAGACATCCAATTTCGATTTTACCACAGCGATCGTTGTCGCCTCGTACAGGATCGATTTGTTCGCTGCGTCGTCGGCTATACCATCGGATACATACTCACATATGCTGGCTTCATATATCTTCCCCGCCCTTGCTATGCGCTGCATTTCGCATACGTCTTCTAACCGGCTTTCTTCTGGCTTCTTCGTACGTTTGAGGTATTTTCTATGTACTTCTGTGGCACTGAATTTTCTGTCGAGCCCGGCACACAAAGCACGTTTTAACTTATCCCAACTATCCAGATCGTTCTCGGCGAACACGAATTTCCGCGTGATTCCTGTTAATAACTTCTTCGCGTAAAAGAGTTTTTGCAGTTCAGTCCAACCGACGCTCTTATTAATACATTCGAACGCTTCGATCTACGTGAAGATACTTTGTCCATTCTCCGCACTGAATTTTTCAATGCTCTCTTCAACTTCGCGGAACGCGTATATTCCACTCGGTTTCCGGCCCGCACTTGCTACTGCTGTGAAATTTTGAATCGGCGTTGATGTCCCTGCTACAATATTCTCAACGGCTGTCTCTTCACTCACAACTTGTCTCATATTATCCGCCATCTCACACATTTTGTTAGTTACCACGGGCTTTTGTTTGTCAGATTCCACGATTCGAGCAGCTAATTCTTCTTCCACCCCACTTTCTTCGACCCCGCATCGAGCACTCTCGCACGAGTCCATTTTTGGTGTACCGGTCAAGCCAATCTTGCCAGCGATATCCTCTTTCTCCGTCTCTCTTTCTTTCTTTTCTCAGCATTCAGAAAAGTTCGCGCACCAATATTGTTGTATCTCTCTAGACAGGTAGCAGCTCGCACACACGCGTGATATCACTTCAAAATGGCGCCGCCGATCGATACCGAGTTCGGAATACAAATGAGCTAGATTATTAATCAATGCTCGTCCCGGTTGAGCCCCTAAAATTCAGTATTTAGGAAGAACGAATTCAATAATTAAGAAGAACGAAACGAAGTCACGTCTGCTCGCGGAACGATCCCTTAGCCGTATCCCTTCGATCATATTGCAGGCGACGATCTCTCCGCCCTCAGTGTTGCCACCCGATATAAATCCCCAGGATCGTTGTTTCGCGCGATTCCCACGTAAAACTTTCGCTGGTTGATGGCCACAAGTAACAAAGTTTGTTCGATTTTCTTCAACCTACGTTAACAACTCCCGTCAATCTCCATCAAGAAATATCCGTTACCCAAGAAAAATAAGTTGATGGTTTTGGCCTTTATATGATGAAGATCAACATACATGTTTTTAAACATACTGAAAAACACAACACTGAGATTTTTTAATCTTCACGTTTATAAAAGTGAAAATTAAAATAACTCAGTGTTGTGTTTTTCATTGGACTTAGAAAAACCAAGAAAGAGAGCCTAAAAGCGCGCTAAGCCACGGCCTTTTATCATGTTCCTGTAGGGACGGTAATGTTCCTGTATGGATGGCTTGTTTTGGTTTCTTCACTATGCACCCGAATCATTTCTTCTTCTCTTCATTCCTTCTCACCCAGCTTCTTCTGAAACTCCAATTTTATATCACATTGATAATTGTTTTTTTTTGTGGTTGGCAGGTGAATGCGATTTAAGAACTGAGTGTGGGGCTCCCATGCCCGTAAGCGTCTGGACTGTGCACTAAAACCTCCTCTGTCAACCTGAGAAAGCCTAGAACATAACTGCATGCCGGGTCTCATTTTGCTGCGTCGTGAAATGCCTGCTGGCGTTGGGACCCCTCTTCTAGCGGGAGGAGCGAGAGGGAGAATAATTGCCGATATGCCCCGTTGCTTTAAGTCCCTTTAAGTTTTTAGGACTGCCCGAACATAATGTGCCACATCGTTTCAATCATTCCAAACATCACATCGACGACATAATCTGGAGTAAGCTCTCTCGTCTCCCTGGAGAACTCCCCATTGTATTCTGTCCCAGGCATCGTCTTTCTATCGAGGGACCGTGACTTACCAATCTTGTGCAGATAAAACTGAAAACACCCATGCCCGCTCAGAAGCTGGGTCACATAGAAGTCAATCTCACCATGCCTTCGATTTAGCCACGGTCTCAGTTCCGGCATGAGGCACGCAGTCCACCTTTGCTTCGTACAATTCACCTAACACTGCTGCTAATCGTTGAATTGGCACTGTCTATCCTCGCGGCAACCGTCTCCCTTGCGTCCTCACTTCTATTTAGGTAAATAGCGCGATGCTCTTTAGCAAGGAGGACAACATGTATCACGCCTGCAATACCTCTTACCACCGAATCAGAGGCTGCCAGATACGAAAATGCGATCCTCATCCCTCTTCTTCTCTGCACCTGTGCCAAGCGTTTTTGGTACACCTCCTTACTGAAAGCATCACCAAATATTTCTGCTCCGTACAGTAGCACTGAACCTACAGCAGTCGTCAAGAGGCGTCTTCTTGATGAGTTGGTTCCATCTACGTTGGCCATAAGTCGAATCAAAGCCGATACTCTCAAAGCAGCCTTCTCAGCTGCTGCTCTGATATCCTTAGGGGAACTCATTTTTGAGTCGATCAGTAGCCCCAGGTGCCTCACCGCTGGCTTCGATTCGATTAATATGTCTTCAATACTGATCATCCTTACTCTAGGGATTCTCTTGTTTGTCAAGATGATCACTTCATTTTTCTCGGCTAGGCTGAACCCATAAGTAGTCATCCAGTGTCTTACCTAGGCAAAGTTGCGTTTTTTTAATGGTGGGTTCAGCGACCAGAGCCGCAACATCGTCATCAAGCTCGACTCATCTGGCATCTCAAGTCTAAATGTCTCGACGTAAGACACGTAACATACCACACGTCTGGATCGAGAATAGCTCACTGGGCAGCACCCGATGAAATTTTCATCCTTCTTTGGCCCTGTTTCGTGTCGTAAAACAAATCTGAGTCCCTCAGAAGCTGCATGAAATATTCCGGAATTTGAAAAGGGACTGTCCAGCGTACCCAAAATATTAACCGAGCTAGCGGAGTTGAAGGCCTTCTTATCGTCAATTGTAACCAACAGAATTATCTGTCGCTTACTACGGCTATGTGCTTCCGGCTTTCGAATCACAGTCATCACCTCTGCAATCGCATCAATGGCGTACCGTCCTACTCTTAAGCCGTACTGCCGAGGAGATAGGTCTACAGCAGTACGAATCCCGGTGTTAAGTACGACGAGCGCCGTCCTGGCCGCCATTTTTTGGATTTCTAAGATATTGGTTCATTTGGCGTCTGGTGCACATTAAAGAACGTGGTCCTGGAGCACCGAACCCACACGAAACCATCCCCCGTCTACAGCTCTCCACCTGAAAATTACTATTTCGACCCCGGATGGTGGCAGTACCAGTTTCATCTGGATACCATGATGCAGAGCGTGGTGTTGCTCACGAAGTAGCAAAAAGTCGGCTTGAGTACTTTATCCTTCGCAAAGTACTCAAGCTGGTTTTGGGCAGTTGAACTATTGTGTAGGCTTAGTTGCAGGATGCGGGTCATCGAAGTTCTGGTTTTGCCTTGGCTATGGTTTCCCAGAATACCCGGCATTTTCCTGATTCCAAGACGTGCCCAAGATGCGGTTTTGGATCAGCATCCTTGGAAAGGATACAGTGTGCCTCCTTTGTACACTTTTTCTTTTATGCCATTTTCCGAGCGCAATACTTCCGCCACATTTTCAACGGTGGTGGTGAAATCATACAACGATGCTTTCTATGTTTGGTAACTTCTTTCCTTTTCTGCCATGATCACTATGTGAATTTCAGAATGGTTGGTTATCATGTTGGTCGCATCGGTAGTGATCGCAGCAGAACCATCGATCTTGCGATGTTCTTTATATTTTCCCCACCACTCCAATATCTGGCGCGTCCTGCAGGGTTTCCCGCTTTTCCTATTGTATTTAGGACGTTCTAGCATTCGCATCATTTTTTTGCTGCACCCGAACGCCGCTGGAATCTCAGTCTTGACAAGACTGACTGTTAACCTCGGGTTTGCGTCCGTCTTCACTGTCATTTTATTCCTCACCGTTTTTGCCATCGTTAGTACAGCTCCCGATGTGCTGTAACCGACCTGGCTGCAGCGGCTGGTTAAGTCATCGTTGTTGTTCTTTTGTCTTTTTAGGAATTTTTTTATCTTTTTTAGGGGTTTTAGTTGAATTTGCCCCAGTTTTATTGGGT
Organism: Odontomyia ornata; assembly: GCA_963969285.1. NCBI lineage: Eukaryota > Metazoa > Arthropoda > Insecta > Diptera > Stratiomyidae > Odontomyia > Odontomyia ornata. The sequence goes on along the minus strand of OZ017741.1, from coordinate 153,574,525 downwards.
ACCCCCTCGGAACCGCTATCTCCGTTCGTGTATGTAATAGCTTTTTTGGTCCCATGGTATCTATGCAGAGCATGGTGGCAATTCAAGGGTTCACACAAACCCTCATTGGGACAAGTACTCAGAGCCAGACCAGCGTTAATCGTGAGCTCGCCTCAACCGAACCTACACCATCAACCAAATGGTGCGAACTTCGAACGTACTCGGAGGTCTGCCTAGGTTTTACCGGAACGGAGACGGAATGATAGTTGAATACGAGCCGTTCACGCACGATATCAGCCAGTCCGAAGCATCAATTCCAGTTGGTTGTCAAAAGCGTAGTCTAGATTCAGTGAAAGTCGTTACCTATCACTCCTGGAGGATCTTCTCAGCGACCTCCGTATCCTTGGGCCCGTAGGGGTGGCGCTCCCCAAAGAATGCTAGCGTCCAAGAGTACTCCTGTCGACCGGCATTCCCCCTGCGGGAATTTCCTTGGGTCCATGGGGGCGGCGCTCCCCAAAGAATGCTAGCGTCCAAGACTGTTCCTGTTAGCCGGCATTCCCCCTGCGGAACTTTTACTCGCTCTACGAGGTCCTGTAACTCTACCAGTCAGCATCTGAGTTCGTCTGCAGTGCCCTCTTTATCAACTTTCTAGTAGATTTCCATGGCTTTGTGGTTCGTGATTCTAATTAACTCTTGTTCTGTTTGAGGGTCTATTCAGCGGAAAAGTGGCTTCTCAACAGTAATTTAGATTTGCGATAAGTCCTTAAGCACCCCCTTTAACCTTTTATTAAGTTTTGAGTTTCAGTGGCAGAGACAGTTCCGCGTCCACGTTCAACTCATATGCGTTCCAGTCTATGCTTCTCAAGTTTCGGAATGGTCACGTTACCATTATCTGTGTGCTGATACGGAATTCAAGGTGTCTTTAATCAGAAAGTGTAGTATCTCTCAAGACGTTCCGGCCTTGAATAGCTTGTGCTCTCCTCCTCATGGCCCGAGTAATGTCTACCTCCTTCTTTTTATTGGGACTGGACAAAGTAGCTGTTCGGCAGTTGCTGCCGCCCCACATAAGGTGATGTGCATTGCCATCATCATTTCAGGTAAACGCCGATGTACTCAGCAATATAACATAAGATGATTTTGTCTACATTATAGCATGCCGCTTACATATTAGGGATGAGTGCGCAATGGCGTGCTGTAAGCTGTTCTTGGTTAAGGAAAAATGCAGACCCCTACCCGGTGTTCTCTCTTTATCCGCTCTCATTTCGGAAATCACAAGGCTCCAAGGGAGCAAATCAAGGCGTCACCCTAGGGCAAATATTAAAGAACCCACACTAACCTGAAAAATATGATTAGCTAACCGATCAAAAGTGCCATCTTTATACGATTTTAAGCTATAATAAAAGCTGAAATTATTATTGTAGAAGAGGACAAAAGAGAAGAGACGATCTAGAAAAATAGGTCAGTAATCGCTAAAGAAATAAAATCATCAATTTTGCTCCGATGGATTGTACAAGCAAAGTTAAAAACCATTTAGGAATCGGAAAGTATTTGATCGAAGTAAACTTTTTAGATAATTTCCGCTTCATTTGGGCAGCGGTGGATAAGCTACAATGGCGAAATCAACCTCCGAGGTGGTACTGTAAATTGACGGTGTCGAAGCAGCCTTGATTCTTGAATTTCAATTTCACTACCTTCAACAGTGACTACCAACCAGTGCAGAACAAATCAGTTCTTCTTGTTTCAATTTTTATAGGTTAAATGTTTTAGAACACATTTTTCAGTCCAAGCAGTCAGGGTAGAGACAATGGAACATGATGCAAGTCAAATGTAGCGTAAAGATGTAACAGATCTGCAAGCAATCATGTTCAAACCTTGCCTGCGTGAAAGAGTTTTCCCGGAGCGCTGAAGGTGTAGCGAGGCTTATGCTGATCAGCAAGAGAAAGCGGGATCCCAAGCCGATTCAGCTTGCGGAGGCGCATAGCAATTCCACCTGATGGGTTATCCTGCCGATTACTTTTAACATCAGAAATGCTTTCAATGCCGCTAGATAGGTGAATATTTTGGAAGCGGTGCAAAATTCTTTCCGGATTCCGTAATATCTAAGACGAATTTTGAGAGACCGTTTGAAGGGTCGTTGTAAGTTTTTCGAAATAATGTAATGTTGGCAGAGGATAGAAGTTACATCGGATGCCGCTCAGGGCTCTATCCCTGTCTCTAACTTAAGGAGCATCTCGTATAATGGGCTCCTGAAGCTAGAGCTGCCAGATGAATCAGGCTTGATCATCTGTGCGACTATGATGTTGCGGCATTAGTCACTAGACGGACCGTTGAACGTTTTATCTTGTTTTTCTTTTTTTTAGTTTCTATTTGGCAGAATGAATTAAATGTGAACTTGAAGCAAACTTAATAGTCCCATTGGCGTAGTGTTTAAAGCACTCACCCCATAAGTCAAAGGTCCCTGGTTCGAGTCTCGTTGACGGCAACGAGATTTGCTTTTGAGTGATTCTTTGGAAGGACTATAAGCCCGTTCAGTTGTGATACGTACTGGTTTAAAAACCAGAACGTATCGTAGCTGGGTGGACTTACACACGGCCAAAACATGGTACTGACCATATCACCTTCCCAAGTTGCTCATACATTTGATCAAGATTATGCGATACTCCTACTATTTCGAAGCAAAAGCCCGAAAGGGGCTGTAGTGCTTAAGCCAAAAGAAAACAAACTTATTTGAACCCGAAAATATTAAGCAGTACGCCAAAAAAACTAGCATTGAGATTTGAACCAGTGATTCCTCAGTTAGCGGCCGGGAACTTACTCTTTTGAATATAGAAAACAATGACCACATTGTAGTGATTTTATGATGTTAACAATGCCCCTTAAGGGCTGCAGCGGTGTTCTGCTGTCTCAGCGAGCGGAATCACTGCTACGATGGAAATGGCCTTGCGCTGGCAAGCAAGCTTTTTGGTGTCGTGGGGTGGGTTCTTTTCGCACAGCAGAAGGGCATACTACAAAATATTTTCGCCCTTGCGAATTATAAGGTGACCGGAGTCAAAAAGCAGACCCGATTTGTTGATGTTAAAGGTGCCAGTGGCCGATGTAACCTACCGAAAGAGATCACAAACAGAAAACGCGACGGCGAATAACCCATTAACCTTGCGTGATGCTCGAGTCGGTTTCGTCCTTGCGCAGGACCACCACGGCCCACAAATGAGAGTAGGGCATCCAGATAGTGGCGGTGCCCCCACGCAACCCCTCCCAATTCGATCGAAACCCAAAAAATGCTACCTTGGCTCATATCGGGTGGGGAAGGTTAAGCAGCCCTGCGAGAGCACCTGCAACAATCTTTTCTATTATGTTGAATGTATACTAATTTAAATAATTTAACTGATTTGATTAACTGATTCCTTTCAGTTAAGATTAATTAAATCTTTTACACATCTTGCGATGTCCGAGTTAAGTCTCAACAAAAGTACTTTAAATCATGACTTTATTGCACCTTTCGAGTTTTAAACATTTGCAGTAAACAGAAGCTGTACACCTATCACATTATGATATTGAAAAATCCCTTGAAATATCTTTGCGGTAATATTTTGATTATTTAATTCACGAACTTTTTTAATCAACCATCACTACGATCGTTTTAGAAATCCACTGTGCACTTCCAAGGGAAAATACAATTACATTAAAATGTTGAATATATTCCACGGCTTACACTCTTTATTGTTTCACCAAAAAAATACCAGTGCATAAGCTTTCACATATTTGTAGTCAACAATGTTGTTTATTTGATATCCGCAGGCCAATTCTCTTTTTTCTTTAAAAGCCGTCGGGCCTTGCTTAGTTGTGTGAGCAGACGCGTTTAGACTATTTCGAGTCATTTTCATTGTCTAAAGGATGTGTTGAAGGGAATGACTTTATATAGTCGTAGGATGGGTTAAGCGGATGGGTAATTAGGTCAGGTAGTAAATTACGTCAAGTACTAAATTATGCCAGGTAGAAGGATAATAAGTTTTTTGATTTTTTGCTTGTTAGATGTTCGTATGTTCTGTTTCATCTTGTTTCCGTTTTCGTCTAAAAGTGTGGTTTAGTACTGAGAAAATTGCGTCGGAATTGGTAACAAATTGTTCGTTGATAATGTTACCATCTGTCTTCCTATGTTTTTAAATTTCAAGCCTTTCTAGGATGTCAAGTCTCGGTCCTTTGCTTTGTTTCTGTAGCAGCTTCATAGAGTTTGTCATAGCGTCAGGCTCATGTGCGTGGTTTTGTAGGTGCGTTGCATAATTGGAGTCTGCCTTGTTGTGTAAGAAAGATCGTATGTGCTCTTTGTATCTTGTCGTTAGTTTTCGTGTTGTCCTTCCCATATATACCATGTCGCAGTCCGTACAACTCAACTATATGGACATAACTGTGACACGTGAACAAACACGATTGGACTACAAAATATACAGAAAACCAACCACGACTGATCATACCATGCATAAAACATGTAACCACCTACCACCACCAACATAAGCTAGCAGCGTACAGATCAATGGTGCAGAGGCTTCACTCCATCCCCATGACTCCTACTAACTACTCCAACGAACTAAACAACATTTACAGAACAGCTAAAAATAACGGATACAAACAAGCCGACATTGACAAACTTGTCACACAGTACAAACAAAAACAGGAATGCCAACCTAATGAAACTCATAAAAACGACCAACAGTGGGTTTCGTTAGCATACGTACTTCCGTTGGAAATACAAATTGCAAACTGCATTCAAAATGAACAACAACATTTAAAACAAACTGAAACCAAAACTGAATGACACATCAATATTTGGCATATACAAACTGACATGCAAGGACTGCGACAAGGTATGTATATCTAGGAAGGACAACACGAAAACTAACGACAAGATACAATGAGCACTTACGATCTTTCTTACACAACAAGGTAGACTCCAATTATGCGACCCACCAACAAAACCCCGCACATGAGCCTGAAGCTATGACAAACTCTATGAAATTGCTACACAAACAAAGATTAGGACCGAGACTTGGCATCCTAGAAAGGCTTGAAATTTATAAAAGTAGAAAGACAGACGGTAACATTATCACTGAGCAACTTGTTCCCAATTCCGACGCGATTTTCTCAGTACTCGACCAGACTCTTGGGAGGTTGTCCCAGCCAAATAAGTCCGTCTTACCAAAATGACAATGACGTTGACAACCTCTCAATTCCGCATCAATAACCAACTCACCGATGCCTTTGACACAAATATCGGACTAAAGCAGGGAGATGGGCTGGCCCCATTGTTATTCAATTTGGCTCTGGAGTACGTCATACGGAAGCTACCTGTCGATACGCGAGGTGCATTACTATACAAGTCGAGCCAAGTAGTGGCCTATGCGGATTACATCAACATTTTGTCACGGTCACTAACAACTGCCAAAGAACTCTTCCTGAAACTCGACAGCGAAGCAGAACTAGTAGGGCTACAAATCAACGAAAATAAAACAAAGCTCATGACGCAGTCGAGGAAAAATACCCCAAATACACAAAATATCACACTTGGTGAATACAGTATCGAAAATATTAGCGAATTTGTGTATATAGGCGCTAAACTAACCAAAACGGGCAATGAAAGAGACGAAATACGCCGAAGAATACAGCTCGCAAATAAAATATTTTATTCAGTTTTGACGATCTTGAAGACCAGCTGCATACACAGGAAAACAAAGCCCCAAGTATACAAATCTGTGATAAGACCTGTGTTACGCTATGGGTGTGAAGCATGGACCCTAACCCAAGCATCCGCAAATATATTGAACGCCCTTGAGCGACGGGTCCTGAGGCGAATAATCGGAGCGAAGCTAGACTGAGACCAACGGCGAATTCGATACAACCATGAGCTGTATGAAATTTTTTGACGAACCGGAGGACTCAAGGATTGTAAGACTGCGGAAGCTACAATGGGCTGGACACATGAATTGTATGGACGACCAACGGATACCCAAGAAGGTATTCGTTGGGAAAACTGAAGGCTGGAGGCCAGTGGGAAACCGAGGAAACACTGGTCTGACTCGGTTGACGAAGACAGTTCATCGCTGCTCGGATTTCGGAATTGGAATACGCGGTCAACGGACTGAGACAGTTGGAGGCGCTGTTTGCAGGAAGCGAAGGCCCGAAAGGGGCTTTAGTGCTAAGCAGAAGAAGAAGAAGAAGAAGAAGACCAGACTCTTAGACGAAAATGGAAACGAGATGAAACAGAACAAACGGACATCCAACAAGTAAAAAATTACCCATCCGCTTAACCCATCCTACGACTATATAAAGTCATTCCCTTCAACACATCCACACACTGATGACTCAAAGTAGTCCAAACGCATCTGCTTACACAACTAAGCAAGGCCCGACGGCTTTTAAAGAAAAAACACAGTTTCACATATTTCTTCAGTTTTCTTTGTGTGTATTGCAATTTTATCAGAAAACATACGAGTATAAAATATGCGTGTTGAAATAGGTTAGAAAGTCTTTCGTGCACAGTTAAAGAACGTGTTTTGTTCACTGAGGGCCACTAACACACGTGCGTTCAACGTACAAAGCCAATACTAGCTCTTTAGGGGAAACGTTGCCTTTTACTCGTTTTCACTCCAACTTAAGCAAGCGAACACACTCGCCCTTGCCTTTGTATTCAATTTTCAAAAAATTTTGAATTTCTTCGTTTCGTGTAAGGGAAATTTCTTTTTCGATTTTATATCTTTTTACAATCTGTTGTCTTCAAACAAAATTCACGGTTTCTTGTTCTTCTCTTCTTCGTATCGCTACCACTCCTCCCGGGCCTTCGGTTCCTGCAAATAGCGCCTCCAACTATCTCGGTCCATTGACCGCGTCCTCCAATTTCGAAATCCGAGGAGCAACAGTCTTCTTCGACCAAGTCAGATCAGCGTTTCCTCGATTTCCTCACTGGTCTCCGGCCTTCAGTTCTCCCAACGAATACCTTTTTGGGTATCCGTTGTTCGTCCATACGATTCATGTATCTAGCCCATTGCAGCTTCTGCAGTCTTACAATCGTTGAAACCTCCGGTTCGTCAAAAATTTCATACAGCTCATGGTTGTATTGAATTCGCCATTGGTCCCCGTGCAGCTTCGCCCCGATTATTCGCCTCAGGACTAGTCGCTCAAAGGCGTTCAATATATTTGCAGATGCTTGGGTTAGGGTCCATGTTTCACACCCATAGCATAACATAGGTCTTATCCAGATTTGTATACATGGTCATGACCTTTGTTTTCTTTTCATTGATGTGTAGCCCTTCTAGTTTTGCTTCACTGTCGAGTTTCAGGAAAAGTACTTTGGCAGTTGTTAATGACCATGACAAAATGTTGATGTTATCTGCAAAGGCTATTACTTGGCTTGACTTGAATAGTAATGTACCTCGACAGGTAGCTTCCTGATTACGTACTCCAGAGCCAAATTGAATAACAATGGGGCCCACCTATCTCCCTGCTTTAGTCCGATATTTGTGTCAAAGGTATCAGTGAGTTGGTTATCGATGCGGACTTGGGCGGTCGTCGACTTCATTGTCATTTTGGTAAGACAGACTAATTTGGCTGGGATGCCTAAGCAAAGTATTATTCGGTACAGTACGCAACGATCAATACTGACATATGCATGCTTAAAGTCAACGAAAATTTATGTGCGTCTATGTTGAACTCCCAACATTTTTCAAGTACCTGCTTGACTGAGAACAATTGGTCTATTGTCGATCTGCCTGCTCTAAACCACCTTGATACTTCCCAATAATACTGTTGGTTTATGATCCGATTTGATTTTCGAAGATTTTAGAAAATATTTTGTACGCCGTACACAGTAGTGATATGCCTCTATAATTTTCGCAATGGGTACTAGACAGGTCCAAAATAGAAATAACAGAAAAACAGAAAATTCAGAATATAGTCCAGAAAACATGCTCAAAGTACCATATAGAGAAGTTATAGGAACGCTCAGACGTATTGTACGCAGTAAATTGTCTCTCACCTAGACAGGTTAATCCCACATAAAAGATTGGGAAGATGTAGAAAGAGTATTGAGATACTTGAGAGGACCTACAGACTTAAAAATTATTTACAGAACTCAGACTGACGTACAGGAGGCAACTACAGACGCTAGTTTCAGAGATTGGATAGATTCATTATCCACAAGTGGATAAATGGTAACACTTTTTGGAGATAATGTCTCCTAGTGAAGTCATAAACAGACATACGTCATTCTTTCAACATGTCAGGCAGAGTATCTGGCCATGAGTGAAGCTTGCCAAGAATTGATTTCCTTGGACAAAGCCATGGGAGACATCACTGGTAAAACATTTCATCCAATTACACTTTGGTGTAACAACAAATCAGCGAATGGCAACACCGAAATGAAAGGAAGCCAGAAGTTGAAAAACTTCGATGACAACATAGAAACCATAAAAGACAATTTAAAATTCAGAGAAGAAACAGGCCGACGAAAACATATGGCGGAAACCCATCGCAATTATGTAAAATCTCCTGTCAGTGAAAATAAGATAAAAACACGTTGAGTATCAACAACTCAAAATGTTGCAGATATATGTAATGACTAAGCCCTTAGAATTTAGGAAAAAGTGAGATTCGAGCGGGACTCAGTCCGAGTGTAATATGCGTACAGGGCACACGCATTAGGAGCTCGGTTCTTATTAATAAATTCAGATTTAGTTTTACAGAATAACCACAGGCTTTTTAATGTATTTACCTTTATTAAATAAATAATATAGCATTGCTCCATCATAATACAGAATTGATCCATCACTAATTATTATGAAATTGCTTATTTGCTAACATTGTGGTACTAGCTGATGTCGGGGTACTAGAATAACTCACATACATCGAGTGTAAAAGATATGTCATTTTGGCTTTTGTAACCTGCAGCGCTGGGAATTTTCAGCAATGTGTCGCAGACGTCTTCGATGTAAGGAAATTTTTCACCGGTATAATCATAATAATCATTACGAATATCCTCTATTGTTGCTCCATCCTTAGATCGCGCAGGGATAGTACTGCGACTAATTGCATTGCAATAGAATTTGACCGTCTGACAAATTATTTGCAGAGTTTTCTGATGTACTACAATCGCCCACGATAGTTATTTTTTCTAATTCTAAATAATTAAAATATCAGAACACGGAGCAGTAAACTACACCAAATGGGTGACGAGTTCATAATCACATTTTCGCCTCTTTTCTCCTCTACCCCTATTGTCCTTTTCGTGAAGGTTCCTCGAGCATTTGCCTAGGCGGGCTGCTCGATTACTACAATATCGCATAAGTTTGAAAATCGGTCGATTTTTATGTATAAATTCCCTATGTACGAGTAGCAAAATGTGCTCAGTTTGTATAACTGTTCTGGATCTTCAGTCAGATTTTCGAACAGAAGTCAGGGAAATCTAAGAAATACACTTAAATGTTTAAGGTTAGAAATATCTTTTACACTCTGGGTAATATGCCGATATAGATAAAGCTTTCATTGATATATTTTTCTTTAAATAATCACGCATACATATAGTATGGTATTGGGAAAAGTAGAAACCCTGGAAAGGATAAAAAACAAACGAGGCTAGAAGTCAAAATTGCAACTAGCTACCTATATAGAAAAATAAGTAAAAACAAACTGTACTAAATTATTTCGAAATTTTAAATTTCCATCTCGGTATGCCTGAGAATTATTACAAAATTTCGCATGCGCATATGAATTCAAAAACTATCTTTTGCGCGAACGAGCGCAATTTATGTGTATTCTGTTGCGTGCGCTTGTGTGCGACACACTTTGGTAAGTCTCTAGCAAAACCACTTGGCGCGCGACGCAGCTCGTCTCTGCGCTACACTAGTGCTGGTGCGCCCGATTCGAAGCTTTGTCCTTGGCACACTTAGCGCCCGAATGCACGCAAAACTGCAACAACCGCTGACGCGGTGGACGCAACACAATCATCGCACCAAAAGCCGAATGCGATCACAAAGTGATTAAGCTTTAAGACGATTTTCATTTTCCCTTGTATGGCGCGCATTTACGTGCATGCGAGTTGAGCGCAAGATTTATGGCGGTTTTTGCGCTTTGTTTTGGTTTACGATTGTTTGTTTGGTTTTTCACGTCCCTTTTCTTCTCGCGTTGAGCTTTCGCGATTTTCCGTTTCTTTTGTATTCTCTCTAACTTTGTGTTGTCTACTTCCAGCTATTTTGGGAGGCTGTTAAGAGCCTCAAAGGTGTTGAGATGTTAACTCAATGTTGGATTCATGCAGAAACAGAATTTTTTTGTTTCTAGAATCCTCCAACTATAAAGTAGCGCCGTAAAAAGCTTCCGATGGTAATTTTACATTTCGTTGAGCGCCAAGGTCAATAGAAATCGAAAGTGAAAGAGCCATTTCGATAAGTAGGACCTTTTTTGGACAATTGTTTCGAGCGCGGCGGAGTGTGAGTACAATGCAGAATTGTTGACCTGAAATAACAGCAGATTACGATTTGCTAATTTTATTACTTGAAGAGGTGCTGAATGTTTTTCTTGGAGCCAAATTATCCTCGAATGTCATTCTGGTCGATAAGCTTGCCTTCGTTATGGATGATATGTACTTGAGTTATTGAAGCTTTCTAATGATTAACAAGAATGCTAAAAACTTCAGTGGAAAATAATTTCTTTCAAAAGTACGAAAATGGATTGGAGCTTATGAAATTTAGTACGAGAGGACTGATAGTTGCAAGTAGGGCCGATGGAGGGAGAAGGAAAATTTGAAACGTGTTTATCGAAAAAGAATATACACCAATGCCTCACTTTGCGACGACGATTGGTTCCCAAAACAAATCATCGCAAGCAAAACATCGCCTTTCGAAATAACTTTTTGTATGGAAATGTGCTAAAATATTAAAGATGCATACGTTCCAATGCTACATCCCCCACTACAAGTATTAGTTTGAAAAAATTTTCAGAAATAGTTTGAAAGCTCTTTTAGTAATTCTCATACATGAGAGAGGCCTTACATGTCCTTAGCCTACCTAAAAAAATTCGCAAACAACCTGAAAAAACGAAAATTAGCATTTTTGCATAAAAAATCGTAACTTTTTCAATTTATAATATTTTTGGCTAAAAATTTACGTGGAAACTCTCAAGACATAACAGAATAAAGGAAAAATGAGGCCTATAGTGTCCCTTAAAAAGAAATTATTTATTTTGCATATTTATATACTCCAACCTGATAATCTTTCACGAGCTCCCATTTTCCACTTTGTCTTATTTTTACTGATCAATGTTGATGTTGGTCTCCCTCGTGCTGCTGAATTTTCACGCTGTTGTAAAAGGCGTTCACTGAGAATTGCATTCTCCACATCATCGTATTCTGATCATTCAGAAAGTTCATAATCAGATACTGATTGCTCAGAAACGTGCTCGTCTTCGGGGGAACCACTGCCGCCAAAATCATCACCGCTGTCTTCAGCCAACAAACGATTACGCACACTAGATCGCAGATTATATTCCATATTGCTTTAAAAAAAATAAAAATACTTTCAAACTTTTTTTTGTCTTTTTGAATTAATCTATCTATTTATAAAGTAAAAAAAATAAATTTTTACCTCAAAATTGACGTTGAGTACACAATGGGGTCGAATTGACCCCAGGCTGATTTTGAAGGTTTCTCAACAATAACTAACGTCTTATAAAGGTAAACAAACTATGTAAACTTATAGTCAAGACACTAAAATATACTTAGAAGCCCATAATACCCCCACTCTCCCGCAGGCCTAGGCGCTGCAATCGGTGAAAGTAGCGCCTGGGGTCAAATTGACCCCATGTGTACTCGGAGGGTTAATGACACATATATTTTGAGAGTAAATGTACTCCCTTCTTCAGTGTCTGATTTTTTCCGAAGACAAAGAGTCAAAAATTCTGATTACTTTTGCAAATTATCCTTAGAGTAATTAGCACTAAAAAGGTCCATAGCTTTTCGGCTTGACCTTTTTATTGCTTTACAAATATCCGATTTTAATTCTAATTGTTATAATACTGGCTACTTTTACAACCTGTGTTTCAAACGTACCGATGACCGAAACCCTGCAGTGTTATTTTAAGCGATCGCTGATTGTGCTTCTCTGATATGTTCGTTGAAGCGGACTTTCCGGCTGCGTTTCGTCTGACCAATCTTCGCGCACTATTGACAATTGACTTTCTAGAGTCCGTGTGTAATGATTTTCGTTTGAAAACAACACGTATACGTCTCGAACGAAATCTGAACCGACCTCTCATCGGTTCTAGACGTGAAGTCTTGGAACTTAACAACGGACTGTACCGTTCAGGTCAACAAATCCGGACACTCTAAGTCTACTCCGAGGTGGCTGCTGGCTAGCTAGCTCGTTCGGAGAGGAGCTCGGTCACGGGTCTTAAGCAAGCAGACTAAGTCCTACATACAAAAATTCAGCCACCGGCTCACATGCCCGATTATCCTTACTTTATTCCGTATTTCTTCCGTTCATTCAGACAACACAAAAACTGGACCTAATTCCGCGTTCCCGAAAATCACCGACGCGGTACCGAAAAATATCCTACTCTCACACGAGCTCCAAAATAATCTACTCTTATAAAAAACCGCAAAACAAACTATGGTACCAATTGGAAATATTATTAGCGTTTTATTTTAATACGTCTTTATTGTACGGATATTACTTTTGGAATGAACGATTTACATTGAGTGTGCGAATATTTATAGCAAAAAGGATGTGTATATGTATGCGTGAGTATTGTTCTAGAAAACGAAATGTCAAAGAAGTGTTCCAGCATAAAAATAAATTGACAAAACTCTTAATACTTAACACTCCCCCTTTTTGTCATATTAAATAATGAAATAGAATTATCAATTAATCAACATCACATATCAAAAACGTTACGTTAAAAGTCAATTATTTTCGATTGATGTAATATTCATCGCATTTCGTAAATATTCAAACCGGTCCCTTGGTAATGCTTTCGTTAAACAATCCGCCAACTGATCTTGGATGCAAACATGTTCCAAAGAAAAACGTTTTTCGTTGAATTTTTCACGAATGTAATGATAGTCAACATCGATATGCTTCGTGCGTTTGTAGAATTCTGGATTCTTCACGAGACGAATCGCACTTTGATTGCCCATAAACAGCTTCGGTTCACCGAATTGATTTGGTAACAATTCGTCGAGTAATCGTTTTAACCAAACCAACTCCTTTGTAGCTTCAGCTGCCGCCACATATTCAGCCTCTGTTGTTGACAAAGTGACACATTTCTAACTTTGCGAACACCAGTTAACTATGCCACCATTGATGAAAAATGCATAGCCTGTTGTTGATTTGCGCGTGTCTAAATTTCCAGCGTAATCTGAATCACTGTGTCCGTAAAATTGATTTTTATTGCCACTACAATACAGCAATCCATGATTCAAAGTTCCTTTGATATACTTCAGAATGCGTTTGGCTGCATTCACATGAATATCTTTTGGATGCTCCATGTACCGACTGACCAAACCAACAGCATGACATATATCTAGCCGTGTAGCAATGGCAAGATACATTAAACTGCCAATCAATTGTCGATATGGGTATTTTCCATCATCTGCATCTTCGAATTTGCTTAGTTTTTGATTTGGATCACATGGAACACTCACCGGATTGCACATTTCCATGCCAAATTTCTGTAAAACTTTCCGTGCATAAGCATTCTGATGAATAAAAATCGAACCGCTTTACAACTGCTCGATTTGAATGCCCAGAAAGCAACCAACATTGACCAATTTGGTTTCGAATTCTTCCTGCAGATGTTGAACCACCAACTCAATATTTGGATCATTAGTTCCCATGATTATCCCATCGTCCACGTATAACGCCAAAATGACTATGTCTTGGCTATCAGATTTCACGAAAACACATGGATCCGATTGACAAGCTATAAAACCAAACTTTTCAATGAACGATTTGAATTTTTGATTCCAACACCGTGAAGCTTGCTTTAAACCATAAAGGCTCTTCCGTAATTTGCATACTCGACCCGTGTTATCGGTGAATCCTATTGGTTGTTGCATGTAAACATCATCTTCCAGGTCACCATAAAGAAACGCCGTTTTCACATCGAATTGTTTCAGTTTCATTTTATTCGACGCAGCAATTGATAGTAAAACACGCAATGAACAGAACCGCATAACCGGACTGAATGTTTCTTCAAAATCTATTCCAAATTGTTGATTGAATCCGCGAACCACAAGCCGAGCCTTATACCGCTCAATTGAACCATCTGGGTTTGTTTTAACTTTATAAACCCATTTATTATCAATCACTTTTTGCTTTTCTGGCTTCGGTACAAGTTCCCAAGTCTCATTTACCATCAACGAATCGAATTCATCTTGCATCGCACGCTCCCACTGTTTCCGATCATTTGATGTCATAGCTTCTTCATATGAATTTGGTTCACATTGAATTGACAAAAATAACGAAGATTGATCTACTGAACAACGGTCATCTCTGCTTCTTAAACGTCCCGGAACAATATTTTCAACATTGATGTCTGACAATGTAGTCGAACGCCGACGTCTTATCGGTGCCGGCCGAACCAATTGAGGAACTTCTTCGTTTTCATTCGTTCTATTTTCATTTTCATGTTCCACTTCGGTATCTTGTTCCAGATTACCGTTTCCATCGATATCATTATCGTTTTCCTCTATTGGTGGCAATGAAACCTCAGCGTGATCGCTCATAAGAAACTTTACATCGCGAGCTAATTAAACTTTGTTTGTATCTGGATCCAGCACACGATAACCTTTCACATTTTCGTCATAGCCAACAATTATGCATTTCTTTGCTTTCGGATCTAGCTTCTTTCGTTTTTGTTTGACAATATGCACATATACTTCGGAATCAAACACCCGAAAATGATCAATTGATGGCTTCTTACCATACCATAGCTCATATGGTGGTTTTCCTTTAACTGTGCTTTATCCGTTCGATTGATCACATAAACTGCCGAGTTAACAGCTTCCGCCCATAAATTTGGATTCAAATCTTTTGCATGAATCATCGATCTGGCAGATTCCATTATTGTTCGCATTTCTCGTTCCGCGCTACTATTTTGTTTTGGTGTGTATGGTATTGAACGACGATGACGGATACCGTTTTCTTCCATAAATGAAGTCATTAATTCATTAACAAATTCTGTACCATTGTCTGTCTGCAAAATCTTAACCGGATGACCACACTCCTTCTCGGCAATTTTGACAAAATTCTTGAATTTTTCATAGGTTTCGGACTTTTGATTTAGAAAATACACAAAGCGCATGTGTGAATAATCATCTTTGAAAAGAACAAAATATCTGGAACCACAATGATTTTTCTTCAATTGGACCACAAACATCTGCAAATATGATTTGTCCGCACTTATTCGATTTCTCATCACGCGACTCAAAACTGAATTTATGTTGTTTTCCATATGCACATCCATCACAATTGAAACTTTCATCCAGAAAAGAAATGTTTCGACTTTTCAGAATTTCTTTGACATGTGCATTATTTTGATGTGCCAACCGTTCATGCCATTCACGTAACGAATTTGTTTTTAATGTCATATTTACCGATGAATCACTACGTTGATCAGGTAGGATCACTTTAAAATTTATTTTGAACAAGGATCCATGTCGTTTACCAGTTGCCACAACTCTATCACCATCCAAAATCCCGAACAGTTGACTAATCGATCGCGTTTTATGACCATTATCCAAAACTTTTGTTTCTGAAAGTAGAGACAATTGAAACATTTGAAACTTCTTTGTGGTTTATTTGCTTGATTTTTATTTTCAGCCGATGAACTGTTCTGTCGAAAATTTCGTTTCTTTTTTGTCGAATTATTCTGACGCGCAAAAAATGCTTCCGATGATGACTCTTGTTTTTCATTGGAATTCACACGGCTTTCTTCGATCATCAATCGACTTGTTAAATTTTCAATCGTTTGTAAACGTTGTTCCGTTGATTCCCATGCACTCACGAAATGCTTGTACTCTGCCGGCAATGTCATGAGAATTTTTGTCATAACCATATTATTATCGATGTGTACTCCCAAATCCCTCAACTGCTGTACGATTGTTTCGAGTTTCGCAATATGTGTTGCCATGTCATCACCTTTGTCTTTCGCGAATGAAAAGAAACGTTGCTGGAGTAAATGTTTGCCAGCCTCATGCTTCTGCTCAAAAACTGTGTGCAATTTGTCGCACATTGCTTTCGATGTTGTGCAATTAATAATGTGAATAATTGTTTTTTCACCAAGTGACGTTGCAATAATCTTTTGAGCACGCGCATCTTTCTTTTTCCAGGCCAAAGATTTCTTCCGATTTTCTGCAACCACTGCCTCATCGCCAGCTTTTTCATTTGGAATACTTTCTTCTCCAGAAACTACATCGAATATATCATGCGCAACCAATGTTACGCGCACTGTGAATCGCCATGTTGGCCACTGCGATGCTTGTTGTAATTTTTCAATTTTAATCGTTTCACCAACTTCAGGCATTTTTATCCACCAAAAGTAATTTCATCGACCAGAAATAATTACGTATCAACGAATTTCCGTGAATTTGGAACTAAATTCTACAAAACGTTCTCAAAACGAATACGAATCCGCAATTCACACCGAAAAACCAAGCAACAACGTGTCCGTGTCTGTTTTCCCAGAATGCTCGTTTACCGCTTTGTTGCCGAATTTCAAAATCGTCCGTAATAATTTCAAATCTCGATTTTTCTATGAATGTCTAAAGAACTATACAGTTTTGCGTTGACTGGGCACCATAACCAATTGGAAATATTATTAGCGTTTTATTTTAATACGTCTTTATTGTACGGATATTACTTTTGGAATGAACGATTTACATTGAGTGTGCGAATATTTATAGCAAAAAGAATGTGTATATATATGCGTGAGTATTGTTTTAGAAAACGAAATGTCAAAGAAGTGTTCCAGCATAAAAATAAATTGACAAAACTCTTAATACTTAACAGCACCGCGTACCGAACGGGACGCGAAACTGGCCATCCGCGGATTACACGAACCCTACCCTCGTAACGGCATACTCACCGTTCGCTGACATTTCTGCTGGAAAAGACGGGTTAGCTGGAAAGGAAAGACGTTGTTAGATTTAACAATTCATATTATTTTATTCAATATTGATAACCATATTCTATGAACTACAATATTAAATATTTGAGTTCCAAAGATCCTATGAAATCATTGAATTTACCTAAAATTTCAATTAAACTTTTAACTTCTACTTTCAGCCTAAACATAAGTTTTCACGCTTTCAAATTATTAAATGTATATAATGTAAAAAAAATAAATTGTGTCACATTACACACATCATTTTATCAAGCAAAAAAAAACTCTGAAGTAAATATAGTTCTTTTTTAGGTCTTTGTAAAAAATTTTTTTGCAAAGACCTACTAGTTTCGCGACCTGTCTGTCCGTCTGTCCGTCTGTCCGTGCGTCACAGCTAATTTCTTCAGAAACTATAGAAGCTAGAATGCTCAAACTTTGTGAAAAGGTCAGAAGTGACGGTCTCTCAAAAGTTAAGGTCTTAACAAAAATTTAAAAAATGTTTAAGGGGGATCCCCCCTAATAACGAATTGGCCCTTAAAATTTTTTTTTTATCAAAGGTAGTTGAGTGGGGTATCAAATGAAAGGTCTTGATTAGATCTTTTAGAATCTGAAATAAAAAAATCATTTTATGAACTAGGGGGTCCAGGGGAAGGCAAAATCTACCAAAAATTTGTGTCCCCCCCCCCCTCGCGATTGGACACCTTTGAGCCGAAAAATCTGAAAATGATCACGAATGTGGGCCTTTATGAGTACAAGGGCAACAAATACCTTAGAAATCAAAATTCGCTCAACTTTGTTAATAATAGTATGATTTGTAGATTTTACATTTTTGTCCATAAAATCAAAACGGTACCTTTAAACTTCTTGAAGTTTTGCAATTATATAGACTGACATAAGATATATATGTTCACAAAATTTAATTGAGATCGAATCATAATCAAGTGAGTTATGGCCATTTCAATTATATGTGATTACAACAACAATAACACGTGTTTATGGTTGATATAGGGTTTTCCAATAAGAGGTGTTATTTTGATATTTAAAGAAAAATGCCATTTTTTAATATGAATGATTGGATGTTTATTTCATTATGAAGAAGAAGGTATGCCGTCAATAGCAATAACTAACATCGGGCAAATAACCACTACGACACGTTTACAGGACCATATCCTCTTCATGAAATTTTCCATAACCAAATCGCAAAGTGGCTGCCCTATGTCCTCGATAGCCTCACGAATTTCATCTTTGAGGTCTTGAATCGACGCTGGGCTATTGGCATAGGCTTTCTCTATCACGTGGCTCCAAAGGAAGAAGTCGCAAGGTGTTAAATCAGAAGATCTATTCAAAATAACACCTCTTATTGGAAAACCCTATATATATTTAAAATTGACTTAGGCACTTTTATTTTCTTTCAATTTTCATGAAAATTTAAGGAATAGTGTTTAACTTGAACATGTTCAATCGGCCGAGCATTCAGAAAAATCATTTAAGCTAGATGAAAATGGCGGCTGCACTGTGCTTATGAAAGAAACTGTGCATCTTTTGTATAAATTTGAACGATCTCATATCTAAGTATTGGATGAATAAATCAAGTTATCGATTCACGCCATTAGAAGACTTGCTTCTAACCCTAGGATGTTTACAAAGACCTTCTGGTAGGAGCACTCTCCTGCTTGCTCAACTTGTTTTTAATTGTAATGATTTACTAATCTCAAATAAATCGATTAATGGAATGTCATTTGTAAATAAATCTGAAGCAAATTTTCCAGTAAAATCCAAAGCACAATTGTGTCTTATTTTGCCATATATATTTGAACTATTTTAAAAGATTGTTTCGTGTTGATTACTGTCATTACTAGGAAAATAAAATTCGTGCCTTAACTTTACGTATGTTCACAGAAGAGCTTACATTTTATATTTGTTTGCAAGCTTTCATCAAATATTTGTTACGGATGGCCAGCTTTCACCCGGAGTCCACACCACGACCACTAAGGAGATCGGGATGCATGTCATTAACACACCCCAACCCCGCTTGAGCGTCGAGGTAACAGTTGACCCATTGTATTTTTGTCTTAACTTTAACACAAATACTTTAATACAAAAGAAAAATGTTATTGTTGTATAACAAGCAATGTTACTTATCAGTCGAGCTGGAGTAGGGCGTTTAACTTAGGTATGAAGCAAACGGCAGCAACGGATGACGAACGACATCAGAAGGGGGCCGGTCGACCATCACTCTTCCCAACAAGGATAGCCTATGGCAACGCATCTAACGCAAGCGCTCCACAAAGGCTATCACCGACTCGGAAGGCGTTTAAGGGGCCCACTCCTGGTCACCGCACCAGATGGATCATCACAACCAGCATCAGGACAGTAAAAAAAAATCAAAGCCGAAACCAAATGTAATATCAACATCAAAACCGTGACGGGATGCATCGCGCAAACGGAAACATAAACATGCGAGGCTATCGCAGTCGTGTATGCAAAAACTTACCTCAAGGGAATTGTCGGCTCCAACTTACACTTCCCTGACTGTGTCTCTGGTGCGACGCCAAAACGGGGCGACTCCCAAGTTGGTCAATATTCACGATGTGATACAGGCATCACGACCAGGTACACATATCACCTGTGCTGCGCTCAAGTCGACCGACATTCGGAAATTGCCAAGCCTTTTCACCAAAATCCTGACACGCAGCTTGTTGTGACGAGGAAACCACACACTCGCAACATATTAGTGATAACGCGGCGAAATGAAGCGGACAAACATTTCTTTCGGGGACACTAGTTCAGGACCAGCGACTGAATGCAGGACGTGCAATTCTTGCGACATTTCCAGGACGGAAACACAATTTAAAGGGCGTAAGCTAATTGATCAGAAATCGCGTTGTATTTACTTTCCGCTGACAACTACAAAATGTCATTCGGCGATGACATTCTGCGACGTTCTAGTGACCCACATATTGGGACTGCCCAGCTGATCCGAAATAATGGGTAATGCAGACCAACTCGCATACAGCAACCATGGGTGCGGAGCTGAGGTAGCGAAGATGGTTGGTAGCCGCGCTACGAACCGCGCCAAAAGCAGAATAGAAGTTCGTCGTACGAATGGGAGGCCAACCACCTCCAATGCAGCGGGCGTCCGTTAAGGCGAGCCAATTTAAAGGTCTGAGGGATAACGGAGGCCCTCTTTGGTGGATTTGGAACGAGCGAGGCAGGATCAAAGGAAAAACAAATCAAAGTTTGGAAGTTATCACGACGCTCATCATACCGCGGTGCAACACCTGTCGCACGGAAGAACGATTTCGAGTGGAAAAAAATAAAACTCATCTGAACGAGAATCCGGCTCCCGAGGTTGGCGCCAGTATCCACGGACGATTGTTTGCTGGGGCCCCAGGATAGGGTTAGTTTAACGTTTAATAGGAAGAAAAGGATCTTTTTCTTTTTATCATTTTTGGCTCTTACATTTATGTATTAGATTCCTCTAGTGTAAATATAGTGCTTTAATTAACAACAAAAATATAGTTATCAATCGTTAACGGAAAAGAACTTGTATTGTGCGCGGCGCTCAAGCGGTGGGTTCTTCCCTTGTTTTTTTTTTCTCTTTATTCTTTTCAGACTATCATTTCGATTTCAGGAGCTCGTGGGTGGACAAAAAGGGTGAGTTGGGGGAGGTTTGTCTATGTTGAGAAGAGGAGGTCGAACATTTTATTCCTTTTTAGTGTTTAGTTCTCGTGCGCGCGCTGTCGGATCGTTTACTCGCGGACGATCTTATTTTTATCTCCTTCCAGCCTAGCGACAGCGAGTTGGCGCCTGCGCCGTCTCCGACGGAGCGAACCGGGCCCGCAAGGCTGGACAGCGCGACAACCCTTTAAGTGGAAGGGTAACATATTGTTTAGATTAAATTAATGAGTCGCCTCCAACTGCCAGTAACCAAAAGTATTCAATAGTTAAAAGTCAGACTATCCTAAGTTCTATATCAAATCGGGCCTTATTTCTTGATTCACGTTTTCGTTGTATTCATATGAATCTTTTGAGACGGTACCTTTAACAGGATTCAGACTTAACAACCGTGCTTTAACAACATATCTTAGACATTATGTTACTTAATATCAATACAACTTATTCGATGATGGCCTAGGCCTAGGTAATTACAAATTATTACAAATGAAGATAAAGGCCAAAGTCGCGAACGTTAAAATTTGTATTACAAATAATGATTTATCTTGCAACTAATTTAACAGGCATCACTGAGCTAAACGTAGCAATGCAAAAGTTTTATCCAGCGCTTCCATTTGATACTTAACATTACTGATAATTTCAGGAATAGTATTAGTTGAATCACAGGAATTTATCCGCCGTTTTTCACATTCTTTTTCCAGGTCTTGAACGCCTGGCAGTAAATCAAGAAGAGAGGGAGAATCTTTAATAGCATATTCAAACGTTTCCTCGCATATTAGTGTCATATGCCCATGCTCTAAACTTGCTTATATTCTCCCGCGGCCATTGTATTGTCGGTTTACTCGTATATATTTTGAATACAACTGTAAACAATAACCCCCCCGTCACTTGTCCGATTCATTATGACCGACGTAAGTTGATCCGCACTGATAAAAAATGGAGAAGGTTCGCCATTTAATCTTCATCGTACGATTCAAATAGCACTGAATTCTAGACATGTAAACATTACAAGAAAACACTTACGATTTGTTGTTCAAATTATGCACGAACTGGACAAACCTCAACGATGACATGCAGATGACGAATACTCTCCGGCATAAGGACATTGATGATTACTTGCTTTTGTTTGCCGTGCTTGTTGGGGAGGACTGTAAGTCAATTCCACAGGCCGCACAAATGCAATGTTGCATTTCTTCTAATTTTAAACCACGAATTCGTTTCCCCACTAAAAATCTACTGTGAAAAGGAAATATACAAGAAAAGAAAATTTTTCTTCTTGAGCACCTCTACCTTGCAATTTGCCCCTTCATTACTTGCGCGAGAACGCCATTTTGTCGTAGTGGCATTGCGGGCTCACGATATCGTGTCGACTGGTTTTTCTACGTGGAAATTCTGTGTGTAGCACTTGACTTTGGTTCAAAAAAATAATTTTTACTTATGTAGCTCTCCTTCACAAGTGAAATAAAGTCCAATTGAACTAGGCTTGGATAATACTCTCAACTTCTGCCAAAGAACAATAAAAAACACGTCTTATGCGACACTCGGATTGGCAGCCATCTTGTCCGGAATCTTCCTCTTTCCCATTCAACCACAAACTTTCAACTTCCTACTAACTGTCCCAAAACGCGGTTCATTGTCAACGAGTGGTTAAAGGGTTGCTCCCGAACCGTCGACGTCAATAACGACCAGCAGATCGTTGTCAGTGGCGTAGGGCTGATTCATTACACGTGCTTTTCTTGCTTTTCGTGTCCTTGTATTGTAGGAACATATTCTTTAGTTGAAACTGCGAAGCCCTTGTAACCAACTCGATTCCATTTTTCCTCATCATTTTCCGTAAAGGTTTGCTCACTCCGGAATAGGTAATTGCTGCTCTCAGCTCCGGGTGTGACTAAAATGCAGGGTGCCCCTAAACCTAAGAAAATGTAAATTTGGTTTGCATAGAGAGGAACAAGCGGGACAATTTTTTGTGTTATTTGATTGTCCATGGCTGTATGTTTGACAGAGTCGGCGTAAAATTGACCAGTCATCATAAGGCGCCGTATATTAGCTACGAGTAGTTCAAACCCGACAGCGCATCTCGGAAACCGGCCTATGTAGTACATATGTAGTAGGCCGTGAATTTGACCAATTAAGGCTCAAAAATCACACTACTATAGAAACACGAGAAATTAAATCCCAAGTTATTGGAGTGGAAGGTGCGCCAAAATGAAAGTAATTTCTAAAGCGCTGTTTATCGAAATCCTCAACCACCATCTCAACCTTAACCGATGAAACTCCACAGCACACGAAGATCAAACTGAAAAATTCTACTATTCAGCATTAACTTTCATCAGTCTATCTTTTGTTCGATATCGTAATTAGATGTACTTGAGGCTAATAAATTATCGCGAATTTACAAACGATTTTAACCTTCGCTTAATCCGTAATTTGAATAACTAATTCAAATTAGGTAAGCAATTGAGAAATGAAAATGTTCTCGAGCAGCCTCTATTGCGTGCCGCTCACCCGTGCTCTCTAACCCGCGGCGTAACCCTCTCACATTTATCTAAACTTCCACTTCTGTTTCGGGGTTTTAAGCCTGAACTATGTTATGTTCGTCAAGTTTCAACCCCATCCTTGCCACCTGCCTTTGCTCATTTATTGAGAAAATATTTTACTTTGCAAGTCAGTTTATATTTTGATTTTCATTCAGGCCGAAAGTTAGTTTCCTCCTCAAACATCAAGCATAATCAATTAGGGAATTAGCTCGTCCTGACGAATTATAATTTTGAAAAGGAGCTGGAGTGGCGAACTTAAGCTGCGTAAACACACACAGACGAGGGATGATTTGCAGTTATGAATAAATGATCGGTGGTTAAGTGTTTTGTATCTTTCAGCTCCTGACCTTGAAAGCGAAGATTTCAGTTTCATCCTACCCTCCTGACTGCTTCCATTTCCTTGCCTGAGTCTGATCTCTCTCTCCTCCCATCACTCGAAGGATATCATTTGAGAGCTGTTTGTGATCTAGACAAAAAATGTCGACACTACAATTTAGCAGCGCCAGGAGTGAGAAAGGATAAATTCAACAAAAAACTTTGAGGAAACGATTTCATGAAATTTTAAATTTTTGACTTACGGCCAAAACGTGCTCGACTACTCAACTAAAAACTTCATTACTCATTTCCTCCACGTCCTCCCATCCTTTCTGCAACTTCGTCGTCATTAGAAAACATGCAAGCAGACTATCCTTATAAGTGGCGAAAAGTTTTCTGCAACTTCCCGAATAGATAAAAGCTATCGGGCATGGAATTGCGTGTGAGACGAGGGAGGTTGGAAGCCTCCCGCACAACCAGGACCAAAAGGCGTCGTTCTAGGCCTAGGCCAATTCGATTCGCTTGATATGCCAGGAGTTTGGTACGACATCATTGGAACTCATCAAATTGTTTATTTTATCCGTTCCTTTGATGAGATAAAAGGCGCTCGAATGCTTCTAATGGCTTATTTAAAATTTAAGGATGTTGTAATGAGAATTTGATGAAGTTTACGAACAAAGTTTAATCATTGACTGGAAAGATGTTCATGTTGTGTTCTTTAGGATCCTGTGTTGGTGGGGTAAATGTGTGTGTTCGGCTACCTTTTCAGTCGACATGTTTTGAAATTGGGAATATTAGTTTTTGACAGCACCAGAGAAAGTTGGATTGTATTGATGTTATTTCAGTATTTCTTTTTGTTTCGAATTAATTCCCAGTCCGGGGTAGAACGGGACTGTTCCACGTGCGATAATTGATTCCACTTAAAAAATAATTGGAGTGAATGGGTTGTCAAATATCCTGAAAATACAGCGGTTAGAATCCAAAGGAAGTTTTTGTTGTCTGTGTACGTTCGACAAGATTGCGCATAATTCATAAACTGAAGACATTGAAGTTATCTACTGAAATCGGCACTTATGGGGTTTTGCATTTACTTACAAAACTTATTATTAATCGACTTCCAAAGGAAATAAGGTTATCAATTCAACACGTTTTTTGTTGTTCGTTTTTTTTTGTATGTTCACGCCTAACTTTTGAACAGGGGTAGATAGAAGGGTCCTGTTTTCCGCAAATGATACGTCTTTCTTCCTGTTAGGTCCCGTTTAAAGGATAAGAAATTCAAGCAACGGTAAAGGATTTTTACCGTTAAACTAAAAAATTCCGATTTTTCAGCAAAACTGATCGATGCGTGTGAGGATTATGATTGTAAGAGGTTTCAAATGAAGGACAACATATTGGTCTAAAATTTATCGGTACAGAATTGTAATCCCTTCAAGGACTCCGTAGATATTAACAGTTCAATATGATCTATTGATGCCGAGAAATTGAATTTAAATGATCTTTTGTGCGAAAAGTGCCAAATAATTGGGATTTGATTGAGATGCCGAATCCTTTCGTGACGGATGATAAAAATGATCAGTATCCTTATTATTCTGCATAAGCGGTACATTTCAATCATTCATTTCTACCGGAAATAACCAATAAATTAATTCTAAATGCAGCATAAATACAATTCAACAATATTTAGAGGGGAAATTTCAGGATGCTTTATTCTGCCGCATTCACACTTTGCTTACTGATGAACTTAGTAAAGGATTCTTCTTACGTCCTTAGACGTAAACGTTACTCATAGGACGTAAACGTTACATATAGGAGTAAACCTTACACATAAAGAAAAATAATAAGGATTGAGTGATTGCAAATTATATAGTTGATTCGTCACTTTCCAGTTAATATTATACATTATATGTTTGCCCAGAAATCTAAAATTAGTGAGTTCGGTACTAAAGACTGACGCAAATCCCAACCTAAAAAGATGGTACTTTTCCATTTATAACTGATCATAACGTTAAAGATGAACATGAAAATGCATAGTCGAGTTATGTGGATCAAGAAAAATTTTAATAAGATAATTTTCATATTTGTTCATATTAAGAAATCAAATTGACACAATTGTTGTTGTTGATATCTTTATTTATATGCATAAAAAAACATGAAAATCGTGTCACTGTTCTAAAACAAACTTATTTTCGCAAAACAAAAACATTAGTACGCTTCGAATTACGCGAAATAAACTTATTTAGAAGTTTTTTCAGATCGAGCTCGTCGATCATATTCGAATAAATATGTAGAAAAACGACGTTGTTGACCCGATTTTGTGACATTGTCGACCTTAGATATGTTTTCAGTCGACGAAGGACCGAAAAATTTTGTTCATTGGAACCGGGTGACCCTGAAATTGTCATTAACAGACGAAAAAAACGAACAAACCTTGGGATGAGCCCTCTAGCCGATTCGTATCATTTCAAGAAATTCACAACTTCCTCCAAATTATTTGCTTGCTCATTTTGCCTGCGCAAAAGTTGCAAAAATATGTCACGGTCGCTCACCAACCTCGCTCTGTCAAAATCGTCTTTATAAAAGTTGACAATCTTGTCAACATCAGCGGTCTGACCGATAGCGAATCGCTCCAGAAACTCAAAAAATGTTGCTGCCTCTGTTTCGAATCGACTTTTTAACGATCCAATCAACTGATCAAAAACTTCACAATAACATTGTCTAAGATAATCGTTGGGTGTCAGAAACATGAAATGTTCTGTTGAACCTGGGAATTTTACGCTGACGGGGAACTTCAGGTTCTCTGGGTTCAAAATTAATTACAGCCTTGCCACTTTTTCCCAAATTCCTTCAAATCCGGAATCACGAGACGCATTCAGCACATCAGCAACTACTTTCATTTTTCATGCGATTCAATAACGAAAAAGCTCGACTTCTGCAGTTCTTTGTTCAATATTTCAATTGGATCGAAAATTTCAATCATCATTGTTAAATAGAATACACACTCAAAAGACTCCATGTTATCGTAAATCCCCGAAGCTCTGGCAGAGATCGCACTATTGACTTGGTTGTCCACCGCTCGAGCATCAAGGAATTTTCACCTTGATTATCGTAAGAGACCGTATTCGCATCGCCGATCTGAAAAATATTAATATAAGGTTTCAAAATTTGATACAATATTTGACGAAATTTTCGATCGTAGTTTTTACCTTGTCGGAATGAAGGCTGCGATAAAAGGTAAATCTTCGTCATTCTTTTCCATCACTTCAGTCTGCAACTCCTTGAACTGTGCAACGTGTTCTGGCGAATCTCGGACAATCCATTGAATTTTCACCTTTTCACTTGATGCTTGGACAACAGGATTGAGGTTATGGGCATTACAGTGCACAAACAATGCTCGAGGTTCTTTCTCACGTATACGGGCCTGTAATCCTGAGATTTTCCTAGAAAAATTTGATGCCCCATCGTAGCATCGGCCTCTTAGTTTTGAGAGAAGCAACGAGTTCACGACGAAAATGTTATCAGCAAGATCGAATAAACTTTCTGCTTGAATGTTTAGCGTTGAAAAGAATGCGATGAAATTCTCAGTTGCAACTAAATCTTCGAAAGCCGTTCTAAGGCAAACGGAGACGCGCTCTTTTCGTGATGCATCTGCGGTTTCGAAAAATTCTCCGCTTTTCTTATCTCGTCCATGATTTTCGACAAGATTGTAGTCGCCATCAGATCGAGTATTTCATTTTGACTTTCATGGTCGAGCCATCTGTATCCATCTCTCTGCAACCAGATATTCAGTTGTGGAACGTTTTCCGAGTGAGCCTTCAATAACGCCATGAAATTTGAATTCTCGTCATTATTGTCTCCTCTTAAACGCGAATCCTGTTTTGCCAACGCTTTCAGGGAGCTGAAAATATTCAGTAACGCCGTTCTATTATTCATCATCAGATATTCAGTTGTGGAACGTTTTCCGAGTGAGCCTTCAATAACGCCATGAAATTGGAATTCTCGTCATTATTGTCTCCTCTTAAAGGCGAACCCTGTTTTGCCAACGCTTTCAGGGAGCTGAAAATATTCAGTAAGGCCGTTCTATTATTCATCATCTGTTTCGAGTGAGCCGACGATAACATTTGTACAACGTTTACTTTTCCCAGGTTTGCCAGTGCTTCGGTACAATTGAAGTGTAGAACACTTAACGAATGTTTCTTCATGCGCTCTGACCCATGCTTCCAGTTTGAAAATCCATCATCGACCCAGGCTTGTTTTGCTTTCAGAGTATGCGAGTCAAAATTAACGATCGATTGCCGTTCACACGCTTCAGTACAGACGTTGCAAATTCCGCAATTGTTTTTGTTAAGGTCGAGCCACGCATAGTTTTTTTTACGCCGTTAAAAATTGCTGTTGTTGTTACCGTTATTGATGTCTTGATTTTAACTATAATTATCTGAAGCTCGAAGAGACTCGGTTTTTGAGGATCCTGAGGCTTTTCCTCGATCCGCTGCTCGTCATCATTTACGCAATCCTCTTTTTTCCTTTTCATCAGTCGCACGACGAATCTATCCATCTGTCGTCTTTTTGTACTTTGTATGGCTTGCATACTTGTTGCGTTTTTCCTCATGCGATTTCTCACTCAGGAATAATACACAAGCATATACGACACGAGCGAATAAAAAAATAAAACGGCCATAAACATAAAAAAACATCAGGCATATATAGTACACCTAGATGGCTATATTATTCAGCCGTCATTGGCATAAATGTGTGTTATATGTGGATGCTCCGAGCGCGCTTATTTTCCGCGTGAAATTTAAAATGTATAAATCGACAAAGTCGACGATATATGGTGTTTGATTATTTCGAGTGGATAATTTTCCTACTCGCAATTTCTCGAGTGGGTCTAGCTACTCACTCAACCCAGTACTCCTGTTGGGACTGCACGCCCCGACCGAAGAAAAGAACGAAGAAACGAAGGAAACGTTCTGCAATCACCTGGTAGTTTCAAAGCTTAGCCTGGTAATCTCATCGGGGAACGACTGGCGGATATAGCCTCCACGATGAAACAAATGACAACGGCCAACGCCTGATTGACTTTGCATGTAGCAGAAATATAGTCATACGTTTGACTTGCTTCCCTCATCGAGGCATTTATAAAATTACCTGGTTACCACTGGATTGCAACACACAAAACCCGATTGACCCTGGTCTGATCCAACAACGTTGAGTCTCAAGCATACTTCAAGTTCGTACATACCGCGGAGACAGTTGTAACTCAGATCATTACCTGATCAAACTAAGCTAATGATGTCGTATGTCAACGACATATTCGATGAGGACCAGCCATCTACAAAATAATAAAAATAATTTGACATAAAAAGGCTCCAAATGGCGTCTGCGGCCAAACATTTCATGGAGACCCTGGCTCCCATCCTATCAGACGCAAGCTCTGGATGAAAGCAAAAGCTTCTGTTAAGACCGTGGCAGAACAGACGGTCGGACATCAAGCCCGGCGCAAAAGAAATGATTGGTTCGATGATGAGTGCCAAAATGCGTGAGACACAAACAATCAGGCGTACAAAGAATACGTAGGTAGGACAACCAAGACAAAGAGATAACACTATGAAAACCTCAGAAGAGTAGTGAGGAGAATAATTAGAATTAAGAAGAAGAATTGATGCAAGTCTAGCAAGCAGTAACACAAGACAAGCATACAAAGTAGTGAAAAGCCTGAAATGAGGTTATAAACCCAAAACCACGTACTATCGGGATGACATCGGCAATATCATCGCTATTGAGACCAAGATTGAGGGAAGATGGGCATCATGTTACAAGAACCTCCTTAACCCTCCGCAAATCCCAGAACATTGGAGCCTATAGATGTTTGCGGAGAGCTTCCATTACCCCCAAACTCTGATTGAAATTTTATTCACCACCAACCCCCAAAAGAATAATAAAGCGCCGGGTGTACGAGTAGGTGGGGTTCCAGTGAAGCTCATCAAATACGGTGGCAGTAGTGTTCATAAAGCTATTCACAAATTCATCCAGCATATTTGCCAACAAGAACATGTGTCGAAAGAATGGAGCCAATCAATTATATTCCCTATCCACAAACAAAGTGACAAACTACAGTGCCAAAATTATAGAGACATATCACTACTTTGTACGGCGTACTAAATATTTTCAAAGATCTTAGAAAATAAAATCGGATCATACACCAATAGTTTTATTGGCGAGGATAGAGATGGTTTTAGAGCAGGTAGATCGACAATAGACCAATTGTTCACAGTCAAGCAGGTACTTGAAAAATGCTGGGAGCTCAACATAGATGTACACCAAATTTTCGTTGAATTTAAGCAAGCATACGACAGAATTGATTGTAACGTACTGTACCCAATAATGCTTTGCTTAGGCATCAATAACCAACTCACCGATGCGTTTGACACAAATATCGGACTAAACTAGCGAGATGGGCTGGCCCCATCGGTATTTGATTTGGCTCTGGAATACGTCATAAGAAACTTACCTGTCAATACACGAGGCACATTACTATACAAGTCTAGCCAGATAGTATTTTGTCACGCTCATTAACAACTGCCAAAGAACTCTTCCTGAAACTCGACAGCGAACCAAAACTAGTAGGGCTACAAATCAAGGGAATAAAACGAAGCGAGGAAAATACCTCGAATACACAAAATATCACACTTGGCAAATCCTGTATCGAAAATGTGAGCAAAATTGTGTAGATACTTGGGCGCCAAAATAACGAGAACCGATAATGAAAGAGACGAAGTATGCCGAGGAATACAGCTCGCAAGGAAAATATTTTTTTCAGTTTTGACAATCTTGAAGACCAGCTCAATACAATGGAAAACAAAGCGTTAAGTATACAAATATTTATGTGATAAGACCTGTGTTATGCTATGGGCGTGAAACATGGACCCTCACCCAAGGGTCCTGACAGGCCCTGAGGCGAATAATTGGAGCGAAGCTAGATAGGGAATTCGATACAACCATGAGCTGTATGAAATGTTTGGCGAGCTGGAGGTCTCCAGGAATACCAGACTACTAGGCTCGCCACATGAATTGTATGGATGAACAACGGATATCCAAAAAGGTATGCCTTGGGAGAACTGAAGGGCAGAGACCAGTGGAAAAAACCGAGGAAACGCTGGTCTGACTTGAGCGATGAAGACAGTTTATCACTGCTCGGATGCCAAAATCGGAGAACGGACCGTTAAAGGCACTATTTGCAGGAAGTGAAGGCCCGAGAAAAGCTGTATTGCTACGAAGTAGAAGAAGGAATGCCAGAACCAAACTACTCTAACCCAAAACCGAATCAATCGACTCTAACTTAAAACGCAAAGCCAAACTATGACACCTCGTACCAAACCGCAACACTGAACCGACCATTTGCGGATTACCGAAGCCCTACTCACTTGGTGGCATACTCACCTTTCGGCTCGATTTCCTTTTGAAAGCGAATGGGCACTTACTGAAAAGGAAAAGTTAGCTCTGTTTAGTAATTCATGTCTGTTATTTTATTCTGCTTTCTTTATATTAAAATCTTAAATCGGTTTGCTTTATTGATGTTTGTACCTTCTAAAAAATATAATATGGTTTTAAATGATTGGGTTTCCTCTATGTCGTCTCTTATAGTTTTTCTAATATAAGTTTCTAAAAGAGTCGTATAATGATTTTCGCGAATAAATTTAAGAATTATTATGTAAGCAAAATAATTTCCGTTTTGGAAATTACTTAGTAGAAAAGATATTATACAAAAATATACTAAGCATAAAAGTGAATCAAAAAAAAATAACAGTTTTGTTTCTATTTCCAATATTATTTTGGTTTTGATGAATGTTGTTGACTGTATATAAACCGGGTCTATAGGAAATGTGGAATCACCTGCGCATGCTCGCCCAGTTCTTTCTGCAGAAAACATTGCTGTTGTTCGCGATAGTGTGGCAGAAGAGCGGTCAACCTCGACTCGTCGTCGTGCCCAACAGTTGAACAACTCATGAACATCACTGATGTGAATTTTGAATAAAGATTTGAATTTACACGCTTAAAAGGTTCAATTGACTCACGAGCTGAAGCATGCCGACCATTTAAAGCGTCGTCAATACGCCAAATGGTTGGTTGAACAGACAGAAGGGAATGGTGACTTTGCAAAGAAAATCATCTTCAGCGAAGAGGTACACTTTCACCTCAGTGGATTCGTTAACAAGCAGAATCGCCGCATTTGGGCAAATGAAAGTCCAGGAGTGATTGTTGAAAAGCCGATGCATCCACAAAGAGTGACTGTTTGGTCCGGTTTATTGGCTGGTGACACCATCGGGCCATATTTCTTCGAAAATGAGGACTGCCAAGCAGTTAACCTGAATAGTGTTTGCTATTGCGAGATGATAACGGACTTCCTGTGGCCAGAAATTGAGCCAACGAAACAATGGCTCTTTTGCACGAGAAATTCAATGGCCGTGTTATCTCACGTTGTGGCGATGTTAATTGGCCACCACGATCATGTTATTTGACACCGTTGGACTTCTTTCCCTGGGGATATTTAAAAGTAAAAGTGTACGTCAATAAGCCAAAAACAATTTAAGAGCTAAAGGATGAGATAAGTCAGCACATTAACGGCATTGAAATGTGGTCCATCGGATAGAAGTATACCGCCGTAGCCGTGGCGAACATTTTGGCGATATTTTGTTTCACACACAATTGTCATAGATCCTTCTATTATAATAAAAAATATTGACATAATTCTCTGATCACTATAAGTACAAAAACAAAGAATTCAAGTATTCAATAAAATTACTTACATCATAACTAGTAAGTATTAATTTAATTTAAGTATTGATTTAATTTAATTCATTATTCAAGGCCCATGCCTTTGACACAAAGTTTATGCTTTTCGTTAAACAATCCGCAGTATTTTCTGTTGTTGGGACGAATCTGATTGTAGCTGAGTTGTCGCTGACTTTACTGCGTATATAGTGGTGTCTAACATCAATGTGCTTCGTCTGATGCTGTCTCCTATTGCCTTTGAAATAGCGCTTTGGTTGTCACAGCATATGGGAATTCTTGCCATTTCGTTATAGAATTGCTCATAGAACGGTTTTAACCAGACAGCTTCTTACGTAGTTCTCGCCAAAGCCATGCTCGCAAACTCGGCTTCCGTGCTTGATAAGGCCACTGTTGCTTGTCTCCTGCTGCTCCATGAAATCGCGCCTCCTGCTAACTTAAATACATAGCCAGTACGGGATCGTTGCTTATCAACATCTGAGGCCCAGTCAGCATCACTAAGCCCATGTAAGGCTTCACCATCTGAATAACGATATCATATTTTGTAATTAATTTTTGATTTTAAATACCTAAATATCCTTTCCAGAACAGTCCAGTGTGCTTCGCCGAATTCCGTATAGAATCGGCTGACGTTGTTCACTGCGAACGCGATGTCAGGTCTTGAACCTTGTGACAGGCACAACAAGCTTTCTACAGCATCCTGATAGGGAGTTTTATCCATACCTTCCTTGTTTCCAATCATTATTTTTTTTTTGTGATAACCTTTGATTTGGGTCCCTGGGTGTTGACTGCGGTTTGCAGTCTTCCGTAGCGAAACGTGCCAAAATCTTTCCTGTATATGAGGATTGATCCACTGCGATACCATCATCTTTGAACGTAATGTTCAGACCAAGGCACTGCTTTCTTAATCCCATATCCTTCATGTGGAATGCATTGCTGAGTTCTAGCTTTAAGTTGTCGCGTACAGTTTCATTCCGCCAAAAAATGATAAAGTCATCCACGTAAATTGCGATTATTAGACTTTCATCCGCCGTAAAATATACACACGGGTCTAACTTTGAGTTAATCAAACCAAATGACTGCAATACAGCATCCAGTTTTTTGTTCCATTGTCTGCCACTTTGTTTTAATCCGTAGATTATGCCGAGAACTTAAATCAAGGACGTTTGTATCGTTTTGATGCCGAACATTGAAGAGGCCGAAACATTACCATCAGCTTATTGTGTAGACAATCAATTGGGCTCTATTTATTTCAACAATTTGGTTTTCGCCATACGTACGTCATCCCATCTCAGTCAAATATGTTAGGTTTCGGCTCGTTATCAAAAATTACGTTCTTCCAAAACCCTAAATCCTTTGAGACATATTCAGTAGCAGACTTCAGGTGGCTTTGTAGATTTTTGTTATTGATGAACGGCTTCATCCGTGCAACTCGGCCGTTGAAATTATAGTTTCTTAGTTTGCGATGTATAGTATCAGCATTGCATTTATTACCAATCCCAGTAAACACTTTAACTGACAATATAGGGGCCGATATCTTGGGGCTTTCCCTTATTTTCCGAACGATCTACATCGTTCATCAGATCAAGATTTCAGTTAGTGCATATCTACCCTTGTTTTCTCATTCGAATTGATGAGCTTAAATTAGCAATTTCGCTTACTTTGCGTTGAGATTCACCATTTTTAAATATTTTGTAATCAAGTTAAGTCTATTAGGCACAAAATCCACAAGTTTGAGGGTACTTAGTAATTTTCGTCCACTCCTCCAAACAGCCTTTTTTAATTGTTCCTTGTTGGAAATACTGTGTTTCCGAATATTATTTTCCAAAATTGCCCATAAATTTTCAATCACATTCAAATCTGGGCTCTGTGGGGGAGGAGCCAGAATTCGGGCAGTTCCAAACCAGCCAAGACTGCACAATTCCAGGCTTATGCTTGGGTTCGTTGTCTTGATAAATACGAAATGTAGCAGCACTCTGGAGCAAATTTTTGTATTTAAAACATTAAAGTACGAGTACATGGTTTTGTCCATGTTGCCTTCAATGAACTCCAAATTTCTAATCTCAGCTGCTGACATTCCGGACCAAACCATTGCGTTTTCGCCGCCATGCTTCACTGTAGCTTTTAAGTTTTCTTATTGTAGCTCAATATTAGGTTTCAGCCGCACGTGCCATCAGAGTCAAAAATATTAAAATGTTTGTTTTTGTTAGCGTACTCCTAAGTAAAGGCAAGTTGGCTCATCTGATTTTTTCTGCTTATGAATGGCTTTTTTCTAGCTACTCGACCATTGAAATTGTGGTCTCGAAGCACGCAATGGACAGTTTCTACCTAGTCCTTACACAGTATCTTCGTGACTAGTTTTGAAGCCGATAACTTAAGGTTCGCCTTGATTCTATGTACAATAAATCGTTCGTCGGACGAGTTGAACATTTTTTTAGGCGTGCTTCTGCCCTTATCTTCAATCTGACTTTTATGTACGAAGCTTTCAATGATGCGCTCCACTATGGTGGGAAACAAATTAACGATTTGAGGAATTTTCTACTGGGATTGACCGTTCTTGCAATGACTTATCACCAATTCTCGCTGCTAAATTGTCGTGCGTCCCATTTTTTCGAAAACCGCTTTTTGGCCTTTACACGGACAATATCACACTAAATGTTGATTGTCGCTAGTTGTGAGTTCTCCAAGGAAAGTATATGAAAAAACTCTCGTTCTATAGCGGGGTACGCTCGGGGTATCTTTATATGAACGCACCCTTAAACTTTTTTAATGAACTGTCAATGTCAAACCGTGAGCTAAAGTCAACATTTTTATCATGGTAAAGCTCACGAACCAGCAATCGGGCTCTGTCAAAGCTTGGAAAAAATGAAGAATTTCATCGAAAAATAATCTTCAGCGATGAAGTTCATTTCTGGCTCAATGGCTTTGTTAATAAGCAAAATACTCGTACACAGGTGTTATTCGTCAGCAACAAACCCACAGGTGCTTCTGGAGACACCGTTGCACCCGCAAAAAATTACTGTTTGGTGCGGCCGTATTTTTTCGTGGATGAAAATGACCGTCATGTTACCGTCAATGGAGCGGGCTATCGTGTTATGTTGGAAGATTATTTGTGGTCAGTATTGGATGAACTTGACATCAACGATATGTGGTTTCAACAAACCGGTATCGCTAGCCACACAGCACGCCTCACAATCGATTTATTGAAATTTATTTATTTATTGTTATGTCCTTAATGGAAAATCTTATATTTCATGCAGATGCTTGTCTCCACTAGTTAAGAAAATAAATTCTGGTACGCGTGTGGCTGAAAAAACAATTATGCAGCAGAAGCGTTTCTGCTGCATAATTGGTTTTATCAGCCTTACGCGTACCGGAATTTATTTTTTGTTTATTGTAATAAATAAGGATGCTATTCTGAACCTACATACTTTTCGTGATTTTATTAATTTTTAAGATAAAATGATCTCAAGTTTACAAATAGGACTCCATGACATAAGCTGTGAGCCACTGTATTTGAAGCAATACTTGCAGAGGTGATCTAAAAGGACGTCCCTTCAATGAATTTTCATTGACACGTTTTTATCCTAACTTGTAGTGTACCGAAATTTCGTTTAATATCCCGTCACGCTTCGGCCAGGTTTAAACCCCAAATAAACAATTTGAAGCTGCATTTGCCTTCTACCTTGGGAATCTATTTGCTCCATCATCCTCCAATGGAGGCGGAGCTGCAAAAACTCAATAATTGCACCGATTGCATGGTCAAACATGCAACGAAAATGTTTTCTTTTTAACTCGCATCAATGCCGTAATCAATCAGGGCCTAGACCAGACGACGCAACACCAACACCGTCAGCCAATTTCAATGTTGCACTTGAAATTAATCAGAGGTGCTCGTGATTTTTGACTGCACTCAGAATTCTTGCATCCACCAGGTGAATTGCATTATCCCACATCCTGCCGCACCACCTCCTCTCCCCCATCAAACTCGCAATCCACTATTCGGCAATCAAATGTGTGAAGTTAATTTCATACGAGCATGAGGGACGTACGTGTTCAAATTTAGCCTGTGGCTACTTGCAATTTATCTCTGGGAGGCATTGGAAGTGAATAAGAGTTAGAGTCGATAACATTGACCTGGAAACACACTGCACTTGAGCTAGATTCCTAGTGCCACCGTAGTGGTGTGTGCACTGCAAATAGATGCATGCTGCACTCGCTGTCATAGACATACACTAGACTATATGCTAGTCGCGCTGGTTGCATGGCTCCGCTGCCTGCACTATGGCTAGAGATAAACCCCAAAACGTTTGACGCGCACTGCCTCCCCTTTCGCGGTCCACCGCGTGATGGGAACGGAGCGAAACCAATGAAATGGTGTGTGCAGCGCATTCGCAAGACCTTGCTAACATTTCTCTAATTTGTTTTCTGTTGCTATGATCACGATGATGGGTGTAGAGTGCACGCTAAAAATTATTGGATGGTTTGAGATGATTGTTAAGCGGACATATTGGAATTCGATTCTACTGTACTTAAATCTGAATTTGACAAATTAGATTTGTGAAAGTCACAATTACTTGAAAAATTAAAGACCAATAAAGCATTAAAAATGAAATAAAAATCTGATTTCAAACATTTCGAAAAAGGATGAAATACTATAACATTACGTTAACTCGGTGTACATTCGCATACAGATCTACGATCAGTTTGAGTATTTTTATCTTTGCTTTTATTCCATCAAAATTTTGAGTAAACTGAATAAGCTGCTGTCGGAATGGTTTTTTACTCAATCTCTGATATGCAGATCTTAAAGTTGATAAACTCAAAAGGAAAGACTTGTGCATCAAATACTCAGCTTAGAAGTAAAAATATTTGCTGCATTATTACTCATATTGACTGCGTAGTACCTTCATTTTAGTAGCCCGTGTGTTAGAGTGCTCGACGCGTAAGCCAAAGCTCCCTGGTTCGAACCCCGGTGGTGGCAAAGAGATTTGTTCAGTTATGATATACATACTATAACAAAGTCGAAGGGCAAACATTTTTCAAGTATTATTACGCTTGAATAGAAACCTTTCTTATATTAGAATATTGAGCTTAGGCAATGTCCAAATTTCCAAAAAAAATCCTCAACATATTTGGAGACATCGGTATAAACCATTCTCTTAAGTTACCTTAGTTTTTTTGTTCATTAATTTTTAAAACGATTTGCCCCATAAATGTGATGCTCATTTTTCTGTTAAAGGGAACCGAAAATCCATTCTATGAAACTAATTATACGACCACTTTTATGCATCAAAATATTGTTTGATCTTGCGGAATGCAAGGAAGAATATTTTGCTCCTGATATCCAACGCGATAATGAATACGATGATTAATATTGATAAAATATAAGTGATATAATCCTTGTCTCACCATATTCTATATAGCTATTTGATATACATGGTCTAGCCAGGCTACAGTATTTAAATAGAGGCAAGTGTGTTGTGATCTAAGTAGAAGTCATCTATTAAAAAAAGTTATTTTGATTATTATTTTGCCTTATTCACCACATTAAAAATTTCAAAAAACAATATAAATTTAAAGCAAATATTTAGAAATGAAGCTGGAAAAATTTAAAGTTTGAAGACTTCATTTGGCACTGAAGGTATCATCATTGGTCAATATGTTGCTCTTATGGCTTTATGGACACGAAATTGCAATGTCGATGGCGGAGTGGGCAGGGGAATTGGAAGAACATGAAAAAATTGTGTGCCTTCCCCCCTCGCGATCGGACACCTGTTGAGCGAAAAATCTAAAAAAAAAAATATAGACTAATACCTTGTCACGGCTTACAAGGATCTCTAGCACTCCGGCGTCAACATCAAGCAAATATGACACGTTTTTATAGACCACTCTACAAGGTGAAGAGCTGGTACGAATTATTGTAATTCTATATCTAGTAAACTTAAAAATAGTGAGGATAGTTAAGTAAGTAAAATAAACTTCTGCTCAAAAACTTAAGAGTTAAGTAGGACCAGGATGACGGTAGGAAATAATCGATACCTCGCCACTGGAATGCATAATCGCATAACACTTATCTAACCGGGATCGCCGCCGCGGCTTTATTCGACGAAGTTTTCCAATTTCGACGTTAAAAAGTGCCCTTTGAAACAACTTTCTACGAGTATGCGGCAGTTTAACCATTCCCACGGAAATTTTTGGTTGAAGAATGCATGCGGATAGAAAAGAACGGCAAAAGGGACCCACGTAAATTGGCTGACCTCATCTGAACGTGAAATTGAAAATCGAAGTACCAATGATACATTCGATACACGGACAAGATCGAGCAATGACCTGCCAAAGTAATGTTGAATGATCTTTAAAGGCTTCAACTATCAGTTGGTGTGTTTCATATAATAAAATATGATTGTGCTGGACGTTGGCCCCAGGTAGTGGATGAATGGAGAATGATTGGATTGAAAGTTCCGCCACATTGTACCAATTGGTTAAGATTTACGAGTACCAAAAAAAAACTGAAGAACGAACACAATTAATTGACACAATGAACCTTCATTTACCGCTTAATTATTATTTATCGATGAGTTTGATAAACAAACCATCGGGTCAAAATAATCTGTTGCAAAAACAAATTTTGAAATTTTACTATGCCTCTACACAGCACCCATTCCCTCTAGAGCCAACAGTAAAATAAATGTTTTTCAAATGAATCGAACTTCGTCGCCAAATTACTCATCGTGAAGCACCCGAAATCGTTCATCTAATATTCAAACGCTCGACTCAGCGATGCTAATCTGCTTGTGAACTTGGAGGTGGCGATAGCCTTAGAAATATTCCCATCATCTCAGAGTAAAACTTCTACACATATTGAACCACAAATTCAAGAGATTGCTAAAGAGCCACTGAAAATTACTAGGGAAACTGAATGCGAAGATGTAACGACTATTATGCAAGAAGATAATTTGCGCATTTTCTGTCCATTTGCATTTCCCACTGTAGTTAATACTTATCAAACAAACCAAGACAAACTTAAATTCGTTTTCATTTAGAAGCTTCTGCGCGAAAACGTTTGGCCGCTGAATGATGGTTTGTACCATTACTAAAGTTGAAGGTTGAGCAGCGGTGACGATGGCAGTATAACCTTGAACTCGATCTTCACCGTTGCGGAAAAACGTATATAAGGGCGAGCGACGGCGGAAGCTCTCTCTCACTCTCTTTTATCTTTGGTGATCGGAGTCAACTAAGTGGAGGAAGACACCTCGCGTGCCAGTATTAACGAACATTAACTATTGTGCGTGCATTACGGAGGCAGCGTGGGAAAGAATTAGCGTATCGCCAGCGGCTGGATGGCATTTATTGTGTGTGCGTTACGGCTGGATCAAGAATTGCAAAGCGAATCAACCCGATTTCCCGTCGGAAGAGGGCCCTAAACTTCTCAACTGTAGGATTGTTAGGATTGTAAGTAATGCTGAATTATAAAAGACTGATTGGCATTTGAGGAATTGGATTCTTTTATTTTGATTTATATATTGATATCGTGTGATTTGGAAGTTTGTTCCACAGAGTGGCAACCGGTGCAATTACTCTTTGAGTGGTCGCCCGACTTACCGCGTTAAAAAAACGAAACAGGAATGCTGGGATCCTCCAGGGGTAAGTAGTAGTAGTCTTTCGGGTACTGGAATCCTCCGATTGAAGTGAATAGTAGTTTCGGATCCTTCGATTCCTTCTTATTTTATACGTAAAGTGCCTTAAGTTCTCTTTGATGCCACAGGAAATTCAGGCTCCGTGCGCGGTAAGGTGGTACGCTCCGGGGTGCTCTAGCTCGTCAGTGGCTCCGGGGATAAATTAAGGGTTGACGAGTGGCGTCAAACCTGCCCCGTCTCCACGGGTTAGCCGGGACCCCAAGGCCCCGCCGGAACGCCCAATTCAAGTTTAACAATCATCGCAATTGTATCCGAGTACAACCCCCAGGGCGGAACTGATCTGGTAATTCAAAGGGGTGCAACTGCTATCGTTGGGTTGTCGTCACCGATTCCAGTGAAGCCGACGGGGACTGGCGTTCCCGGGGTACCCGAATCGCTTAGTAAAAATACTAGGATTGAAACTGGATCCGAAACATAGTGGCTTTGTGATTGTTCGATAACAAGATCAACTCATTGCTGCGAACCTCAACCCTGGAGGTTTATTCAGGTACCACGGGCAGCTGATGAGCCTCCATCATAAAGATGGTCAGCTGATTGGTTGCGGCCCTTCGGGGAGTTTCGTGGTGGCTTGTGGTGCAAACAAAGGTTGGCGTTAACCTTATAGCGTCAGATACAGCTGGGTCTCGGATCTACCAGTATCAAAGTTGAGAGTTTCCTCAATGTACACTGGTACCGAACTTGGGGGCGAATGATTGGCGCTTAAACCAATCGCTGTCTAATGGTGACCGTGAGATTAGGCCTATAACAGGCAGGTGCTCACGTTAATCAAAACGACACATGTATCCGAGTACAATTGTAATAATTGCATATTTGGGAATTGGGATCGTCATGAGATCTGACGAATACAAGAAATAAAACGTAATAACCTGAGAAGCTGAAATTCACTAAACGATGTTAGCAATGGTATGATTTATCAATTTTATATTTTATTGCAAAAAATTGCAAGAGTATCCTTCAATACAACGAAATTTTATATCCACATGGATACTTATAAGGCTAATCAACCATAAAAATTCCAGAAAAATCGGATAGTACTAACGAAGTTATTATGGCTTCGATGTTGCTGTATTACAACAGCAACAATACATGACTATGGAGCAATATGCTCCGCCATTAGAATTTGCATGAAAATTTCAGGGATGTCTTTCATGACATCTTTGAAAATCTGTTCAACGAGAAATATTAGTAATTGTAAAACGGAATGGTGGCCGTGCTAAATGCGAATATTGAGTTATTGGCGCTACGGGCTTTTTACTCTTGATAAAAACGTACATTTTAAAGTTGACAAAATCATCGTGATGGATTCCTCTGAGTACAAGAGTAACAAATACCTTAGAAGCTGAAATTCACTCAACTTTGCTAATAATAGTAGAATTTGTAAATGTAGCATTTTACCAGTGAGTTCATATGGGTACCATTAAATTTATAATTAAGTAGTGCTACGAAAGTTTCTTATAATCTGGAAGTTTCACTAAAGTTAAATCGCATTTACGGTAGTAACAGCCATTTGAAAGTTCTCCGAATTCAACAAAACCAATGTACGTTTTTTTACCATTCGGCCTTTCTATAGAACCAGCCACTACATTCTGAATTGAATCATTCATTCTTAATGGTTATGAGTGATATTACAGCACAATGGTGGCAGTTTAAAATGGAGTAACAATGGTTTTTCTTTTGAAGCGAGTATGTATTTGTTATAGATGTCGTTCAAGCTTTTCTTAAGTTTATTGATTATTAGTATCTGCATATTGTAGATTAAGTATAAAACCCGTCTGATGCAAGTGCCGTTCTATCCACTCAATTTCTTATGCATCATATGCTTTTTCTTCATCTGGAACATAGTCAGAAACTTCATCTTCTTCTAAGAATTCAACCGCTAAGTCCAGAATATCTCCATTTTGTGCTTAGTCATTTGCAATGGCTGCAAAAAATCTCTGAAAATTTCTAGATTTCGAACACAGGCAGTGTTTGTAAACTGTATCTACCTCACCGTACACAATTTCGCCTCCATTTCAAACACAAAAACACCACAATTGGGCTCAAATTTGTTTTGCGTGCCAAAGAAATAAAGTTCATAAACAAATAAAACCTCAGTATGAACAAATTCTTATGCCCCCAAAAATATTCCAGTATATACATTTAGACACTGTAGGCCCACTATCTCCATCAAAAAATTTAATGCTTTTGCTTACAATTATAGATAGACTTTCCCGACGGCCAGAATGCTACCCATTAAAAAATATATCTCCCAATACATTTGCGGCAACTTCAGTACGAGAGTGTATTTCAAGATTTCTAGTAACATTGTAGGTAACTACAGATCAGAGTTCATAATTCGAGTCCAAATTGTTTACAGAATTAAGGCATTTATTAGGTTCACAACACATTCATACTTCAACATACCATTCCCAATCGAATGGCAGGATTGAACGTTCCCATAGAACTCAGAAAATGCCCATAAGAACAAAGAATAATAAAAACTGGTATGAACAATTACCATTAATTTTA
This sequence comes from Odontomyia ornata, assembly GCA_963969285.1. Taxonomy (NCBI): domain Eukaryota; kingdom Metazoa; phylum Arthropoda; class Insecta; order Diptera; family Stratiomyidae; genus Odontomyia; species Odontomyia ornata. Next base: position 153,531,879 of record OZ017741.1, on the reverse strand, counting down.
TTCGCCATTCGATCCACTTGGAAAGAATGCATACAGCCTACTCCAGCAGAGATGCTGTATGGAGAAAATATTCAAGTACCATCAGATTTTTTTATTAATTACAGTGATAAAACTCAATTAAAATCAGAATTTATAATAACGCTAAAAAATTACATTCAAAATTTAGTGTTAAATGAAACGAAAGTATAGACGGTCTCAAGCCTTGTTGCCCCAACCCTCAGCTTCCATGATTCCTCATCCTGAACCCCGCAATTAAATGTTCGTAACTGTTGTCGAGGTTGCACATTGATTTAACTGGTTCCCAAATAATGGAACATTAAATGGCGAAAAATGCCAAGAACTATAAATACATCTACAGCACTGCTGCTAAATCCTACTTACACCTCCCTTATGGGGGGCGTAAGAGGGTGAAGACGAGTCTTGCGCGCCTGATAACGGAATCGAGGTAATAACCATGCAGCAGGAATGAAGGTTGGGTGATGGACTAACTTCCCGTCCCTGGAAAACCTTAAAATGTTGCGAAACCTGCACAAGGGCCCCGGAATGAATTGCCCTCACGGCAACAACCTCGCAAACGGAAAAAAGGCTATGGCATTGGATCCTGGAATGCCAGATCACTGAATTGCCCTGGTGCTTCTAATGACCTTTTACCATAGTATTAAAAATACTGGCAATCCAGGAAACGAACTGGACCGGAAATGATATTGAAGATATGGATCACACACAATATTCAAAAGTGGGAAGCCTACTGGAAAAGAGAATTTGGAGTAGCCTTCATTGCGGATAGAGAGTTCAAATCGCACGCTATTGATTTTAAGGCAGTTAATGAACGGTTTTGTGTGATCCGTATAAAAGCGAAATTCTTCAAAATCTGCTTGATAAATGTACATGTCACGACCGAAGAATAAGACGGAGAAACGAAGCAAACGTTCCACAATCACCTAGAAAAACTAGTCAACTCATTGCTTGCATACGTCACAAAAATTGTTCTGGGTGCTTTCAACGCTAAGGCTGGCAATGAACTATCTCATCAGGGGACGACTTGACGATATAACCTCCACGGTGAAACAAATGGCAACGGCCAGCACCTGATCGGCTTGGCATGTAGCAGTTCGACTTACTTCCCACATCGACGCATACATAAAATTAACCTGGGTATCACATACAAACCAGATCGATCATGTTCTGATCTAACAACGTTGAGCCCTGAGCATATTTGTCGTCCGTACATACCGAGGAGCCAATTGTAACTCAAATCACTACTTGATCAAATTAATCTATAGATGTCGTACGTCGAAAGCGGGTTCACCGAAGACCAGTCCGCTACAAAAATTTGACATCGAAAGGCTCCAAACGGCGACTGTTGCAAACATTTCACGAAGATTCTCGATAAACAGCTGGATCCCATCTTATCCGACGCATCGTTGAAAACAAGCAACGAGCTGTGAAGGGAAGTGAAAGCAGCTGGCAGGAAAGATGATCAGACATCAAGCCCGGTGCAACAGGAATGATTGGTTCGATGATGAGTGCCAGAATGCGTTAGACAAAAAAGAATCAGGCGTACAAAGATTACGTAGGTAGGAAAACCTGCTGAAAGCAAGAATAAAGAAGGATTGGCGTCATATTTCAAGAACCCCTTTAATCCTCCGCAGCTTCCACAGGCCCAATCAACTCTGGATGAAGTTTGTTCCGCCATCAAACCCAAGAGAATAATAAAGCGCCGGGCATCGATGGGATTCCAGTAAAGCCCATCAAATATGGTGCAGCAGTGTTCATAAATCTATTCACAAATTCCTCCAGCACATTTGGCAACAAGAACAGATGCCGAAAGAGTGGACCCAATCAATTAAAAGTGACAAGCTACAGTGCGAAAACTATCGAGGCATATCACTACTTTGTACGGCGAACAAAGTATTTTCAAAAATCTTAGCAAGTAAAATCGGATCATACGCCAACAGTATTATTTGGGAGTATCAAGGCGGTTTTAGTGCAGGTAGATTGACAATATGCCAATTTTTCACAGTCAAGTAGGTACTTGAGAAATGTTGGGAGTTCAACATAGACGTACATCAAATTTTCGCTGACTTCAAGCAAGCATATGACAGTATTGACCGTAACGTACTGTACCAAATAATGCTTTGCTTTGGCATCCCAGTCAAATTAGTCCGTCTTACCAAAATGACAATGACGTCGACGACCTCCCAAGTCCGCATCAATAACCAACTCACCGATGCCTTTGACAAAAATATCGGACTAAAGTAGCGAGATGGGCTGGCCCCGTTGCTATTCAATTTGGCTCTGGAGTACGTCATAAGGAAGCTACCTATCGATACACGAAGTACATTCGTATACAAGAAGAGCTAAGTAGTGACCTATGTGGACGACATCTATATTTTCTCACGGTCATTAACAACTGCCAAAGAACTCTTCCTGAAATTCGACATCGAAGCAAAACTTGTAGTGCTACAAATCAATGAAAATAAAACAAAGATCATGACGCAGTCGAGGAAAAATACCTCAGATACACAAAATATCACACTTGGCGAATACAGTATCCAAAATGTGAGCGAATTTGTGTATTTAGGCGCTAAAATAACGAGAACCGCTAATGAAAGAAACGAAATACGCCGTAGAATACAGCTCGCGAATAAAACATTTTATTCAGTTTTGACGATCTTACAGACCAGCTGCATACACAGGAAAAAAAGCTCCAAGTATAAAAATCTGTAATAAGGCCTGTGCTATGCTATGAGTGTGAAACGTTGACCCTAACCCAAGCAAGGCCCAATGCTGGCAAGACCTCGTGGACGATGTAAATAGGGATCCGTGGGGCCTAGGTTACAAGCTGGTCATGCGAAAACTTGGTGCTCAACGGAAGCCCTGCACTATTCCCCACGCACCCTGTCCGTGCCGACTCAGCTCATGCACAAACACCATTAGAATGCTCACCTTTAACAATTATGGAACTGGAGCAGGCAATTCTATCCATGAAAGCAAGGAAGGCACCGGGACCAGATGGCGTTCCTGCTGAGGTTTTGCAGCTTGTCTACAAGCTTTGTCCTGACTTGTTGCTCAGTATGTTCAACGCTTGCCTTTACGAAGGTGTATTTCCGGAACGCTGGAAAGTGGCGAGGCTCGTACTGATCAGCAAGGGGAAGGGAAATTCCGAGTTGGCGTCTGCATACCGCCCGCTATGCATGCTAGACACGGCTGGGAAAGTGCTCGAGAAACTCATCAAGGGAAGACTAACTGACGCGGTCCGTTCTGCCGGGGACCTATCTCCACAGAAATATGGTTTTAGAGCAGGTCGCTCCACTATTGACGCGATAGCGGAAGTAGTGAGCGCGGTCCAGAGAGCGAAGGCTCACTGTCAGTCAAACAAAAGGGTTGTGTTGCTCGTGACGCTTGACGTCAGAAACGCCTTCAATTCCGCCAGATGGGAGGATATTCTGGAAGCACTGGAAAACTCTTTTCAAGTTCCAGAATATCTGATGCGGATTTTGAAGAACTACCTGACAGATCGGAGCCTGCTCTATGAGACGAAGGAGGGTCGGCGGAGGATGGAAGTTACATCGGGTGTTGCACAAGGCTCCATCCTTGGCCCAGACCTGTGGAACATCACGTACGACGGGCTACTGAGAATCGAGCTGCCGGATGAGTCGCGCATGATCGGCTATGCAGATGATGTCGCGGCGCTAGTTGCGGGACGCACTGTTGAACAAGCGCAACTCAGACTGGGTATGCTAATGCGCCGAGTGAGGGACTGGATGACTGCTCGTGGGTTCAGCCTAGCTTTGGAGAAAACCGAAGTAGTCATCTTAACAAAGAAGAGAATCCCTAGAGTAAGGATGATCAACATTGGGGAAGCACTCGTTGAGACTAAACTAGCAGTGAAGTACCTGGGCATTTTGATCGACTCGAAGATGCGTTTCTCCGAGCAAATCAGGGCAATAGCTGACAAGGCTGCAGCGAGTGTTTCGGCTCTCAGCCGATTAATGGCCAACATAGGGGGTCCCACCTCATCAAGAAGGAGATTTCTGATGAGTGCAGTACAATCTGTGCTGTTGTACGGATCGGAAATATGGTGTGAGGCTCTCAACAAGGAGCTGTATCGAAAGCGCTTGGCACAGGTGCAGCGACGAGGAGCGCCGCGGATTGCATCTGCATATCGACTGTCTCGGAGTCGGCAGTGCTGGTCATCGCAGGAGTGATACCCATTGCCCTCCTTGTCAAGGAGCGCCGCAGAATCTACCTGCGGAGGAACGAATGCGACAGAGATGCTGTCACCCACGAAGAATGAGAACGCTCACTCAGTGATTGGCAACAGTCCTGGGTGAGCGATACAAAAGGTAGGTGGACCGCACGCCTTATTGGTGACCTGAGGCCGTGGCTCAATCGAAGGCATGGTGAGACTGACTTCTATCTAACTCATCTACTGAGTGGACATGGATACTTTCGGTCTTACCTGCACAAGATTGGTAAGTCACGGTCTCCTGACTGCATATTCTGTGCTGGAGAGGTCGATGATGCCTACTACACATTTTTTGTATGCAAGAGGTGGGAAAGGCAGCGCGGTGACCTCATTGAAGAAATGGGAGATCTCTCTCCGGATGAACTCACTGGAGAGATGCTCACATCCGTTGACAAATGGAACTGTGTGGCACATTACGCTCGGGCAGTCCTTAAGATAAAAAGGAACATATTTGAGCGCCTGGAGGCGTCCAGGGCGGAGGGGTCTCTTTTCTAGAAATCCCTCTCCCTTCCTCTCCTTCCGCTGGAAAAGGGATCCCTGTAGCCCGGTGGCGCCTAAACACGTAGAGAAATGAGGCTTAGCCCGAAGTAATGTGTCAAACGGTTCCAGGCTAGGTTCTCAGATTGACAGGGGAGGTGTTTAGTGGGTAGTCCAAGGGTATCCTCCATGGGAGTCTCACACTGCCAGACTAGGCGGGCGTAAATGCCTTCACCTCCCTACCATAAAAAAACAAAAACCCAAGCATTCGCAAATGCAGGGCTTTCCAATAAGAGGTGTTATTTTGATATTAACCGAAAAATGCCATTTTAAGGGTTTTGTACTTAAGTCTAAAACCCTATTGCAATCACGACCTGTGTCCGTCTGTATGTCACAGCACTTTTTCTCCGAAACTATAGAGGCTACAGCCATGAAACTCAGAAGGGGTGACTTCTTGAAAGTTCAAGGGTGGAAAAATTGATCAAAGGGGTTTAAGGGGGGTCTCCCCTCCCCATATAGGGAGGTGACCCCTTAAAAACAAATTTTCACCATTGGTAGTCGAGTAGGGTGTCATTGGAAAGGTCTCGATGAGATCTGTTCAAAACAAGTCTTCAAATTGCCTTATGAGCACCAAGGAGGAGGGGAAGGGAAATATACGAACTTTTCGCGTACCACCCCTCGCGATTGAACACCTTCCAACCGAAACATCTGAAAAAAATGACGAATATAGACTTTAATGAGTACAACAACAACAAATACATAAGAAGTCGAAATTCACTCATCTTTGTTAGTAATAGTATGATTTAACGATTTTATGTTTTCTTGAATAAAATCTAAACGCTACCCTTAAATTCAATAAAAACAGATGACTATTTATAGGATTAATCTTTTCTGAAAGTTTCACAAAAATCGAATTGTATTTAACGAAGTTATAGCGATTTGAATTTTCCTGTATTATTATGGAACAATATGCCCTGTATTACTATGGAAACATATGGCTATGGACCCATTTGCGCTTTTTACCGACTTAGACACTACAGCTTTGCTAGGATATGCACGAAAATTTCAGGAATGATAGGTATCATGAAGATGAGTACATACAATTGAAACAAGTTGAAGAGGCAGGAGAGAGCTCCTAGCAAAAGGGCTTTGTAACCATTGTAGGATTCGAAAAAATAGTCCATGAATCTATGATTACAGTACAGAGGAGTGGCCCCTGAAAAAAATTTCATGAAAGGTAGTGAGTATCAACTGAAAGTTCTCTATGAAAGCTTTTCAAAACAGTTCTTAAACTAAATGTTTTTGCTTCAGTGGGGGCACAGGGGAGGAAATATATGAAAAATTTTTTTCCTCCCTCGCAAATGGACACCCGTGATCTAAAAAATCTGAAAAAATTATCAAGGGAGATATTTATGGGTATAACTATAACAAATACTTCAGAAGTCAAAATGCTTTCAACTTTTTTAATAAAAGTATGATCCTCGAACATGACATGTTTCTTGATTTTATTCGTTGCTGGTTACTGCATTTTGTAAGTTGAGTACAAAACCCTTCTGACATGAGCATAGGTCTGTCTACCCAACTTGTTTGATATGAATCATCGATTGTTTATTTCATTATAAAGAGGAAGGTATGCCGTTAATAGTGGAAAATAACATCAGGCAAATGAGTATCACGACCACGCTTACAGAACCATATCCTCTTCATGAAATTTTCCATAACCAAATTGTAAAGTGGCTGCCCTATGTCCTCGATAGCCTCACGAATTCCATCTTTGAGGTCTTGAATCGACGCTGGGCTATTGGCGTAGACCTTCTCTTTCACGTGGCCCCAAAGAAAGAAGTCGCAAGGTGTTAAATCACAAGATCTCGGTGGCCAATTGTGATCACCGCTTCGAGAGATAACACGATCCGGAAACTCTTCCCGTAAAAGATCAATGGTTTCGTTGCTTGTGTGGCACATAGCGCCGTCTTGTTGAAAGTAAACGTTGTCCAGGCCAATATCATCCAATTCCAAGCCATAATAATCATTAATCATCTCTCGATAGCGCAATTCATTCACCGTAATTGTTGCTCCAGCCTCATTTTCGAAAAAGAAAGGTCCAGTAACTCCGCCGAATCATAAACCGCACCAAGTAGTCACACGTCGAGAGTAGAAAGGCTTTTCAACAATAACTCTTGGGTTTTCCGAGCCCCAGATGCGACAATTTTGCTTGTTGACGAAGCCACCGAGGTGGAAATGGGCCTTATCACTCAAGATGATTTTTCTATGGAATCCCGAAACATTTTTATGCATTTCAAGGACCCAATCAGCAAAGACACGATGTTGTTGATGATCGACCGACTTGAGTTCTTGTGTTAACTAAACTTTATAAGCCTTAAGACCCAACATTCATGCAAAATACGGTGTAATGACTTGTGAAATGCCTAATTCCAAAGGACGATGAGGAATGGACAAACCTGGGTTTTCTTCAACACTTTTGGCTTTGATATTCTCGGCTGTTCTTGAGTGACGTACACGGGTTTTATTCTCCACATCACTAAGTTGTCCCAACAGCTCTAACTTTTCCACCAATTTCTGTATTGCGGTCCGTCAAGGTGCTTCACGACGACCCAAAAATGTTCGAGTGTTAAGAACCGTCTCTGCCAAATTTTCACCATTTTTCTAGTGAATTTTAATAATTTCAATGCGTTGTTGAAGCGTGTATCGTTCCATTTTTATTAATGTCGCAGTTTCTACTTGTCAAATGTCAAAAAATGACAGCTTCAAAAGTGACATCTACCGAAATAGTGGGCTATTCAAACTAATACCTCTTATTGGAAAACCCTTTATATTGAACACCTTTTGAGCGACGGGTCCTGAGGCTAATAATCGGAGCGAAGCTTGACGGGGACCAATGGTGAATTCTATACAACCATGAGGTGTATGAAATTTTTGACGAACGGAGGTCTCAATGGTGTCAAGACTGCGGAAGCTGCAATGGGCTGAACACATGAATCGTATGGATGAACAATGGACACCCAAGAAGGTGTTCGTAGGGAGAACTGAAGGCGGAGGCCAGTGGAGAAGCCGAGAAAACACTGGTCTGACTCGGTCGACGAAGACAGTTCATCGCTGCTCGGATCTCGCTATTCGAGGACGCGGTCAATGGATCGAGACAGTTCGAGGCACTATTTGCAGGAAGCGAAATCCCGAAAGGTGCTGTAGTGCTACGAAGAAGAAGAAGATTAAGTTTTCAGCGCGGTTGTTTTGGCACTGCTATGAACCAAAACAGAGGAAGAAATACCACTTTCAAATGTACGTGGAGCCGACTTGGAAGCCACTACTCTTGATTCATAGTGCAGAGTTTCGGACTAGATACCAATAGACGTTGGAATTGGATCTCTGTATGAGAGCCACCATGGTTGTACTAGGACGCAGATGATTAGTTAATCCGGAGCCATTCCCTATCCAAATTTCACTCTGCGGCTACTGCGTCACAATATGACTAGGTCCGGAATACAAAAATCATCAGCCCAGTACGTAGATGATAATCGAGATTCAGCGAATAGTGAATAGACGAGAGCTAGATCGTTTCAATTGATATTTCCGATGATGCCGGAGGAGAGTCAACGCAATGCGGCGTTGTTTCTCCTCTAGCCTCACCAAAGCATCACATCGAGTTTCAAACCATCTTCGATCCTAGAACCAGCTGAAGTTACAATTAGGGTAAAATCAGCGTTTGTCTTAGAATTATGTTTACCTCCACCAAATATAGCATAATTATCCATTGAAACTGCGATGCAATTTAGGAAGCTGTCAAGTGAAAGACACTAGGAGGCTTATGGTAAGGACTTTTGCTCACCCATGCGGTAGCTGCTAAGCATAAAATATAAACCAAAACTTTCGTTTAAAGACTTTTATAAAAAAGTCAAAAATAATCGTGTTTCTCAGTGAGCCTATGTCATCCGAAAAATATAACCTCGGACCAGCTGAGGATCAAAGTAGATAATACTTGGCGCTCTCAATTTTTAAGGGGATTTTTTATCTTTAAAAGTTTTGATGAGATTGTTTTGGAATGTTGAATTTATATCTTAAAATGTAATTTCACACTTCATAACAAGTAAGTCTTCACCCTATCTGTACCCTCTCAGAATGAAAAAAGTCCCGGAATTAGGAAAAATTTTCTAATTTCGGGTGAGATAAAATAAGCGAATAAGTTTGACTATTTATGAAACCTTATTGTCATTTTTAAAGAATTTAGCAAAAAAATTATTAATAATAATAGGTAATGTTATAAAACGTAGAAATACTTTCTTCTCCTACTGTGCATAGTAAACCAGGAGTAATTTCTCTCAACATCAAAGCGAATCGGTGGAAGTTAGCTTTCAAACTATTATTTTGTGTTGCAATCCGTGGGTACGGTGTAGTACAGAAGACCAAACGCTCGAAACGATGATGGCATCAGCGCATTATAGCGAAGACAAATGCATTCATGCCCGTGTGGGGAAGGAGTGGAGCTGCAACCCATTCACAAGAGGGTGGCTGAGAATGAGTCCGCTGCATGTAATGGTGACCTTAGAACTAGACTAGTTACGGTTGCAGGTCGCTCTAAAAAGCGAAATTGGAGGTAGGACACGATTTTTGCATATTTCAAAGTGGGGCAACATCATAATCGATTCTAGTATGTGGTGCTAGTTGTTACTGCAGCAGAAGCACCGCCAGCAGCAACTAATCCCCGCGCAAGGGGGGTAAGCCTTCAAGACGTGAGCTTGAAATTTCAGCTATAAGAATTCAATCGATAGAATGCACGTACTATTTACTGTGCTAGAGGCTTTGTATGCGTCTTCGAATTTCTCCCTCGGGGGGAGACTCCGCTACACCTTGCGGGGCAGCTAGTCATGCCGTTCGGAGAGGTGCACTAGCAGCAGCAACAACTATGTTTACAGCTTTGTAAGCAAACGTGCCATAACTAGAAGGAAATTGGGTCAGGGCGACTCGAGTCATTCGAGCAGCTTCTGAACAAAGATAAGAAAGTGGAATGTGTACGTAGAGCAGAGTAAGCACTGTACCAAGAATAATGTATTAAGTGGCTAATATCATCATCAGCAACGGCAACATCACACCCGACCCGCTCGCATGCACGTATGTGAGCTTGCACGTTGGCGAGACGCAGAACGCAAGAACACTAAGAATTTACGTATTCATATCAAATTTCCAACACTTTCAGGGATTTTCATTTAATAATAAAGATAATAAAAGCAATGATAGCGTGCCGTGGATGTTGAAAGAGTTGAAATTGAAATACGTCCTTGGGGCGAGGATTAAAGCGACTGAATTTTGCGTAGGGACTATTTATCGGAGCTGGGTGTGTTTGCGTTGGACGGAATATTTCAATCCATTTCAAGAATCACTCTATTATTAAACAAAGGCTTATTTCTTAATTTTGTATGTTTCAAATTATCCGCGAATCAGATTTTGTGCATTGCGTTCTAGGGAAATTATCCTTAAGAGTCGGGAGGAAAGCAAAGGGCTAGCCAGCAGACAAGTGGGGGATTTGTGCAACTTTTTATTAAAAATACTTTCATCTTACTATTAAATCTGTTAGTCTTTTTGGTTATCTTTGTCGATTTAAATTCAATTGTTTGTTTTTGCCGTTCCATGTCTGAGTCTTTCAATGGTATTGCAAAATCGTATCAAATTATTCTAAGTATGCAGTCAAAATATACTCTAACTTACACTTGATATCAACCAAAATGATAACGAAGACAAATAAAAAGTGTCCAATTCAGCTTTTATCAGACAATTCCACGGGGAAATCTAATTACCTGAAATTAGTAACCATTCATCAAAGTGTTACGTACACGCAGATTCTCCACGAAAAGTGGACAACGGCGCGGCAATTGCGCCGTCAGGCTATCACCAGTCGTTTAAAATACACTTAAAAAAGAAAATACTAATAAAGAAAACACCATGACGACAAGCTAACTAGATTATGCAACGATTCGTGCGCCAACAACTCAACCCATAACGCCTCCATCATCTATCTATTGAAACCAAACCGTCGATTCTCGGCGCGCTCCGCCACCCCCTGGCCGAAAGCTCACATAGTCCCTAGCAGTTGGAGCGCGCGCCCATGCTAACCCAAGCACGAAGCCAAACGAGAGTGAAAATTGGCCAAGTGCAGTAGGCCATAGAGCTGAAAAGTGGGTCAACCACATCCAAAGCTTTGCGTTGCGATATGAATGCGCGATATTCAAACGAAAACGAAAAACAGCGCGAAATACAACAGAAATGTCTCTACTACTAAATTCCTCCGCTCGTCTGCGACCTCTCCCCAATTGCGGTATTTGCTAGCGAACCTAGCTTCGCGCTAGCATCATAGACTCGCTTGCATACAGACTAGCCAGGCGCTAGTGGGGAGCAAAAGCTAAAGGCCATGCGTGTCAGCCAGTCTCGGCAGAGGAGCCAGGGGGTGTCGCTGAATAAACAAAATTTGATGGAGGCAATTGCGATAGCAGAAAGTGACGTAGCCAGCTAGCTAGCGAGCTAGTCAGTTGAGCGGGCTTTTCCATGTCGAAACGAAATGAAATCGAAAGTCCCTCGCCCCTGCCCCACTGGCGGCAGGTATTGCTCACCTGGTGGTACTACTCCAACAAACACTAGTGGTGCTAGATGGCTCTCTTGCGGTTCGCGGTTCAAAAGATAGAAAAGCGCGCCAAGAGAGGCGTGAACATGTGTGGGTGGACAAATGAAAAGCGAAAGCGTTTTGTTTCTTGTTTCGTTTCGTTCCTAAGACATAATTGATGATTTGGAAATGTTTGGTAATACGTTTGGTTTTGTTAGATTTAAGAAAATTAGGTTTTCAGGTTGAATTTTAGCGCACATGTTTGGGACTAAGTGGATGAATTTAATTTAATTGATCGTAGGAGTATTCAGAAAGAGACTTCAATTTTAAATTTGCTGAATATGAAATAGATTTCATAGCAATGAAATCCTGAACGTATTTCTAGAAGCGTGAAAAATGTCCTCATTCATATTTATTGGATAATTTGTGCTTCAAAATTTCCAAAAAGGTGAATATAAAATGGATGCAGTGATCATTAAAAAAAAATTGCTAAATTTTATGCTTTGTATGTCCTGAATAATCTAACTATGACTTAAATACATAAAGCCCGACTTTAGCATCATCTACCAGCATATCCCGATACTTCTCAAACCATTAAGCTCTAACCTTGCAAAGAATGTGAAAAAATACGTTTCGAAAGGATTAAGAACTAGAAATTTAATTCCAGGCTGTCGCTTTTAACTTTTTATTTTCCAGATGTAGATATTCTCGGCGACAGAATTACTCTGCACTTGCATTCTTAATAAAATGGTACAATTAGTTTTTCCAGAAAGAATGTAGTCTTGTTAAAAATATTTAAAGCTCGTTAAGGACACCACCGATGGTCTGCTGAACCAGTGAGCCCGGTCGAAGTACTCAGCCGAACCTGGTGATGCGTATGCATGCTGGCAGCTAGCGTCTGCGGTAGCCTATTGTCAGCGATAAGTCACACTACAAATTCCATACAATTTTTATATGGATGAACAATTAAATGTTTTAGTCTGAAACCCATGAAGCTTTAAAAATAAACCTACGGAAGCGTTCAATTTTAATGTTAAGAATAATACACGCAAATTTGTCATAACGAAGACTTAAGTAGGGCCAAATGATAGTTTTAAGCATCCCTTTTTTCATATCTACAGATATGATCGCGTTAATAAAGCTGGTGGAAACGTGGTCATAGCCGTTAATAGAGAAATTAAACATTCTGTCTTGCCAAAAAGTTATACACCGGTTTTTGAAAATATTACCATTTTACAAGGGGTGCTCCGGGCAGGCTCTTTTCGGCCCCGGATAGCTCCGTCGGAGACGGCGCAGGCACCACTGTTCCGCCCTTGGAGCCCGATTGGAGCCGCCGAACGAGGTTGCGGCTCCCCGCAAAACAAAGAATAGAATCCTACCTACCTTAGATTCTATTCTACCAAATGGTAATTCCCTACCACACCTGAATGAAACGCTGGAAAAGCCAGGAAGAAACTTTAAGCGCAACCTGACCACAACGGGCCCTTGGCAATCCCGCGACTTCTAATGACGCCGGTAAATTCCCTTCTTGGGAAAAAAAATTATATCTTCCTGCTCACGAGCAGAAATTTCACAGTACGAGTAGCTAAAACAGAAATAAAAACAGTGAAGGAAACAACCGGGAAAAAGTTCTCTTCAATATTTCTTTAACTTTAAACTTCAAAATTTCACAAGAAAACATATAATAGAATATTGAGAAAAAAAGGGAAAACGGTTGGCCAAGACTTACGACGGTGATTCCGCTGCCGCTAATGTGGAGTTCCCCAAATAATTTGTTTTTGCTTCCTTCACTGATTGATTTATTTCCTGATCTCCACTGCCAATTTCCTCGATCGCGTTCCTCCGGTAGATTGCTGCCTCCACTTGCACTCTTCACCGGATGATTTTTTTCTGAGATAGAAGAACGGGACATCGTTCCGTCCCCTTTTTATTGGCTTTTCGGCCAACGGCTCATTCGGGTAGGTCGAGGACTTTTTTGTTTTTTTTTTTGGTAGGGAGGTGAATGCCATTTATGCATAGAGTGTGGGACTCCCATGCTCGCAAGAAGGCGACTGGACTACCCACTGAACACCTCCCCTGTCAACCTGAGAACCCAGCCTGGAACCGTTTGACACATTACTTCGGGCCGGGCCTCGTTTTGTTACGCCGTAAGGCGCCTTCAAGCTGGGGCATCCCTTTCCTAGCGGGAGGGAAGAGGGGAAGAGGAAGTGCCAGAAATGCGATCCCCCAGCCCCAACGCACCCGGCTGCTATGAGTCTCTTATATTTTAGGACTGCCCGAGCATAATGTGCCACCTGGTTCCATTTGTCAACCGATTCGATCACCACCGCGACTTAATTATCCGGGGTGAGCCCTCCCATCTCCCTGTAGAGTTCCCTTTACAGCCTGACCCATTTTGTACACGCGAAAAACGTGTGGTAGGCATTGTCCTCCACTCCTGGGCAAAATCGACAATTGGGCGACCGTGACTTACCAATCTTGTGCAGGTAAGACTGAAACAACCCATGCCCGCTCAAAAGCTGGGTCAAATAGAAGTCAGTCTCACCATGCCTTCGATTTAGCCACGGTCTCACATCCGGGATGAAGCGCGCAGTCTACCTTCCCGTCGTGCAATTGACCCAAAACTGCTGCCAATCGTTGAGCGCTGTCCCTCCTCACGGACAACTATCTCCCTCGAATCCTCGTTTCGGTGCAGGTAAATAGCGATCCCCAAATAATTGGTTTTTTGGTTCCTTCACTGATTGATTGATTTCCTGATCTCCACTGCCAATTTCCTCGATCGCGTTCCTCCGGTAGATTCCTGCCTCAACTCACCCTCTTCACCGGATGATATTTTCTGGCAGAAAGAAGAACGGGACATCATTCCGTCCCACTTTTATTGGATTTTCGGGCAACGGCTCATTCGGGTAGGTCAAGGACCTTCAAAATCCCATTACGTGTGGTCGGCTATATAGTTTACCACCACGAGAATCGGTGCTTTTGGGTGTTCATGGAATCTCACTCCTACTAAACCAGTTTGGAGAAATGTCAGTAAAACAATTTACTGACAGTTTGGGTTTGTTGCTGTTGTCGCTAAAGTTGATTTTGTGATGGGTTTGTGGATAGTTTCCTATACTGTCATGGATTTGTGGATAGTTTCAAATCACGTATCGTTAGATCCTTTTCCACAAAATGTACACAGGTACCGTTTGATATCCGAATGGCATTTCATATGACGGAGTCATATAAAATGCAGTATAAATGTTTTGGAACATACGCGACATATGAATTTGTTAGGATCTTCGGAAATGACAATATTCTTTTTCTTATCCTCGCGAAGCCGATGCCTGTGAGTATTTTCAATTGCCAATGGATTCTTAATACCATGTCCCCCATTGACAAATTCTAATTGCACTTCTGCAGGTAGTCCCGGCCGTTGTTGCAATACATGCAATTTGGTTTCTTGTATGAGTGGCGATACCAGTCCGGTACTATGATGCCGCGTTCTTGCCGTCACAGAAATTACACTTTGGATCAGCGGTTTCGTATCCACAGGTGAAATATCAAGACCCGATGATCCAGTTGACATATTTCCAGCACTTCCTGCTCCATTGTGGGGCACGCTGCTCGACGACGGAAGCGACAGGTTGCTGCTGTATGAATCAACGTCACAATGCAAGCCGCCCATCCCGTGTCCTCCCAACGCAGGATGATCATGATGCGGCTGATGATGCAGATGATGATGGTGATGATGAAGGTTGTGGTGATGATGATGGCCATTGTGATGGTGTTGCTGTCGCTGCTGTTGCATCATATGCATCTCACGGGATTATTCTCATCGATATCGCACTCCTAGCTGCTAATATTGCACTTCGTCTACGAGCTTCACGGAGTTTCTTGTCCTTTTCTGCAATTTCTCCAGGATTAAGTTCACTATCCGGTTTGCGTGGAATGTGATAATCCAAATCAAACTGAGCGGTAGAAACTCCAAGAAGTCAACTTACAGGTAATTTAATATCTGCTATCTCTTTATCCTTTTGTCCAGGACTTGGCTTTTTGGGATCGGTTGAGTCTGGTTTTGGTTACGTTGTATCACAGAACAACGTATTGCTGCCTCGCCACCTTCCATCGTACCGGGAAAACCCCGTCCCGTAGGCAAGCGTTGAATGTGCTGAGCAGCAAGTCAGGACAATGGTGATAGACGAGCCGCAACACCTCAGCTGGAACACCATCTGGACCTGGAGCCTTCCTCGTTCTCAATGAGAGAACTGCCACCTCCAGCTCCAGCTGTGTGAAGAGTGGGCACTCGACTGCTGTTTCACCATGGACAACGTCAACACGGACGGGATGGGTGAGGAAGAGTCCCCGCACTATCGCATCCATATTTTCCGCGTCATGTATACAAGGCTTCCGTAGAGCACCAAGTTTCCCCATGACCAGCTTGTAGCCAAGGCCCCACGGATCCTTGTTCACATTGTCCACAAGCTCTTGCCAGCAGCGAGCCTTGCTATTATTGATCAATATGCGAAGGCATTTTTTGGCCGACTTATATGCTGCTACCTGCTTGCATGCCTCGTCACGGTTCCGCGCCCGTTGAGCCTGACGTCGAAGCTTGTGACACTCCCTTCGCTTTTCAGCGATTTCAGTTGACCACCAGTACACTGGGGGCTTGCCGTGCCGGGGTCTTTGACATGGCATAGAAGCGCAGCAAGCAGTCGTTATGATGCTCTTAGTAGAGTTCACCACGTCTTCAGCTGCCCGTTCTTCCGTCCCCTCCGAAGCTCCAGTTGTGGAAGGCCGAGAGCACGGATGTCGGGAGACAGCATCACTTATCTCAAGCAGAATGCACTGATGATCACTGGCTGAGTAGTCCTCTAATACTTTCCAGTTGTGTATCCTTCGTACTAAGGACTCCGAGGCGAATATCACGTCCGGTATGGTTCCCTCACAGCCAATACGGCGGAAAGTCGGCGTATTTCCGGAGCTTAGTACGACGAGGGCCGTCCTGGCCGCCATTTCCAGGATTCGTTTTCCCCGCGGATCCGTCTGAGGCATGCCCCATTCGATTGCTTTAGCGTTGAATTCGCCCCCAACGAGCACTTTGCCCTCTGCGTTCGAGACAGCGCCCTCCAAAGCATTAAGCTTGGCTTGGAAAGATGATATCGACTCGTTAGGCGTTAGGTACACACTAAAAAAGTGATCCATGAGCACCGAACCCCAACGCAACCATCCCCCCGTCCACAACTCTCCGCTTGAAAGTCACTGTTCCGAACCCAGATGGAGGCAGTACCGGTTTCATCAGGATGTCCCTCGCAAACTGCTCAAGCAGATTTTGGGCGGTTGAACTGCGGTGTAGGTTTAGCTGCAGGATGCGGGTCGTCGAAGCTCTGATTTGGCATTGGCTAGGGCTTCCTGGAACACCCGGCATTTTCCTGATCCCAAGACGGGTCCAAAATCAGGTTTTGGATCAGCATCCTTGCAAAGAATACAGTGTGCCTCCTTCGTACACTCTTTTCTTTTATGTCCCATTTCACCGCATTTGTAACATGGGGAACTCCTGTCGGGTCCTTTGCATACTTGTGTGGTGTGGCCATAACCAAGGCATTTGAAACATTGAAGAGGCGTTGCTCTTCGCCGTATCCTACAGACAACCCACCCTATTCGTACTTTGCCCTTATTCAGGAATTGTTCGGCGCCCTTTTCGGTCAAGTCAACTATGGCCATGCGTTGTCCCCTGTTTTTTTCTGGTGTCAGTCTCGCTTTGATCCTTCCCACGCTAGGGAACTCTCTTTTGATGGCCTCTTCTACCTCGGCCAGATCCGTCACGCAGTCAATGTCCCGTATTTCGATCATTCTTCACGTTTAGCTTGTATTAGAACGTGACTTCGGCTGCCGTAAGGTATTTGACCACCTAAGATGAATGAAATGAAACGTCGTGGATAATAGACACGTTCCAATCGATACATTTCAATTTGTTGTGGATATCTATTGCAATTATTTGTTGGTGGCTTTTGAGGTTCGTCAGTTGTTGTTGATGTTGCTGCTTTTATTATTATGATGATGATATTTTGGGCTTAGTCTATCACGGTTCGAGTTCGATGTGCGTTGCATGTCCATCATACCTGGACGGGTTTCTAACATATATGAAGTTCTGCATTTCTGGGTCCGCCGAAATGTTGCAAACGTCTCTCCATTCAACTTATACTTGATGTGTGGGCCCAAACTCTGCCAACACAACGATCCACATGACCATGGCTCGGGCCAGCCACTCTAAACATTTGTTGAGTTCACCTAGTACAAATTTATAATACCTAATACATTTTCGTGTACGTTACTTTACCCTTTCCTTTGTGTATGTTGAGTTTACAATATACAAATTCATAATATCTCAGACATTTTCGTGTACGTTACTTTACGCTTACTGCTCGTGGGGATTGTGTTTATTCGCGGCTGATTGCGTAAAGTCGTGCCAAGATCTCTTCGCGGTCGTCGTGAATTTAACCTACATGGCGTTACCCCCTAACACAATTTGAGTAGGCAGAAGAGTGTCCTACCTGAAGCGCCTTGTAACATCCTAAGGTTCGAAATAAATTTTCTGATGGCATATGTACTTCCCAAAAGAAACTTAATATGTTTTTAAATAAAATACCGAATCGCGTTTTATGCTTTTATTCTCGTGTATAGTAGACAACAGACTGCCTTGTCGATGGTGCCAACAAGTAAAAGAAACATAGATGAAGATAATAATGAATGGCACTTAGAGTTAATGTGGAGTGGCAATTTCCTCATCCACAACATGAATCGATGACTTGAATTATTCATCCGATACCTGTAAATTCGAGATCTTTATTGGGTGATTTTTCTAATTTCTAAGCATAAACCTGTAATACCCGGCAATCCCTTGGAGCGATACTTCGCAGAGATCTGACATCCCTATACAAATTTCCTAACTAGCTGATAAGTTTGGATGACAGATTTCTGCGACTTAACCGGGACTTGACGTCGGCGAGGAGTGGATAACGGCCGGTCGATAGAAAATGTGTTCGGGTGAGTTGTTTTAGAATCTTAATAAATCCAATTTGCATTTAAGTGTAAAATCTATTGTTAAGTTTAAAGCAAAATGACAAAGTAATTAAGTGTGGCAAGTGCTGCGTATCATGAGAATTCTTTCCGCGGCGAGGAAAGTGGTGATCAATACAACTTATCTGAGGGGGTTCATCTTGACAGCGTTGCTTATAGTTTGCGTTTGGCCGTCACGATTCGCAAAACATTATGAATTTAATAGCAATGGTCAAATTCTGACTGCCTTAGTTACGGAAACAGCAAGGAATGTGTCAAGTCAACGTTTGGATTTAATAAGGAAAAAGCGCCTCGCAGTAGAACAGTTGCTGTGTCGCTCCACCAGTTGTAGTGAGCACCGCTTCTGGCTGGAAATGCAATGGAACACAATTGCATGAAGAAAAAGCAACATTTTTCGGAAATCAAAATTGAACACAATTAATCAAAGAAATCGAGCTTTGGCTTCAAAGTAGTACGAGTATTCTGAAGTTGAGCTGATTTGAATACGTTATTCAGAGAACTGCGTTGATGGAGCTGATATTAATTAAATCTTAGAATCGGTTTACCTCGATAATGTTAGGACGATTGCAGCTTACTCACTCCAGACAAATCTTCCAAGCGTGAAAACAGTTGAATTGTTGCTAAACTTTATTTCAAATCAATGGGATTTTAAGAGCTCAAATCATTTACAATCCTTAATTTGAATATATACCTCGTATGGTATATTTTATGTTTGGACAAGGTATGAACTATTTGCTAAGACTGTCAGTGATCAACTGACTATTTTATTCAGTATAAATCAACTGACTATTTTATACAGTATGGCGATGCAATGATCTTTACAAGTGTGGGTGTGTAAGTAATACACTACACCCTCTGCGATTTTAATTCAATAGTAATATACATTTTTTTTTTTAATTCTATCGGTACGTCAGTCGATCAGGTTACCTTCTTTCTCAGTTAGGCTGTTTTGGTGAACATCTTTCTTCCTGAGCATCTTTTGTTCTTATCTGTTCTCCATTTTTAAATTGTTTTGCTGTAGTTAATTCCCTTTCATTCATTTCAGACGCATTCCATTAAAAAGGAGGCTTCAGCATTTGTAATAAATCCCTTGACTTTGTATACAGCATCATTTTAGCTGATGCCTTTCCTGTTGCAGCACATGGTGTGTTCCGATACTGAACTGATCTATTAACTTTTGCAATTGAAACGAACATACATCTGGGTGAATCAATGCTTTTCCAATCGTTGTTTCAGGTGTCTGAACTGCTCGCTCTGCCTGGCCGCTGCTTTGAGGATGATACGGAGGACTTTATACCTGCCGAACGCCATTAGCTGTTAGAAATCCCATTAATTCTGGTGAATTGTAAGGAAGTCCATTATCAGTGACGAATTCTATTGGTAGGCCCCAAACTGAAAACATCTTTCTCAGTTCTCCGATTACTGCTGCAACCGATGTCCGATGCATATGTATTATTTCCATCCATTTGGTATGACTATCAATTAACAAAAAACTTTGCCCACGATACCAATTCCGGTTCGATTTCGACCAAGTTGATGTCTTTGGCGGCTCCATTTTACCAAGTTGTTGACATGTTGAATACTTTATGCAGAATTCTTCCATAACTAAATCGAGCCCGGGCCACCAACAAATACTCCTTGCGAGCATTTTCCTTTCGTGCGCATGCCCCATAACACACTTTTGCGTTCAATGGACAGTTCGTTCCTTCGTAGAAAATACGGACGTTATGCCTCCTCTGCCCATTTTTCTGGCCAACCGCTTGCTGTCATTTGCCATATCGATACTTTCCAGGGCCTGTTCAAATTACTCGTTAGCAAAAGCCGTGGTTCTCGATAAGAGCATTCGTTTTAGAGCGATGATCACTAGATGAGTATGTTCATACTCTCAGTTGATCATATTTAAATTGGGCTGGTAGATTTTTGCAAGTAGCTTTTTAAGCCGATGACGTGTACGATGAAGCTCGATGATGTCTTCTGGTAAATCTCGATAAAATTAACTTGTCGAGGATTTCTTAATCGAGATCTCTGAGATTACCGTTATAAGGTTTTTTTTTCTGGTAGGGAGGTGAATGCCCATTTACGCACAGAGTGTGGGAGTCCCATGCTCGCAAGAAGGCGACTGGACTACCCACTAAACACCTCCCCTGTCAACCAGAGAACCCAGCCTGGAACCGTTTGACACATTACTTCGGGCCAGGCCTCGTTTTATTATGCCGTGAGGCGCCTTCAAGCTGAGGGGTCCCTCTTCTAGCGGGAGGGGAGAGGGGAAGAGGAAGTGCCGGACAAGCGATCCCCCAGCCCTAACACCCCCGGCTGCTGTGAGTCCCTTTTATCTTTTAAGGACTGTTCGAACATAATGTGCCACCTGGTTCCATTTGTCAACCGATTCGAGCATCACCGCGACCAAATTATCCGGGGTGAGCTCTCCCGTCTCCCTGTAGAGGGCCCTTCGCAGCCTGTCCCATTTTCTGCACGCAAAAAAATGTGTGGTAGGCATTGTCTTCCTCTCCTGGACAATACCGACAATCGGGTGACTCGTGACATACCAATCTTGTGCAGGTAAGACTGAAAACACCCATGCCCGCTCAAATCAAATAGAAGTCAGTCTCACAATGCCTTCGATTTAGCCACGGTCTCCATCCCTTCGTGCAATTCACCCAAGACTACTGCCAATCTTTGAATGAGCACATCCTCGTTTCGACGCAGATAAATAGAGCGGCGCTCTCTAAAAAGGAGGCCGACAGGTATCACGCCTGCAATGACTTTCACCGCTGAATCAGAGACTGTCAAGTACGAAGATGCAATCCTCAGTGCTCCTCTTTTCTGTACCCGTGCCAGGCGCTTTCAGTAAACCTCCTTACTGAGAGCGTCGCCCCATACTTCTGCTCCGTACAGTAGCACTGACCCTACAGCACTCAACAAGAGGCGTCTTCTTGATGGGCTGGGTCCCCCTACATTGGCCATAAGTCGACTCAGAGCCGATACTCCGAAGCAGCCTTCTCAGCTGTTGCCCTGATTCGCTCAGAGAAAACCGTTCTAGGGTTGAATTTAGATTTTCGAGCTATTGATCAAAATTTCCTCCAATTTTCCATCAAAGTCAGCACTAACTGCCGCCCAATCAATTTGGCTGTATGGAATGAAAAGTTGAGGATTCACAACTCAAGTCTCACACCCTTTTCCATTGTAAAGGTCAGCTCAACCAGAAGAATCGCCGTCAAGAACTCCACACTCGAAAATCCTCCAAATGTGGGAGAGATTTGCGAGATTGGCAGACACGATGAAGAAGTCAATATTAAACGAGCTTCGGTGGAAGCTAGGCTCATTCAGGGCAATCAATATGATATCCATATTTGATTGAACCCAGTTATAAAAAGCTGTACGTACCATAGTTATTAGATGCAATGTCTCCCCATGAGGGATGCTTCGCATTGAAATTACCACCCATGGAACGGAAATCGAATTTTTTGCACAGAGTTAGCACTGCTTCTAAGTCGTCAATGAATTCCCTCACCGGATATCCATGTCGAACATAGATACCCACAAACACAAAGGTGTACCCTCTCACCATGGAGCTTATTATTTCTGCTTCAATACATTTCAGACTTGGAAGGCATTGGCTTTGAACTTCCAGGTGATCATTGTGAGCCATAGCAACTGCAAGAATTTCCTCTGGATTATCACGCGTGATGATGTTGTATTTTCCCAGATGTACTGTGTGTCTTTCTTGGAGTCTTGTTTTCGCTATAAACAAGAAGCCTGGTCAATGAGCATTCAAGCATTCTTAAACAGGATTTCTTTTATAGCGTGGAGCTAATGAACAAACGAATATATTGAGGAAGGAAGCTTTAATAGAACTCGTCACGACAAAATACTTTGCAGCCAAATTCTAAATACGCAGCTGTCACATAGTCACATCCGAAAAATTGTTGCCAGTCAGTACTCAAAACCCTATTTCGGTCATTCTGCGACTGCTGTGGTTGCTGCATTGGCTGATGTTGGGGTTGTCAAATAAGCTGTGAGGCAGGCTGCTTCTTTGCACCTTCGATAAACTAGAGTACGAGACCCCTTCTCGTACAGTATTTTTACAGAGGCAGTGATGAAATCCCTCCTCCCCTATTTTTTCGGAGTCATTTTCACAACTTCTTTAGCTTTAGGACAACCTCTGAAACTCGTAAGGTGTCTCTTAGCATTGCAGTTCACACAGAAGATCTCGTCTTTTTTCTCGTTCTTCAAGATTGGACATTCAATCGAATTGTGTTGCTTAGCCCTGCTTGAAGACTGGCTGTTGAAACATAGTGATTCAATGAAGTGGAGAAGACGAGTTAAATACTATAGTAAATTAGCATTCGTATGTATGAATACAAATTATTTTTTTTTCAGGGACAAATTTTACAAAGGGACGATAGGAGCAGCTATTGGTAATCACCTTTCACCTCCATTGAGTGATATTTTCATAGATTGGCTAAAGATCGAGGTGGAGAAAAAACGAATGATGCCTAAGATGTGGGCCAGATATGTGAACGACATTTTCACGACGGTAAAAGCAAATAAGGTGAAAGAGCTACTAGATTACTCAATGGGATACATCCTAAAATAATATTGACAATGGAAAAAGAGAGTCAGGGCCAATTAACGTTCCTAGTTCTTTTGATCATAAGGGCCCAAGATAGACAAGAATTTGACATCTACATGAAGAGCACGAGTATCCAGAGAACAATCCCTAGTTCTTCGAACCATTCTTATGGACGAAAGATAGCTGCATACAATTTTATGATCCATCGAATGATAACGGTATATAACCAGCAAAAGAAAAAGGAGGAAAAGAGTGGAATCTACAGAATCAGCTGCCTGAAATGCGATAAGGTATACATTGGACTGATGAAACGCTTGGCGAAAACAAGATTCCAAGAATATATTAAGGAAGCTGAACTGATCATCAGAAAAGGTGGAATAGAAACAGCGTGATCATCATTAGCTAGACATATTCTTGAAGAATCTCATACTAATGAATGGGCGAATCTAGATGTAGTACAGGAATCCCGGGACTTAAAAAAATTGGATGCTTTCAAATCCTTTTGGATCTCAAGAGTCCCTAGTGAGCAACGTTTAAATACAGATCTAGAGAGTGGATATAGTGACCTAATTCAAATGATCAAATAAACAATTTTTTGTAATAAAATCTCCAAAATTCTTTTACCCGCCGTAGCTAACCCATAATTGCATTACTACTTGTACCTGCCTCAGCTAACCCTTAATGGCACTATACTGTTACAACCTCGATCTTGCGGATTGATACTCCCCTGAAATCTATTACCCCTATATTTAAATGTCCTAACCAGCTGATAAAGTTATGTGACAGATCTCTACACCCTACACCACTGACGTCGACGGGTGTTGAGCGAACTAAATGAAAACCAACAAATCCCTGTGACCGAATCTCCTCTCCGAATTAGTTAGCTAGCCAGCAGCTAACTCCATGTAGACTAAGAGTGTCCAGACTTGTCAACCTGATGGGTACAGTCCGTTGTCACGTTCCAAGACTTCACGTCAAGAACCGATGAGAGGTCGGCTTCGATTTCCTTTGGAAAATCTCGAACTAACGAAAGTCAAAGTAAGAGATAAAATCATTACAAATGCCGCCCGATGTGGGGCCCAAACGTCCTTAAGTGGAAACGTTGGCATCTTCTAACGTTTTAGTCCTTTACGGAGGATGTAAGGTACCTCGGTACTAGAGTCCCACGGACAGGAGTAGTGGAGTTGTGTGAGATACACTTTCAGTCACTTCACGTGAGTTTTAGCTTCCGCTATCCTTTGCGTTATTTTTTTCGCGAAGGACTCCTTCTGATGTGTTGTCCCAGGGTAAAACCTGTAAGGACCTTCTATTTTCTTGATGGGAACTGTCAGCCAGATGGGTTTCTCGTATCCGCCTGGACTCTCAAGAAAATAGAAGGCTACCCTGCCTTTACGTTGCGGATGGATTCTTCCCATCTTTTTATGCGTAATGGATGAGTGGTTTCGACTTTCGGTGGCGTATGCTGGAATTGCGAAGCCTGGAATCCTTCTACGCATCGGGATTTTGATCGCGTACAAAATTGTTACGGTGACACTATCACTCATCTCATCGCGTCAATCAACATAGATTAGAGACGGTTTTTGTAATGTACTTGGCGTTGAGATAAATTTCTAAATCGACCATTAGCACCCTCTTTTCGGCTTTCGCTTTCATTTCCTTGTGGATGAGTCGGCGCTGCTGGAAAGGAGAGAATATCGCAAATAAAATTTTTTTTCTCTATAGGCATTTTGTATAGTTCGCCACTATCGGCCGCTGAACCGTTATTAGCTAAGTTTGTTTAATATATATATGGTAAGCATTCTCGTTATATATTTTTAACTTTACATGACTAACAAACGAATCCCAGAGAAACGCTGCACCCACTCCAAAAATATACAGTCAGCCAACTGTGGGATCTGCTATGAGGACGTTATAGAGGGCTCTACCAGTGTGAGATTGGAGTGCGGACACCATCCATCGAATTTGTGTCCCCCAGTCTCTGTCTTCAATGCAAACGCCCAATCAAGTAGAGTGTCCTAGAGAGCCGCCTCGGAACGCAAGCTCCTATGCGTGGACCTACGATTAGACACAACCTCTGTTAAACAACCAGGGAGTCGTTGGCGGGAAAGACCCACTTCCATAGGCATAGTCAGATATGCCGGTAGCGCCCCCAAACGCAACTGGCAGCGACGTGATTCTGTTCCTGCTACAAGGACTGCCCGGAAGGATAGGACAAGTGGAGAGAGTTCCAAGAATTCAGGATCAGGCAGTACATCAGTCGTACAAGCACCCCACCGAGCTGGGAGCTGAATCCTAATGCCGCTATTCCCAACTCTGGACCGGCTGAAGACTGGAACCTCCCTTGAATGAGCTCGCGTATGGACCCCAGAGCCCCAGAGAATAGACCGCGGTTCAGTACAGCACTCCTACCGATACTGACAACGGATGACTCAGTTCCGTACGTTGGACTGAACAATGAAGCTAACCGCTCAGCGATCTTCGCGACGCAAGCCCGAGACCTAACACTGCGCATAATGGAGAGTTTGCGACTCAGCTTCACTGGCTTTAATTCCACAACCCCAGTTGACAGGTACTTGTTCGGAGTACAGTCACTAGTAGCCAGTACACTGGTAGGAGATTTCTCGGCCTTTCTTCGACATGCGCACCTCTTATTCAGCGGGGATGCCGCCGAATGGTACTGGAGTTTTAAGGAATCCGTAGCACTCCCCCATCGGAATTCCTTCTGTGCGGCTCTTCGCAACCACTTTGATGACGGTCTTTGCGTGATCAAATACGAAAGCGCAAACAAGGCCCTCATGAAACATTTGACTAATTTTATTATATGTGTAGGTACACCAAAGTGCCAAATGCTCTCTTCCGGCCTCCGATGGGTAAGTTTGCATTACTCGAGCGTGTGTTCCAGCGCTTGTATGTCGATCTCATCGGAGCTGTCGTGGTCCTGGATCAACTTTCAAAGCTCCCAATCATTGAGCGGATTCGTAAAATGCATACTACCTCAATCATGAGTTCTTGGAGAAACGCGTCTTCCATGTATTTGGAGTACCGGAATATGTTGTCTATTAGATTTCGTGAACTGATGGATAAGTATGGCATTACTCACCAGCGGACCTCAAGCAAATCCTTCCGAGCGGCTAAATCTTACACTCGTAGCCGCTATTTGCACGTATATCAATCCGAATCAGAAGGATTGGGACCGTAGGATTTCCGCCATCACCTGTGCTCTGCACTCTTCATACTACACCACAGCGTGAATCTAGCCTTACTTTGCCGTGTTCGGGCAGTACATGATGCGTCACGGTAACTCGTACCGGTTGTTGTGGCAATTAAATTCTTTGGAAGACCCAGTAGTGGCTCTTTAGCCGCACGAGAAACTCCGAAGATAGCAGACGTGCGGGGGAGGAGGGCTACAACCTGTGATCTCACCCTTCTCGTTTCAAGGCATGCGATGAGATATACCGACGGAACTTTACACTACAATGCTAAATTGGATAAGAAATTGTAAAGCGCCGGGTTTTGCAGGTGTTCTATCCCACACGTTATCTCATTTCTGACATGTCCAGAAAATAATTGATAGTCCACCATGCAGAAGACTTACGGCGTTGAAGCGCACTATCTCCGAGAAGCTTCCTTTTTGGTTGTTCTCTGATTGCCACTGTTCACAGCCACCTGGATCAGTAAACCACCAGCAGTGACATCTTCGTGCAGAATTTACCTTTGGAATGTTATTGATCAGCCCACCATACGCCCCAAAGTAGTTGGCCTTAAGTAAGGGCATGAGCCTCTTGTCCTTCAGTCTCTCCATGCCTGTTTGCCATCGTGGATACTGCCCTGTGATAACCTCGATCCCGCGGATCGATATTTCTCCGAGATTTGTCACCCCTATAGTTAAATGTCCCAACCAGCTGATAAGGTTTTGTGACAGATCTCTACAACCTATGCCACTGACGTCGACGGTCGTTAAGCGAACTAAACGAAAACCAACAAAACTCTCCGACCGAAACTCCTCTCCAAACTAGCTAACTTGCTAGCAGCCAACTGGGAGTAGACTAAGAGTGTTCAGACTTGTCGACAATCCGTTGTCACGTTCCAAGACTTCATGACAAGAACCGATGAGAGGTCAGTTTAGATTACCTTCGGGAAATCTTGAACGAACGAAAGTCAAAGTAAGAGATAAATTCATAATAATAATTGTATGTTATTTTCCGCGGTATGACTTAAGGATATTTCGGTTTATTACCTTATGTATCTTTTCTGCCATTAAAGGTAAAAGGTTTAACTCTTCGGATGATTGCACGAAGAGCTTCAGAATACCGCCACTGATGAAAAGGATAATTGGTTGAAATACATTTAGGAATAAATAGCGCTTAAAAAGGAAATTTTATTTTTTATGTTTTTTCAATATCATTACAGGTGCTATTATTTTCGAAATGAAAATCGTAACATATGAGCCCAACGAGAAATTAGCAGATATCTTTCTTAAATTAAACAAAAAAGAGTTCAGACTTTGGTTCAGTTGATGATAGATTACAATTCCCTACAACCTAGCTGCAAAGAGAGTAATAAGACAGCCTTGCCCCATATATGTGAATGTCCGGGCACTGGCTATACTAGTTTGCGCATATTAGGGGTCACAGTAATGAGCTGGAATATGGTCACAGATAAAAATATGGATGACCTATTTCGTCGCTCCAAAATAACAAGTCGGATCTGCAGGTTTGAGCGCTCAAAAGTGACCTCAAAATCCCCAAGATATAAGCAAACCAACCTCATATCCTTCGTCTCAAGCGGCCAGTGCTGTAACTACTACACCACTGGGAGAACATTTCATGTGAAGGCTCTAATAGTAGTTTTTTCTGTAGTGTCAAGGGCCGGATACCTTTAATCCTAGATGATTACTTAATTTCGTGGTTACTGCGAGAATTTGCAACGCTAAGATAATGCTGGAGATCTAGAATTTCAGAAAAAAACTTCTGTTACGTAAATTAAAATATAGTCACAGCATTTAGAATGATTTCAACATCAAACTCTCAGGAACCGACTAGCATTGGTCTTTCTATTTCTGTTCAACACGGACCAAAAATCTTTATAGTCACGAACATGAAAGACCACCTTGACAGCACAATAGCCTAAAACAAGCCCCAAATGCACATTTGCAACGCATATAAAAGCATTCCCGCTCGTCAGTCAGTCACTATTGTCAGTTTTAGTGAATTGAAAATGGTGAAAAACTCCACAAGAATGTACGCGGAATAGAATAGTCTAACGAGTGTAGCTGCGCTAGTATCTTTGTTGCTTTGTTGCGCGAATGCAGCAATTCAATGACGCAATCAAATTCTTCAGGTAGGATGGTAATAGGTGGAGAATGAATAGGCAAATTGAGTTGAATGCAATTTCATAGAGAGGCATGTAGGCAAGGTATACAACATTGTATCCACTATCAAAAGTCACGAATGACTCGGGTCAAATTGGTTTGTTTGAATGTTTCAAAGAGAATTACAGTGAAATGGGGTTGAGAAAGATGTCTTTGGAAATTATGTTTGATACTGGAAAAATGCTATTAATTGGTCCTGCACATTTACAGTAACCCACAATGAGATAAATACAAAAATTCAATATTGGAAAGCTTCTTAGCTGTAGTTAAAAATTCCAAAATAAGCGTCACAGGTATAATTGGGAGATTGTTATTATAAGGACGTCTAAGAGGAAGATTTCAGCAAAACCAAATTTTCATCTCAAGCCCACGTTGGGAGCTAGTCAATAAAAATATTCGCCGGCTCCAATAGCTTCCGAATTTTCAATTTCATATGAAAATTAAACCTTTAAAAAGTCTCTTACCTTCAATCAAACAATTAAAGTGCATTATTAAGAACTAAATGCACTAAAAGCGCATCACATGCATCATGTTCGGTGGAAACGAAAGCTAAAGTGGAACTTTCGATTTTCCGTCCAACGTGGGTTCCGTTCCGAGCAGTTCCATGGGAGCGGAGCAAGAGATTCTTTCCTCAGGCGCTCCCCAGTTCCCCAACACTTCAAGCACTCGCTCAATAGACGAGAAAGACGCTACGGGGGTGCTTTCGGGGATGCCGGTTTTGAAATCCAAAATACCAACTCAGCTTGCGTGTGTGTTGGTGTTTGGTTTTCTGGCGCACAACGTGGGATCAAACGAATTAAAAAGCTTCCACTATGGCCCCAACGTATTCATGCTCCCTCTCACGCACACATAAGCACAGTATTCGTGAGTATCTTTTTGTGCTTGTGGTGGGTCGTGTAAGCAATCCGTAAATATTGCTTAAAAGCGAGTACGCGACCTACTAACCTACATTTTCTTGATTTTCGTGTTTGTGTCGCTCCGTCATGGACGTGGAGTCAGCGCCGGAACGTGTGGCAACGAGGAACATGTTGAGCGCGATATGATGGAGTTGTTGGAGGATTCCATGTTTCTCGGTTGCTCCATTGTTTCTTGGATGCGGTCAGGTGGCGCGGGGAGTCTGGAAGACGACGCATGTATGCGTAGGACTGGGATAACAATTTTTCCCTGAAGCTTCAAACCGGCCGAGGAGGTGTGTTTATGGTCATAGGTCGGCAACAGCCAGGCATCTTTGCAACAGCTTGTTGCGGTGATGAAACCATGTGCAGCGTACAATTGAGTACAAGCGTTACATGGGTCGTCAAAAGGCATTGAGCAATTGGGTATAGAATAGCGTCGAGCGCGCCGTGGAATGCTTGGCGCACGGACGATGCAGCTGAACCGAAGCTGCGAATACGCAGCTTGGCGCGATTACTGTATTGCAAACATGCATTGATGGAGCAGAAATAGCGAACGCGTAGGAAGACTGGGAACGCTCGTTGGTTGGAGGAGCTCGATGAAGCTGGCACAAACCCGTCTGCTGACGACACTTGCACAAGAAACCAGGTCTTGAATGTCACGAGAAAAACGTCAGCATTGTTTGGGCTAGCCCATGCTCAAATAAAACCACGCCGAAGTTGTGGAGACGCAATGCAATGGGAATCGGCACACCAGACAAGCCAACATTGTTGCAAGAAGAAAACTCGAAAAAATTGAACATGCTTCTGTGGTCATGCGTAACTGACCACACTTTCGTTTTCACTCGTTGTGTGATGCATCTGCAGACCAGACTTGATGACTTGCAGCCCAAACCCGATTTTGCTGAAAAAATGATTGAGTGGACAAGTAATAAGTGAAGTCGTCAGAAAACTGGACGCGATGAAGCTAGTGTGGTTCTGATTGTGAACGTTTATTTTGTCGTTTTTCCGGAAAAGCTTCATAGGAAAAAATATGATTAATATTCACTTTAAGAAGTGCTTGCGAGTACCTAAGCACTTTGTTGTTTTTGCTTCAACAGCGTTTCTTCTTCCTTGTCAAACTTGCTTACAAATAATACTAAGCTTATTTATTGTTGAATGTGACCCATTTTCAACAGATATGGAAATGGTTTACTTTTCGAGCTTAGCACTTGATAGATGGCATCTAAATCTTCTGAACTTGAATGAAACTTTTAAGGAAATTGCGAGCCTTAGGAGGATGCCAATCAAGGCTTCTAAAAAAATTCAGACATACTAAAGCGCTTATATTTCACTTGACAAAACTAAGTCCCACAAATGAGTAGTACAGTGGAATTTGGATAATTTGAACTTCAAGGGACCAGTCGAAAACTTCGAATTATCCAAAAATCCGCATTAGAAAAGTTTTTAGGAAACGCTTAAAAATAACACAACATTGCATGATCTAGCTAATAAATCTTCATTAAGAAAATTTAAGGCATTTGTTTGCGCCGGGACTCTTTTGTCCCGAACTTTGATGTACACATGTGAATGGGCCTTAACTCTTATTTATCACCAACTTCAGGTCCATATATTGACAGATTATGACAGTTTGGTCTTTTATAATTCTAACCATGGTGTCATACGCATCATCCGAACGTTTTGTTATTGTTAAAACTTTTTACAAAAATAATGAATCGCCAGTGCAAACATTTCGCGCTCTATGTGAATTTTTTGGTCCACATAATCGACCAAGTTCGCGGGTTATCTCAAGAATTGTGAAGAATTTCGAGGAGAACCATACTCTGTTGGACCAAAAAAAGTCCCTCATAAGCCCACAGTCCGAACACCTGAAAAAATTCAACCTGTAAACCGTCATGTTCGTGAGAACCCGAAAGTGTCTTTGCGTCGTTGATCACAGCAGTTAAATGTTTCTTATTCAAGTTTGCAACGAATTTTAACTCGCAATTTGAAACTTCATGCATACAAAATCAAGTTAACCCAACGTCTGACACCATTGGATCATGAGATGAGACGACGTTTCATCGATTGGAACCTTCAACAGCTGGAGGAAAATGGGAATTTTTCTCAATCATTGATCTTCAACCCAGTATCCCGAAAAAGTCACTGTTTGGTGTGGTTTTTGGTGGGGTGGAGTCATTGGTTCCTATTTCTTCGAAAACGTTGAGGGAAATGCGGTTACCGTGAATTCTTTGCGCTATCGACGCATGTTGGAAATTTTTTTTTGGCCAGAATTGGCTGAAATGGATTTGAGAGACATTTGGTTTCAATAAGACGGCGCTACATGCTACACATAACGCGATACAACCGATTTATTGAAGACCAAGTTTGGAAATCGAATAATTTCACGAAATGGACCCATAAATGGGCCGGCGAGATCGTGTGATTTGACTCCTTGTGACTTTTTCCTTTGAGAATTTCTGAAGGATCGTGTTTACGCGGATACTTCCCAGACTACTGAAGCATTAAAAAACAATATTCGAGCCAACATATTGTAATGTGACGCCTACGCCCGGGAATCGAAGTGATTCCGATCCCGAACCCTTGCAACCGGCCAGATGGGTATGTCCTCGAAGTGCCAGCGGACTTCATCTGTCGTGCGGATATCGTTGCGCAGAAAATATTTCTTTTCTGTCCAAATATTTAGATCTGTGGATATAAATATTCGAAATATAAAATTACTCCAAACCCCGACACATTTCGAGACATATCCATCTGGAAATGCCCCCTCCTCCGTGGTCATCGAAAAACTATGCCACTGGCGACAAATGGAGAGGCACATTGCCGCCATGTGGCGTGCCATTCCACACACATCTGTTTTGTCGTTGGTTGTCGGATTGACAGTCCGGCGCCACGAGGAAAAGGTACAGAAGGTGCGCGGTTGACTTCCGATGAGTGAGCGTGAAGATTGTTCGAGACCAAAGTGTTTCACTTGGTTAAATCTTCACTATACACAGAAAAGTGCGGTGACTTTCGACAGTTCGGTGGTAGAAAACAAAATTGCGAGTGAACGTTGTCCAAAATTATTGTTTCATGGATGGTTTTGCACGAATAGCCTTCTGTATGGAAACAACGGTTATTCGTCACAGTTGGACGCATCTTCCGCTAGAATCTAGTAAGGGTAAAATCGGTGTGTTGTCGCATCTGCAAAGCGAGTGGTAATTTTCTATTCATTTTCAGAAAAAGGAAACGAAGATGCTCTTCGCATGCTTCAGTCGATTGCATCATCATCGATCACCTTGACTGACCGCCTTCCACATCATATCTGTCTACAATGCAACAATGAGTTACAAATGGCGCCCAACGTGGGGCCTAAAACATCCTAAGGGGGAAAGAACTTCGCGTCTTCTGACGAGTTGGTCCTTTACGGAGGATGTAAGGTACTCTGGTACTCGAGTCCCACTATCAGGAGCAGTGGAGTTGTGTGATACACACTAGCAGTCGCTTCACGTGAGTTGTATCTTCCGCTCTCCTTTGTTTGATTTTTTTTTCGCGACAGAATCCTTCCGATGTGTTGTCCCAGGTTAAACCCTGTAAGGACCTTCTATTTTCTTGATGGAACAGCCAGCCTGATGGGTTTACCTATCAGCATGGACTCTCAAGAAAATAGAAGGCTACCTTGCCTTTATGTCGCGGAAGGATTCTAATTATTTTGTATGCGTGATAGACGAGTGGTATCGGTTCAACGTTCGGTGACGTATGCTGGAATTGCGAAGCCCGGGATGCTTCCACGCGTCGGGAATTTTGACCGCGTACTAAATCGTTACGGTAGCTCTACCACTTGTCTCGTCGAGTCATCTAACGTAGATTAGAAACGGTTTGTAACGTACGGGAAATGGGGAAAATTAAGGTAGTAAATCAATCTGAAGCCCCTTCTCTTGACAGACCACCACCAGTCATAATTTCTGCACGAAGGAGTTGGAGTTGCGGAACTGAAAGGCTGTCTTAAAATTTTTTTTGTGAGGAAAATTATAGCTCGCCACTATCGGCCACTAAAGTACCCATAAGTTTTTTTATATATATATATTAGGGATATAGTAAGGCTCTAGGAGTTATCTTATATTATATATTTTAATTTTTTTTTTCTCCAGTTATTAGCACCACATTTAACCCACACGAGCATGGCAACGAAGCGGACCCCAGATAAGCGTTGGACCAGATCCAAAACGGTCCAACCAGCTAACTGCGGGATCTGCTTCGAAGACGTAGTGGAGGGCGTACACAGCGTGCGATTGGATTGTGGACATCTATTCCATCGTGCCTGTGTACAACAGCTCCTCCTCACGTCCGAGCTGTGTCCCTTATGCCGGCGACCCATCGAGCGGACCGCCCTAGACGTCCCCCTCGGAACGCCCCTACCATCGCGTGGAGCAGTGGCGAACCGTCACAACCACTTTCAGACCTGCAAGGAGCCGTAGGCGGTGAAGTTCCGGCCGCAAGTGTCGTGTCCGAGGTGACACCCATGCCTTCCGCCCACTCCATTGACACCCTCGTGGCGTTGATGAGGGATATGTCGGAGAGGATTGGCAACCTGGAGGGAAAGCTCCAGAATCTCCCTATGAGCCAACCACCCAGTCGCGTGAGAACTCCGCTTGGCTGGGAGCCCAATCCCAGTGTGGCGATGCCCCCCTCCCGACAATCCGAGCAATGGGTCCCACCTCCAAGGAACTCGGGAATGGATCCCAGAGCTCCCGAATATAGACCACGACACAGTACCGGACCTCCGATGGTACCTCTAGCCCCCGAGGCCGTTCAGTACAACAGGTCAATCGAGGATGTGATTCCCCCCGGGAACGCATTGGCACCTTTTCGAGTCCCGACGCCTCGTATCATGGAGAGTTGGCGCCTGAACTTTACAGGGTTCAACGATATGATATCGGCGGACCGGTTCCTTTTCCGGATTCAGGCGTTGGTATCCAGCACCCTGGGAGGTGATTCCTCGGCCTTCCTCCGGCATGCACATCTTTTGTTCAGCGGCGACGCTGCCGACTGGTACTGGAGATTTAAAGAATCAACGCCACGTCCCACTTGGCACTCTTTCAGTGCAGCCTTCCGCAATCGATTTGAGGATGGCTTCACTGAGAGAGAGCTAAAGGAGCAAATAAAGAAACGGAAACAAGGCGCTCACGAACCGTTCGACCAGTACTACACAAGTATAGTGAGATTGAGCACTCGCTTGCGAACTACCATGCCCGAGGACGAACTGGTAGAAATTATCAGAGAGAACATGCGCTGGGATCTCCAGAACAGCCTTCTGCATTTTCCCATCAACACCATACAGGGACTGCGCCTCCATGCCCGTAGACAAGAACACTTGGATGAGCGGCGAGGTACCTTCCGTCCACAACCTCGCATAACGGGACCAAATCCCCGAAATCATCACACCGCGGAGTTGATGGCAGCGGACCACCTGCTTGCTGATCCAGTACCAGTACCGAGGAGCGGAGCACCACCGGAGCTTGAGGACCCAACATTGATTGATCGACCCTCCCTTGAAGCAATTACAAGCCTGACGGTCTGTTGGAACTGCCGACAACCGGGACATCGGTTCTATGCATGTCCAGCAGAGCCGACGCTTTTCTGCTACCGCTGCGGGAAGGCCGACACATACGCACCTGACTGTGCGAATTGCAAAGGGCGAAAAAACTTGCCACCGAGTGCCGCGACCAACCGTCGGCACTCCTAAACCCCGGACGAACCAATCTTGACCCCATCACCAGCTTTGAGCAAGCCCCCAACATGACTCCAACTCTGCTGACTCGCACCGCTAAACACAGTTCTCCCGAAGTTCCACAACCGACGCCATCCTTCGCCGAGGCCAACGCGCAGGGAAATGATAGCGAGGCGAAAGTTCCTTGGCATGTAAAACCTTTTCATGTCAGGCTGCGGAATTATTTGGCTACTCGACAGCGCATCTTCCATGAGGAGTTGGCTACAACTGTCCCACCGCGAAGAAAGCGAGCCACGCGTCGGATGCGGAGCTTCTGGAGAAAAGTCAGGCAGTCGAGGAAGGTGCTGAAGGACATACAATTAGACGAATTATTGAGGGATGATGTTCGGCCATATGCGTCAGTACACCTCCTGCAAAAACGAGTGTCAGGCTTAGTTGATACGGGAGCCAGTGTGAATTGCATATCCGCCGAGTTTGCAGGAGAGGTCCTGGCAATGCACGCGGATCAAATCCGTCATTTTACCTCCTGGTTAAGCACGGCGGACGGAACTCGTCACTCTGTAGTGGGAAAAATTATGACGGATGTCACCTTTAAAGGAGTAACTAAACCTATGGAATTTTTCATCATACCTAAATTAACCCAGAATCTTTATCTAGGAGTGGATTTCGTTCGAAAATTTAACTTGGCCCCGGCACTATTTTCCGGTACGACCCTGGAGTCCGTCACCACAGCTCCTGACCAATCTCAACCCACTAACTTATTACGACATACTCTAGATGTAAATCAGCAACTGCGTCTAGACTCGGCTATATCGGCTTTTCCATCGCATGAGAAGGAAGGTCTCGGGAGGACTGCCCTGGTGTTCCACACTATAGATGTGGGGGATGCTAAACCCATAAAACAGAGACATTTTGCCATATCCCCGGCGAAGGAAAAATCGTTATATGCCGAAGTGGATCGAATGCTAGCATTAGGCGTAATCGAAGAATCACAGAGCGCGTGGGCTTCCCCAGTCACCTTAGTTGTCAAGCCGAACAAGGTCGGTTCTGCTTGCGATCGAACGAGACGAAGTAGGAAATCGTTACAATATGCCTAATAACGCCGGAAATGTGCGAAAATGTCATCGAAAATTACAATCATCGTTTGATAGTCTGTAAAGCAGCACGAGGTGCACATATACCCGAAGTAATGTTTCATATTTAATTGTAAGAGATCAAATTTTCATAATAAATAAACATTACAGCTCAATCTTCACAAAAGCTATGTTTTTTTTCGACAAAAATGTTTACACTTGTTATGAACCACCCTTCATTCAGCAAAAAGCTCAAAAATTCGTTACAAATCTTTTAATAAACGCTCATCAGCTATGATACAGGCCAACCAACAATTGAACAATGAAATAAATTTTTCGATTCAAAGTTTAGACAAATTAAAAAAGGATGAAAAATGGGTTACTCGATTGATAAAAATGAAAATGTGGTATTCGAAACCTAAAGTATTTTCGCTTTGTGGCGAATTGAATTTGGTGAATTGAATTAAAATAATCGATCAATTAATAAATCAATCAAATAAATCAAATTCATTGCGAATGGGTTAATTATTACAGTGCTAATTAACCTTAAATAACTATGTAAGTTGATGTCGCCGGATCAGGCCGTGATGGGCGCTCAGGGGTATCAGGAACTCAACAGCATTTCACTTAAAAATTTATGAAGAAGTCCGGGATTTTCATTTGTTTCCTAAAAGTCTCTCTGTCGCAATGAACTAACACAACTTATTTAATGACCGAAAAATCGTCTCACTTACTTCATTTCTACTTTCGAATTATCGCCTGAGCTCGTCAATTTGATTTGCTGCTCTAGCCGTACTTAGAATTGGCCTTTCTTGTTCTACTGTTAAATCGTCATCTTCATCATCGGATATATTACTGCCATCTTGATTGCTCACCACACACTGCATCATCTTCCTCGTTAAGGAAGTCCTCATAAGAGATAGCAGGATTTGACATAATATCCTCCCAGGCGTTACCTGAAGGCATATCTTCAATTACAGATTGGTTCGCACTTCCACTTTCTGCTTCTTAAAAAAAACAGCTTTCTTGAAACAGTTTTTAATTGTTTCTTGTGACCCCAAGCTTGTGTTACGAAATATAAAATCTAACCCCGGAGCCACTCCTGAAAAGCAAGGAATCCTTGCACTCCAACATATTAGTCGGAATATTACCAAGGAACCACTCAACGCGCTGAAGTACTGGTGATAAGGACTAAGGTAATGTTAATATAATCAACGTGAGTTATTAGCGTTAAGTAAGGTTAGGTATTAAGTGGAAAAAAATAAAAAAAAAGGAACCAGCTTCTCTTCGCCACCGAACTTCAACTCCGCTCTCACGACGAGGAATCATCATTGCAAACTGATGTATGGTCATCATTGCAAACTGATGTATGGTTGGTTGGTGTAGTGGCCTATGTATTGTTGACTAGATGTACACCAGTTGGTCGCAGTTCAAAACAGGAGACATTTTCTTTCTCCAAAAGTTCACATCCTTCCGTTTCATCTGAATTGTCAGGACAGTCTTTTTCCCATCACATTCCAATCCCAGAGGAATGCATGATCTATCAACACACGTATATTCGTATTTTGAGCAATGGTCATCAGGACGCTTCTCAAATACTGTTTTGCATCCTTTTTTTACCGTCGCCAATCGGGCAATTTTCATTTCCATCGCAGACAAATTTGTACGATAAGCAGGTTATACAGGGTGCGGCAGCATAACTTCCTTTTTTCAAAATTCAACAAAACAAATTTTCAGCGGTACTTGTTTCCAACGCATGATAGCACTGTTCCAACGCATGATAGCGACTAACCAAGGGATGAGCAAAACTTTAAAATCACCTCTCTCGAATGAGACTACTAGCGCCGCGCTATAACAGTTAGCACTTTAAGGGCGGGCATTTCAAAAAAGGAAGTTATGCTGCCGCACCCTGTAGTGTCGGCAAAAAGAAACCATTCTGGCATTAAACATGTTCATTCCTTCCAATTCTCTTCATCCGAATGATCGAGCAAATCGTTTTGGCCGTTGTATTGATATCTGGCATCGATGCAGTTTCCATCTTTACATCGAAAATCATCTTCACGACAAACATTCCTACTAAAAGCTTGCTTGGAATACACTAAAAACGATCAGCAGTCGTATACAGGACATTATTCTAAAAGTAAAAAATCTTGCGGGTACCCAACTTCTTAGTACCGCGCTGGTTGAGACTGACGGTAGTATGAAGACAAATGGAAGAATTGCTGAAAACAAGAATATTTGGCGAATTAAGATGTACTTATGAAATCTTCGGGCTGATCGCCCGACATAACGTGATATCCCTTCGCGGACACAATTATGACGTACACAATTATTTTAAAATATCTCGCGACGAACGTGAATATATGCGCACACAAGCATCAACACAATAATTGACATTTCAACCAAAACAAATCGATCACGTTGTTATCGATAATGCAGGACTGTGCGCGAAAGAAAGATGGCCACCAAGAAAAACTGGGTTTGCGTCCGAGGTAAACGCTGCTAGGTTGAGCAGCCGTCATGAATGTTGTGGCCTTGAACTTTGGTTTTTCAACTCAAGTCAAAGGCCGTTGCGACAAGTTGATAAAAGAGCCAGCGACGATAGTAGCGGCCTCTTTTAAGGATACTTGGGAAGCGGTGAAGGATAGACGGAACATTTTGCGAGCCAATAGGTGAAAAACATTAGAAGGAAGGACGAAACATTTCGCGAGCCAACAGGTGAAAAACATCAGAAGGAAGGAGCGTTGAAGAAACGAATAAGGCAACGAGGGAGAATTGCTCGACACAACAAGGGA
Organism: Odontomyia ornata; assembly: GCA_963969285.1. Taxonomy (NCBI): domain Eukaryota; kingdom Metazoa; phylum Arthropoda; class Insecta; order Diptera; family Stratiomyidae; genus Odontomyia; species Odontomyia ornata. The sequence continues at coordinate 153,493,069 of OZ017741.1, read as the reverse complement.
AGAAAATCGATTTAGGCAGCTAGCGAGTTGAAGTGCGAGGATTTCGATCATCGACGGGGCCCCTAGCGTTGGAAGTAAGGGAAATTGCGTAAGTGTAAAGAATTAAAATGTTATACATAATAACTTCGCATGAAACTGAGATTATATTGATTTATCGTTTAATTTTCTTACACGAAATTTTCTTGTTTTGTGAAGTGTTTTCGCGCATGGAGCGCGTAGTGGCGGCGGAAGGCGTAGATTACTCCTGGAGTGTGTAAGAATCCTTCCCGTCGGGGATTTCAATCTGCACAGACATTTTCCTTTAGTGGAAGTTAGTTTTTCTTTTGTGGAAGTTAGTTTTCTTTGGTGAAAGTTGGTTTTTCTTTAGTGGAAGCTAGTGAAAGTGGTGATAGGCGGCTCGACGAGCCGAGTAAAGGTCACCAGTGGATATTTAAGCGAAAGGGCCATTCTGGGGAGCCTCAAGCTCGCTAATTGGCTCCTGGCGGCAACACTAGGGTTGGCGAGTGGCGCTTTCCTACCCCGTCTCCATGGGCTAGTCGGGACCCCAAGGCCCCCAACCAGAATCGTTTGTTGTAGCGTATCATTAACATTTTTTAACGTAACACTTGTTTACACATACGTGAGGTCTGAAGGACATCAAGTTTAATTTTGAGAGAAGTGAATATTCTCAACCAATAAACGCCAGCAAAAATTTTTGAGGCTTTTTATAGTGCCTGATCCATAGGCTGAATGACTGATGTTATATTATCAGGGAAAAATATAACTTTCACATTGTCCATAAGCGGCAGACTTTTGTGAGCAGTGCAATTGTCAATAAAGAGTAAGAACTTCCGATTCTATTTTTCTAATTTTTCATTGATTTATAGAACCTACTTCTCAAAAAAAGCACTTATCATCCACGCTCGTTTACTCGATTCATACTCTACTGGTTTTGACTTTACGTTTTTGAAACAACGGGGACTGGCAGATTTCCCTATCATTAACAAGGGCAGTTTTTCAGAGCCAACCATGTTTGCTCCGACCAAAAGCACGACTCTTTTCTTGCTGAGTTTCCTTCCATGATATTTCTTGTCTTCAAAAGCAAGAATTTTATCAGGGGTGCACTTGAAAAATAGACCCGTCTCGTCAACATTAAACATTTTTTTGGGCTCCTTGTCTTGGATAATATCCTCTAATTCTTTCTTCCATTGTCCTGCTTTATGCTGATCAACACCACCACTTTCACCACAAATAGATTTAAAAGAAATTTTATTATCTAGCGATCCTGCGCTTGCTTTAAAATTGGTTTTCCCCATTCCAGTGACAAATTGTTGAGCTTTACCTCTTACAAGAAGGCCACTCAGTGGAATTTTTTTATCACGCGCCTGCTTAAACCACCTTAAAGCACAGTTGTCTACATCGAGATTAGCTGGTTTTCTACACCTTTTCCGGTCATTCTCGTTCTCAAATTCACTGTTTTATTTTTTTTCTTTATTTTTTAAATGAATCGACAACGTGTTAGAAGGGAATACGAAGTCCCGAAAGGTCTCCAATTTCTTCTTCAGTCCCTTTTTCCCTAATCACGGCTACTTTTTCAGTTAATGTTAGTGACATGTAAGCCCGCGAGTTTGACAATGACATGTTGGCTCAATGTTCTTTCAACAAAAAACAACAAATCTGATAAAATTAAGTCTCATAAATAATCAAATATCACGCGCACAACAAAAAACAACCAATAATGTAAAATTCAGTCCCTAGCAAACTGAAACACTACACGCACTATAGATAAATTGTCTGTTTGTAGGTGTTGGCAATGACTGTACGGGTGATCGAAAGGGGAGGCAGTAAAGTAAATTCGTAAAGAAGAGAGGCTTTGACTTGACCATAATGGATTGGTAGACAAGTAATCCCTCAACTCTAACGTCCCCAGCATTTTGAGCCCTATTTATCTTTTAAGACTGCCCGAACATTATGTGCCATATGGTTCCATTTGTCGACCTATCCAAGCATTTTCCCTATTACACTGTCTGGGAAAACTGTTCTGTTCCTTTGTAGAGGTCCCGGCGCATCCTGTCTCATTTTTTGCACACAAAATTGTGTGACAGGCATTGTCCTCCTCTCCTACGCAAAATCTTTAGTCGAGGGACTGTGACTTACCAAGTTTATGCAAGTAAGACTAAAAAGATCTTTGCCCCCTCATGAGCTGGGCCAGGTAGAAGTCAAGTCTGACTGTGCGTTGGATTTTGCCACGGTCTCAAAGTCCATTTTCCCTTCGTGTTGTTTACCCAGGACTTCTGCCAATCAAGGAGTGAGCATTTTCTCTCCTCGCGGGCAATTGTCTCCCTCGTGTCTTCGCTTTGGCGCTCTCTAGCAAGGGAAGCGATATGTACCACAACTGCGATGACTAGCACAGCCGAATCAGAGACTGTCGAATATGAAGAAGCAATTCTCGATGTTCCCCTTTTCTATACCTATGCCAAGCTTTTCGGAACACCTCCTTACTGAAAGCGTCGCCCCATACTTCTGCCCCATATAGTAGCTCTGATCCTACAGCACTCACCAAGAGGCGTCTTCTTGATGGGTTGGGTCCCACTACGTTGGCCAATAGTCGACTCAGAGCCAATACGCATAAAGCAACTTTATCAGCCGTTGCCCCGATTTGTTCAGAGAAATTTATTTTCAAATTGATCAGTAACCCCAGGTGTTTTAGTTCTGTTTTCGATTCAACCAGCACTTTCCCAATAATGATCGTGTTTACTCTGGGGATCCTCTTCTTTGTCAAGATGATCAGTGCTAGAATCTCGCTCGGAACATTAGCATACCTAGTCTGAGCTGCGCCTGTTCGATGGTGCGTTTAGCAACTTGTGCTGCAACATCATCTGCAAAACTCTTCGTCGGCCCTGTATTGTATCATAAAGTAGGCTTCGGTCCTTCGGGTATTCACTTAGAAGCCGCATCAGATATTCTCGAACTTGAAAATGGTTTTCAGCGCATCCAGAATATCCACCCATTTAGCGTTCCGAGTATCCAGCGTCACCAACAGAACCGCTCGTCGCTGGTACGGCTATGTGCCCCCGCCTTTTGGACCGTAGAACGTCTACTCTAAAGCTGTACTAGAGAGGAGATAGTTCTCTAGCAGCACGAATCGCGTCACATTCCCAGCCGTGTATAGCATGCAGGGCAGCGTTGAATGTACTGAACAGCAAGTCAGGATAATGATGAAAGATGAGCTGTAACACCTTAGCTGGGATGACATTCGACTAAAGCAGTCGAGTGCCCAATCTTCATGCCCCTAGAAATGGAAGAGGCAATCCTATCATTGAAACCGAGGAAGGCTCAGGTCCAGACGGTATCCTAGCTGAGGTGTTGCAGCTCATCTTTCATCATTATCCTGACTTGCTGCTCAGTACATTCAGCGAAATTCGCCAGCAAGGGCGATGGTCGACCTTTCGTGAGTATTTCGACTTTCTCTATGACCTTGTGATTGAGGGCTTCTGGCAACTGGAAACGTGTCTCCACTAACTCTGATACGCGCTTGATAGTTTTTAATGATCTAGGATTCATTAAAGACTGTTCATATAAGCCAGGAGTTGTTTTTTCCAATTTCTTTAGTAGAATATAGGCCAATATCGGGTCCTAATGCTGTATTGGCTCATTATGCATTCTTTTGCCGCATCATGATATTATGTGCTGACTCCTTTTGAGCGGAGGGATGTTTCATCAATTTATTTAAAAGTGATGTCACCAACAATCTTTGGTTATCATATCTTTGTCTTAAAATGTCCCACGCCACCTTGAAATTCCGCCCGGATGCTGGTAAATGTTGAATTAAAGCGTGGGCTTCTCCGCTAAGACTGTTTATTAAATAATACATTTTTTGCACCTCACTGATAAATTCGGCATTTAAATTCCCATCTCATTTATTCCAACAATCGGAGTGCCACAACCTTGCATGCGTGCTAACTTTTCCTTTATTAGAATAATTGCCTCTTGAATATTATTGTCCATTTCGCCGTAAACCATGGAGTCTTCACTGCTCCCATAGCTATCATATGTTTCCCATATAGTCTGGTTGTTTTCATCTAGTAACGTTTTTTGATTAGTCAACAGATTAATTTTGAATTCTAAAAATTGTCTCGACTGGTCTTCTTCCATGCGACTTTGGATATCAACGATGATTTGCCGAGCATACGCAATGAGCCTCTTTCGTTGCTTCAATAATCGCGATACTCGGCTGACTCCAGGCTCATTCTCTGAATCTACTTGAAGATTTGTCATTATCTCTTTAAAACCTTCAGAATGCTTTGAGATAATTTCTGTGACCTGATTAAAGTCATTTTTCTCGAAATACGAGTGATAACCTTGCGCTTCCTTCAAAGAGCACGATACTTCTAATATATTATTGCATGTACAAATAATTCTGCGAGCTACTGTTGCAATTGTTTTCACAACCATCATCATCAACAAACGAATGTACTCGAAAATCCGCCAAGCATGATCAACATCTGAAAGTGACGTCACTGCCCATTCATTAAGCTGCTCGAATATTCCAGTTAATTCGCCAATGTACGAGAAATAGATTGAATGCCTAGAGACCCTATATAAAGGCGAGCTGAATGAATGGGGGACTCATTTACAACCGCGATAGTAAAAACTGCGATAGAGTGGAGCGCGACGTAAAGGCGATATTGATTGAGTGATTGTGAAGTGATTTTAGTGGACAGTTGAACTAAAAATTTAAAGACTAAGTGAAAAATTAAATTGGTGAAATTCTTAAATTAATTATTGTGTATTTTTAGTAAATAAACTCTTTTAACTTAATTTAAAAGACAGTGCGTTTTCACAATTATTGGCCGCGAACCATTACACGCGACAATATTTAGAAAAACTGTAATGATTTGTTTTCGTTCTCGTCCGTGATATCTCCAAAAAATCCAAATTAACATCTCAACAAGAGAAGAAGTTAAATCTAGAATTGTACTCTTAAGGTTTTGTTAACCTTAAGTCTCACCGATTGTAACACTGGGGAAACTGCAATGGGCTGGCCACATGAATCGTATGGACGAACAACGGATACCCAAAAAGGTATTCGTTGGGAGAACTTGAGGCCGGAGACCAGTGGGGAAACCGAGGAAACGCTGGTTTGAATCGGTCGACGAAGACAGTTCATCGCTGCTTGGATTGGAAGACACGGTCAATGGACCGAGACAGTTGGAGGCGCTATTTGCAGGAAGCAAAGGCCCGAGAGGCGCTGTAGTGCTAAGAAAAAGAAGAAGAAGGCTAGCAAATTCAGACAGTTGACAGTCTTTACAGAAGTTAAAATGACAAGCATAAACAAATTGCAATAACAATTGACGTAGCAATATTGAAGCTGCAGCAAAAACAAAGATGAAACTCCACGAGCGACCTAGAGAAGCATAGTAATTGTCATTTAGCGACCAAAACATAGACCAGGGGTCGCCAAATGGCGCATCCGGACCGCCGACCCATTTTCTGCGGACCGCGAGAACACAGCAACTTGCACTACAGAGTACGTAATCTGCATTATCTTTGTCGACGTCAATTCGAAAAGCGCGGCGGTGAAGTGCGCGGGGCGTCGCGGGGCGGGGGTAATCATGCGATCGCGCTGCCGCCGGCCGCCAGTGTTTTGTTTTAATTTTGAGTGACGAGCGCCGCGTTGACACACGTGCTTGAAATATTATGTTTGCTTGTTTACTTTACGAGTTTAAGTACCTACCTGTTTACATTAGCGAGTTTTATTTCTATGGAACCGAAAAAAAGAAAAGTTGAAGATGAAAATAGACAGTTTTTGCCAGATTGGACCGATTTATATTGTTTCACGCTGCCAAATCGTGCTGGAGCGGTACCAATGTGCTTGATTTGTAACCAAACAGTGGCGTTAATTAAAATCTCAAATATAAAACGACATGATGAAACCAACCACAAATCATTTGCCGAAAACTTTCCACTTGGTAGTGATCTTTGTAAGTCTAAAATTGCAAGTTTACTATCAAGTTACTCGTCTTCGATCCGGATCATAAGTCGCTCGATGACTGAGCAGGAAAAATTAGGTGAGGCTTCTTTACGTATTTCTTGGATTCTTGCTAAACATATGAAACCATTTACTGATGCTGACATAGTTAAAGAATGCTTTCTCGAGGCGGGTAATGCCTTGTTTGAGAACAAAAAGGATGTTGTTGAGACGATACGACGGATTCCGTTATCTGCTTTTACTAGCACCAGAAATACACACATTTTGGCAGAAGGAAATCATTGTGATGTCAAGCGGCAGTTAAATAATGCGAACTTTTACGCCTTGGCTTTGGATGAATCATGTGATGTCACTGATACGGCACAATTAATTATTTTTGTACGCTACCTGGACCAATCGAGACAAACTTTTGTTGAGGAGATATTGGCTATTTTGCCACTACTAGGAAGAACCCGACGAGAAGACATGATCAAAGCAGTGATTAATCATTTTGATAAAGATGAGTTAGACTTAAAAAAGCTTTTATCGGTAACAACTGATGGTGCACCTGTTGAGTAGTAATGCAAGATGTAGTGAAAATTTGATTTCCTACCACTGTATTATTCACCAAACTGTGCTTTGTTTCAAACTCAATCATGATTTTGAACGTATTATGCAAGAAGTGATGAAAATAATCAATCACTGCAACATCGTGAATTGAAACCATTTCTTGAAGAAGTTGACGCACAATATTATGATCTACTGTTGCATAATAATGTGAGATGGTTAAGCAAAGGCTGCGTTTTAGAAAGATTCTTCTGCATTTTAGAACACTTGAAGACATATATTTTCAACAGTGATCGGACTTCAGCAAACGCCTACTTAAGTTTTTTAAACGAAAAAGGAAATGTAGCTGCCATTGCTTTCTTGACGGATATTTTTAAACATATCAATGACCTGAACCTTAAACTTCAAGGCAAGGGAAAGCTTGTATAGGAGCTTATGTCAGGAGTAAAAAGTTTTTCGCGGAAACTCGATCTCTTTATTAATGATCTTGGTAATGAATGCTTACAGTTCCCCAATTTAAATAAATTAATCACCAGTGACAACGAGATTGATGTCGGCCAATACAAGACGTTCATTACGGACCTTAAATCGGAATTTAAAAACAGGTTCGCAGATTTTAAGAAAATTGAGAATATTGTAGAAATCCTCAACACCATTTACTCTCTGCGTCCTGATGGTGAATGGAGCAACGAAGCTGAAATAGTTTTTGGGAGTGATAAAGCTACTCTGCAGATGAAAATGATCGATTTCCAAGAAAACACAATGTTAAAGCACAAACATGCGGAAGTTTCCAGTGAAGAGTTCTAGATTAAATTTGTGTGTGGTAATAAATACCCAGAACTACAAAAATTAGCTTTAAAACTTCTTACTTTGTTTGGGTCAACATGTGTTTGTGAAGCAGCATTTTCAAAGATGAACTTCGTTAAGAATAAATTTCGATCTCGACTAACTGATGAACATCTCCAGGATTTTATGTCAATATCTTGCACCAATTATACACCAAACTTCAGACAGATAGTCCGCAACAAAAAATGTCATTTTTCTCATTGATGTAAAAAAATACGTTTGTAATTTCCGTAATAACATTTGTATAATAAAGATTTTTTCTATAAAATTTATCAACGGTTGTGCGGACCGCGATGGTCATTTCATTTCTTAAAACGGACCCGGAGCGAAACTAATTGGCGACCCCTGACCTAGACTGCTCCGTCTCAGTTCATTCAGCCTCAACATACCTCTACTCAAAATGTTGATCCCTCGAGCCCAGATTTGCAGGATATTGTATATTCTTATTGGTAGCCTGCCTATATATTTTGGTAAGTCTAAAAAGCCTTTTTTTTATTTAAAATTGATTTTATTTAAGTACATATTGCCCATTATTATCTACGACCTTTTGCCATTTTTTGAGTAGAGCCATTATTCCATCTGTGTAGAACTTCTGTGGTTTATCTGCGAAAAACTTGGCTAAGTGATTTTTACAGTCCCTTTTGCAGAGACCGAAACAAATGGTAGTCTGATGGTGCAAGGTCTGGACTATACGGTGGATGCATCAAAACTTTCCAGCCAAGCTCTGTCAATTTTTGCCGGATCATCAAAGATGTGTGTGGTCTAGCATTGTCATGATGGAAGACAACGCCCTTTCTATTGATCAATTCTGGCCGGTTTTTTTGAATTCCTTGTTGCAATCTGGTTAATTGCTCACAGTACATATCTGAATTGAGTGTTTGGCCAGGTTCTAACACCTCATGATAAACAATTCCCTTCCAATCCCACCATACACACAGCATAACCTTATTTGGCGTCAATCCTGGCTTTAAAGCCGTTTTTTTGACCATGATCTTTTTTGAACGACATTCTCGTATCTTATCTATTTTTCATCGCCCGTAATGATTTGCTTCAAAATGGCTCGATTTCGTTGCGTTTTATTAGCATTCCGCAAATGGAAATTCATGCGGCACCCAAACGTTGAGCTTCTTTGTGTATCCAGCCTTACGCAAATGGTTCAAAACTGTTTGGTGATGGATATTCAGTTCCTTAGCAATGTCATAGCTGCTTATGTGTCGGTCTTCTTCAATTTTTTGTAAGATTTCATCGACTTTTTCAGTAATTGGTCAACCTGAGTCAGGTGCATCTTTGACATCAAAATGTCCAGAACGAAAGCGAGCGAACCATCTCTTGGCTGTGGCTTTTGGTAAAGTATCCTGACCGTAGACACCACAAATTTTTTCACGAGCCTGCGATACATTCTCGCCTTGATCGTCGTGATATTGTAAAATATAACGATTTTTTTCGGAAATTACACCCATTTTTGAATGAATTCAACTTTTGACACGAATGACGAAATACAAAACTGTCCGTATGAAAATTGTAGACTGGAATGTCACCTTTCAAACGCATGTCAGTTTGACTCAATCTGATTAGTATTGCCCGATATATGACAACGAACACCATCTAGTGACCAAAAAGCTCAATACTTTTTAGACGATCCAATATGATGTATAATCGGGGCACAACCAGAATCAAAAATATACCAATTCATATCCAAATACACGAACGTGTTTTGAAGTAGGAAGCTGGTGATTACATTATTGGTGTCTGCATATCATCCCTTGAGTACAAAACCCTTGTAATATTAGCTCAGTTCTGTCTATTCATATTTTTTATGCATAAAGTAATTGATGTTTTTTCTTTAGTGTTTCATTGATAAAGTATTTTGAATTAGGTCTCAAAATTTTAAGGGCATCAAATAATGTTCATTCGGTTTCAATCTGAAGAGCACATCAAAATATAAGGACTGACTTCACAGGCTGAACTGTTCAGAGCTAATTGAGTCTTTGTGCGAGTATGTTTCCCTTTTTCGTCAGATTATTCTTGGAAGGAAAGTTTTTCTTCTAAACCTTGATTCATTATATTTTAAGGCAGACATTTGTGCTCTAGAATTTGACGCCTTCCTCATTGTCGTATTATTTATGAAAAATTAGAATTTAATAAAATTGGTGTTTTATTTGTACAAAAATATCTTATTCTGAATTAAAAATCGCTTACATGTAATTGAATTTTCGACAATTATTCCAAAAGGAATTTAGGGATAAAATATTTCTAGAAAAAATTCTTGAATGTACGGTGAATCAAGTATTTCCGTACAAATAAAAGATTAATTTTCGTCACTTTTTGAAAGCTAGTCAATTTCGCTGACTTGATGTTCCAGCCCCTTCAAGCCTTTAAAGGAAAATTACAATTTAAAAGTGAAAATATGTAACACAATGAATTATCTTATGTATAAAATTAACTTCATCAGAAATTGCAGACATCTCGCTGACTAAAAAAAAAACAGAAATATTTTCCAATTATTCGAATCAATTTTGCAGTCAATGATTACCCGTCGAACAAATCCGTTTGCGTGCGCTATTACCGCCATATCTGATGTTGCCCAATATTGGCAGCAACTTTGCTCGACTCCAAGATGCGATATTGCAAGACGCCAAATAAACGGAGGCTGCCGTAGCTGAACCAGCAGCGGCAGCCACAACGATTCAATCTGCGGATCTTAATTTGGACTTGGTCGTTACAAACCAGTTTCCATGTTAGTAAGCTTTTAAGATGCAAACTAACGGATAAGTCGACGCTGACTGTGTCTTAGATTTTTCACATGATCGACATATTGCCAAGACTATATTTGTGGTATCAATTAGTTGTTTTGCATGAAGAACGAAATGATGGTTGATGATTGCGGTGTTACTTTGGCGTTACAAGATGCCGATAATATCGCGGAGTTGATGCTTCTAAGGCAGCTAAGGCAGGGCGCTGCAGAAAAGGAGGCTTTGGGCATGTGGAAGTCGACGAGCAGGTAGAAGATGATGACATAACGGGTTTGTTATGAAGAAATCGAGGAAATAATGGTAATGTGTTGATGGAGCGGTTTTCAGTGTTGATAGTTAGGTAGTTAGATGTCCTTCAGCTGGGCTAACTGTAAAGACCGTGCCCTTTGTAAGCAGATAATTGAACTTGAAGTCCCTGATGTTGACTGTTTAGAAGTTTCCGTGCTGAGATTGATTGAAAGGTTTAGGGTCTGCGATGAAATTGTTCAATGATGGAAATGAAGAATAAATTACGTCAGGCTTTCTATCTAGCACAATCAAAGAAGAGTGAACACTGTCTCTGCAAGTGTAGTGTTTATTTTTCCATAATGCAGTGCTGTTTCAAATGCCAAGCCAAACGATTTCCATTTGAAACATATCTTCCTGAACTTTTCCTGCTTAATTACTACTTGTATTCATTAGGGGATTCAAAAAACCCAGTAACCCTTTTCCTCATTTTCCACCGTGGACTTCATTCAGGGCCTTTATTGTAAACCAGTGCAGAATGGCTTCAGCAGTTTGTACGAACAGGGACTCTTTTTGTGATACAGTCAAAAAGGCCCTCGAAGATAGTGCTACTGTCACCTCGCTTGAGCCTACGGCAGCGCTCCAAATCGGCGACATACGCTTGCGGAAGTGACAGAGGTCCAAGATGCCATTAAATATAAGGTTCCTGGCTTAACCAAGGTTAAAGTAACGCTCACCAAAGCAACCCCCACGAGGCAATGCATAGCGATCATTGACCTTCCTGAAAAGGAGGCACAACAAATGCTTAGCAAAGGGCAAAACAAGGATTGGCTGGGTTATCAGTAGGATAGGGCAAGGAGCAGTACCTTTCCATAGTTCAGTGCCATACCGTAAAAGGAAGCAAGGGGCCTGATCGGAGCTCACTGTGGTGCAAGTATGGCAACGTAGGGCACAAAACGGAACGATGTACAGGCGAAACATATTGCGTCCTATGTAAAGATGCTGGCCTTAGTATGGACGAGCATAAGCAGGTCCTAGAAACAGTGAAGGGTCAGATCTTCAAGGAGGCCCCCCAGCCAAGGCCAAAACAGCCCTGCAATGATATGCATCCCAGGTAAATTTGCAACGCAGTACTGTAGCCCAAAACCTGCTGGAGTAGCTTGTGAATGAAATGAAAGCCGACTTGCTGTGGCTCGGCGAGCAGCATCATGAGAGGAGTTCATCGGCATGGTTCAATGCCGATGCAAGACAGCGCTCAATATGCAGGTGCAGAGTCACTGACAGACGGATGCTTTACGTGGATTGGGTGGTGATTGTCTACAATACTCTTTAGCATGCATCTGACCTCGAATGAATCGTTACTGTCCTTTCAGACCAAACTCGAAGCTCTGGAAGACGTCCCAAACACATATTGGTGCATTCTCGCGGGGGATACTTCCATGCAAAAGACACTGAATGGAGTATACCTCTGTCAGATGCTAGAGGGAAACGAATCCTGGAGATGGCAGCCAGAACTGGGCTTGTTGTATAAAACACCAGCCATATCGCTAATTCCGCCGCTAGGGCTGTACCGGTGTCTCTACTGTTAAAGGTACACAACTATAGAGTTTTAAAGGACTACCCGGCCAGTGATCACCATTATGTAGTGCTTGAGATTAACAACACTCCCTCTTTGCGTACATACGCTCAGTCTCCCAGCATTGGATGGAAAGATGAATGTTGAGAAGTTTGTTGGCATGCTCATGGTATGGGCATCGATGCCAGGAGCTTTGCAGGGGGTTGGGGGATTGGCAGCTATGGACGCGGTGAACTCAGCTATGGGTATTATCACGTTTGCCCGCAAGTCCTCCATGCCCCACTCTCTGAAATCAGTGAACAGCAAAGTGAATTTCACAAGCTCCGACGAGAGGCCCAGCGGGAACAGGCCTCGGAAAAGGCATGCTTAATGCTCACTGCGTGCAATTTGGCCAGAAAGCGTCTTCAGAGACTTATCAACAACAGCAAGGCTAGCTTCTGACAAAATATCATGGCCGACGTGAATAAGAATCCATGGGGCCTAGGCTATAAGCTGTTCATTGGAAGCTCGGAGCATCCGGGGTGGAATAGATTGACGTAATTATGCGGACCCTTTTTCCCTACACATGCCATTCTTATTAAAACAATCCATGAGGAAACTCCAGCGGACTGTCCACTCTTTACGGAGACCGCATTGCAGAAAGCAGTTTTGTCGGTGAAGGCAAAAAAGGCCCCAGAGCCAGATGGGACTCCAGCTGAGGTACCGCAGATGGTCTATCACTGTTGCTCCGACTTGCTGCTGAGTACGGTCAACGCTTGTCTGCGTGAAGGAATGTTCCCAGAATACTAAATAGTAGTGAGGCTCGTGAAACCGTAGATCGCAAAAAACATAGCGCCCAGTTTGTATGCTAGACTCGGCCGGGAAAGAGCTTGAAAAACTCATCAGGGGAAGACTCGATGATGCGATTCATGTCATTGGGGACGTATCTCCATGGCAGTATGGCTTTGAAACAGGTTACTCTTCCATCAACGCGTGTAGTGAGCGTGGCCTGGTGCGCAGAAGCACATAGCAATTCTACCGGATGAGTTGTCCTGCTGGTCACTCTTGACGTCAGAAATGCTTCCAACTTCTCTAGACGGGCGGATATTCTGGAAGCGCTCAAAATTCCTTTCCAAGTACCAAAATATCTGATGCTGATTTTGAGGGACTATCTGATGGACCGTAGCCTGCTCTATGATGTGAAGGAAGATCGACAGAGGATGAAAATGACATTGGATATTGCCCAGAGGTCAGAACATCTCATATGATGGACTTTTGAGGCTGGTGAATTACGATTGATTGGCTATGCGCATGACGTTGCAGCGCTAGTCGCTGGACGCAAGGTCGAACATACGCATGATAGGCTTGGTATACTAATGCACCGAGCGAGGGATTAGATGAGTGCTAGCAGCTTCAGCATTGCACTGGAAAAACTGAAGTCGTCTGCCTGACAAAGAAAACGATTCCCAGAGTCAGGGCTATCAATAAATAGCAAGCATTGGTAGACTCAAAAGCAAATTAGCCCAACAGCTGCAAGGCGACATGGAGGGTAATGACATTTGCATGCTTAGTGTTCAATATAGGAGGAGACTCTTTATCAAGAAGACAACTCTTGATGAGCGCCGTGCATTCTGCACTAGCTTACGGATGGGAAATATGTAGTGGGTCTCTTCGCAAGGAGCTTCATCGAAAGCGGTTAGTACAGATGCAGGGACAAGGATTTCTACAAATCGCTCATGCATATCAAACAGTCTCTAGGTCGGCAGTGTTATTGATAGCAGAAGTAATACCCATCGCCTTCCTTCCTAGAGAGTAAACAAATATTTAACTACGTAAAAGAGAAGGCAACAGGAAGGTGGTTGCAATGGAAAGACACAACGCGCTCTGCAATTGGCAACAGTCCTCAAATAGTGACACAAAGGGAATATAGAATGGGTGCCTGATGCCTGAATTGAGGCAGTGGCTCGATCGAAGGCATGGTGAGATTGATTCCTACTTAACCCAGCTTATGAGCCGACATGGATGTTTTCGGTCCTGCTTCCGCAAGATTGGTAAGTCACGGTCTCTCGGCTGCGTGTCTTTTGTAGGAGATATGGATTTTGAAGTATTTCGCTTATAAATGGATCACATACATTCGTTCATTGACTGCCTTACAATCAATAACGTGCCATTTAAATTCTCTGTCCATAATTAAGGCCATTTCGAGCTCGAGTTTTCTAGCAGACTCACTTTGGTTGACTGCTCTAATTACTTCAATTCTTTCTGTCTTCTACTTAAAATTGGAAAAGTATACAACAAACACAAAATGAAATGGAAAAGGCGTTTGGTGACATTTTGTGATGTCCATTTAAAATCCAATTTCCTTATAATTGATTAGAGACTTCTCATGGACGAACCTATAAGGATTTTAGTTAAGCCCATGTTATTGACATATAATTCAAAATGTTTGTTTTGAACGCTTCTTCATTTGACTGCCGTATGATGATTTGAGTTATTGACAAATTTTAGTCATTGGAGTTTCTAGATTTCCTAGGATGCACGAACGCACTGGCAGATTGACCGGCATATCGGCAAAATAGTAAGTCAATGTGCTTCAAAATGCCTTAAAAAGGATGATGTGATGATGGAAATGGCGTCGATTCCATATAATACTTACGGATCTTCTATTACTCGACCGTAGTTGGAAATTTTGAAAAGAAAAAAGAATTTTTCACCAAAAATACGAAGTGTGGCAATTAAGTAATGAGACTGATTTTATTACCGCACTTGTGGTAAACCTGCAACCTTGAAATTCCCTTCCCCTTCCTTGGCATCTCTCCCCTCTCTATTGATATATTTACCATTACTCTAGCTTGTTTAGTTCGCCTGCTGTGTCGTGTTTAGTAGACGTGTGTTGGTGGTACTTGTCACGAAAATGGAGAAACGAAATCAAGAGCAATGCGTCGCGATAAAATTTTGCGCCAGATTGGGTGAAACAGCTTCGAAAACGTACGCTAAAATTGAAAAAGTGCATGGTGGTAGAGCTCTTAGTTGTGCCCCGGTGTTTCGATGTCATAAAGAGTTTAAGGAGGGGCGTGAAAGCGTGGAAGACAAGGTGCGGAGCGGGAGGCCAGTCGAGGTGCGGACTGGCGCGAATGCGCAGCGTGTGTGCGCCCCAGTCCGTGAAACAGTGAGACAAATTTTACCCGAAGATTTTGGGATGAAAATGTGCGCGAAGATGGTTCCAAAGAACCTTTCTGAGGAGCACCTCAGCGTGTCCCAGTATTTGACCTCTAAGGGGATCGCCGTGTTGCAACACCCGCCTTATTCGCCCGATATGTCATCCTGTGACTTTTTTGTTCATTAAAGCAAAATCATTGCTCAAAGGAACCCATTTTAAGTCGATTACGGACACCCAGGTGGCCGTGACGAGGGTAGTCGCAGACAACCCTCTCGAAGCGTTCCAGAAATGTTACGAAGCCTGGAAAACGCGCTGGAATCGTTGTATAGCTGCCCAAGGGGACTACTTTGAAGGGAATGGCAGAGTTGTAGAATAATTTTTAAATATACGGTTTTCCTGGAATCAGTCTCATTACTTAATTGTCACACCTCGTATTCCTCTAGCCACTTTATGTGAACCATTAATTGATTAAACTTTCAAAAGATTAATGAAAATGACGTTTAACTTATCAATAACGATACGGTATTTTTTTTTTTTTGTATCGTTTATGATGATACGAGTATGATTTTTTTGTATTGAATTTCCATATAGAAGCATATTAACACTATTAACATCTGATATCCCCTGTTTAACAAGAGTATTTTTTGAAACTAATACTCTTTTGGGAATGTCGCCTCCACGTACCCGAGAAAGCGGAGGTTTCCCTATGATCCCTCCGCGGACTATGACCTGGAAGCGATCTGCACACTACGAAAAGGATATTAGATTCGAACAGATATATTTTTTGGACCTAGTTGTATAGCAATGTACGACCACATAAACGGCTCCAATCTATGTATCATACCGTCTGAATCCCAGTATAACCCTGACAGGCCTCGCAGTACGTTCAAGGTTCGCACTACTGCATTGATGTTGTAGACTTGGTTGAGACGGACTCCCAATTACCGATGGTCTGGCTTAACATCCGTCCCCACGAGAGCTGATTGCAACACTCGCATTGCTTCCCTGCTCTAAAAGGTAACGGTAGGACCTAAAAGACGACTGCACATATGAGCGGAAATGGTGACTGTGAGGGGTGACCCACCAGATATGGAACTTTTGAACACATCACAAACAAATACTTAGACTTTAAAGACTTTACTTTACACTAAAGATTTAAAGAATCAGGAGAAGCGGACAATTGGACGAAAAGGCTCAGAGAGCACATACCTGCAAAATATAATCGTGGCATTCGAACACAGTCGAAAACTACGTGCACTTCAGAATACCTTATTAGAGAAGAGCGCATAATGAACCACCGCAAAGTCGACAAAAAAATCGCACAGAAAAAGCAGGTGAGGAGACCAGCAAAATGTCGTTGCGCGTAGTTGCTGGCATCGCTAAAAACTTAACTGAAGCATTGTATCAAGAAACTGAAGCAGAGAAGGTTGGAAAACATAAAATCCACCGAGCACTATCAGGAAGATAGGCCCATGTGAAAAGTGGGAAGTATTCTGAAGAGAATTAAATCTGGATGTGACTCGCAAAAAAACATTAGCAAAGGTATAAGAAATGGGCTTCCTGAGCTAGAACAGCTCCTAGACCGCATCGGGCATTACCGGTGGAGCCAGTTGAAGGCTGAAGAATAACTAAAGGCCGATGATGACCAAAAGCTTAAAAAAGAGCTGAGGGCTAAGTTTACTGAGGAAACGCAGATAGCTTCAGCGTCAAATACCACCGAAAGAATGGTTTCCAGCTCAATCGAAGGAGACCGAGATAAAGGGTGCAAAGAGGAGGCCTTTAATGAGCATGAATCGTTAGATCAAGTGTCCGATACACTGCTAATAACAGTAGCCAAGAAAGCCACTCAAAAATGCCTCCCCCTGACCCAGAAAATAAAGTCCTCTCTGATGTCCAACATACTGAAGTACCTGATGTGAAACAGACGAGAAAAGGACTCGTCGAAAACCTCGGTGGCAGGCACTACTCGTGAAACCCAAGGATAGCCGATCCTATGCAGATATGTTGTGGCGGATCAGTGCAAGTGTAATGCCTGAAGACATCAAAACTGCCACTAGCCTAGTGCGTCCAACCTGATCTGGCCACATACTGGTCGAATTTGACTCAGAGGCCATTAACCAAGAAGCATTCTACAAGTAGACAAGAAGGTTTTTGGCAAAAGAGAAACTGAAGCCTCGCACGAGAAGATTGCAACAATCAAAATCGAGGGCATTGATTGCATCACGGATCTGACCGCGGGAGAAAAAACCATTAAAATGGAGTTCCCAGGCGTAAGCAGAGTTAAAGCGAGGACGACACCAGAAAACAGTAGGGGACAACGTATGACCATTATCTGCCTGACCGAGAAGGATGCCGAACAATTTTTGAGTAAGGATAGGTCATCTGCAGGGTGCGGTGAAGAGCAGTACCTCTCCACTGCTTTGAGTGCCTTGGCTCTATGGTCACACCGCACAGAGGTGCAAGGTACCCGATTGGAGTTCCCTATGTTACAAACATGACGACATTGGACATAAAACAAGAGAGTGTACGAGAGAGGTACACTATATCCTTAACAAGGTTGTTGATCCGAAAAAGGATTTCAAGCACGTCTTAGGATTAGAAAAGAGTTGTATTTTCCACGAAGCACTAGCCAAGATAGAATAGAACTCCGATGACCCGTATCCTACAGGTAACCTATATTGCAGTAAAAATGCCCAAAACATGCTTGAGCAGTTTGCGAGGGCAAATTTTTGCTGCTGGATCGTTAACATGGTACTCTGACAAAACCGGTACTGGCGTCATCTGGGCTCGGAACAGAGCTTATTTATTTATGTATTTATTTATTTAACAGCATAATCAACAGATAGCTCATCTAATTACGGATTAGATGAAATAATCGAACACAAATATTAAATTTTAAAACAATATAAAACAAGTAAAAATTATCAGAGAGCAAATTTTGAGATTAGTTTCAAAAATATGAAAAGAATCCGGCAGATAGCCAAGATCCAGGCTATTATGTATACGTAGTAAACGCACAAGTGAAGAGCAAAAGTAAAAGTTTGTTCGCGCAAAAGGGACGCAAAAAATGACATGAAAGTAACTAGACCTGACTGCGCTATGAAGAGAGATAAGTGAGCAAAGATTATCCGGAAGCAAATGATGATCCAACTTAAAAAGCAAGCATTCTTCTTAAAAATAATCTTCGCGATTCTAAAGAAGGAATATGTAAAGCTAGTAGGCGATCTTTGTAGGGTTTGTAGTCCAACCGGGATCTGCAAAATAAATTACGTGTGAATTTACGTTGGATAGATTCAATAAGATATTTGAGGTGCGGGCTCCACACTGGCAAACAATATTCTAACACACTTCGAACGAAAAGAACGAAGAGACCGATGGAAGTACAAGGAATGCGAAAGTTATTAGAGTATCTAAGGATAAACCAAAGGCGTGATGCCTTAGCAACGATCATCATTATGTGATGATCAAATGACGTCAAAAATAGATCCTTTATGTATACACTTTCATGCAGGACTTCTCCAAGAATGGAGTAAGGAAACAACATAGGATTTTTTTTGTGAGAGTATCTGATTTGGCGACGTTTAGAAATATTCAAGTTAAGAGCGTTAGAAATGCAGCACCGGCCTAATTTATGAGGATCGTCTTGCGATGAAACGCAGCACTTCATATTATCGATAACTCTGAATATTTTACAATCGTCCGCATATAAGAGACAGGATGACGATTCCGAGGCAGGAAGGTCCTTGGGGGGCACCAAAAACAGGATGAAATGGAGAAGAGAGGTAGGAGTTGACAGAAACAACACGTGCACGGTTAGTGACATAGGTGGAAAACCAGGATATTATTTTGCTGAGAAGGAGACTTTGATCCATAGAATTGAAAGCTTTGGAGAGATCCGTAAAGATAACATCCACTTGGCTTTGTTTATCAAACGCGGAGGCGACCGTGTTGGTAAAAAATAAAAGGTTGGTCAAATTTGATCGACCTTTGATGAAGCCATACTGCTCACGGGACAATCAGGGAAGAACTAATGGATAGACTCTATTATTTACTACACGTCAGAAAATCTTGCAGAAACAGGAGAGAGTAGATATAGGTTGGAAGCTAGTAACACAATTAATATCACCTGCCTTAAAAATAGGAAATACATATGCATATTTCCATTAGGCAGGAAAAGTGGCATTGGCAAGACTAATATTAAAAATTGTAGATAAAGGAACACACAAGGAAGATGACAAAGATTTACTAAAAAATCCATCTGGACCACAGTCTATGCTTGCATCTAAGTTTTGCATTATAAACTCGAGCTCGAGTGGATTTGTAACAAACCCAGAAGCATCCAATAAAGACGAAGGGATAGAGGACTCCTTAGCAACTGGACCAATATTCAAACAAGAGAAGAAGGACAATAAATACCGTGTGAACAGGTCACAAGAATCACCTTGAACAGTTCGAAATCCTTCTGGAAACGTGATTTCAGAAATTTTAAACGAGCAGAATCCTTAGCTTTCAGAGCCGCAACTAAGTTAGAGTCGAGCCATGGGACATCGCCTTGCTTTCTCGGATGACACATAGGAGTATTTTCCTGGATGATTTCAGATAGTATGGTGTAGAAGTTACTAAATGCCTCATTGACTCCTAGATTCTTGAGGAGAGAGAACCAGTTTCTAGAATTGATTTCCTATTAAATTCTGGAGTAGTCAGCATTAAAGAAGTTGAAGGGAGCCGACGACACGTTTGTAGTATGAGAAGCTTGGCGTGTATTAATGAGAAATGTCAGTGGGGGTGGTGCGGATCAGGATTTGCATATGGTATGGACGAGGGAAGGAAGTTAAGTGAAGATTTAGGGAGATTAGACAGGATAAGTTCAAGAATTTTCTTATTGATGTTGGGAACAATATTGAACTGAGAAAGGGCACAAAGTGAAAGAAAGGAAAAAACAACTAAAGATAAATCGCCAGTTGAAATAACTGTAGAGAAAGTCTCATCCCATACCACAGAAGTAATATTAAACTCAACACAAACAAGAATATAGGATGAAGAATAGTTGTAGGTGATATAAGAAGAAAGTTCAGAAAAGAATCGCTCATAAATTGAAATTGGATTGTAACAAGGGATAAGTAAACCAAAATTTTACAGCTACACATTCCACTGGAGGAGAAGCATGGAAATACGCACACAGAGCACAGCTGTTTTCCAAGTGGGGGCTATGAACGGAGATATGGTTCTGCATGGGTTCGATGTTCACCGACAACGTTCTTTAGTGTGAAGATAATGCCGAAGGAACCGGTATTATCTTTTTAAGCCATGCTTAATATCTTTGATGACCCCATTTTGAACGCAGACGGCCTGTACTCGTTGGAGATGGCTATAAGCTAAAGCAACTGAAGGGCTAGCAACTCAAGATGTAGTGAACTCAACTATGAACATAATCACATCTGCTTGCAGTACTTCTATGTTCCGCCGGAGACCCCGGCAGGGCAAGCCTCTAGTGTGTTGGTAGTCGGCCGAAATCGCTGAAATACAAAGAGAGTGTCAGTCGACTGTAGGTTTTGCGCAGAAGGTGAAGACGATGCTTTCCACACATTTTTTGCATACAAAGATGGGAAACAGGAGAGCCTTGCACGGATAATAGGAGGTGCTTGGATCGGTTGACAAACCAAATGGCAAATTGTGTTTAGGCGGTCCATAAAAGACAAAGAGAGCTCAGAGCAGCCAGAAATATTGGTGCTGAGGGATCACATCTCAAGCAATCCCTTTCGCTCCCGCTAGGGGAGGAACCCCCAACTTGAAGATGCCCCACGGCGTAGGTAAACGAACTCACCCCAAAAGTAATGTTTCAAACGGTTTCAGGCTGGGTTCTCATGTTGACAGAGGAGATGTTGAGTGGGTAGTATAGACGTCTTGCGCGTCTGAGAGGTTAAAGCGTAAGTAATCCTCACCTTTAAAATAAAAAAAAACTAGAGAATCCAATATAGGACTAAAATCATTTTCTGACAAATTGCTATAAGTAGTCTCCTACCGTTATCCGACACTCAAATGGAACCTGAAACGAAACAAGCCCGATACTTTGGTAATCAGTCACCATTCAAAAGTTTTGGATGAACATTAAAAAAAAATAATAAATAATAAACAGAAATAAATACAAGAGAAAAGTATGCAGGTGAAGCTTATAACCAAAGATATTAAAAATAAATATCGGGCACATGAATTTCTGACGCCATTAATTTAAGAAAGATTTATTGTCGTGACATATTCTGTATGAAAGTATTAGATCACTAATTTCTTCTTCCTGTTATATCCTAGTAAAGTCCCAGCTGTGAATTTTTTGGTTTCGAAATTATATAAGGATATTTATTCGTTCCGTATGACAGGTATTACTGTCGGGAATGGTACCCAATTTTTTGGGATTATTGCAAATAATACATACATTTGGGAAAATTTAATTAAAATTCTTTATCACAAGTATTTCTTTTTCCCTACGAATTTTATTTATTAGTATGAACTAATGAACTACATCTTTGAATTCTGACATCCTTCGTAAATCCTGTTTTATTTCTTCTTACACAAACTTATTTTAAGTTCCAAAAGGAAACATAAAGAAACCCATAACAATAAATTACAGTAAATGAGCAAATATATGAGTAATTACCGGAATATTCATAGCCCTTCACATATCTTTTCATGCAATGTTTTCTCATAAATTATGCCTTAATGATCCACTGACACCTCATGAGCTGCTTCGAACCACTTAGCCCGCTATTGCTTCCAAAACTTCAGACATAAATCATTATCTCCATCAAAATAAACACCTAACCTTGATTCTATTGCACATAAGCGTGATAATAACTTGAAGATGCTGTGAATGAAAGAAAAAAGTGAATCAAAAGGTTGCACAATCGTCTGCAAGTATTTAGTCCGCGAAATGGAAATGGCGCAAAAACGCAATCGCCAAACTAGGCAGCCAAGAAAACGCGCAGATCGGAACCAAGGCACCAGCAGCCATGCTAGCTAGGCTAGTTGTTGATTGCTGCAGCCTGAGAATCGCGTAGTCTTCACCTCATCATGTTCATGGTCGCGAATTCAGCATCAAGTTGCCGTTGCAGGCACTGCTTCGATCCGCTTCTGCTCATTTGACTAGGCCTTGATTTCTTGCCGATTGCTACCTGCACCGGTTGATAGAGCTCCCAAGCAAGATCAGTGCAGATCTTGATCCACCATTTTTCCAACTTTGCAGCATTGGTCGCACCATGCGTCACTGGAAAAATCGAAGCTGCAAGAAAACAAAGGTCTCGCGCTAGATCAGTGCTTCTTTTTGTTGTGGCTCATTTCGGAAAACAATACGCGCGGAATGTTTTTCAGTTGCCATTGTTAATTTTTCGGTTATTACGCGTCTCGCTGAACCTAAAGCCAAGCCAAGCTGCCTCCAGTTAAGCTGGGCCGCGATGTTATAAAACAAGTCTAACATAGACCTGAATCGCGAAAGTAGGCCACCGCCACACTTTCACTTATTACATGAGTCTCACACGATGATCGCACTGGTCTGAAGTTCGCATGCTGCAATGCTGACAAAATGGTAGGCCTCCTCAACCACTCCACTCGGGTTGACTTGGCTTCACCAACACCAATGTCAGGCCGCGTAAGACCATATCGATGATTCCGATTGAGTGAGTTGTGTGGAGTTATTTTGCAATTCCGTTGAAAATAATGTGTAATGAAGCTGAAGAGCGACGGAGAGTGTGTGGCTGATGAGATGTCGGTGCGCTACCAGCAGAATTTCCCTTGAGGTATATCGGAACATTTGAGGTCCGAATGACCAGGATCCTAACTGTAAAAATTTAGAGAATTCTCGAGACTGTAGATCTTGAATTCTGGAATCTTAAAAGATGGGATTCCATGTTCTATACAGACACCTTTTTGACGAAATGCAGTTTTCTTTTCTTCAACTAGGTCCTCTTTAAATAAATGCAAAAGATCTCAGCCAAAAGCGCAGAAATAAAGCCGCTGTAGAGATTCTAAAGCGATTAATCGACAACTTCCATAGGAAGTACTCACATTGTCGCAATATGTACATACATCTTCCAGCTTTTCACTTTCCGCATCATGTCTCGCTTAAAAACCCATCGCAGATGCGCTAAGCTGGCGCAGCTTCATCCGATCAGGTAGGAATCCTCCGTAAATTGTGCTGTATTGTGAGTACCAACCAAACTCGTACGTTACCTTAACTTACTTTAACCACAATCCGCAGTTGAAAACGTAATCGCGCTACGATGATGAATACCTGCATGTGTAGGAACGCGACCAGCACGGTAACCAGTGTCAGGGTGTGCGTTCGGATATTACTTCATGCTCTTTTTCGATGAAATCGAAAGCGATCTTTACATGCTATTCCAGCTTGACTGTTGTTTTTTGTAGTTGTTGGTGGTTTTGAAGTCATTATTGGCTTGGCTTTGGAATTGTTTTGATTATTTTATTTGATTTTGATTTGCTCAAAGTTTGCTGGGAGCTGGAATATGTAATTGATATTGGAGTTTGATTGGTGATAATTTGATAAGTAATTGCTATCTATTTATTTTTGTGTGTTATGCTCAGATCAGACTTTGTAAGCTTATATTATTGAATTTAAATTACTTGGATTAAGCATTTCGGATACAAGAGGGCTTCTGAAAATGGTCAAAATCCTCCCAATTGTTTGACTACTTATAATCGATATTCGACTTTAAATCTATTTAACCGTTTTGATGCCATTAGGGCATTTAATTCTTATCAGATTGATTTTGTAAACTATAAACTGTTAACTGCTGTTATCTAACGTTGTTGTTGCTAGAGGATATTCGCCACTTAAATAAACTTTGATCAGATCCTTTAGAATCTAAGTTGCATACTCGTAAGGAAGGTTGCTCACTTACTCCTAAAGTAAACACTCTTCAAAATAGATTTTGAGAAAAAGCATCATCTTTGATAAACGGCCATTGAATGAAATAAGGTACCTTTATAGATTCTCTGCATCAAAAATTTCACTAATATAGTTCCAATTACCTAAAGAACATTTGACAGGTATTTTCGTTATTTTTTTTTTTTTTGAGTATGCCAACTGTTCAAAACTTGCATTTACGTTCAAGGAATGTGTCCAATCAAGCTGAATTACCATCAGGAATCTAGTTTTGCGGAAGTAATCCTTTTTCGGCTACTGGTCAATTTCTAGACAAGCCGGGATTATATTACAATGTACATGACTAGCACGGAGAGCTTTAGAATCACTTCTACATAAGAACATGGTCTAGGAATTTTTTAGGATTGTCTTGAAATTAATTTGCTTTTTCCGGTTGTATGATTGCAGGTCTTTTGAAGTTGTATATGAAATTCAATCTAGGGTTCTTGGGAAGATGTTGCTTCGAGAAATTTAATATTTTCTGAAGTTTCATACTTTTTAAATATTAGACACTATGAATTTGATATAGATTTCAAGTTATGACAGCTTTTTTGTGAAGAGTAGAATCACTCAAATATGAGCAAAATACAAACAATATTGCCCAAAACTCAAATCTGTCATTCTGTATTATTCCCCACTTGAAACAATAAAGCAAAAAAGAAATTTACTGACATGGCGGTCAGAAAGAGTGATCCCACACATAGAACTTTATAGTTAATCAAGCAGAAGAGCTTCACTATCGCCTATATGGCATTGAGATGTTCAATAATTCATGTCGTTTTTTGTCATGTTTTTCAAAGTAAATTTATTTATATTAACAACAATTATTAATCAATGATATATTGACCATTTTGTTGGATGACCTTTTGTCATCTTTCAGTAAGTTGAAAAATTCAACGATCGAAGAAGCCTTGGTTAGAAGCGAGAACTGATCCAACTCATTTTTAACAGCCTGATCGGAATCGAAAGTTTTACCATTCAAATGATTTTGAAGGGTCTAATGGTGCTAAGTCAGGACTTTAGGGTGGATATGGCATCAGTTCCCAATTGAGCTTCATTAATTTTTGACGAGTTTTCAAAGAGGTATGGAATCTGGCGTTATCATGATGGAACATCACGCCTTTGCGATTGGCCAGTTCGGTTTCTTGATTTCTTCATTTAATTTCGATAGTTGACTACAGTACATATTCGAATAAATAGTTTGGTTTCTTGGAAGCAGGTCAAAATAGACTTTACCCTTGTAATCCCACCACACAGAAAGCATAATCTTCTTTTGGTGAATACTGGCTTTCGATGTCGATTGTGTGGGCTCGTCTTGCTTCCTTCATGATCGTTTTTCGAATAAGTTATTGAAAGCAATCCATTTTTCATCACCGGCTATGATTCTTTTTAGAAGTGCGTTTGGTAAGGTGAATTTCCCTTAATTCGTGAGGAATCCAAACATCCATTTAGTTTACTTAGCCAAGCTCTTGTAAGTGCAAGTAAGCGGTTGAATTCAATACGTTGAGGTTCTTTGCTTTATCTCGAGTTATCATACGCCGGTCCATCCGTTAACAACTTTATTTTATCCTCATCAGTAGTGGTTGGACGATCTTGCACATTAAAATTTTCAGAACGAAAGCGAGCAAATCAACGCTGATACCGGTGTTCATTAAGGCAGTCGTCACCATAAACTTCACACAATTTCTTCTGAGCTTGCATTGTATTTTTGCCCTTTGGGACGTAAAACAAAAAATAGATCGATAATGCTCGCTTTGATTGTCCATTTTCAATTTTATTTTTAACCAGCTTGTTGAGTACGAATGACGCTCAGTTTTTGACTGCAGAAAGTCTAAAGTCTAATCTTCAAAATCATATGTAATTATATAAGCCCTGCAACCACTACTACATGAAATATGCAGTTTACGATATGAAATATGGAGTTCACGTCATGAATTATCGTATTGCTTCATGCAAAATAACTACGATTTTACAATACTTGCATGGCTCTTCAAATTGTATGATCCGTACTACAAAGCCAGGGTCTAGAAAAATGCTGCTCATAACATCAAACCATGCATTCTTGCATTGGAGAACTTCAAGTAGGTTTTACTAGCCATCTTAAACAACTAATAACGAACTAAACACGTAACATCAATCAATGAATAAATCAACCAACACGAACAAACGAAAATGTCACCATTAGTCCTACTGGACCATTATCGATACATCGATGGCTTGTGCTGATGTGCCTGGGCCAATACACACCTAAACATGGTTATTTGTTGCTGTTTGGAGTTGAACGCTATTTACACCCTGAGCCTCGAAGATTTTCCAGACGACTAAACTACCCACTAAACACAACCTCTGTCAATCTGAGAACCTAACCTGGGGCCGTTCAGACTAAGCCTTGTTTTGCTACTCCATTGGGTGCCTTCAAGTTGGGGACCCCCTCTTCTAGCGGAAGGGAAGGAGGAGCAGGAACTGCTTTAAAATTGATCTCCCAATCCCCATGCCCCCGGCCACTATGAGCCCTTTTTTTATCTTTTCGGACTGCCCAACCATATTGTGCCACATGTTTCCATTTGTCAACCGATCCTAGCATCTCCCCGATAAGGCTATGTGGAGAAGGTCACTGGTTTTCTTGTATAGGTCCCAGCGCAGTCTGAATCATATTTTGCATGTAAAAGATTTGTGGCAGGCATTGTCTTCCTCTTCTACACAAAACCTACACTCGGGGGATCGCAATCTACCAATCTTATGCAACTAAGACTAAAAACACACATGCCCGCTGAAGGGCTGAGTCATGCAGAAGTCAGTCTCACTGTGCGTTAGATTAAGCAACGGTCTCAGATCAGAGATGAAGAGTGGAATCCATCTTCCCTTCGTGTTCATCATTGAGTGAGCGTTGTTTCTCCTTGCGGAAAACGGTCTCCTCTATATCTTCGTTTCAACACAAGTAGATAATACGGCGCCCTCTAGCAAAGAGAGCGATAGATATTATTCTTGTGATGGCTGGCACCACCGAACCAGAGACTGTGAAGATGCAATCTTCAGTGCTTCTCTTCCCTGTACCTGTGTCAAGCGTTTTCGGTACAGTTCCGTGTTAAGAGCGTTACTCCATTTTTCTGCTCCGTACAGTTGCCCCGACTCTACGGATCTATTCAAAGTCGCCTTCTTGTTTGCTTGGGCCCCCCTACGTTAGCCAAAAGTCGACTCAGAGCTGATATGCCTGAAGCAGCTTTAACAGCCATTCCCTCATGTTCCCGTAGATCGGCAACCCCAAGTGCTTTACAGATGGTTTTGATTCAACCAGTATTTCTCCAATACCGACGGTACGTCCAGCAACTAATGTCGACGGTACGTCCAGCAACTAGTGCCACAACATCATTCGCATCGCCGATCAGGCATGACTCATCCGGCAGCTCTAATCTCAATAGCCCATCGTCCGAAATGTTCAACAAGTCTGGACCAAGGATAGATCCTGAAGCAACACCCAATGCAACTTCCCTCCTTTATCGGCCCTGCATCGTATCATGAAGCAAAAGCCGCATAAGATATTCTAGAGATTGTAAAGACTTCTTTCACGTATCCAGAATATTCCCACACCTAGCGGAGTTGACGGCATTCCAAACATAAAACGTCACCAACAAAACTACCCGTCGCTTGGTACGGCTATATGCCTCCGCCTTGTAGACCGCGTTCATCACCTTTGCAATTTCATTTATGATTGAGCATTCTATTTTAAACCACTACTTTGGGGAGATACTCGTAGGTCTCCAGCAATACGAATCGCGTCTGTGAGCCTTCCCTTGATAAGTTTCTCTAGCACTATCCCAGCCGTGTCTATCATACACAACGGGTGGTATGCCGACGGTGACCTGGGACAACTATTCCCCTTGCTGATAAGTATGAGCTTCGCTTCCTTCAAACGTTCCGGAAAACCCCTTTCCGACGGCAAACATCGAATCTACTGAAAAGCAAGTCAGGACAATTTTGATAATTGAGCTATAACACTTTAGCTAGGATGACGTCTGGACCTGGAGCCATCCTTGGTTTTAATGGTAAGACTGCCTTTTCCATGTGAAGAGTGGCGTTCGACTGCTATTTCGCCATGGACAGCGTCAACACGGATAGAACGGGCGAGAAAAAGTATACACACTATCTCGTCGATCTTTCCTGCTTCATATATGCAAGGCTTGCGTTGGGCATGAGGCTTCCCCATAACTAGCTTTTTACCAGCGCCCCTCGAACCAACGTTCACACTTTCCACTCGATTTTGCCAGCAGTGAGTCTTATTACTGTTAATCAGTTTGCGAAGATGTTTCCTGGATGACTTATATGCTGATAACCAGTTGCATGCCTCGTTTGGCTTCCGTACCCGTTCAGCTTCGCTTCGAAGCTTGTGATACCCTCTTCGCAAATCAGCAATTTCAGTCGATCAACAGTACACTGGTGGCTTGTTGTGTTGGGGTCTCCAACGGGGCATAGAAGCGTTGCTGAGTTTTGCACATCTTGAGTTACTAGCTCTTCAGTTCTCTGCGTATCTTCCAGCAACGGTGCACCTATCGTGAGCTCCTTGGCGTTAATTCTTCAAATGTTCCGCCCAATTGTGGAAGGTGGAAAGCACGGAAGTTGAGAGACAGCATCATGGATCAAAAGCAGAATATACTGATGATCACCGTCGGAGTAATGCTCTAATACTCTCCGATTGTGTACCCTCTATAGCAGGTGAATATCATTTTGGGTACAGCTCCTTCACAGTACACACTGCGGAAAGTCAGCGTATTGATGGCGTTCAGCACGGTGAGCCCTATTCTGGCCATCATCTTTAGAACTCGTTTTCCTCGCGGGCCAGTTTGAGGCATGCCCCAATCGATTACTTTAGCGTTGAAGTTTCTCCCTACGAGTACGTGGCCATTCAAGATAATGCCGTCCAAAGCATGAAGCTTGCCTTGATATCGATTCGTTCGGCATTTGGTACACACTAAAGAATGTATACCTTGAGCACCGAGCCCACACGAGATCATCCCTCCGTCCATTGCCATCCGCTAAAAAATCAGCAAAGTTCTGAATCCGAATCGCGGCAGTGCCAGCGTCCTCAGGATACCATAATGACGAACTTTTGTCCTGGTGGTGCTCACTCAGCAGCAGGAAGTCGAGTTTCATGTCCCTTTCAAACTGCTCAAGTAGGTTTTGGCAGTTGCAATGCAATGTAAATTACCCTGCAGGATGCGACTCATGAAAGTTCTACTTTTACCTTGGTTAGGGCTTCCTGGAGAAGCTGGCAGTGTCTTGATCCCAAGAAAAGTTTGAAATCGGGTTTCGGATCAGCATCCTTGCAAAGGATGTAGATTGCTTCCGTTGTTAATTCTTTTCTTTTATGTCCCTTGTCACCAGATTTATAGCATAGTGAACTCCTTGCATCCCTGTGTGGTATGTCCATAACCAAGCACTTAAAGCAGTGGAGGGGCACTGCTCTTAGAAGTTGTTCGCCATCCTTCTTAGTCAGGTCGATGATGACCATACGTTGTCCTCTATTGTTTTCTGGTGTCAGCCTCGCTTTAACGCTATTCACGCCAGGGAGCTCTTTTTTAATGGCCACCTCTACCTCGATCAGGTCCGTGATACAGTCAATGCCCCTGATTTCGACCGTTGCCACCGGCTCGAGTAAAACTACAGTTGGTCTTTTGCCGAGAGCCTTATTGACTGCATCGCAAAATGCTTCTTTGTTATTGGCCCTTGCTCCTAATTCGAACAATATATGGCGAGACTGAGTTGGCCGCACTGCTGTAATGGCAGTTTTTTTATGTTCGGGCCTTACAACTCCCTGTTCTTCCACAATATATCTGATTAGGATCTGGCATCCTTGGGTCATATGAGCAGGGATAAATACAGACTGATGCCAGAAAATGAAAAAGTATAATATGCCCTGTAAAAAAAGGGGACAAGTTAAGGTGTGAAAATTATGGAGACATCGCTCTACTGTTATGTCTCATCAAGTGTTCTCCAAAATCATCGAAAGACAATTAAAGCCTAACTATGAATGTTTTATGGGAGAGTATCAGAGACGCTTTTGAAGTGATGGTCTACAATTGACCAAAAAATTCTTAGCTAAGCAGGTGCTCCAAATTGTTTGGATTATAAAATCGATATGCACAAACTCTTTGTAGAGTTCAAGCAAGCATATGACAATATTGACAGAAATGCTCTGCGCAAAATAATGTTTGACTTTGGCGTTCCAAAAAAAACTAGCCCGCATGGTCAATGTCACGATGCTAAACACAGAGTCACATGTGAAGGTGAACGGCAAACTAATGGACTGCTTCATAATGGAATCAGGCTTAAAATTCGAGAATGGACATGCTTGAACATGTCATCAGGAAGACATCAGCGGAAATCTCTCATATACAAATGTTGAAGTCCACACATTCGATAGCGCATGCTGATGGCGTAAATATTATGACATGGTTAATCTCAGATGCCAAGAGAGCATTTATGAGCCTAGAATCTGAAGCAAACCAAATTAGCCTACGAGTTAATGAAACAAGAACTAAATTCATGACTCAAATGAAGAAGAAAATTCCAGTACGACAAAACCTGGCCGTAGGAGATTATAACCTTAAAAGTGTGGGTAAGTTTTTATGTCTTGAATCCAACCTGAAAAGAAGAGGCGCCAAAAAGGACAAGTTGAATCTGTGCTGTTATCTGGAAGTGAAAAATATACCCTGACGTGCTAATCCGAAAAGGCAGTGGACATATTTGAATGCAAAGTGCTCCAGAAATCTTACAGCTTGACGAAACAAGGTATGGAGTGGAAACTACGTTACAATAATAAGTTGTATGAGTATTTGATGAACCACCTGTATCTGCTTGCATAATGTTGCGCACATTGCAATGGGCTATGCAGAAAAAAACCGGCTATCCAAAAGAACATTAAAGGGTAGGGTAGATATCAAGCGGGAAGACCAAGGAGTCGATGGGAAAACACAATGGAAGCTGACAGTAAATCCTTGCTGGATTAACTGGCAAACGAGATCTTTCTACGGTTGACCTTCTTGTTGCAAAGGCTTTGACGGAAATAAATTCTCTTGTGTCTTGTGCTGGCGTGGGGTGACCTCTTCTGCGGCAAAAATCCTCTCTCGTGCAGCAAAAAGCACGAGTCCGTGGCTGCCGAGGTCCTTCAGGCAGTACCTGAAGTGGTCGCTTCAAAAATATCTTTGGATAGTCCTCTGGAAGAGATGTGTCATCTGCAGCATCATGGACTAGCAAAGGTGCCGGTGTGTTTGTATCTAAAGTGTTTTGTGGCAAAGAACTTGTCGTAGTGGAACTGTCAGTAGTCGGGACGGAATATCGTTTCGTTACTGGCTCTATCTCAAGTGCTACTGGCTGTCGCGGGCACTCGATTGCAAGTTCTTTGGCTTGTTGCAATTGCTGCAATTTGGCGCATATATAACTGGCTTCCCACAACGGAAACAAAAGATGTTCGCTTCTGCCTGGCATGCGGTAAAGCGGTGTCCCATCTGTCAGCAGTTTCAACGCGTGGTGAGTCGTGTCTTAGGGGCCAGTTCGTGGACTTTGGTTTGATGCTCTTCGTCCAGCTCTGTGGCTGATGGAAAGATAGCCCTGAAGCGCTGTCTATTATGGGTTGTATGAGACATGGATATGGCATCAGTTCCCAATTGAGCTTCATTCCCAATTGAGCTTCATTAATTTTTGACGAGTTTTCAAAGAGGTATGGAATCTGGCGTTATCATGATGGAACATCACGCCTTTGCGATTGGCCAGTTCGGTTTCTTGATTTCTTCATTTAATTTCGATAGTTGACTACAGTACATATTCGAATAAATAGTTTGGTTTCTTGGAAGCAGGTCAAAATAGACTTTACCCTTGTAATCCCACCACACAGAAAGCATAATCTTCTTTTGGTGAATACTGGCTTTCGATGTCGATTGTGTGGGCTCGTCTTGCTTCCTTCATGATCGTTTTTCGAATAAGTTATTGAAAGCAATCCATTTTTCATCACCGGCTATGATTCTTTTTAGAAGTGCGTTTGGTAAGGTGAATTTCCCTTAATTCGTGAGGAATCCAAACATCCATTTAGTTTACTTAGCCA
Organism: Odontomyia ornata; assembly: GCA_963969285.1. Lineage (NCBI taxonomy): Eukaryota > Metazoa > Arthropoda > Insecta > Diptera > Stratiomyidae > Odontomyia > Odontomyia ornata. The sequence goes on along the minus strand of OZ017741.1, from coordinate 153,460,986 downwards.
AGCTCTTGTAAGTGCAAGTAAGCGGTTGAATTCAATACGTTGAGGTTCTTTGCTTTATCTCGAGTTATCATACGCCGGTCCATCCGTTAACAACTTTATTTTATCCTCATCAGTAGTGGTTGGACGATCTTGCACATTAAAATTTTCAGAACGAAAGCGAGCAAATCAACGCTGATACCGGTGTTCATTAAGGCAGTCGTCACCATAAACTTCACACAATTTCTTCTGAGCTTGCATTGTATTTTTGCCCTTTGGGACGTAAAACAAAAAATAGATCGATAATGCTCGCTTTGATTGTCCATTTTCAATTTTATTTTTAACCAGCTTGTTGAGTACGAATGACGCTCAGTTTTTGACTGCAGAAAGTCTAAAGTCTAATCTTCAAAATCATATGTAATTATATAAGCCCTGCAACCACTACTACATGAAATATGCAGTTTACGATATGAAATATGGAGTTCACGTCATGAATTATCGTATTGCTTCATGCAAAATAACTACGATTTTACAATACTTGCATGGCTCTTCAAATTGTATGATCCGTACTACAAAGCCAGGGTCTAGAAAAATGCTGCTCATAACATCAAACCATGCATTCTTGCATTGGAGAACTTCAAGTAGGTTTTACTAGCCATCTTAAACAACTAATAACGAACTAAACACGTAACATCAATCAATGAATAAATCAACCAACACGAACAAACGAAAATGTCACCATTAGTCCTACTGGACCATTATCGATACATCGATGGCTTGTGCTGATGTGCCTGGGCCAATACACACCTAAACATGGTTATTTGTTGCTGTTTGGAGTTGAACGCTATTTACACCCTGAGCCTCGAAGATTTTCCAGACGACTAAACTACCCACTAAACACAACCTCTGTCAATCTGAGAACCTAACCTGGGGCCGTTCAGACTAAGCCTTGTTTTGCTACTCCATTGGGTGCCTTCAAGTTGGGGACCCCCTCTTCTAGCGGAAGGGAAGGAGGAGCAGGAACTGCTTTAAAATTGATCTCCCAATCCCCATGCCCCCGGCCACTATGAGCCCTTTTTTTATCTTTTCGGACTGCCCAACCATATTGTGCCACATGTTTCCATTTGTCAACCGATCCTAGCATCTCCCCGATAAGGCTATGTGGAGAAGGTCACTGGTTTTCTTGTATAGGTCCCAGCGCAGTCTGAATCATATTTTGCATGTAAAAGATTTGTGGCAGGCATTGTCTTCCTCTTCTACACAAAACCTACACTCGGGGGATCGCAATCTACCAATCTTATGCAACTAAGACTAAAAACACACATGCCCGCTGAAGGGCTGAGTCATGCAGAAGTCAGTCTCACTGTGCGTTAGATTAAGCAACGGTCTCAGATCAGAGATGAAGAGTGGAATCCATCTTCCCTTCGTGTTCATCATTGAGTGAGCGTTGTTTCTCCTTGCGGAAAACGGTCTCCTCTATATCTTCGTTTCAACACAAGTAGATAATACGGCGCCCTCTAGCAAAGAGAGCGATAGATATTATTCTTGTGATGGCTGGCACCACCGAACCAGAGACTGTGAAGATGCAATCTTCAGTGCTTCTCTTCCCTGTACCTGTGTCAAGCGTTTTCGGTACAGTTCCGTGTTAAGAGCGTTACTCCATTTTTCTGCTCCGTACAGTTGCCCCGACTCTACGGATCTATTCAAAGTCGCCTTCTTGTTTGCTTGGGCCCCCCTACGTTAGCCAAAAGTCGACTCAGAGCTGATATGCCTGAAGCAGCTTTAACAGCCATTCCCTCATGTTCCCGTAGATCGGCAACCCCAAGTGCTTTACAGATGGTTTTGATTCAACCAGTATTTCTCCAATACCGACGGTACGTCCAGCAACTAATGTCGACGGTACGTCCAGCAACTAGTGCCACAACATCATTCGCATCGCCGATCAGGCATGACTCATCCGGCAGCTCTAATCTCAATAGCCCATCGTCCGAAATGTTCAACAAGTCTGGACCAAGGATAGATCCTGAAGCAACACCCAATGCAACTTCCCTCCTTTATCGGCCCTGCATCGTATCATGAAGCAAAAGCCGCATAAGATATTCTAGAGATTGTAAAGACTTCTTTCACGTATCCAGAATATTCCCACACCTAGCGGAGTTGACGGCATTCCAAACATAAAACGTCACCAACAAAACTACCCGTCGCTTGGTACGGCTATATGCCTCCGCCTTGTAGACCGCGTTCATCACCTTTGCAATTTCATTTATGATTGAGCATTCTATTTTAAACCACTACTTTGGGGAGATACTCGTAGGTCTCCAGCAATACGAATCGCGTCTGTGAGCCTTCCCTTGATAAGTTTCTCTAGCACTATCCCAGCCGTGTCTATCATACACAACGGGTGGTATGCCGACGGTGACCTGGGACAACTATTCCCCTTGCTGATAAGTATGAGCTTCGCTTCCTTCAAACGTTCCGGAAAACCCCTTTCCGACGGCAAACATCGAATCTACTGAAAAGCAAGTCAGGACAATTTTGATAATTGAGCTATAACACTTTAGCTAGGATGACGTCTGGACCTGGAGCCATCCTTGGTTTTAATGGTAAGACTGCCTTTTCCATGTGAAGAGTGGCGTTCGACTGCTATTTCGCCATGGACAGCGTCAACACGGATAGAACGGGCGAGAAAAAGTATACACACTATCTCGTCGATCTTTCCTGCTTCATATATGCAAGGCTTGCGTTGGGCATGAGGCTTCCCCATAACTAGCTTTTTACCAGCGCCCCTCGAACCAACGTTCACACTTTCCACTCGATTTTGCCAGCAGTGAGTCTTATTACTGTTAATCAGTTTGCGAAGATGTTTCCTGGATGACTTATATGCTGATAACCAGTTGCATACCTCGTTTGGCTTCCGTACCCGTTCAGCTTCGCTTCGAAGCTTGTGATACCCTCTTCGCAAATCAGCAATTTCAGTCGATCAACAGTACACTGGTGGCTTGTTGTGTTGGGGTCTCCAACGGGGCATAGAAGCGTTGCTGAGTTTTGCACATCTTGAGTTACTAGCTCTTCAGTTCTCTGCGTATCTTCCAGCAACGGTGCACCTATCGTGAGCTCCTTGGCGTTAATTCTTCAAATGTTCCGCCCAATTGTGGAAGGTGGAAAGCACGGAAGTTGAGAGACAGCATCATGGATCAAAAGCAGAATATACTGATGATCACCGTCGGAGTAATGCTCTAATACTCTCCGATTGTGTACCCTCTATAGCAGGTGAATATCATTTTGGGTACAGCTCCTTCACAGTACACACTGCGGAAAGTCAGCGTATTGATGGCGTTCAGCACGGTGAGCCCTATTCTGGCCATCATCTTTAGAACTCGTTTTCCTCGCGGGCCAGTTTGAGGCATGCCCCAATCGATTACTTTAGCGTTGAAGTTTCTCCCTACGAGTACGTGGCCATTCAAGATAATGCCGTCCAAAGCATGAAGCTTGCCTTGATATCGATTCGTTCGGCATTTGGTACACACTAAAGAATGTATACCTTGAGCACCGAGCCCACACGAGATCATCCCTCCGTCCATTGCCATCCGCTAAAAAATCAGCAAAGTTCTGAATCCGAATCGCGGCAGTGCCAGCGTCCTCAGGATACCATAATGACGAACTTTTGTCCTGGTGGTGCTCACTCAGCAGCAGGAAGTCGAGTTTCATGTCCCTTTCAAACTGCTCAAGTAGGTTTTGGCAGTTGCAATGCAATGTAAATTACCCTGCAGGATGCGACTCATGAAAGTTCTACTTTTACCTTGGTTAGGGCTTCCTGGAGAAGCTGGCAGTGTCTTGATCCCAAGAAAAGTTTGAAATCGGGTTTCGGATCAGCATCCTTGCAAAGGATGTAGATTGCTTCCGTTGTTAATTCTTTTCTTTTATGTCCCTTGTCACCAGATTTATAGCATAGTGAACTCCTTGCATCCCTGTGTGGTATGTCCATAACCAAGCACTTAAAGCAGTGGAGGGGCACTGCTCTTAGAAGTTGTTCGCCATCCTTCTTAGTCAGGTCGATGATGACCATACGTTGTCCTCTATTGTTTTCTGGTGTCAGCCTCGCTTTAACGCTATTCACGCCAGGGAGCTCTTTTTTAATGGCCACCTCTACCTCGATCAGGTCCGTGATACAGTCAATGCCCCTGATTTCGACCGTTGCCACCGGCTCGAGTAAAACTACAGTTGGTCTTTTGCCGAGAGCCTTATTGACTGCATCGCAAAATGCTTCTTTGTTATTGGCCCTTGCTCCTAATTCGAACAATATATGGCGAGACTGAGTTGGCCGCACTGCTGTAATGGCAGTTTTTTTATGTTCGGGCCTTACAACTCCCTGTTCTTCCACAATATATCTGATTAGGATCTGGCATCCTTGGGTCATATGAGCAGGGATAAATACAGACTGATGCCAGAAAATGAAAAAGTATAATATGCCCTGTAAAAAAAGGGGACAAGTTAAGGTGTGAAAATTATGGAGACATCGCTCTACTGTTATGTCTCATCAAGTGTTCTCCAAAATCATCGAAAGACAATTAAAGCCTAACTATGAATGTTTTATGGGAGAGTATCAGAGACGCTTTTGAAGTGATGGTCTACAATTGACCAAAAAATTCTTAGCTAAGCAGGTGCTCCAAATTGTTTGGATTATAAAATCGATATGCACAAACTCTTTGTAGAGTTCAAGCAAGCATATGACAATATTGACAGAAATGCTCTGCGCAAAATAATGTTTGACTTTGGCGTTCCAAAAAAAACTAGCCCGCATGGTCAATGTCACGATGCTAAACACAGAGTCACATGTGAAGGTGAACGGCAAACTAATGGACTGCTTCATAATGGAATCAGGCTTAAAATTCGAGAATGGACATGCTTGAACATGTCATCAGGAAGACATCAGCGGAAATCTCTCATATACAAATGTTGAAGTCCACACATTCGATAGCGCATGCTGATGGCGTAAATATTATGACATGGTTAATCTCAGATGCCAAGAGAGCATTTATGAGCCTAGAATCTGAAGCAAACCAAATTAGCCTACGAGTTAATGAAACAAGAACTAAATTCATGACTCAAATGAAGAAGAAAATTCCAGTACGACAAAACCTGGCCGTAGGAGATTATAACCTTAAAAGTGTGGGTAAGTTTTTATGTCTTGAATCCAACCTGAAAAGAAGAGGCGCCAAAAAGGACAAGTTGAATCTGTGCTGTTATCTGGAAGTGAAAAATATACCCTGACGTGCTAATCCGAAAAGGCAGTGGACATATTTGAATGCAAAGTGCTCCAGAAATCTTACAGCTTGACGAAACAAGGTATGGAGTGGAAACTACGTTACAATAATAAGTTGTATGAGTATTTGATGAACCACCTGTATCTGCTTGCATAATGTTGCGCACATTGCAATGGGCTATGCAGAAAAAAACCGGCTATCCAAAAGAACATTAAAGGGTAGGGTAGATATCAAGCGGGAAGACCAAGGAGTCGATGGGAAAACACAATGGAAGCTGACAGTAAATCCTTGCTGGATTAACTGGCAAACGAGATCTTTCTACGGTTGACCTTCTTGTTGCAAAGGCTTTGACGGAAATAAATTCTCTTGTGTCTTGTGCTGGCGTGGGGTGACCTCTTCTGCGGCAAAAATCCTCTCTCGTGCAGCAAAAAGCACGAGTCCGTGGCTGCCGAGGTCCTTCAGGCAGTACCTGAAGTGGTCGCTTCAAAAATATCTTTGGATAGTCCTCTGGAAGAGATGTGTCATCTGCAGCATCATGGACTAGCAAAGGTGCCGGTGTGTTTGTATCTAAAGTGTTTTGTGGCAAAGAACTTGTCGTAGTGGAACTGTCAGTAGTCGGGACGGAATATCGTTTCGTTACTGGCTCTATCTCAAGTGCTACTGGCTGTCGCGGGCACTCGATTGCAAGTTCTTTGGCTTGTTGCAATTGCTGCAATTTGGCGCATATATAACTGGCTTCCCACAACGGAAACAAAAGATGTTCGCTTCTGCCTGGCATGCGGTAAAGCGGTGTCCCATCTGTCAGCAGTTTCAACGCGTGGTGAGTCGTGTCTTAGGGGCCAGTTCGTGGACTTTGGTTTGATGCTCTTCGTCCAGCTCTGTGGCTGATGGAAAGATAGCCCTGAAGCGCTGTCTATTATGGGTTGTATGAGACAAGGTGGTGCAGGGAGGTCAGGCACGTTGTGTTTGAGCTCAGCTCCTGTGCGTCGATCTGGTTGCTCCCTTCGGTTAAAGAATTTGCTTTGTGGTATAGACCGCTGGGAGTACTGCTGGCTTCAAGCTCCTTTGCTGAAGCGCGAAGCGCAAGTACATCATGGCGCGGAGCAAAGACAAATCGTTCCCGTAACTCTGGCCTGATTCCTTACCAAAAAAAAAATTTCAAACTCTGACTCCGGCATGGAGCTTATAAGTCGTTCCAAGAGGCAACATAGAGCTACACAGTCGTCTACTGCCTCCTAAGCCCATCGGTGTCTACTTCGCAGTCTTATTTCAAAATACATCACCCTCGACTGGCATTCCTCAAAGTTTCCCATTCCAATGTTGGAAATGTGTCAACAAAACGCCAGAACAATCGAACTAATCGCATGTTTCCTTTCAGGTTCAAGGACGCCATGTTTTCTACACTTCGTAGAAAAGCACCTATGGTCGCAGGGTCATCCTGGCCCGAAAACACCAACTTCCAGCCAGCTATGATGTGTGCCGCTTTAGATGGTCGAATAGTGCACGGAGAACGATTGCGTTCGCTGCTGGGTAGTCTCAGCACTGCTTCATGTCGGTATGTGGACCCTCCCATTCGACGATTTTTTGGCTGAGTTGATGGTGGGAGATCGGAGATGCATCAGGGCATTGAGCCACGGTTATGGTCTGCCTGTTCGAACAACTGTCGGCCAGGGCTCCAGGCACTCATGTTATTCCGATGGTGCGGGTGTGAAGTTGCGACATTTACCACGAGCCTATATTGGGGCAGTTGGGTTCATGACTCTGCTGAGCGTAGGAGGTGCTGGGTCGCTAGCTACTGTTGGGGGTAGCTCTGCATGCTCCGCGTTGTCCACCCGTGATGTTAGTATAGAAGGCTGGACCGGTGGCTGTGGGAAAGACAATCTTTCCATTTGCTGCCTCATTTGTTCCATGCTCGCAGCCCTTGTCTATATTGCGACCAGCAGCTGGACCATCTCAAAAGTCGATACTATGTCTGACTGTTGGTAGTGATCCTGTTCCAACGGTGTCATTGAGCGTACCCATTGGGTTCGATTGAAGAAGCCCGCTTTTCGGCACTGTTCCACTAGCGACGGGAGGCGGATGTTGTTCTGTCGCGATGATTCTAGGGGGTTGACGACAGAGAGGGCATATCAACGAAGTCTGCCGAAGCTGGCCCAAACACAACTGTTGGAGTCGATGACCGCACGGCGAAATTCGGCTAGACAACTTGTCTATGTCCTTATGACAGACGGAGCACAGATGTGTCGGTCCGGCATCCGACCTAAGCTTCCTTCGCTCCGGAGTCTTTTTGGAGGGTATTTTCTTAAAAGCTATCGTATTCAAAAGAAACACTCATATTTAATTGGTAAAGCGGCCGATCACGGCGCACATCACCATCTTCTCTCGCCAAGTCAGTAGACCATCATTGCAGCCCTTTACGGACATTTATATACACTCTAATCCCTACACGTTTTGGAAGTTTTTCAGAGGAACCAGCAGAACTGCGGACTGGTTTCCTCTCCTTATTTTTATTTCTTAAATACTGAATAAAATTTTCATCATTATCATATCAGAATTACCTTCGATGCTTTCTTCAACTTCGATTTAATAATACCTCCAGCGCTGCAAAATAGTTTTGACTCTCGTTGGTGCCACCAGCACTTAGAGCTTGCTTTGCACTTTTCTTCGCCTTTGTTACGTGTTGCACTTGATTTTGCGGCTGCGTCTTTTGAGGCTTCATCATTTTTTTGAATAGATCTTTGAGGGACTGTATCTCTAGCCTTAGTTCATCATTTTCTGTTTGCAATAAAAATTAACTGACTTTTTTTTTTTAAACTGATTGGCGTGTATTCATTTAATATTTGGCATTTGCGCGACTATTCCATTGTGAAAACATCTCCAAGCTCCAGATAAATTTGTTGCGAAGATTTGAGGTACAGGTCATGAATAACGTCCAAAATAATAAAGTAAACAGGCCCTAACGTGAACTGTGGATAGACCCCCTACGGGAATCGCTGGAATGTTACGTAATACTTAGCTTTCTGATTTTGAACCGGTTTCCACTCTTGCTATACGGTCATATATCGTTTGCTTATTATTTTTGTGTTTGTCTACAAATGGTAACAACTTCGTTATATTAAAAAGCATGTCAACATCTGTTTTGAAAAAAAATGCGTTTAATCGGAACCGATCGACCTGTTCCAGAGTTGAAATCGTATTCAAAATTGAAGTTTAATTGTAGCTTTCCACGAAGTTACCTCGAATGATATCATTATAGAGGTTATTCTCTGCAGTAGCAATTTCTACCACTTGTTGACTTTTTACACGTCCCAAGGAAACCCCGATTCATTATTACTCCCCCTTCCTTTCGTGAAATCTGTAAAAAATTTGAATAAGTTTACCTAGGGGAATTTCACTTCTTTGTAACTGTTCGCTTGACAAGCATTAACAATTGACCTGGCACTAGTTTAGCACACAATTTTCTTTCCGAACTTTCGTTTTTTTTTTCTTAAAATGGCATACAGGCTAAGTAGGTATTTATTTGGTACAGGAAATTTGTTGACTTTGTATGCTGTTCCCGCACTATAAACGTCTTTATTTCCCTTACAGCACAGACGCGATAATTTACAACCGAACCGAACGAACAGCTTCACTACTCGGTCGACGACAAAAAACGCGGGCGCCATTTTTCTTTGCACCCACGTCCCGGCGAAGTCGCCGCGAGCTGTCAGTTTTTCTTTTTAGTTCGTCCAACACCCGTTGACGTTAGTGATGTAGGGTGTAGAGATCTGTTGGTTTTCTTTTAGTTCGCTTAACACATGTCAATGTCAGTGGCGTAGGGTGTAGAGATCTATCACACAACCATATCAGCTGGTTGGGACATTTAAATATAGGGTTGACAGATCGAGGCGGAATATTGATCCGCGGGATCGAGGTTATCAGGGAACGTCAAAATCTCAGGATTGCATTTGTGGGCGGACTCCGAAATCGTTTAAGCTTGGCTAAAAGGGCATTTATCCAAATGGGCCATTTTCGGTGCCAATCGGACAGCCGAGATTCCAAAAACAGTTGATAACACATGAAACCACGTCCGGTCACAGGTAATCCCTGTACATGCAGCATCTTATGTGGTTGGAGTTACAAAACTTACAGAATTCTCATTGTGGTGGTCAGGACCAGCGTGGCTCAAGGAAGACAAGACTTGTTTCTCACAGCTGTGTGCAAAGCAAACGTCTCTGAAGGGATATCTTACCAGCAAGGAGTTGCCACAGGCACTGAAATTCTGGACTAGCATGTCTTAACGTTCGGAGATCAAAGAAGACATTTGCGCTCTTCGAAATGAAAGACGATTGCCAAAAGCCAGTTCTTTGAAGAGTCTGAATCTGTTTGTCGACGACGGTTTATTACGTCTCGGAGGAAGATTGTCACACGCAAGCTTTGTAGTGAAAGTAGGTATGTATAAATGACCGTATAGGACTGAAGCGATGGTCTGCTGCCTCAGCGGAAGAGGGTGTTAAGATCCGCCGAGATTGGCCTTCTCTGGGGACGGGTGAATGCGCTGGCAGGCTAGCGTTCCGGTGTCGTGGGGCGGGTTCTTTCCCCCCCCCCCCCCCCCCCCAGTAAAAGGACCCACTAATAACGAATTTCGCATTCACGAATTTCCGCGATCAAATAAAATGTCGACCAAAGTCGTAACGGAGGTAACCAACTAAGGGTCGGAAATTGCTGACGCAAAGGACAAACTGGACCTGGGGAAGACAGACGGACTTAGGAGGACTTCGTCGCTACCCGACGATTCTTATGGCCCACAAATAAGAGCGGGGCATCCACATAGGGGTGGTGCCCCCTCGCACCCTCCCAACCGGGTCAAGATCCAAACGTAGACGCGGCCATATACTTCCCATTTGAGTGAAAAACTCATACAAGCATAATTTGCATGAATTTTCCCATCAAATGAGAAATATAGACGTAGCGAATTTATGTTATAAAATTATGTGATGGAATCACATAACTCTATACCATAAAAGAGCACGCGAGCGGAAGGCCACTCTACCCGGAGAGAGCCCCTGTTAACAACAAAAAACGGAGGAGCGCGCCCGATGGCTAGCCCATATTAATGGAGAAGTCCGCCATCGATGCGGGTCTTATACCCGGTCTGGTAAAACGAAATGGAAAGACCGAAGTTTATTATGTTTAATAATTCATTATATTATGAATCGTAGAAAGAAACATTTAACAAAGCGATTTTGTTATTTCAAATGGTTACTATTTTCTATGTCGCTTGTATCTATTTGACGATGTTTTTCATCATTTTATTTGTTTCAAAAGATTTCGTTGGAGTTATTTTTAAATTCGCTTCAGTGTTGAAAAATTTAAATCTTGTAATTTAGAAAGTGCTGCGTATACTTTTTGGCCAAAAAGAAAAACGTTCATAAATTTATTCTCGTTAAATGCAAGGAATGAATTTCATCAATCAAACACTTCAGCCTACTGAAAATTTTACCGTTTTCGAGCTAGACTCAATAAAATCCGAATCTTTGCTTGAGATATTGTTTTAGGAGTGCAAAGCAACAAAAATATTGGTACAACTTGAAGATTTTTAGGGACGAAAATATTAGCTATTTTCCAAGTTATTTTTATTAATTTGGCAATAATACCTTCTGCAGTGTACAAACCATTGAAAGACCTTTCACGTCGCTTTTAGTTTTGCCGAATGAAATATCTTTAGCAAGAAGTGATTGTAGCGCAGGCTCGAGCAATGATGATCTTCATAGGAAGAGTAAGAACTTTGCGGGCTTCGTTTTGATTCCTTGAAAGTTCAATTGCAACTCCCAATCCACCTTTTACGATGGTGCGCCTCCTCAAAGTTTCCTTCGGGGTGACAAAAACCAGTTTCCGAACGTTAAATTCTCGTCGCACTCGCATACTATATAATCAACATTAGGAAACGTTTGTAACCATATTTCATATGCAAACTTTTTATGGCTGCATTTTCTTCTACTCATCTAATCTTAAACTGCCAAGTCCACTGACAGTCGTACGAAATTCATTTTCGCCGTTAACTCGTTGGTAAATTTTTCGCATCATGCACATAAACATTAAATTCAGAGCAACTTTAACGCAGAATGAAGTATCATACGGCAATTGACTTTTTGATTTCTTTTTCCTTTTCTTTTGTATTCTTTCCGTACTTAACGATTGGCAATTCGTCATGAGATTTTTTCAATTTTCGAGTAGGGTGTCATTGAAAAGGTCTTAATGAGATCTTTTCAAAACAAGTCTTAAAATTGCCTTATCAGTACGGAGGGGGGCAGGGGAAGGGGTAATATACGAACTTTTCGCGTACCCCCCTCGCGATTGGACAGCTTCCATCCGAAAAATCTGAAAAAAATCGTGACTGTAAGCCTTTATGAGTACAACAACAACAAATACGTGAGAAGTCAAAATTTAGTCAACTTTGTTAGTAATAGTATCATTTATCGATTTTACGTTTTCTTGAATAAAATCTTAACGGTACCCTTAAATTCAATAATTCAGTACACAGATGATTCTTAATAAGATTGACCTTTTCTGAAAGTTTCACAAAGATCGAATGATATTTAACGAAGTTATAGCGATTTGAATTTTCCTATATTACTCGTACTATGGACCAATATATGCTGTATTACTATGGAAACTTATGGCTATAGAACAATATGCGCTATTTACCGACTCAGACACTCCAAATTTGCTAGGATTTGCATGAAAGTTTCAGGAATGATGGGTGTCATGAATATATTTGAGAATTGGTTTAGCTAGTGGTATCAGTAATCGTAAAACAAAATAGCGGCTGTTTAAAAGCGGAGATTGAACAATTTTGAGTTATTTTTCCCCAACTTCAACGTTTCAGGTGCATGCTTTGAACATTTGAATCAATTTAATGAATGACTGAAGATGAGTGCTTTCAATTAATACTCAAAGGTGAATAAAGTCGAGGAGGAAGGAGAAAGCTCCTAGCAAAAGGGCTTTGTATCCATTCTATGATTCGAGAAAATTGGCCATGAATCGATGATTTCAGTACAGGGAGAGGCCCCTGAAAAAAATTTGATCAAAGGTAGCCGATATGAGTATCAGATGAAAGTTCTTTATGAGGGCTTTTCAAAACAGTTCTTAAACTGTCAGTTTTTGCTTCAGTGGGGGCCCGGGGGAGGGAGGGGAATACATGAAAAATGGTTTTCCTTCCCCGCGAATGAACACCTGAGATCTAAAAAATCTGAAAAAAATTATCAAGGGAGATATTTATGAGTATAACTATAACAAATACCTCAGAAGTCAAAATTCGTTCAACTTTGTTAATAATAGTATGATCTTCAAATTTAATATTTTCTCCAATAAAATCATCTTTCACACGTTTCTTGATTTTATTCGTTACTGGTGACTGCATTTTGTAAGTTAGTACAAAATGCTTCTGACATGAGCGCAGGTCTATGTACCCAACTTGTTTATAGTATGTTCAATACCCTTTTGCATCTCGCTTTAAAGATACTAAATCGTATCCAAACAAATTTTGAGCTTCGGCATCCAAAAATAAATGTTTCTGTCATTGTCTAACGGTGGTGAAATTTAATACAAACTCAAATATTTCATTGGTAACACGCCATTAAGATCATTCTAATATCAATTGTTTAGTAACAATTGTAAGTCGTAATTTTTCTAACGAGCCCCGAATCCAAGTTTCAGGTCACCCGGCTCCACGCCGCGCGCGTACAATTTCATGCTCAGCCATTACGAACCTTTCGTCATCGCCGTTTAATGAACATTAAACACTTTTTTTTCTACTTTTCTCGATTCCAAAATCGTTAATGACCTACTTACGAAACCCCAGATAATTACCTTAAAAACTGATTTCATTTTACGTGTTTTATCTGTGCGGCATTGGCTGACTCGCGCTGCATACTCAGATACTTAGATACTAGTGTTACACTTGGGAAAGACCGTTCTAGCAACACATCATATCGTTTTCACTGGTTTTATTCCATCCATGCATCCATAAATCTACGAATCTACAAGTCCACCGTACCTAGGCCTAGGCACGAGCGGTTGGATGGGCTGACGGGCGGCTAGGTAGGTATTGTAGTGTTCAGCGCATTCTTCTACCCGCACCGCCAGAATGCTGGCAAGTGCAACTTTGTTCGGCGTTTTCCACATTAGTTGTCGCCACGAATTCGTTATTGGCACAGATTGAGAATAGTGTAAATATTTAGCCATAAAGTCGACTCCAGACGCCGCAACCGGCCGCCAGCCACCAGCGTTTAGGGTTGCCTAGCGAAACAGCCTCGAAACGGAGAATTTGATAAAAAGCAAGAAAGCCCAGCTGAGAAAAATCCACAGAAAAAGAAATTAAATTAAAATATTGCCTAGTCGCGTGGTCGTGTGAGCTGAAAGAAAAATAAGAAAACGAACCAAAAAATAAGTAAAATAAATAAAAGTAAAAAAAAAAAAATCGTATGAAATTAGATCACTGAGAATTCTCTCAGTTGCAATGACAAGGTTACAGCTTGACCCAGATTTCAACAAGCGCAAGCCATGCGTCGAATAAACAGCTACAGCTCGAGTAAATATACTCGTACTAAACGTACATATGTGCATATGCGAGCATGTACACCTATGCATGCAAGTATGAGCCGATATTCGGATTATTCATGTAAATATCAACGGTAGACTGACAAAGTAGGTGACGAGCGGTGGACGGTGGGTGCCCCCTAGATGTGCTTTTCTCCCAACGCCATTTTCCTCAACCAATTCTGCACAGGACGGACCCCAACCGCGTTATTTCGACCAAGCATATTCGGCGCAATTGCAACTGCACTGTTGGAGTTGCATCCACCATGCCATCGTCGGCTACGACGTCTTCACCATCCACATCACCAAAGTGGTTGTTGATGGTTTGAAAAGTGCATCGAAGGAGTTGCAAGGATTGCGGCTGGAGGGAATTTAGTAAAAAACAATTTTCTGAATGTCCTTTGAAACGGATTCATGCTCATTTGAGATTTAAATTAAAAAATTTCTTCGAATTTTGCGTGTCCTGCGAAACTGAGTTCTTTCTTGGTTTGCAGGATAATTGGCGAAAATTAAGGATGCGCTCCTTAATTTCGTGCTTTTTCTTAACTGCACCTTAAAAACCCACTCAATAACTCGTGACACACATTACGCGAGTAAAAGGTCTCTTCCATCGACAGGCATAATGCAAATCCGCGAACGCATCGCGAGCCCATTGCACGCATGTAATATGTGTTGTAATAGATTCTAATGTTATTGTTGCAGGTCTAGTTACGAAAATTATTATAACATTGCCAGCGACGACTCAGAGGTGAGTCAGAGACACTGAGGGGGTCTCAATGAAAATAAAAGTTAGTCGGCAGGCTCGGAGGTAGTTGGAGTGACGTCGGCGGTGCCATGGCTACCTGCGGCCTCCAAGACGCTGCCGAAGAGCTGGAGGTTGTGGAGCTTCGCTGCGCCGCGCTGGGGCCGGGAGAAGCCAACGAGAGTGAAATTGCTTGCGATTGCGATGACTAGTTGGTGAGGAATGCTTGGGAAGTGGAACGCCGAAAGCTCCATCGAACACACACTGGCGCGCTACGCTGCGCACTCTCGGCTCCCCAACGCGCTCCACACATCCGCGCGCACTCATGACGGGCCAAATGAAACCGAAAACACATACGCGAGTGGAGCGCAGATAAAAGCAAAAGCTTTCGGTTTTATTTTCAATTTCTCACGTCGAGTTAGTGATATGAAAAATGGAAATGGAAGGGGTGAGCGTGTGGGTCGCGCAATACACATTTTTGTCATGTTAGATATTACATTATAGTGGCGATCATTGAGGAGTGCCGCGCGCGCCCCTCGCCGCCGCGGAGCTTGTGGAGCGCGAATGTGGAGCTGAGAATGGGGTTGAGCGTGCATGGGATGCAAGGGTGGGCGCGGAGGTCGGGGGAGGAGGCTGGCAAATGAAAATGGGAAATCTCTCTTCTCGACGTTTTTCTGTAGTGCGCTAGGCTCTGGCTTTTCCGGAGGGGCGGTAGGGGCGCGCGACTCGGAGCTTTGTTAACATGAAAATTGTTAATCCAAAAATATTAATAACAATTTCGAGACTGGGCGAACGCGAGAGTGGCACACAAGAGCGAGAGTCGCGGCGTGCGGTGTGCGAGTCGCTGTTGAGTGCGAGCAATCGAGATACAGGGCACACGGCCAAGACACAGAAACGGTACTCGCAAGTAGATACAGTGCACCAGCGAAAACAGTACGGAGGGTATGTACTACGTACGCGCGCGAACTATTGAAAATCGTGTAGTGTGTTGGGCTGCGAGCGACGTGCGGTTGGAGTGAGGCGCGAAGAATCGAACCTCCGACCCAAACCCAAAATCGAGCCCGAACGCCGAGAGTGAGGCAGGCGGTGGTGGTTTTGGATTGACTCTGGCTCTGGCTACGAGTATGGTAGCGGCTGCTGAGTCCTAGCCTGCTTCTTGCTAACTTTATGTTAGTTAATTGTGATCCGCGTTAGCCACTAGTCGTGTTTTCTCGCAGAGGGGACACCGACCAGACTATTCACCATTTTTAGACACAATTAAAGCCAGAGTTCTGTAACCAAAACTCAACAAACAAAATAAAAATAAATATCCTCTTATGAATTTTGTTTTCGCCGTTTTTAATCAATTTTCCGAAGTGCTCAGATCTGTGGCGGATTTTCTCGGGAAATTTACACTAAATCGTGTTGGAAGAGAGTTTTCCAAAATTTAAAATCGCCGCCCCTTTGGTTAGTTTCCAACGCGACCTAGCCCCTTAAAAATTTTTGAAAAATCTTAGCAAATAAAATTTAATTGAAAAGGAAAGTGAAAAGAGCCAAGTGTGTGATTATTACTCTTTCGTGGAGCAAATAGTTAAAGGATATGTGATAGGAAGAAAAGCTGGTGCTAAAAATTACAAGTGAAGAGATAAGAGTTCAATTAGAAACCGTAAAGTGATTAGCAAAGTTACCAAACTTGAAGAATAACGAAAATAAGAAAAAACAAAAGCAAGGATAAAGCGATTGTGAATACAAACAAGTAATTGTGCCCCATTCAACCCATCCGTCTGCTACTGACCCTCTCAATTTGGATTATCTGCTGCTGATTCTTTACTCGCTCATCGCCAGTTCGTCAGTGTGCAGTGGTACGCAGAGTTCGAGTCCCGAGCAAGTGTTCGAAAATAGAAAAAAATATTCTGACAAATAAAATTAGTGAAAATGCGTAAAAATTAAAGAAAAATAGTGGAAAAAATTGAAATGAATTTTATTTCGAATTCACTTTTTGGAGAGAATTGTGAACGTGCAAAATTACTTTAACGTGAGAAAAAAGAAAAAAATAAATAAAAATTCTCGAAAATTGATTAAAATTGTGCTATTTAAATCATTGGTTTCGATACTGCCTACTTCGCGATAAGAATAGAAATATTTTTAAGAATTAATCATCCTGTATCTGAATAAAGTGTGTGTTACTCTGGATACAAATTTGCTGCTTCCAAACCCTTTGGCAGTGTAAAATGCGTCGAATAGTGGCCATAAATTGGACATTGCTTCAACATTACTGGCTAGCCGTTATAAGGGGCATATCAGCTTCATTATAATACAAACAGGATACTATTTGCTTTGGAAGACAAGTGAGAAAGCTTAGTAAAATTATTGCAACGTAGTTAAAAAAAATAATCAAAATTTATTCCATACTAAAGTGTGTTCAAAACTAAGAAAAAATATTTTTAAAAAATAGTTAGAAAATTTTTAAACGTGGATGTGGTAGTGATCCTTTGAATTTTGAGACCACTTTGACTGCTCGGAAAGGTCTAGCATATATACTAGTATTTGGCGTTCAGTTTGTGTTGTTCTCGTGTAAGGATTTCTCTTTGCATTAGAATTTTCCGTCCAATCTTGAGGGACAAAGTCGGTTTTCGAACCTCTATATTGAGTCAAGTACGCAAGAACTTAACCAACGAATTTGTAAAAAATGTTATTAGACATGGAGCAGCAGCAATCCACAGCGTCGTTTATGTCGTCGCTCAACATCTCGCCGTTCTCGATGAACCTGGACCAGCAGCCGTCTAGTCCGGCTCATGGTACCACATCATCGCAGTCATCGGGTCATAATAACAACAATAATAATAATAATAACGCGAATAATAATAACAATTCCGCTAACAACAATTCCAGCATCGAAGCGCCCAACAACAATGGCGGCGATGTTTCGCCTCCCGATTATTCTTACGCGATCGGTAATACCAGTCTGCACTTGGTGAACAACAACAACAACAATTCCGCGCATCACCACCAACAGCAGCATCACGCCAATCACCACCAACAACAGCATCACCAACAACAAGCGATGAACCAACAGCAACAACAACAGCAACACTATCATCATCAAAACCTCCCCAATCCGAATTTCTCGTATTCCTACATCTACAACTTTGACTCACAGTACATTTTTCCGACAGGTTACCAGGATAACACCTCGTCAAACTCGCAGCAGAGCGGGGGAGGCGGTAGTGTAAGTGGTGGCGCGGGTGGTATCGGGTCAAACAGTTATGTATCCTTAATTCAACCGTCGATCGGACAGAGTGGCGGTATCGTTGGTGGACATTCGGTTTCGGGTAATTTAGCGGGTGGCGCAGGAATTGGCGGTCATGGAGGTGGGGGTGGCCTGAGTGGCGGCGGTGGTGGCCCCCTTCATGGCGTTCCTGGCCAAGTCGGACCCATACAAACGGGCATGTCCGAGCAAACCGATTTTAAATACTTATTCGAAGAACTATGTCCGGTTTGCGGTGATAAAGTGAGCGGTTACCACTATGGACTACTTACGTGCGAATCCTGCAAAGGATTCTTCAAGCGGACTGTGCAAAACAAGAAAGTTTACACGTGCGTCGCGGAGCGTCGCTGCCTAATCGACAAAACTCAACGCAAAAGATGTCCGTATTGTCGATTTCAAAAATGCTTGGATGTCGGAATGAAGCTAGAAGGTAAGTCAAAAATTTATTTCCTACTATTCCATTTTTTTAAGTAAAGAGCGTATTAAAAATATTGTCTTTACAATCTATTTTGAATATTAGATCCAATGTAGCTCTATAAACGTTCACATGGGTATCTTCGGGACAATATTACAAAAATACTTTCGAATGTTCTACGCTTAAAACAGCTTTTTCGTTTATTCCACCATCTTTTAACACAAGAAAAACCTGTCAAAAATACTGTCTCTTCACTCTTTCCCGAATATTAATCCACCATGTCTTCAATATTCTACAGTACAATTCATGAAGATATTTAGGCAATTTTCAAATGTAGTCCAAAATTATTGGCTTTCCCTTAAAAATCAAGAGCATATCAGGTATTCTAGGTTCTCTAGGCTATCATTTTTGGTCAGAAGTCTTAGACGAAATTCAAGAAAACAGTCATTTTTATCCCTTAACAATATCAAGTTATCAGACGGGTGCAAAGTTATACTCGTATATTTAAACTGCCTAATTATTTAAAAAAAACATCCTCTGCAACTTCTTCACTTATAACCGGTTTCCCATCAATTTCCTTAGTTACGAAAAATCAAAAAACCATCCACTCACATCCTACCGATCACCACTATCACTTCTACCTTAAATTCTATTCAAAAAGTACCAATAAATCCCTAGCTAAAGAGCAATATTTTGTCAACTGTCGACACCTAGAAAATATATAATTTCAAAAATCTTTATGACACCAATTTGACCCATACCGAGAAGGTAAAAGTGTCCTGAAAATGAATTTCCTTCTCTGATTTTACCACATTGACATTTTGACACGACTTTCTCGGATTTTTGTCAAATTTTATGACTGATATAATTACCTAAGAGCGATTTCTTTGCATGTAGATTTCAGTAGGTAGTCAAAATGAGCGGTAGGATAATCGAAGGGTCAAATTGTAAGTCATTTGTTTGTTGGTCCTTTAAGTTATTGCGTTTTATTGGTTGTAAAATTTGGGTTCTCCTAAGGAAAATGTCACAATGTTAGGTTTCCTCTAAGACTCTGAAGATTTAAAATTAATTTTGTTAGAGGCAAATATTCTTGTTTTAAATTTCCCCCAGGTGTTTAGCTGATCCAAAAAACTCCATGTCTGCTATCTGAGATTGAGTCATACACCTCAGGGGTATCTTCGAGTTATTTCTTTGAATTAGAGCTATTTAGATTTGAATTGGAAAACTTGCTGCGCAATTTTCATTGAGTAAAACGTACATTGCTAAACAGTACTTATCTGAGTGTTTATTATTTTTTGCTGAAACATTTCGCAATATGCGTTTAAAATTTCACAATTGACGTGTGCAGCGCAACTGTTTTTAGAATTGTCATATTCAATATTTATTATGTCAAAAATAGTGAGTATAGTTTCGCAATGCTATCCAGCTACCTGTGCTGGCCAAACCATAACCCGGTAGCCCATAAAGATAAGTTTGTTCTACCAAAAATTCCATCTTATCAGCAAAACAACTTCCTTGTCTATTGTTTACTAGTTTACTCTATTTTTATGCTTCCATACTCTATTTTTTCAAGTGAGTTTGCAGTTCCTCTCTTCTCAACTTACATTTTCGCGGATATCAAACAACTCTCCCCTTTAAAAATATCAACACTCAACTCCATGCAAATAAGTGCACACGTTAGACTATTTAGTTGTGAAAATTAAATTTTATTTTGCGAAAATAAACAAAAACAAACCGTTAAATTTTTTTTGTTGTTGTTGAAATTTTAACACTTCAAGAAATGACTACAAGCTATCATCTATACAATTTTCGCAGTCTCATTGCAACTATGAAAATGTTTATAAACAATTTCGTACAGGTGATGTGTGTAAGCAGATTAAGCGCGCCGAAAAAAAATTGTTATCTTAGTGTATTTATAATTTGCACTCCATATATATTTTCGTTTTGGGGAACTGTTGTTTTTTGTCTTTGTGATGCGGAAATATTTTTTGAACAAGAAACTTTACTACAATGCATAAATTTATATGGTTGCAATTCAGCATAAAATTGCATTTGTAGATTTGCAATAAGTGCATTGCGGCTGATTATCACTTGTTGCATTCGAATAGCTGATAAAGAAATGTAGAGAGTTAGGGGGGTCCGACAGTGCCTTTGGCGGGAATGTGATTCATATTAGAGGAGGTGTATTTTTGTTTGCGTTTTAAAGATTTGATAGAAACTACGTTATTTTTATGATAAGGTCTTATCAGGTGAGGTACTGGACTTGATGAATATTCTGACGATTTCCTCGAAAATGGTACTTTACTGAGCTTAGAAAGCTTTATGTTGGTTCAATCAATCGTTTGTCTTATCTTCAATATTTAATATTTCATGGAAGTCATTGTCTCGCTAAAACCTGTACAACTTTGTCTCTGATTCTATTATTCTTAAACATTCGTTTGTTACTCCTTAGCATTCTCTGAATCAAAAAATCGCCAATTGCAGGTTTTTTTCTTGACTGCGGTTGTTCAAGCTTATACGAGTATACTAGAAATTAATTTTGTCATACTAAATTTTTTTTAAATCTTGAATGCCATTCTTTGAGACTTAAAACACGACTCGCATCAATTAACAAGGCAACTATTTCTCTAAAGCTCATTCCAACTACTAAACTACCTCGCTAGTGAAGATCTGTGTTTCCAACTGAGTCAAGATTTTAAGGACCGGCTTGTCTACAGGGATGTTACAATTAGTAAATACCTATCCGAAACTTCAGTGAAAATCCTTAGGCTTATTTCCTCCCTTAATGCAATGTTCTCATGGGCGTCAGATAACGCTATTCCAAACCGATTTCATACTAGCATGGCTGAAACTAGATGACAAAACGAGTTCCAAAGATTAATGAAGAATGACTTATACCGCAAGTTCGCCTGAATTTAGTCATCAATCAGTCAACGTTTCGGCAGTTTCTGAAACGTGCAGGGTAAGGTCCCTTACTAACGCTGAATAAAGTCCACTGCATTTCAGGTCACGAGGAAGATATAGGAGTCTCAGCGGTCGATTCTTTTCGTTTTCGCGAAATACCTCGAAAATGGTGCATTATAGGGAATAAATTATTATGACCAAATTTAAAGCAGGTATTCCTCGTTGTTTAGTGATTAGAATGCTTGCTGCGTAAGCTGATGCGAATCCCCTGGTAAAAACCCTGGTTCCCTGATCCCTGGTTCGAATCCCATTAGTAAAAACGGGATTTGTTTCGAGTGATTGTTCGTACGGACGATAAGCCCGTTCAGTTAAATCACACGGCCAAAGCGTGTTACTGACCATATCACCTTTTCGAGTGCCGATACATTCGATCAAAACAATGAGACACTCTAACTATCT
This sequence comes from Odontomyia ornata, assembly GCA_963969285.1. Classification (NCBI taxonomy): domain Eukaryota; kingdom Metazoa; phylum Arthropoda; class Insecta; order Diptera; family Stratiomyidae; genus Odontomyia; species Odontomyia ornata. Next base: position 153,439,399 of record OZ017741.1, on the reverse strand, counting down.
CTAATCGAAGGCCCGAAGGGGGCTGTAGTGCTGAAGCAAAAAAAAAACGACTTCTGAAAGTTCTCGTTCAAAATTTTGCTCTCAACCAGCTGCTAATCAGTGGGTCATCTTTCTGACTAATTAAACAAATTTCTTTCTTACCTTAAATTATCTGAAATTTAAGCATTATTGGGTTTATAAACTCAAGCAGGAAATCTTCTCGAAGCTATAATCGTCTGTACTAAATAGAAATGCCATTCTATCCAAGAAATGATGAAAATGCATTTGTTTCTTGTCTTCCTTGAATCAAATGGTAATGATTTTTATCAATCTACAAAAGCTCAAGGTTAAACCTCCAGCAAAAGTTAACGGGCCTTGCAGCTATCCGTTTTATGTTTTCAACAAATATGTAATAGAAATGCTTCAAAAATAGGACACAAATTCGATTTTTATGTCGTTTATATATTCAGAGTCGACTATCATGGCTTATAACTCTTCTGTTAACATGAGTTTAAAGAGTCTTTCCTTTCTAAATGCTCTAAAAATTGTGGTCCTTTCAGATTCAGTACAAAGTTTCAAAATAAATTTTTCAAATATGTAAACAGTTCGGTTTAAATATAATCAACATAGACCATTGTTTCTCAACTGCTGCTTTTCCATATCTGTTGCTTTCCGACACGGCTTGAAGTTGAAAGATACCTCAAAACTAAACTTGACATGTGGAAAATCGTTTAAAAACCCTTCTTTCTATACAATTCTTATGATGTGTTTTAGTTGCCACTCCATCAATTCCTCCTTCTTCACTTATCTCTCATCAGATAAGGTAATGGACTTTATGAATACTCTGACGATTCCCTCGAAAATGGTATTTTACTGAGCTTCGAAAACTTTATGTTGGCTCAATTAATCGTTTGTCTTACCGTTTGTTCTTGAGAACAACACATTCAGCATAAATATTTAGTTTTGTCCTTTTTCCATATGTGGTTTTATAAATTCGATATGGCTCATCCCATTTCCATATCCTATTAGACTTTCGTGGGACTTATTTTACACAATACTGGCCTATTCTGGTAGGGCCACAAGGTTTCAAATTGATGATTCTCCCTTGATATTCTTTACAAAAACTAATGAAGCACAAGCATCCATTAATTTTTTCGTAAAACTTCAAGAGATTCTATAAAGTTGAGTCCCTCTATTTTGATTAGGCGTAACTATGTTACAATAGTTCTCGCTGTTCTTGCAGCTGGTTTGATACTTATTTTCGATGCTTTGTATTCCTAGGACTTCAGCAAATTATGGACAATGATGGTTAGTTCCTTAAACAATTTCCGCCCGTAAAATGTTTAACTTAAGTTCCTGCTTCCTATCATCTTTTAAATTTGGTACGATTTTGATGTTAAAACTCCGCCCATTCCTTCTTCGTTAGCTGAAATTCTAACATACTATAATTTGAAGAAAATTTGGTGTCATAGCAAATTTTCAATGTTTTCATTCGTACTATTTCAAGCCTGAGAATAAATGAATTCCAATTTAGGTGATTATGCTTAATTACGATAAATAGGAATCTTTCACATGATTATTCGAAGTTGTCAAATTTTTTGACAATTATAATTTCAACTTTTTCATTTTGTGACAGTTACAGCTACTTTGATGGAACTTATTTTTGATAAAATTAAGTGTGAGACCGAACGTATTAGCTTCTTAACTAGGAAAACTTTTTATTCAAAGAAATATTTTACGGAAAAGCCAAAATCTCTTTTGACTTTGTTATAGCTTCCAAAGTACCATCTGGCCATGAAATGAGTTTCTAACAAACCACAAAGCCATGGTTAGATTTACAATTTTGCAAGTTCTCGATGTGTATTTTGCTTTTCATAAATCAGTCTTAAGCTGAATTCTGCAGTATTCAAAATAAATCTTCATCATTTGCCTGCTCAAGGTGACAAACTAAAATTAGAGAAATTGGAAAGCGCTAAAGACCTCAAGCGTTCGCAAAAAATGGTCATTTGTGCCAAATGAGAATTTAATTGAACTAAGTGGAATCTTTTTAAAAGTCCAGAATTCTCATATCTGACGACAAGATATTTTGTATTCCTATACGACTATAGCTTTTCCAGAAACGAGCCTAGCTTAGACTTAATGCTCATATATAATAAGAAGATGATAGATAGGCTTTGAGATATCAAATGCTCGCTCCGGTCTTGCAAATTTCATCGAAGCCATCATATTGCTTGTGATCGGTCTAACAATGAAGAGTTATTGTAGGCGTGATACCTGTTGCCCTCCTTGCTAGAGAGCGCCGCGCTATTTGCCTGCGTCGTAACGAAGACGCAAGAGAGACGGTTGTTTGTGAGGAAAGACAGCGCTCACTCAACGATTGGCAGCAGGCTTGGGTGAATTGCACGAAGGGAGGGCGGAATGTGCGGCTCATCCCGGATGTGGGACCGTGGCTTAATCGAAGGCATTGGGAGACTGACTTCTATCTGGTCTAGCTTTTGAGCGGGCATGGGTGTTTTCAGTCTTACCTGCACAAGATTGGTAAGGTACGGTCCTCCAATTGTCGGCTTTGCTCAGGAGTGGAAGACAATGCCTACCACACATTTTTTTGCGTGCACAAAATGGAACAGGCTGTGACGGGACCTCTACAGGGAGACGAGAAAGCTCACCCTGGATAATATATTTGGGGTGATGCTTGGATCTGTTGACAAATGAAACCATGTGGTACATTATGCTTGGGCAATCCTAAAAGATAAAAGGGACTCACAATAGCTACGGACGTTGGGGCTAGGGAATCGCTTGTCTGGAAATTTCTCTTCCCTCCCGCTAGAAGAAGAATCCCCAAGCTTGAAACCGCCTCACGGCGTAACAAAACGAGACCTGGCTCGAAGTAATGTGTCAAACGGTTCCAGGCTGGGTTCTCGGGTTGACACCGGAGATGTTTAGGTAGTCCAGTCACTTGCGAGCATGGGAGTCCCACACTTTGTGCGCAAATGACATACACCTCTCAACCACAAAAAACAATGAACATAAGAACCCCATAGTTGAGAAAAAAGTTTGGTTTTTCTTATAAAGCAGTTGGGCCTTGCTTCTTTGAGTTAGCAGACGCGTTTCGACTCCTTTGAATCCTCGTCAGCAGATATCAATCAAACAAAAAGATTGACTAAAAAGATTTATCTTCATCATCTTTATATTGACTCGCCTCTAGGTTTCTCAAGTATTGTTTAAATACGAACATAACATATTCTCTAAGACGTTCTTGTGACAAATACCTCCTTTCTTATGAGCAATAGAACACTTCAAAAATCCTAAAGGTGTATAATATTGATAAGATTATTTTCCAAATTTAATGATTAACTTAAGGAAGCACCCTTATTGACCAATGGTATCCTATACGTGCCTGGAGAGTTTCAAGGATATTCTCAGGGTTAAAAACGATATTCTCAAAATGCGAGAATACCAAAAATTTTGCAACCAATTTCATCTATTTTTTTTATTTAATATTGCGTTTGGTATAGTGGAGTTTGCTCATAGTGTAGACTAGCTTGAAAATTCCTGAAGTAGCAAAAGATGCAGATAAGCGTCTAACAAAACTCAGTATGAGCATAAGATGAAACAAAACAAGTTGGGTAAACAGACCTACGCTCATGTCAGAAGGGTTTTGTATTCAATTTTCAAAATGCAGTCACCAGATTGAATGAAGTCAAGAAGCATGTCAATGACAATTTTATTGGAAAAACTATGAAATTCGAAGATTATACTATGATTAACAAAATTGAAATAATTTAGACTTCTGAGGTTTTTGTTATTGTTATACTCATAAATATCTCCCTTGATAATTATTTCAGATGTCCATTCGCGAGGGAGGAAACACATTTTTCATGTATTTCCCCCCTGTGCCCCCACTGAAGCAAAAACTGACACTTTAAGAACTGTTTTGAAAAGCTCCCATAAAAACTTTCATTTCATACTCATATCGGCTACGTTTGATGAATTTTTTTTCAGGGGCCACTCTCCTGTACTGTTATCATCGATTAATAGCCAATTTTTTCGAATCCTAGAGTTGTTACAAAGCCCTTTTGTTAGAAGCTCCCTCCCGCCTCCTTGACTTGTTTCGCTTATGAGTATTAATTGTAGGTACTCAGCTTCAGTCATTCATTAAATTGAATCAAGTGTTCAAAGCATGCACCTTAAACGTTGAAGTTGGGAAAAAATAACTCAACATTATTCAATCTTCGCATTTAAAACAGCCACTATTTTGTTTTACGATTACTGATACCACTAGCTGAACTGATTCTCAAAGTTATTCATGACACCTATCATTCCTGAAATTTTCATGCAAATCCTAGCAAAACTGTAGTGTCTGAGTCGGTAAAAAGCGCATGTTGTTCCATAGCATATGTTGCCATAGTAATACATGCAGCGCATATTGTTCCATAGTAATACAGGAAAATTCAAACCGCTATAACTTCGCTAAATATGATGCAATCTTTATGAAACTTGCAGGGTTAATCAATCTTATAAATAGACATCTGTGTACTGAATTTCATTGAATTTAAGGGTACCGTTAAGATTTTATTTAAGAAAACATAAAATCGATAAATCATACTATTACTAACAAAGTTGAGTGAATTGCGACTTCTCACGTATTTGTTGTTGTTGTACTCATCAAGGCCTACATTCTTGATTTTTTTCAGATTTTTCGGATGGAAGGTGTCCAATCGCGAGGGGGGGGGGGACACAAATTTTTCGTGTGTTTCCCCTCCCTGTGCGCCCCTCGAAGAAAACTTTGCCAAACTAAGACCTGTTTTGAAAAGTTCTCATCAAGACCTTTTACTTGATACCCATATCGACTACCTTCAATGAAATTTTTTTTTCGGGGGGTCACTCCCCTATATGGGGAGACCCCCCTTAAATACCTTATAAAATTTTTTTGTAGTTGAACTTTGAAGAGATCACCACTTTACACCTACATACAAAATTTGATGTTTCTAGCTTAAGTAGTTTCCGAGCAAAACTGCTGTGACACACGGACGGACGGACGGACGGACGGACAGACAGACAGACAGACGGACAGACAGACAGACAGGACGCGATTTTAGAAGGGTTTTGTAAAATTATTTTACAAAACCCTAAAAACATGGCAGACCAAATCGTCGAATCTACAAATTTTTGGAAGCTGGAAGCTTAACCAAATCTGGAGGTGAATCAAATTTTAAAACTCGTCATGTGCGTGAAATTCTTCCATTTCTACGAGGTAATGGTAGGACTTTTCGATTTGAATGCTTTTAAATGTATCTGGTATGCCATTAGATTCTAAAGCCATACAAACCTTCTATGTTCCCTCCTAGACCTTGCAGTGATTATATAACGTCGGAAACACAAAAAACTGCTTTGGTGAAACATTGTACTGGCTGCAATTTTTTTCGCAAACCTAATTCAACTACGCCCAATGTCTTCCATTTATTCTATTAAAAACACGCTGGCACAAACCACGGTTCCTCAAAGTCAAATGGTAGAATTGAGCTTACAGCTGGGTTCAAGCCAAGAGGAAATAATTCTGAATTTAGAAAATTATATTGACAATCCATTGAAGTTCTATTTTACTCTTAATCCCATATCCTAAAGATGCTTAGCATTAAAGTTGTTCAAGCCAAATTCAATGGTCCACTGAAAAAGACAAAAATGGCTGTACTAAAGTGTCACAATGTTCTTTCCAAGAAGCAATACAGAAAATCATGTAATAATACAATATCTTGTCTTAAAACCTCATAACTATCTGCAAAGTAATCAAACGATTTTGGCAAAAGAATTCAATCTTTAAGTACCTTGAATTTTGAAGCTATAAACGTTGATATCATTGTAAGACTATCTTTGTCCTTAAATTTGTTGGAAGAGCCTGCCTTCAACATTTCACTCTCTGCCTTGAATACTGCATAGTCGGCCTTATATTGACACCTTATATTAGGAACCCGAAGAATTTCCCCAAGATCTGAAATGTTCATGGGACATATTCTTATTCGAAGAAGAATTTTTCGGACGTTTAGAGGTCGCACAACGCGTTAGAATATTAAACTCATCGATTCCTGAAAACGGTTCTTAGAGATGCGGATTACGGCAGTTCAAAGGCATCTGCTAAAAAAATTTGCTGTTGCTCAGAACTATGTTTTACTAGGGGAGGGTCAATTTTGAGCGTTTCATATATTTTGCCTATCTTCCAGGGGTATAAGTGTTGCTCACTATCGTCCGTAATAGCCTTTTACATGTTCACGATCCACATATTCTTACTTTAAACCTCGATCGTTCATAAAGTGGTTTGTTTTAGTAATTTCGACAAGTTATGACATGACCGGCCTAGTTTCCTCTAGTAATAACAAATCCAGACCCATTTCATCACATTTGTCTCGTCTAGCGCCTATATGTTGATACGCATCTATTTTCTTAAAACCCAGACGTTTTTTCTTTACCGAACCACTACGTCTGATGTGCGTCCATAGTTGTCAATATTGGTACTTTTCTCATCTCTTGTTAATATTTATCCTACCAAACCGTCACCGAAGTTGTTTTCCTCGTCATAACGCGTTTCTGTGCCGTTTTAAAGTGCCTTAGCCAGTTCACGGTGTGGTGTGTAGTGAAGTAAACCGTGTTCTTTGTGATACAATCCCGACAGAAGAAAACTAGGTCTAGTGCAGAGCTGTAGCTTATTGGTCATAGGAATGATAGTTTAGAGGAAGCAATTAGACTTCTCAGTCTCCGCAATGTGATGCAGTACATTCTGTTTCTCCACATCTCACAGACTGTGACGCCGAGATGCATTGAATCCTCATTCCATTTTGGGAGAGGACAGGAGTCCCAACTATATTGGAATCTCATGCTGTAAACAAATGTACTTAAATGCTTCAATGAATGAACAGCTAAAGAAATCAGGGCTCCAACGTGCGAAAAACCAAATTTATTCAGTCTCTTGACCATCTATTTATTCCAATAAATGCAAAAAGTTGATAGAATTAGAAGAGAATGTTGAATTTTATAAAATTAAGAAGGGGGACAGGAAAGCTTCCGTGCTAACTGTAGATCTGAAAACAGACAAAAACAAGAAGAAGAAATTGAAGGGTCAGAAACTGAAGCGCCGTTTTGTTGAAGAGAGGAGAAGCCTCTTCACAACAGCTTCTCTTGATTCCGTTGAAGATCACCTGTTTTGTCAGATGCCTCTGAACCGCCATAATCCGCAACTCTAACATCCATTTTCAGGGATCGACGACTTTAATATTTTAACGCGATGCGCCACCTCTAAATATTCTTCCAAAAATTCGCGCGAGGTATCAACATTCTTGTTCTAAGGTGTAGCAGCGGTTAAGAGTATGTCCTATGAATGTTTCGGACCTCGGGGAAAATTCTGCGGGTGTCTAACCTTTTACGTGTGATCGAAGACTCCCTACGTCTAATGATTAGGTTTCAAACGTTCAAACATGTTTTGTCGATTTATAATTTTCGATTCTACAAAAGACGTTTCTTGGTTTCAGGTTTTTGGAATTTTCGGACCTCCTAAAATCAACAGCAATTTTACTAAAAATTCAGTCAAATCACTCAAATCCATGGTCGGATCACCTATTGAAAATAAAAATCTTAAATTTATCTATGCAGCCGGTACCATAAACTTGCTTCTCCCTATTCGCTCTTCCCGCCACCCACTCATTCTGAAACTATCATTTTATTTTCACATTGTTCATTTGAATTCTTACCTATTCATAACTTGGGCTGGATTCGAACTCGCATCTCTCGACCACTAGGCGAAAGTGTTTGCCATTGGACATGTAATTATACGCAAAACATAAGGCGCTCGTATTTGTGGCGATTATTGTGCATAATGCTTGTTGCTTTAGTAGCTTATGTAATTTGCCTAAGTTTCAAGTCCAATTTGCCTAGTGGGCCTAGGGTAATTTGCCGAAGTTTATGTATAACTTTCCCTATATTTTCATTTCCATATGAACAAAATGTATTTAGTTGATTTTACCCCAGTTTTTTCTCTCGGTGTATGCGTCAAAACTGTGAGTACGATATACTTACAAGACGTCACAATTGTGCTCGCAAGGTACCAATTAGAACTAGACATTGACTTTTTATTTTCTATTAGTCAATTTTTGAACTAAAAATGAGTGTTGTGCACTCGGTGTCGCTCACTTGTATTTAAAAATATGGGTACACAAATCCTCCTCACAATTGTAACCTCCTCCTCCTCATAATTGTAACCTCCTCCACCTCAAATTTGTAACTGTTAAATACTCATTCTGTCTCTAAATTGTGAGTATAGTACTCCCAAGTTATCCTGATTTACTTCGTACTCCCATTAACCCATTGATCATGTTTCATATATACTCCCATTAGAGCATCAAATGTGATGCTCAAAATATTATTGAAACACTTACATTCGTGAAAATTGAATCAAATTTAACATGGTGTTTCTGAAGATACTTTGTATTCTGCTTAAGTTAAGGTTGAAAAAATCAGTCTAAATTAGTTATGTGGCTTGAAACGAATACAGGCATGTTGCAACAACTAGGAAAGGCAACCGTATTTGGGTACAAGCCTCTAAATCTTCTTGTCATTCACCCCCATACCAAATTATTCACCTTTATTAGCCAACTGAATAAAATCACTCGGAATTTCATGTCTGGATTAGTCTAATTAATGTTATCAAAATGGAACAACCCCAATAGTCTTAATCGTATAATCAATTGACAAAATGTAATCAATTGTGTTTTTCTCTCTTCTTTCTACTTATTTTCATGTTTACACATGATATTTAAGTAGTTATAAATTTTTGGTTGATTCGTATTAACCTTGAACGAGATACTAAATACTAAATAAATTAAACGTTGCATTATGTTTATACATCTTTTCAAAATTCACCTTGCCCTAAAAACCTACTTTTTTGAATGAGTAGAAGCAGTTAATGCTGGTATACTTATACGAGTAGATAGAACAGCATTATTTATAGATACTTTATAGCTCTCTATCGTTTTAAGACGTTGATGATAATAACTACGATTGAGTAAATGAGAATTTGAATTGTCTTTGGTATATCTGATTAGATTATGATTGACATTTTATCAATGGGTTTGGTGAGATATGTTTTTGTCGTTTATTTGGGGGTGAACATTTTTTCGGAGATAATCTAAAGGTGTAATTAGATTGTTTGGAACTAAATAAATTTTTGAAAATAATTATTCATTAATCTGGAATTTGATTGTATAATTTTCCTTGCATGAATATAAGGACTGTTATTGGTTTTTAGGTCATTTGTAAAAGCTTACATTGTACTTTCCCTCAATATTCTTAGAAGGAGAAGAATGCAGTCTACCTCTTCACCGACATCGTTCGGTGGATTTCAGGAAGACCACGTCGTTTTTTAAGAACTCGGTGTGGTTCGAAGATAAATTGCAAGAATAAGTTCAGTGTATTCAAGGAATGGTCGAAATCTGTAGATCTTTTAATTGAGTTACCATTTGTGAAATCTAAGCGGCCATGAAAAGCACACAGTAAGTCTGTTTAGGCATTTTTCTATAGTTCTTAATCTTTTTTTGTGATAGGGAGGTGAACGCCTTTTTACGCACAGAGTGTGGGACTCCCATGCTCGCAAGAAGGCAACTAGACTACCCACTAATTACCTCCCCTGTCAACCTGAGAACCTAGCCTGGGACAGTTTGACACATTCTTAACCTTAAGTAACATCCTTATTTTTGGCTACTCAACTAGCATCCTGGATAAGTAGTAGTAGATTTTGCCGCCTTTTCTTGCACAAAAAAGTCAATTAAAATGATAAGTATAGCTTTTCAAAAAATTAAATAATAGGAGAACAAAAATCGACAGAAAAAAATACAGTCCGCGCATTCTAGTGCTTAGAGTGCTCGCTGCGTAAGCCGAAAGTCCCTAGTTCGAATCCCATTGTTAGCGACGAGATTTGTTTCGAGTGATTTTTTAGATGGACTATGAGCCCGTTCAGTTATGATACGTACTAGTTTAAAATCAGAACGTATCGCGTATCCCGCGTATGGATATATTTGATCGAAATAATGAGATACTCTTAACTATCTCCAAGCGAAGGCCCGAAAGGGGCTGTCGTGCATAAGCAAAAGAAAACAAATGCCGAAAATACATGTTGTAGTGTCATTGTCGAATGTTCAATCGATACAATGCACACATATGTATTACCCTGTGCTTGTATCTTAAAAATGACATCTGCAGTCATTGAGAACACTTTCTAACATCCCATACTTCTAGGTAACATATAAAATTATTATCATCTGGAGAAAAGCTGCAGTAAAATGTGCCGCGCTTTATATCGGAATTAGGTCAGTTAGAATGTGCGCCGGGTCTGAAACTTTGCCACGTTACTTCTATGATGTTAAGGTAAAGTACAGTAATCTCTTAACATTCCAATACAGTAACAATTCAGAATTAAAAACCGTTTATTTAAAATAAAAGTATGTACTTAAAAAATAAAATAAAAACTGTTTATGTACATGTTAGTTTCTTCCATTGTTTGTTTTTGACGTGCAAGGAAAGAAATAACTCGTAATTGTAAGTTTCTGCGCTGATATGTTAAACTCCTTAAGGACTTCTACGTAACAATTGAAGCGGTCTCCCATCCCTTTGAAACTGCAAACTTCGATTTAAAGATGGACAGATGGAAAGATGTTTTTTGAATAATTTGGTCCTTCAAGATAGAAATTTCCCTGAGCAGTTTTGAAGAAAATGTTGGTCTGCATACAAAATAGTAAATGAAAAAAGAACAAAACAAAAACTAGCCAAAAGCTTTCCCGCGTTTCCCTGTAACTTTTCCTTGCACTCAATATCTTCAGATTCTTTAATTTCATCTTCTTTTTGTTGCAACCGGTCTTTAGCCGATAATTCCTTTTCACGAGTTTTCAGCGATTTCGTTTTGTCTCATATTGTCAAATCCTCCACCAATCTGATGCGCTAGCCGGATTATTTCCTCTTCCTCATCTTGGAATGGTGGAACAGTGTTTTTCTTTTCAACCACTTGTGGCCATATCTGCCTCCAGCAAGCATTGATTGAGCTAGGTTTCATTTCTGACATGATGAATCAATGTCACCAATGCAATCGGCAGTGTTAAATTTCTTCCAGTAACTCGTTTTGGTTTCATTTGAATTGTACTCAATCGCCTTAAAAGTTGCGATCACTCCTTGATCAAGTGGTTGTAATAATGATGTCATATTTGAGGACAAAACAATCACCTCGGAGCGTTGTCGATAAGAAGAAGCACCTTAAGTACTATATTTTGATTCTTCAATAAAACAAGAATGTAAGTATCACTGAAATAAGGCACCGGCGACCCATGCTTTGCTGTTAGCTCTCCAAAAAAAAGATAGCTGATTCCTTTCAGTGCTCTTGGATTTTGGGCTCAGCAAATTATGATCAGAGCGTGATACTGACCGTATCACCTTCTCGAGTGCCGATACATTCGATCACGATAATGAGATATTCTATCTCTAGGCGAAGGCCCGAAAGCGACTATAGTGCGAAACAAAAAAAAACAAATATTTATCATCGGTTTTGTCTTACAATTTCCTGTAGCATGTGCACACAGCAGTAAAGTAACAGGATCTTTGGCTGCCTTGAATCCTGGGGCAGTTCTAACAGCTTTAAAAAGATATGTTCTATCCGGCACGTTCTTCCGTTAAACACTTGCGGTAGAGAATGCTCTCCTTCCTCAATAATTAGCTGAATATTTTCCCTCTGCTTCATGATCAGCAGAAGCAGATTCACCAACTAATTTGATGTTTTGCAATTTAAGTCGCTTCTTGAAATGCTCGAACCACCCTCTGCTTGCTTGGAAAACAAATTCGGAGCAAGAATTTTCATTAAAACTATTGTACAATTTTTGGCTTCTACTCTAATCAAAGTTGAACTTAGGGGCATTTTATTTTCAAACGTGTCCTCCATCCATATTCCTAAGGCTTGCTCGATCTCTTCATAGACTTTATTTCTGATTTGTGACACTCTTTTTGATGATTGAATTCTCTTATGCCTTGATCATACGAAGTGTGAATTCATTTTTTGAAGAACTACTTTCGATGCGCAAATCAAACTGCTTACGCAAGTGCTTTGTTTTTTTCCGCGAATAAAAGGATCCGGCGGCGCAAGTATTAAATCTTTCCTCTTTTTTTTTATCCGTGAATAACGGAATCAGCAAATATCAAGAACGTTAAGTATGAAGGGATTACTGTATGGGCAAAAACAAATTTTGTTTGAAAATTTGAAAATTCGACGGTGGTTTAAAGCCTTAAGGCATTCTTGCCAAAAAGATACAGTCTGCCAAGTATGACTTTACACACTGAGGATAAATTCAATTTTTGAAATTACTAAGCAAGCAAAAATTTGTTTTTGATTCTATACAAAAATTTTATTCATCAATTTTAGTTATACAGAGAACTTAATGTCTTATACAAAAAAAAGTACAAACTCAATCCATAAAAAACGCGTCGAACAACAACAAAAAGCATTACTCTATTTTTTAGCATCAAGCAACCCTTTTCACAAATTATAAGCACTGGCTTCACGTTGAATTTATTAATAAATTTATTAATTTATTTCATATCTAATATTTTGTATGGCCCCTCTTTGCATCAATGACACGTTGCCGATTTTTCATAGATCGAGCCAAACTCCCCAGGTTATAATTGCTCGGTATCTTTTGCCACTCTTCTAGTATAGTGGTTTTAAGTTCTGTTTTGTTTTTTGGTTGCCGTTTAGTGGCTTGTTTCTTTAAATGGACCCACAAATTCTCAATGGGATTTAAGTCGGGACTCTGTGGTGGAGTGTCCACAACTTTGCCGCAGTTATACAAAAGCCACGTTCGCACCGTATTTTCCTTATGTTTTGGGTCGTTATCTTGATAAAACTTGAATTGTGGCTTGTTGGTTTTGAAAAACTCAAATTTACTCGCCCTACTTATCAAATGGCTCTTGAAAATGCTCAAATATTGTTGCATGTCCATTGTGTCTCTATGAAAGCCAAGTCTCAAACTACTTTGCTTGAAGTGTACGTCCAAACCAGTATAGAAAATTTTCCAAATTTAATACTCGTAGTTAGAACTATGTAGCGATTTTTCAACGATTTTAAGGCCTTTCGCCACACTCTATTTGGTCCATCATTATAATAGAGCATTATTTTCATCTCATAGAATAAGACATCGTCCCAGTAGACAGCCGGCGTAGTCCCAGTAGACAGCCGCATCTCGGCATTTTATGAGGAGAGCAGCGGTTTCTTCGTACTGGTCTTGATAAATATTTGTTGGCAATTATGGCCTGCCAAACTGTTTAATGACATACAACACTACACTCTTCCTTAAGCTCACTTGCAAACGTCCTATTTTTTTGCTTTAGCGAGCCCCTTTCGGGCGTTCGCTTAGAGATAGAGTATCTCATTATCTTGATCGAATATATTGGTACTCGAGAAGGTGATATGATCTGTACCACGCTTTGGCCATGTTTCGGTCCATCCAGGTGCGATACGTTGTAATTTTCAACCAGCACGTATCATAACTGAACGGGTTTATAGTCCGTCCAAAGAATCACAAGAACTGAATCTCGTTGGCGCCAACGAGACTTGAACCAGGGACATTCGGCTTATGGGTTGAGTGCTCTAATCACTACACTATGCGAACTACTACGTCCTAGTTTTAACATGATAGTTTTGATAAAGTTTCCTTATTAAAACGTGCGCTCAACATGCAGTTATTTTGGGCTTAGGGCCACTTCCACGCGGTGTTACCAATCTGCTGTCGTTTCAGCTTGATTTATTATGTTGTTTTTCGTGTTACCGAAAACATTGTTTGAGCTTCTGCACACTTTTACGCAATTGATCGTTGTACATCAGCTGAACAACCTCAAAAGGTAACCTCTTGTCTGGCATTTTTTAAAGCGAAATACGATATGTACAAAACTAACTCGTCACTAACTAACACCAACTAGATAGTTAGATCCACACAATTAACAATGCAGAGAATCAATAACGGTAGAATACCGCTTATCGCTCAGTTCATACCATTTGTGAAAAGAGTTAATTAACACTAACAAAGTAGAGTAATTCAGTCGACTCTTGTTAATTCGAAATTCAAGGCACAACAAAAAAAGTTCGAATTATCGAGACTGAATTATCCAGAAGCTTGAATTATCAAGAAAAAAGATTCGGATTACCAAAAGTTTTTGTTATATTTGTGAAAATATGTTTTTTTGGGCTTACGTAGGCTTTACATATATACAGCTGAAAGTCACAAAGAACATAAGGATTACGTATGTGCTAACATTTCAACAGATAGTGCACCTAATTAAAAAATTAAGGCTAGTTTTTTGTTTCAATGTGGCTTGACGTCTTAGGTCCAAAGCATTTTCCAAAGTTACTAGCGCTGTAAAACTTTTTCGTCAACTTCTGTTTTCATCATAAAAGTCAAGTGATTTCTTAGTCTCCCTCGGTGTTGACTATCATTCGTCAACTTCATCTTCGTTGTTGGCTTCATTTTCGCTAGAAGAATGTAGTGAAATGGGTGGATAGAATTATCCGTGAATGGCTGCAGCGATGGTCTGCTGCCTCGGTGAGAGAGGATGGTGGTGTTCGCCGAGATTGGCCTTGTCTGAGGACGCGTGAATGCGCTGGATGTCTTAGGGCGGGTTATCTTCCCCAGCACAAGGACCCACTACAAAAAATTTCTCATTCACGAACTAAGAGATCAAATGCGGATCGACAGGTGTCGAGGCCGAGGTAACCTACTAAGGGTGGAAATTGCTTGAAGCCAATAACAAACTGAGCCTAGCGAAAACAGACGGAACTTGAGGGGACTTTGTCGTTACCGACGAGACTTATGGCCTCCCAATTGCATGTTTCATTGCCGACAATAATCTTCTATAATTTTTTTCACTGGAGAACAGTTTTGGGGCCTTAGTATTGCAGATTTCACCACTTTCCAGCTAACACGGTCACTTTTCATATTAAATCACTCGAGTGTTGTTTAAAACTCGTATGAACAAAATGTATGAAATAAAGTGTAACGGTCGCCGCGCGTATATCTTACAGTGCACTGACACCACTAAACATAATTAACATCAATTAAAATCAGAGCAACCGCAGCGACATCACGATGAAACGATCATTTTTTCCGGGGTTTGTGTTGTGTGAGAACCGATAGCCTACTTTCTATTAATCACCGCTTGCCGACGCGTTTCTCCCGGTGTGCTCGCTGTGGCGAGCAAAAGCAGACTCCCTGTTTTTTTGCCAATTGTCACCTTACGGCATCTGTCGCACCGGTACTTCTCGAGCACAACTCATCCGTCTATGTAGATTGCATTCGGCAATGCAGTTCGTGGATGAGTTGCATTCAAAGGTGTTGCCGTGTCCAAATTTTAATTGTAGATTTGATTAATTAAATTTTTCCAATTTGCAATTAAAATTTGGATCAGTATTATGAGGTTTTTGAGCAGTTTGCTTAGGCGACTGCTCGATTACCACAAAAAGCCAAAATTTCATAAAGTCTCTGAATATTATATCATGGAAAACTTCAGGAAGTAGGTTCCATGTGTCTCTCATGTCCATTTCAATTCCTCCACTGGTCGCCAGTTCCGGTAAATTTTGTGATTCCCTAGTAAATCCAAATTTTTTGAAGCAATTAGATATTGTAGTCAGTGCCACATTTTCCATGATTTGTCTATCATCGTCATTGTTAAAATTGATTTCCATCCGTCAAATACGTTTGAATCCACACCTGCACTCTCCCAGCAAATTTTACTGAACACAATATCATGTCGATTTTTAAAATTGGTCAACCATCCGCCACTTGCAACGAATTCTGTCATATTCAATTCCATTGCGAAACATTTAGCTTTCTCTGTGAGGAGTGCACCTCCAACAGCTCAATATGTGCTTTACATTGTTGGAGGCATTTTACTAACGTATCCCCAAGAATGGGAAACTCACTATCTCTGGGTCGCTTGCAAATGACTTCCATAATGTTATCTTTGTTCTTTAAAATCGTAGACAGAGTTGGCGGCGAAATATTGAAGTTTTGGCGATCCATTTTCTACGGACGCGATAATTAAGAAATTTATTTGCTTTTATCTTCGATATGAGAAATAGAAATACATTTTACATTTACCCAAATGAACTTGGTGGTGTTATTTCTTGGTTTAAATTATTTCGATCAATTTTGAAACCTTTTAGACTTCAATTCTTGAAATATTCTCAATGAACTCCAAAACACTCGCTCTACATGTATCTTGATATTGTGACCTAGTTTGCGATTCACAATAGAAACATAAATTGTCCCACCAAACGTGTGCTCTCACCTTAGCAAATTGTAAAATACCTGCAATACAATTTAATTTAACGTCATCCAAAAATAAATTAAATATTTATCTCCTAACCCATCTCATTTACGTCTAATATCCACACACATTTTGTTTACATATGCAATTTTCTCATTAAACCAAATTTTTCCCATCGTTTTGGTGGAGAACTCTTTACCGCGCGAAAATGCTTCCAGCCAAACATCATTAAACGCAACGCAATAGCAAATTGCATTAGCAATTATTACAGCATGCCTCTATATTGTCGTTAGCTGAATTGTTGTTGGTGCTATTACCGCTGACGGCTGATATTACTGTATTAGTTGTATTTGTTGATTTACTTTTGCTTTTCATCCAGCACCAAATGAGCCAACAACCAACCAACCAACGTACCACAACGCCACTCACATACAATCCTCGAGCGCGCTCTCTCTCACGCGCGCGGCACCCAAAGAATGTCGAAATATGTAATATATGTATTTCGTAGAGGCCCCCGCATGGTATCCAAAATAGAAAAAAACGCACCCAACAGCTACATCAACCGTTTTTCTTTGAGTTTGAATGTTTTTCTTGTTTTTTCTGCGCTCATGATTTTGGACCCGCCGCATTTTATTAGTTGTTGCCGAAAATCCTGGCCTACATTAACATGTACCATACGGATACGTCGCGGCCTGAAGCTGCATGATGCCATCCGAAGTGAGTTGATCCATCGTTGGTGTGTTGTGGGGGACGAGTGAAAAGGAGAGAGTGAGCGTTGTTGGATGCGGGGTGCGTGAAATGAGACGAAACGCAACGAAATGTCGCAATATTTCAGTTACACGTGTTACAAACTCTGAAAATGCCGACAAATTTTCGCAATGTTATGTGTGTTTGGTTGGGAGATGACACACAAAATTTCTATGCTGTCTTGGGGGAGCCCTCCTTGCTCGCGAAAGCCCTGGAGCAGATAATGCACTCTTTTCGCAATTGATCTGTTTCTCTTTGACGACGTCTGTCCGCTCGTATCTCCTGCTCTACATGCAACGCGCTCTGAGTATCCCAAGCTGAAGCTTGATCAACGAAAGACACGACTGGATCAAGAGAATCTTTCGGATTGCTTCACCGATTGCGAAGAGATACTTTCTCGCAACTTTCTCCTCTTCCACCTTTCCCCTGTCACCTTCAGCTTGAATCCAAAGCAGCCCCAACTGTTCTGTTACAGCTCCAAAAGCTCTGACGTGCTCTTGGATCTGTAACTTATACTGAGAGCCAGCTAGCACACAGCCGAACCTAAGATTGCGGTGGAACTTGGTGGTGTTGGTTCCGAAATGTGTCAATCGTCGCCTGCTATGTAAACTTGTGTGCCGTCATATCTATATAAATAAGCTTTGGCATCGCTAGCTACATGTATAGGTTAAACATGTTGCATTGATTACGGCCGTGTACCGTAAAGTAGGTCATGATTGCGCGACGGATATAGCGCGGAATGCCGTGCGGCCGAGCGAGATGGGCGCGAGTGAGGCAAATTAAAATAATACAGAAGAAGTGAATTGAAGGAAAACAAGTCGAAAAGAACCATGCGGCTAAATAATGAAGAGATTCCCCCGGCTCCAAACGCAAACCGGTCCCTGCTGCTCGCCCGGCCTCCGCGCGCCCACCGTTTGGCGTTTCGCTCGAGTCGATGTTTTGGAGCAACTGAAAGTTGCGAAGCTTTTTCACATGTGTGTATCTTTTTCGTTATTTTGTGTGCACATTATCGCTGTTTTGAGTTTGGTTGGATTTGTGTACATTTTCGATATTGCTCCACTATTCCAAATAACGTAACACACGACCCGCGACCAGTATGTGGTCCCGCATATGAAAACGAATCTTGTGAATTTCATTATCTTCCTCTGCTTTCTCGTCACCTGCGTCTTCGGCATCTCTTGTGTGTGCATTTTCGTAATACTTTATCTAATATCTTACAGCACTTTTACATCACATGAGAGACGCATTTTGGCCGCACGAGCCATATGGACGCGAAAATCTACGGCATGCATCCCACTTTGGGCGCGTAAAAGTGACATCGCGCCGGAAGAAATGGGAGCGTGGGAATCGGAACCAGAGATGGCAGATCCGTTCCGGGAGAATTGGAATCGCGCGGTTTCCGCTCTTCCTCACTCTTTATGTCCTCTCACTTGCTGGATGAGGAATGGAGGTTCGAATTGAGCGTGTAATTCTCACTCGGCTCTTCCTGGGTGGGTTTGGGAGCATATTTAAGGCACGACAATTAGAATACGCACTCGGGGAGGAGATGAAATGAAATGGAAATGGGAATGAAATGAACAGAGAGATAATAAAACGAAGAATAAGAAATAATCATAAACTTGGTCGAAGCTTTTTTCGGATCTGGGGCATGTTCGTGTGGATTGAGGTAGTCAATGGGAAGTTTGGACTAATTATTTTTTTTCTTCTTACAGTTTTTATTCTCCCCTATTTTATCCATTTTTATTTCATCGTAGCACATTGGACGACGACAGGAAGAGCAGGAATAGTAAGAAACGCTGTAAAAAACGGTCGATCGTTTGCTCGGGTGGTGTTTGGGTTTGAGGTTGAGGTTGCTTACCCCATATTCTGCCTTCTAATTCCGGTTGGTTCTTGGTTTTCTCGGAGAGAGGAAGAGGGGGTGAAGATTGAGTTGTTATCGATGACGATGATGAAGATGAAAATGCTTTTTTGGAGCATACAGTTGACAGATAATTTC
This sequence comes from Odontomyia ornata, assembly GCA_963969285.1. Taxonomy (NCBI): domain Eukaryota; kingdom Metazoa; phylum Arthropoda; class Insecta; order Diptera; family Stratiomyidae; genus Odontomyia; species Odontomyia ornata. Next base: position 153,420,339 of record OZ017741.1, on the reverse strand, counting down.
TGTGTAGTGTCAGACATATTCCAGAAAATTTAGTTACGAATGCGAATTCAATTGGGTGACCTAGTTTGATGCTGAACGTTTTCTCAATTCACCGTCACTATTTTTAAATATCAAACTGAGTTTTGTTTGGGGCACAGCCAGCCAGCCAGGAAACATATGTATGTGTGTAGTGTATGGTGTGGAGAGAGACAGTTGAAAGTCAATTAATTTCTGCTTAATAAATTGGAAACATGGTGAAGTTTATTTTGCTTCGCTGTTTTGAATGTAATTTAATAAACAAATAAACGTGTTTCAATTTTGGGGAGTAAATGTGTATTTCGTTAATTCACTCAACTTAGGAGCTTTTTAGGCCAGTACAAAGTCCTGATCTCGAACTATGCCAAGTCCATGCGGTGTGGTACTCAGAGTAGGGATGGCCGATGATCATCGATGATCAAAGTCGTAACATCGATGTTTCAACAGCGATGATGCGAAATGACATTAATATTATCATCATCAACATCGATGTTAATTCAAAACAAATGAACTATAAACTAAATACAGAAGTTTATAATAAATCCAGTCATCAGTATCGTTTACTAAGTTTTAAATTCTGAGCGCTTTCATAAAATAATATTAAACAGATAAATGAAATAACTCTGAACTCATCTAAAAGATAATTCTGAACGCTTCCCATACAAAAACGTCACAGTCGCTGTCATCAAGTCAATTGGTTGTGCGTGAACTTTTTACGCATACATTACATTTTACGTTGTGAAGCATGACATTGTGCTTGCAACTTGCAAATTCAAGTTTTAAATCTTTAACTTTTGTTATGGGACTACAATCTGTAGGTACTGTAAATACAATATCGCATTTAGTTTCAGAAACTGCAACTCAATTTAGCAACTGCTTGATATGTCAACCATCGCAGTGACCTACGCTGTGAGAATCGCTACTTAATTTTTCAGTTTTGACAGTAAAAGCACTCAAATCTGCAATTTAATTTCGCAATATCAGAGTACAATAACTGGCGGCGTAAGGATTGGAATGGAATTGATAATGCCACCGAAAAGTCGATTTTGGGAATATTTCGATAGACTCAACAGCGGTGAAGCCAAATGGCGCGCCTGTTCTGGAGTTTTGAAAACTTGTGGTAATGCGACGAATCTAAAGTTACACATAGAAAAAATGCATTTTAAATCACTTGACAAAAACAAGAGTGACTATAGTATCGGCAAAACAACCCCAAAAGAAGCATGTAGGGACTATTTTTAAAGCCTGCGCAACCAAATAATTCTAATCCTGCTGGACTACATAGCTCAAGCTCTTATTTGAAAGTTGAAAATAAAGATTCTGATTTAACTTTAACTGCAAGTGTATTAGTGCACTATTTTGTAATAAAAAAACATTCCAGCCAAAATTCAATGAGAGTTTTAGAACAGTTACTAAATTTGCCGAGAATGCAGCGAAAGGAACTCGCCTAACAAATATAATTTTACATATGATATGTAAAGATTCACAGCCCTTCCAGATCGTCGAAAATGAAGAGTTTCTCTGTCTAATGAAAGCAGCACCTCCTCTTTATAAAGTTTCATCCAGACAAACTTTCAAAAGAATGCTAGAGGAACGGTATGAATTCACTCAGAATCTGTTTAGAAATAAAATTAAAGGGGCAAATAATGTATCCCTTGTAACTGATATCTGGACTGATACCATGCAGACCAGAAGTTTTCTTGGTGTTACTGTACATTTTTATGACGAACACTACATGGTATCTACAACTTTGAGAGTTTACGAATTAGCCGAGCCACATACAGCTGATTACGTTTCAAGGATGCTGTTCCAAACATGTGATGAATGGTTTATGAGTTGCCAAAAAGTATTGGCTCTGGTGACTGATGGTGAAGCAAATGTAGTGACAGCTGTTGATTTGGCGTTCGGAAAAAATGCCACATCATTTGTTTTTCTCATCAAGTTAATTTGGTTGCACAAAAATCTATCGCAGAAAAACTCAGCAATTGGCACAATTAATTGTATCCGTGAAAAGAATTGCTACCAGGTTTAAGCATTGTGTGGCTGCCAGTGATGAACTGCGAAAACAATCAGGGTTAAAATTGATACACGATGTCGCCACTCGCTGGAACTCCACCTTTTATCTGATCGACCGATTTATGAAGCTGTGACCAGTTGTTAATCAAATAGTTTATTGCCATAGAAGTACTCCCCCAATGGTAAATGCAAAGGACATCGAAGAATTGGCAGAAATTTTCACAATTTTACGACCTATCAAAGTTGCAATTAGGGACGTATGCGGAGAGAGTTTTGTGACTAGTAGTGAAGTCATTCGCCTCACCCGAAGTTAATCCTGAAAATGAACAACATTCAGACAAAAAGTGATATAGGCTATGATCTTAAGAAAAACATCTTAAACGAAATAAGCAAACGCTTGCTTCCTTCGAAACAGGTTCAACTACTTGCAGTTTCCACTTTACTAGACCCAAGATTTAAAAATATTCATTTTCAAGATCCGCTAGCATGTTCTAAAGCAATCAGATTTGTTAAGAAATTACTTACTACTACTTCCGAACTAGAAGTAATTGAAGAAGAAAAAGAAGGTACTAGTCATGAACCAGATCAAAAAGATTAGTTTAATTTGTGGAGTCAACATTACAAACTAGTACAAGAAACAAAATTTCATGCCTTCGCATGTTGAGCATGATGATGATATGCCCTCGGAGTTGAGCTACCCGCTTCAAATTTGGGATAATGTCATTGGTTCCACCTATCCAAAATTGAAAAAGTAGCAGTGAACTATCTAAGCACCATCGTAACATCAGCGCCATCAGAAAGGCTATTTTCAGAAGCTGGCTATATCCTCTATCAATAAAGGAATCGATTAAAAGTATCTTCTTTATCATACTTTGCCTGCAATCAATCGCCAAAAAGTACTGGAATTTGTAAATGTATTGAATTTAAATGAAGCTACTTGAACCATTCCAAAATTTAATAAACAAATATAAAGCAAATTTAAATCAGGTAAATTTTATAAATATAAACTTATTGCCCAAGAGCATTCTAAAATTAAACGTTTGCATTGAAGTCAGTTATTTTATTTATTTTTTGTTCGCAAATAATATATGAGTTTAAACTGTTATTGATTTTAAATAAGTAGCTGTATTTCAAATGTGGTCCAAAATGATTCACTGCATTTTATTTAACAGTTTAAACTAGTGCAAAAAAAATCAATGTTGGGTAACATCGATGTTGGGTAACATTGATGTTTTGACTGTGGTAACATCGGAACATGTTAGGCTCTCGATGTCAACATCGATGATTTGACAACATCGGCCATCCCTAATTTAGAGTATTAATTTTTCGTGCAGTGGCTACTTAGTTCAAATCTTGGCGAATACAACGATTTTTTTTAATGTTTCAAACTTCGCTGTCGATATCCAATTTTCTCACTGGTTAAAACGTTGCTCATGCTAACGGATTCATATCTGCAAATTGTCGATAGTACCTGTTAGAAATATAATAGAATTATTCGATGAAATGAAAACATAGCGTAACGTTAATCAGAAAGCATTTGAACGTCGTGTATTAACTCTTTGCATTTGCCCGATACATTAGTTTAGCGCATTACAGTTGTACGGCAGAATTTACATACAAAAAAAGTTGGGTGGATATCGTATGTACTCGTAAGAGCAGTGCTCCCATTAATCTCTCTCTCTCTCTGTATTTTCCTGACCGTTGAACAATAAACATCCAATGTAAGTAAGACTCTCGTACTTGTTTTATTTGGAATAATCATCGGATCAAATCATTTTCTTGGTTCATAATTTTTTGATTTTGTCCAAAAACAATATTTCCTAAACGATCTTTTTAAAACTGATATATAGATTCTTTGAATGGTTGTGTCTATGTTAGTCTAAATTTGGAGTGGTATCGTTGTTTGAAATATTTTTTTTATTCCAAATAACCTTAAATATGGCTAAAACTCTGCTATTTTCATCAAATATCCCTAAAAAGCAGACATTAGTCACTGATATATGGAATTTTTCAAATAAAATTTCAATACTTAGTTGTATGTATGTATGCAAGTCCCTAAAAGTTACAATCAATTATACGAATATGCATTCCATGATTGCCAAAAAATATGCGAGAACCTCCGTAAAATAGGAAAGAATTTGTTGCAAGTCCAACTATAATATTACATTAATAGATTATATACTCGTAAAAACAAAAATATCATCTATGATGCGGCGGCCCAAGCCAGGCCTTGGCCTCCAGGATTAATATCCCCCAATTATCACGGTTTTACACACATGTGCGTCAGTTATTCACTACGAACAAGGATCTGCTGTAAAACAAAAACAACAATCTATAAAATACCGCGGGCTTCGCCAAAAATAATTGTAACCATTCATTTTATATAAAACGCCTAGCTACTCCACTTTGTTGATTGAGCGATTTACAATGCATTTGGATGAGAGCGGAGCACTAGATTTATAGTCTTGAAAACAATAGTGTCTTATATTCACCATGATCAATAAAAAAAGAGATTCATACTGCTAAGCAATGAAAAACTTCGCACAAAATTGTCTTGTAACTTTAAGACCTGTTTTGAAAAGCACTCATCAAGACCTTTCATTTGATACTCATGTTGCCTACATACGATGAAATTTTTTTCCAGGGGCGACTCCTCTATATGGGGAGCTCCCCCTTAAACATCTTATAAATTTATTTTTTGTTGTGAGATTTTGAAGAGGGCATGACTTTACACATACTTACAAAATCTTATGGTTCTAGCTAGTTTCTAGTTTCTAGCTCTAGTTTCTAGTTTGCGAGAAAAATTGCTGTGACTCGCGGATAGACAGACGGACAGACAGGACGTGGTTTTAGTAGGGTTTTGCAAAATTGTTTTACAAAACCCTGAAAAAGGCCGAAGCCAGAACTAAAAGCTATTACTGGTTTTCCTATCTATCTTGCTTATTCCCTCGTAAGTAATTAGGCGGGCGACCTCGTCCTTAACGAGAGAAACTGCGGCCCACGATACAGGTTGTTACAACTACTGAAGTCACTGCAGTTGCAGACGTTATTTCGCAGAGGATTCTTTAACCCTGGGTGGCATTCTGAGGACGGCTGGCGCACACTCGTGTCATGGGACTTTATGGGAAATTCTCTACCCGTGCTGGGTCACCTCAAATTGAAAACCTACTACAAAGAGGAAGGAAGGGGTCCTTTTGAGAAATGAAAAGGTCGCTTTTAATATTCCATGACCTTTTATTTAGTTAAAAAAACTACAAATCCACAAATTCTAGTAAAAATAAAGAAAACAAGTCAGATCCCTTCAAAATAGGCAGTGTCAAACTAGACTAACTCCATTTACATAAAAACTAAACCATGCTTCAATCATTCTGGTAACTTTCAATAAAACCCAACCAGTTTTAGCGAAGCTGAGTTAGATTGATTAGTTGCAAAAGCACTCGGCAATTTCATTTCTTAAGATTTATAATTATTTTTTTTTGGAAGTTTGCTACAGAAATTATTAAAGCAATAATCTCGAGCTTGAAAAAAATTGTTTAAACAAAAAAGATAGGTCTGTTTTTGGAAAAAAGCTCGATTATCATTTGCTTATCGAAATAACTGATTTTATAAAAAAATCTCAGTAATATTAATCACATGTTTTCAATTTTGTTTGGGAGAATTTATGTTATTTTGAATCGTTGTTCAACATCATCTGGTGACTGTTCTTTCCAAATTATATTATTCAATTCGATACTATCAATGTGATAGTTTCTAAACATTTACGGCCTATCTATCAAAGAGCTATAATTCGTAAACCTCAAATACCCTAAAAAAATTCTTTTTATTAAAATAGCAGTTCAACTTAATACCATCGCCCAATTGGGTACTAGACAACACAAAGTATCATTTACTATCCATGAAAAATATTTCAAAAAATATCTAACCTACTATAAATTAGCTCATCGTCTAAAACTTAAAAGTAAATTTTCAAGAAAAATTTCGAAAAAATGTTTTGGATAAAGTACAAAATGCCCTAGAAAAATTTCGAACGGAAAATTTACAGAAACTATTTTAGTGGCAAAGAATAAATAAATCTTCCTGGCAATCGCCCAAAGCATGATCTACTAGTCAAGGTTAATTTTTTATGAAGTTAAAAACGAAAAGATAGAACTTGTCTATTTATTGTACTTTGGAATCGTTAGGGAAAATGTATGTCAAATTGGTGCTGTGAGGCTCTAAATTGTCTTCTGTTAACTTGGATGTTTTGTCTTACAAAGGACTGTGAATTGTGGGTCATCGATTTGGATGAAATTCGTTAAGATGAAAGTTCCAAATATCAAAAAGCATCAACTTCTATCGGCTGTTCGAAGTGATTCGCAATATTTTTGAGGAAACTCCTTTTTAGTTGGTATATACGGAGAATTTCTATTTGAATTTCAGTAGCTTATTCCATGTAAAAACTGTCTGTTTTGCTTTTTTGATATTTCATTCGGGTGAGCTAAAGAGTTTAAAGCATGATATTTACCATCATACATTCTTTAGTATTTCAGAAAAACATTTAAAAGAATTGCTGGACCAAAGTAAAAAGCAAACTAGCAGCTATGTCGTTACTAAGTCACTCATATCCAAGAAAAGGTCTTTTATGGTTGAAATGATTTGAAAATTTTATTCACCACTCCTAACAAGGGCGGGAATGTGTTTGGCAGTTGAAATAAAATTTTCACAAATAAAACTCACGAGCTTTATCTGCTGCACCATAGAAACTCTTAAAAATTACGTGAAAATCTTGCAAAGTGCATACAAGTTTTAGGCAATTCCTACCTATAGGAAATTGCCAAAACTCGATAGGGGACAGTTGTAATGCCTGAAACGAAAGAGAATCGCTCCCAAGCGCCATGAAAGCATTCTCGGTTGATCAGTCCAACCGCACACTTGTTGATGCGGAGTTGTTTTTCTAAGATGTTTTTTGAGGAATTTTTATTCGTTTTTCTGTATTTTGTGCTCTTCTTCTCCTATAGTACTGCCTCTACTTAAGATAGTATATTTCTGGTTAGTACTGCACATTCTTTTGTATTTGTTTGAGAATATCTTCATTTAGTTAGTTCCACTTTTACTCCACGGTTCAAGCAGCAGCCATGTTTGTTTCAATTTATGTTAGAGTTGGACAACACGGTACACTTCCGAGTTGGATAAAACGGGATACCGTTTTTCGTATCCCATTTTATCCGAATATTCTGTTCAGTACTTTTTTTCGCCTGCATGGAATGTAGGCCTTACTGTAATGCTTGTGCCTATTAGGCTATGTTTCTTCAACTTAAATTTTATGAAGTCATTATACTAACAATTGTTTTTTTTTACAAGTAACTATACTTTCACTTTACTATAAAATACTGTATTTGGCTTGCATTATGAGCATTAATTGTTTGTCACAGATAACATAATGTCTCACAGGTATGAAAGGACTTCTGCGACAAACAGTTGGAGTGAGAAAAGCATGGCTGAGGCTGTTTTAGCAGCTTTAAATGGAACTATGGGCGTCAAAAGAGTAGCTACGTCACATGGAGTTTCTTGCCAGAAATAATAAACTTTGCCTCAAAAATTCCGAACCAACCAGTATGGCCCGAGTAAAAGGTTTCCGTTGCACTTCGATTCAACAGTTTTATGAGCTCTTGCATTCCCTTATTTAAAAGCATGGGATTGCTTCAAATGATATTCATAACATAAATGAGATAGGGATATTAACAGTACCCAACAAGCCTACAACGGTGCTCGCACTGCGAGGTAAAAAACAAGTAGACAGTTTGTTTTCTGCTGAACATGGAGTCTTAGTTACTGTTGAAACATGCATCAATGCAGCTGCGGTATTCGCTCCTCTAATGTTTGTATTCCTAGAGTAAAAGAAAACCCATGCGTTCCCAGGGCCCTTTGCAGTATACCACAAATCAAGGACACTTCGATTGTTTGGTTTAAAAAGTTTGTCAGATTTTCTAACCTTACTCCAAAGGAGCCTGTACTGTTGCTGCTCGATGGACACTGCAGCCACACCAAAAGTTTGGATAAATTTGACAAAAGAAGCTCAATCTGCACTTGCTTCTTACTTTCCCTTCACATACCACCCGTCGCCTTCACGGCTCGACTTAGCACAGAATATGAGCAAAAAGTTCGATAATGGCTATTCAATCATCCAGGAAGGTGTGCCACAATTTGCGAGGTTAGAAAACCAATTAACGCAAAGTTTTCACGTGTAGCTGTTGCAGAAACTGCTTTCAAAGGGTTCCTTAAAACCGGTATAAGTCCTTACAATCCGGATTTCTTTCCAGGCCATTTGTTTGCAGCCTCTCTCACGGCAGATCACCCATGCCGAAAGAGCTGAGCACTAACAGACATATCTACATTGTATGACTTCACCAAAACAAACACCATCCCTGGTCAAAGGACCTCTTCACACTCTAGGGTTGAGTGATAATGCCCAACATCCACACTAGACCAACCTCCTCAGAGGACAAGTCTAAGAAAGCACCCACTATGAGCCTAACCTGCTATTTTCGATCTCTCTGATGTTTGCTCTCCCTGTTCCGCAAGCTCAAGGTCCTCGACCTGAAAAAAAACTTGATAAGAGGAATGGAAAAACTACTGTGAAAACATCATCTCCGTATAAAAATGAACTACAACAAACACATAAAAGGACAGAGAGGATAAAGAAAACAAACAAAAAATTAATTAGATCACAAAGAGGGCTGTCAACAAATTCTTTTTCAAAGCTCCAAAAACGAAGATGATGAAAATTAAGAAAAGAAAGCAAGAAAAATATATCCAAACTAAAACTACAGCAAAAACTAAAACTGCAAGAAATGATGAAGAAACCCCTAACAACACCAATATGACGGGTCCTAAAAAGCTTGTAGCAGCTAGCCAAGAATTTCTTTTATCCTCGTCTGAAGATGAAGATCAGAAAGTAGGAGCCTACATTTTTTGCAATGCTCTCTACGTTGACTCTAGGGCAGTTGAAGGTTGGACCCAGTGTTAAGGATGCAAAGGATGGGCTCACAAAGCATGTTCCATGTCGGAAGATGACAACGATACATTTTTATGTGACTTTTGTTCTGTGAAAACGAAAAGTGCTCTTTCCTAAATGAACGATGCTCATTCATGCGTTGCAAGCAAACTCGAAAGCTGCATTTATAGATAAAAAATTTTGTTTAACATTCGCAGTTTGGGCACCTTTTAACTGCATGTTCTCAGCAAATTGGTGAACCACATTTGCAGTAGGTAGTGATGTATCAACTTTTTTTTGTAGTTGCAATACTTTCTAGGGCCCTGTTGATTTTCTTGTATGCTGATATTTTGGCTTTCGCCTATAACCCTTTTTGCGGACATTTTTAAATTCTGATTCATTTTTGGATTCTTTGCTATTCTTTTTCTTTGAAACGGCTCAGTCAATCCTTTATGTAAAGTCAACATGAAGTCAAGTCTTGACGTTGTGTTTTGGCCACGACTGCAAAGGTTATGATTGTATACTACAAATTTATTATGGCTATATTTAACATGTTGCAAAAAAAAAGAGGCCACCTTTTATTTTTTCTGATATGGTTGGTGTTCTGACACATCTGGTCAAAACTGTCTACTCCTCCTTGTGTTTTGTTGTATACATGCACTATATCTGATTTGGCTATGTCTTCGTGAATACCACCTGAGTCATGCATACTGGATACTAGTGTAACAAGTTTTTTACTAGTTGGTTTGTATGAAACTAGTACCATGTCGTCATGGTATAGAAAAAATGAAGTAGGTGCGCTTCGGTTTTGAAATCTTATATCCGTAGCTTGAGAAGGTAATTGTGGTTTATTCTTTTTTAATTATGCCAACAGCAGTTATATTGCAGTCATGAAGAAGACGTTGAATAAGCAAAATACTTGTAAAGCAATTATCTAACGTGATGTTTTGTAAAAGTTGAAGAACATAATGTTCACCAGCGGGTATTTTTGGAGGCACACTTCCTTTACCAAGATAAACAATGGCATCTAGCATGTACTTTGTTCCGGCATCTCAAGACATCATTATTTTAATCCCATACTTTTGGGTTTAGAGTGAATGGACATTCTGAAAGGGCATCTTCCTCTAAACCCAACAAGTTGCTCATCAATTGTTATATAACTACCAGGTTTATAATTGGTTCTACAATTTTTTAGAAGTTTTTCCCAAATAGAAGAAACTGGAGCTATTTCAGTTAGTCCTTTTCTAGCCTTTCTAGTTGTCATCATCAAATCTTAGACAATTTAGGATGAATTTGAATCTCCTCCCAGTCATGGTTGCTCTGTATATATCCCCACTGAAGCTAGTATCAAACATTATAATAGTTGATAAATGATTATCTTTGAGTGCAGCGGATAACACTAACAGGCCAAGAAAGGCTTCAAGTTCGCTCATTTCTAAATCTGACAAGCTCGTGTGAGATTCTTGATTATACTACTTTCTTTGAGTTTGTATTTCTTTATTTGTGCTGACCAAAGTCTCTTCGAAAATACCTGTTGTAAAAAAGCTTTTGAAGCAACTGATTGGAAACAAAGAATTTTTGGCTTCTCTTTTTGGGCCAGGGCAAATATGTAAAACTTTTTTGGCAGCTGTTTCTTTTCGACTGCAGCTATGATGGACTCTTTACACCAAATGAAATTTCCGTCTCTTCCAATTAAATTAACTCCAGTCGCTGTGACCACTGATGAAAATATTTCATCAGTTTTTTCATAATCAGGAGTTATTTTGTTTGTACTTGCCTTCTTGAGACTTTTTGTTTAGGTATTTTACGCTTTTTCGCTTGCTTACTACTACCTGGATATTCCTTACCCTTTTTCTCAATATTTTTAATCGTTTCATCAAATATTTCACCCTCTAAATCGATCTCCTCTGTCGGGTCTACCTCTGGAAAATATTCCGAATCTGCATCAGCAATGTCGCACTCTAAATTATCCTCTTCCTAGTCCAATTCTAGAAGAGCCTCCAATGTTTCTTCTTCTGTTCTTGGACGTTTTTCCATAATAACACTGATCTTAAACAATAAAAAATTGAGATAATATTTAGTAAAAAAAAATTATGATATTCAAGACATGAATAATTGCTGTCAAGATTACATTTAATGTATGTAATATAAGCAACAGTCATAATTTGATACATTTGAAAAATAAATAATTGCGCACAAAGGTTTCAATGAGTAAAAATTATCCTCCAAATATCAGACGCTGTTGGTACCGATGAGTAAAACATACTCATACCTTTTTTTTCAATGCCTGTAGACAGAACAAAACTAAACACGATCACATGCGATCACCACCGCAGATAACTTGTAACTAAATGAATGAAGCACTGTTAGCGGCCCACGACTCAAGGTTGACTACCTGCTGATCTACCAACAAAAATATTCCTAGTATGAGTAAAAATTACTCACAGTACCTTTCTAGGGTTAAATTAAAATTTGGTTATATTTGAAGTGTGTTTTAGTAAAATTTCCTATTTATAATAAGTCGATCTCGAACTTATTCTCAAGGTAACGCTAGATAACGCTAAACATTTTTCTCCACACACTCATTGTTGCCCTGCCATTTACATTTTATTTAATGTTTGATGAAAATTGTTCCACATTCACTTTATTCATCAAAATTCGTTCACTCAGAAACTTGGGCTGGATTCGAACCCGCGTATCACGGTTTATAAGGCAGAACTGATCGTATTGAGCCACGATACTTCTTATCAAGCCCTAAACAAATCTTCTACATTATGCAAGGTATGATGGACGTGGTAGTAATTATGGGTCGAGTTGGATGTGTTGCTTTCATTGTACAATTCATACAATATACTTGCACATTTGACCGAAACTGATCGATATAATTTTACTAAACCAACGTTTGATTTCGTCTAAAAAATAAAATAAAAATAAGCCCAATCAAGGATGATTTTACCACAGTTGCTTCTCTTGGTGCAATCTTTATACAGACGTTATACATTCATCTTAATAAAAAGTATGCAGTGCTAGTTGTCGGATCTGGCTTCTGTTTTAAGCTGAAAAGATATTTATGTATGTTAAATCAAGACTAAACTAGCCATTCCATTTGAACTAAATACCTCCAAGTATCTGGCATGCTTTAACTTCCAAGCTATTTTGAATATTGAAAAATAATTTTAACTATAATTTACACGTTATCCAAATGCAATGTATGCCAAAAAATAGTTTGCACTTTAAACCCCTTAAATGGAATGGCACCCTTAACAGCTCCGGCAGCCGGGTGAATATTGGAGTCCATGGTTCGATCCCTGGCAGATATTATTTGTCTAAAGTGCTTAAAATTTCTTTTTAGTGGTTTGTTTTTCATGCGTTATAGAAAGTTTTTTTGGAAGTTGGAGAAGCTACAATCATGAAACTTTGCGAATACGTTAAAAGTGACAACCTCTCCGAAATTTCATTTAGCGAAATTCAATTTGGCTCATTTTTATTAGGAACATGTTAGACCAAGAATTTAAAGAACGCCGAGGATCGCAAGGTAGACAGAACACATTAAATATTATTTTCACCACAAACGATGGACTAAGAAATAAATCATAGAAGTAAGTTTTCATGAGGTTGAGGGCAGCATATACCTTTCCAAGTTACCATCAGACCAGCTTTATAATGAAGAGTATGAATTCTAAGCGCAGCATTTTTAACCATATAATCAGAGAGGAGCACTTAAACGGAAGGGGATTCTATAATTCCAACTCAATTGACGGTCAATATGCGAGGGTCATTCTGTAGAAATTCATCTAATGAATGAAGCTGCACTATTTTTTATTTCGATAGAGGTTTGTAGTTATCTCTGTTACAACACAAAACAACAAAATTTATCGCCATTTGAGTTTTGGGCCGAATTTTGTGCTATATTATAACCTTTGCGGAAAATAGTTCGACTGAAAATATTGCATTATGTTTGATTCAGTTTTGGAGGGAATAATCAAAGAAATCGGTCCGCTGCATGAATGCATCACAAAAATAATATTTCCACTATTTTTACGATTTTCAGATAGTGCTAGGTCTACTAGTAAATTAAAAAAAACTTAAATATTTAACACGACGAAACTGAAAAACCATTCTAATAAAATGTCTTTCTCGGTTTAATTTGTAATTCAGACCACTGAAATTTAATTTTAAAGAATAAAATCTCCTGAACACACTAAACTAAAAGCTAATCATCCAATCTAAATGCGTCAAACACATCTAATCCCAAACACCCGTTACCCAGTCTCTATAAAAAGCTCATTAAATTCTACATATGAAATTCGATTAGGTGATTACGTTCACAAAAATCAGCCGAGCTATCGTCCAAACAAATTCAATCATAATAAAATTAAAATAACCAAACTCAACCGCTAACATCTTCTATCCACTCCAACCAAATTCACATGCTACTCAACCAGTGCTACTATAAACCCAAATATCATATGTATAAATTGCGACCACACGTTCCATGGTCTATTGGCCCACTCACAAACTCAGCCCCAAATAGAAAAAAATATCGAAATAATTCCCCAAAAAACCAGCAGTCAAACAACGACATCAAGCGCACTACACCCGCTATTGCTTCATACTTAAAATCCATCTAGCCAACTATCTATCCATCTGTCCCAACACTTCTTGCACGTACCAAACCAACAGATACATCGATCGATCTCCACCACGCAACAAAAGATCTCTGCCAAAATGACGATGAACAAACGAAAGTGAATTTTTGGCAAAAAAAATTTCACTTTCATTTTCGTCGTCAAAACAGGAAGGCCTGCCTGCATGCCACACAAAACTGACGACCAAAAGTATCTTTTGTACTCTCATACGCGAGTACGAATCACCAAACAATCGACAATCGAAATTTGGTGGCGCGAATAAAAAAAGATACAATGACGGATGGACGGAACAGGCAGGCGAGTCAAATAGAAAAAGACACGACACAAACATGTTTCTCTGTTTCTTTTTTGTTTAATTCTATTTTTTTTTCGTATTATTAGTAATATTGTTGTCGTCAACAAACAATTCAGGTATTTCTCCACTTACTCGGCAGCCATTTATTTTCTTTTTTGTGTTGTGTTGAGTGTGTTAACTTTTCCATTCTTTCGAAACAATTCACTCTCACTCTCGTTTCGAGTGCGCGCGGAAAGTAATTTTATGTTTTGGGGCACAGTGTCTGCTAGTCAGTCAGACAGTCATTAAGTCCGCATAGCCCCATTGCGCCTCCAATCCAACAATTGACGAAACACTGTTCAGATTGGAACGAACGAACGGAAAGACAGATGGCAAATAGATAATAGATAAAATTGAGCGCAACACCACAAACAAGACACAACACACCTCGATGATGATGATGATGACGCCGACGATGTTGGTTGGAGTATCTTGTGTGGAACTGTGACGGAGGCCAAGACCCCAACCAGGTATTTCGGTGATTGTTTAATAACGGTCGACACAAACGACGAAGAAAAAGTCAATCAAGTATGTCGCCAAGAAATACACACATGAACAATGAATGGTCGGAGGAATAACAAGCCGCGAACTTCATCTGAACGCGAGTTGCAGAAGACAAGACCGGAATCACTGGTTGATTCATGCCACTTTTGACTCTTGACAAGACTTGGAGATTTTTTTGATGGAGGCATTTTTTTAATTTTGCTCGATTCGACGGACGGAAATATCGACACAGTTTGTACAGATTTGGAACGAGTTTTTGATTATGTTGGACACATCTTGAGGTTATGCAATGGTAAACAGACAAGCCAACATGATGCTGGCCAGCAGGCGGATTGGGTAATCGTGACGAGAGTAATCTTCGAATTGGATCAAATCTGTTCGGATCTCGATTCGAGTTTTCAAGCTTTTGAAGTTATTATTGATTCAAATTTTGAATGCTTTGATGTGTTAATTGTGAAATTAATGGGAAATTGTATTTGTGCGTTGATCAGATGGAAAATGAAAAATGTTCATCGGTATGCCCCACTAAGCTTTGAAATCCGATAGGAGTAATTTCTACGCTCTCAGAAATTTCGGTTTGAAAATGTTAAAAAATTATTCTTAAAAGTCAGGGTGTCAACATCAAACTCTCTCTCTGTCTGAATAGTCTAATTGGAAAGAAATTTATGGAGATCCGTTGACAAATGAAACCATGTTGCACATTACGTTTGGACACTACTGACAGTTAAAAAGGGCATATTTGAGGTTTCCGAAGCATCGGAGTTGGGAGTTAGGATCTCTTGTCTAGCAACGCCTCTTCCTCCGTCACTTCCCACTAAAAAAAGAATTCCTGCCACTCGATGGACCTTGCAGCGTAACAAAACGAAGCCTACCCCGAAAGAATGTGTCAATTGGCTAGGTTCTCAGGCTGACAGAGAAAATATTTAGTGGGTAATCAAAAGCCTTGCGTGATTGGGAGTCCCACACTCAGGGTTTAAATAGCCTTCACCTCCCCACCAAGAAAAGAAAAAATACATGCTTATGTCTGCCTTCTCATCGTAGTCATTGCCACTCTACATCCTATTTCAGGATGGGGTTCTGTATATATCTCCTCCATTTTATCGACTGCGTCTTTTGATTCCGTAATTGAAGCAGTGAAAAACGGCCTTTGTTGGTTGTTGGGGCAGTGTTTTCTTAGTTCCATTCTGCGAAACTGTGCCTTCAGTTTTTTCAATGAATATTTTCATAGATACCCTTAGCTCATCCAATAAAAGAACGTGGTGAATTCATTATAGCTTATTATAGTGGAGAACCAGCTTAACAAATACTCTATATGCTCCCTGTTTATATATTTTTTTCCATCGAACTTTTCTCGATTTGCTCCTGTAACCCAGAGACATTTTGATAAAAAACTCCTCATATATGCCTTTATGTTTTACAATAATATTTCGATATATTCTATTCTCAAACGGTATAAGGACCTAATATCACATTATTTAGTTTTCTAATTTGATTGGATTTGTTGGTTGCTTTCTGATGGTATGGCTCAAAGCATTTAGTTATATCAGTAAAATTGTTTAAAAAGAAAATTTATTAGGTTTCAACATGCGTATTGTGACTTAAGGCACAGTAAAACGAAGCCTAGTCTGAAGTAGTCCCAGATCACGTTCTCACGTTGATAGAGAAGCTGGTTAGTGTAAAGCATAGACGTCTTGTGCATCTGGTAGTCCCAAAATCAGGCTGTAAGTAGCCATCACCTCCCTACTCGCATAAATATCATTGGCAGTCCTCCATAATGGACCAAACGAAAAAAGACAAAAAGACTAAGCTAGTCCATTCATAGTCTTCCTTCCATCAATCCTCAAGTTTTATGGTTTCTCCTTTGATAATTTTGGGGGATTTGTAAGTCAAATGCCCTATTTCAGTTAAATATTACCTTGCTTAAAATTTTCCAAAATTATTGTTCATTTTACTTTTTACAAGAATGACATTGTCAGTTACTGGAATTCTACCTTTTGAACATGATGATGTACGCAAAAATTCAGGCAAATCGTAGCACTATATCCCCTTTCGTGCCTTCGCTTAGGAATAGTTAGAGTACCTCATTATCATGATCGAATGTGTCGGCACGCCATAAGGTGGTATGGTCATTATCACGCTTTAACTGTGTGACCGTCCACCCAGCTGCGATACTTTCTCTGATTTTAAACCAGCACGTATCATAACTAAACGGGCTTAAAGTCCGTCCGAAGAACCACTCGAACTACATCTCGTTGCCGCCAACGAGAGTCAAACTAGGGACCGTCGGCTTACAGGATGAGTGCTCTAAACACTACACCACCCGGACTAAATATCCAGGTAAATGGATGGATGAAAAATGGGCAGAGTAAATGCGTCAAAAATGTGGGACGTAATCGAATCTGTAACTGCGCAAACCCGACTTAAATTATCTAGTAATTTAGTCATGACTTAAATTTAGAAGCTTATATTGTTTTCTTGGTTCATTATATGCAATTTTATTACACCGACCAGATAAAGTTCCTTCCAAAAATTAGATGAAATTCGAAATGGATTCCAAAGATCAGTCCATTGCATATTCAAATTTTTCCATGTATTAACATAAGATCGATCATTGAGAACTGTAAAGCTATTTTGTCCGATAAAAGGAACAATCTTGATGACCAATTGCGAAACCCATTCTAAGTACACGACAGCCAATATTGTATTTCAACGAATCATTCTCAACAAAGAAACATGTGTTCTTTTATATCAGAATCGAAGACTTTTCTCTCACAACTTCAAGATTCCTCAGCATCGTGGTATGCTGACTTTTCAAATAATACTGTCAAGGAAACCCATATTTGATAATTTTGTTTGTTTGTGGTTGTTTGTTTTAAGCAAAGTAGCCCCTTCCGGGACTTCGCTTGGAGATAGTTAGAGTATCTCATCTCGATTGTATCGGCGCCCAAGAAGGTGTTATGGTCAGTACCACGCTTTGCCATGTACTCACCCAAGCTGTGGTTTATTCTGATTTTAAATCAGTAAGCATCATAACTGAGGAGAGTCAAAGTTTGTCTTTTGAATCAATCAAACCAATTTCATTGCGACCAATGTTGTTTGAACTAAGAACCTTTGGCTTCGATCTTTGGCTTGATGAGAATGACTTTTTCATCAACACCTTCAAAAGGAAGAATCAATACTCAACTGACAAAAGCCTTTGACGAAAACGTTAGGCTGAAGGTCTTGGGCAGACAGTGAAGTCAAGCATGCAAATATGTGATGGATGTGAGCTCATGTCTCACTCAAGCCTCCGCAAGTGTTTTGAATGCTATCGAAAAGTGGGTCCTGAGGCGCACTCTAGGCGCCAAACGAGAAGCGGATCGGTGGCGAATACGATGCAACCTCGAGTTATATGAATTGTTCGCCGAGGTCTCCTGTGTGGAAAAATGCGAAACTTGTCATGTACAACGAATGGACGAAGGGCGAGTACCTTAAAAGGTATTCGTTGGTAAAGCTGAGCGGCGAATCACTGCTCCGGTTCCGTAGAAGACGAAAGCAGATTGCTACTAGGATTCCAAAATCGAAGGACGCAGTCGAAGGACTGAGCCAGCTGGAAGGGACTTCTACAGGAAGCCAAGGCCCAAGATGGGCTGCAGTGTAACTATAACGAAAACATTCTTCAGCTTACACTCAAACCACTACACCACGTAGACTATAAATTTGTTATTGTATTTATGTTTACTTTCAGTATCTTAAACTTCCAAATTCAGCCTCAAGTCGTAGTTTTAGATATTGATTGTGCTATTTATTATTCTTGTCTTTTTGCGGAAGGTTTGACTTTAAATGGTCATTAAAGGTTGGGGCACAAAGAGAATGTCCAAAAGAGAAATCGAGGAAACCCTAAGAAGACTCAGTCAAGGTGGCAGTAGATCCCTGTTAGAAATCATTGATTTGGCGAACGTTGTCCAAAACTGGGATTATTATTAGAGGTGAAGACATGAAATATATATATGCGGAAGAAAAAATGCACTCAACGGACGCGGTTTGCTGGGATCCTTGAGATGATTTCCCTTGTCAATCTGAGAATCTAGTTTGAAACCGTTTGGCATATTGCTTTGGGCTAGGCCTCATTTTTTTATGTCGAGAGGCGCCTTCAATTTACACCAATCGTCTCTCTAGTGGAAAGGAAAGGCGGAGTAGAGATTGCTATAAAAGGAACCTCTCCACTTTTTACGCCTCCCGGCGCTTCAATATGCCTATTTGAACTATCAGTACTACCCGAGCATAATGTGCCATGCGACTTGATTTCTCAAATGATATAAGCATCTCTTCGATGATAGCTTCCGGAGGGATCTCTCCAATTTCGCTTAAAGGTTCACCACACTACCTGTCCCATCTTTTGCAGGTAAGAAACGTGTTTTAGGCATCGTCTCCCTCTCCTGTGCAAAATTCGCAGTTGGGAGACTGTGAACTATTTATCATAGTCAGGTAAGACCGATAGCATCCATGTCCACTCAAGCACTGCGTCAGATAGAAATCATTCTAGTCATGCCTTCAATTAAGCTGCGCCCTATAATTTTGGTCTGTAGAGTAGTACAGATAATGTGCCGTTGCACGTGTCGCTGCTCGGTCAGCTGTTGCTTGGATTCGCTCGGAAAAACTCATCTACGCGTCTATCAATACGCACAGATATTTCACAGCTGGTTTCAATTTGACCTGCTTTGCTTCTATACTGGTATGCTCTGGAATGTTGAGTGTCGCAAAAATGTGGCACGCATATTAGTGCATCTCGTCAAATTAAAAACTACCGCTCTCGCATTAGTTTCATCGTGCTTCAGGAAAACTTACTCAATTTTCAATAAACTTGCGACACTTAGGCCGTTTTACTGTATCTTGACACTACCGCAGAAACTTAGAAACAACCGAAATAAAGTTGACGCAGCCACTACTTTGCCAGGGGCCAATTCAAATATTTTCTTTGCGGAGAACAATATTGTTTTCATGGCCCTAATTGTATCAAATATAATACGGCGAGAAAAGTAGAAAAATTTACTTGCTTAAGGGTCCTATAATTTTGCTAAAACACCGTGTTAGCAGGGTTTTTAATACGAGAATTATATTGAGGCTTCGATGTAGAGATTCATGATTACCAAAACACAGAATATCGATGCGGTTCGAGTCGTAGACTAAATTAGAAGTCACGGCAGGACGCTTGGATTTAACAAATGTAAACCAATTGTATGTGACTTACTGCGAACATTACAGTTCCTTAGCTGCCTGAAAATCATTCACAAATCACTACTCACAGTATTTATGTTTACGTGAAAGTCAAACTATTAAAAAGCAGCGTTTTCACCACATTTCTGGTGATCATGTTAGTCCAACATATTTGCAATGAAATAAATCGCTGAGAGCTGACAATTAAATACTATAAATGCTAACACATTCCTTGTTTTAAATACCAGATTGATTATTTTCTCGCCAACATAGGATAAATTTGCGACGGTTGTCTAGAAAGTAACAAACGTTTTGTCAGTGTTTAGAGTTAGCACCGCTATCTTGGCGTCAAAGTGTTCCTACACTCAGTACTCAACCAGGCGTGGTAGCTTGTGCATCGTGCCTATGATCCTATGTATGCATTGGAGCGCCAAATGAGCGCTACGATTGAAAATCCCGCCAGTTGTGAAGTGCGACCTGCGATAAAGTTTTGTTGGTGACAACACTTAGAAAACTAAGGCGTGCGATACAATACAATCTTCGAGGAAACTCCACAAGAAAGTCATCCGCCGTAGAGCCCGAATTTTGCGCCGAGTGACTACCATCTATTCCTAGTGATGAAGACATGGCTCGCTACGCAACGCTTTGAAACTGGTGCTGAACTGCATGCCGGTGTAAACCAGTGGTTGAACTCGCAAACGGCAGATTTCTGTAGAGAGGGTTTTGAAAAGCTTGAATCATGTTATGATAAATGCCTAAATTTAAATGGCGATTTTATAGAAAAATAGCCTAAGACTTTAAACTCGAAAACGCATTTAATAAAAATTGTTTTTTTTTTCACTTTGGTCATCTTTTATCTTAAAACGGCTTTTACTTTCTGGATAGCCCTCGTAATCTGGAGTCCAGCAACGATTACCTTTTCCCTAAAACTTCACTGCCTATGCATTGTGGCTTTGTTAAGGCTACTAATTAATAAAAAAAAAATTGTCTTTATGCTGATAATATATATTAAATACAAGTTTATATATTTTCTGGTGAGCAGAAGTCATCATCCCAAACCTGCAGCATGCCAACAATATTCTATGGGAACGCTTTTGCAAATGAAAAGCCAAAATAAATCAGATAAAATACAAGCCATTTTGAATACAAGAACATGATCCTAGGTGGTAAGGACCGAACAAAGCGAATAAGTTACAAATCACTGAAAAACGACCGCCAAATACGTAGGACTGACATTTGATCAACGAATGTCCTGAATTCATCATATATAGTACGTCAAAAATAAGCACATTATCTGCATTGTGAACAATAATTAAATCACTTATATTGATTTGTGTACATTTTTCCATACTATTAAAATACTCTAAATCATTTCTAACTTAAGAAAAATAGATGACATCAAACTAGGGTAAATAAGCAAGAAAATTGTGTAAATTTTACTAATAAAATAGAACAACAAAATTTGTAGCCACGTGATCTACATCTGTAATTTCGGGAAAAACAAGGGATCTCATCACTAAATGGTAGTGAACTTATGTCATGTTTTGTGAGATGCAGGTTCGATTCCATCTAAGCCTATGGGTGTGTACGAATCCGTATATTTGTCCAACATTAAATAGAAAGTAAATAATAGGTTCTTATGTAGTTCAATTTGTAAAAAAGAGGCAATCACTGGGGATGAAGCTGTATTTAATGCTTTTCAAATGATCCTCAATATCAAGCCGCCCTCGATGTTCCACTGAAAATTCTGAATTGTAAGTCAAGCATCTTACACGAGAATCACTGCTATCACGTGACTTCATAAACTTATATTCACTTTGAAGTTTTTCATGGAAAACACATTTTCGTTTAGAGGCCATTGTCAATCCTTTAAGAAAAAAAAAACAAAAATAATGTTATAATTCTAACGATTGAAATAAACGACTGCTGACGTAAACATTGACTGTTGATTAGTTTTTTTTAGGATAATCAACGTACGCCAAAGCCGTTGAACATTTTTTTTGTTTTATTTTTTGAGCCAAGATTTTCGGGCTTCTGATGCTATGTGAGTGCTCGTTCTGGTAGGGTTTCGTGGCTCCCTTTATAAATGTATACTCGTATCTTATTAGAAACCATCTCATTGTAGATGCTTTATTTGAAATTTTCTCGTTAAAAAAGTTCGCATGTGGAATGCCAAACTAATTCGGAAAACAGAGCTTGCTGTTTATGTTATTGTACTATTTCAAGGGAAAAATTTAGGGATGGTGGTTTTGGGAAAAAACCGGTTCTTCGGGTTTCCGATTCTTTCATCTTTGGTTGAACCGGGCAGATTTTTAAAGCCGCAACCCCGGTTTTTCGGCTTTTTAACAAATTTTTTAAATAAAAATACTCGGATCAAAATTAAATGTATATTTTTATGCCTAGTAATTAATTTTAGGTATAAATTTTTTTCCATTTTTTTTACTCACAAAATTATTTAAATCAAAATGAGCTGAAGGATATTCCATCTTTTATGCTAAAAATAAGAGACTAAAGTATTGAAATCCAAGCTGACATTTTACAATACAATATAATATAGATAAAAGATAAAAGATCCTTCAGGTCAGTCCCCAAACGTTTTGCATTTGTTGTGGACTTTGTGCTAGCTTCACTTCGCACTCCGAGTGAAGTCCTCTGCATTGAAACGAAACAAACAACTAATATCAACAACCAATCAAATGTAGAAATTTGCTTTGTTCTGGTGACTAAGTTCATTAATCCTGCCTATGTAGGCAAGAAACTGTTTTCCGGTCTTTTATCCGGTTCTTGAATTTGAATTGAGAAAAACTCGGTTTAAACTGCAAGAAAAACCTCCGGAAAAAATCTATTTTTGGTTAAACCGGTGCTCCCTTTTCCCATCCCTAGAAAAATTACAAATACGACTTCACTTGAACCAAATGCGGCAGCAGTGTGATTTAAGTAGGTAGGTTGATATTGTAATTCAGGCCCACAATATCACCAGGGGAAGTATTCCGCTTGCAATAACATGTCAATGAGCTTCGAAACATGAGAAAATATAAATACAGCGGTTTCGTCGGTGCTACTTTCCGATACGTATCATAAAGTGAGATATCCTACTTTGAAAGATCGAAAATACCAGACGTTGTTTTTGAGACCGAAAAATCCCGGGCATTTTCCCGGGCAGAGGCTGAAATTTCGGATGTATGGTAAGCCTACCTACAACTTTACAAAATTCTTCTACTGGGAGCATTTTACTGCTATTTCGACTTATGTTTGTTTTGAATAAAGTATTTTTATTTAATTGCAAATTCACAATTGAATATATCAAAAAAAGGAAAACATTTCAGCCGGCTTATCTAAAGCCACCGGTTGATTTAGAGCCTATTTATCCATCCCTTTTGTCGAATTTTAATTTTTAAAGGAAGTAAAAACTATAAATAAACCTTCAGAACCATCAAACATTTTATGCAGCAACTTATGTGATGTAAGTTATACGTTCTATTTTTATTTTATCTATCTCTATATCTTTTTATACTGGTTATTCCACCTATGTTATCTAACTAACTTTGAGTATGAAGCAGCTTTACTTAATTGTCTGATTATCTGTTAGCTTTAATCGTTAATGTCCAACTTAAATCTAATAAAATACATTGTATATTTCAGTTATTGTGTTTACAAAAGATTGTGAATCTTCTAGCTATTCTACAGTTTTAACAAATCAAAGAAAATAAAAAAATGTCTGACAATAAAACAAAAGCATATTCCAATCGCAATTATAAACTATTAGTCCGCAATTCCCAACCCCATTCATATATAGTGCGTAGATTAGAAACCCTGACTGCTCTTACACATTTACCTACTACCCCAAATGCTCATCAAGCCACTATTAATGTTGGAGACTTTTTTGCTTATGACTCATATGTGTCGAATACCGTCATGGTCATTCTAAGCCCATTCCATCGACATTGTCAGCGTGCGCAAGCGACTTTTTAGTGTTTCGTCTATTAATGCGGTGCATTATAAGAAATCCATCCCCGTGAATATTCAAACATCTTACAGCTAGAAATAGATATGGTTGAAGTGGTAGGTAATCTGTGTCCCTACATTGATTAAAATACAAAAAGGGCTATCGGACCGGCAGCCGAATTGTCTGTTCGCAAGTCAAAGTCACAGCAAATTGCAAAAGCTATATACTCGTATATCAAATTTCGTTGCAAGATCGAAGGAGTATTAAAAAGTTTTAAGTGGCCTCCTCATGATGTAGATAACCTGTAAATACCAACATGTTTAGTTAAAGGTAATCCAATGGAGTGATATGCATAGGCAAAAACCTTTCGAAACAGGCTAAATAGTTGCAATGATGGCGTCAAGTAGTTCCCAATTGGAAGCCGTAGGGGATACGTCTTTCTGAGCAACGAACACCTTAGAAGTTAATTACTTTGTTTATTTGAAAATCTGTCGGGCCTTGCTTTTTTGAGTGAGCAGACGAGTTTCGACCCCTTTGAGTCATCTTCAGTGTCTAAAGGATATGACTTTATATATGTTTAGGATGGGTTAAATAGGTAGGCCAGAGGGTTTTTAGGTTGTTGGATGCCCGCTTGCTCTGGTTCGTCTCCCTTCCGTTTTCATCGGACGCTGATTCAAAGGAGTCAAACCATGTCTGCTCACTGAAAAAAGCAAGGTCCGACGCCTTTTTACGAAAAAAGAACACCTTAGAACTTTCATTTTGATTTTTTTTTTTTCAATGTTACAACATTGCATTTTAGTTAATAAAAATAATTAACAGGCTCAAAGAGGGGGTAACAAGGTGACGCCAATTTAAGGAAGTGATTTCTCAGGAGTCTTTCCTAATAAGGGTGTCAACATATACGTTTCATGCATCTGTAATAAGCGTCAATTTAACAAACTTTAATCATGAAAGCTCAAATTTGTTCAGATTCGAGGGAAATTGTCGAGTTTCATTTTGGGAATCCCCTCAAGTATTTTTCGTAGGAAATACTCCATTTTCCTCGCTGAATTCCAAGTAAGTGTAATTCAATAATCGTTCCAGAACCGGATTAAATTCTAGTGTTAAAACAATACCAATTCCGTTACAAGGTGCTGATGATAACTTGCTATTTCCTGCCTTAAACCATATACATAAATTCATGAGTCTTCTGCAACCGCAAGCATGTCGCGCTACCACTAACGGTTCCTTGAGTGATTTTAATCAATTTAAATCAATATTGCCACAGTCTACCAATTATCCACCACTACTAATCACCCACCTGCCCAGCATCAATTAAAACCTTAATTACTCATCGCGGTAATAGTTAAGTATGGAGTAATTAAAGTCTAATAATTTAGAACGATTGCAATCGACCCGAAAGTTTCCAGCCAGCATTAGAATCTGTAATACATAGCAGATTTATTGATGAAAAACTTTAACCGCAATCTGAAAACCAATAGAGCTGATTCAAGAAAATCTAAACCAGTTTTTCATTCACCTGTTTCCACAGTGCCTAGCAAGTGAACAAGTGTGTTGTGAAAATCATAATAATCTAAAATGCATGTACGTATGAATGTGTCCCGTTAAAATAGCGATAAGTACTTACTTGTACAATATATGAACTATATGGCGCCATATCACAATCTACAATATATTATTTTTATTACTAACATATCGATTGGGAAAAACTTTGTGTTTTATTCACCACAACGACAAACAGTTCAAATCATTTGGTAGTCCCTCGGCTCTGGTATGATCTTTTCCGTTTGGTAGTCAGTTTTGGTGGCTATAACGGTTGTTGGTTAGTTGGCGGCTTGTCCCGCGCGCCAATCCTGACCACACCTAACAAACCACTCGCATGTACTACCATTTTTAGATTTTGCGCCAGTGATTATCAATCAGCGAAATTACAATATTTTAGCCGTATGTGATAAGAGGTGAATGTTTGGTAAGTTTGTTGTAAGGTGAATTATTAAGTAGATATCGAGGCAGCCGCGAGTAGGTTGGGTAGGAAGCCGTTGCTTTCGGAGAATATGTGACTATATTGGCCCGTTTGTGGAATTCTTCGTTTTTTGTTGCTGTTGTTGTTGTTTGTGTTCTTGTCAACATTTGGCAGCGGTTCGTTGTTGCAGGTGGAAATATGTTGGTATGTGAATTTCAGCAATCGTTGTCGTAATAGAAGTTATAATTATACGGTAATAATCTATCATGTGGGCGATTAGAGGAGTTTCCATTGAAATTTTCAACAAGAATAAGATAGTGAGGTTTGTTTGCGACTGAGATTAGGTTTGGTCTGGATGGAGAAGAAATATTGTTCTGATTATATCATTAGTTTGTAAATAATTGTATAGAAACTTTTAGTTTATAATGAGAAGTTCCAGGAGAGTAGAAGAAATTTTATAAACAAAAGCATTGAACACTAAAAAATGTGACTCACTCCAAAATTAAAGATATTTATGCAAGGAATTTTAATCAAAGACTAGTTTTCCAAAGTTTGCAATCGCTACATCATTCATTACAAAATTTAAAAAAAAGAGGCATTCCAGTAAGGACAATATATTTTTCGATTTAATTTTTTTATTTTTGTGAGCTGGTTATCAGTTTTCCAATTTTTATGCTGCTGTTTTTATGCATAAATTTTGAATCTAGATAGGTAGAAGGGTACGTTTTCACTAAAATGTTTGGTTTACATGTTCTGGTAAATCAAAAAAATCCGGCTTTGCACCGATTTCGCGACATATCGGAACAGAATTGCAATGCATTGACATATTCTAGATATATCAATAGTAACATTTCGTTTTTAGGTCCCTTCCACATAAAATTTGATCAAATTTTCACAGATTCCAATAGCAGAGTTGGTTATTAGCTTCATTCTAACATTTTATTCTGCATTTTTAATGTATGCCCGGAGATAATCAATGGTATTACTAGTTTCATATTTTGTATGGCTACCTTTTGCATGTATAACGCATTTCAGTCGATTTTTCCTGGATTGGACCAACTTTTCAGTGTCATAATTGGTGTGTATCTTATGCCACTTCTTCTTCACAGTTTTGCCGTTTAACGATTTACTTCTTTGAATGAATCCACAAATTGTCTATGGGGCTTAACTTTGGGCTTTATGATGGTGTGTCGAGAACTTTACCACAGTTTTACAATAAGCCACATTCGGACGGTATGCTCCTTCTGTTTTGGGTCATTGACTTGTTAAAATTCGAAAGGTGGCTTGTTATCAGAAAACCCAAATTTACTTGCGCTGCTAGTAAAGTGGCTCTGCTAAATCCTTAAAAACCGTCGCGCGTTCATGGTTGCATCAATAAAAACCGAAATTCGCCCCAGTATTTTGCTAGAAATACACCCCAAAACTTTTCCGAATTTCACAATTGGAATGATTTTTGGACTTTCCAACGATGTTAACGTCTTCCTCAACACTCTGTTCGGTCCATTGTTATAATACAGCATATTTTTCGTTTCTTCACAAAATATGACGTCATCCCGATATTCAGCTGGCTAAGAAATTTGTTTCATTACGAAGGGAAAATGCTTCTCCACACTTTGTGAAGAGAGAATTGGTTTTTCCGAGCAGCTCTTCGTAGTCCCCAAAATAAAAATTTAATTATCTCTGACGACCGATCATGTGTATTCGTAAAGACTCTAAAAATCTGTGCCCAAAAATGCGAAAGTGACCTCAGCCAAGTTTCGGTTGGTGATTTCAAAACCGTGTTCTTGATATCCAATAATTATAAAATTTAATACTATATTTGGTATATTTGAATATTTACCTTACATAAAGGGAGCAGATATTACTCTGGGGTTTATCTTCGATGGCACTACAGTCTAAATCAGAGCCTGGCCTCCCGGGTACATTGTGCCCAGGCTTCTTGATCCCTTGAAAATAGTCTCCAATCCGATTTTCCTTCTTATGGCAATTTACTTCCAGTCCGTCCCTTCAGCACATTCCTAGGTACGCGAGCTTTTGGCATACTCCCAACATAGCTTGTCCATTCTAGTGTTTTCGATTTCAGGATAGTAAAAGCTTGCAGCTGGATGCTATACAACTCGGCTTCGTATAAAGTTCGCCACAATTCGTCTTCCTGACAGGAGCTGAATATTTTTCGGAGAACTTGTTTTCAAAAGCATCCATCTAATACTCCTATTAGTGCCCAGGTTTCCCATTCATAGAGAAATACGAATCTTATCAAAATTTTGCAGATTTTTATGTCCTGACGTTGGATGCAATCTAATTTGAGAGAAGACTGAAAAGCCGCTTTTATGCGCCATGTACTCGTATATTTGCCGTTTAATTTTGTCATGCTCTGAAAAGATGGTAGCGAGCCCGTAAGTAGACAATATTATTTACTTGCTGGTATGGACTTCCGGATAAAGTTCCTCCAAACTTGATCAATGATCTCTCAAACTCTTCCGTATAATTTTTCAACTGCTGATACAAAGCTCTCTGAGATTTGACTTGCTAATCAAGATGTCGCTGCAATGCTTCTTCCAAACCCACGAGTTTCATGCTTGGTCCACGGTACCCGGTAAAGTTGTTGCCAATCTCTAAACTTTCAGCGTACAATGGGTCAAGGATCTCTCTAGTTCAACAGGATTAAGGGAAAACCCCGGTTTTCGCTAGTGTTTACATATCTTGTAGAGATTACTACTACGCAAGTTTAAATTTATTTAGAAAAAAAAGCATTCAGAAAAATTCAATAGGATCCATTATTAATCTGTCAATGAAATTTAAGAAAGCAGCAACAGCTGAACATCTTAAACTGAAGGCCCAAATAAGTGGCATCTGCTATAAACATTGGATAAAGACTTTACAAGTTTTTCTGTCCATTTAATTTAATTTTTGAAACATTTCCAAAACTGGTGTTCTACTGTTTCACCAAAAAGATCAGTACATAAAAGGGGCTGTTGAAAACAACATGAATAAAACCGGATAGCCTTTTTCAAAACACAAATGCTATAACAAGTGAATTTGCTTGAAAATTATAAAACTCATTTCAGGGTCCATTTCAATCTAGCGAATTGAGTTTTAGGCAAAAGTTCAGATGTACGTTCAATTTCTTAAATCTTTTTGAACTTGTCAATTAAAGTGTCAAATATAAAGGACTGATCAAAATCAAAGTTGTCTTGATGGTTCACATTTAAATTCTTGGATTTAATTTTGCCATTGTGTGAAGAATTGCTGATCTAGTTCAGTTCAGTTTTATATTTTGCTGGTAAAGCCCTTTTTGTACGGCCAATCCCAGAACAAATAGTGTGGAACCGACAATTCGGGTGGCAGTGATAGTCTTCCTAAATTGACATTTGCGGCAGGTTTCTTGAAAGAATTTCTGTTTATTTTTGTGCTTGCAATAAGATAATTGTTTGATGAGCAATTTTTGCAGTAGCTATTTTGGTTTCTTCCACGAGTTGAAACAGGTAGCTGTGAAGAATTGGTCTGATGAAATCCCCGTCTTTAAGGCTAAATTGGTGGCGATGGCATAGCATTTTAGTAGAGACGTCGAGATTTTTGGGAATATATATGGCCAAATATCTATAGTAATGTTTGTTTTAAAACACGATTGGGAAAAAATGCGATAATTAGGACAGTTCTACAGTTATTCAAGCAAATGCCAAAATTTACCAGAATTCAGCTGTTAGACTTATTGGCTTGGAGTAAACCTTGCGTTAGAACTCGGTGAATACTACCTTCAATACTTTAATCAACAATGTTGCTTCTACCAATCGTCCAAGATAATGCTAGCTCACATCAAATTTGGCCATAATTACGCAATTGTCAGAACTGTCATACAATTCTTAGTATGCACGTTGCGTTGATTATCTGCCTGTTTTTCAAAACAAGTTTTGTTAACTTTTCAATGGTGACCTTTTTAATGTCACAATCTCCTAAGATTTATATTTGAAACAAAGCAAAATATCATTTGAAGTATGAAGTGGTTTCTTGGTCCAGATTCATTACCCATCTTAATTGTCCCGTAACAGTAAGATGTAAAAAGTTACCTAAAAAAATTCGAGGAAGAATCATCTCTAAATTTTTTGAGTATAATAATGAAATATCCGAATTATCAAATTTCATTAAAGATTTTAAAGAATGTATTTAAAGTATTTTAAAATACCCAAAAAAAGCAAGGCCTGACAGCTTTTCAAGAAAAAAGAAAATTGGCTTGCGGATATCAAATCAACAGAATTATTGACTACTTTAAAATAGTTTATAACGATATTTTAAAATAATTTATATTGGCGTAAATGATATCAGGTTACGATCCAAACTTCATGAAAATCGAATCCTAATTTGATAAATAAATGCATTTTCATAAAAATGCAGCAATACGTAAGTTTACCTTCCCAAAAGGATATTCAATTTTTCAAATATTCGACCGCAGCTGAAAGTAAAACAATCAAAATATTTTGTTCCTAAGAAAACCATTAGGAATCATCTCATTTTTTTCGTTCTTAGATGCTGAAGAAGTCCAAATAGTTTGAAACATTGACGCGCTCCGTAAAGAAAGTTAAAAAGTCCTCAGGACTATTTGTGAAGCTTTTATTTTGAGCTCTTCTGAAATTAACCATTCTTGAGCTCCTTTGAGGGTATAATTTGCTATTAATACTGATGCAAAGTCTCTCATAAAACAAAATGTGTAGATTGTTGGTAGGGCAAATTTTTTTTTGACCTTCTTGTCAAATCTTTATTCCAACTACGTTTAGTCGGCGTGGTAAAGTGGTTAGATTGCTCGCCGTTTGCCCAGTGGGCTCCCAAAAACTCTTTATTGGCAACAAATTAATTCTAGTAGTTTTCCTTTTGGACTTCTAGCCTGCGAAATTGTGATGAGTACTGTTCTAAAAGCAGATAATAATTACATGTTCCAGCTTTATCTCTTCCATGCACCATTGTGGCCTGGAAATGTTATTCTAGCTATCTCAAAACCAAGATTAAATTTGAATTGGTATGCAACACAAACTGATTGGATTAATTGCATATATGTTCGACATAATTGCGTCATATATGATGTAATTACACAATTACCCCCACATAATTCTTCTTCGTAGCATTACAGCCCATCTTGGGCCTTCGTTTCCTGCAAAAAGCGCCTCCAACTGTCTCGGTGTATCGACCGCGTCCTCCAATTTTGAAATCCGAATAGCAATGAACTGTCTTCATTGATCGAGTTAGATGAACGTTTTCTCCGTTTTCCCACTGGTTTCCGCCCTTCAGTTCTCGCAATGAATACCTTTTTGAGTATCCGATATTCATCTATACGATTCACGTGGCCAGACCATTGCAGCTTTCGCAGTCTTACAATCGTTGGTACCTTTGGTTCGACAAAAATTTGATACAGCTCATCTTTGTTATCGACTTCGCCATTGATCCCCGTCTAGTTTTGCTCCGATTGTTCGCCTTCGGACTCGTCTTACGAAGGTGTTTAGTATGTTTGCAGATGCCTAGGTTAGGTTCCATATAACACAGGTCTTATCACAGATTTACTATATACTTGGAGCTTTGTTTTCTTGTGTATGCAGGTGGTCTTCAAGATCGTCCAAATCCACATCATTACTTCGTTATACTCGTTCAATATTGATTTAATAAACGCAGAGTGAAACAAAAATATTGGTCTGATATAGAGACGAAGGGTGAGACGCAATAGATACCTCGCAAACCCTCTCATTTATGGTTGGTAACGCTAGCTTTGTTTAAGGTGCTAATTGTCGTGCCCGGTCCGCTCTGTTAATTTTAGTGAGGAAATGTCCGGTCTCTCAGGAAGAAGTTGTCTGCATGTATTCTTTGGGGAAATCAATATAAGATATGCCGTCAAGACACTATAGGACAATTCACACTAAGTTGATCTTTTACGCAAGCTACGTGAAATATTTTAAGGAAGTTTTCAGCTGTCTGAGTTTTAACTGAAATTTCCTGCAATACGCCACAAAAATACTCTCGGAGTCTTGCTTTGACCATCGTTTTTATTGTATCACCTCACTCCGTTGAGCTGTTCTCTAATTTGGGGCTACAAACAGCGAATTCTTTAGTGTTCTTTTGAAGTAGCTAAGTTGATCTTGATGAGACTCTAAGCTCATGTTATTACGATATTTTGAAAAGAATGGTCCTACTTTTTAAGGATTCGATCGCATATTCCAAAAGAACGTATCGCAAATAATTGCTTCTTACGTGTCTTATAAAAAATTTTGCATAACATACCACTGCCGACTTCGCATTAAATTCATCCTTTGTAACATAGTTTGAACGACTGTAAAGACAACCGTTAAGAAACGAATGCTCTTATTAAAAAAATGAACCAGTTTTATTGCTTGCCCATTCTAAAGAGCCCAGAATGAGTGTGAGGCGGGCAGCTAAGTTTACCAAAGCTAGGTTTTCATATGTCAAAAAATAGATTATGTTTTATAAAGATCTACTACCATCAAGTAATTACAAAAGAGACAGATCAAAAAGTGACGATAAATTGATATTTATTTGGGTATATATTTATGAATACTTCCCTTGTTAAAGGATAAGAAAGTATTAACATTTATTTTATCGTGAATCCAATCATGTTTTCACCCCCAAAACAATGACGACATTCACTGATAGACAGCAATTTCAATTATTGAAGCCACAGAATCCTGATGAAAATCCCATTGTAAATGTGTGCTCGCTAATTTGGAGCAAGCTGAAGAGAGGAAAAATATCAACTACCCAACAATTTATTCTGATTTAAAATCTAATTTGGAACGCTTAATACTGAGCCAATGTTATCGAAGATGTTATTCTATTAGAGATAGCACTCGTGACTGGACGTCATTTTAACATAGTTGTGAAATTAATATATGAGTATTGTTTAAGAAATATTCATGAGTGTGGTGAATTTTTCAGTATACGTAAGGAGGTCAAAAAGTTCCTCAATAAGTGGGGTTGCTGGCTGATGAGATTATTCATCTAGGCAGGCATTAATCCAGCAAACTATTAGTGTATGTACCAAGTTTCAGCCTAATCCAGTTATTAAGGTTTGAGTTTTCAACGACCAAACAAGTCAATCCGGAAGAAATGAGCCACTATGGACAAAATTGAGTGTAGCGCTATGAAAAAGTTTCCCACCGAACAAGGAAAGACACTTTAGACAATTTTTCAAGAAATATTAGCTGTTGGCGAAAACTGTTCCTTGTGAAACCACGGTTTATACCTGATACTGCTTTTTCAAGCAAGCGAGGAACTTAATTGAAGACGATCCTCGATCTGCACAGCCAGATGATGCTACAACGCCAAAGATATTCGAAAAAGTAGAAAAATTTGTACTAGATGATAGTCGGTTAAAGAAAACAAAACTTGCAGTATGAATTGGAGTTTTTGAATCAACCATTCTAAATATCTTACGTCAACATCTTAGGATGACTGAAGCTTGTGCAATTGTGCGTTCTGAGAATGCTCATACTACTAAAAAACACCAGCGCGTTAAATGTCTCTATAAGCTTTTGGGCCGCTATAGAGAGCAGTAAGAAGAAATTATGGCTGAGATTCTAACTGGTGATGAAACTTAAATTCACTATTATGCCTTTTCATCAAAAGTTCAAAGTGTCTCAATCAGCCGGAAAGATCAGAGCGACCATTTTTTTGGTATACCGAAGGTATCCTTTTGATTGTTTATAAGGAATGTGATGCCTCCATAGAACGAAAGAACTACGCTTCTTTATTAGATCAGTTAAAAGGACCAACCAATCAAGAATGCAAGGAGAACAACTGTCATCCATCCTACAGCCCAGACCTGGATCCAGGTGAGTTTTCTTCATTGCCAAAGATGAAAAAAGAATTGCGTGGAAAAAAGTTTGACGACGATGATAAAATCAAGTCGCCAATTTCGACCTATTGTGACAACCAAGGCGGAACATTAATTTATAGACGGTATCAGCAAATTATTTCATGAATATGTAAAATATTTTTAAATTAAACGATATATTGACAAGGAAAGATAGTGTGATGCTTCATTTCAACCCCCCTTCCGTGTCTATTGAGGAACTTTTTGACCTCCCTTGTAGAATACTTTAGATCATTCTCTTTTCAGATTTTAGATCATTATCTTTTGAGACTTTAGATCAAAGTCTATTGGTATTTTGACGATTTGTTACGCCTCATTTTGTATTTATAAAGCAAACAAAATCATTTCAATAAAACAACAACTGCAATAATGTGTCAATTATAATGCATTTGCCTAGATACCATTGGTTCGGCCATTTCATGAAAATTTCTGTGTCCGCTTTGCGGCGTTTATTGACCACTCAGTCAAAAATTGACACTTTATATCTTCAAAAATTAGTGCATTCGCAAGTCATGACTGCTGAGCTCAGGTTGATAATTTTCAGGATGGTGATCTCGATCAGCAGAAAAATTCGTCCCTTTCTCTTTACCCCTTGAAAAATGTCGTCCTTATGATATCCCTAATCTCCTTTTACCTCTTAGTGGTAAAATGTCACGCCTATTTATTTTTCATATTCAAAAGCTCAATGGCGAACACAATGGTCGGAGCCAAAAGTTTTAAAAAACTCGGTCCGTTTTTAACTTTCATAAATTGTTTTATAATTTGGCTTCCAAAGAAATGTAGTTAGAACTAAATTTCCATGCTTCCGGTTTCAGCTATAAATACTTTATTAAGAAAAAAAATAAATAAATTAGAGCTATAAACCAGCTTTATTGATATAACTTAAGTATACCGAAATGTTTTTACTTTGTATTCATTTTCAGTGTTTAAGAGAATTTAAAATGGTTTAGTGAAATATGCTGAAATGTAACCTTAAAGGTTTGATAGCTTGAATCGTTAATCAAACCTTTTTTTGGTTGATAACATTAAAATTTGCTTCACGATCTTTGAGTAACCTGTGGTTGGTTAAATGTTATAACTGAGAAATAGTTTTGCACCGACATATATTTCGCATTGAATTTATTCAATAGGTAAAATCAATGAAACAATTCTTCCGTGGATTTTTTTTTTGCTTTAGCGCTACAATCCTCTTTCGGGCCTTCGCTTAGAGATAATTAGAGAATCTCATTATCTTAATGGAATACATCGGCACCCGAGAAGGTGATATGCTCAGTATAACGCTTTGGCCATTCATCTGTCCGTCCATCCAGCTGCGATACGTTCTGATTTTAGGCCAGTACGTATCATAGCTGAACGGGCTTATAGTCCGTCTGAAGAATCACTCGAAAAAAATCTCGTTGCTACCAACGGGACTCGAACCGGGGACCTTCGGCTTACGCAGCGAGTACTCTAACCACAACTATGTGGATGTATATAGTTTTCTGATTTATCTCGCATTTTTAATGACCTATCCCAGATTTTTCAGTTATAAAAAATTTTCCTGATTTACCTGGCATATCCCACACTTGAATGGCTTGACTTCTTTTATATGTGCCTATTTTATAAAAGATATATTTGGTTTTCTAGTTAATTTAACTAAATCTTTAATAAGCTGCATTAATGAGAAGAAAATGGATGGTGGTAAATCAGTTTTTATAAATTCCTGATTATTTTTGGGAAAAATTGTTTCAGGATTTTGGTGTTAATATTTAAGTCTACATTTTCTTTAAAACAAAAGGTAACATGGAAAAACTAAAACAAAAAATAACAAAATCCTCCATAACTTCTATTTAATTTCAACTATAAAATTCATCAAGTTTTATCTTGTATACTTCCACGTAATAAAATGTCTTAAAACGTATCTCACACTCACCTCAAAAATTTGTGACCATGAAACCAATTTTCAAACTAAACCAACACACGAAAATACTTCAAACAAATTAATTGTTTTATTTTGTTGCTGCTTTGATGAAAAAAGAACCTAAATCATTATAAAAACGGTTTAAAGGTCAAATCGTCAACAAAATCCGAGACAAAAAAAAAAAACAACATTAAAAATTCACAAACATTCAGCTGCAAAGTCGAGAAAAAAAAATCAAAAATATATTCGAATAGAAAAATGTATTGAGGTCATGATCATTTGCTTGTCTGTCTTTCCCTCTCCGCCAAATTATTTGAAATATCAAATTTTGTGTTCATTATCCTTGACCAAAATGCATTTCCAAATACCCACACTCCTTACCGCGAGTGTATGAGCTCCAACTTCTTTTCCAATGACTCGAGATCTGCAGATTCGATGTACTGAACTACACTCGAAATAATTTTGAACAATCATACATGGGGCACGTATTGTGTGCATTGCAAAATTCTCGAATAATATTTGATTACTGTTTTGTGTAGCTTAGCTACTGGCATTAAAAATGTTACTACAAGCGCGAGGAAGGTTACTCCGCGAAAACCTCCGCGATTAATCAGTTCAAATATTGGCAAACGGAATTATGAATGTCTCCCGCTCTCCTTCGCGGAGATATAAATTGAAAATTTGCAATTAACAAACCAGAGCTCGAATGGCTGAAAAAATTGAAATTTTCGCGCTGCTTTTTGATGTTGAAATTTGGTTTCAGGTAAAACAGCCAACACTTAAGACGTTGGCGGACCGCGGAGGAAAAGCTTCTTCAAGTTCAATGCGTGCTATATGTGTTTGTGCTTGTCGAACGCACTATTGGCGATTTCTCCTTCAATTTCGAATTGAAGTGGCGCTCGTGCTATTTCGAAAAATCGACATTAACCAATTTCATAATTGCACGCGACCGCCGCGCATCAAGGTGCCAATTTTGGTGGCTTTTAACAAAACAATTGCACATCGCGCGTTTCCCACTCTGCTGCTGGGTGCTGCGAATCTCCAAGTGTTTAGTTTGCAAAGTGGTATCACTTGGTAAATGGCTTGCGAGGCTCCTCCATGAGTGCTTAAGACTTCAAGACGTAGCTGAAGACGAAGAGTGATTAACAGTTGGCACATAGTGGCCGTCGTGGTTGAGCTTTGAGCGCTGAGGCAAGGCGAAATTCAATTGACTCACATATGCCAGCCAGTCAATTGCAATTACATTGAGTAGTTGCTTTGCTATTGCCATTATCGAGCGTGATTGCCACTAAACTGAAAAGTTTAGCAAGCCCCCGGCGAAGAGCTGAGCAGAAAGTGAAGAAGACGAAAGGAAAAAAAAAATTACTCGTTCCACGGTTCACGGCAGGAGATGAGCGACGAAATTAGATATTACGAAATTTAAGGTATTGGTAACACTCTTGAAACTTTTATTAGCATCGGTTGGCAAGACGACACACTCAACGTGGAATGTTAGGAAATACTCTTGGGAATTATAGGAGAGGAAATTCTGGAAGTTGTTTTTCCCAAAAATTATTGCTATGCAAATAATCCTTGATCCTTGGAGAGACTGAATTTGATTTTTAACATTAATTATTCAGAATTTTTTGAAAAATATGTTTAACGAACAGTCAACTTTAACAGTGATTCTATTTAAAGGACACAATTGGCTTAGAGTTGGATAATTATCGTACGGTTTTCATGAAACTGTCATAATATGCTGACTAATATTATTTTCCAGTATTTAATTAAGTTCCTGGAGCCTTGATTGGTTAGCAAATCCTTCCAACTTTACTATTAACTTCTGTCATCGTTTTCAGCTTCGAAAGCCCTTCCTCAGCAGACTAAACGTGTACCATCCCAACTTGTTGCTGTCGAAAACCAAAAGATTGACAGGCAAACGGTGAAAATATTTTTCTTTCCCTAACCTTTGACAATTAAAAATCTTTTAACTGTTAATGAAAGGAAAACGTCTCAGGCAAATACATTTCTTCTTGCCCACTGAGTCCTACCCACCCTCCTGTCCGTCCCTTTTGAGTATTTTAATAAACGAAGTACGACCTGAAAAATTTCGATCGCGTCAGGTTTAACCTATTTGAAAGTTGATACTAAAGGAGCTAAAAGCTGAAGTTATTTGAAAGTTAGGTAGAATGGAAAATTTCATGTTATTTAAAAATGTCTGTTTTAGTGAAATATGAAAGAAGTTGAAAATGTCTGCCTTTTTTTTCATAGGCAAGCCATTTCATTTCACCGTCAATCTGAGGATAAAGTTCAAAGAAGGTGAAAAATTAGATGTGACACAACCACAAACAGAAATTTATTGATTTGATTTTTTCTCATGTTGTGATTTTGTAAATTCGTCTGAAAAAATGCTTTGATTTTTTCAATTCAATTTGCAGGGTAGCTGAATGAAAGTATGTAGGTGGTCAAGATTTTTTTTAAGTTTGCTGATGAGGCTATCAGTGAATTTCCGGCAACATATTTCATGAAAATATTGGCAGATTCATGACGACACAGACTTGCAATAGACAATCAATTGAAAGTGTTGCAGCCACGGAAGTCACCGCAGTTGCAGGTATTCATTTTTTATTGCAGAGGGTTCTTTAACCCGGGGTGGCATCCTCAGGCTGGCTATTGCTCATTTGTGTCCTGGGACTTTCCGGGAAATCCTCTGTCTGTAATGGGCCACGTTGAAAACCTATCATGAAGAGGAAGTAGGGAAAAGAAAGGGGTAATTTTGATAAAAATACAAAGTGCGTTCCGAAATTGAGCTAAAATAGAAACGACAGGACCTTTGTTCTGATAAATTCGAGTTTATTTATTCAAAATAGTCGACTCCGGCCTCGATACATTGTTTTGCGCGATCCAAAAGCTTTTCGAAAGAGTGTTTCAGGTCATTGACCACAATGTCCTTCAGGATGTCGGTACAAGCCTTTTGGCTGCCCTCTACGGACGCTAAGCCTTTTCCTTTCTTAGCCAATGCAATTTTCTGAATAGGTAGAAGTCATAGGGAGCCATATCACGCTAGTACGGTGAGTGATTGATGGATAAAATGCAATATCCAGTCAAAAAAATCAGTCACCAAAAAAAAATTTATGACAAAAGTCTCTTTTATTTTGGAACGCACCTTGACTTGCACAGAC
Organism: Odontomyia ornata; assembly: GCA_963969285.1. Classification (NCBI taxonomy): domain Eukaryota; kingdom Metazoa; phylum Arthropoda; class Insecta; order Diptera; family Stratiomyidae; genus Odontomyia; species Odontomyia ornata. The sequence goes on along the minus strand of OZ017741.1, from coordinate 153,381,812 downwards.
CTTTCGTAAGCCCAAATGATCGGTTAAAATGCGATAAATCGATGCTTTGGAGATATTCAACTCGGATCCCATGAATTTCAACGATGATATCGGCTTATTTTTGATAAATTCACGCACAATTTCGATCGAGTTTTCGGTGATCAGTGAGCCCATATGTTCATCGTCATTTATGTCCTCATGACCATATCTGAAACGTGTAAACCACTCATGAACCCTGGCACGAGATAGACAATCATCGCCTTAAACTTTTTTCATCAATTCGAATGTTTCGGTAAATGTTTTACCGATTTTAAAACAAAATTTGATATCAGCTCTTTGTTCGAAACTCATTTTTGTACTGATGACACAAACATACTGTCACTTTAGATGCAATAACTTCGCTTCCACTGAACCGAATATCACCAAACTTTCACTGGATGTCAGGGAGGGATGTAACTTTCCAACGCACAGATGGCGCCTCAAAAAAGGATTTATGAGAAAAGTCCCGTTTATTTTCGAACGCACATTGTAGTTTTTTTAGTAATCCATGGCCGTTTTATTTCATTCGAAAAAATGCAATTGCAAAGGCAGAAATTCTAGTAAAAATAAAGAAAACATATCAGAACCCTCCGAAAATTACTATAAAACACTAAATAAGAATTTTTAGTAAACGGAATGATAAACTGATTTGATAACATAATCGGGGGAAAATAGAGAAAAAAAAACAAATATTTTACTCACTCCTTTTTATGTTGATCTTTGAGCGCTAGGCGAAGGCAAAAAAATGTGTGGGGCGTGCCACTGAAAGTTAATTTTTAATTCAATGTTTAATGTTATAAAAATCGAAAAAACATATAATGGACACTTTTATCACCAATGATAACACTTACCAGCTCGTTTCGGAGCACTGACGCTTGCACCTACAATACTTTCTCCGCTGACTAACAGTCACTTTAGCTTTGGTTAATAAAAAAAAATTTAAATTCTGGTATTTTGCTTTATCCATAATTCCATAATAAAGTGAAATAGTCCTTAGAAAAAATAATTTTAATTCACTTTTCTCTTTATTTTATTGTTTTTATAGCTTATGAATCCCGACACTTGATTGTTTAAACATTATGCTTATGTACCGAACATTTGATTCATTCGTCTTCTTCCATTTATTTCTCATTGCGCTTTGATTTTACGTCCATTAATTTTTATTATTTTCATTTTTAACACAACGTTTATATTATGTTTCAATTATGTTTTTTACTGCTTTCCAATGTTTAAGTTATTTATGTTATAATTTATTTGACCAACTACCGTCATATAAAATGTGATAAATTACTCTTAACATTTTTGGAATCACCAAAAGAATCACGCTCGCAATCGAATTTGTGAAGAATTCACGGCTTTTTGTTGAAATCTCCTCGCGGATAGTAGTTTTAGTTCAAATTTTTTTTTGTTTCGCTGAAGTACTCCCGTTGATACGCTCCTTTCCGCTCGAATTACCCTCGTAATTTCGTTTTATGGTGCCTTCCGCTTTGTTTCGCTATCTCGATAAGACGCCCGCTACCAACTTCCGCTATCATCTCACTTATCTCTATTTCATCAACCCTTATTTTCTAGCCACCCTCCGCTGCCGTTTGAAGGTAACGTGATTAAAGTTCATTACACTTTAATCCCATTCCCTCCGTTCATCTTTTGACTTTCGCCAAATGCAATAATTCTAATTGCATATATGGCAATGATAATGCTTAGCTATATGCAAACCGTCTTACCAACATAAACAACTACATTTGACGAAACAAAAAAGATTTCCTTGCGCCCGGGGAACTAGGACCCAGGGTCCCAGTAGAACCCCAGATTGACTAACACGCTAGTGTCTACACTAGCTTCTGACATTCTCCCATGCATCCGATACTGAACTTCAATTGAGCAAATCATTTGAAAGCCTGCATCAATATTGTCGTAATGGGCTAGTTTGCACGGAAATTAGGAGGTATAATTAGTTTACGGTTGTTGTCCCATTGTAAAAAATGCATGGGAACAACAAGATCAAATAAAATGAAATTCATTACATGGGAAAGTAAAGGTAAGATTATTTTTTAGTGAAGGTAATAAAAAAATAAGATTAGTAAAAAAAATAGCAATTATTATATTCTATCGCACAACAATCTAAATTCGAACCTTGATGTTGAGATTTATTGTAAGGATATCTCATGCCATGACCATAACTTTGATATGGTCAATATCACGCTCAACCATGTGTTTATTGCCTAATTTTTCAATTAGTGCCCATCATAGCTGGGTGGGCTGATAGTCCGACAGCAGCATCAGGGGCTCAAACTTAATGCCGCCACCAAGGTTTGAACTTGGAAGCTCCTGCTCAAGTGGATTGTGCCTTAACCCACTACTCTACACAGAAAGTCCATAAAATATTTACCCAATCGCTGTCTTCGTCATCACGTGTTCCTTTTGTCAAAACCTTCCAATCATAGTCTTTCTGCTGGCAAACTGCCTACTCTATAGAAAAGGAACAAGTTTCCAAACGAAAATCTGGAAAAAGTCTTGCATTTCTAGTTACCACCCAATTTTACTATACCGTTTTGCTAAGCTTCTGAATTGAATTGTTTGCAATAAAATTTATTCTCTTCTACTCCTTGCCTTGGCTATCAGATCCATCTTTACTAACCTACCGTTTACTATAATACTATTTATACTTAAGCCTCCTCGAAAACTGTTCAAAAGTCCATCATTGGTCGGTTTCAGTCTTATTTATTGTAGTTGAAAGAAGTCGTATTGTAATTCTAAACTCCCACAAATATCTGCGGCTTATCCCTTCTCGAATGACCCTCAAGGCTTTAATCTGGGACCTTTGTTGCTTCAGCTTAATATCTGAAATTGAATGTCAGAGAGTGCCATCAAATGATTCTTCTTTTCTTGGCAGAAATACTTTGATTACCAATAATACTGTGTGAACGAAACGAAAGTCAGAGAAAGGTTAGGGCTTAACTTTTCCTATTTAACCCTCGGACGGGCCATGAAAAGTCTTTTGATTGCTTCTTTTATATAAGGAGGGTTGGGAAGACAAAAGTATGCTCCTGTCAGAAGAATTTTTTAATCAATCTACAATGTACAAACACCAATAATCAATAAATTCAAAAAACACTTCAATAAGATGTGGATTTGTAAAAGAAAAATTAATTTAATTTTCACCGGCCGCCATTTTATTGCAATATAAGAAAAATTATTCACAACATATGTTCTCATAAATATTTTTATCACTCACTGTTTCTGAAAATTTTAAGAAAATCAACTCAAAATTGTAGTGGCTGACTCAATGAATGATCCATAGAATCGCAACATCGTGTGTTGTTGTTTTAATCAGTAAAAATTTGAATGGCTATAATTGCCGTTAATATTATTCGATTGTTTTGAAACTTACAGAATCTAAGGATTACTTATAGGACTTCTTAAATAATGAAGGATACCCGTGGAAAATGTAAAATTTGGATATAATACTCTTGTTTAATGAATTTCGATTTCTAACGTATTTCTTGCGGTTCTACTCATAATGAACTACCTCCATGGTTTTTTTCAGTTTTTTTCAGGTGAAAGGAGTCCAATTCAAAGGGAGAAGCCGAATTTCATACTATATGTTTCCCCTGCACTGCACGAAACTGCTTGGACTATTTGTAGGGCTTCCTTAGAGAGCTTTCATCATTTAACACCTAACGGCTATTTAGGGTAAAAAATTGCTACAAGTGCCCTTCGGATATCAAGGCACCCCTCTTAAAAAACTTTGAAACCTTTTTTGATATTCAAAATTTCAAGATGTCATCGTTTCTAAGGTACCTTCAAATTTTTGCGGGTGTTACTGCTATAGCTTTGGGGAAAAACTGCTGTGATAAACAGACCGATGAAAGGACAGATAGACAAAACCGATTTCCGAATAGTATTTTTAAGTAGTGTAAAACCCTAACAAGGATTACACCTTCTGCATATGGGGCACTCAATCCCGTAATTTCCTCAGGAAAAAAGGGTTGTCTAATTAGTCTTGCTGAGATTGGATGGCACATTACATTTGGGCAGTGCACAGAGAAAAGGGCCTCTCCATCAGGAAAAGAATCTCCTGCAACACGATGTTGCTTAAATGCATAGAAAAACCAGGCCTAGCTCAAAGGTTCTCAGGTTCAGCGTATAATCCAAAAGCCCTGTGCATCTGTGAATCGCACAATCAAGTTGTAAATAGATTTCACCTCGTTGCCTCAGAAACAAAGTTTCATTTTAGTAAGCACCCCACTTGGTTTTATTAATTTCGACTTTTGGGTGTCTTGATAGCAGATCCATAATGCTTTAGCTTGATCATTGGACTTAGAGGTGTAGAAAATCGCTTGCGCTACACCAGAAGCACGTCTGAATGAGAATTCTTACAGAAATCGTCTGTTAGTGTTTGGTATCATAGCCATTCTGTCAGAAAGGAAAGCATTGCAATAATTCCGAAACCGGAAAAGAATTTGAAGGTGATTAATCCACTTAATACTTTCCAGTGTGTTCTAAAATCACAAGCTAGAGGTCAGAGCTCAGGGACTCATTCTTAATGAATGATTCAAATCTTTGTCCTCATCAGTATTAGTAGGCCGCTATTGGACACCTCGAGGAATTTTTTCATCGTGCTTTCTCAACAATTTTCTAGAGTTGATGTAATTTTTTTGTGGCTGGGAGGGAGGTGAAGGCTATTTATGCCCTACGTGTACGACTTCTGGGCGTGCAAGGCATCTGGACTACCCACTAAAAACCTTCCTGCCGACCCGAGAACCTTCGCTGGATTCTTTTGACGTATTAAGTCGAGCAAGGCCTCATTTTGATATGCCGTGAGGTGCCTTCAAGTTGCGGATCCCTCCTCTAGCGAAAGTGAGGGAGGAAAAGAGGTTGTCAGAAAAGTGATCCCCCGACCCCGACCCCTTTTTATCTTTTAGGACTGCCCGAACATAGTGTGATATATGGTTCCATTTGCCAACTGATCCAAGCATCTCCCCGATCAGAATATCCGCGGAGAACCTTCCCGTTTCCTTGAAGAGGTCCCGGCGCATCCTGTCACATCTTTTGCATGCAAAAAATGTGTGGGAGGTATCGTCTTCTTCTCCTGCACAAAACCCAAAGTCGGAGGACTGCGAATCACCAATCTTGTACAATTGAGACTGAAAACACCCATGCCTGCTCAAGAGCTGGGTCAGGTAGAAGTCAGCCTCACCGTGCATTCGATTGAGCCAAGGTCTCAGACCAGGGATGAGGCGCGCAGTCCATCTTTCCTTTGTACTGTACTGTACGTAGCACTGCTATCAACCATTGAGTGAGCGTTGTCTCTCCTCGCGGCCAACTGTCTCCCTCGTTTGGTCTTCGACGCAGATAGATAAGACTACACTCTCTAGCAAAGAGGCCAATGTATATCACGGTTGCTATGATTAGCATCGTCGAATCAGAGACTTTCGGATATGAAGATGCAATTCTCAGTGCTCCTCTTCCCTTTACCTGTGCCAAGCAGCTTCGGCACAGCTCCTTGCTGAAAGCATCACCACATATTTCTGCGCCGTACAGTAGCACAGACATTGACCATAAGTTGACACAAAGCCAATATATTTGAAGCGGCTTTATCGGACGTTGTGCTGATTTGCCCAGAGAAACTAATTTTCGAGTCGATCAGTAACTCCAGGTACTTTAGTGATAGTTCCAATTCAAGAAATAATGTTTCATTTGGAGTACTGTTCCTGTAAAATTCATTACACTAGACAAATTGAAAGTGGCTCTCAGGCCTATCCCCGTAAAAATCTGAACAACATTGAGGACCAGTCCATGACAGGCTACTGTCATCTCCTGCGTGATAAGGTACCTAACTATGGAATATGAACAATGATACTTGTAGTTTTGGAAAGGGCTGAAACGTACACTTCAAGTGCACCGTAAATGCGTTGCGTATGCGATAAGAGACTTCTGTTAGGCTACTATCTCAATTCTTATCTCACTGACTATGGCGTTAGCAATGAATGTGGCAGGGACCTTTGTAAATTGAATTCTTTTTTTGGCATATTAATACTGTACTGAAGGTCTTTCAAGAGGTCGACTTATAAATCATATGACATGACAGCACAATCTAGATTAGCACATGGAAGGGTAAGATGATCCTAAACCACCCTCACAAATAAGTATGAAACAGAAGATCGTGAAAATTCCTCAAGCTGAAATATCTGAAAATTCAATTAACCACGCCTTTCCTGGTGTTAAGTATTTTTATAAACCTCATGATATTCCAGATAATGCCAAATTTATTGAACTAATCATGAGTTTAGAAATGAGTTTCGTAAGAAATATTTAATCAAAACTTAATAAGCTGGTGGATGTAAGAATAAAATTCAAAACAGCGGAATGACATTAAACACCATTAGCGTCGTATTTATCACGTTTGTAATCTTTTTTTCATTTTCACAAAAGATTGAGCAACCAATAAATTTGTATCGTTTAATTTTAGTGCTTGGACCACACAAAACCAAAACTAGAGGCTAAAAGTTTATCGAGACTTTTCTCATGCTATGGCTTCTTTATTTTTGCTTTTCTCAAAGAAGCAAGTGACTAAATACTTCAGAAAATTAACCTCTGGCTATTCTCGCAATCGGACATATTCAAGCTTAAAAATAACGATGGGTCGAAAGACAGAAAAACCTTAAAAGGAAATCTCTCGTTACTTTCTCGATAATGATATTATTTTTCTGTTTTTCCCGAAAAAATCTAGCACTACCTGTAAACTTTTATCTGATTGACAACCTAAAATTTATTTTGAAGTTATTCTGTCAAACTAATACTCTTCCTCTCCTCATTCTGTCGCCATACATTAATTGATAATTCGTTCAGCCCTGCATATCACGGATTATAAGAGAAATACACTACCATCTATCCATAAGACCCATTTCTTCACTATAATCTATAAATGTAAATAAGGTACATGCGAAACCTTTGCCTTAATTTCCTACTTTAATTAACACAATTTTCTCATACATTCGGCCCAGTTTGACTTTATTGAATTTGGCTAAAGTTTTGTATAAATTTTGGATTTTCTCATAAAAACCATTTACGCCAGTCAACTTACGTGATTATATTTTAGATTTTTTTTTGTTTCTGTCGGTGAAGCTAATTTTGTAAAATATTTGCACCCAATTACATAGGTTTTGCGAAACGTTTCCCCATTTTTTTTAAGGATCATTCTCATAGGAAAAAAATTGTAAATGACTGCTGCAAAAATGAATATGCTTCTCGTAACTCTCCGGCGCGTCCACTTGATTGAGTTGATTTTAACACAATAATCGTGATATTAGTGATCGTTGTGGATGTACAGTCTAGAAAAAAACTGAACCTTGACTTTGACGTTAATATACGAGTATTAATTGTAACGGTGTTTTGGATGGTGACAGGGTCAGTATTTAACTTGATTATGTAATTATTAACCTATTCTTCAATCAGTATGTATCACAGTTGGCTAGGCTTATAGGCTGAGAGAAGAACTATTAGAACATATTGTTAGCCACCAGCGAGCATTGAACCTGGGAACTTTGCGTAGTGACATAATAATCCTTGCAACTAGAGCCATTCGCAAATTAAATGCTTTGTACTTTAATCCTACCGCTTAGCCAAGAAAATATCATCTTTCTTTGTAGACAATAAAGGTGTCTCTTCGGGAGCCTATCATGAATTTTATCAAGTAAATAGTCCCGGGCTCAGATTCGTTAGATATTCAGTGATTTCAACCTAACATCCAATTTAAATCCAGAAAATTAAGTTGGTAGTTCCGTTCTTCACTATCCTGACCGATTATGCAGAAGATTGAGTTAAATTTTCAATTAAAGTAAGTCTGAAGTTTTTTCTGGGATTGGTTCAACTTTCGGTCTATCGTAGAGTTTTGAATTGAAGGAGGAATAAAGCTGCACAGTGTCGTTTTTTTCAATCATTCTAATACCACTGATCGCTTTATTTAAATGTATAACGATGTAATGGTGATTTGGAAAATTCCATTTTCGGTCTACACATTTCTAAGAGCTTCTAAACTAAATTCAAGATTTTGGAAGCTTGCGTGCTTAGAGTCTCATCCCACTAAAATAAAATTTAATTTTTTTATAAAAATATGCTATTTAGGCTAATTTATGAGTGTTCGTTCCTACATATTATCAACATATAAATTCCCCAACAATCTAAACACCGAAAATACCAACAAAGTCGCGACACCTCAGTAAGCTCTTCATTCATATGCGATAAAAGGAAAAAAAATACTTTCATTCCGCATCACTAAAATTGTTTCCTCTGCCCAACCTTATAACCTCAACATATTGTCGTCGTCCGGTGGTGGAACAAATAAAAACCAAATAATAGCCCAAGTCACACCAGCTAGCTCATAGTGACCAACATTCTCACATATGCTAACAATATGTGCCTACCAGCTGACTAAATGCGACCAACAACTCTACTAACGATATATTCTCGTATGTGAGCTTTTTGGTCATTGGGTTTTTGATTGATTGAAACCCAATTCGGCTTAATTGGATTTGTGAGTAATCCGAGATTTTTATGTTTTTTTTTTTTCGAAGGGAGACGGAGTGTGTGTGCGATTGTATTTTCTGAACATGTTATTTATTTTGTATTGCGTAAATTCCTTCCTAGGGCTGTGTGGGAAAATTCAGTTAGCTTTATGTGAATTTAACGAATGACAGAAAGGACGAGTTTTGGTGTACAAACGAATGCAAATTTTGTGTGGTGAGTGCCTTCGTGATAAAGACGGAAAGGAACCGATGAGTCTGTTTGCCTGGTTAAAAATTCCTTTGATAACAATAGAGGTCAGCACTTAGAATAAGGAAGTTTTCTCTATTATTCACCGTCGTAGTATTTTTATGCAGAAATATACAAAACTTTAAAAGTAGGGTTCAAGTAATTTCGACAAAACGATTGAGTACTCTTTCCTTGCTTCAAATTAACCATATTTGCTGACCTTGACCTAAAATTTACTTCTCCAGAAATAATATCAACCAAGAATTTCGATACCCTCCATTATGTTGAGTATATACAAGCTCTATAAATAGCTAGGAATCTTTTTTTGAATGAAATTAATAAAATTTTAGTCTATTACACAATTTTAAAATTTTTGAAGACTTTAATTTCTAAAATATATATTCTTTCTTTCAGGTATGTATACCAGAAACAATCCAATATTTGCAGTACTGTAAGTACAAATATTTCGTTTAAATATAGTTCAAATATGTCGTCTCCTCACAGCGATTGGCGAGAACAGCTCCTGATAAGTACTGGTAACCTCACCGACACTAGTCTTTTTCTATATGGTTTGATTTGGGTTATAATGAAAAATTCAATGAAAACCGTACCGTATTTAGTCTCTGTATCTTAATTTGAATCAATTGTAACCAGTATAATTTTGCTATATTATGTGCTTATAGTCCGTCCGAAGAATCACTCCAAACAAATCTTGTTGTCACTAGTATGATTTGAACCAAGGACCTTCGGTTTACGGGGTGAGCACTCGAACCACTACACCACGTGGACTACTACTTGGAATTTAGTAGTGGTAAGAATATTCACTTTTTAAGCAGGCGTTTATATGGGTAAGCCTTTTTGGGTACACTCAAGCATTTGTAGCGTAGAATAGAGATATATAAAGACGCTATGGTACTTGGCAATTTTTCTCGGTAGTGTAGATATCTGGTGCGTTGTATTTTAATTCAGACGTTCCCCTGAAAAACTCAGCCACGTCGCTTAGTTGATCATCATTCAAAAGCCAGTTCCACGCATGGCTTTGTTATGGAGTGCAATCAATGAAAGTAATTTTGAATATATCGAAACCATTAATTTAAAATAGTAAATATTTTTCAAATGATCTTTTTTGTTGTAGTTTTTTGTTTGCAGGGCTTTGAAGACACTCAACTGTGATACTCTGTAACACGAATATGGGGCCAATCATAGTATCAACCATTATAGTGACCATATAACCGTCAAAAACACGAGCCTATTCGTAGATTGAAATTTAATTTGAAAGTGGTCCTGGATTTTGTGTGATTGATGGTTATCATTTTGTATTTGTAGTTGCATCATCAGATTTGTTTGTAAACATGTATTCATTACTAAGTTGTGTAAATGAAATTATCATATTTTATGCGTCCAATTTGGGCGATCCCTCTGTAAATTTAAAGGCTAGTGACACTTGAACTTTTCTATTTCAATCAGAGAAATAAAGGTAGGCTAGCTTAGGTGGCAGCAGGGAACACTTATTTTGAAAAATCAACTAAGAACACTTTGACTGATTAAAGTTTTTTCTAAAAACGTATTGTATCCTACGCGTTTGTACACACTTGCTGGATTCAAAATTCAAAAGGATGAGTATATTGGCAAAATTATGACCATGACATTATTTAATTAAGATTTACTTGAAAATTTTGGGTTTGTAACATGTCTAATTTCTGTGGGCCCCGCTGTTTCACCGGATAAAAAGTCGAGACCGAAATTCCCACGTAAATTAAAATTGGCACGAACTTTCACCGAAATCTCATGTGAGTTGACGCCATCCATACTCACTGACTCATCTAGGAAAATTGGGTTTTTAGATTATGATCGTGGAAATTTCCCCTGACATGCAAAAACATATGCATCCAGTCGGTTGGTTTCTTAATCTATTTATCAGTTGATACTATATGGATTTTTTGCTCACTCTATCCCATCATAACGCCAGTGTTCCTATCAAATGTTGCCCTACATCCGCCACGAATATTTTAAGATTTTCAGTATTTTGAGGTATATGAAAATTTGCATACAGATCGTTGTGTAATGTATGTTTTGGTCAAATATTTTTTCGAATGATGTTAAAATCCTTTTCACTGTAGAAATTTGAGCTGGATAATTCACGTAATAATAATTTAACAAAATTGAAAATACATTTTCAGTAACGGAAAAAACTCTTAGAATCTATTCGGTCTGCCTTATTTAGCGGACAAAAACTAGAAAATGAATTATTGGACTACACAACAGTTATTCCAATCATTTTGTTTGTTTTATGTCTGCGGGCCAATTGTCTTTTATCTTGAAAAGCCGTCGGGCCTTGCTCATTTTGGCAAGCAAATGCGTTTCGACTAGCTTAAGGCATCTTTAGTGTCTAGAGAATGTAATTTCCCTTCCATATATCCTTTAGACACTAAATTCGACTCAAGCGAGTCGAAAAGCGTCTGTTTGCCAAAATGCGCAAGCCTCAACGGCTTTTCGAGATAAAAAAGTTATTCCCTTTGAATTATTTCAAAATTTACAAAATAAGACTTTTTATCAACGTGAAATTTTTTATCGAAACAAACTTTTACCTGATATGCTCACTAAAACTTCTTATCGTGAAGAATGGGGTCCTGATTTACCCTCAAACTTAAGATACGATAAACTGGTTTATGTTCAGAACTTGCTTCCCAGCAATTCAAAACTGGAACTTCTATCGTAATAGTCTCAAATGCTTCCTTACTTCTGTAGGAGACTACAGTCGCCTGTCCTATTCCGTGGACAAAGTTAGTATTTTTAATGAGGTTTTAATGGAAACTAACCAAAATACCATTTCCGATTTGGCTCTTTATAGGAGGGAATTCTATTTTGGTTGACACAGAGAAAATGCCTCGAACCGAGTGAGCAGTGAAATGTCTGGCTGTTTCGACAATCCAATTAGCTGATTGAAACCGCTCTTAACAAGGAGTGCTAAGACACGGTTCCGATATGCAAATCGCAGAAGTTTCTGTCCCAAAGATGCCTCAACCAGGTCTGAAGCGCATATGGAAGGGCTGGTGTTGTAAACAGTTGTTTTCAAAATCGTACCAGCCACTCTGTTATCTAGCTTCCATTCTTTCGTTAATAAAACTGGAAATATGAAGAGTTCTGTGATTTTCTTTGATCGAACGGAAAAACTTCTTTATTACTAAATAAGGGCCTTCCAACATCTTGGTGGTCAGCATGAACCATTTTTATTCCAGGGCAATCATTACTGTGATATCCAATCGAAAAAGCAACGTTCCCAGCTAGTCAGTAAGCTGATCCTGATTCGAATCTTTCTGGTTCCTGTAAGATCTCTGACTTCTCCCCAATAGACCACGCAATACCTGTTTCGGTATTTTTGAGTGCTGAGGAACCTTTCCACATGCTTGAGCCGTCAATTTATAGGACAGAACTATAAGGGCGAGCAGCGTCGTGTATAATAATTTGCTTGCAAAAATTTTGAGTTTTGTGACTGTAATGAAGCTTGGACAAAAGATATTTGTCAAGGCAAGATCGTCTAAATTCGAGGGTAGGAAGGTTCAAAGTGTAAAGACGTTCACTATTAGGGGAGTAGGGCAGGAAGAATTTGAAGAATAGAGACCGTGTGAATCTACGTTGAACCGCCTCAAGAGCATTGATATGCATTCTTCCTGTGATAATAGCTTCAAATTTGGAAGCATTATTCCGAATTACTACGGTCTAGTGAAAAATAAAGACACATACAGGAGGTGATATGCCGGAATGACGAAGCGGGTCGTTAGATAAATCCAGTTGAACGGGAGGCTTTCTTAATAATTTTAGCAATATGGAGATCGAACTTTAGTTTACAATCGAAAACAATATCAAGATAAATATGTTTGCCAAATTCTCGAATGAAAACGCTATTTTTTCCTTTATATATAATATATTACGACAATTATATTTTTCGGGAGTAAGTTACTCCCTCCTTCGATGTCAATGGCCGTTGACCCTGAAGAAAGGAGCAACTTGCTCCCGAAATATATATTTGTCGAAATACATAATATATAAAGGAAAGAATAGCGTTTTCATATGAAAATTTGTTAAACATCTATACATTTGGAGCGCTGAACATGAGGAAATATATTGAGCCCACCAAGATCCTTAAAGGGAATTACATTGCTCAAAGGAATATCCACAAGCCTATATGTGGAGAGAATAGCAAATTTTTCACAGGAGAATGTCATCTGATGGCTTTTGGAAACATTTAAGGAGAGATATTTTGATTCACACCAGTCACTAAGATGCGGTAGATCGGTTTGAAGGATGTCAACGTCTATGTGGGAGCCAATAACTTTAAAAATCTTAAAGTCATCGGCAAAAAGGACAGAGTGATTCACCGAATCGAAAGCTTTAACGTAATCCGTAAATATCACGTCAAATTCTTGTTGCTGGTTAATGGCAGCTGCAAAATGATAGGCAAAAGAAAGTAAGCTTATGGGGGTAGGCCTACCTTCAAAAAAGCATGTTGTTGACTGCTAAGGACGGAGGAATCGGCGGATACAGTACATCAAGAACTATATTTTAAGGATTTTACCAAAACAAGGAAGGAGGGAAATAGGACGATTGTTTGAGACGACATTGCGGTCACCAAATTTTAAGAAAGGAACAATGTGTGCAATATTCCAGTAGAAAGGGAAAACCCCACAAGATAAACTCAAACTAAAAATAATTGAAAGAGGAACACCTACGGAAGAAGATAAAAATTTTGCGAGAAGATTTGGAATGCTAACAGGGCCCCCACCGATACTGTTGTCAAGATTTTTTATGAGCAGCTCAACCTGCAAGGAATTTGTTCGAAAAGCAATAGAGGAAAAAGAGCAAGAAAATTTGTTGAGGGAAAAGAATGGCTAAGCGCTGCCAAAAAGAAGAAGAAAATAAAGCAAAAAGTTCACAGCATTCCTGAGAAATAGACAAGGTCATCCTATCAAGACTGAAATTATCCAGGACATGATAAGAGCTTTTAAAGATTTCACGTAGACCAGGACGCACAAGTTTGATTGTACATCAATGTAGTTTTAATGTGGTTAGCATATGCACGAAGTGCAAAGGTGGCAATTTTTTGGGCCGCGGCACGATGCTCTTTGAATTTTACTAGGTCTCTTAGAACAACATTGGATAAGGATTTTCTGCGGGTTGTTGTATACATTACTCTCATTGCTATGGCAACGTCTAAATTGAACTAAGGAGCATCATAAGGCCTCCTTGATAGAATCACAGAAGGTTAAGAATGAAAGAAACAAATAGAGCTTTTCAACACAATCCTCAATGTGGAGGTTGCTGAAGTAAGAATACCAATTCACGACATTACGACTACCTTCCGTACTCGGTATTCGTAGATCAGTTTTTGTAAAATTAAAGCGGAAAGGAGAGGAGTTTTTCAAAAAATGAGAAGATGTGATAGCAAACTCAATAGAGAGTGGTGGATGGTGGGTATCTGGTTTGACAAAAGATAAGAGTACTGCATATGCAGCCAAAAAAGTAGGTGGCAAGTTGGAAAAAACAAATAGCATGACTGAAGCCAGGTGAATTAGGTCGATCAACCCTAAACTAGAATATTCGCAGATCGGAAGTCTTGCTCTATGCCTGGAAATTTGGGGCGTTGCCCACTGGACGTTGCTAAAATCATCAAAAACTATCAATTTCTATGTAACCAGCTTAAACTAATCCATCAAAAAGAAGCAATTTAAGAATAATAATTGTAATGGCACAAAAAGCTGATTTTTCAGCAGGAAAACTTAGAAAGAGTGAAGAGGGAGGTTCTACCCCACCCGTCATGTTCATCAGACATTTTTCCCTTTGGACTACTATTGGTACTTGTACCAACAAATGCAGTCAATACTAACTAACGCGTTTCACCTCTTATGAAAGCATAAAAAATTGAGTCTCGATACATTATTCGTTTCGAAAAAAACAGAATCCTTCCCGATCAATTTATCGCCCGAAAGATGGGTGAGATGTTTTGCTTCAGTTTGAAGCATTCCGAATCAATCATCAATAAAATTACCATACATAAACTTTTTTTGGAGCTTTAAACGATTCGTAATCTTCCCCATTCCTCCTTTCATAAATTCAATCATTCAAAACCGCCATTTTGGTGTATCATCTGCCGTCGCATTAATATTCTCCCAAATTCAAATGCACTAAGTTGTTTATAAACTGTATGTCTTTCCAAACGCAATTCCAAATTCAAGCCGAAGCAAGGCGAGGTGACTGAAGTATACTCGTGTCAGCAGGGTTTTGTTCTCAATGTACGATATGCAAAATTTTGGCAGCGCACCTAAAGAAAAAATTCAAATTTAAGAATCAGATTTTTAAATGGGGAGATCTCTTAAAATCCTTTGGTTTTTTTCTTTTTTGACTAAAAAGCTTGCATTCGACCACTTCATCCAACTTTGTGAAAGGAATTTAGATGACCCTAACTTCTACAGTCTCTGAGAAAAGTTTTTGTGACGCACTGACAAGCAGGCATACAGATAGGTTCTGATTTCTGTAGGGCATTGTATATTTTCTTCCTAAATCCCTTGTAGGCAGGAGTATGCTCTTACGAGGATCCAAACTACATAAGTATTGTCGCGTGTTTTTGGTTCGCGACCAATAATTTAATGTTCCGGGAAAGTGAAAACGCAATGTCTTTTAAACTAAATTAAAAAAAGTTTATTTAATTACAAAAATGCACAATAAACAATTTAACACATTCACTAATTTTAATTTTCACTATTAAAAAAAAATCTAACACTTGTCCATAAATTTCTTATCGCAATTGTCTTCTAAATCACTTCACTATTACGAGAATCACTTCCCACACACTATCGCAGTTCTTATCGCGGTCGAATGAATGATCCCCCCATTCATTCAGCTCGCCTTTATATAGGGTCTCTACCTATTCACCCATTTCTCGTACATTGGCGAATGTTCTACCGAGAGGTACCTGGTAGATTCGAGCAAATCAATGAATGGAGTGACGTCACTTGCAGATGTTGATCATGCTTGTTGGGTTCTCGTGGGTTCGAGTAAATTCATTTGTTGACGTTCTCAATGATTATGAAAACAATTGCGACAGTAGCTCGCAAAATTATTTGTACATGTTATTATTTGTACATGTAACAGTATTAACTGAGTTGGGGGGAAACAGCTCAATTTTTACTCCTAATTGCTTATAAAGCGGCCGCCGTTTTATTATCGCATTATGTTCATTTATTGAACGTATTCTCAAAGATATTTGTAATCTACACCTGTGCCGGAATTTCTGCCGAAATCCCACTAAAAACAAAACGTCTAGGTCGTTCTGAATACTAGATCATTGCGCTGTCTGGTCTTGTTTTTGCTGTAGTCCAAACAAATTCAAATAACTGTAATTTGGTTCATTACAACTGGATTTTTTTGAAACTTGTAGGACGTAACAATATTTTAAGTAAATTGCTAAGTGCTGAGGTTGATTAAAAAAGTGTAAAATTGACGAACCATATTATTAACCGTTTACTAGTCGCGTTTTGGTGGAGTAATATATAAAAAAAATTGGCATAATTTTCTGCCTTTTTTCAATATCTGTCCTTTCGTGTCATGCTTGGATAAAAAACGTTTTTGATATCTGCTTGCTGGAGCAACATTAAATGCATGTTGGAAAAATTCTCACCCAAGTCCTAGTACATAAAAAGACATACTTCCATAATTTTTCGGTTGACAATAGTCCCGTTGCGAGGTGGAGGGGCTTCCTCTGTTTACCTTGTTATCAATATTATAATTTCCAGACCTGGTAAGGAAGCTTGAAGTCGTCACCTCACGGCGTAGAAAAACGATGCCAGGTCCGAAGTAATGTGTCAAACGGCTCCAGGCTTGGTTTTCATGTTGACAGGGGTAGTTGTTACATCGCGCATGGGTCGATTCGGGTCCCGGTTAGCCCGGCGCCACTTGTTCATCCGCTGGCAGGTTTGTCGCTCCAGTGGAGTTACCGAACATGATGACGACTCACCGTATCAGGTCCTGAAAAAGCTCACCAAACATAACCTGCAAAATTACCCAAATGCAGTCTGGAAACAACGACAAAGCAAATATGACGGAGTAGCCTAAGATGCCAAGAGGTCACAGGGGTGCAACAGAACTCAATTTCTTCGCACAGCCGCCAGAACAAATTTCTCGTTTACCACTTCACAGGCGTAGGTAGTGGTTGCCACCCCCGCGAGCCCTTTACACTTGCGTCCACAAATTACAATAATTTGCAAGTTCAATATAAAATACTTTTAGTCAATAATTTTGTTTATTTATTTGGTATCCGCAGGCCGATTCTCCTTTTTCTTTAAAAGTCGTCGGGCCTTCCTTTGTTGTGTCCCTTCAACACATCCTTTAGGCACTAAAGATGACTCAAAGTAGTTGAGACACATCTGCCCGCACAACAAAGCAACGCCCGGCGGCTTTTAAAGATAAAATAATTTTTGTTATTATTCAAGCAAATGTTTGAAGAAATATTTTTTTTTCTTTTCACTATGTGTACGTTCTTTTATATTCGAGAAAAAATCATACCACTTACGCAAAACTAACAGGAGCGGCACCTTCCTATGGATAACCTCCTACCAACCACGTTGTCCTTTCTTCTTTAGGCTATCTTCACTTTTGCCTCCGCCACAAATTCACATTTTTGGTTTGTTGTTTCCCGCCATGTTCACCTCCACCGACAAATTTGCATTTTTTCGCTGTTTCCCGGGCCATATCCGCCTCACTATGCCTTGTTCCCTCCTAATATATTTTATTCCTCCGGTTTGTTTTACTCTTCCAAAAAAATCGTATCACCTCGCGTTTCGACACAAAGAAAAAAGAGGCAACTCGCGTCGCCGGTCCCTTTTTGCCTTTTCGTGGCCCCTTCGTTTCTCATCAACTTTATTTGACTTATTCCAATTTTTCTGGTACAATTGACCAATGGTACTAGATTGACACTTGCTATCGATAATGCCGTGATATCGAAATTGTAAATGTTTGCTCACTTCAAGTGACTGCTCACCTTAAGTTGCGCAGCTGAGATCCATCAATGTCAAATGCATCTTGTTATTGTTTTGGTTCCGGGCGTACTTTTGTTATGTTGATCATCAATGTGGAAATTGGATGATTGTGGCTTTCGTACGAAGGTTTTTTTTTCTTTTAGCGAGCGAAACCTACAGGCTTTAGTAGCTGGTGACGGGGTTACAAGTCTTGCATTGTTCTTGTGTTATTGTTTGTTTTGACGAATACTAATGTCCACAACGTTGCTATTTCGGAGGCGCTCGGCCATTCAGCATCCCTGGTTTGCTGATAATCCTATTCTAGTCTTGTCAAAACTTTGTTTTAAATCTTATCGATTAATTCAAAGTAATACTACTAATGAAGAATAGTAATTATAATAATAGTAACTAAAGTTTGTTACCCAGCTCGTGGTGGTAATATTAGTCAAAATGTCGGGAAACATCACGGCAAGAGTTTGTTCTGCCGTCTGGTTTTCCCTGTGATAAGGTGTTTAGTGGGTAGTCCAGTCGCTCGCAAGCATGAGGGCCTCACACTCAGTGCTTAAATGGCATCCACTTCACAAAAAAAAATATAATCGTATAAATTGATGACTGGTTTTCAAAATAAATAATTTTGTAACGTTGCTCAGTTGTAAATCTTTTCAGAATACTTTGGCGTAATATACTGCGCTCGAGTGAAACAATTGCATATCAAATTAATGGCCCAAACAAGGCCCCTAACAATACGGTGAGAAGCTAGTTTTCTCAAGGCTCAAGAAGGGTTCAAATAGAGTCAAATTTTAGTTAGCTCAAATTTTACCTGAATCGGCCTAAAGAACGGCCGATTTATGACCGAATTCGCCTAAAAGGGGTCTAAGCAGGATGAAATGCACAGTTAAAATAGCTCAAAGAAGGCCCTTACAGAGCCTGATTTACAATGAAATGGGCCCGGCCAGACTCCAGAGATCAAACATGCTGCAAAGCATCTCCATTCCATAAATAAGCCCTACGAGCCGTAACAATACATATAAACGTTATGGATCAACCCTTCATACTTCTGATTAAAATGAAAGTCTACTTGATTGGGTAAATATTCTTTTATCTGCAAATCTATCTGTGCACCTCAGACACATTAATTTCATCTCACCCTCAAATTAACATACAAAGTTCTTATTACATCCTACAGACAAATTTCGGAGAATAAAGAAAGTCGAGAGCTTTTCCACTAACCATATTCCTTTGATTGCATACAATTATTTATTTGATTTAACGCTGAACATTACCAATTCCGAGAAAATTTAACAACCACGTATCACGTTGAAGGTGAAAATGAAATTCATCAAATTTTCTTTATCGAAACAGCTAAATGCCGAAGCAAACATTTAGTTAATATTTCGTCATTCTTTCTCAGAAAATTCCTTATAAACTCATCATCTTTTTGACGAGCTTCTGCGCGTAATTAATAAAAAGGAATTCGATCAATACAATGAAAAAATGTTTATGCTCGATTGCAACATTCTAGATTGACATACTGCGGATATTTATTTTAACTATCCTGATTTTCAACGCCCACCGTATATGCAGCATCCTTCTAAATAACTTGAGATTATTAGCACAGTGAGAAAGAATAGCCTGATTCGCGCATCGATCCATCGAATCTTTCATCGTGTCATTTGACTTTCTTTTTGCTTCAACTGGTTCTTACCTCCATTCTTTGATAGACAACATGGCTTCATCAAAGTTATATGCAAAAGACATAGCTTTAAATAAGTCTCTGGCAAAAGGCGAAACGGTTCTGGTATATTTACAAAAATGTGTCAGACCCAGAATATTTTCCCATTAAATTGAATTTCATCCCAAGATATTTTATCAAAGGATCGCTTTCAGAAATGACATTAAATGACCTTATCTCGAGATTTTTTTCAAAACGTGTACTCGTATTTGACAAAAAATGGTTGCCCTTTCGCAGTATATCTTTCATTTGCCATGTTTTCTGCTCAAGTTGTAAATTATTCGTGGAATACACATGGGGCTCCATTTACTGAGAACCACCATCCTGGAATACTTCATCGTTCACTGCAACCAGTCAACAGAACCACGGCTGCAAACTACCAGTATCCATCCAATCTCCTGAACAACTGCATTGAACCTTCCTCTGCCTCGTCCCATCCTGCGGAAAAAAATCTAAATGCATTTTAAACGCATCCTCTCGTAAAAATCTCATCCACTATTCTTGCACTAGTGAATTAAAAGGAGGATCTGCATCAGGCTAAAACGTCAGCAGCAGAAACAGCTCCAGATCCAGCACTCAAAAAACTCATTCAGGCTAAAACGTGTGCCATTTGCATTGTTTTGGGCAGGTTGCGTTCTAAAAACCGCCAAAAGCGTCTGCTCGATTTGGGAGCATCCCTCTTGTGCCTAGTTCGTATGTAGCACACACTGCGCCACCCTTTTGAAACAATGTGCCATCCTCGAGCCCATTATACAGCAACGTTGGCATGAGTCGGTCAGTAGGTCATCTCCACCACCACCACCGCCTCCACTATCATCATCATTACCATCATCGTCGCCTCCATTTTCCACCCCCACCCTCTACAACCCTCCAAAATCTCGAATAGTCCGCAAACTGTTTGCCGCTCGTACTGAATGAGTGCTCCATGCTCTTTTTAGAGCACACTATGAAATCGCTGTTTATTTTTTCATTGCGAATTGAGGTCACCCCGTAACCGAAAGCTGCTGTGTGAGTGGAAATTAGGACGCGAGTAATTACAATACGTATGTAGCTATTGCGTTGACTATCAAAAGACAAGTGTAATTAAAAATAAAGCAAGGGTACAATTGATAATGAGCAAACATACTCGTACTGTACTCTGCCAGCAGTCGACTTCGGTGCTGGCGGTTAGGGGTGGTTGCGTTGCGTGGTGGTGCTGGCATTTGTGAGGAATTCACGCGTGGTATCAATAAGCATCTCCCGTCATGTGGAGACCGGCTCCCGGCATATCTTATCTCGGTTATGACGGTCAGCAGACAGTTGTCGAAATGTTGTCGTCGATTGAAGGGAGTGTTGGAGCAGGGCGGGGGCGCTATTCATTGTAGACCGCCCCAACTCCCACACCATCGAATATTTCAACTCAAATTCAGACGACAACACAACGATCAAAAGATTTATTGAATTCTGAAAAGTTTTCAAATTCTTATTTCGGCTCGACTGCGTTCCGTTGAAGATGAAAAGCTTCGCATAAATATTTCGCCACCACTGTGACCTAGTTTTTGAGCTTTGCGGTAGCTTTATCTATCTGTTGAGATAGTCAAGCCGCTAGACTATGCTGGTATGGTGTAGTGAATGTTGTTCGATGTATTGATTGTTTTTAATGTGAAACTCGTGGTGCGAGGGGGTTGAGTTGAATCAAGTGAGATTGTTGCATTGGTTCGTACATACTATAGAAGATAGTGTATGAGCAAGTGTCTGAGAGAAGTTTAATCGATGAATTTTCAGCTTTTAAAGTAATTATTTGATTATTGAACACATACTTTATGAATTACAGGGTGAACACAATATTTTAGCAACTTTCTTATACTTCCCTTCTGGGTTTCATATGTTTTATGAAATATCTTGAAAGCAATTAAATTGAAAATTATAAAAAATCATACGTGAGACCCTCACAGGAATACATATCTTTCATTTAATGTATCACACGGTACACTTTGCAAAACTTTTTTTTTCAATCACCTCCCTCTCCCCAACCCACGATTTTGAACATTAATTTATTTAACATAGACGTTCGTGTTTGAGGCATTTGTGTACCAACTTTGAGCTAAATCGCTGCAGTGTGTTGGGAGCAAATCAGCTCTGGCAGATGGACAAACAAATTCATGAATGATCTTAAAAGGGAGGGGTGGCCAAACCGTTGTAGTGAATAGGTATTTCAATGTCCGTGAAGGACTGCAGCGATGGTCTGCTGCCTCGGCCGAAGAAGGTGTAGATATCCGCCGAGAATGCCCTTGTCTGGGGATGCGTGAATGCGCTGGCAGGCTAGCATTGCGGTGTCGTGTGGCGGACAAGGACCCACTACAAAGAATTTCGCATTCACGAATTTCTGGGGTCGAAAAAGAAAGGCGACCGAAGTCGCAAAAAAATGTAGGCAACCATACCATCGCATGCGCCAAACGTGGCGTATTGGGTGATTACAGATGGCGCATTGCATGTTTGTGCTTATCTATTTTTTTAAAAGCTAGCTGAATTCATCTTAAATTTTCAACACCAAACGTGAAACTTAGCATTTAATTTGTGACATATATAAACTTCAAAATATTGTTAACGATGTTCTGCATATTCCTTCTGCAACGATCGTAGACACCGCGCATTAGCCACACTTGTTTGCAGTCTCGTGCAGAATACCGGCAAGCGTTTGATATGGTCAGTTAGTTCCGTGTGGGCAATCATACCGTTAAGTTTAAAGTAGTGTTTTATTGAGTCTACTAGTGTGGCTTTTGAATTGTACAAAAAAATTACCAAAAGAAGCCATGAAGGTGATTCTAAGCGCGAATTCAACGAGCAGTGGGAAAATGAGTTGCTCTTCATAGCAAGCTCATCAGGAAAACCATTTTGCATTGTTTGTGAAAGCATTCGTTCACATAATCGAAAACATGATTTCAAGAAACACTATACAACACAGCATCAGACTACTCACTAGCATTGGATGAATCAACGGACATATGTGATCTTGTCCAGTTGAACATTTTTATGAGAGTAGTTCAATGGCGACTCCATTACAATGATGCGAAGTATGAACTGTTTGACCATCCACCTGTAACCACATGCGTAAAACTACACAAATTTCAATAGGTGGGCAATGTGCCACGTATGAAGGAACAGTAACTACCCAAAAGAAATAAGGGCATAAGGAAGGCATCAAGTTGTAAAGACGAGGAAACAATGGCAAGATATTGTGGACGCTGAAAGCGGGTCCGTGTTCCGAGTATCAAATTAACGAAAAAGTTCGAAGGACTGCGATGATTTGAAGCGATTGCTTCAGGAAGACAAAGCCCGAAACGGGATGTTTAGCCATAGATGAAACGCGAAGAGAAGAAGGTAAAAACGCTCTGGTTTTGTATGGCGCATCTGATCTCGTCTGTGGAAAAATTGGCGTATTGTATGCTTAAGGCTGGCCACCACTGCTATAATGGTGCCATTTTGGTATTTGAATACACGTAGCCCTAAAAATGTTATAAAAAGATAACCGACAGTAAAACATCCTAAAAGGATGAAACTAATTTTATGGATTCGGAGTCAATTTTGTCTCCCCATTTTGGAAAATGTGAATGAAAACCACGTATAAATTAATCATAGCTAAACCAAGGAAAAATAGATGTGGCTTCGACCCCATAAAATTAATGTCAGTCATCGGTTTTGATTATTTTGAAAACCTCAAATAAGACATCGACTTGGATTCGTACTTAATAAATAATTGTTGTATTCCAAATGATGGGCATAGTATTCAAATTTTTCTACTCATTACATTTTTCAAAATCCATGAAGCAAACATTGGAACTACATTTATTTCGTGTTGACTATGCGTTATAAAATTAAAAGCTCATACAAACTTCCGTTTCCTTAACTGTTTGAACTTTTCCTAAAAAACTCACAATTTGCAAAAAATAACTATTGAACTATATTTATAGGATTATAACGACTTTATTCTCTGCGTTCCCTGATTTCCCTCTCCAAATCCAAACTAATCTCGCAAACAACTTTAACAGGAGGCCAGGACAACGTGGCAATGAACCAACCCTCAAGATCAACTTCTTGGCCAGCCAAAAGTCTACTACCGTTAGTGGCTACTTACGAGTATAGGCTAGCTTTGTTTAGTGAGGATTTGGGTTGGGTTAAGAGTAGACATTTGCTTTGGTTTCATTACTGAAACCAGCCACCAAACACCCGACATTTTTTCGTGGGACGAAAGACCTTTCAGAACTCCATTTTATTCATAGATACTCACTTTCGCGTTTCCATTCCGCGCATAGTCGGTTGTGGCGTTTCGGGTCGTTATCCTCTTGAAGGATCCATTCGCTCGGACCTGTGCCAAACCGTTTCCGGATAGACTTCACCAAATATTCCCGAAAATTGTTTTCATCTTTTCTGCGTTCAAATAGCCAGTAAACAGATAAGAGGTACTGAACCCCTGTTCACTGAAACATCCCCGAGCGTGGACTGGACTGGATGCTTAATGGTGCGCTGGATGTGTGATTTCCGTGAATCGACCAGGCTTGCTTGTGGGTACTCCGAGCTCAAAAGAAGATTCCTCAGTAAAAACGTCGTTATTCACAGCGGCCTATTGAAAACGTTTTTCAATGTGGCTCTCGCTCAAAAAACGTTTCATCGCTGTATTTCAATATCCGTAACCAGAGGCAATTAGTCTTTATTTTATGGTCATCAGGTTATCCAAGATTTCTTTTTGCTCGAGCAAGTATTGAGCTAAACTCAACCCCATAGTAAGATTTTGCTTAAATATGCTAGCGACTGCCCTGCCCTTGGCGTCTTTTTTCTCTTTCTAGGGTTTTGTAAAATAATTTTTACAAAACCCTACTAGTTTCGCGACCAGTCTGTCCGTCTGTCCGTCCGTCCGTCCGTGTGTCACAGCAGTTTTTCTCGGAAACTACTTAAGCTAGAAACATCAAATTTTGTGTGTAGGTGTAAAGTAGTGATCTCTTCAAAGATCGACTACAAAAAAATTTTAGAAGGTATTTAAAGGGGTCTCCCCATATAGGAGAGGGACCCCCCGAAAAAAAAAATTTCATTGAAGGTAGCCGATATGGGTGTCAAATGAAAGGTCTTGATGAGAACTTTTCAAAACAGGTCTTAGTTTGGCAAAATTTGCTTCGAGGGGCGCACAGGGAGGGGAAATACACGAAAAATTTGTGTCTCCCCTTCGCGATTGGACACCGGTGATCCGAAAAATCTGAAAAAAATCAGGAATGTAGGCCTTGGTGAGTACAAAAACAACAAATACGTTAGAAGTCACAATTCACTCAAATTTGTTAGTAATAGTATGATTTATCGATTTTATGTTTTCTTGAATAAAATCTTAACGGTACCCTTAAATTCAATGAAATTCAGTACGTAGATGTTTATTCATAAGATTGATCTATCCTGAAAGTTTCATAAAGATTGAATTATATTTAGCGAAGTTATAGCCGTTTGAATTTTCCTGTATTACTATGGAACAATATGCGCTGCATTTATTACTATGGCAACATATGGCTGTGGAACAACATGCGCTTTTTACCGACTCAGACACTACAGTTTTGCTAGGATTTGCATGAAAATTTCAGGAATGATAGGTGTCATGTATATCTTTGAGAATCGGTTCAGCTAGTGGTATCAGTAATCGTAAAACAAAATAGTGGCTGTTTTAAATGCGAAGATTGAATAATTTTGAGTTATTTTTTCCCAACTTCAACGTTTAAGGTGCATGCTTTGAACACTTGATTCAATTGAATGAATGACTGAAGATGAGTTCCTACAATTAATGCTCATAAGTGAAACAAGTCAAGGAGGTGGGAGAGAGCTCCTAACAAAAGGGCTTTGTAACCATTCTAGGATTCGGAAAAATTGGCCATTAATCGATGATAACAGTACAGGAGAGTGGCCCCTGAAAAAAACTAATTCATCAAATGTAGCCGATATGAGTATGAAATGAAAGTTTTGATGGGAGCTTTTCAAAACAGCTGTTAAACTGTCAGTTTTTGCTTCAGTGGGGGCACAGGGGGGAAATACATGAAAAATGTGTTTCCTCCGTCGCGGATGGACATCTGAAATAATTATCAAGGGAGATACATATGAGTATAACAATACCAAAAACCTCAGAAGTCGAAATTCGTTCAACTTTGTTAATAATAGTATGATCTTCGAATTTCATATTTTCTCCAATAAAATTGTCTTTGACATGTTTCTTGATTTTATTCGATCTGGTGACTGTATTTTGTAAATTGAATACAAAACCCTTCTGACGTGAGCGTAGGTCTGTTTACCCAACTTGTTTACATTTTTTGTGTGACTCGACTTTTATGTGTCCTTTTCACCCTTTTGTCTCTTTTTTGAGGCAAACCCCTTTTGCCCATTTTCGAGAATTTAAATGTAATATTTTCATATAATAAAATAGTGAAATAAATAAAGAAATGCTCCAACTCAAAGAAACTAGGCACTTACCTTCTTTCTCTGATTCTGCCCTTCAGCTTACAAAGCAAAAGACCCTTCATACTTATAAAACAAGAAATACAAAAATTGTTTAGATGAACCCAATAAAAAAGAAGAGGAAAAGAAAAAAGAACAAAAAAGAATTGAAAATTGAAAAGATTCAATAAAAACTACAGAAAACAGATTCAAAAAAGCTAATTATAAAGAATTATAATGAAACTAAAGAATACTGAAGCTATGGATAAAATTTCAAATTTACGTCGAAGAAAAAAGATATAAGTGTAAATATTAGGTTGTCCCAGAGGTATCCTTCGAAGAAGCGCAGGAAGATATTAGGATGCAGAGGAAGAAAACTCGCGGTATGCTCGTACTGTTCGCGTAGTAGCTAATAGGTTAGGAATTCCACGACCAACCGTCCAGAATCATCTGGCTAAATTGGGTTACATAAACCGTTCAGATGTGTGGCTCCCTCATGAATTTAGTTATCGAAATAAACTTGAGTGTGTTTCAACATGTGATCATCTTCTCCAGCGTCATAATACGCATGCTTTTTTGAAGAGATTTATGACTGGAGATGAAAGCTGGATATTATATGAGAATATCGTATGGAAACGCTCTTGGACCAATAATACTGAGCCTTTAACTGTCGCTAAACCTGGCCCCCAACCCAAAAAAGTTTTTCTACGCATATGGTGGTATTGGAAGGGAGTAGTTTATTTTGAGCTACTTCAGCAAGATGAAACGATCAACTCGACGGAATACTGCAGTCAACTTGATAATGTAAAGGACGGAATTCCTAGAAAACGACCGAAATTACCGAACAGACGAGTGTCGATTTCCATCACGATAACGCCATGGGTCTTTACTCGTCAGAAATTAACTAACATATCATTTGACTGGGATGTCTTACCTCATATTTCATACTCTCCTAATATTGCCCTTCTGATTATTATTTATTACTTTCATTGAAAAATTATCTTCGTTGTAAAAATTTTAATTCATAAATGAAGTAAATATGTACCTCGATCAATATTTTGCCGACAAATCTCAAAAGTTTTGGGAAGAAGGCATTATGAGGTTTCCAGAGAGATGGAGAAAGGTTATAGCTCAGAATGGATTATATGTCATTTAATGAAAATTTATGTAACACAAATTATCTTTTGTGTTTTTCTTATTATTAAAACGAAAGAAACTTGTGGGACAACCTAATGTAATACAACAGCCATTATTCAATTTATAAAAACATAGCATAACAAGAACCGTGCGCGTAAAAATGTGGATAAATTACAAGATGAAGTGCCCAAAAACAGAATAAGGCTTTCAAAAATGCTTTCTTAAATCGTAAAAAAATTTCTATAGACAAAAAGAAATAAAAAAAATAACTAACGCTGATTTTGTATCACAATCATTGAAGGCATGCAAGAATAAAATATGATCTTCAGCTGTTTTATCTAAGATACGTTTGGTTGAATATAATTATTGCGAAATTTTTCCTTTTCCTGGTTTGAGAATATATGCGTTTCAAATCGCAGATAAAACCGTCAAAAGAATAAAAACGACATCTTTGCCGACAACTTTGACGATGTTGAATGTCAATAAAACGCTTATTGCAGTATTGATCATTAGCGTAACCGTGAATTTTTCAGCTTCAAATTTTGTCTTCTAGATCCCAACGAGGCGGTTCTTGTTTGCATCAGTGCCCAGGAATTTTGTAACACTGTTGGGATCATTGACTCGTCAAAAAGTACGTCTATTGAAGCAGTTTTTCGTGATCGTCGGGATCGCTCCTCATATTCGATACTACAGTTTGCTACATCTTCCGGAGGTCCGTTAAATACGATAATGGGATTGGATATTTTATTCGACCGAACGTAGGTAATGTACTTATTGCAAATGGATGAAAACGATTTACCGTGATGCCAAATGACGGTGTAATAAGTATATAACGAGCTCAAGTGATTTCTGAAATACTGTTTCTCATAGATAATTTACGTACACTATACACAATACTACGATCGCATCTCAGCAGCGCACCAAAAACATTGATTTCTGAATGAGAATGTCGGACGCGTAGATCGCAGTTGTGGTTGAGAAGTCGAAACATCTCTTCCTGTACGCAAAGGTGCAGCGATTAACTTCTCATTATTGTGTCGGTTTCGACGTACATCGAGAACTCCTATCGATCTCAGTAACATCAAACATTTATCTTTGTTGTCCTTGCTTTTAATACTTGACTTACAAAAAGTCTCCAATCCTTTTCCTTCACTTTCTTTTAATTTAGTTAGTTTTTTTTTTATCAGAAAATCATCTGAAGGCAAAAAAATACTTATTTTGAAGTATGAAAATCCTTGGAGGATTTGAATCGCATGTTTTTGCCAAGGTAGTGTTTCATACAATTCTATCTTATCGAGTCTGGCAGTGTGTTTTTCAATGTCATAGGTAATTCGGCATCAATCAAGACATTGTGCCAAGTATCAGATAAGTCTGCACTATGTATGTAGTGAAAGATAAAAAATCGTGTCAGTTTTTGGCTTTCCCGACCGGTGAAAGCTGGTACACTTGAAATGCGTTATTGACGCATACATTCATTGGAAAAATCAGCATTTGCCGATACCACCTCTTTAGCCTTATCTGATTTTATATTTTCCGACATTCTGCTCGTTTATTGCTAAATCGCCTTTTTACTTTACCAATGGGCTGAAAGCCGCTCTCAGTTGAGGCTATAGTTACAACGTTATTATCATTGTATCGCACCAGGGTCATATTGAAATCCACATCCATTACCTTATGGTAAGATCCTCTTATCGTTTTTTTAATTTTGTTTATATCTTTCAGCGGTGCTCCATCGAGTTTATTGGATTGTAGGGCTCCAGTTGTATCATGTCCCATTTGCCGCATTTCCTCAAGTAAATACAAAAACGTAAAAAAATTATCCACATAAATCTGTAATGTTCACCATTTGGCAGCTTCGAATTCTAATTGGTCCCACCCACCCAAGTAATGGGTTTGTATTCCATCCCAAACCGGATTGGTTTTCCTGCCAAAACGCATTGATATTCCAGCCAAAACGGATTAGTTTTCCAGGAGCCAAAACAGACTGATATCGCAGCCAAAACGGATTGGTTTACCACGGATGCGTTGTTTGGCCCCATATTTCCCGAAATATGGCACCGTCGACTCATCTATGGACAGATATTATTCTCCAAGAACATATTTCAGCCAATTTTCATTCATCTTGTCTCATAAAGGTCTTAGTTTCGTAAACTTGTCATAGGAAAAAAGATTTTTGTTGACAGAAGCATGAAAATCCCGAAGAAAATCTTCAAATCGATTACGAGTCATGGATAAGGCAACTCCTGGGTGAAAAGTATCAATGGTCTGATCTCAATACAATCTATAACGTGATGCGCTGTTGTAACCTGATAACAGTAAAATGCCTATAAGGCTCTTCAGTCGTTAGTCGGGAATTGACTTTTCCTTCTGCTATTGCGCCCGTTCTTGTGCTAGAGCGCAATAGTTCGTAAACTTCCTGGTCAAAGAGCATTTGAAAAAATGTTAAAGGTTGTCGGTGTTGAAGATGAAATCTGGTACAATTGATTTCTTTTCAGATTTTGATTCAATGTCCTTTTGGAGCCATTTTCTATTTACGGAGATCCTAGCTTTTTTTGCATGTGGTTCATCAGACGAAGATGTGAATGAGAGGTTCTCCTGTTGGTTAGTAATGAAAGGTATTTCATCAACAGTCTCCGAAACGCCTTCTGCTGATGCTAATTTACATCTCACGGTAACTTCTGCTAATAATTGAAGAAGAGCAAGGTTGTTGAGGTCTCCTAGCTCCTCACTTCCGCCATGTTCATAATTAAAGTCTACATCTGATGGTGTGATAAATATGTATGTCAGCTGAAAGAACCGAGCTATCCTCCTCCAACGCCGAAATTATTTCGTTGACACTCAAACTAGAAGCAAACAGAATTAGCTTTTAAGACAAAAGAAGTAGATATAAATGTAACCCCCAGTATAAAATATTCATGGTGCCTCCTGTTCCCAGTGCACCTTATGTTGGGCATTGCATTAAAGTGAAATTGTTTTATCAAAAATAATCGGAATCCACTGTTATTAAAAGTCAAACCGAAACACTAGACACAGAACTATGAAAAAAACAATTTCATTTCATATGCACTACAAACTATATTCATGTAATCACATACCCTTTTCTGTAACTAATATGGGCCAAAATTTACCATACTCGACAAGATCAACACAAGCAATTACGGAAGGGAGATATTGTGAAAAAAAAACACTTTTAGGCGCCATCTTTCTAATAAGGCGACGCGAGCGGTGAATATACGAGGTGGCAAAGTTGAAATCCGGAAAGAACACATCGAAATCAGTAAAATTACCCATTTTCAAAACTGCCGGCAAACTTTTCAGGTAACCTTTTTTTTAGCACCAAATGAATGTGCTACTTGGCGGTATAATTCGATATCTTTCATGGGAAACATTTCTGTGACTATGGTCTTATGATTTCGGTGGATTCTTGTGATCGTTGGAAATGGGAGGAGTTAAGTTACATGGCAGCATAACCAACATAGAAAAAAATTTCCCTCTTGCTACCAGAGAGCTAGTATGTATGTTACACCAAAGCCATATAAAGTAATGGACGCGAAATATACTTATTATCATTCATACGTGAGTGAAGGGTTTTTTTTACTACATACATACCTTCCTCTCCCATGTGAATTGAAATCCCCTCACCTTTAACGCCACTAGAGAATCACACACACAAGTGGCCCTCTGGTTGCCCTCAGAAAAATCCCCACTCCTCTTATACTTTAACCCCCAAATGGTCAACGAAAACTCAACCATATGATTGAAAACATGTGATTCGTGAAAATTCAACAGATGGCCGGAAACATATTGTCAAGTTGAATTTGAAATTGTTCATAGAACAATTTTTAAAGATAAATCGTAATGAATTTAGTGCAAAAGTGATAATGAAATGAACTGAAAAGTTTGGCGGGGATCGCGAGTGTTGTTGTGTCGGGAAAAGAAAAATGTAGTGATGTGTGTGGGATTGTAATAACAGCTATCGAAAGCATGGGAGGGATGTATCCGTTACAGGTTTAGTTTAAACTAGAATGCCTCTTTGTTAAACATTGCGTTTAACTTCATAGAGTTTACAACGAGACAGAATTAAAAACGTCCTAAAAATACTAGTGCAGTAGTCCGCGTGGTGTAGTGGTTAGAACACTAACCCCGCAAGCCGGAGATCTCTAGTTCGAGTTTCGTTGGCGTCAACGAGATTTAGTTCGAGTGATTCTTTGGACGGACTATAAGCCTGTTCAGTTATGATACGTGCTGGTTTAAAATCAGAACGTATCGCAGCTGGCTGGACGGACACATGGCCAAAGCCTGATAATGATCAAATCACCTTGTGGAGTTGCCGACACATTCGATCATGATAATGAGATACTCTAACTATCTCTAAGCAAAGGCCCAAAAGGGGCTTTAGTGCTACGAAAAAAATACGAAAGTAATTATAATCCTTAGTATTTATCTTAATGGCAAGCAAACCCAACAGCTTAGTGAAAACATAATTCAATTATTGATCCTTGTTCAAGAGTTGTGCATGAAGCTGTAGAAAAAATTATGGGTTGAAAATCATAATCTCTCTCTCAAGATATCTTTGATTTTCTCTCGCAATAATATCATTTCAATTCAGTACAGGATTGCCTACTAATTTCAAAATTGTTCTTTCAACCTAATTCTGTGATCTTCAAAATATTTTAAACAAACTGATCAATCCGCATCTAACCACAATAAAACCGCATATTCCGACATATCCTTTGAAGAGAAAAAAATCGTAAAATAATTTTCCTACCCTACGAATGTCACAATAAAACAACATTTCAGCATTTGCCAACGAATAATTATTTATAACCGGAGCACGAAGCAAAATAAAACATAGTATCCTTCGTCTCATTACGATCCTTAGATGCCTTATTTTCCTCATCATGTCCTAAATCCGTTTTTATTCATCGCAAGAATGTGAATGGCGACAGTAATGAAGAACTCTCCTTCCTTTCTCTCGGCATTGTTTTGGTTGTGCGGCGAATGGTGATTTTCTATTTTTCGCCTTGTCCGCATTATTTCTATGAAAATGTCAGATCCTGTTTCTCAATTGCCGGATAAGCGGCATAATAACATGCACACATACACTGGCAATCAGTCGAAAATGGAACAAGCCCAACCCTTCTTGCCTCCTTGGCTCCCCATCCATCTACTTGGCGCGAGCAAGCTGATATCCATCAACATTTGATGGAAAGGATGAGTACCCACGCTTCCCACTGTTGGCTGCGTTGTTGTTGTTCCCGTTTAGTCCTAGTCGTCGCTTAGGGACTAGAGCTAAAAAATGGAAAATCAATTTTCTACCCCCTCTCCACCCGAGCCATATCTTAGACACGACTAATATCGCGCGCACATGTATTTCATCCTTGCTATATCGCTATCGCTATTTGAAACAGTTTCCTGTCATTCTGCACCCCTCGTCATTAGGTCGGTTTCCGCCGTTGCCGTAGAACCCTCGTTGCAATCAAGCATTTCTAGCGTATCCATGAAAACTCGGCTACCTGCCCATTGCCAAGCATGTTGTCCTATTTTCCAAGTTCTCCATGGTTTTTCCGATACTGAGGGTGTGCTAGCAGTGCTATACTCGTATATCTCCACAGTGTATGGCGCGGCATAATTAAAATGAGGCGCGCGTGTTTGTGCCCCAGTTTTCCCACTCTGTCCTTGACCTACTCCACTACTGAAAATAGTTAACAGTCCATCCTCAGATTTTCTTCTCTCTTTCTTGGGGGTTTGTGTTGTGTCTTCCCAAAAGCGAAAAGCCGCCTCCGAACAAGCATTGTTTGGGGTTCGTAACAGTGCAATCATTCGCTCACTAACACCAAATCAACTCGCTCTATTCCCAGTTTTCCGACTCTTTTTGGAGACCGTGGGAACTCTTGCATGGGGGGAGAATTCTCTTAGAAAATAACATTCCGGTGTTTCTATTTGCAACGGGAATGCTTTTCATCCACACATGTCTAACTGTTTTTCTCAGATTTCAAGCTTTTGCACGTGCTCTCTGCATCGACCCAACTCCTCAATGGGGAACGTGTGATATTCTCTTCGGCGAATGTACACACAACACACATGAGCGCTAGATTTGATTCTAATACTTAGCATCTAACACATAAAATAGATTCAGAATTGCAAGCCGCTGCTGTTTCGTTAGTGTGCTTTGTTTTGATTTATTTTTACACGGGTACTGTGTGTAATTTGATTTGCGTTTTTAGTTCAAGGATGCCATTTCGATAATTTTGTTTGCTTATGGCTCACGCGAGAGAGAGAATAGCCAAAGAGAGGAGTTTTCTTCTTGTTATTTAGCCGGAAAATTCAATTTTGCCCCATTATTTTTGCATTGAATTTGAAGAATGCAAAAGATATGTACATATGTTCTTGGAGACTCTCATCTTTCGGCGAATTTAATGGAGTTGATAGATTGAAAAATGTTATTCTGTCCTTTTAAATGTAAATATAAAGAAAAAGTGGAGCAGAATGAAATACCTGTATTGATTAGTTTGTATTAAATTTAGACAACAGATTTATGTATGTAAAATTAACAGCGATTTATCATATTTACATGGAAAATTATGCGAAATTCAATTCAAATTTTATGAAATGCAAGAAGGTATTCATAAAATGGAATATCCCGACATAATCTACACCGCAGGTCACTTGATATCGCATTGAGTAAGCAGGAGAGAGCTTCTGCCAGAAAGGCAAAAAGTATTACGAAGTGATTTGCGTTCCTCGCAATTTAAATTGCCATGCATTTTAAATGCCTGCTATATACATATTATGACGTCTTGATGTCATTCATCAATTCTGAAATATATTAGGTAGAACTCCGTTCATCCGGATCTCCGGCATATCCGGATCAAATTTTCGGACTTATTCATTCATTCAATTTTCACATCAGATAATGAATTTCAAACATTATAGCAATGAAAATATTACAAAACAAATTGGGTAGATAGAACTACGCTCATGTCAGAAGGCTTTTGTACTCAATTCACATATTCTTCTTTTTCTTAGCACCTCAGCCCCTCTCGGGCCTTCGCTTCCTGCAAATAGCGCCTCCAACTATCTCGGTCCATTGACCGAGTCCTCCAATTTCGAAATCCAAGCAGCGATGAACTGTCTTCGTCAACCGAGTCAGACCAGCGTTTCCTCGGCCTCCCCACTGGTCTCCGGCCTTCAGTTCTCCCAACGAATATCTTTTTGGGGTATCCGTTGTGCGTCCGTACGATTCATGTAGCCAGCCCGCGTATGCAGACACTAATAATGAATAAACAAAAAAAACTTTAACGACATCTAACCATTGTTACTCCATTTTAACCAGCCGCCATTTCATTTCAATATTACTAGCCACCATTGACTGAATAAAATCTCAAAGATCTTTATTTGCTCATTTTTCTCAAAGTTCGGTGGAGATCCAACCAAAAGTGTGGGGTTTGGTGTGATGGAAATTTCAAATGGTACTTACTTTCCTTAATATTCTCATCCAAAACGACCGCCATTTTTTTTTAAGATTACTAATATCGCTTGCTGAATGGATTTTCAAAGATATTCTTGATATAACATATATCCTTCCTGAAACCTTGATGCAAATCCTAGCAAGCCCTGGGCCGATTGGAGGTCTGGGTCGATTGGAAGCGCGTACTGTTCCATAGTCATCATAACTTCGTTGAATACCATTTGATCCTGAAACTTTTACAGCTGAAACTTTTATAGCTGATGAGTCTTACAATTAACTATCCGGGTCTCTAATATCATTGAATATAAGAGTACCCGCATGATTGAAAATGTAAAATTGATAAACCATATTACGAGAGCGGTTCAAATATGATGGAGACAAACGCTGTAGATGGCGCGCATGTATGTTTTGAATGTCGTGGCTTGAGTATGTGATAGCTGAGTCCCTTACGAACAGTGCGTGCTGTACGTCGATTTCTTGCACACCCAACATTTCATCAATGCTGCCTACTACTTTTACCTCCTGAAAACACACGTGAAACCCAGTTATCGCTTGAAACGGAGGAGAATTCCAGCACGAAGTGTAATTTTTCTCCAGGAAAACCCGCGCCCTCATACCACGCGTCTTACGCGCGATACAATATAGGAATTGGGGTGGGAGGTACTGGAACACCCCCCCACAGCCCGGATATATCACCCTGCGACTATCACATGTTGGGGACCACTGAAAGAAGCCCTCGGAGGTCAAAGACTCAACACCGACGATGAGGTAGAGGAATTCGTGGCTGTCCAAGTTGCCCATGGATTTCTTCGATACCGGCTTCAAAAAGCTTCCGAAAAAGTGGACAAAATGCGTAACTTGTAAGGGGGAGTACCTTAAAAAAACTGTAAATTTTTTCGATAGTGAGGAACGGGTCAGAGCATTTGTCTCGATCATACTTGAATCGCCCTCATATTACTAACAAAGATGAGCGAATGTCCACTTCCGACTTATTTGTTGTTGTTGCATTGATAAAGGCCTACATCCGTGGTTTTGTTTTTTTCCCATGAAAGGTGTCTGATCGCAAGCCACCAAATACTGGCCTGTCACATTTAATTTTTTTCACAGTGACAGTGTACTTTCCATGTGATGTTTGATACTTTTGTTCGTTTTTCCCCATCATGAGCGCTGCATTTTGTGCTACCAAATCTGTCAAGCCGGTATTTGGTGGCCGCACTTTAGCTATCGAACAGACAGAGATCATTTTGTTCACCGAGTGTGTTTTTATCGGATTGTTAAGTGTTTGTGTTTAGTGGTCTTATGTGAAGAGTTCATTGCACTGAACGTATTTAAAATAGCATCCAAACGGGGAAGAAAATTGTGATATGCACTTAAAAAAATGGAAGCTTTAAATTGAATTGAAAAAGGGGAAGCGATGAAAAACATACCTACTGAATTGAGAGTTGGAACTTCAACAGTGTCCGATTGGAAAAAAACAGTGCCAAAATATAGAAAATTTTTGTGGCAAAACGATATGCAACGAACATTCAAAATACCGGAGTATGGCGCAAAAAGTAAAAAAGGAAACTCTTGATCACGCATTGTTTATAAGGTATAGTACACAGCGATAACGTGGCTTGCACATATCTGGACCGATCTTGATTCAAAAAGCATAGAGCTTAAACAAAAAATTGCACAACGCTGACCCAAAATTCTCTGCAAGGCAGGGGTGGCTTGATCGCTGTATTCATCAACTTATTGTATTCATCAACGTATCCTTACAACAGGACAGAGCTTATCAAGTGATGTTGTTGGCGCCGATCTATTCAAGAAATAGTTCGACAAATTTGTACAATCTCAGGGGTTGACGCCCGATCAATTTTAAAATGCAAACGAAACTGGGCTATTTTATCGGATGCTCTCAGGCAAAACGTTAGCATCAAAGCATGAAAACTCGGCTAAGGGCTACAAAAAAAAAGTAAAGACGGGCTAACAGTCATAGCTTGTAGCAATGCGTCAGGGAAATATAAGTTGCCTCTGGTGGTTATAGAGAAGTCAAAAATCCACGGGTGCTAAAAAATGTGAACCACAATTCTTTGCCTGTAGTTTACCGATCACAAAGAAGTGCATGGATGGACAGTTTTTTGTTTAAGGACTGGCTTTTTAATGGCTTTGTTGCTGATATTCGGAAATTCCTCAAGGACAACTGTTTGCCAGAAAAGGCAATTTCGCTTATCGATAATGCTCCTTCTCACTGGAGAAATGAACAGCTGCTGAGTGGAGAAGTTAAAGTAAAATTTCTTCCGCCAAATGCAACCCCAATGTTGCAGCCTTTGGACCAGGGCGTCTTTGAAAATATGTATCAAAAGAGTGCACAGAAAAGAACTGCTTGGCAACTTAATTGAAGGGGAGGGCGAAAAGGTCTGATTGATTTGTTAAACTCAACCAATATATAGGATGTTATTTACTTTGTTGCTGACGCCTGGGAGAGCACAACAGAAAATACTTTGAAAAAGTCGTGGGAAAATTGATAGCCAGGTATTTGTTTAACAAACAGGGTGGAAAGCGAAAATTTGGTCCAAGTGGTTGCAGATGACCTTCTACAAATGTTGGGAGCAATGAATGGGTGTTCAAATGTTGACATACAAGATGTCAATGAGTGGCTGCAAGATAACAATGTTGATGGCTGCGGCAGTATAACAGAGGAAGAAATCATAGAGGTATCCACATCAACAGCAAACAGCAAGGACGATGATGATTTGGACGAGCGGGAAGCCATATCATTGCGAATGCAGACGACACAAGCGGATGCTGTGCAACATCTTAAAAAATATCCTGGCATACTTGGAGCGTAAACCCGACACCTCTCTCACTGAAAAATTAATTATTAAGCTTGACCGTGACCGTGCTTCATTAAAACAGCATAAAAGTTTGAAACAGATGTAAATGGACCAATATTTTAATAAAACTGAAGGCTATAAAAGATGTTGCTTTGTGTTTTGATGCTTGTAAATATGGAGTGCCATGCACATATTTTCTCATGCATTTAAATTGTTTCTAAGCACAACCTCCGATTTTCTGCTTACTTATAGATTTTTCGCTTATTACCCATATTACTCGGATTATCCGGTTATTTGTTTATCTGGATCGCCTCCAGTCCCAGTTAGTCCGGATGACTGGGGTTCTACTGTATTATAATTCTTAAAGAAGTATAGTTTCTTTTTCAATTGGGAACGTGTATCGTTTCAGTGTTACATTTTTGTCGTTCATTTAATTGTAAGGCTCTCAAATAGCGATGAAATGGTTCTTTATAATCCAATTGTCATGAAATTTATAGGATGCCGAAAATTTATTACAATATATCCATCTGCAAAGTAAAGTAACGATTTTAAACGCTTAACTGTAAAAAACTTATACTACTAAAAAGATAAATTGGTGTTTATTTCCCATGTACTTTCAAATGCTTACCTACTCCATTTTTGCTAAATTTTTTGGCTCAAATGAGTTCAATCGTACGAACCAAAATTTTGAATAAATTTCGCCTTGCTTTACACCCCTGAACTAGAATCGCTAAGTCTCAAAATTTAGCTTGAGACCTTTCACCTGAAATCTCAGAATTTTTTATTTGATGAAATTTTGTTAGGCATTCTCCATAAGTAGGAGGGAGATAAATTCATTGAAGGTTTAACAATTTTTTTGACTACATCCATTTTTTTTGACTACATCCCGCAAAACTTGGTGTTCGAAATTTCTGTAAAAAACTTACTGATATGCACGGACAAGCGTATCATAATTTAAGTATCGCTTCTGCAAAATTTATATTTAAATCCCCCCAAAAAAAACCTTTGATTTTAACCGTTCTATCGACATAATTTTCGTTTAGCAAAACGGTTTGTTTATGAATAATTGCCTCCTCTGCTAGTTTTGTTGTTCAAACAACAATAATCGACGTACGTTCCTTTCCATGCACTTATCATCAAACATATTTTTTTGAAGTTTGCCTTAAACCATTGTGTCTTCCGGCAAACTTGCTCAGTCAATCCTTGTCTGCCTATTGTTCGTTGGCTTTACTCTGTCATCCCGAAAATTTCAGAACGCTCGTTTAATTATTTTCTTTTCTTTAATCTAAAAAACGCACCATTACTTGTTGGTTACACTTTTTACGTTGATTGAAACGATTCCTCTGGATTTTCAAGGCAAACCGTACGAGAAGGAGAGGATCCTCAATACGTTTAGGAACTACAAGTAATTGTTTTCAAAGAAACAATAGCTATGAATGTGATGTTCCGAGCCGTAATCATTGTAAGCACAAGATTCAGCTAGGTTTAGCTTCATCTTCGCGCAACACTGATGCTAGATCTTTGGTTGAAATGTCAAAAATTGCTCTGCGATTATTTTGAAACAACGTTTTTCTAAATTAACACAAACAATAATTGAATTAAGTCGTTAGATTATAGGATGGAGTGCAATAATAACTTTTATTTCAACTGGTAAAAAAACTATATAAGTGATGGGTTCTTTCTCTGGGGAAATTATTTCATTATTAAGCTTGGTTTTTAATCTCAAATAAAAAGCATAAAGTTGAATTCTATACTAAACATTTTTTTGCGAGTCGAGAGAACAATCTATGACATTTACTTTTTAAAGATTATCTCGTTTAAATGTTGATCGTGACGACGCCGTAAATGGTCCATCCTGGGGGCCCAATTTTGGACGATGCGTTCCAGCATAGCGACCGGTATCTCGCGAATGGCACGAGTAATGTTGGCTTCCAAAGCATCGATTGAACTGGCTTATCCCTGAAGACCAAAGACTTCGTATGACCTCAAAGAAAATAATCTAAACGTGTGATATCACACGGTTTAGGCATTCAATTTACTGGTCTAAAACTTGAAATCAGGTTCTTACCGCAATTATTTCTCAATAGCCCATTGTTTCTCTCGCTGTATATGAGGTGCTTTTCTCACAGAACGCTGATTTTCGTAATAGAGCTGAACAATTTGGATACGTTGTTGCGATGTAAGTCTTTCCATGATGACTTGCCAAACAACACTGAATAAAAATTACATTACAGTTTGATAGGAGTCACGCGTGATCTGTCTTAAAAAAGCCTATTGAAAATCAAACCTCATTATAAATAACCCTATATTTAGTATAGATCGAAGTGGAAAGTTATTCGTGATACAGATCGAGTGGAATCGTGGTTGCGAAAATTGATTCCTTAAGGAAAGGAAAGGTGATGGGTAACCGATTGAATTCTTTGTATCATAAAAAAGCATGTGGTTTCGATTCCCTCCCTGCTCTCAGAATTGTTCCTTTGTTTTGTCCGAAGTTGAGGAAGAGTGTCAGTTCAAAACGCAATCGAATTAATGGCGATCGGCGAGCGGAAGGTATTCCGTGCCCTCTAGTATTAAACCGGTATTGGACAATTTTTTCGAACGCGATCGCGATGGATTTGCCTCAATCTTAAGACTCAACAGATAAATCACTGGAAAAACTCATTGGTAGCAAAGAATATTGATCAAGGAATCGAATGCGCCAGAGGTACTTGTTACCTAAAGTACGTTTTATGAATGCTTTGCTCTGCGTGTCCTTTATGTGAATAATTATTTGTGAATAGTTTTTCTGTTGCATCTTATCCTACGCATAAAAATGTATGGGCTCCCTGAAATAAACATTTACGGTCAATCTTGGGACTGTTTGTTTTGTAATACCTTAAAGGCACAGATCAGTGTGTGCTCTCATTTGCAGGCAGTTTGAAGATTTAAGCCCCTTTTGGAAGTATTCCACTGCTACTTCAAGTTTATAGGTAGGATACAAACTATAGATTGTTAATCTTATAAAGAGTGGTCCAACTAAAATGCACGATGTTAATTGTAAATAAAACAAAAAGTTTTCAGAGAATTATGTTAATATTTTTTATTATTATAGAAGGATCTATGACAATTATGTGTGAAACAAAATATCGCCCAAATGCTCGCCACGGCTACGGTGGCATATTTCTATCCGATGGTCTATATTTTCAATGACTCTGAGGTATGATTGAGGTTCAATGTCGTTAATGTTCTGAATTATCTCATCCTTTAGCTCTTGAATTGTTCTTGCCTTATTGACGTACACTTTTTCTTTTAAATATCCCCAGAGAAAGAAGTCCAACGGTGTCAAATCACATGATCGGGGCGGCCAATTAACATCGCCACAACGTGAGATAACGCGGCCATTGCATTTCTGGCGCAAAAGAGCCATTGTTTCGTTGTGGGGCAAGTGGCACCATCCTGTTGGAACCATATATCGTCCAGGTCCATAACCTCAATTTCTGGCCACAAGAAGTCCGTTGTCATCTCGTAATAGCGAACACCATTCACGGTAACTGCTTGGTCGTCCTCATGTTCGAAGAAATGCGACCCGATGACGCCACCAGCCCATCAACCGCATCAAGCAGTCACTCCATGTATATACATCGGCTTTTCGACAATCACTCATGGAATCTCATTTGCCCAAACGCGGCAATTCTACTTGTTAACGAATCCACTGAGGTGAAAGTGTGGCTCGTCGCTGAAGATGATTTTCTTTGTAAAGTCACCATTCCCTTCTGTCTGTTCAACCAACCATTCGGTGAATTGCTGACGCTTGATATGGTCAGTAGGCTTCAGCTCTTGAGTGAATTGAACCTTGTAAGTGTGGAAATTTGAATCTTTATTCAAAATTCGCATCAGTGATGTTCGTAAGATGTTCAATTGTTGGGCACGACGACGAGTCGAGGTTGACGGTTCTTCTGCCACACTGTCGCGAACAACAGCAATGTTTTCCTAAGGAACGAACTTGGCGAGCCTGCACGGTGATTTCACATTTCCTAAAGATCCGGTTTGCTGAAATTCTCCTATTGTGGACACATTTGGTCGATTATGCTGACCAAAAAAATCATGAAGTACAGGAAATGCATTTTGATTTGAACGCCCATTTTCGTAAAAAGCTTCAACAACCTCAACGCGCTGCTCAAATGTGTAGCGCTCCATGCGCACTGCTCAAATGTGTCCCTCTCCATGGTTAAATTTGTCAAACACTGAAACAAAGAAATGACAAATTAAATTGGGCGAAAAGCTTGACGTTGAGGTGTGACTGACAATTAACATCGTGCATTATGGTTGGATCACCCTTTATATAGGCTGCTGAACTAACATCTAAAAGGAAATTACGAATGTATGATGTAGTGGTAAGAGCGCTCACTTTGGTTTGATTCCGTTGGTGACAACGTGATTCTTCGGACGGACTATAAGTCCGTTCAGTTATAGTACGTACTGATTTAAAATCCGGACTTAAACAACTTGGGCAGACACAAGTTCAAGCATGGAACTGGCTATATCACCTTCTTAAGTGCCGATGAAATCGAGATAGTGAGATACTCCCTCTCTCTAAGCAAAGGCCCGAAAAGATCTCTTGTGCTAAAACCAAAAAAAAAAAACTACTGTTGAAATTTTGTTTAGAAACTAGACTATGTTTACAGCTTCTTTATTCGTTTTAGGTATAAGTTCAAAAGCCATTTGAACATGAATTTCTCTGGGCCTGCAAAAATTGTTATTTGATGCTTCTGTTATTTTTTTCATTTTATCAATTTCCCGATATTAATTGGTATGTCTCCTTGTTTCATTAATTTATTGTATAATTAATTGTCCTTCGAATTATTCAAGATTATTAGTGACACCCCTATAAAATCGCCTTTGTTTTTGGTGTTTTTAGATAATTTTCTAAATTTTCACCAGTAATGTAACCTATACTCAGTTTTCTTTGTGCTAATGAAATAGTATCATAATAAATTATAGCCAGTAATACCAAAAATTGAAATCGAAAACCTACATAATATTTGTAGTAAGTGCATTTCTATTCAAGAACCGAATCTTAAATTGACCGTTCACAGCATAAAAGCTTTTGATGAACGACAGTTGTTTCAGTTTTCTAGAAAGTTTTTTACTGAGTTCTGACGATCTCGAAGCGCTCTAGGACACGTACTCTTTTTAGGTCTTTGTAAAAAAATTTTTACACAAACCTACTAGTTTTGCGACCTGTCTTTCTGTCTGTCCGTCCGTCCATGCGTCACAGCAAGTTTCCTTAAAAATATAAAAGCTAGAAAGCTCAAACTTTGTGAAAAAATCAGAAGTGGTGGTCTGTGAAAAGTTTAGTTCTTATAAAACATTTCAAAATTTTTAAGGGGGGTTTCCCCTTATAACGAAGTAGCTCTTAAACATTTTTTTAATCAAAGGCAGTCGAGTGCAGTATCAAATGAAAGGTCTTCATTGGAACTTTTAGAATCTGAATCAAAAAAGTTATTTTATGCATTAGGAGGGGGTCCAGGGGGAGGCAAAATGTAACAAAATTTGGTGTCCCCTTTCGTGATTGGACACCTTTAAGCAGAAAATGTTGGAAAAAATCACAAAGATTGGTTTGTATGAGCACAAGGGTAATAAATACCTCAGAGATCGAAATTCACTCAACTTTGTTGATAATAGTATGATTTGGTGATTTTACATTTTCGCCCCTCAAATCGAAACGGTACCCTTAAACTTCTTGAAAATTATATGAATTGATATAAGGTCCTCATGTTCATAAGATCATAGTCAAATGAGTTATATACATTTTAATTTTATGCAGTTACAACAACAATAACATGTGCTGATGGTTAATATTGTACATATTACAAATTTACCTTCTTCTTCTTCGTAGCACTACAGCTCCTCTCGGGCCTTCGCTTCCTGCAAATAGCGCCTCCAACTGTTTCGGTCCATTGTCCACGTCCTCCAATTTTGAAATCCGAGCAGCGATGAACTGTCTTCGTCGACCGAGTCAGACCAGCGTTTCCTCGGTTTCCCCAGTGGTCTCCGGCCTTCGGTTCTCCCAACGAATACCTTCTTGGGTATCCGTTGTTCGTCCATACGATTCATGTGTCCAGCCCATTGCAGCCTCCGCAGTCATACCATCGTTGAGACCTCCGTTTCGTCAAAAATTTCATACAGCTCATGGTTGTATCGAATTTGCTATTGGTCCCCGTCTAGCTTCGCTCCGATTATTCGCCTCAGGGCCCGTCGCTCAAAGGTGTTCAATATATGTGCGGATGCTTGGGTTAGGGTCCATGTTTCACACCCATAGCATAACACAGATCTTATCACAGATTTTTATACTTGGAGCTTTGTTTTCCTGTGTATGCAGCTGGTCTTCAAGATCGTCAAAACTGAATAAAATATTTTATTTGTGAGGTGTATTCTTCGGCGAATTTCGTCTCTTTAATTGCCCGTTTTAAATATACAAATTCGCTCACATTTTCGATACAGTATTCGCCAAGTGTGATATTTTGTGTATTTGAGGTATTTTTCCTCGACTGCGTCATGAACTTTGTTTTATTTTCATTGGTTTGTAGCCCTACTAGTTTTGCTTCACTGTCGACTTTCAGGAAAAGTTCTTCGGCAGTTTTTAATTACCGTGACAATATTTTGATGTCGTCCGCATAGGCCACTACGTGGCTCGACTTGTATAGTAATGTACCTCGCGTATCGACAGGTAGCTTCCTTATGAATAGCAATGGGGCCAGCCCATCTCCCTGCCTCAGTTCGATATTTGTGTGAAAGGCATCGGTGAGTTGGTTATTGATGCGGACTTGGGAGTTCGTCGACGTTATTGTCATTTTAGTAAGACGGACTAATTTGGCTGGGATGCCAAAGCAAAGCATTATTTGGTGCAGTATGTTACGATCAATACTGTCGTATGCTTGCTTAAAGTTAACGAAAATTTGGTGCACGTCAGTGTTAAACTCCCAGCATTTTTCAAGAACCTACTTGACTGTGAACAATTGGTCTATAGTCGATCTACCTGCTCTAAAACCTCCTTGATACTCCCCAATAATCCTGTTGGCGTACGATCTGATTTTATTGTCTAAGATTTTTGAAAATATTTTGTACGCCGTACAAAACAATGATATTCCTCTGTATTTTTCGCACTGTAACTTGTCACTTTTTTTGTGGATAGGGGATATAAGTGATTGGCTCCATTCTTTCGGGATATGTTCTTGTTGCCAAATGTGCTGCATGGCTTTGTGAATGGCTTTATGAACACTACTGCCACCATATTTGATGAACTCCACTGGAATCTCATCGATGCCTAAGCACTTTCATGTTTTTTCAGCTGTCATAAAAATGTTAGGAATTGTGTTTAATTTGAGTATGGTCAATCGTTCGAGTATTAAGAAAAATAATTTAAGCTATATCAAAACGGCGGTTGCAACGTGCTTATGAAAGAAACTTTCTTCATCTTTTGCATAAATTTGAATGATTTCTTATCCAAGAATTCGATTAAGACTGTTAGAAAACTTGTTTTAAACCCTATGATGGTTACAAAGACCTTCTGGTACGAGCACTTTCCTGCTTACTCTA
This sequence comes from Odontomyia ornata, assembly GCA_963969285.1. Taxonomy (NCBI): domain Eukaryota; kingdom Metazoa; phylum Arthropoda; class Insecta; order Diptera; family Stratiomyidae; genus Odontomyia; species Odontomyia ornata. The sequence continues at coordinate 153,336,851 of OZ017741.1, read as the reverse complement.
CTTGTTTTGCTTTAGCACTACAGCCCCTTTCGGGTCTTTGCTTAGAGATAGTCGAAGCTACTTGAAAATGGTGAACGAAGAATACAACACGCGTAGAAATTATTTTGATTGGTGCTGACAATCTTGAAGACCAGTTGTATAGACGAAACAAAACTATAATCAAGTGTGGGTCATATATCATCAACCATAAAAACCGTGAACGCCTTCAGCAGACCTGAAGCGAACTATTCGAATATAAGAAATAGGAAATGCAGAATGTAACACAACCATTAATGTCTCACCGATAAGGTCGCTGAAGTCGCGTAGTACGAATGGATAAAGGATACCTAAAAATAGGAGAAAGAGCACTAAAATAAGCAGGAAAATACCGGCATATTTAGTTGGCGAAAGTACTACATTTCTGCTAGTACTGCATCAATCGAGACTTTTAGATCACATACGGTTGAGGCTTTATTGATTAAGGGCACTATGGATTTTTAAGGGAAAAAAAAGTCTGCACTTCTTGCGACTTAAAAATGAACTCCCGACTTTGATTCTCAAGAATGAACCCCTTAGTAAAGCACACACTTTTTCATTATTCTACTAAAACTGCTGCGAAGTATTCATAAAACTTAGCATAAAAAATATTTAGTACGTTAAGTTTTTTGAAGTAGTCTATGTGGTCTAGTGGTTAGCGCATGAACGCATAAGCCGAAGGCTCCAGGTTCAAATCTCGTTGGGAGCAACGTGATTTAGTTCAGGGGATTTTTCCGACAGACTACGAGTGCTCACTCAGTGGTGATATGTACTGATTTAACCAGATCATATCATAGCTGAGCAAACACACGGGGGCATGGTAGTGACCAAACCAACTTCCAGAAAAACCAATACGGTCATGAAAATGAGATACTCTAACTATCTCTAAGCGAAGGCTCGAGAGGGGCTGTAGTGCTACAAAGAAGAAGAAGAAGTGTTTTGAAAAAACAAAAACCTAGAAATTTATTTCTTTTCACTTGCATAAGTTTCAAAGAAACATAAAATTTACTGAAAATTAAAGAAATAATTCTTATAAGTGATTCAATATTCTTATAACTTAGCAAGTATGGAATTGAAGGAGATAACAATGTTTTAAAATGGTTTTTTCTTTTATTACAGGTAAGCACACGATGTGTTAATTTTCCTTTGTGTTCGAAGGTTTAATGTAATACTGTGAGTATACTTACTAGTTTTAATTTCTAATGAAAAATTGCAAACATAGATCCATTAGAACTGAAAACTTCACAAGACAAATTACAAACTATATGTGGCTACCATGAACTACTACTACAAAGTCTTAAGATCCCGCTTTCCAAACCACTTCAATGCACGTGTTGTAAGAGTATGTGTAATAAGGATGTCAAGCAACTTTTAAATTAAAATATACGAAGTCTGTCCAGAAATGAATAGACGTTTTGAAATAAAAGTAAATAAAGTGAGAAAAGTAATTCTTATTGTATTCATTTTGGAGATAAACTCTAAGGCTATTTTTCTACATAATCGCCATTCAAATTAAGGCAATTATCATAACGTGGTACAAACTTTTCAATGCCTTCTCTGTAGAAATCTACCGTCTGCAAGTTCAACCACTGTTTTACACCGGTATGCAGTTCAGCGTCCGTGTCAAAGCGTTGCGGAGCGAGCCATTCACTGGGAACAGGTAGTCGTCGCTCGGCGCCAAATCCGGGCTGTTCGGCGGATGATTGAAAACTTCCCATCCACGAGCTCTTGAGTACGATTGGCCGTGTGTGGACAAGCGTTGTGGAGAAACAAACCTTTCTTGCTGAGTTTTTCCTGACACTTGTTTTGAATAATTTGTGTAAGTGTTTTCGCCAACAAAAAACCTGATCATAGCTCGCGCTTCACAACTGGCGGGATTTTCAATATTAGCGTTCATTTCAACACTCCACTGTATACAAAGTACGATAGGCATGATGCGCAAGCTACCACGACTAGTTGCGTACTGAATGTAGGAAGATACTGACGCCAAGATGGTGGCGCTAGCCCTTCCCACTGCCGTGCCAGGCCAAAACGTCTGTTACTTTCTAGAAAATCCTCGTAACTTAAATTTTCTCCTACCCACTTCTAAAAGACCCTACAAAAATAATGCATGGTAGAAACTAACGGGCATATTGAATCAATTATTCTAATTATCTCATCAAATTAACTCCTTTAATCAAATTCTCTTCAATCCATTTGTAGAATGTTTGACCTATACCGTGATCATCATAATCATCATCATTGCCATCACCATATCATCGTCATCATAATCCTCCATAATCGCAACAAATTTACCAGCAAAATGTCAACCATTCGAAAAATATGTGCATATATAATACATACTCGTAGATGTACTCACATAATCGACCAAGATTGTTCCCTTAAAAAAATTATGTAACATTCAATTGCTCCGCGAACAAATTCGTACGCTTGTACATAAATATGTAAATAAATGTACCGCAAACATATCACACACATGTATCACAAGACATTTTTGTTGTAGGCTCATTGGAAAAGCTATTCAAACATTTTCCTGGGCTATTGAAAGCAAGCAAATGCCAACGGAACTTCTTGAATTTTTGTAAGATGTATCGCGCGACAGTGTAAAGAAAATGTTTTCAAGAGGTGTCTTGTGGGTAGTATAAATATATGTGGAGGATGAGACTAATTGTAAGTCACTTGTTACTCATTTTGGAGGTGTACGAGTAAATGGCAAAACGATGGAAAAATTTAGGGAAGAGATTGTGATTGCACAAGGGAGTGGTGCTTTTGTTAATATTCAATTGAGTCTAAGAAGGAAATTGTTTGATGAACTCAGACGTTGAATGATTCATTTGTTATTACTGGTTCAATGATACTATTGATATCGAATTTCCTCGAAAAGATTTTATTCTCAGGCTCGGAAAAAGAAAATGGGTTAAATTGTGCTAATTGAAATGAAGTATTGCACGTAAAGGAACAGCTCTACTAAAACGGCGCTTAATATGCTTCCCTATTAAGGCAACGTGCGCAGTCTGATTCATTGGTCTCTGCCGCCTAGTAAATTTTCCCAACCCCCATATTTAGCGAAATCTGAGAAAAATAATCGTACAACGCTAAATCAGTCTGGACATGAGGTTTGCGCAACACAATCGCTGACTCTTGCGCTTTCAGCGTGGACCCTTCCGAACCCATGTCCATTCCCGAAAGGTGGTAACATACCAAAGTACCTACAATTGTTATTTCTGCGCTAAACGTTTTATCTTATTATTTGGGTTCAGAATGAATAAATCAGCGAAAAGGAAGGAGTTCGTGAGATTGTTGGAAATTATTGTTTAGAATCGATCTAGTGGCTAACTGCTCGTAGTTGCTCAGCTTAGAGTGGTTAAAAAGGTTTAACACGGTCCAATAAGCTGTCGGGGTTGATTGATGGCCGTTTCTGAAATGTTCTAAATTTGCACGCGAATTCAGACAATTGTTCATTGATTTGAAGGTGCTGGCTAGAATAGGAGTTTGGAGTAGTTTGTAGGATCGTAGGAGTTATGTAGTAAATTGTGAGTTTATGCGGTATTACTATTGCAAAATGCGTAGACAAATCGGTGGCACACCTTATACAGATTTATCTGGCATAACTTTTTCCGAACACAGAGATCTTAAAAGATTTCACTTTTCCGAAAAGTATGAAACAAATATCTTTTGAACATTCTATGTATACATTAGATACCTAAAAACGATGAAGTTGATAATATATTTATTTCGACGTTTTATTTTTAAACTCTTAATGGAAAATCCAATTGAAAATTAACTAAACACAAATTATTATTCCAACTTTCCGGGAACACCATCTTACAGATAATTTGTTCATCATTTCTAACTAAAATAATCTGACAAAGGATTAGGGAAATCGATTAAATAAGTGAAAATGAATTGGAAGTAGTAGGAGAGTGTTCCTTACAGAAGGATTTTGTAAACCAATCAGCATTTCAAACAACGTCTTCTGAATATTAAAACATGACTAATATATAGATTCCATAAATTAAATTCGAAAAACTAAAATACTTTTACTTTGTACATATATATTTAAATTCGCTTTCAGTGTATTGACCTCATTTTTTTAGTAGTCATAATAACAAATCCACATTACCAACCATTTCTAAAACTTTTAAAATGGGGTGTGTACAAATTTTACTTACATGTCCCTTGCTCCTCCAGACCTCGATACTAAGGATGCAATTTGAACCCCTTCTATTGCAAGTTTCCATTAAGATCTTTCATTGGATACCCATATTGATTAGCTTTTACAAAAAAAAGTTTTGTTTAAGGATTACTTCCATTTATTAGTAGGTCCCTTTTTAAATCCGCATAAAAGCTTATTTTATGTTAAAACTTTTGAGAAATTATCACTTTTGACTTTCACGAAATTTTATGTTTGGTGCTGCTATAGTTTCCGAGAAAACTTGCTGTGACGTTTAGTGAATTTAGGATTGTTCAGTATCCGTAAAGGACTGCAGCGATGGTCTGCTGCCTCGGCGAGCGAAGATGTTGGTGTATGCCGGAATTGGCCTTGTCTGAGGACGCGTGAATGCGCTGGCAGAGTAGCATTGCCGTGTCGTGGGGTGGGTTCTTTGCCCCAGCACAAGGGGCCACTACAAAAAAATTTCGCATTCACGAATTAAATGATCAAATGACTCGGTTCGACGGTGTCGAGGCCAAAGTAACCTACTGAAGGGATGGTGAACGCGCGCGAGAATCGAGAGGATCTCGTCTTTACTATATATACTTACGACCCCCAAATAAGAGTGGGGCATCCAGGTGGAAGCGGTGTATGTATTTTTTATAAATTTTTCATCAAAATTTATAAAAAATACATTGAATTGAAAAATGAAAAAGTTAGGCATTATATGACCACACTAAAATACACAGTTGTCTGTTTGTTGGCGGTAATTTTTACTGGATGTAGACATATTCGTGTTTCGTATTTTGTTCTGCAAGAGTCAATTTATTTTGAATAACATTTTGTCCAAAAACCACGTTAAGCGATCGATTCAAAGAAATAACGAAGTACGAAGTACAGTACTGACCACCAGTGTTAAATCGCTTTATTGACTACACTTTATTTTGGTATAGACCAGGAGAAAATATTACAATCGATGAGCAATTATTTTCTACAAAAGTTCGATGCCCTTTTATTCAATAAATTTGGAATCAAATTGTAGTTTTACGTTGATTTTAACTCAAAATATCTTTTCAACTCTCTTCCGTGTCCCGGAAAAGATGAAACCCGTCCGCTAAATGAAGGTTCTTGAAGAATATATGGTAATGAAACTTATAGAACCATTTCTGAGTAAAGGTAGAAATGTAATAACCCGTAACTTTTTTACATTCCTGTCTCTTGCACAAAAGTTACTTGAAAAACGTACAAATTTGATTGGTACTTCCAACGAAGTGAGACGAGATACTCCATTGTTTGTTCAATGTTCATTGACATTTTATCAACCAAAAAGAAACAAACACCGTTTGATACTAAGTACATTATACGATAGTGTTCAAAAAAGCCAGAAAGTGTTTTATTTTATAATGTAACAAAATACTCAGTTGATATTTTTGGCTAGAGATCGTAAGAACATACGAATATAGCATGAAAACTTGTTCCGGAAGATGCCTATACAAATTTTTTTATAACATATTGGATTTCTCTTCTTCTTCTTAGCACTACAGCCCCTCTCCTCCAACCGTCTCGGTCCATTGACCGCGTCCTCCAATTTCGAAATCCGAGCAGCGATGAACTGTTCTCGTCGTCCGAGACAGACCAGCGTTTCCTCGGTTTCCGCACTGGTCTCCGGCCTTCAGCTCTCCCAACGAATACATATTTGGGTATCTTTTGTTCTTCCATACGATTCATTTGTCCAGTCTATTGCAGCTTCCGCAGTCTTACAATCGTTGCGACCTCCGGTTCGTCAAAAATTTAATACAGCTCATGGTTGTTTCGAATTCGCCATTGGTCCCCGTCTAGTTTCGCTCCGATTATTCGTCTCAGGACCAGTCGCTCAAAGGCGTTCAATATATTTGCGTATGCTTGGGTTAGGGGCCATGTTTCACACCCATAGTAAAACACAGGTCTTATCACAGATTTATATACTTGGAGCTTTATTTTCCGGTCAATGGAGCTGTTTTTCAAGATCGTCAAAACTGAATAAAATATGTTATTTGCGAGCTGTATAATTCGGCGTATTTCGTCTCTTTCATTAATGATTCCCGTTATTTTTGGCGCCTTAATACACAAATTCGCCCACATTTTCGATCCTGTATTCGCCAAGTGCGATATTTTGTGTATTTGAGGTATTTTTCCTCGACTGCTTCATAAGCTTTGTTCTTTTTTCATTGGTTTGTAGCCCTACTTATTTTGCTTCGCTGTCGAGTTTCAAGAAGAGTTCTTTGGGATTTGTTAATGACCGTGACAAAATGTTGATGTCGTCCGCATAGGCTACTACTTGGCTCGACTTGTATAGTATAGTAATGTACTTCGCGTTTCGAGAGGTAGCTTTCGTATGACGCACTCCAAAGCCAAATTGAATAGCAATGGGGTCAGCCAATCTCCCTACCTTAGTTCGATATTTGTGTCAAAGGAATCAGTTAGTTAGTTATTGATGCGGACTTGTGATACTGTTGACGTATGATCCGATTTTATTTTTTAAGATTTTTTAAAATATTTTGTACGCCGTACAAAGCAATGATATGCTTTCATAATTTTCGCACTGTAACTTGTCACCTTTTTTGTGGATAGAGAATATAATTGATTGGCTCCACTCTTTCGGCATATGTTCTTGTTGCCAAATGTGCTGGATGACTTTGTGAATAGCTTCATGAACACTGTTCCCACCATATTTGATGAGCTCCACTGGAATCTCATCGATGCCTGGCGCTTTATTATTCTTTTGGGTTTTGATGATGGAACAAATTTCATCCAGAGTTGGTGGGGCCAGCGGAAGCTCTCCGCAAATATCTATAGACTCCGATATTCTGGAGGTGTGTGGAGGATTAAGGAGGTTCTTGAAATATGATGCCGGTGTCATCACGACAGAGCGTGGTTTTGGACTGAATACCACGTTTCAGGCTTATCACTACTTTGTGTGCTTGTCTTGTGTTGTTGTTTGCTAAACTTACATCTATACTTCTGAATTGGTCGACGTAGTATTTTCTTGTCTTAATTCTAATTATCTTATTTGCTACTCTTCTGAGATTTTCATAGTGTACTCTCTTCGTCCTGGTTTTCCTACCTACGTAATCTTTGTACGCCTGATTCTGTTTATCTAACGCATTCTGGCACTCATCATCGATAAGGTCATTTGATCAAGTAATGATCTGATTTACAATTGGTTCCTCGGTATGAACAGACTTCAAGTATGCTCTAGGTCAACGTTGTTGAATCAAAACATGGTCGATCTGGTTTGGTGTGTTGCCATTCGGTGATACCTAGACTATTTTATGAATATGTCGAAGTGGGAAGCAAGTCGAACGTAAGACTAGATTTCTGCTACATGCAAAGTCAATCAGGCGCTGGCCGTTGTCATTTGTTTCATTGTGGAGGCTATATCCTGCAGCCGTTGCCCGATAAGATAGCTCATTGCCAACCTTAGCGTAGATATCAACCAGGATTATGTTTGTGTTGTTTGTGGGCAATGAGTCGACCAGTCTTTCCGGGTGATTATAGAACGTTTCCTTTGTTTCTTCGTCCTTTTCTTCGGTCGGGGCGTGAACATTGATCAGCCAGATTTAGAAAGATTTGGCTTTGATACGGATCGCACACAACCGTTCGTTTATTGCCTTGAAATCCATAACGTACGATTTGAACTCCCTATCCACAATAGAGGCTACTCTAAAATGAATCTTAAAATGGATAAATGCATTTTTATACGTTCAGATCAATTTTTTCCGCACGTGTCTCGTAAAATCATATCGCATAACGCGATCGGAAGATTTGTCGCGTTGCTCTCTCGCTGGCGCTGACAAGATTCGATTCAAACCAAGCCACACAATTTAGCTTTCATTATCTTTTTCGTCTTTATTTTCAATATTTCATTAAACTTTGGATCAGGGTTTCAAAAACTAAATTGTCACGCTCGCACAAGGACGGCCCGCACAAATATGTTTTTCTATTTCTTTTTTCTCTTCTGGCGAGAAACTCAATTCAACTTATTCGCGACACTTCATTGCTGTCGCTTGACCGCCAATCCATCCCCTTGGAATCAATTTTCTCTCGACGGCTCGAAGGAATCAAACGGTTGGGAACATGATTTTCCGATGTAGCCTGGCAACTATCCAATTAGATTCGATGGTACTATCGAGAATATGTATGCGAAAAATGCGGTAAACTCGTAATTCCTGTTTCACAAGTGGAACCTTCCCCTGTCGGTTTTCGACACACGAAAGAAAAATAAACTCCCGACGGCAGACGAAACACAACCAGCTGTGGATTTACGTCCCTCCTTTTCACAGAATTTCACTGGACTCCCTCTGCTGATGCACCCGCTTTGCTTATCTCGACGAGACTCCCACATGCCGGCAACGGAGGTTTACTTGGCGAGCCCTTTGCATGCCGGCAACGGTGGTTTCTCTCTGACGAGATAAGACTGAAATTGTTTTTCAAATTGCGTTGCAAAGGGGGTCACCGTCATCGAATTTTTAATTGTAATTGTTATTTAATTTGTTTTTTGGGCTTTGTATAATAATTCCGTCTGTCCGCCTGTCCGTCCGTCCGTCCGTGTGTCACAGCGCTTTTTCTCGCAAACTACTTAAGCTAGAAACATCAAATTTTGTATGCAGGTGTGAAGTGATGCTCTCTGCAAAGTTCAACTACAAAAAATTTTATAGGATATTTAAGGGGCGGTCTCCCCATGTAGGGGAGTGGCCCCCGAAAAAAAAAATTTCATCGAAGATAGCCAATATGGGTATCAAATGAAAGGTCTTGATAAGAACTTCTCAAAACAGGTCTTAATTTGATACTTTTTGCTTCGAAGGACGCACAGGGAGGGGAAATACACGAAAAATTTGTGTCCCCCCTCGCGATTGGACACCTGTGATCCGAAAAATCTGAAAAAAATTATGGTGGTAGGTGTTTATGAGTACAGCAACAACAAATACCTTAGAACTCGAAATTCGCTCAACTTTGTTAATAATAGTTTGATATTCGAATTTCACATTTTCCCCAATAAAATCGCATCGGTACCCTTTAACTGAACAAAATTCGATATTTACGTAGTCCTACTAAGGGTTCTTAAACTTTGTAAGTTTGATGAAAACCGAATGATAAACACGGAAGTTATAGCCGTTTGAAATTTCTCCAATTACAACAACAATAACACATGATTTTGATATATTATGGACTTTCCATCCAATCAGTCACTGGCAGTTTTGACTTGATCTTCTTGAAATTTTCCAGAAAGGTCAATAACATTAGTATTTTTGAGAATTCATGATGTGAGTGATTTTTGTCGGTTTGCAACAAAATGGCGACCGTTGAAAGTAGAAAAACAATGGATTTTCCTTTGAACGTGCACATCTCTTTGACATATTTCTTGACGTTATTCATTGCTGCTGACTGCATTTCTGAGAAGTTGGGTTCAAAACCCTTCTGACATGAGCGTAGGTCTGTTTACCCAACTTGTTTTATATTATATGTAGACATGTGAATATTTGGAGTGGAGATTAAATCGAATAAATTTTTAATTCGATTTTTTTATTCATTATTAATAGCAAGACATAATTCGAAAATTATTTTATTATTAAAATATTTTTATATTAAATTTTTAAAATTTTTAAATAATAAATAAAAATTAAATGATATTTAAAGGTTTTTGAGTAGAAAACAAATGGTGGTTTCGCCCAGGAATTTTTTTCGAGCTGTTTGCCTAGGCGAATGCTCGACTACTATATCTCTATATTAATTACCTGTATCTCTCTAACCCTTGAATGGGTCGTTCAATACAGAATAATTATTACCTATATAATAACTGCAATATTTCAGAAAAAAAAACGTTTGCGATTCGTAAAAATGTCACTGTATAAGAAAAACCGTTTTTTTGAAACGCGCGTTTGCTAATAAAATTAATATACTCCCGAAAAGGCAGGTTTGTCATATATTAAGTAGGTTCTCTAACTTTCTCTAAGCGAAAGCCCAAAAGGGGATTCAGTGCCAAAGCGAAACAAAGAAAAAAATATAGCGTGACAGTCCAGATTTACGCTTGACACTTGTTTAAGGTCTGTTTGAGAATTTGTGAACCTAACGGCACTCTAGAGGGTAATATGGACACTATTATATTTGACCGTGTGATATCCAACTGCTATTTAAGGCCCCAACTGGATAAGCTAATAGTCCGTCCAAAGAATCATCAAAAATAAATTTCATCGGACGAGTAAGATTTGAACCTGAGAACCACTGTGTTCGAGGTGGGCACTCTTAATCAATTTCAAACACATTGAGATTAAATTGAGTTGACCTTTTACGCCTGATCGAAAGAAACCAGATATATGCCAGAGCATCGTAAGAAATTTGAAACAGCTGGCACTAATCAATCACGACTTGTCCCTTTAATCTTAGTAATTATAAGACCTGCTTATGTTAATTCGTTTTAATTGCTGATAGTAACATACAATGTTTTCCAATAAGAGGTGTTATTTTGATATTAAAAGAAAAATGCTATTTTTTAATATAAATGATCGGATGGTTTTTTCATTATAAAGAAGAAGGTATGCTATTAACAGTGGAAAATAACATCAGGCAAATGACCACCACGACCACGTTTACAGGACCATATCCTTTTCATGAAATTTTCGATAACCAAATCGCAAAGTGGCTGCTCTATGTCCTCGATAGCCTCACGAATTCCATCTTTGAGGTCTTGAATCGGCGCTGGGCTGTTAGCGTAGACCTTCTCTTTCACGTGGCCCCAGAGGAAGAAGTCGCAAGGTGTTAAATCTTCGAGAGATAACACGGTCCGGAGAAGTCGCAAGGTGTTAAATCTTCGAGACATAACACGGTCCGGAAGTTTTCCCGTAAGCGATCAATGGTTATGTTGCTTGTGTGGCACGTAGCGCTGTCTTGTTGAAAGTAAACATTGTCCAGATCAATACCATCCAATCCCGGCCATAAAAAATCATTAATCATCTCTCGATAGCGCAATCCATTCACCGTGACTGTTGCTCCAGCCTCATTTTCAAAAAAGTAAGGTCCAATAACTCCGCCGGACCATAAACCGCACCAAATAGTCACCCGTTGAGGATAGAGAGGCCTTTCAACAAAACTCTTGGGGTTTCCGAGCCCCAGATGCGACAATTTTGCTTGTTGACGAAGCCACCGAGGTGGAAATGGGCCTCATCACTCAAGATGATTTTTCGATGGAATTCCGGATCATTTTCATGCATTTCAAGGACCCAATCAGCAAGACACGACATTGTTGATGATCGACCGGCTTGAGTTCTTGTGTTCAGGGAACTTTATTAGCCTTAAGACCCAAATCTTTATGCAAAATGCGGTGTAATGACGTTTGTGGAATGCCTAATTCCAAAGAACGACAAACGAATGGACAAACCTGGGTTTTCTTCAATACTTTCGGCAACAGCAGCAATATTCTCGGCTGTTCTTGAGTGACGTGCACGGGTTTTATTCTTCACATCACTAAGTTGTCCCAACAGCTCAAATTTTTCCACCAATTTCTGTATTGCGGTCCAGCAAGGTACTTCACGACGACCCAAAAATGTTCGAGTTTTACGAACCGTCTCTGCAAAATTTTCACCTTTTTTGTAGTGAATTTGAATAGTTTTAATGCGTTGTCGAAGCGTGTATGGTTCCATTTTTATTAATGGCGTAGTTTCTACATGTCAAATGTCAAAAAAATGACAGCTTCAAAAGTGACATCTACCGAAATAGCGGGCTATTCAAAATAACACCCCTTATTGGAAAACCCTTTATCTCTAAGCGAAGGCCCGAAAGGGGATGTAGTGCTAAAGCAAAACAAAGAAAATAATATAGCGTGACAGCCCAGATTTACGGTTGACACTTGTTTAAGGTCTGTTTGAGAATTTATCAACCTAACGGCACTCTAGAAGATAATATGGACACTATTATGTTGGGCCGTGTGATATCCAACTGCTTTTTAGTGCCCCAACTGGAGAAGCTAATAGTCCGTCCAAAGAATCATCAAAAATAAATTTCGTCGTACGAGTAAGATTTGAACCTGAGAACCAGTGTGTTAGAGGTGGGCACTCTTAATTGCACTAATCAATCACGACTTGTTCCTTTAAACGTAGTAAGAATAAGATCTACTTACGAGTTTGTAAATCATTAATTCATTTTGGTTGCTAATAGTACATAATAAATCCCTACCCGTGTCAGTACAAAACCAATGGAGATACTTTGTAAGCATCGTTTTCTCATGTATATATCTAAAGATTTCTTCTAATAAAACCAGCCAATCGATTTGCATATGCAGCACAAATATATACATATTTCATCTTTCCCAAACTTCCTTACTCCTCTGTAAAAAAAAAAAATATTCTAAAACCGTCTACTTTGGCAAAAATTGAAATTGTAAACATCCGAGTCCATACCACGTTTAAAGTTGTTTCAACTGAAAAACTTCGTACACTATTCATATTCGCATCCCCATCAGTGACAAAAAGGAGAAAAATGTCAACATAAATACATACTCATACATACTATAAATGCATACATGCACGTATGAAGAGGCGCGGAATGAGGTCAAAGCTTTAAGCGTCATTTTCATATTTTTCATGTAGGCTCATTTGCGAATACACACGGCTTTAATTTGCATGAATAATGTGCAATGCATTGTAAGTGAGTATTATAATCTTTTTCAATGCATTCTACTCGCACATACGAGTATGTATGCATCTCTTCTGCATATGAAGCGCGAATCAACTTGCTTGTTTGTAATATAAACGTATTTGAATGTTGGTATATCCATGCACCACATACACGAACTACAATGTAAGCCGGCGTCGTGTAATGGATCCAAACTAAACTACTATCGGTCGGGGGAAGCTTTTCTTGGCGAAAAACCGTTTGGGGAGTTTTTTATGCATTCAAATTAGCAAGCAATAAATGCAAATTGATTAGAAGTTGCATGAAATTACTCCGCTAACCTCAACCAAGTCACAAAACGCTCAGGCACCGAGAATTCAGGTCAACGATAAATCTTTCGAAAATCAATTTTCATTGTTTCATAATCATAACCCAGTATCTGTCGATCTACGAGTATACTCGTATCTATCGCACTATGCTGGATTGCGCGGCAGTTGTCGTTACATTGGTTTTTCGCTAGTTTGCCTAATAGGTTTCGTAGATCGACAGCAATAAATTGTGTTATGCTTGGCAACGCAGATCGGAAATAGAATGGAGCTGGCGAGTGGGGAGTTTGCGGCAGAGTCTTAGGGGGTATGGAAAAAAATATTCTACTTTTCAATGAATACTCAAACATAAATTCTAATTACCTAAAGTATGCAAAATTTAAGATTGAATTCCAGGCTCCCATTCCTTGCATTGCGTACCATTTTGCAGGATTCAATGTTCCATGAAACGGTACAATCCAACAATAACATTTCTAAGCACATCACCAGTCTTGCAAAACAGATATTTTGATGCTTATGGATAATTCCTACTCCATTCGAAGTAGTTCTCTGGAAATTCTTTAAATATTTCTGCAGGATTTGATTTTTCGAAGAATCAAAACAGCGTTCGACCTTTTTCAACTGTTCACATGACGACTTTATTGATTTTGAAGGGAGTTCTCTTTGAATCAAACGAATTCAACTTTAAATTTCATCTTGTTCTTGATGATTCTTCTATTGTTCTTACGCACAAGTGCTGCGGATGTTTATGGCGAATAATTGGCGATCCCTGTCTTGTCATTTTCCACATATGCTTAACAAATGCGTGCAATCGAAATTAATCATTAGTGTCTGTTTCAATTTCATGTAATTTCTTTGCAACGCGATGGTGACATTGCAACATGGTCGACAATTGCAATTGAATTTTAAGTGCATACATGTCACACATGCCCTTGTGCGTTCATTATTGCTTGTCCTGATATTTTGTTGTAGCAATTTTTCAATTGAAATGCAGCTGACGAGGGAAAATCTTTAAATATACTCGCATTTCGCATGGGCTCCAGAGGAAAAAGAGTTATTGAAGTTTCTGAGAAAAATACTCCATATTGATGCTTCAACGTCTTCTCAAAAAATTATTTCCCAACATGATGAAATTCTGGTTCATTTAATCGAAAGATCAATCAGAAATTGTTACCGGTGAATTTTGCCCTGAAGTATCTTACATATAAAGATGTTATGCCCACCTTGGGTGAGCTTTCATAAGAAATATTTTTAGCATCTTCATTTCTTAAGAAAAATTATAAATAAATTTAAAATTATTAAAAAAAATTACTCAACAAAAAAATAAGTGGTGAAAATTGGATTGGAAAATTCCAAGGATGAAATTGAGCCAGATTGCGGCACCACAATTTTTCCTTCCGGGTTCCTCAGTCTCTCCATCATCCTCATCATTATCTTAATCAACTTCCGAATCAATCCCCAACAATTATCGCCTCCATTTGTCATTAATGGTCGCCACTTCATTTTCATTTTATAAATAGAGTGAATACATGACGACCGACAACGGACCAATGATAGTGAAAATCTATGATGAAAATATGCGAGCAAGTTTTTGTTACGTAAACGCCAGAGCAAATAGAGTTGAAGCCGGAGCTGAAGTCGGGGCTGATTCGCGGAAATCATTGAATACATTCAGCAGCTAGTGGAGTCTCTGCCTCCCCCCGCCCCCCGTAAATTCACCTCATAGACAGCAGAAAGTTGGAAAAAGAAAGTAAAACTGAGTGATTAGCAATGGATGAGAAATGGGTCAATGCCAAGGCCTCAATCACTTTCCATTTCATTTCAGTTTCTGCGTTATGTGTGTTTTGTTTGATCATGAAGTTTTTCATTTTCATTTCCATTTCAATTTATGTTTGTTTCACTGTACTCGTACTTATGTATTCATTTATTTTTTCTATTCTTTTTCTTCTGCTACTCCACTTCTGCAATTTGTCTTGGACTTAATTTATGGTGACTGCAATTGTAGAGATTGAAATGTGTATGCGTGTTGAGGTCTTTCTTAAAGAGGTTTTTCTAGTATTTTTTTCGAATTTTCTTTTTCTATCGCTTCTTCTATATTTGCGTTTGGTGGTGGTCTTGTTTCTTTTGTCTAGGTTTCTTCATACGAGGTTAATTGGTAAAGCAAATGAAGCAGTTGAGCAATCGAGTTGTTAATATGAAAGCCATGAATTAAATGTGTAATGATTTAGTTTCTTTGTTTAATTGTAAGTGATTTTTTGTTGCTTCTTCTGATTTTTAAATGTTGAGTAATTGAAATGTTGAGAAATGAAACTGTGTCAGTGGCGATGATACGTGGAAGGATGGAATATGTCAGAGATTTGACTTTTGACAAAAAAGTCTGCGTACATCTCATTAGTACAAACTGAATTATGTTGGAATCGTATGAATCAATAATGTATTCTTGATTTAATCATTTTGGTAAAAGAGCCTAAACTGCAAGAAATGTATTGAAGCAGGTTTGTTTAAAAAACTCCCCAAATTATCGAACATATAGTAATTTCAATACTTAAGTCTGTGAGCAGCCCCAAAAAAGTCTGCGTACACATCACAAAATTTGGGGATTCCCCGAAATTGCGTGAAAACGGGAAAAGCTTTCGTGAAATCGCAAAATTAGTTGAGAGAACCCATTCCTCGGTCCAAAGAGTTGTTGCTAATTACAAAGAAAACGGTTTGATTATTTCACGGCATCGATCAGGACGTCCTCCCAAACTTACAGCACGTGAACGTAGGAGTATTATTAATGCTGTGAAACAAAGTCCCCGATTAACCGCGTTCCAAATTGCGCAGGATATAAGAAAGAAATACAATAAAACAAGAAGCGATGAAACAGTGCGCATAATTCTCAGAAAAGGCGGTTACCATGGTCGAGTCGCACGTAAAAAGCCGTTCATATCGGAACAAAATCGCCGAAAGAGAGTGGAATTCGCCAAAAATTATGTAAATATGCGAAAAGAATTTTGGGAAAGCGTTCTTTTTTCGGACGAAAGTAAGTTTTGTATATTTGGGATAAAAGGACGCAAATCAGTATGAAGAAAACGCTCGACAGAACTCAATAAAGAAAATTTGATTCCCACTGTAAAGCATAGTGGCGGCGGTGTGATGGTTTGGGGGTGTATGGCAGCCAGTGGAGTGGGGCAACTCGTTTTCATAGAATCTACAATGGATAAATACAGGTACCTTAATATTTAAAAAAATAATATTAAGCAAAGTGCCGAGAAATTGCGGCTGGGGAACGCATTTTTCTTTCAGCACGATAATGACCCCAAACATACAGCTGAAATAAATAGGCTTTGGTTGGCCTACAACGTCCCAAAACTCTTAGGTACACCTCCTCAATCACCAGATTTAAACCCAATTGAGCATTTGTGGGATTTACTTGAAAGATAAATTCGAGAGCATGATATAACTAGCAAAGAGTCATTTAAAAATGTTATTTTGAACTAGTGGAACAAAATAACGGCCGAAAAAATATGAAAACTTGTTCAATCCATGCAAAATAGGCTAAAGGAAGTCATTTATAGGAAAAGCTATGCTACTAGATATTAAGGTTCAAAATCTGAAAGCTAATATAGTGGTTTTCAAATAAAATGAATAAATTTTTTGAGATGTACGCAGACTTTTTTGGATGGATTTTCATGACTTTTTGGAAGAAACTTTTTTATTTTGGTTATTCTAAACAGCGAACGAGTGATCAGTTACATATTTATGTACCATATAGTTTAATGAATATAATAAAGAAAAGATTTTAAGTTATAACTAAATGGCAAAGGTTTTTATATTGATATATTTGCTACGACCAGCAAGTGTACGCAGACTTTTTTGAGTATGTGTATCTACATACTGTGAGCGTCAAAAGAAAGTAAACACCAACTTTTCATCTTTAAATTGTTACATTACAAAGCTATTATTGAATTCCGATAAAAAGTAATATAAATGAGTTTACTACTAAACCATTTAGAGATTGATTACAATTAAACATGAAATCAAAACAAGTGGCAACAATGCCCAAATCTCACCAAAGTGGAAATGCATCAGATTTTACGGGTCAAAAAGAAAGTAAACAGTGGTAACACTTATTTCGCTTCTTTTATATTTCGGGGAAGAACCTTAACTTTTGGTGACAAATTTGTGCTGTTCGCGTGCTTTACTTCACCAAATGTCGTTTGAAGTACATTTGTTCTAATTAATATTAAAAATAAAGACGTAAAAGAAAATAGTTTCACTATGGGAAAGCAAACATCGCATGATACTCGGAAAATTATAATAGACTTAAAAGAAAAAGTTAAATCCTTGCGTGAAATTGGCGAAATCGTGGGCAGAAACCACTGCACAGTAAAAAAAAAATTATTGATAAGTATGCCAAACATCATCTCGTTGAAGATTTACCGAGATTTGGTTGCCCAAAGCAGCTTAGTGGGGCTGAAGTTAGAGCTGTACTAAAAGTAAGGGCATATCAAGCCTCAAGTGCAGTTAAATTGTCAGAAGACATAACGCAGGCATCAGGCAAACCAGTAAGTGCGAGTACAGTCAGGAGAGCGCTTCATAAAAATGGTCTACATGGAAGAATACCAAGGTAAAAGCCATACATATCCAAGACGAATCAGATCAAGCGTATGGACTTCGCTAAAAAATACAAAAACGAGGCTCCATCTTTTCGGCAAAACGTATTTTATACAGATGAGAGCAAATTTGAAATTTTCGGCGCGAAAAGGCCCCCAAAAATATGGTGTGCTAAGAATGAAGCCTTCAAAGAAAAGTGTGTTACCAACACTGTTAAGCACGTTGGCGGTTCAGTTATGGTATGGGGTGTGTGGCGGCAACTGGTGTTGATAATCTTGTTTTTGTTGACTCAACAATGGACAAAATGGATTATTTAACCATTTTGAGGGACAATGTTGCCCCTAGCGTCGAAAAATTAGGCTTGTCTGGAAATTGGATCTTTCAACAGGACAACGATCCAAAGCATACGTCCGATGTTACAAAAAAACATGTCGCGTCGATGCCTAGAAGACTAAATGAGGTGCTTAAGTCCAAAGGAAAAATAACGAACTATTGAACAATTAAAATAAATCGACTTTTTCTATTGAAGTTCTGTTATGTTTTGTTTGCTGTTTACTTTTTTTTGACGCGTGAAATTCGGTCTTTATTTTGGTTAAAGTGAATTTATCTTTGTTGTGTATTACTTTTGTTTAATGTTTATTTTGTGATCAGTTTTTATTAAATAAGTCTTTGATTCCTTATACACATTTTTGATTTTGTGTTAATTACCTTGTTTTAATAAATATCTAAGGTGTTTACTTTCTTTTGACGCTCATTGAACATCTTGAGATTTTAGATTCTGAGGAACTGAAGCACTGTAGGTAAATGTGAATCTCATGTGAAGATATATTCGATGTTTTGTTAAAAAGAAATAATTTTGAGTGATCTCGAAAAGCCATCGGGCCTTGCTCATTTTGGTAAGCCGGAAAGAAATGAGTTGCAGTGATTTGCAACCTCGTTCACTCGTTCGAGAGATTTTCCGAAGGAAATCTAAACTGACCTCTCATCGGCTCTAGACGTGAAGTCTTGGAACGTGACGACGGACTGACTCAGATCGACAGTTCCGAACACTCTTAGTCTATTTCGAGGTGGCTGCTGGCTAGCTAGCTAGTTCGGAGAGGAGTTTCGATCGCAGCTCTTACGCGAGCAGACGGTTTCACTGCCCGATTTAAAACGCGTCGAACAACTTCCAAGGACTCTATTTCAAATTACGTTAACTGCGTCCCGTGGAAAAGGAACAAAGACAACCGCTGAAAAAATGCGAGCTCCCGAATATTACCGACACGGTGCCCGCAATAATCTACTCGAATTCGAAGAAACTACTCTAACAAAAAAGGCAAAACTCAAGATATGGCACCACTTGCCGACCGTATCATGAAACCGACCATTCGTGGACTACTGGAACCCTACCCTCTCGGCGGTATACTCACCTTTCGCTTGAATGATCCTGCTGAAAGGGGACGGGTTTGCTGGAAATGAGAGACGTGGTTAAGTTAGTAATTCATCTTATATTTATATAAAAAAATCCAGATTATTGTTTATATAAGAAAAAGAACACGAAAAAAAAAACAAATCTATGAAGTATGTAATTTGATCATTTGTCCTTTTTTTCCATATTTAGCTAAATAAAATTGTTGAAATCAAAAGTAAAATAAGATACGACAAAAATTGAGCCACTCACGCTTCGACGACATAGCAAAGAGAATTACAATTAAAATAAAATATAGATCTTTGTTTTTCGTGGTAACAAATTTCTTTTTCCTTACTCAAAGCCCCAAATTATCAAATAAGAACTTTACAGGTTTTCTCTTTCATCCACTTTCTCCATTGTGTATCTTTACATTTCGTCTTGGAAATTAATTATTTATAATGAATATTTCCAAAAAAATCAAAAAATTAAAAATAATATGTGTTTACGTAAAAATAAGCTTTAATTCAGTTCAAAGACGATTCTTTTTTTCTTATGCTTGTGTGTTTGATGGCGTCCGATATATCGAACGCTATGAATAGTGGTGGTGTTTGCTTGCTTTTAAAGCTTGACGGTGCATGCAATTTTGGCAGCCTTAGAATGCGAAGATGATTATAAGAATACGGAGTGCATTATTTATGTTGAACCACCAATAGAACAAAGCTGTCGGGCAAAATGGTGGTTGCCGATGTTTATCTACTTTTTAGATCTGTCTGTGGTGAAAAGCTAGTTACTTGCAAGGAAAAAATGTTGTAATAATGAGACGGCATCATTATTTGCATTTAGAATGTATATTGCTTGAAGCTTGCTTATCTCACATGGAACTCCACCGCATCAAGGTCAAAAACGAGCTAAACCCTTGTCTAAACCACGATATGATGGCAAAGATCATTGGGTTGTACCAATAAGTACAGAACGCACCTGTGCTAATTAATGTGCCAAGCGTTTTCGTTATACCTCCTTACTGTGAGCGTCGCCCCATGCTTCTGCTTCGTACAGTAGCACTAACCCTACAGTCTTCGAGTCGATCAGTAGCTCCAGGTACTTCATCACTGGCTTCGATTTGATTAGTGTATCTCCAATACGGATCATCATTACTCTAGGGATTCTCTTTTTTGTCAAGATGACCACTTCGGTTTTCTCCAGTGCTAAACTGAACCAGTGTGCAATTATCCGGTCTCTCACTCGGCGTATTAGCATACCTAACCTAAGTTGCGCTTGTTCGCACCGTTGACCAAGCGCAACCAGCGACCAGAGCGGCAACATCATCTGCGCATTTGAAATGTTAAGACCATGGATAACCTCTTCGTGAAAAAATATACTGCAGAAAGAGTTAAGTTCGAATTTTATCTAAAGGTATTTAGTGCAAACTTTGCTTTGAAATTTGGTAGACCCCAAGTTTGTGATAAATGTGAGCAACTCTCATTAAAGCTTAAAGATAATGCTGTCAGTAAATATGCGAGGAATGTTGCAGTGATGGAGCTCACGATACACAAAATAAGAGCCAGTATATTGCATACCAAGCTTAACGAAATTAAAGACATATGTCAAGAACAAAACGATATTGTGACTATAGTTCGAAACCACCTTTTTCTAACATTTTTCTTCTCTAATAGTTTTTGAGAGAAAATAAAGTCCAAATCCGAGCCGTGGCGTTGAGATTTATTGGTAGGGTATCTCATTTCATGACCGTAACGTAATTCGTGCCGATACGGTCAAT
Organism: Odontomyia ornata; assembly: GCA_963969285.1. NCBI lineage: Eukaryota > Metazoa > Arthropoda > Insecta > Diptera > Stratiomyidae > Odontomyia > Odontomyia ornata. Next base: position 153,315,945 of record OZ017741.1, on the reverse strand, counting down.
ATCACGCTCAACCATGTGATTATCACCTAATTTTTCAATTAGTACCCATCACAGCTGGGTGTGCTGATAGTCCGACAGCAGCATCAGAAGCTCAAGCTCGATGCCGCGATCAAGATTTGAACTTGGGAGCTGCTGCGCAAACGGGAGTGCACCGGAACCCACAGCTCCACGCGGGATAGAAGTTAATGCCTATTAGTAAATCGCACAAGCATATTTATATCGAGAGGAAAGACTATGGCAAAATCACATAAGTTGACCTACGAAAATTCACTCAAAATCATACATAGCTTTAGACGAAATAAACGTCATCAAACTAGGCCGAAAGCACAAGCATTCAAAGTTTGCTTTGTTTATGATAAAGGTTTATACCAGCACAACAACTACGCTAATTTATCCATTGTTTTAAATAAAAAACTCAACAAAACTCCTTCATAATAAGTTTATGATTGGCTTTTTTGAAATAGTGGATTGAACATAAACTTGGATGAATTATCTAAGCGTTTTAGTAAAATAAATTTACAAAAAATTGTTGGCTGCCTTGAAACTTGTATGGCATTTGATCTATTTTCTTGCAATTTGCAAAAGTTTTTCTCTCATTTTTGTAGTATTGCCTGATTCAGAGAAAGAGAGCATGCAAATTAGATGGTAATCGAAATGCAAAAGTCAATATTCATGTTGACATAATTGAATCCCCAAACATTAAGCGCCAAGATAAGCGTAACATATGTATTTAAATATTTCTCGATCTTTGCTGAACTTTAAGTTGGTCATTTCACCCTTTTTAACGAGATCGATATCCGTACGAAGCAATAAAAGCTCACTGTAGAGCAAAAAATTATCGTATAGATTTACATTAAATTGATGTAAAAAGGGTGAAATGATCAATTTAAAGTTTAGCAAAGACAGATACTGTTGGTTGTTTTTTTATACATGTAAGTACCCACACTTCAGTACAATCGGTGCTAAAGAGCTCTCCTCAATATCACACTGCAGAATACTAACATAGCTTAATAGACACTTACTTTCAGTGTAAATTAGAATCACAAACGCTGATATAGTGACACCAATATCTTATTCTGACAAATCGTAAGCTGTATTTTTTCCAAACTACACCAGTAGATCAAAGACAAAATGAACGATTCTAGAGCTTTTAAGTTTCTTAAGATTTATTATTATTATGCAATTAGTACATACACTTGGCGGAATCGCAGCTTCCATACTTGCATAACTATGATTTATAGTTTGGAGCTCAGTTTTTTGGTTCAAAAGCATATATCTTTTAATTTGGAGACAAAATAAATTCCACTAATTGATTACTCATTAGTATTTTATTGCTTGCATTCCTTCCAATCCTTTGTGGTTTTTGCTTCCTGCTGGCAATGCCCTCTGTCGTCTCTGATAAAAACCCCGAACGACATTTAGCAGTCAATTATTATGATTATTTGATATCGCAGGCCCATTGCCTTGCTTTGTCGTCTAATGATTTTTCAAGAAAAAAACGTCATACTTCAGTCTGAGCAGAGATATGTAGCCTTTGTCGAAAAAGAGGGGTCAGCAACTTGAAATTCCAAGTAGAACTGAACCCTTATTTGAAAGCTCTAGCAATTCACCTCAAAAAGCAACAGATTTAATAATACTTGTTTGAGAGTCCACGACCAGCTTCATAGAATATCAAAAGCTTTATCAATGTTACCTTAGAACATTGCTTCTGAAACAACGTGAAAAGCTTCGGGAAGACCATTTATATCGCATAACAATAGTAACAGTCGTTAGTCTTTTTCGATTTGTTTGGAGAATAAGTTTTATGCGAAAGGTGATAGAATCTATGTTGTGGCTTATAAGAATTGCTGGAATCGTTTTTATCAAAATTTTTTTCTATTTCATATGATTTCACTCCAAACCTCAGTGTCTTATTTCAAGGCACTTGCCTTGAGGTGCGGGGTTACGTGGAGCTAGTGCACTTCTGCTCCGTTTCTTTCTGTTCGTATCTTTAGGCCCAACTGGCCTATAGCAAATAATTCAACTAGTTTCTGACAGTCCTATATTACAATGTTATGGACCTGAGACTAGGGTAGGTGAACCTCTGTTCGTTATTGGTTGATATTAGGGGATTCAGGGTATTATTAGCGTGTTCATCTATCCTGCAAATAGTTTTAGTGCGTGGTCTAATATAAATTTGTCAATAGTGTCTAGTTTGAGGTCTTTGTGAGTACCAGGGGTTCTAAAGATTCTCCTAAGGGTCTTGTTTTGCAAGGATTGAAGTACTTTTTGTTGGATTTTGAGGTCTGACAGAAATCTATGCAGCCGTTGAGAAGAGAGGGCCTTATAACTTGTTTGAAGATGAGAAGTTTGTTTTTCACGTTCAGTTTTTCTGATCTTAAGATGAGATGCAAGGTGGTAAGATACCTAAAGAGTACTGTCGCTTGTCACGCATGTGGTCAGTCCATGTAAGTCTATTGTCAAATTTTAGTCCTAGGTATTTTGCTGTTCTATTTCAAGGTACTGAGTTTAAGTCGATTTGTAGTTCAGGAGGTTGTTGTCGTCGTCTTCTTGTAATGAAAATGGTTTGTGTCTTGTCAGCGTTAATTTTTATCTTCTACCTTTGAAAGTATCCCAAATGAATTTCGGTGGATCTTTGCAGATTTGAAGATATGGCTTCTGCTTGTCGCAAGATGTAATATATGCAAGTGTCGTCAGCATATAGGGAAATTTAAACGCTGTTAGGCAGACGTAGAATGTCCGCAGTGTATAGGGAGTACAGTAATGGTGAAAGTGGTGATCCTTGTGGAACTCCAGCTTGAATCGGTCGCATGTTGGATAGTACAAGTATGTTATCAATTTTTACGTGAAACGATCTGCCTTGTAGGAAGGAGTTGATAATTTTTATCCAAGGTAGTGGAATTGAATATTCATGCATTTTTAAGACTAACCCTGCATGCCAGACTTTGTCAAAGGCTTTTGCTATGTCAAGCATAACTATGTCTGTTGGATTTTTGCGATTCAACCCATTTCTAATATATGGGACCACCCTTGTTAGCTGGAGTTCAGTGAATTGTCCAGCTCGGAAGCCATATTGTTCATTTGGTATAATTTCATTGTTCTCAATATATTGGGACGACCGAGTTAAAAGTACATTTTCTGTGAGTTTAGAGAGAGAAGACAGCAGATTTATCGGCCGCTCATTTTGCGGGAAAGTAAGATCCTTATCTATTTTTGAGATGACGTTTATAATTGCCGTTTTCCACGACTTGGGAAATTTGTGTAGCCGAAAGTTGGTATTGATGATGTCCGTCAGGGCTTGCAGGATGTTGTCTGGTTGCCATTTCGGCATTGTGCTCATCAAAGAATCAGGGCCTGAAGCTTTCTGTTTGTTTAGCATGCTTATCATGTCTTTTAATTCCGGTAAGTCTAGTGGACGAATTTCGTAAGTACCTGTCGTCTGAGAAGCTAGCAGTCTTTGCACAGATGACTCAATTTAATCTTCAGATTCAGGGCTCTCCTCAGGGGAATTATTATCATGGAATTGCAGTGCAAGAGTGTTTTCAAAGGCTTCGGCTTTTCCTGTGCTGTCGTATTTAAGGCTATTTAGCCCATGAATGGGGGGAATATTTAGTTTGTTCTTTAACTTAAAATATTTTGAGAGGTGAATTCCCAAATATTGTTGCGAAATTCGTGAAGCTGATCACGTATTTTGTTGGTTAGTCGGTTGGCTTTGGTTTTTAACCTAGAATCACCCGTGTTTCTAGCTCGTCTCCGTAGTTGATTTCTCTTCCTTAGCAAGAGCCTTATGTTTTGATGAAGTTTATTGGGGTTTGTGTTCCCTTACCGGAGTATTATTTTCCTTGGTAATTAGAATTTTTCTGGTAAGTTTTTCTAGGCTTTGATCGACATCACTGGCTAGCTATGTGAGGCTTTCTGAGACCAAAGTATCCCTAAAAATTTGCCAATTAGTAATACTCTTTACTTTTTGAGCTTCATCTATGAAGATTTCCTCTATTAAAAAGTGCACCGGTTTGTGGTCAGAAGAGAAATCATCGAGTACCGTTGTGAAGATATTGTGGTGAAAAATCTCATTAAATTCCAAAGTCTATGATGTTACCAGATGCTCGGCCATAGTGCGTTTTAAGGCATTTCAATACATGTTAAGCTTTTATGTATTTTATTTCAAAGCGCTCCGTCGTTCGAATGAAATCTGATACACCTAGGAGGTGGCTTCATGTGCATAAATGGGATTCAAATGAATGAATTGGATTATAAGCACATGCTTTAATGACATTGGGAATTTCATCAGAAGGCATTGTAACTACACAGTGTGTTGCAAGTAGTTTGTTTCAAAGCACCAAGTTCTCGCAGATATTTTTAGCACTTAGCTTCAAATGAGCTTTAATTTCTCTAAAAATATAGTAGTTACGGATATCAATGGTAGGTATAGCAGATTGCTTCTTGAAAATTTGGATACGAACACTTTTTTCAAAGATTCTAAAATGGTAATTTATATTGGCGAACCTTCCGAAAAAAAAATTTACCAAATGTAGGTGAGGTGTCGAATCAAACGATTTTATGAGAGCTTTTCAAAACAGGTAGCAAAGCAGTGCTACCTGTATTGAGAGGTGCAGAACGAAGGGAACTATTCGAACAATTTGTACCCCCTCGCCCTCACATCGGTGATCCAACAAAAATTAAAAAAAAATATGTAGGTAGTTTTCTATGTGTACAACAAAAATACCTTAGAAGACAAAATCCGCTCAATAATTGTAGGATATATAAAATTTAACATTTGCTCAATAAAATCGGATGGTTCCCTCAAATTTTAATGAAATTTTATGTTTAGAAAGTTCAGTGTAAGGATGTTTTAACTAGTAATTTTCATTAGAATCTTTAGTTAAATTATAGCCCATTTGAATTTTCATTAATCATAACAGTAATACACTGTTTTTCTTCCATGTTGACTTTTGATCCAACCAAACCTTACATTTTTGATCTGATTTTCTTTAAAATTTCATTTAAGATGTATAGCTTAAATATCATTGAAACTCTATACACTGAATGGGTTATGATATCCTCCAACAAAAATGCCGCCGCTTAAATTGGAGTAATAGAGGTTTTAATTTAATATGCATGCATTCGAAAAGTTTATTGAGTTCAGTTATTATTTGCTTAACGTAAGTATTAAAAACGCATCGGTTGAGTGCAAACCCCTTCTAAAAGGAGCATACTCCTATCCACGCGACTTGTTTGATTTAATTCGTCTACGAATTTTGTCACTTTTATTCAATCATCTCTGTAGTCAAAAACCCAATGCTCTTTATTATCGCCATTTTTGTAAAAAATTCCTGAGTTATTCTCGAACAAGGTCTATATCGAAATGAGGTTTTATTTAAGCTCAGAATTTTTCAAGTCCAAATAAAATTTGATTGTTGCTCCATAATCATGTCAAGGTAATGAAACTGGCATGAGCTAAAAGCTTTGTGCAATTCATGTGCATTGTAATTAAAGATTTGGCTAGAATTCTACAGTTATTTCTTGGAAAGTAATGACCAGTCATCGTATCGCTAGCAATTTAAATTTAACATAAGAGAGCACATTCCATGGTGTAAAGTGAATAAATGAAATCAAGTTAACATAAAAACTATCAATACAAAACATACCACCTGTTCCTAAAAGTATCCATCGCAACCACTCCGAAAATTCCCCACAAAAAGTGAAAGTGTATCACGAAGAACCATTTCACATCATGGCTTACATAATTAGGAAAAATTCATGTATTTCACTACATACCAAACCCATTGATCTGCCACCTAACCCACCCACCAAACAATCCAACTACGCCCGCCGACAATATCGGATCAAAAGATTGTGCAATAATATGAAAAATATTTCCATTTTTCGTGCGATCCATGAATTTTCACTAACTCAGAAAGTATTAAGCGACAAATGTTGTTGTCGTCCGTTTTATCAGTTCACAATTTTTTCCAGCTTTTAAGTTAATTGATGCCGTTTCACCTGAGTGAACAATTGGTTCACCAAAGAACTGTTTGCGCGACTTAAGCTGGCTTTTGGTCATGTTTCACGGCAATGCAATCTGTCCACCGCCCGCACCCCTGCTTGCAAATGAGCATCCAATCCTAGTATCGTTTGTGAATTGCATCGAATAAGTAAGTCCCCGTGGATGGATTTATGCATATGCATGCATGCTGGGAGTGCAAGCACCAGCAGCAGCAGCAGCATAAGATACACCAAAAGCAGTTGTCGTACATTAAACCAATTATACTTTGCCCAATATATAACAACTTACGGTCTGCGGGGAGCTCCTGCAGCTCCCTGTGCTGGATTTCCATTCGATGAAAGAGGCAATCAGGAAAAACCAAAGTGTGGAATTTCTCAAACAATGTGCTAAATCCGACACTTTGTTGTCGCGCCGTATTTTCAACTGATAGATATATCTTTTGCGGTAATGCCATCGTATGTCCCGAAGGAACAAAAGGAGGCGCCGTGATATGATAAAATCTGCGTTTCTAATGAAATATGTAGCATAGAATTATCTTTTGGATAGGGGTGTGGTTGGTTTGTTGGCGATACTTTCCGGGTTTCTCACGATTTCAACGAGACCAGACATTGAAGGCTTTATTTCGATTGCAGAAACTTACCTTCCAGTACCTGGCTTTTTACTAGTGTTGTGAGTAAGAAGTCGATTCTTCACTTCAATCACGTCAAACCCTAATCCAAATTAGCTGATTCAAAAGCTTCCAGATAATCAATGGGAATCGTGCAAGCCGCAAACACTAACGCTGCAACGCTATCAAACCGATTACCTTACTTGTCGGTACGCTTGGCTAATTGCGGATTTGCAATAAGTTTTGCCCATTAGCCATTTGCATAATGAACACTTTGAGCCCAATATACGAGTGCATGTGGTGTGTATACTATACAACTTGCGATTATCTCATGAGGAAAGAAGGTTTTCCGAATCTCGGTTCCGCGATAGTGGCGCTGGCAGGTCCCCGTTCTGCATGACTCCTGGCTTGCTCTTTGTTGTGGATCTGACCAACTTTTCCACCATCACGTTTGTATACTCGAAAAATACATAAATCACTCAGTGATTACTGTCACTAGAATTTCTGGTAATCGTATTTAACATTAATATTTGTCAATTGTAATTGAATTAAATAACTATGCCCAACGGAATCGAGCAATATTTTGAAATAATGTGTTCGATTATCTGGAAGGAGTCGATAACAGCTAATTATATGGTGGTTTGGCTGGGTGTTGATAGTATATTCTAAAAAGTTATTAAAACATATGAGGGTATAGTCAGTCATTTGTCAACAATATTTCAAAACTTGATCTTTGAAACAATGTAGAACTTGATTAACCAACCCTTCTATAATAGCTTAAAAAAATGCATTGTGTATAATACATATGAAAGTGATAAAGATCATATATCACATACGTGATCTAGTGCTTACAGATGAGTTCCTGGTGGTTATAAGCGACAGGTTTCTTTTTCAGACTTCTACTTCTGGATACAAATGGTTTATTTTCGAATTTTCATGAATTTATAACATGCTGATTCTGAACTTATCTGTTTTCACGATATGATAAGATTTTTTTTAAGTGCTAACTTCGCCTGGGATTTCTGTAATTAGACTGTTTTGAGTGCTGAACCTGATTACCCGATTAATCCTGGAAACTTTGAGATTGAATATACGATTACTTCGGCAGATTTATCAAAAACGTAGTTGGATATAATTCAACATATTTTTCGGCAACTAAAATTAAAATTATTGTAGCGTTTTGACTGGTGTTCGTGTCACTGTCGTACCAATGCATTCTAGCAATATAATATCATCAATTGGTTTACCATGATTGGCCTGTCGTCCTGATATAGCACTGCGACATTAGTCAGAGATTGTCATTAGAAATTATTACAGTGTGGTAAAAGGCTAAACTCTTTCAGATCTTAAAGGAAGGAAAAGACTCTTTGTGCCCTAAAATCGATCATCCAGTCAGCTTGTTGCCTAACATCAGCAACCGCCCTTTTTGATGTGATACTGAACCAAGCAATAACCGTACGTATTGAGAAATATGAGGCAGTTGGCAGTTAAGGTTTCACACCAGGCATTTGACTTTGCATTCGGGGGCTAAAGGAAGGTCAGACATTTACTGGAGACAACAATAGAGAATGTGTACTCGTAAGAGCGTGTCTCATTGATATGGAGAAAGCCTTCGATACGGTATGGTTAGATGGATTAATTTTTAAGCTCCTTCAATTTAACTTCCCCCCACATTTTTAAGCTTCTTCAATTTAACTTCCCCTCACACTTTGTTGCTATGAAGTGCAGTATGTTATATGGAAATTCATGAAGACGTAATAATAGCACTTGGTTTCGAGGTCTTGATTGAACTAAAACAAGAAATGTCAACTGCGCCTCTAATTTTCTCAATCTTTATTTGCAGTCTGTTGAACGGCTTCGATTTCAACGTGTTGCCATCGTGATCGTTTTTAGCATTGGCTCATGATCTGATTATTTATAAGCAGACAGAAAAGCGCCAAAAGCTCAGAAGAATCCTGAAGAAATTTTCAGCGATGTTCAGTTCTACACTAATTGGAATGATTTCCATATTATGGCTGCCGAAGTTAGTTCAGAGCGGGTGGTTCATAAATTCTGTATTCGGTACCAAGGAAATGTCTGTGCTTTTTCTGGTTTTTTATAGAGACTTAAAACAGATTGGAAGCACTATACATCTAATCAAATAATATATCAAATCGCCAAGATAACGAGAATCAATATTTATTCGAAACTTAGTTGCAAATTCTGTAACTATGTGCAAAAATCCTTTGGTTTCGCGGCCATTTCATCGTGCTGACGGGTACTTTGAGATATGTCTCAGAACTGGCTTCATTCCTCCTTGAACGTTTTAGGCGAGCCACCGACAAGAAGATAGAATATCCTCTGAACTTGCATGCGAGGGTTCAACTATTCGATAAAGATTCTCTGTTGCAAGGTTTTTCGAAGTTAATCGAGCTGAGATTCAGCCATAATGATACTGGTGATTGAATGGTGAAGAAGTCCAAATTTGTCTGCTTCTAATGTCAATCCTATTTATATCCATTACGTATTGATTTCTTTTTTTTTATCCTTTTTATGACTAGCTTTGTTCTCATTCACATCCTACAAACTCATCATGATCATTCCATGATTCTCATCAATGGAAATCTGTACTTCTTTTTCTTCGTAGCTATATTCCCCCATTTCCTCCTGCCTTGGCTTCCTGTAAAAAGTGCCTCTAACTGTTCTGTCCATCGACCGCAAAACCCAGTTTTAAAATCCAAGTAACGATAGACTATCAACAGAGTGGAACTAATGTTTTTTCGGGTTTCTCAGCTTTCAGGCCTTCCAAAAATACCTTTCTAGATACTTGATGTTTATTTTTCAAAAGTATAATGGATCACAAATATTAAATTACGTTAATTTACACATTAATCTCATTCTTAATGGTATTCCGAAAATCATAAAATTGACTCGAGTGTAATAGACAGTGTAGCTATATAAGGATAGCGGAGTCGAAATTTCAAACCTACTTAAATGATTTTTGCATCTAATCGATACTGAAATGGGACTCTCCAAGCCCCATTATGTCTTGGATCGGAACCAATGTGTCCTTTCCTGAATTTAAGGCAAAAAGGAACCTACACATGTGATCAAAAAAACCTTCTTTAAATCTCTCGATACCTTAGTCACCCCTGAAATTTTCATATGGATAAAATTTGGTATTTGATGAACCGTTAAAACTCATAAAATTAAAAATAAACTCACTGAATTTTACTTGCCTGTAGAAAAGAACAATAAAAATACCCACGTAATATACAAAAACAACTAAGGGACAATGACTCATACAAAAGGGAATCCTGCAAGCATATACTTGGTGAGTACCGCATGATCTCGACAAATACTATTCAAAGCGGAAAATGGCACACTGCCAAACCTGGTCTGTCAAAGAAAAAACGAAGACAAGGAACGACGGAAAAACGTCCTGAAATCCATTGTATACTATATTGTCCTTTAATATTAGAAGAAAATGTGGTTAAGTGAAACATTTTATGATTTACATCTACAGGATGCAGATTGGGCCAGATTGCCGAACATTTTGATATTAAGCTTTTGCAGAAACTTTTTTGGAAAACCTTTGAAAAGAAAAACAATTAAATTATGTCTTTCATTTTTTTAAAGAGCCTACAAATACGTTTTCTTAAAACACCCTGGATACTGTTAAATTGTTCATTTTGCTCCAATATGTAGGATTCAAAGAGTGACTGTAGTTACTGAAAAGACGGTTGAAGTTTCAATTCAGATAGGGACAGAATTTAGTACTACAATATAAACACCTTTGCTCCTGCAAGAAATTTTAGGGTAGGAAATGAAGACGGCAGCCCATATTTTGCTTTTTGAGCTTCCTTTATATTGTTATTGTTTTGAAATTTAGGCTTCTTAATAAAGTGGTGCACACGCAAAAATTGTGGCAAGTGCAAATAAAGGCTTGTCTGAAAGTTAAAACAAAACTCAGCATTGTGATTTTAAGGTATCAATATCTTAGTTGCAATATCACAAATGGGCTTGTATACAATATAAGCTGCAATAAAATAAATATAGAGAATTGTTTTCCAAGGAACTGATGACTCACCCTTACGGTCACTTTGATGTTACTGAACTTATATAGTCATCCTCACAAGAATACAGCCAATAAGCGGTGTACTGTTACAATTTCAAATAAGTCTGAAAGAACTAGATTGCACCAAAACATAAAACATATACGAGCTAGTCTACCAGTTCAAGTCCGCCTGACTATTCGAATATTTTTTAATTGGAGACTTACGATACGGAAATAACTAACCCAATTCACTCAAATAGTAAATCAGAGCAGAGCGTGAAGATTGGTGTTAAGAATACTAAATTCCGAAATCTAGCTAATAGATCTCAAATTTGAAATCTTTCTGGAAATTCTTCGTCTTTTTGTTTTCCGAGTGAAATGCAAGCTAGCAGCCCCTTTACGACTCATTTCCAAGATCCTGATTAACTTTCAGACTAGACTGTCTAAATTGATGTGTTTAGGTCAGCCTGATAAGTGTAGATCAAATTTCTGATAAATTTACCACCATTGTTATGTTTTGGATTTATTGACTGTATCCACGTCTGCACAATATGATAGTAATCCGTGACATACAGAAAATAGGTATATAATATCTCCTCGCAGCATATGCAGTCACTAGGGATAGAAGAGGGAAGCATTAGATTATTTCCTAGGCAAATACCTTGCGCCTAACAAAAGAAAATTTAAAAAATACTGGCGTAGTGATTTTCCTCAACATAAATGACGTCTAATGAAGAAGCTCCAGAAATTTTTTATGACCGCTGACAGGTTCGAATTGAACTTAGCATTACTAGCTACAGTAAAAACAAAGTTTCGTCAAATTATCTTCTCCTGAAAAAGTAGTGGCAAAAATTTAATGGCTTAAAATTGTTTGTTGGTTCGATGTTCAGTTGCCTTTCATGCACTTTTATTGAAAAATATTAATGAAATAAAACAATAGCTGTAATTTTTGATCATGTTTCTGAGGCTTTTACATAGGCTAGTGCCCCCTTAGGAGCTAGCCCATTCATAATACATTTTTGCTTATCTTCGCAAAATGGGTCTTGTGCCCAATCTCTATGAACTATCTAATACCACAGGGTAAGGATATACTGAAGTGCCACCTAGGCTAATTATTTTATACTCACAGATAGGAGACGAAAGAAATATAAACACCGAGTGTGTTATACGCGAAAATGTAAACTACCTTAAGCAACTATAATCTCGTTTGAACTGCGGAAAATGTACTCAAGCATTAATTTGTCAATTATTTCTGGTCAATTTTTGAATTATTGTACGCCTAAAAATAACTTTTGTTTCATGAAAAATATGTGTCATAAATTGTATATCCAATAAATTTAAAAGTCTTACTTCAACGCTTCTATGCATTATGTGAAAAATTTCTAGGTTTTTAATTCTGATACAAATATAAGTAAGCAATGAAAACATTTAAAAAGCTTTACTTTATAGCGTTGCGATATTTTAGCTCACGCCTAAATACTTTTAAAATAAATAACTGCAGCATGTCGTAACGTAATTCCTTTAGATTTTTCGGAATATAATGATTCAATTGGTAGTATAGGCATCAAAGAGTCCAAAAAAACCCGCTTAAAACTAATCAACACTTTTTTTAAGTAAAGAAAAACTTAGCTTTGTCATGAAAATAGAAAAAAACTCTGACATTGTCTTGATACCGATGTCGTATATAATTAGGATACAGTTGTCATATTTTAGTTAATTCATATGTATATTTTGGTGCCTTAAAAATTCCAATAAGTTTTCCAATGGCCCTTGCTGTGGTTTACTTTAAAGGAAAATCTTGTGTATACTGCTTATATCCCTTTTTATATATCGATCCATGGTAAGGGAATCATGGGGACAATAATTTATTCGATTTTCATTAATATACATTTTATAGTCAGTTTTATTTCATTTTGAAACGCATATCAGAACTACAGAATTTACATAACGTAATCTCTATTGAATTTAATTTTTTTCGTTTTCCATCGGGCCTTACTGTTTATGACTTGCGGACGCGTTTCGCCCGTCTCTAGCTATCTTCAGCTCGTTCTGAGGGTTAAGATTAATTAATCTTTCAAATGAGCTAAAGATGGCCTAGAGACAGTCGAAACGCGTCCTCGAATCACAAACAGCAACGGAAATAGGAAAAATTTAGATAGTCCGTGGTAATACACATACAATTGATTAAAATTAACTTTTTTTTTATATTGAAGGAAGTGTGCTTGACTAAGTGCCGATTTAAAATCTCTTCCCTTCATTTAATACAGTAGAAATAAATTTTTTGTATCTATCCTTATTAGACTAGAACACCAAATTGAGCAGAGCTTAAAATATCAGTATTTCACGTGGACTGATTAGTAGTCTGTAATTCATAGCAATATAGCTATACTATACCTCTGATAACTCTAGGCATATAGGAAGGTCTTTGCCAAAACATAGCAAACCACTGCACTAACAAACGCGCTCGTCTTTTTCAATCTCAGAAAAGCACACATATTCAGAAAGAACTAGGCCTACAAAAAATACCTCGAATTTAGTTTTCTTCTTGATACATATAAGCCAGCATAGCGTTCTTAATATGCTTAGACGTTGTTGTTGCAGCACACTTCGTTCCTCGCAAACAACACCACCAGGTTTCCACTAACCAAATATTCCGATTTCGGAGTGTAAGAAGCGAAAAACGGTCGTTGTGTACAGGATCTGACAAGTATATCCACGGGTTTTCTACTGGTTCCTTCTACCTTACAAGCTAATGCTTGGCTGTCAAGATAAGCTGACTACAGAAACGAATGCAGGTCTTTTATTAACATTCCTTGTTCGACCACTAGGCAAATCATTAGTGTTGAATTATCGTCTATTATGAACAGACATCCTAATTACACGGAATTTCGCTTCCAACCCATTAGAATTTGATAGTTGTTGGAAATCAAAGTGGTTCAAATGCCCTGTTCATTCCACAAAACATTTAATTTTCAGTCACATACATCAGTCATGATTGAGCTTTTGTGTTTAATTATTTCAGAGGATCCTATTTCGTTCTGCTAGCGGTTCTTGATCCTAAAAGTATAAGATGGTGACATGATCAGTGTCATACTAGATCCTAAGATTTTTAACTGACTTTGGATCCAAACCTAGCTCACCTAAGTACACTGAGAGCCAGTCCCAACAAGCGATTCAATCCATGAATTTTGGCATGTAGTGGCAAGCGCTTCACTCTTAAAGTTACTCGTAGAATTGTGGCTCCATGGAAACTGAACACAAATCTAAAGGCTGTTTTCAATTTGATATTAAAAACAGAAGTAAAGTGAGGTCAAATCGTATCAAAGATTCCAAGAAAAATTTGGTGAACTATTATGCCTCGGTATTTGCCGAAGTCGCAGAGAATTAATGGGCAAAAAATTCTTTACCCGAGAAGCCATATTGAGGCTGGCAAGCGCTAAGTAGTATCTAGAGTCCTTATTCAAGCATTTCTTGCCTGTGCTAGGCCATCTACATAAACCTCGATATTTGTCGCAGTCGCAGAGAATTAACGGGCGAAAAAAATTCCTTGCCCGGGAAGGCATATTGAGGCTGGTAAGTGCTAAGTAGTGCCTAAAGTCCTTATTCAGGCATTTCCTGCCTGTGCTAGGCCATCTACATAAACAAACAGACACTATGGGAAAGGGAAAAGATAAATGGATAATTTACGAAACCAAATAAATTTCCGCTTACCAATTCATATCAGTATTTTTTATCAATTCAAAAATTATTCCTGAAATTATACAAGAAACTAAAAATTGGTTTTAAATACAATCGGCGTATAAAATAAATTATTTTGTATTTATTTAAAAAAACCGGACAAATACGAGTTAAACTCGCAAGGAGAGGGTTCCGTATGATCAATTTATACCTAAGCAGTTTGCGTTGTCGTATGCGAGTAATGGTGAGTATGTAAATTGAGACTGATTGCTAGAAGGTATCCTGATTTTTAATTTTTTGGTATGTTCCTAACATTCATTTTGGAGTCTCATAATTTAAAAATCTTTTGTTAGCAATGATTGCAATCTTAATGCATTTCAATGTAAGATATTTGAGAGACTCATAAACGGTTAAGAATCGTCACCGAATAGTTTGAACTACAAGTTTTATCCACAATAATAAATATGTACGATATTATGATAAGACCATAGACTTCTGTTGAGTTTTCCTGTAACTTACTGGTAAAGGATTATTTCCTGTATTTTTTTCAAAATTGTATGTACTTTAGTTTCGGAGATGAAGGGCAGAATGATTAATCAAATTACACTTGAGATCTCCATAACAACCCCTTTAATAAATCACACAGTACATTTTGCAATACATTTTTTTCCATCACCCCTCCCCTGTTTGGATCATAGGAATGTATATGGGTACTAAATTTCAGCTTAATCGGTGCAGTGAGTTTGGAGCAAATTGGCTGGACAGAAGGGCAGACAGACACACAAGTGATCATATAAGGGTTTCGCTTTTGTTTTTGATTATATGGAACCCTAAAAACAGACGAATTGTAATTTGTAAGGAATAAAATTGAACTTAAAAAACAAAATATGAAAATCAATTATAAGCGGTAAAAGAAGAAAAAACCAAATAAACTTATCCCTTTTCTGGTTATTGAGCTCTCGGCAACTGGGGAAGGTTACTGAAAAACGAATCATTTTTAGGGCTTTGTTAAAAAATGTTTACAAAGACCTGCTAGTTTTGTGATCTGTCTGCCCGTCCGTCCGTCAAACTTTGCAGAATGGTATTATTTCAAAATTTTAGGTTTGTAAAGGGGATCCTCCCTTATAACGAAGTGGCCCATGAAAATTGTTTTTAGCAAAGGTAGTCGGATGGGGTCTCAAATGAAAGGTTTTGATTATATCTTTTAGAATATGAAACAAAAAAGTCATTTCATGTATCAGAGGGTCCAGGTGAAGGCAAAATGTAGCAAAATTTTGTGTGTGTGTGTCCCCCTCCTCGCGATTGGACATTTTTGAACCAAAAAAATCTGAAAAAGAAACACGGAGGCGGGCCTTTATGAATACAAGGGCAACAAATATCTCAGAAATCGAAACTCACTCAACTTTGTTAATAAAAGTATGATTTGTAGATTTTATGTTTTCTCCCATAAAATAAAAATGGTACCCTTACACCGCTTGAAATTTCACAGTTATGTAAATTAATACAATGGCCTGAGGAGAATTAGTACACACGTCGAAACCACTTTCTTCTAACATTTTTCTTCTCTAATAATTTTTCAGAAAAAATTATTATTCAACTCATTCATGTAGCTGCAAAACATTTCCGTGAGTAATTTAATACAAGATGTTTATGTTCACAAAATTTTATGGAAATCGGATCATAAATAATGAGTTATAGTCATTTCAATCGCCTGCATTTACAACAATAATGATACGTGTTGATGGTTGATACAAACTTTAAATCGACATAGGCACTCTTATTTTCTTTCGATTTTCATGAAAATTTAAGGAATAGTATTTGAAATGAATATGTTCAAATGGCCGAGCATTTGGAAAAATGATTTAAGCTGGAACAAAATGGCGGCTGTTATGTGCTTATAAAATAAGCTCTGCATCTTTTGCCTAAATTTGAACGATTTCTTATCTAAGTATTGGATGAATTATTCAAGTCGTCGGTTCACACTATTGAACCCTAGGATGATTACAAAGACCTTCTGGTAAAAGCACGCTCTTGCTTACTCAACTTTTTTTTTTCATTTCTTATATAAAAACTAACATCATTACTTTCTTTTCTGACTGTGAAAATTTAAACTAAAATTTTAAAGAGGAGTATTCACTTTCATTGAATAATCATCAGTTGAGATTTATTTTTATATTAAGTTTATCATATGTAAAATCATATTCAATTAAGCAATATTCCATAGTCCGCGTAGTGATTAGTAAGCTTGCTGTGTAAGCCGAGGGTCCCTGGTTCGAATCCAAAGTAGCTGTAGTGCTAAAGCAACAAGAGCAAAGCAATATTTCTGTACATTCTACTGTCATAAATATTTTATTGGGGGCTCATGGCAATCTTTCGCTACATGAAAATTCCATTTAATAATCCATAAAAAAACTATTCTTGCACTCCACTGCATGCATACAGCCTGGAGCATACTGACAATTCACTTTTCTCTCAATTCTTTGTCACTCTCTGTCAACGGCAGATCCGAATTTGAACTCACGACTTCGGATGGGTTAAAGAGATATCCGGAAGATACGAAACGATGAAATTAATCTAGAGCGTCGTTAGTTGTGATCAAATCCACATTGAAATGAGCTTTCTTCACTTTGTACAGCTTTTAAATAGCCTTAGCAATCAAAATAGATCACACTTCCGTTATTTTTAACTGGAAACTGGAAGCACAGTTCTAACCCTTCAAAGTTCATTTACACATGCAAATCCTTTTTGGGTTCTGACTTTTCAGTCCTCGACTCACGTCTATTTGACTCCCCCCATCCAAGCTACCGGAAAGATGCAGCCAATCCCTTACTCCGTTAATTTTGTTGTTTCGCACTAAGAATGCAGTTGATTTTTCCCTCTTACTGCTCGTTATTGCAGCCCATGAACAAAAAAAAATCATAATTCCGTCACTGTGCGCTCGGCTCCATCCATATAATCGTTGCTGCAAATGAAGAGTGGTGTCATCATTCACTTCCTCCGCACTCTTTCTTGAATTCTTTTGTTTCAGCAATCTCCAAGTTATTTTGAATAGCCCGCTATTTCGGTAGATGTCACTTTGAAGCTATCATTTTTTGACATTTGACAAGTAAAAACTACGCCATTAATGAAAATGGAACGATACACGTTTCAACAACGCATTGAAATTATTAAAATTCACTATTAAAATGGTGAAAATTTGGCAGAGACGGTTCGTAAAACTCGAACATTTTTGGGTCGTCGTGAAGCACCTTGTCGGAACGCAATACAGAAATTGGTGGAAAAATTCGAGCTGTTGGCACAACCTAGTGATATGAAGAATAAAACCCGTGCACGTGACTCAAGAACAGCCGAGAATATTGGTGCTGTAGCCGAAAGTGTTGAAGAAAACCCAGGTTTGTCCATTCCTCGTCGTTATTTGAAATTAGGCATTCCACAAACGTCATTACACCGTATTTTGCATAAAAGTTGGGTCTTAAGGCTTATAAAGTTCAGTTGACACAAGAACTCAAGTCGGTCGATCATCAACAACGTCGTGTCTTTGTTGATTGGGTCGTTGAAATGCATGAAAATGATCCGGAATTCCATCGAAAAATTATCTTGAGTGATGAGGCCCATTTCCACCTCAGTGGCTTCGTCAACAAGCAAAATTGTCGCATCTGGGGCTCGGGAAACCCAAGAGTTATTGTTGAAAAGCCTCTTTATCCTCAACGTGTGACTGTTTGGTGCGGTTTATGGTCCGGGGGAGTCATTGGACCTTACTTTTTCGAAAATGAGGCTGGAGCAACAGTTACGGTGAATGATTAATGATTTATTGTGGCCGGAATTGGATGGCATTTATCTGGACGTTTACTTTCAACAAGACGTCACTACGTGCCACACAAGCAACGAAACCATTGATCCGGACCGTGTTATCTCTCGAAGAGGTGCTCACAATTGGCCACCGAGATCTTGTGATTTAACACCTTGCGACTTCTTCCTTTGGGGCCACGTGAAAGAGAAGATCTACGCCAACAGCCCAGCGTCAATTCAAGACCTCAAAGATGGAATTCGTGAAGCTATCGAGGACATAGGGCAGTCACATTGGGATTTGGTTATGGAAAATTTCATGAAAAGGATATGGTGCTGTAAGCGTGATCGTGGTGGTAATTTGCCTGATGTTATTTTCCACTATTGACGTCATACCTTCTTCTTTATAATGAGTAAACATTCGATCATATGTATTAAAAAATGGCATTTTTCTTTTAATATCAAAATAACACCTCTTATTGGAAAACCCTGTACTTTGAAGTTGAAACAAGGTTAGGTTAGCTTCGAGACAGCTGAAACAAATGCATTTCAGCCCTTATCCTTTGGATAGCTCCCATGTTTTCAGAAGATCATGTAGTTCATCCTCCCTAGCATTGTTTAGATTGCATGGTACAAAACATTGTCGTTGGGACGTATCTGTGTTATTATGTTAGCATTTCTGATCTTAGCATTTAATTGCAGCAATCTTGTAGCTTATTAGAAATAAACCCTCAAATATCGAAATTACAATAAAAATGATTCAGAGATTACACTGTTGTTTAGTAAGAGTACTTACTATAACTGCACATGTCCCTAAAGTTATTATTTACGCTCTGTGTTCATTCGGGTGCCCAATTGCATACAAGTAATTGATAATACAATCCTTATCCTAAAAAAAGATTTGAAAAGAGCCATATCCATATAAAGGAACATCACTTTAAAATCATTAGATCAGCGTTTTTGACCTGTTACTTCCTGGGTATAATTTGCCCAATTTTTTGGCATATTGGGCTTAGATTTATCTGATGTAATTCGCATAAAGCGATATAATCGTATGTATATTGCTTTCTAATAAAAGAATTGTACCACAGCCAACTTAGATGACTTTACTATTTTTTTCTGGGGTAGAAAAGCAGACGTTTTGATATTGAATTCCTAGAAGCTACGCCACTGTCAATAATAGAACTCGAATCTTTATCTCCTGCCCGAAAGGCGAACTCTATAAGCTAATCCTAACGTAGGTTACCTATATAAAACAAAATCTAAATTAAGCTCAGTAATAACTAACATGTTGTTTTTCAAACAATTGACTCATATTAAGAATTAGTTGCTCTCAAAATATATTTGGACTAACGTAAACTGCTGAAACATATCCGGATTAAAATTTTCTGGGAATACTTCGTGCCTTTAAATTCAAATCCGTTAATAATGGATTTTTAAAGAAATTTTCTGAGAAAATATCAAATAAAATTTTCAATTGCACACTTCGCAAACTCTACCACGATTTCCGTATCGAACCAATCCGTTTCGTTGCAGCTGTTTTTCACTTCACACTGAAACCTTAGAGCGAAATTCATGGTTCGGAAATTAGGTCAACAATAATGTTTGTTTTGAAATATGCTAAAGATCGTCAAAGCAACTTAACTTAATCTTAAACGTTTCTTGCGAAGAATTACTCACAATCCGTCATGTGGGTGTGCTGCATACGAGTATATGCATCGTCAACGTCGTCATTGCAACAAAAAAGGGGTGACGAATGGAAATTGGCGGATTGACTTGCATTAACATTCTATAGTGGCCGAAAAGGTTTCAAACTGTACTTGCATATGCACATTTAATTGCATTTGCATACGAACACAAAATTGTATAATTGGAGGACACGAGGTTCTTGTGGCATTTGGGTAATTGTAGGTTGAGCGTAATTGTTTTGCAGTTGTTACACCTTAATATGCCGCGACCTATTTGTTGAAGCTTTGAGGGCTTTAAGGTAGATTCTTCAGATTGTCTTGAAGTTCTAATCAAGTATTTGTTTTAGCGTATCTCCAATCAGATTCATCAATTTTACCATTGAATAACAGTTCCAACTGTCCAATTAGGATAAACTTACTCCAAACTTGCAAAATTTCTTGAAGCGTCGTCGTGGTGTCTGAAGGCTATATTGTTCAAAATCAAGTCTTAAAAGAGTCGTGAGCCAGCGTATCTTTGCATGATGTCTGTCAGACAGAAGGATTAAGTAGTCGATATGTCGATTGTGAATGATATTTGCACACCATTCGTCATTAAGTTGTCACGGTTTGGGTTCAGGCATGCCTTTTCTTACTGCCATCTATTTTAGGCCAACTATCTTGAGATACTCTTATTTCGATCAAATTGCGCTCAGATTCATGTATCTAAATATCTTTTGTTAATATTGACCGACCAGACTAATTTTTTCTCTCTTAGTTTTATTTGTTTTTATTTTTCGACTTTATTGTTTGGTCGTTCGGTATTTGTTTTAATATTCATTAGACTAAAGGATTAGCAAATAATTTACAATTGAAATGTCTTATGCTAGAGATGAAGTCAAGTGTTGGTACGATGAAGGTGACAAGCAGTTACGAAGGCAAGATCAAGACAGCAAATTAAGAAACAATTTTTGGTTTCAAGACTTCATTTTGATGGGTATTTGTTTCAGGGGGATGTTTAATTAGGAACGTGACCTTTTTTGAAAATTTTTGCTTTGATTTAATTTCATAGGCAAACATTTATTTACTGTATATGAAATGAGACTTTCTAAAACTTTTATTTTTAAATTGTTAGACCAAGCGTAATTTTTTCAGTCAATCATGATAAGGTGTGCATTTAGTCAGGAGAAATGGTATCTAAAGGGTGCGGCAGCATAACTTGCTTTTTTGAAATGCCCGCCCTTAAAGTGCTAACTGTTATAGCGCGGCGCTAGTAGTCTCATTCGAGAGAGGTGATTTTAAAGTTTTGCTCATCCCTTGGTTAGTCGCTATCATGCGTTGGAACAGTATAAAAAAAAATAAAAAACAAGTACCGCTGAAAATTTGTTTTGTTGAATTTTGAAAAAAGGAAGTTATGCTGCCGCACCCTGTAGAATCAAATCCTATTTCAGAAAATTTATTCCTGTCTTCCTATAATACATATTGTATGTCTATTTTACATGTACTTTCAATCAAATTTATGTTAAAAATGAGTCTAACCATTTGTTTTCTACTCTTTTCAGGTAAATATCTGATCTTGGATGGTATGAAGCTGGTATCCAACGCAATAATAAAAATCAAAGTAATTAAAGTTTCATTCAAAATGTAGAACTGCTGCTTTGTTCGAACCATTCTTTTAATTTTTAGCAAAATTATCCCAAAGAAATGTGAAATGGGTTCCAAAATTAACGAGACTTTTGTCATAAATTTTTTTTGGTGGTGCCATCTGTGAATGAGATAGTGCGTTGGAAAGTTACATCCCTTCCTGACTTCCTTTCAAAGTTTGGTGACATTCGGTTCATTGGAAGCGAAGTTATTGCGTCTAAAGTGAAAGTATGTTTGTGTCATCGGTACAAAAATGAGTTAAAACGTTTACCGAAACATTTGAATTGATGGAAAAAAATTATGCCGATGATTGTCTATCTCGTGCCAGAGTTCATGAGTGGTTTACACGTTTCAGAGATGGTCGTGAGGACATAAATGGCGATGAAGATACGAGTCGCCCAAAATCAGTGATCACCGAAAACTACATCGAAATTGTGCGTGAATTTATCAAAAATGAGCCGAAATCATCGTTGAAATTCATAGAATCGGAGTTGAATATCTCCAAAACATCGATTTATCGCATTTTAACCAATTATTTGGGCTTAAGAAGGGTCTGTGCATGCTTTGTTCCGCACAAGTTAACTGATGACCAAAAATTTCTCAGCATTCAACATTCGAAAGACATCATTAAAGAGGCGAGAAAACACGAGAACTTCCTTTACAACATTGTAACTGGTGATGAAAAGTGTTGTTTCTAATATGAACCCGAAACCAAGCGTCAAAATGCCGAATGGAAGGCCCCAGATGAGCCATCACCCAAAAAATCGCGTTTGGAGAGGTTCAAAATCAAGTCGACGCTCATTTGTTTTAACGATTCCAAGGGAAGTGTCCACAAAGAGTTCGTGCCAACGGGCCAAACCGTCAATGCAATTTTCTATCTTGGCGTTTTGAAGCCTTTGTTGCATCGCATTCGTCGCATTCGGCCTAAATACCGCGAAGGAGGAAATCTACGCCTATTGCATGATAATGCACCATCTTATCGATCTACTCTTGTGACTGATTTTTCGACTAGAAATCGCACTTTAACCATCAATCACTCACCGCATTTGCCTGATGTGGCTCCCTGTGACATCTTCCTTTTCAGAAAATTGCGTTTGGCTATGAAAGGAAAATACTTTGCGTCCGTGGATGGCATCCAAGCTTGTACCAATATCCTAAAGGACATTCCGGTCAACGACCTGAAACACTCTTTCGAAAAGCTTTTAGATCGCGCAAAACGGTGCATCGAGGCTGGAGGAGACTATTTTGAATCAATAAACTCGAATTTACCAGAACAAAGCTCGTGTCGTTTCTATTTTAGCTCAGTCTCGTTCATTTTGGAAAGCTCCTGTATACAACATATTCGAAACAAAATTTATATACAGAATTGACGGGTCATTATTTTAAAACCATTGACTTAAGAAATTCAAAGTTTTCCAAATAATTTTACACCATATACAAGTCGTGTATGCAGGAGAGTGCTCCTACCAGAAGAGCTTTGTATGCATTCTAAGGTTCCAAACAGCTTTACTATCAATCAATGACTGACATTATGAATCCATTGACCATAAAAGAGATCTTTTAATTATGTTCGAAAGTTCGAGGATTTTCGTACCAACTTGCTGGCTTGATCTCGGAGAGGGACCTGGCATTCGGCACTATGGTAGCCCCAATCAGACAGTGAAAAGTGTCTGAGTGACAGATCTTTTCCCGAGATCCGGTCGGGCGATGGAATACTCTGGCCTGGCGTACATCGTGGGAGTCTAATCGTAACTCATAACAGTTCGATCAGGTAATCTGTTGTTCGGATTGTTTCGCTAAAACGTTAATTGTCACGCCATGTCTGATTACAATTATTAAAAATGTGAAGACTGCCGAAAAACATTTAAATATTCGCGGGATTGAAAATGAGCATATGGTTTTGCATGTCATCCAGCTAAAACAACAGACGTGGTACGCGACAGTGATGAAAGATTTTCGAAATAAATTTCATTGCAGAGTTTCAGCGTAGAACGGATGATTATTGTTCGATTGGGAAGTGAAATAAGTAATTTAATGAAATCTCGGTCCCCGTCAACGCAAACAAAGGGCGGGAAGAAATCGGACATGACTCGTGAGAAATGTCAAGTTAGCTTTTTGTTCCACGTAACTGTGCAAATTTTTTTAGCGGGTGAAATTATTTATTGTATGCAGTAGGGTTTGGGAAAACGAGTACAACTGAATTAGAAGGCACCGGCCAAAGTGCGGAAGGTGTTGATTTTCGGTGGCACTAATTTGAAGCTTGTAACTTGAATAAATCGTCTCGCGAGAGAAAACTTCCCACATTCTCTAAATTTACCAGTGCATCAAAAAAGCCAAAATGGGCAAACGTGGAAGCGCAAAAAGATATGAACTGGATCTGGTAATGGAGTAACCGACCCAATCACCCACCAGCAAAGGAATGGAAATTCAAATATCCCTGAAGGCGGGCACCAGGCTTTTCAATTCGTCTAGTTAAAGGGGGCAATAATTCGCTATTTTCCAGAGAACTTTTATCAACATACGGCTGCATATCCATGCAGGAACTATTCCAATTGGTAAATTTAAGTCAAATTTGTCGTAATAAAACTTCTTTTGATGGAATATATTTGGAGTTACAGTATGTGATCTTGAATTGATGGATAAGTGAGAATATTTGAATTAGCGCTAAATTTACTGTATAAATCGCTGGCTAAATTGTCGATTGATGTATTTGTAATTCCATAAAATTTGATTGGCTTCGAAGCATACCGCTGTAAAATGACAGATTTGATTCACACCAAATGTTATTTTGGAACCTAGACGAAGACTCGTAAAAAGGGGGCTTAGAACTATTAATCTTGCGTAGGGGTTTTTTTGTTGTTAGTAATTTTTTTATATAATATTATCTCATAATAATCATATTATTGATGATAGTGCAGACATTTAGAAAAAAAGAAGAGTCAATGAAAGTCCACTCGAATAGTCATTTTTTTTGACTATTTTGAACTAAATTTTCAATCAAGCGTTATTAGCCTTTCGCGAATACGCACATAAGGATGACAAAAAAAAAAACAAAAAAAAACAAATAAATAAGATAAATAAGATAAATTGCTAAAGTATCATATAAAGGATGATTCATTATGAGGTTTGATTTTCAAAAGAATTTTTGTGATAGATCACGCGTGACTCCTGTCCAATTATAATGTAATTTTTATTCAGTATTGTTTGACAAATCATCATGGAAAGATTTAAATCGCAACAACATATACAAATTGTTCAGCTGTATAACGAAAATCAGCGTTCTGTGAGAAATATGTTTCGTAATCTTAGAGCAAATCATGGTGTGTATCGTTGACCTACTGAAACCACTACAGCTGATTCCATCCAATACCAACAAATTGGCCGCCTAGATCGTGTGATATCACACCTTTAGATTATTTTCTTTGAGGTTACACGAAATCTCTGGTATTCAGGGACAAGCCAGCTTCAACCGACGCTTTCGAAGCCAACATTACTCGTGTCATTCGCAAGATACCGGTCGCTATGCTGGAACGCGTCGTCCAAAATTGGAACCTCCGGATAGACCATTTACGGCGTAGTCGCGGTCAACATTTAAACGAGATAATCTCTGAAAAGTGAATGTCATAGATTGGTCTTTCGACTTACAATAACGTTTTTACTATAGAATTAAACTTTATGCCTTTTATTTGAAATTACAAAACAAACCTCATAATGAATCACCCTATACTTTTCAGTAGTTTTTTTTCAGAAGGAAATGAAAACGGTAGCAAATGTATTGCAGCAAAGAGGGGGGTTTTATTATAAATCTGCGAATGATGGATTCGCTCGGTTCGGAACGCGTTGCAATAATTTGTGTTTGACATCTGATCAGCGTAGAATATTTCGGTTGGAATTAAAGTAGCGTATTTCTGACACTACGTCGGTATTTAGATCGGGAACGTGCGAACTCGTTGTTGATTGATTGACAGCCTCTCAAAGGCAACGTTAAAGTACAGACAAAATTATTCCTCGGAAACATTTTTGGGACGCATTTTAAACAGGCATTTGACTCGGTGGCTGAGATATTGTATCCGGACTTAGATTCTGCGACCGGGACTCTTCTCAGAACTAGCTAGTCTGCAAGCAGCCACCTCGGAGTAGACTGTGCAGCAAATACTCATAAAGATCTAGCTCCGTGATTTTGGCTCAATGGTGTCTAATCGCGAAAGGGGGGTACATTTTTTTCGTACGTTTTGCCTCCCTCCTGGGCCGCCTGATGCACTAATCAAGACCTTTCGTTTCATACTCCACTTGACTACCTTTGATAAAAAAATTTAAAGGACACTTCCTTACATGTGCCTTAAGAAATTTTGAAATGACCTAAACTTATGAGATGCCATCACTTCATCCGTTCCCAGAAAGCTTGAGCCTTTTAGCTGCTATAGTTTCTGAGAAAATTTGAGGTGACGCACGGACAAACGGACATTTAGAAGGCAAAACGAATAGGTCTTTGTAAAATTCGTTTTAGAAAATCCTGACTGCCTGGGGCTATATGCCTTCTGAATGTTTGAAAAACTCTATCTTTATCTTTTCATGACTTGAACATGCATAACCACGAAAAATGTTAACTCTTCCCTTGTTCAATTACTAAATGCAGGAATTCCGACCAAATTGTATTTGGGGAACAAAACGTGTGATATGTTTCTGTGAACAAAAAATTCAGTTAAGCAAAATTTCACATAAAACAGATTCATTTCCTCTCTTCCTCTTTCTGGATTTTCGGAGAATCGAAGTTGTAAAAAATTCCATCCAAAACACATTGATAAATGCTCAATCGTGGCTTATTTTCTTTATTTTTGAATGCTGTTTCGAGCCATGTTGGGCACCTTAGTTGTATGGGTTTGAAGATGGAAGAGGTTCCTTATTTCCAAGGTAGAATGCTGAGGACCGCTAGCGAATAGTCATATAAGTTCTATCTGAGGAAACTCTTTGCTCTTGCCGGTCTTCTTCTTCTTCTTAGCACTTCAGCCCCTTTTGAGCCCTCGCTTCCTGCACATAGTGCCTCCACCTGTCTCGGTCCATTGACCGCGTCCTCCAATTTCGAAATCCGAGCAGCGATGAAATGTCTTCGTCGACCGAGTCAGACCGGCCTTCAGTTCTCTCAACGAATAACTTTTTGGGTATCCGTAGTTCGTCCACACGATTCATGTGGCCAGCCCATTGCAGCTTCCGCAGTCTAACAATCGTTGAGACCTCCGGTTCGCGAAAATTTCACACAGCTCATGGTTGTATTGAATTCGCCATTGGTCCCCGTGTAGCTTCGCTCCGATTATTCGCCTCAGTACCCGTCGCTCAAAGGCGTTCAATATATTTGCGAATGCTTGGGTTAGGGTCCATGTTTCACACCCATAGCATAACACAGGCCTTATCACAGATTTCTATACTTAGGGCTTTGTTTTCCTTTGTATGCAGCTGGTCTTCAAGATCCTCAACACTGAATAAAATATTTTATTTGCGAGCTGTATTCTTTGGCGTATTTCGTCTCTTTCATTGCCCGTTTTCGTTATTTTGGCGCCTAAATACACAAATTCGCTAACATTTTCGATACTGTATTCGCCAAGTGTAATATTTTGTGTACTTGAGGTATTTTTCCTCGACTGCTTCATGAGCTTTGTTTTATTTCCATTGATTTGTAGCCTTACTAATCTGGCTTCGCTGTCTAGTTTCAGGAAGAGTTCTTTGGGATTTGTTAATGACCGATATAAAATGTTGATGTCGTCTGCATAGGACACTACTTGGCTCGACTCGTATAGTAATGTACCTCGTGTAGCTTCCTTATAACGTACTCCAGAGCCAAATTGAATAACAATGAGGCCAGCCCATCTCACTGCTTTAGTCCAGTATTTGTGCCGAAGGCGTCGGTGAGTTGGTTACTGATGCGGGCTTGGAAGATTGTCGACGTTATTGTCATTTTGGTAAGACGGATTTATTTGGCTGGGATCCCAAAGCAAAGCATTATTTGGTACAGTACGTTACCATCAAGACTGTTGCATGCTTGCTTAAAGTAAACGAAAATTTGGTGTACATCTATGTTTGACTCCCAGCATTTTTCAAGTACCTGCTTGACTGTGAACAATTGGTCTAAAACCATCATGATACTGTTAATGTATGATCCGATTTTATTTTGTAAGATTTTTGAAAATATTTTGTACGCCATAGAAAGTAGTAAATGCCTCTATAGTTTTCGCATTGTAGCTCGTCACCTTTTTGTGGATAGGGAATATAAGTGATTGGCTCCACTCTTTCGGCATGTGTTCTTATTGCAAAATGTGCTGGACGACTTTGTGAATCGCTTTATGAACACTGCTGCTACCATATTTGACGAGCTCTACTAAGATCTCATCGATGGCCGATTATTCTTTTGGGCTTTGATGATTGAACAAACTTCATCTAGAGTTGGTGGGGCCAATGGAAGCTCTCCGCAGACATCTATACGCTCCGATGTTCTGAAGCTGTGTGGAGGATTAAGGAGGCTCTTGTAATATGATGCCCATCTTTCCTTAATCTTGGTTTCATCAGCGATCATATTGCCGCTGTCATCACGACAGAGCGTGGTTTTGGGCGGATAACCATGTTTCAGGCTTTTCACTACTTTATATGCTTTTCTTGTGTTTTTGCTCGCTAAACTGATATCTATACTTTTCAATTGGTCGTCATAGTATTTTCTTTTCTTAATTCTAATTATCTTATTTGCTACTCTTCTGAGATTTTCATAGTGTACTCTCTTCGTCCTGGTTTTCCTACTAACGTAACCTTTGTACGCCTGATTTTTTTTTGTCCAATGCATTCTGGCACTCATCATCGAACCAATCATTTTTCTGCGCCGGGCTTGATGTCCGATCGTCTATTCTGCCACGGTCTTAATAGCCGCTTTCACTTCCATCCAGAGCTCGTTTTAGGGTTTTGTAAAATAATTTTATAAAACCCTTCTAAAATCGCATCCTGTCTGTCCGTCTGTCTGTCCGTCCGTCCGTCCGTCCGTCCGTCCGTCCGTCCGTCCGTCCGTCCGTGTGTCACAGCAGTTTTTCTCGGAAACTACTTAAGCTACAAGCATCAAATTTTGTACGTAGGTGTAAAGTGGTGCTCTCTTCAAAATTCAACTACAAAAAAATTTCATAAGGTATTTAAGGGGGGTCTCCCCGTGTAGGGGAGTGACCCCCCCAAAAAAAAATTTCATTGAAGGTAGCCAATATGAGTATCAAATGAAAGGTCTTGATGAGAACTTTTCAAAACAGGTCTTAGTTTGGCAAAGTTTACTTCGAGGGGCGCACAGGGAGGGGAAATATACGAAAAATTTGTGTCCCCCCCTCGCGATTGGACACCTGTGATCCGGAAAATCTGAAAAAAATCAAGAATGTAGTCCTTGATGAGTACAGAAACAACAAATACGTGAGAAGTCGCAATTCACTCAACTTTGTTAGTAATAGTATGATTTATCGATTTTATGTTTTCTTGAATAAAATCTTAACAGTGCCCTTAAATTCAATGAAATTCAGTACACAAATGACTATTTATAAGATTGATCTATCCTGCAAGTTTCATAAAGATTGAATCATATTTAGTGAAGTTATAGCGGTTTGAATTTTCCTGTATCACTATGGAACAATATGCGCTGCATGTATTACTATGGCAACATATGGCTATGGAACAACATGCGCTTTTTACCGACTCAGACACTACAGTTTTGCTAGGATTTGCATGAAAATTTCAGGAACGATAGGTGCCATGAATATCTTTGAGAATCGGTTCAGCTAGTGGTATCAGTAATCGTAAAACAAAATAGTGGCTGTTTTAAATGCGAAGATTGAATAATTTTGAGTTATTTATTCCCAACTTCACAACGTTTAAGGTACATGCTTTGAACACTTAATTCAATTTAATGAATGACTGAAGATGAGTACCTACAATTAATACTCATAAGTGAAACAAGTCAAGGAGGTGGGAGAGAGCTCCTAGCAAAAGGGCTTTGTAACAACTCTAGGATTCGAAAAAATAGGCCATTAATCGGTGATAACAGTATAGGAGAGTGGCCCCTGAAAAAAAAATTCATCAAACGTAGCCGATATGAGTATGAAATGAAAGTTTTCATGGGAGCTTTTCAAAACAGTTCTTAAACTGTCAGTTTTTGCTTCAGTGGGGCGCAGGGGGAAATACATGAAAAATGTGGTTTCCTCGCTCATATCTGAAAAAATTATCTAGGGAGATATTTATGAGTATAACAATAACAAAAACCTCAGAAGTCAAAATTCATTCAACTTTGTTAATAATAGTATGATCTTCGAATTTCATATTTTCTCCAATAAAATCGTCATTGACATGCTTCTTGGCTTTATTCAATCTGGTGACTGCATTTTGTAAATTGAATACAAAACCCTTCTGACATGAGCGTAGGTCTGTTTACCCAACTTGTTTGCCTTTAACGATGCGTCTGACAATATGGGAGCCAGCTGGTTGTCGAGGGTCTCCGTGAAATTTTTTGCTACAGACGCCGTTTGGAGCCTTTCGATGTCAAATTTTTTTAGTGGGCTAGTCTTCACCAAATATATTTGTTTCTTCGTAGAGTCCCTCCCAAATGCGATAGTTCATTGCCATCCATAGCGTTGGGATCACCCAGAATTATTGTTTTAGGCAATGAGTCGACTAGTCTTTCCAGATGATTGTAGAGTGTTTCCTTTGTTTCTTCGTTCTTTTCTTCGGTTGGGGTGTGAGCATCGATCAGCCAGATTTTGAAGAATTTCGCTTTTATACGGATCGCACAAAACCGTCCATTGACTGCTTAAAAATCATTAACTTGCGATTTGAAGAATAGTGCATGTAGTCGGTCCTAAATTTCGGCTGCTTTTAACGCCTTCGTTCGTTAAAAACTTTATTATGATTCATTGCGTAACCGAAAGATGAGACTCTCTTTTACTCATTGTGAGGACAACTAAACAATTCGGTCAGGCGGTCGGCTTACCCTTGAGTCATCTAGCCGTGTTCCTCCTTACCCTTCGCGATGCTACGCCTATCTACGACACGCTTCCTTTGTCTTCAAAAGTAAAAGCCTCGTTTATATGTGAATGGCTCTCGTACTTTTAGGGTTTCGTAAAATCATTTTACAAAACCCTACTAAAATCGCGTCCTCTCTGTCCACTCATCCGTGTGTCACATCACTCACAACACAACATAAGATTTAAGTGGTAGGTGCAAAGTGACGCCCTTTTCAAAGTTTAAGCAGAAAAAGAAATTCATGAGGTGTTTAAGGTGGTCTCCCCATATAGGGGACTGGCCCCCCAAAAAAATGCTGGGGAAGGGGAAATATACGAAAACGATGTGTCCCCCCTCGCGATTTGACACCTTTGAACCGAAAAATCTGAAAGACATCACAGAGGTTAGACTATAGGATTACAAGGGCAACAATTACCTCAGAAGTCGAAATTCAATCAACTTTGTTAATAATAGTACATTTTATAAATTTTACATTTTTGCCTAGAAAATCAAGATAAAACCCTTAAATTTCCCAAAATCTATAATGGTGGCAATCATATGTGTCCTGAAAATTACACAATAATTAAACAATGAACAGCTAAATTACAGCCGATTGAAAATTTAACAATTACAACAAAATTAACACTCGATACTAGGGAGATACACGTTTGCAACGGACCTAGACACTACGAATATGTAGGAATTTTGATAAAAATTTTAGAAATGGTTTGTAATATTGATGTGTTATCATGAGTTACTAAGCGACGGGGCCAAAATACTCTAAACAAAACGGCGGCGAATTTCAAAACAAAAACCATAATAATTTTTTTAACTCAATTTATGGAATCTGTATATAGGTCAAGCTTTGATATGCAGAATATATTGTTTGATTTACTAATTGTTTTACAAAACCCTTCTGACAAGAGCAGTATGTTACTACTTCAACTTGTTTATTATTTTTTAATATTGCTTAAAAAAGTTAATTTATATGTTTCAATTCTCCTAAATAAAATACATGACAACATTTTTCATAGGATTAGAATTCTTTCAATATTAGCTTATTTCTGAATTATAAAATTATTTCTTTTCAATGGTAGGGTTTTAGTACTAATTTGTGCGCAACATTATGTAGATTTGCTAATCATACGTTTTCCAATCATCTTTCAATTTATATGTTTCAAAAACATAAACATATTCGTCTAAACAATTTGAAGAGAATACTTCACACTTCCAATAATTAAACGATAGCATTAAAAGAAATTTCAGCCCTTCAATCCAGCATTCCTGTATATAATTTCCCACTGTCAAGAATTTTAACGCTCTTCATCTGCTTTAAATCAAGTTTTAAATAAAAATTATCTTGACATTTAACTGCTCAGTTAGTGCATTACGAAATATCCTCTAAATTTAAATTTTTAATATTTTCTTTTTCCTCTCGAAATACCAAAAAACCGAAAAAATACATTATGTTCGAACACAATTATATGAAAATAAATTATCTAAAATTGTATTAGCGTCCTCGAAATAAATTTTCCCGTTAAAGTAGGTCATGGATAATTGCCATCACCATCATCATCATAATGAGTTTTCAACTAATTCACTTCCACCGCAACGACTATAAAAAAACATCGTCGCGATTTCAACACACCTACTTGAAAAAAGATGAAAAAAAACAGCAGAAAAAATACACATATAATAAAAAATGAGCCAAACCACACTGAACATTTTTACAGTTTTTTTTATTATTAAGTTTTCAATATATTTGTGTTTGATACATTGAAAATTTACAAGCAAACGATGAATATTATACCGCCACTATCCCGCTATCAAGGCAGCAGCTACTAGTCTAATTTCTGAAGCTAAAGATAGAGTTAGTGGGAATCGTAGCGAGCTGAGTCGGATCGGCTTAGCTTTGAAGCCTCCTCTGCGTAAATATACAAACAAATAATAATTTTGAAATCCAACGTACAACCGCATAAGCACAAAGACGTGAACAAAGATAAATAATATCATCGCGAAATGTTGGCAGCATCAGTTGGAAATTCACAGCACTTAGTTGCATGCTAATAGTTTTGTTAGGCTTTGGATGCTTGAAGAGCTTGAACAAATTGCACAGCTAATCAGGAAGGTGATGTCTAAACTTTTTGTCCGCGGCCAGTTGGGATGAATATTTAAATTTAAAATGAAGTTTTTATTTCTGACAAAATGTTTATGATGTAATTTGGACATGTTTTAGCGTCATTTGGTAGTTACAATTTGGATTTATCTATAAAAAGATACTTTAGGCTTAGGATGCCGGGCTGAGTTAGAGTTGTAGCGGTTTATTTAATTGTATGTCCTCAGACGATGGTTCTAGGAGACTTTCGGGCTCGTATCCACTCATGTGTTTCCAACTACTGTATCTAGTCGTCAATTACATGCGTGTAGTAAAACACATAAACTTTTATCTGCACTATTTGCTCTTTTTCTATTTAAAGTCTTTGTGGAATTGGGCAAGGTCTTTGTTTTACTATTGCGTTGTCATGTCGTGACTTTATGGTCGATTGTTGTTACAATGCTGTCGTTCAAAAGCTCACATTTTTAATCAAACAAAGCCCTCGGGCGAGCGACTTTTTCCCAGTTTAGCATATTTTATTTAATTTTATTTCGGCTTTGAATGAAAAGTGTACACAGAGCTCAATAGTTCAGGAAAATTCAATGGAAATGAGTAAGAAATTCGCGAATAAAGAGGCGGGAAAAACTTGAACAACTGAAACAATGCAAATCCGGGGTCTTTTTAGATACTTAGCGACGCTGCCACGGCACACTGCGTAAACTGAGTCATTGTAATATGCATGCTGTTAACGCATTTTTATTGTACATACTCGTAGTTTTCTTTTATATGCTCTCCGTGTGTTTAGGTTAAGTGCTTTGTGCTTAAATCTTTTGCATAACAATTATTTCACATACTAAATATCTCATTGTTTGTTGAATTTTGTGCGGATTTCAATACGTGGAGTGCAAGAGTTTAGGAGACTTTTGTTGTTGTTATAATAATTTATTTTGTTTATATTTTATTTTGTTTAAAATTAATTAGATTTTCCAATACTTCATATTTCCCGAATTTTCCCACATTCTCGCAACTGAATTTTCCCTTGAACTAATATGTATGATTTTGAAATAAAATAATTTGTACAAAGAAGGCCAAAAAGCAAAATTTAGAACCCATAAGTTGCTTATTTCATATGCTTCAAATAATTTGTACAGGGTGGTTTTTAGAGGTATAAGCTTTGAAATAAAATAAAATACAGATAAATTGTTTTGATTGCCATGAAATCGTTTTTGTTGGAAAGATACTTTTCTGCCATTTTTATTTGAATGTGATTTCGGGTATGTGAGCGCCACAATTAGCACGGACGAAATCCAAACGAGAGGCCCTTTTGCCACTACTCTAGCCAATAATTGGAGCCGTATCTTGTGTTCCATTCCATCCCATTCCAAACTGAACACAAAACGTATGATATCTGTCAGACCATACGTAGCATTAAAAAGTTTTGCCAATTTAAAGTTCTACACCTCTAAAAAAACATCCTTTACGACGAATTTGAGTTTTTTTTTAAATCTTCGAACGTTTCAAACAGAGGCATCGTTTTGTCACTAGTGACGTTTTGAATTTTGTTCCTTAAGTCTAACACTATCGATATTCATAAATAAGCTTGAATATCATAATCGTTGCTTCAAACCTAGCATTTTTCGTTTTAGGTATCGTGCATTTAATGTAAAAACTAGTGATACTGCTGTGCATATTTGCATAATCTAAACTTCTGGGAATTGGTGCGTACGTCTTTCCTTGCTTTCTTTACTTACATCTAATAAATAAGAAAAATAGTGAATTGTGCAGCCCGAACGTGTTCTGACAAAAATAGCAAAACCTCATTTCTTACCTGCTATGGTTTTATGTGGCCTACTTTTCCATACTAAATATGCGAGCTTGACGGGCCCAACTGCAGACGCCATCATGAAAAGAGGAACTGGTGTCTACTGGTACTGTGAACGGTGCCGAAAGTTTAGTATTGCAGCCTACCTAACCAGACTTCAGAAAGCTAAGGAGACCGTAGATGCCCTTTCGTCTGCAATACTTAAATTAAAGGAGAAGGTTGACAACACAAATGAAGAAATTGCTCAACTTTTAACGATGGCTGATACAGAACAGCGGTCTTTGCTATCCATAACAGTACCGTTCAATCTTAGCCTCTCGAGTCCTTTGCCATCGCCAAGTGTAAGCGATACTATGGAATCGGTCGAGCCAACTGTTGAAAGCATCCAGCTAGATGATAAAGATAGCGAATCTGCAACCAACTCTTTGTCTGTCGAAGCACGGCAAAAGCGCATAACCTGTTCGTCATAGTACACGAGAAATTTCTTTGAACGCGCCGGCATCCACATTATCAAAATCAGCAAATCAATGCTCTACTCTTAATCAGCAACTAGCGCCTGTAAACTCAACGTCAAATTTATCACGTCAAGAAACCAACAACCACCCCCTTTGCAATATTATCAAAATGTTCGCGGTGTGAGAACCAAGCTGAATGATATGAATTTGGTATCCATACTGGCAAATGATGACGTAATATGTTTAACTGAAACATGACTTTCAAAGGACATTGCGAATGAAGAACTCTTCCCTCTACTTAATGTAAATCGGGAAGATAGAGACCGAGCTGTATCCGGTAAATGCCATGGCAGAGGTGTCTTGATTGCGGTCCGTAAACCTTTTGAAAGTTTCCTCTGTCGAGACATCACCTTCTCTCCTCCTATTGAATGCGTTGTAGTTGGTTTGAGATTATCGTCTAGCTTACTAGCGTTTATTGTGTGCGTTCATGTACCATGCAGCTCCCCCTACAAGTCTATACCCTCTTCTTTTCTGAACTTTCTAATTACATTAATGTTTTATACCCCTCCACGTCCTGTGTGATCAGCGGTGATTTCAACATGCCAACGGTTGAATGGGATCTAAGCTCTAGAATGATTGTGTCATATAATGAAATATCAATTTTATTGTCATCCTTTTCTGCGCTATGCTGGCTGGCGCAATTAAACTATTTCCCAAACTGAAACAATAGATTGCTGGACCTCATTTTTAGTAACAATCCCATGAGCATTATCTCAATCTCTAAATCACCAAACCCCTAATGTCAAACCAGATTCTCACCATCCTCCACTTGAAATGCAACTATCGCTTTGCATCTCACGCCATAGGAATGGCAAAGTTATTTCTAGATACAACTTCTACAAGGCAAACTATGTGGCTATTCAATTAGAGCTTCCTGAGATCGATTGGCGCTTTCTATCTCCGTGACAGCATCATCTGATGTAAATGATGCTGTCACGGTCTTCTATAACAAACTTAATAATATTATAATGACCTTTGTTCCCTGTAGTCGTCCTCCTCGCAAAAAGAATGCTCCTTGGTTCACAGCAGAAGCTTTAAAGCTAAAATATATTGCGCGCAAACAGTTACAGCGTTTCGGTTCAAAGACGTATCTTTCGTCTTATAGACATCTACGTTAGAATGCCAGAATTGCCATCAAGCGCGCAATGCATTCATATTTTAACGCCATTTAGGCCTTTTAACAATCGAACCATCCCAAATCTTTCTGGACATAAGTCAACTCTCTCAAAACAACTTCAAATATACCTAACTCTATTAGCCTGCATGGAAAACAAGCGTCTGATAATCAGGCCATATGCAATATACTTGCAGAACATTTTGCTTATGTATTCCAATCAAATTCGTTACCCATACCCATTCCCCCAACTAACCCTTCCTCTCATTTGATCACCATTTTGAAACAGCTGCCGAAGTCGAAAGTATAATCAACTCCATTGATGTTAATGTGAGTTCGGGCCCAGATGGAGTCCCGAACTTTTTTGTGAAAACGCTGTCCTCATCCCTAAGTTTATACTTGTCAATTTTATTTAATACCAGCCTGATTGTAGGGACATTTCCAGCAATTTGGAAAAGAGCCAACATCTTTCCAATTCACAAATCAGGGGACCGTAGCTCAGCACTTAATTACAGGCCTATATCCTTACTCTCGTGTTTCGGAAACTTTTTGAGAGAATTGTTCATAATCGAATGTATTATGCAATCTCTTATGACTTCGCTAGGCAGCAGCAGCATGGTTTCGTTAAGAGACGGTCAATGGTAACCAATTTGGCTGGATTTACCAATGCAATTGCCCTATCATTTGATGAAGGTCAGCAAACAGACGTGATTTACACGGACTTCGCCAAAGCCTTTGATATGGTCTATTACTGAATAAATTTGAGGTTCTTTGGCCTCTCACCCTCTTTTTGTATGGCTATCCTCCTTTTTGACAAATCGTTCTTGATCGGTAACTTGGTATGGTTTCTCGTCTTATGTTTTCTGTCCTTCTCCTGGAGTAGCTCAAGGTTCGATCCTCAGCCAGATTCTATTCGATATTTTCATAAATGATCTACCAACTGTGTTGACGTCTGATTGTCTGTTCTACGCAGATGATTTAAAAATCTTTTAACTCGCCGATTCATAAATTGACTGTAGTGACCTTCAATCTGAATTAGAATCCCTCTTTCGATGGTGCGCTATGAATCGCCTTCCTCTTAACGTGTCCAAATGTCTGCATATGTGTTTCACCAATAAGCGTACGCCTTTTGTCAATGCGTATTCAATTAATGAATCGCTGCTATCAACGGTGGATCGATTATGGGACGTACTGTGTGGCTAGTGGCATCGTCTTGTTGAAACCACATATCGTTGATGTAAAGTTCATCTAATTCTGGCCACAAATAATCTTCCAACATAACACGATAGCGCTCTTCATTGACGGTAACATGACGGTCGTTTTCAACCGCGAAAAAATACGGCCCAATCACATTTCCGACATGAAAACCGCACCAAAAAGGAATTTTTGCGGATGCAACGGTGTCTCAAGAAGCACATGTGGGTTAGTTGCTGACCAATAACGCATATTTTGCTAATTAACAGAGCCATTGAGCCAGGAATGAGCTTCATCGCTGAAGATGATTTTTCGATGAAATTCATCATTTTGTTCAAGCTTTGCCAGAACCCAATTGGGGAAGTTTCGGCATTTTGAATGATCAAGTGGCTTTAGTTCTTGAGTCAATTTGATCTTGTAACCATGTAGGCCATCTTTTCGCAAAATACGCCACAGGGTCGTTTGAGCGATGCCCAATTCTTGAGAACCGCGTGGAATCGACTGATTTGGCTCATTTTGAATTGATTCACTTACGGCTGAGATATTTCCTCCGCTTCGAGCGGTACGACGTCTTTTTGGCACCGGAACGTCCAATAGTGAAAATTTGGCGTCGAACGTATCCACTATAGCACACACAGCCTGTCGGGTGGGACTATTATTACGGCCGAAAATTGGATTAAGCGCTCAAGTTGCGACCGCCGACTCAGAATTTTGGAAGTAATTTTTAATAATTTCCAAACGTTGCTGGTTCGTGAAATTTCCCATAGTAAAAATTTTAGCTTTAACTAACGTTCTGACATTGGCAGTTCTTTAAAAAAGTTTAAGGAAGTGTTCATAAAAAAACAAAAAATTGTTATGTCTCTAATGGAAAATCCTATACTTTACTCACACAGCTAATTGCAGTAATACGAGTATATGAAAACTACGCTACAAAAGCAATATACGTACGTTTTCTTACACTTGTATACAAACTACATACCTTAGAGTATCAGGTGTTAAAGTTACCGCTTTTACCAGTATATCCTGAAAAGTTTCAAAGTCATGCAGTCAACTAAGTCATGCTATTGGTGTCATCGATTTTTTCGTCGACATTTCTTTCTTTGCCGAAGAATGTATTGTTATTGTCTGTCTGTAAACTGGAAGTAGTTTGACGAATGTTTTTATTAGAGCATGTTATGTAACTAATCGATAAATGTCCTTTTTCATACTGATAGTAGACTCGTGGCAGCAGTAAAAAAAAACAAAAATAGTCGAAATATGAAACGTTCTTTATTTTACGTGTATCGAATTAGGATGTATATTTTATATACGATGCTAGACTGATGATATGATTTTATTGTCCTAGATTTATAGCTTTTATTCGACTTTTGTGTATATTTACCCCATAAATTTAGATGATGAAAATGAATATGCACAGTTTGATTAAGTAGATTTTGTGTCTAGTCGCTGAGAATGAAAAAAATTGGGGAACTCGTAAAACACATAAAAATATTATTTTGACTAAGAATTTTTCGTGATAGTCATGAGTAGATTCGTGGGAATTTTCCGAGAATGGGTTCTAGGCCAAATTACCCTGTAATCTTATGTTCCTAGCTTTTATTTGGAATTTTATACCAAAAGTTGGAATAAATTGGTGAAGACGTATTTCAGAAAATTTCCAAGTAATTTAAATTGAACAAAAAATGAATGTGTGGACTTATCACCCTTTACTTTTCAAAAAGATTAATTCCAAATGAGTAATGCTCTAATGACAGCTACGTCTGAGTTACTTTTATATTTAGAATGTTTTGTTTACATTTTTCTGACCTCATTGTCAGAGTAGTTGTGATAACAAATGACACACCATTTCTGAAATTTTATTGGAAGTTCATACAAGTACATATGTGTAGTGTCAAGGTCACTTGCAAACGAGTGTTTCCCTAACATCATATGTTTTTGCTGCGTAACTAGAAACTATGTAACTTTATGTGTTTAATGCTTGATTTTCACGTAACAACATGCACTTGCACTTGCGCTTAAATATAAGATTCTGAGGAATTTCATGGTCCCCCTTTTGATTTTATTAGCAAAAATGTAAAATTCATCAATTTTGCTATTATTATTGTAACAAAACTGATCGAATTTCGACTTCTGGGTATTTATTAGCCTTGCTGTCATAAAGACTTACTTCCATAACTTTTTCAGATTTTTCTGCTCAAAGATGGCCAAACGTTTGAGGGTTCACAAATTTTCACATGCATTTTTAATGTCTCATTTTGAAATGTCTAATCAAGACCTTTCATTCGATACCCGTATTGGTTTCTTTTCACAAAAACAGGAAACGAAACTTCCAAGGGTAGCTTTTATGATAAACCTTATAAAAATTTGTCGGAACCTTCTAAAAATTTGGCGGAAGTTTATAAAAATCTGACGGAGTAGATTAATCCTGGAGGCCAAGGGGCGGCTTGGGATGTTGCGCCATAGATGATGATGATGCTGATTGACATTTGGTATTCGGTGAACAAAATGGAATACTAGAGGGTCAGATAACGATATGATCAACACCAAGCATTAAAATCAGGACGATTCACAGCTGGATTAGCTTATGTCCGTCCAAAAAGTCTTAATAAAGTGATTTCAGTGTTTTCAATTAATATTTAACAACAGTGCATTCTAATCGGTATTGAAGCTTAGAAAGTAAACAAATGCTTATCAGATGAAGTAAAAAAATAAGACATACCAAGTCAAGTCATCAAAAGTAAATATCATTAGAGTTTTCATTGACTAACATCTAATAAACGGATGTAAAGTTTCTAAAGAGAGAGATTGCTGAGAACTACTATCTATGTTATCTAACGTATTGCGAAAGCTTGCGTAAAATGATTCCACCCTGAAGGCAGTCATACGTGAAGCCTAGCCCCCATTGAAACCATGCAGTAGTTTTAAATGATGCAAAGCTATTCATACCAGGTATGTGTGACATATCTTAGAGGTATAAGGCGTTTTCTACCTCAATTACTATAGGAAAAGTAAATCAAAAGAGAACTAGAAGAAGTTTTAACTTGTACCTCCAGCAATAAAAAAAATCTACGAGATGCCAATTTTATGGAAATAGCTACACATTCATTCTGTTTCTAGAAATGTACACTTTTTGTACATTATAAAGTAGTTTCCTTCTAGCAATATGTTCCGTAAATAAGCGCCACAACAGTATGACATTCAAAGATAGCAATAGCATACTTGTATAGTAACAAGTAGTTTAATCTGAGACTTAGGACTATCTAAAGCGTGTTTTTTAGAGGTATAGAACTTTAAGTTGGCAACCACTGTTTAATGCTACGTATGGTGTGACAGCTGTCATGCGTTTTATGGTTAGTTTGGTTTGCCATTTTAGCATGAACAGGTTTTTATAGACCAGTGGTATATATTTCCGTTATATTTCGTTAGTGTTATTTGACATCATATTCGACTGGTGAAATTTAGAAGTAAAATTAAAAAATTATAAGTTGAACTGAATATATTAATGTTCAACCCATTTATAATTGATATAGCTGCAACGATTTCAATCAACTTGTAGTCTGCATTGCGATGAAGCTTAATTTGCGTTGGAAAGACACGCCAAGATACAAAATATTCGCACATGTGGAGATGAATATTCACAAGCCATTCAAGAAACATAAACTCACCAAAAAAGTTTGTATTTAATTTCAGTTTTTGTCAATATATATATTCGGTCCCTTCTCCTTTTTATCGAGAAGGAAGATTCAATGAAAGTGAGCAGTGAACATTATAATCAAGTATTGATTATTTGTTCCTTAAATCAAATGAATTCGATAGAGGCAATGTTTAATTTTCAACAAGACGGCGAACACTACAAACAACAATCTAAAGCATTAATTCATTGCGAACGACATTCAATGGTTGATTAATTTCAAGGAATGAAGATGTGACTTTATTTGTGGTTGGGAGGTGAATGTTATTTTCAAACAGAGTATGGGACTCCCATGCTCACAAGATGGTGACTGGACTAATCATTAAACACCTCCCCTGTCGACCCACTAAACACCTCCCCTGTCGACCCAAGAACCCAGCCTGTGACTTGGTCATGGCGTTCGTGTAATTTCATCAAAAAGGCTTTTTTTTCTTTGAAATTATTTGAAAAATAAAGCTTATTCGAGTGAACCATCACAATTTATGATTTGAAGAACAACATTAAATAACCGAATTGGTGGAAACATCCCAATATGTTTTCAAATTTGTTTTATGACGAATTGAGGTCTCTAAACATTGTCATAGTGAAAATTTGGCAGATAACGCCTTCCACTCATGATTTTCGTAGAAAATATCTCATAATTAAATAAAATAAAATCAAGGGCTGATATTTCATAAATTTGCATCAATGACAACACTTCAAGTTGAATCAATAGGTTTTAGCATCAATAAATCATTTTAGTAATATATACTTTGATATGGACGAAAGTCAGGGAATAAACAAGCATTTTCAAAACGGGTTTGAAAATGTTGACCTAAAAAACTTTAAGGAAGCTAAGTGCGATTTGTTGCGACATTAAATAAATGTAGATACGTCTATTATCTAGATGGCCTAAGAAATAGAACACAAATAAATTCTACAGTCGGCGGTGACAGAAGATTTTTGCTAGGTGTCTTGATTCGAAAAACGTAGTCCCAAGATCGGAGCGATATGAGACAATTACTTCTGGTGATCTAGATTCTTTTTGAGCGTTGGTAGCGTCCGTCATCATTTTAACATGATAGAGCGGCAGAATCAACTGAGCAGTTTCAAGTAAAAATTGTTCGGGCGGTGTCGGAGGTACTCGGATGCACGTTGTCTTTATTCGTTCAGTCGTTGACTCCATTTCAGTCGCCGAAACGGTCTGGGCCGGAGTAACTCAGAGCTTTGTTGTGTGCGTATTTTGAAAATCATAGATCTTTGATTAAAACGCAGAGTGATGATTAGAAATTCCGCCAAAAATAGATTATTGATGAAGTGAACGCTATACTAGGTATTCGTAGGGAGAACTGAAAGGCGAAGACCTGTAGGCAGAGGAAACGCTGATCTGACTCGGTCGACGAAGACTGTTCATCGGTACTTGGAATTCAAAATTGAAGAACGCGGTTGATGGACCGAGACAGTTCTAGCTGCTTTTTACAGGAAAAAAAGGCCCGAGAGGGGCTGTAGTGCTACGGACACGGTATCCCACGATATGCATTCACGAGCTGTTCAAAACTTCTGAAATTGCCTCCAAAAATTCATACCTGCCAACAGCCGCCACTTTGAGGAATATTATTTTCGAATCAAGTTAAATGTAGAATGAACTGAGCCACTGACTGTAAAATTAAAAGCATTTTTCTCCACGTACCGGGATTTCCTTTGATAACTCTTCAAAACTGCTTAACTCATTTTACCACACTCTGCTTACTTGGTTTTGGTGTCGCTAGATTGAAGGCCTTTACTAAGCAATTTCATGAAGAATGTACTTCTTTAGTTGGCATGGATGCAGCGAAATTCTTAATTTAAGTTCCAAAAAAGATGAATGAAGCCAATGAATACTGTTTACCATGAGTACAACACTGATAAAAAGTTGGATTAAAGACAACTTCATTACGAAGCCAGTAGTTGATCCATCTTTATCATCCATAGCAGAGGTCCAATTTGGTCCTACGCCTTCAGTAGTGGTCACTACCAATCGTCGCGGGGCTGAGTCTTCATTTGATAATTGAAAATTCCAAGTAAGGATCTATTGTCAGTACAAATTGGATCCTCTCACCGTTTTCTTTCTACTGCACGTTTCTGTTGCGCAAAGTTACTAGTGAGACATATACGTCCCGCGACTATTTCTCGAAAACCACAGAACGGAAAAATTTGAAAATAAAAGTTATCCTTTTCGTATCACAAAAAAAAATAAACCTTACCAAAACGGTTAATGGAGTAATCCATTTTCAAATTTATTTTTCTGTGTCAAAATTTAAAAACAAACGATTATTCATTATTTATTTATTATTACTCAGTGTCCGTGGAAAGTGAACAAAGTTTTCTTAAAAATCCTGTCATGTATTAAATTTAAAATGAAAATGTTCTTTTAATTTTCGATCTATTGATTGACAATAATAATTGGATACTTGGACTAAAGAAAATCATGCGGACTCAATGCAGGAATTTAGTTGACTACAGATAGCTAGCATTTCAATTTCTAAAAGAAGATCAGCTGTCGAACCCTTCGAATATGGTTTGCCCAAGGGATTAAATAGGTTTGCAATGATAAAATCCCCCTAAAAGCGATCAGAGATCTTTAAGACCTGGTAATCAGTACTAATTACTCTTCATAATTTGAAGAACTCTAATTCTTTAAATTTTTGTCTTTTTGAGAATAATAAGATAAATCTCTGAATCAAAATTTCTAGTGGTCTTAAACTCATGAAACTACTTTGTTTCAACAATCTTTTTTTATAATCCTTCAAATTTTTAAAATTTCTTCTTTCGAACATAAAATATGGTCCTACATTGAGAGAAAAACTTTGGTTAACTACCTAAGTACATTTGGATATTTTTTCAGATGAAGAGGATGATCATAGTGAAAGTCCTGCATAGATTTAGGCAAATTACATTAGTTACACTAGGCACATTGCACTTGTAACTTATTCAAAACAACTATACTGCTATTCTGCTAACCAGCTTTACACATAATATCCATCAAGAATGCGAAGCCATATATAGATGATTTAGTATTGGTACGATAACAGGTCCCATGGCTCAATGCGAGCCTTGTGATCGTCAGATGCGAGCCTTGTGATCGTCAGATGCGAGGTCGAGTCCAGCCCAGGTCAATAAGTATTGGATGAAAGTTTTCTGGGTGATAATCTTTACTTTTTTGTTGTCTTCCTGAAGAGTATATGGGTGCATGTCAAATTCATCTTCCCAATAAAAAAAAAAAAATTATATGAGATCTTAGATGCAAATTTACAATTTTTCAATTTTATCCCGAATAAAAAAATATAAATATACAATTATAGTAGTTTCGGAATGTTTGGGTGGTGGGAAGAGCGATAGAGGAGAATCAAGTGTAGAAGAGTGGCTGCATGAATAAATTTTGGGATATTTTTTCCCACTGGGTTTGGGAAAATTCCCTCAGATATTAGCAGTCCCGCAATTGCCTAAGCACTTGCATGGTATATACCCGATTTTTAGGGTTTTGCCAAACGAATTTTACGAAAACCTATGAGTTTTGCGTCCTGCCCGTCCATCTATCCGTTTTAGCACTCGAGAAAACACCATTTGTATGAAAATAACGCAATAAGTACGGAACAATTTGATACGCCACTTATTAATATTGTTATTTTCTACTACTAGAAAAACTTTTTGCAAAGAAACAAACGAAAAAAATTAAATAAAAACTAAAAGAAAAAATTAACGACGGCAACCCCCTTTGCGACGCAATTTAACGACGAGAAAAACCTCCGT
The DNA here is from genome assembly GCA_963969285.1 of Odontomyia ornata. NCBI lineage: Eukaryota > Metazoa > Arthropoda > Insecta > Diptera > Stratiomyidae > Odontomyia > Odontomyia ornata. Next base: position 153,271,318 of record OZ017741.1, on the reverse strand, counting down.
TACCGCCATGAAGAGGCTCGTCGAGGTAAGCGAGAGAATTGTTAAGCGGGACTCACACGACGAGCGGGATAGCGGGAGTTTAGATCTGAAACTTGTCGAGTCAGGAGGGCACGTAGCGTGTCGTCGCGTTTCCCATGAATAGCTGCACCGTAGCACGTGCCATCAGTATTTTCTCAAACTAGTGTTTTGCTGTTGGTCGAAATAATTACATTCAACCTCCAAACCGAAGTGATATGATAGCACGGTGCGATGGCAATTTTCGACGATTGAACTGTTCATCATTCGTAAGAGAGTCAGTTCGTGGCGAGTGAAAAGTTCTGTCTTCAGCGGTCCGTTTGCTCGCTTCCGCGCAAATCGCGCCCTCAATTGAAATAAAATCGGAGTGGAAAAATTAATAACTAAGTGAAATTCCGCTAAAATTTATCTGTGAGATTTGACCGTCTAAAGTGGAAATTCCTCGTCCAAGTGCAATAAAGATGCTTTCCGCAAAAAAGGCTAACACCTTAAAATGTTCGCAGCCAAAGAGCGGAAGGGGAATAAAGCCGGGATTTGAAAAGTGTCGTGTACGTTTTTTTGCGAAAAAGAAAAACGTTTTACATTGCGTTTTTCCGAAACGGGTTTTTTTTTTGCGGAGGGAATGCGGAAATCGTGGCTTTAAGAAGTTCCAAGTGAAAATTTTATTTTCTGGAAATGAACAGTTAGCACTTTAGGATATTGCAAATACTAGCCGCATTTGGAGCTTGCGCTCAAAATTATCGGCTCTGTCTCAATCGTTTCCATGTCCTCAAATCGAATGCTGTGAATCCCAAAATAATCAAAATACCTAAAACCTAGACGATAAAAGTGAATAGATTGTGTTATCCTTCCATTCTCTGCTGTTTTCTCTCAAATTTTCGTTGAATCTATCATCGTTAGAAGTAGAGCCGCGAAAAAGATACCAAGAAATCTCTTAGGGAAATAGTGACGTAATAGAGAGCACAACGTAAAATTTAAAGAATACTCGGGGAGATTTGATTTCCCGTCAAAACCTAATTTATTTAACAATTGTGTTTTGTGCCAAAGCTCTCTACGTCGCATCAGACAGAGGAAACATAATAGAGAGGAATGGAATTCATCTAGAATCAACTTGACAAATCTTTATTGGTCGTGGATAATTATTTGTACCGTAAAAATCGAAATAATTGTTGAAGATTGTTATATTTTACATAAGTTCAAAAATGAAATTGAATCCATCCCTTACCCCGCCCCAACAATGAGCACTCGTCGGAGGAGGACTGGGTGAGTACTCTTTTGTTTATTAAATAAAAAAAAACTGCATCACAATAGAGGCGGTCGGAAAGAACAAATTCGTAATTAAAAAAAAAATGATTTAACGTATAAAGTAATTTATAACAAATGTAACTATTAATCAAATTGTTTTTATATTAAATTTTATACCATATGAATGAAATTATTAAAAATAAAATTAAGAAACAAATATTAACGTAATATGTTCTAATATGTTTAAAATGAGAGCGAACTAAAGAAAATTTTTTAATTGGACACCTTACTGTGTTATGTGATTACATCATACAAAAATTTAACATAAATTTGACACTTTCACATTTTTCATTTAAAGGAAAAATTCTTGCGAATTATGTTTCTATGAGTTTTTCATTTAAATGGAAAATGTATGGCTACGTTTACGATGGATCTTGATCCGGCTGGGGGAGGTGCGAGGGGGCACCGCTCCCAGGATGCCCCACTCTTATATGAGGTCGTAACTATATATGGGAAAGACGAAATCCTCTCAAGTCTCGCCCGCGTTCGCCAGGCCCAGTCTGTCATTTTGCTTTGGTAATCCATCCCTTCAGTAGGTTACCTCGGCTTCGACACCGTCGAACCGAGTCCTACGACCACTTAATTCGTGAATGTGAATTTTTTTTGTAGTGGGCCCTTGTGCTGGGGAAAAGAACCCGCCCCACGACACCGCAATGCTAGCTTACCAGCACATTTACGCGTCCTCATAAAAGGCCAATTCAGGCGATCACCAACATCTTCGCTCGCCCAGGCAGCAGACCATCGCTGCAGTCTTTTACGGACATTGATATCCATATCATTCACTACACCATGCGTCACACAAGTTTTCTCAGAAATTATGAAAGCTACAGTATTCAATCTCTGTTAGAAGGCCAGGAGTGGTAGTCTTTCAAAAGTTAAGACCTTATCGTAAGCTTTAACAATTTTAACGGAAGCCCTCCTTATGCTGAGGCGACTATTAAACATTTTTCTTATTAAAGGCAAATGAAAGGTCTTGATTAGAACTCTTAGAATTCGAAGCAAAAAAGTAGTTTGTGCATCACGGGGTCCAGAGGGAGGCAAATAGTACGAAAAAATTATGCCTCCCCTGGCGATTTGACACCTTTTAGTCGAAGAACCTGAAAAAAAATCACGATGATGACAAATACCTTAGAAATCAAAAATCATTCCACTTCATTAGCAATACTATAATTTGTGGTTTTTAGGTTTTTGTCCATAAAATCGTAACATTACCCTTGAATTCGTTAAAACTTCATAGCCATGTAGTGTTCAAAAAATTTCTCAGAAATCGGATCACAATGAAGTTAGATATAGCCATTTCAACTACATGGAAATACAACAACGTATGTATGTATACGTATGTTTCCAATTTATGTAGACATTTCAATTTTTTTTATTTTCATGAACACTCCAGGAATAGTATTTTATTTGAGTGCGTTTGATTGGCTATTGGTACTTAGAAAATTTATTTCAGATGGAACAGAATGGTGTCTGTTCGTATCCGTTCGTATATACAATAATTGAACGATTTTTTGTATGTTCAATGGATTTATAATTCAAGTTATTGATTCATGTCATCAGAAAAGTTATTTTTTAACTCTAGGAGGATTAAAAACCCCTTCTGATAGGCTCACTCTCCTGCCCACTCAAGTTGTGTCGCAACCATACACAAGTTTTTATCTCGGTGTATCACATAACGCACCCAATATATATCCCATATTGAAAACTCTTTCAAAAACCACTCAACCAAATTGATTCATACCTTTCTTGGAATCCATAAGTAAATGATTTGAAAATCCAAACTAATTTCATAAAGTTAATCAAAAACTACCTGTACAGCACAAAATCCATTAAACCGCCAAACTAATTCAAAATCTATCTGACAAGCGCGCTTGGCTAAACTTCGTGATTCTCGTATAGTTATGAGCATAAGTTGAAATAAATTGCTGCAAATTTTCCAACATGATCATAATTGACGATTGCAGCATTTTTAAACACTATTTAATTGTTGCAGCAATAACTAAAGATTGTAAATGTGCTTGTAAAGAAATTATCATGATCATATATTTCTCACTTTTAAGTCGCGCCATTGCAAAATTTGCAAATTTTGTCCAACCTAAAGTCATTTACGTGTAAATTATTTATTGTATTTTTGTGATATATAAAAATACTGACCCAATTAAATGGCATTTGTTTTCACTTTTTTTTAATAAAGCGGAAAATTATCGGAAAGAAAAACAAAAAGAATAAACGATATGAGGAAAGAGGTGTGCGATGTTATTCATGAATTATGAAAGTGAAATTTTTCTGTGGTATAGTAGATAATAAAATAGGGGATCATTTCCGTTTTTTGGGGTAATGATATTTTACAGAAATTAAGTAAAGCAGACACATAGAAGAGTCTCTTAATGAATAATTAAGCGAAATTTCAACAAGAAGGTCAATGCAAAAACGCCAAGGAATTACTCTTCCGTGTTGCTGATAGTGTATCCTAAGAAAGCTTCATCTCACACTTGCTTTCGTATTACATATAGTCAAATTCACTATCATCATCTGGATCATTGACATTTACTTTAGCGCTGCAGGTGTAACTTCATGAGTAAATAAATGAGATCATTAACCATCTGTTTTACAAATTACAATAATTCTTGGGAATTTGAGTATCCTTGAGAAATTTTCCATTAAAGATGATAAGTTAGATGTGTAACAAGGACTACAACTACGCTGTCTTCAATATATTACGCGCACTATCTAATCAAAAATTGCTTGAAATTTTAGTCACAAACAAATTGACTTCCTTTTTATTTGTGTTGTTTTAATGAAATGCGAAACTCTTTGTTAAGGTGTGTTGTGTGAAATAAGTCCTTTGAGTTATGATACTAATAAACTTCGTGAAATTTGAAGACCATATGCGAATTACGAGATAAAATTTAGTTAGAATGAACGAAAAAGGAATATCAAAGTAAGCTTTTGAAAAATTTTGATGAGAAAAAAAACAGAAATAAAAATCATCAACATCAAGATGACCTAAAAAGAGGGAAATGATTTCATGGAATCGCTTGCAAATTGGGTTTTCCCATGTTTTTGCTCATGACAGCGAACGTTCTTTTAATTTTCAATATAAAACAGGTAAATTAATTACCGATTCCGTGAAATTTATTTCGTCTTTTTAGGTCAATTTGAAGTGGATTTCACTTTTTTATATACAGTCTTCCACAAAAGTCAAGGTACAGAGAATCGGTAACTGTAAATTGTATTACTGAATCAATATTTTTATTTGAAAACCAAAAGTTATGAAATGGTAATAATACGAGTTCTGTTGAATTTAAGTTTTCATAAATTCAAAGGGATTCGGCAATAATGATCATTGAAGACAATAATTTTTTGTTGGCAATGTCTCTTTTCTACTCCACAAAAGTCTTGGTACAGTTGCAGAAAATGCCCTGTTATTTGTAAAAAGGGGAATCCCCCAAGTACATATTATCAGAGTGAGTTAACAACCGTAGGCCGCTGTCTTTAATATCGCGTCCGTATTCGTGGTGTATCTTTTATTTAATAAAATTTTTAAAAAATGAGTCGAAAGGAGTTGAGTATTAAGGAGCGTGAAATAATTATCGATCTGCATTCAAATCAGAGCAAATCATATTCTGAAATAGCTGAACTAGTGTTGCCAAGTCAGTCAACCATTCAAAAAGTGATAAATCGATTTAAGAAGGAAAATAGAGTGGAAAATGTGCCCCGAACAGGTCGTCCATCTAAACTAAGTGCAAAGGACAAGAGAAAAATTTCGCGAATGGTAAAACAAGATCCATTTCTAAGCTGTAGAAAAATCTGCGATGTTCTTGGAATTAATGATAAGAAGGAGGTTAGCGCAGAAACTGTGCGTAGAAGCTGGATTTTCATCTCGTACGCCTAGAAGAAAACCTCTTGTAAGTTCCATAAACAAACAAAAAAGAATAACATTTGCAAAAGCATATATTGACAAACCAATAACGTTTTGGGATAATGTTTTATTTTCGGATGAGTCTAAATTTTGTATATTTGGTGTAAATGGGCATAAGAGGGTCTGGCGAAAAGTAGGAGAAGCATTTAATCCCAAGAACACTATTAAAACAGTAATACATGGAGGCGGTGGTGTTATGGTTTGGGGTTGCATGGCTGCTGCTGGAGTTGGAAATCTGACATTCATCGAAAATACTATGGATCAGAACTCTTATTTAGAGATTCTACGAAACAACATGAAACAAAGTGCAGCCAAATTAGGTATGCGAGAAGATTTCTTGTTTCAACAGGACAATGACCCTAAGCACACTGCGCATAAAGTTCTAATGTGGCTATTGTACAATACTCGCATGCTTGCTACACCGCCTCAAAGCCCTGATTTGAACCCTATAGAGCATCTTTGGAATGAGCTTGAGACAAAAATCCGAAAAAGAGTGATATCAAGCAAGGCGCAGCTTAAGGATGTTATATTGGAGGAGTGGGCCAGAATCAGCAGCGAATTTACTAAAAAATTGGTATATTCTATGCCTAAAAGACTGAAGTCAGTAATTCAGATGAAAGGATATCCGACAAAATATTAAGAAAAGTATAATTCAAATAACTATGAAGGACTATAATTACAATTTGTATCATTTTTCTTTAGATGTACCATGACTTTTGTGGACTTCATTCATTGACTTTCCAACACATCATATGTAATAATATATTAATACGACAGAATTTTCGTTTTGTTTTACATGAATTTAAAGTGTAATGATTATAGTTGATGTAATACCAAAAAAAATTTTATCACTATAGGTTTTTTAAATAAAAATATCAAACAATTTTCATGATATTTATCACTGTACCTTGACTTTTGTGGAAGACTGTAAGTACTTTTTCAAGCTGTTTAGAGGTTCATTTTACAAATTGCTAATAACGAATCCTTCTGAGTGAAAAGGCTAATTTTGAGATGAACCCAATGAGAAGGTATTCTGCGAATCAAAGTAAAATTAAAGACAAATAATCTGGAAGCGTCAGATCAAAATAGCACCTACGTTTTAGAATCTGGATTATTTTTCGGTCAGATCTAGTCATATTTGCGAATAAAACTTCAGAAATTTCATACATAAGATTTCAGGATTTTTAACGCAAAACTCATCACCACATTCTAACCATCAACCTTACAATCAGAATTTTTCTTTCGAAATTACTTTCAAAAGTATCAGCCAACAGGCTAAATGCAATATTTAGTACCAATTTTTTAATCGCTGAATAGTTCTCTAGATATTGTCACCATATCTTCCATTCATTTAGAATATTTTCTTATTTTATCATATACACATCATTAAGCCCTAAAAACCCATAAAGGATTCAATACTTTAGGAAGCTATACCATAGTTCAATTTTTGACTACAACGTATCTTTTGATACTGTTTATGTCAGTAGAATTCATCCTTGGACCACCACTGCTCTAGGCTACTGCTTGTTCTGATATGTTGGTTCTCATATGCAACTGGAATATATTTATATGTCCATCAGTTATCGCAAGAACCATATACCAAAAATTGTTCTATCTTAGTAGTCATTAATTACACAAAAAAATAAAACAAAATATTTTCTGCAGCAAAAGCTTTGTTATTGGTTTCTATAAGCACTTAAAATAGACGATATGTGTTTGCTTTGTTTAGATTGAATCTGGTTCTTCTGATAAATGACCTACAAACAATAATTTGAAAAAAATTCACCCATCCTCCTAAGTTGTATTACGAGTAGTTTTAGTATTTCCAACTAACTTTTTTTTCTGCTCTAAGGTTTTAAATCACAATATACTCTGAATTTTAACTTACATCAACCTTAAAGTAGTCTACATAGTGTGGTGGTTAGCGTGCTCGCTGTGTATACTGAAGGTCCCTGGTTCGATTCCCCTTGGTGACACGAGATTTGTTTTGAGTGATTTTTCGGATGGACTATAAGCCGGTTCAGTTACGACACGTACTGATTTAAGATCAGAACGCAGCTGGATGGATGGACACATGGCCAAGCGTGGTGCCGCCTATATCACCTTCTTGAGTGCCGATACGTTTGACCAAGAAAACGAGGTATTGTAGGCTCGAAAGAAACAAAAAAAAACAAAAACTTGAAAAGCAATTTAATATCAGTTTTGAACGAACGTCACACTCAGGCACACTACTCCAGAATGCGTCCCGAATGCTCAGAAAAACCACAAGTCGAGTGCTTTTTAATTTTTTTAAGTTTAACGAAATATCAAAGTATTGACAGATACATATGTAAATTGAAAATTTGAAAAAAAATCACAGCACTAAAACATTAATTCCGTACCAAATTAATGATAAAACCATTTTCCATTGATTCATTTTCCAGCTCGCTACAACTTCTCTATTACATCTTCCAAGATTAAATCAAAGTACAATTTGAATTGAATATCGAATAGTAGTGATGTAATGTATTCTATCGTGTATGGCAACATTCAATATAAAATAAATCGTTGCATAAAATGTCATTAGTCGGAGCCACTTCCTCCTACAAAATCACACCGGTGAGGAGTAGCGAAGAGTCTCGTTCGAATCATTCTTGAGCTAACGGAGAGTTATTTTTCAGGTCTTCATTGGTTATACGCTCGTACCTTATTTAATTTATATTTTCCTTTTTCAATTCAAAAATATGAGTTCGTCGCAAAAGTGTTGTGTTAACGATCCCAACAGTTTTTGTTTTATATGTAGCAACTTTAGTCATATAAAACAATGAAGAAAAGTGACTGTGTTTTTGAAACTAACCTATTTTGCATACTTTTGGATAAATCTAGCTCAAAAGAATAAAAATTGGGTGCCCAATATCGTGTGCAGGTCATGTGTAGAAAGTCGCGGACAATGGAGCCAAGGAGGACGGAAAGGGTTTAAATTTGGAAGGCCGATGATATGGTCTGAGTCTACCAATCGTTTCAATGACTGTTACTTTTGTGTTGTGGATTCGAAAGGGATGAATCGATATAAAAAACATACTTGCGCTTATTTTAATATTGAATCTGCTAAGCCTCCAATACTACACAATGAAGATTTGCCAGTTTCAGTATTTTCAGGGAATGAACTTCAAATTGTGATGACGATGAACTTTTGGATGGACTAAACAGTCAGAATAAACTGGTGTTATCCTTTCATCTGGTGAGTGACATTCTTCATAGTAGTACCCATTTGATTGAACAACACGCTCCCATCGATGTTTCCATCTCCTAAAGCAGTCCTGAAAGTCAGTCTTTGGAATTGGCTTCAGTTTCAACAGTCTCTATGTCATCGAACCGTTGTCCTTTGAGAGGCATTTTTAATGTGGGAAAGATTCATCACCAATCATTCTTCTGTTCTGCCCTTAGCAATTTCGGATTAAATTTCTCACACGCGCGAGTTACTCCCAAATTCTCGGTTAAAATTTTTCAAAATGTAGTTTTTGGTATTTCCAGATCGTTTTCTAGCTCGCACAGAGTCAACTGATGATCTCTTTCAATCAAAAGTCGCACACGCTCGACTTTTTCTGATGTTATTGCGCTCGAAGGTCGGCGAGAGTGAGAATTACTGCTAACTGACATGCGGTCGTTTTTAAACCGTTTGTACCACACTTGCTTTGCTCATACACTCGTCTCCAAATGCCTTATTCATCATATCAATTGTTTCCGAGCTAGTCTAGCCACATTGAAAATGCCGCTCAAAGCTGATCGGTCCAATGAAAAAGAGGCGGTTGAAACTAATACGACGAATGCACTGAAGCCAATTCCAAAATCTGACTTCCAGGTCTGCTTCAAGAAGTGGAGACTACTTTGAAGGATGTCGCGATAAAGAATAACTCCAGTGCTGAGATTTAAAGATAGGCTCGATACTTTAATACATATCTATGGAGAGTTTTTACCTTTTATACAGTCATTCTTAAAATAGACATATGTATATTATACGTCATTGTATTTATCACTTCGAAATTTTCAGTCAAATAGTCAATAGAGTTTTTATCTAATATACTATAGTCAATTTGACAACTCTGATATTTTTCTCGTATTCAGCATACTTATTTTATGTAAAATTTACTTTAACCCGACTAGCCGCAAAATAACTGTTTTCCAGTGTTCAGTTTTCTGCGATATTTTGTGGAAGACAAGCTTCGCCTGCATATCCCTATTCAAAAGTTTTGTCCGAGTCTATTATTCTGTTTGTTACGCAGGCCAATTCTCTTTTTTCTTGAAAAGCCGTTGAGGCTTGCTTTGTTTGAGCAAACGCGTTTTGATTCGATTGTGTGAGCAAACATGTTTCGACTCCTTTGAGTCATCTTCAGTGGCGTTGAAGATGACTCAAAGGAGTCCAAACGCGTTTGCGTTGGGTCTTGCTTTGTTGTGTGAGCAAAAGGGTCGAAACACCCGCCGGCTTTTCAAGAAGAATATATATATATATATATATATATATATATATATATATATATATATATATATATATGTACGATTATATGAGTTTTACTGATAAGGCGTTCTGTTTTGAAAACTTTTTCCTATTGGACTTCAGTTTAAATTCTGCCCTGTCGATTTTCAGTGTGAAAATTACTAATGTTAACATCCTAGATAACTCATCTTTAAAGTTTCTAATTTGTGGAAAGAAAAGTTGCAACGATTAAAATTTTTAAAAGGTGTTGGTTAGAGCGTTCGTTGCGTAAGTCGAAGGCCCCAGGTTCAAATCCCGCCGGTCATAACGAGATTTGTTTCGAATGATTCTTCGGACGGGCTATAATCAGTTATTATACGTACTGGTTTAAAATCAGAACGTATCGCTGCTGGGTAGGCTGATCAACCGCCAAAGCGTGATACAGCGCCGATCATTCGATCAAGATAATGGGATACTCTATCTTTAAGCGAGGCTTGAAAGGGGCTGCAGTGCTAAGCGAAAAAAAATTTCCATAAATTTGTCACACAAGTAATCCCTATGTTTCGATCTATCGACCAAAAATTATTTGCTGATATCCATATGTACATCTTATTCTCATACTCAGTTGTAGGTAAAATGTTGGAAAGGAAAACTATTCATGGAATTTTGTCCAAAGGTATTGCTTTTAGTAATCTACATAAGTATGTATTACTATCCATGCTCTAATCACCATTGATTGATTTTGAAACTGAACAACAAGCTTCAGCCCTCTAAAATCGTTCTTATTTCAGTTTAGGATCATGATGGTAAATCTAAGTCTCATCCACAGTTAGAAAATGACGCACAAAAACGGTTTCATTCTTCTTAAAACGATCCAAATTGCACATAGAAATTTGTTTTCGATTCACTATTTGTTGAATTGTTAATGAATGCTGCACTATCTTTCCAAAAGCTTTTTCATACATAATCTTTCGTGTAATATATAGGGTACTCATTCATTTGAGATGCCTATGATATCAGCGCTTAGTCGCATTTGGATCTTTACAAACAATATCATAGGCTTACTCAATGATTTCTGGTGACGTTGCACTTTTTGGACGTCCACTACGTGGTTTATCTCCAATGCTTGTACGACCATGTTTAAACTCGAAAACCCATTGATGTGTCCTTCAACAGTTCACCATTTTTGTATGAATTTCTTTTGCTGATAAACCTTCCAAAGCAAAAAATGTTACTACTGCACGATATTCGGTTTTATCCATTGTTAAAAAATTCACTGACATTTCAACTTCAAATGGCTTGTAAACAAAGAATGAATTAACAGATAGAAATAGACTTTTGTGTGTGTTCATACGGAACATGAAATATTGTATTAAACTAGCGTACAAATTTTGTTTCAAAACTTTGCTTTCGAAACTTTTGAACCAATCTGGCAGCCACTTTTGACGAAAAATTTTGATTTCTGGTCTGACCAAAGTATGGCTTCGATTTAGAAAAAAGCCGGTACAGAGGTTCGTTGAACTATATGATGAAGCTCATAATAAAAAATCTAAAGTTGAACCATCCCAAACAAAATGGTGGCCACTCAAATGTCAAAAAACTTGCAAAATTGTTTTATTGTAGTTGGGACCAAACCTTCCAACCGATGTTTCATAAAAAATATAAATGCTTAAAGAATAATGAAAGGTCAGGGATCAAAAAACTTTCAAAATTTACAATTTTAATTCGATTTCTGTGAAATTAAGGTAGAAAATGGACACAACTAATGATCTTGTTATTTTGGTGATCATCTATCTACAAGTTTAAAAATGATGGTGGTTCAAATATGCGATTTTTTCATATATTTGTGGTCCTCTAGCGACAATGTTTGTCAAAGAATTTCAATGAAACTTGGGATTATAAATTATTACAAAAGTCGAAAGCTTAGAGCGTAATATTTTTAGTTGCCGTTTTCAATAAAAATTCAATATTTGTGCCCTGTCTAGAGTAAAACTCCTATTTGCCACTGTCATTGATAAAAATTTAAGACGGATATATTTTAAAATCTTCCAAAGTCAAATGCATAAATTCAAAATAGCGGCCCCTAAAGCTCAGAAAGTAAGCGAACTGTAATGTTGAATGATTTTTATGGAAACCTTTAAAATGCCGTCAATTGGAAGTATGCAGCAGAACATTTTCTTTGAAAAGTCTTTGGCTGCCAACGCGGTGGCCAATAAAATTATTATTTGTTTTTAAAAATAAGGGTACCTATGAGAAATGTGTCTGCATTTTTTTACTAATAACCATCACTGACCTGAAAGGGCTACTAAATTTGTTATCGAGCTGAAGATTTCTTTGAATACTGCTCACCCAAGATCAATTTAGTTCAAATCTATAGTTCGCTGTTCCCAAAATACGGTTTTAAATTTAAAGGACATGACATGTGACATTACCCTTACTTTTACCTATGTTTCATAAAGTCAGAATATAAATTTGAAGTGTACAAGTTCGTTAGCTTTTGTATAAACTCTGTTAGCTCTCACATTCTTTAACTGCACCGTCCTAGCTATTGAAATCTTCAGGCTCAGAGTCATGTTTCCATTCACTAAACTATACCACCATTTACCATGACATTATATTAAATTCAATTGTTTTTAATAAATAGTGAATTGTAATTGTAAATGGTAATGTCAAATCAATTAATGCTTCTCAAATCAATTTTTCGCTGTAATATTTAAAAGTAGGGGGCCATGGGCACCCTGTTTTGATGTTTTCAAAAAGCAGGAAGTAGCTTTCATATCTGGGTTTTTTTCCCATAACTTTGATTCCTATGACTGTTTCTGACGTCAACTTCCGATGACAAAGCATTTATGATTCGAGATTTGCAATTTATTTATTCAATACTAACTAAAGAGAAACCCTTATGATATTAGATAAAGTGTAATACACTATTAGTAATCAAATGCTTTGTTTTGAAAACTAAGAATCTAGTCCGAACGGATTGTATCAAAATAATTTGTTTCCCGTCTCTTTTTCTCCTCATATTTTGTCTTTTCTAATAATACCTCTTTTATGTCCGTTTCTATATTTTATCGATTTCATCGTTCTTCCTCTCTTAAATTCTTCCAATGTTTTTTTCGAAAACACTCTCAAAACGTCCTTTTAAATCGGTACCCATTCGTCCATCCATTCGTTCGTCAGTTTGTTATAGCATGTTTTCTCAGGAACTAGAAACGCTAGTCTTCAAAATGTGTAAAAAACTTGGTTAATGATAGTTTGATAATACGTAAAAATTTCAACAGATTTTTTCCCCATATAACGATGTAACCCCTTAATTTTTGTTACACTGAAGATAGGCAATCGAGTAGGATATTAAATGAAAGGTCTTGACAATATCTTTGAATACCAATTGTTAAATTGCAATATCGATAATGAATTAGGTACGTGAAGCGAAATAACACCAACAAATATTATCTCTCCTTCGCGATTGGACACCTGTGGATCGAAAAATCTGGGAAAATATCATGAATTTATTCTCTAAATTCAACAATAACAAATACCTTAGAATTCAAAATTTTGTCAACTTTGCCAATACTGCAACAATGACATTTATGAAGTTGACATTTTCGCAAATAAAATCAGATTGGTACCCTTCAATTCAATTTTTTAACAAGGTAGTTCAATACAAGATTCACTTAACCAGTTAGTTCGATTAGAATCGAACCGTCTTCAGTGAAGTTATAGCCATTTGAATTTTCATTTATCATAACAAAAAAAAATGTGCGGTTTTTCTCTCTATGGGCTTTTGATTCAACCAGTTTCTATATCATTGATCAGATCTTCTTGGAAACTTCAGAAAAAACAAAAAGCTTGAATATATTTGATGTCCTCTGCACTGAATAATATTCGCTATACTGCATCAAAACGGCGGCCAATTGGAGAAAAAGATGATTTTCTATCAACCTCTGATTTAACATACATATCATAGATGTGTTTCTTGAGCTTGTTTAATTACGTAATGCGAATGTCTGCATTTCATAGGTTGAGCACAAAATCTTTCTGACATGAGTGTAGTTATATCTACCGAATTTTTTATTCTATTGACTTCACAACCTATCTTTTCATCTGTAATAGCAGTTTTTTCCGAAACTATACTAGCTACAGATACCAAACAAGCTATGTGGATAAAAAACGATGCTCTCACAAAAAATTTTTCAAACGTTCTTAAAATGGGTATTCCAAATATGAAGTGAGCCTTAAATATTGTTCTACCTAAACGCCATCATCGGGGATATAAAACAAATGTCTTGATGATCGCTTTCCAAAGTAGGTCTTTGAGCAGCGTACCCATCGTCACGAGGCTCAGAAAGAGGGGCATAATTGCTGCCCTGTCTACTTGCAAATAGGCATCTATTATCCCAAGAGTAATTATCAAGCCATCACAAAATAAATTGTATTATTTGACTGCCAATTTTTTTAATAATCTCATTTGTGAAGTAGCTTCGTTAAAATCCTTTAACCTTCTATATTTTACTATCGACGAACATACACCTCTTTGCTTCTTCGCCGAAAAATTTTCTTGGCTCACCCAATGAGTTCTGGCTGCTTTGAAATACAAATATCTAGCCCACAAGCGTTGGAGACTTGATGGTTTTAATAAACTCCACTTTGAATACACTTTGTACGCTTTATTTCTTGACAAAAAGGAGGAATATTTAATTAATACTGGATCCTTTTTTAACTCCTACCAACGTAAACCCTTTCGAGCCTTAATAAAGACTTTAAAGTTTTCACCAGATATTTTTGACTACATTCATTGGAGGTATGCGAGAGTTACAGTTCTCAGCGACATAATCAAACATTTTCTTTTGTATTATGCCTCCAGATTCTCTGTTTAAACAGTAGCTTGTTCCTCAAGAAATTCGATAACTTCAGCCAATTCCATTATTTCTTCTTTTAAGTTAATCGTAGCCATTTTGAAACAACTATAAAACTTCTTTACCACCTAATTCAACGCAGCTCTGATGGCATTACTAATCCTTTTGTAAAGCTTTGTCTTCTTTCAGGTGTCTCTCTCGGTCATTATTTTATTAAAGCCTAGCATCGGGGGTTTTCCTTTAATGATGAAAATGTGCTAATATAGTCCTTATATGTGTAAAAGTGGAGACTCTACTTTCGTTACTTAATGCCATCCCATTTCTAAACATTCTACATTTTCTAAATTACTAATCACTGTCATACATTCCTATTTTGCTCCTGAATAACATGGCTTCACTCATTGGATTCAACTTCTAGGAGGATGGTCCGATAAGTACTTAGCCTACAAAAGAAAACGAAAATTTTGGAAAAGTGGGAATTTATTTCTCTCAAATAATCTCCTCTTAGCTTAATCCACTTGACCCAGCGGCGCTCCAACTTCTTTAACCCGTCTGAAAAATACGTTTCGAGGTCTGCAAAGTAGGCCTCCGTGGTGACGATGATCTCCTCATTCGACTCAGATTGCTGCCCGGCGAGTGACTTTTTTCATGTGGAAACAAAAAGGAAGCCGCACGGGGCCAAATCTGGAACGTTCGGTGGACGGGGTAGCAGTTCATAGCCCAATTTGGCCGTAGAGACGGCGGAAGTGTAAGCCAGTACGTTGTTATGGTGGAAGAGCGCTTTTTTCTTTGCTAATGGAGCCTTTTTTCAGCATTTTAGGCTAGAATCGGCCCAATAATTCGTCATAGCAGAGCCCTTTTGACCGTTTTGCCCTTCTCTAATTAGTTGATGCAGATCACACCTTATGAATCCCAGAGAACGGTAGCCATCAACTTTCTGACCGTTAGGACAGTCTTCACCTTCGTCGGCGCACGTTTGCCGGGTGAAGTCCACTGTCAGGACTGCTCCTTGGCCTCTGGTGTGTACCACTGAGCCATGTTTCGTCGACGGTCATAAAATGACGCAGAAACTCCTTCGAATTGCGCTTAAACAGCGTCAAACACTGCTCTGAGATGATCTCACGGTTGGGTTTGCTATCTAGAGTGAGCAAACGTGGCACTCATCGTACCGACAGCTTTCTGATACCCACAAACTTATGCAGGATAGGACCCACGCGGTCTTTTGAGATGCCTACTGTCAGCTATCTCGCTTACCTTCATTTGGGTAGTCGAAACGTTCTCGTGGATTTTTGTCACGTTATCCTCCGTGGTAGCGGTTTTCGGGGCACTTGTGCGTGGCTCATCAAAAACCGACGTGTGACCATGTTGAAACTCGTTAAATCAATTTTTTACGATCACCATGGCAGAAGCAGTCACTGTATACAGCATCCATGCGCTCTTTGATTTCGCTGCGAGATTTCCCTTTCAAAAACAATGATCGAATCACTGACCGATATTGCTCTTTCTTCTCCATTTTTCTAAAATCTCCGGATGCGCCCGTTTCCACTCACCGTCAAAACAAACTACGAGCTCGATTCTGCTGTAATTGTGACAGTAGCCGTTTACGAGAACGTACTACACGAATCTCTCTTGCAATATTGGTGCCATCGGGCGGTAAGGCTAAGTACTTATCGAACGGCCCTCGTACTAATTTGTTCGAAATATCTAATATAGTTGCCGTTGCTCGTTAAAATTGGTAGCAACTTGGTACCACTTACACTGATTTTCCACTAAGTTTGATTCATTTAACTATGCGATATTCCATCGGAGATATGGACTTAATAGGTCAAGCGTTACATGAGCTTGTTTCATATTTATAATTCAAGAAATGCTAAGTGGTTGTTAATTATATAGTGTTCTCTCCTTTCGTGCTTGAGTTTAGTGTTTCCGAAAGATCCATTCTTCACTGATCATCCGTTTAAAATAATATCCTCCTGTCTCCTCTATGCTGGTATTCCAAAAATAAGTTGATTGATTCACTCATCTGAGCACTGTAAAGTCCTTCAGAATAATCTGAATACCCTTAAATCTTATTGTCAATAATAAAGTTTTAAAAATGTCTTTTATCTTTAAAAATATTCCTTATGTTTGGCTTGTAACTAGGCTTCTGAAACTTTAATGAAGCTCCGCAGATTAAAGACCTTAGGGTTATCTTTGACTTAAGGCTAGATGGATAAATTTTAATTCTCGGTTATTCCTCAGTGATCATCCCTGATAGATAACTGAGGAAAAGGCTAGATATGCCCCGAAACAGCTATCTGATTTGAGGGAAAAAATACAATAAATTCAACCTGAAAATGGATTTAATTGATTTTTTATTTTCAACTATAATATACCTGTGTAATCATGTAGGTAGAGAAAATAAATACATTCAAAGAGAATTTTGTATTTTGCTTGAAATAAATACTGCAATAATATGTCTAATTATACTTAGCTGATATGTTGTTGTCTCATCCTCACGGTAATGTTTTAACGAGTTCTCAAAGATTTTGAAATAAATTGAGATTCAAGCAAGGTTCTTCTTTCTTTGTAGCACTACAGCCCCTCTCGGGCCTTCGCTTAGAGATAGTTAGAGTATCTCATTTTCATGATCGTATTGATTTTTTCGGAGGTTGGTTTGGTCACTACCATGCTCCCGTGTGCCTGCTCAGCTATTATATGATCTGATTAAATCAGATCAGTTCTCCCAACGAATAACTTTTTGGGTACTCGTTATTATATATAGGGTTATCCATTTTACGCTTGGGAAAGTAAAGCTAAAGAAAACACATAAAATATTCAGATGGAAACGAAATTTTTTATTCAATATAAAGGTTGACCCGTATACGTGAAACACAACATCATTCAAATGTCCTCCACGGGACCTCTTACAGGCCTCAATCCTTTTGAGGCAATTTTCAATGACTTTTCGGCACATTTCCGGCAATATCTCGGCCATAGCTTCATGAATATTGGTTTTCAATTGCTCAAGATTTTGGGGATTGTTCGCGTAAGCACGATCTTTCTCATAGCCCCATAAAAAGAAATCCAAAGGTGTTAGATCGCAGGATCTGGCGGGCCAATTGACATCACTCAATCTCGAAATTACGCGTCCTGGAAATTTCTCTTGCAAAAGTGCTCGATTAGCCTGTGTTGTGTGGCTTGTGGCTCCGTCCTGTTGGAACCACATGTTTTCCAGATCATAATCTTCAATTTCTCTCCAAAAATAATCGGTTAACATCCGTCCATAGCGGTCAGAATTGACTGTAATGGCTCTTCCTTGATCGTTTTCAAAAAAAATGCAGGCCAATAACACCACCAGACCATAATGCACACCAAACAGTCACCTTTTCCGGATGCAAAGGCCTTTCTTCGATCACTTGAGGATTTTGAGAGCCCCATATGCGGCAATTCTGTTTATTTACGTAACCACTGAGCGAAAAATGAGCCTCATCACTAAAGAAAATTTTGTTCGAAAAATCGTTATCAATGGCTTGTAGTTCAATCACCCGATTCGCATACATTCTGCGTTGCGTATGGTCTTGAGGCTTAAGTTATTGAGTGAGTTGGATTTTGTACGGATGGAGATGCAAATCCAAATGCAAAATCCGCCACAATGAGCCGTAAGACAAGCCCAAATGTTGAGCACGTCGAGGAATCGACAAATTCGGGTCTTCCTCCACACTTTGAGCAACGACAGCGATATTTTCAGCAGAACGAATGTTGCGATGATGCACAGGCCTTGCAATATCAATAACCGATCCAGTCTCTTCAAATTTTCTCACTGTGTTCGAAATTGTTTGCTGTGTAGGTCGATTATGTCGACCGTAATCGGCTCGTAATGCCCTAAATGTTGATACAGCAGAATCATCATTTTTATAGTAAAATTTAATAATTTTGACGGGTTCTTCGACTGTTAAACGATCCATATTTCCAAATGGCGAACCTTAAACTAAAATAAACACACTTTGGATGACATTTAATTCTGACAGATGTCAAATGGCAGGGTTATGCTTTCCTACCACGAAATGGATAACCTTGTACGATGGCCAGCCCATTGCAGCTTCCGCTGTCTTACAATCGTTGAAATATAATTTTGCATTTCTCCATGTAATTTAGATGTAGCCCCGTGGTGTCTGTTTCACGTATTGAAACTTTCAATCTTGAAAAGACACAAAAGCGATTGAAATGAGATCATTCCGAAGACTGATTTACAGAGCTTCCTCAGTCAAATATGGTATGGGGCCATTGAATTTCCTGGTATATGGATAATTTAATTAACAACGAAAATCTGCTACGAGGTTTTTCGTACCTTTGAACAAATACTTACTACTTCCACAATGTTGTATGAATACATTTATAGGCCGATTCCAAGGTAGTCATTTCTGTAAGTATTATAATTACATTTATACTCCAGGCTGTTAGGATAATGAGAATAGTCAGAACAGGAAAAGACAACATACAATTTTTGCATGAATTGGGCCCAGACCAAAATCATAAATTTTTATAATTTCTTTTCATCCCCAAATATGCATAAATTATTGAACATTTTTCTGTAGTGATTAAAAGCACCTTAGATAGTCGAATTTTTCCATTTCCGTTAGTTTTTGATTGAGTTTAATTGGGTTTTCTTTAAAAAATAAATAAACTTACGAATGTATCCTTAGCTAAGGAAACCTCACTCAAAATCATCCTAAACTCCATATTACATCTTATTCAGAAAATTTCTCAATTCCAATTAACTAATCAATCATAAATCAAGATTCTCAACGAACCTCCTCTTCAAATTGCATCATACGCGCCGTACTCTTTGAAAACCCATTAATTCCTAAGTATATCTGTTTGATTCGATCTTTTGGAAAATGCTAAACAAGATTAGACTTCAAAATGTTTAACCGAAACGTCGACTGCGTACTTGCGTACTTGCGCGCGGCAAACCTCGTAACCAAGCTATAAAGTATAAATTACAACTTAGGCTAATAGCATCTAGCACCTCATTCGTCATGGGCCTTTTAACCATGTCTTTTGCGCGCATACGAAATATGTCTTCAGGTGAATTCCAATATTTCATAAATCATTTAATCCGAAAAATTCGTGCTGACTCGCAGAATGGGTTACAATGTAATCAGGCGATAGTGTGTGGAGGTGGATGGTAATTTGCAGGTGCTGATATCAATGCGACAAAAGGGAAGTGTTGTGAAAGTGAAATGCATATTTTAACTGGGTAAAATGCGGTTTCTGATCCATTTTTAAGTCACCTTAATTCATACTCGGCATTCGGATAAACTGACGCGAAAAACTCGAATTCCGTCTTGTGTCTCCACTAAGTCATAACAGTAATTACGAAGAGGACCTAAAATTTGTCTTAAAAAGAAGTCTCGTCCAAGCACCCAGTCCTACACTGAATAAAAAATTAAGTTTCGAACCAGTCATTCCGTCAAGCAAACATCTCAAACAAACAGCACTCACGCCGCTGAACCAGATTAAACATTGGAAATCTTAATTGAATTGTAATTAAACGAATACTTGAGCGACTCAAATTGGATGTGTATCAACATTTTAAGACGACCAAAAAATGCATTCCCTGCATTGCCACTTGAAGAATGTCAACACAAAAGTATTTATCTCTCGTCATGATCACGTGGTGTGGCTAAGGTGCGCGGGAAAGAATTTCGACCGGTGCACGGCTCAGGTGAAAGTGGTCTTCGTGGCCATTCAACAAATATTTCATTGAAATTTACGTACGAATGGAACCTGTGGGATTAGTTTGTCGATTAGATAATATTGACTTGTGATATTTACAATTAACACTTCCCCAGTGGCCAGTGCGCCAAGCCGTGCTGGCCGACAACGACGAGCATTGTTGTAATGTATCTAAGGAATAGATAAAAGTATCTAAGTTGGGCCGCTCAGATTGCCAAGTAGTATTTATTGCTGGGAGTTGTTAGGAAAGTAAAATTTGACTGCCAGATAAGGAATTGTTAATGTATCCATGCTAAAAACATTTCACTTACTTTCATGAGCTATTCGACTCGATAGTAGGCTTGAATTGAATGCTTTTATTGCACGAGTGCTAAAAGGGATTGGTCCTACGATTGCTGTTTATTAGTTATTAATGAAATCAATTCTAGTGCCGTTCATTTTTGGTATGACAAAATAATAAGGAAAATCAATGCTCCGACAATCCATGAATTTCCTGGAATTATCAAATGAAATTTTTGTCTTAAGTTATCAAGTCTATATCATTATCATTAAAATTGTTGGATTTTTAGATTCCTTAATTTATTTAAATTTTTTACTTCCTTCCTCCTTATTTCACCTAAACTTTCAATGAAAAAAAAATTAACATTCTATTTTCTTTTGCAGCTGTACGTGCCGATCGGATGCGTGGTGGTAGGAATAAGTTTGGTCCAATGTACAAACGGGATCGGGCGCGAAAGTTGCAAATGATGAGGCAACGACAACTCGCCCTGCAAGCTATCAGAGGCTCTATGAGTACGGCAGACATAAAACCCGGCCAACTTTCGCCCCAAGGCTATCAGCAGTCGTATCCTAGTATGAACATCAAGCAGGAAATTCAAATCCCGCAGGTTTGTATCAGTTGGAAACGGCGACTCCCAGCTCCTGAGTCGTTTGAATTACTTATCAGTAGTTATTGAAAAAAAAATATTTTAGATGTTATTTAGTTTTATCTAATTAGTAATAATTAACGTAGTCGATGAGAAAACGAATGGAATTTGGAAGCACATTGGAATAATTGATATGTTTTCAAAAATTTGACGATTAATTAGATTTAGAAAAAGAATTGATTTCGTTTTCAAATTTCCAATTGATATTTTTTCAAAATTGACTTGTTTGGATATTTTTACATTTTATAAATGATATATTTGATTTGACCATTGGCGAATTCTATTCTTCCCTTTTTTGAAAAAAATATTTCTTGAACATATGCCAATGTAGGTGTCGTCATTAACACAGTCGCCTGATTCGTCACCAAGTCCCATAGCAATTGCCCTCGGGCAGGTTAACCCCAGCTCAACGATCGCAGCCACCACATTGAGCGGTAGCTCAACAAATACAACGACAGTGAGCGGGGCGGGTGGTGGCAGTGGGAGTTGCGGACCGGGCAGTGATAATGGTTCCTCGTCGCTGCAACATTCATCCGACTCAAAGATATGGTTAGTCCAAATTGTATACTCTATATTTTTCCAATTGCCTAGTGTGAATGGAAAAAAATTGAAAATCTTTTTCTATTATTCGTCCTTTTTTTCTTTTCGTTCATTTCATGGAGCAGCTTCGATTCTGGAACAAACCCATCGAGTACAGCAGATTCAGTCAGTACGGTAGAACTTAGGTAAGTATGGGTATCACAATTCGTCCTGTAGGGTGATATAGAAGTCAATATAGGGCTCGAAAATGTTTTCCTAAAAAAATTGATGCATGATCAAAATTAAAGATGCCTTAAAATATTGTCTTCCATATGTATGAAATACGGCCACGTAGATTGAAATGTAATAGTTACAAAAATAATATTGTAGAGCACTTATATTGAATGCTGTTTCCCAAAAAGTTCTAAGATACATGGTCATCGCGT
This sequence comes from Odontomyia ornata, assembly GCA_963969285.1. NCBI lineage: Eukaryota > Metazoa > Arthropoda > Insecta > Diptera > Stratiomyidae > Odontomyia > Odontomyia ornata. The sequence continues at coordinate 153,249,155 of OZ017741.1, read as the reverse complement.
GAAGTGTCCATTCAAAATTTAGGGCAACAACTATTTTGATTTGTTAATTTGAGTTTTATGCGTTTACTGCATGTTCAATTGCAACCCAAAATAGGGGATGGTAACAGAAGGGGCGAAAATGGTCTTGTTAAGAATGTTACAATTAATTGTCAAGTAATCAGATGCGAACATGCGTTTTTAGGGTTTTGTACTAAAATACAAACCCCTATTGAAATCGGTACCTGTGTCCGTCCGTCTGTATGTCATAGCAGTTTTTCTCCGAAACTATAGAAGCTACAGCCATGAAACTGTGGAAAGATCGGAAGTTATAACTTCTAGAATGTTTCGGGTAAAAAAATTTCAAAGGGTCTTAAGGGGGTCCCCCCATATAAAGGAGTGATCCTTAAAATTGTTTTCCATCAAAGCTAATCGAGTGGGGTGTAATACGAAAGGTCTCAATGAAATCTTTTCAAAACAGGTCTTAAAATTACTTTGCCTGTGTCGAAGGGGGCAGAAGAAGAGGAAATGCACGAAATGCGGGCGTATCCCACCTCACCATTTGAAATATTTCATCCGAAAAATCTGATAAAAGTCATTTTTATGAGCACAACAAAAAATAAGTCAGAAATCGAAATTCACTCAACTTTGTTTATAATATTATGATTTATTAATTTTACACTTTCTTGAATAAAATCGTCAGCGCACCCTTAAATTCAATATGCAAATGTCAATTTACAAGTTTAATCATTGAAAATTTCAGAAAGATCGAATAGTATTTAACAAAGTTTAAGTGGTTTAAATTTTGCCGCGTTACAACAGCAACTATAAATAGCTATGGGACAAGATGCACTTCCATGAACTCGAAAACTATGAGTTTGCTAGGATTTGCATGAAAGTTTCAGGAATGATATGTATATTGAATATATCTGAGAATTTTTTAAACGCGTGACATCCATAATCGTAAAACAGAATGGCGGCCGTTTTGAATGAGAATATTGCATAAAATTGTGTACACTTTGATTGTATTGTTTTTCTTCAAATATATAATTTAACAAAAAGGCATTTAAGATTCGGTCAATGATTTTAGCAATATTGCAACAAAAAGCTAAGAGTAACACTGGTTTTTCTTTTAAAGCAAAAATATATTTGTTGTGCATGTCGTTAAAATGTCTATTGAATTAAATCATTCTATATGTCTGCATATCCTACGTTAAGTACAAAACCCTTCTGATATGAGCGTAGTTCTGTCTACCCAACTTGTTGTTGAATTGTTGATAGAAGAAACTACAAATGTTACTTCTTGTTTCAATTCATATCTAGTACAAATTACTGAAATTGGAAACCAGCCCTTATATTATAAACAAGTTGGGTAGACAGACATATGCTCATCGAAAATTATAGAGGCATATCACTACTTTGTACGGCGTACAAAAGATTTTCAAAGGTCTTAGAAAATAAAATTAGATCATACGCCAACAGTATTATTGGGGAGTATCAAGGTAGTTTTAGAGCAGGTCGATCGACAATAGACCAATTGTTCACAGTCAAGCAGGTACTTGAAAAATGCTGGGAGTTCAACATAGACGTACACCAAATTTTCGTTGACTTTAAGCAAGCATGCAACAGTATTTATCGTAACGTACTGTACCAAATAATGCTTTGCTTTGGCATCCCAGCGAAATTAGTCCATCTTACCAAAATGAAAATGACCAACTCACCGATGCTTTTAACACAAATATCGGACTAAAGCGGGGAGATGGGCTGGCCCCATTGATCTTCAATTTGCCCCTGGAATGAGTCATAAGAAAGCTACCTATCGATACGCGACGAACATTACTATACAAATCAAGCCAAGTAGTAACTTATGCGGACGACATAAACATTTTGTCACGGTTGCTATCAACTGCCAAAAAACTTTTCCTGAAACTCGACAGCGAAGCAAAACTAGTAGGGCTACAAATCAATGAATATAAAACAAAGCTCATGACGCAGTCGAGGAAAAATACCTCAAATACACAAAATATCACACTTGGCGAATGCAGTATTGAAAATGTTGGCGAATTTGTGTATCTAGGCGCCAAAATAACGAAGGCGTGTAATGAAAGAGACGAAATACGCCAAAGAATACAGCTCGCAAATAAAATACACAGGAAAAGAAAGCTCCAAGTATACAAATCTGTGATAAGAACTGTTTTATGCTATGGGTGTGAAACATGGGTCCCAGCATCCGCAAATATATTGAACGCCTTTGCACGACGGGTCCTGAGGTGAATCATCGGAGCGAAGCTAGACGGGGACCAATGGCGGGTTCGATACAACCACGAAGACAGTTCATCGCAGCTCGAATTTTGAAATTAGGGGATGCGGCCAGGAAACCGAAACAGTTCGAGGCGCTTTTTGTAGGAAGTGAAAGCCCGAGAAGGGCTGTAGTGGTAAGAAGGAGGTGTTCTCTTTGCTCAGGCAGCTACCGGTAAGCACTCGGCTTGCATCGTGCTGAGTGCGGTTATCGTTTGTTTTGTATTTTTTCAGTATCTAGGAAATTGAGCTAACATTATCATATAGCCGCTGATACTTTTACAATCCTCCCTTGAGGGGGCCCAATCCGCGAATGCTGGAAGCTTGTAACCTGTCAGCTCGTATCTTAATCTCAATTTTTAGTCTTTTGTATTCTTCAGATAACGAAGAATCCTTTCAGCCAAAATCCAATGGCTTCGATTGTAATTTGAAGATGGTTGACTTCGTCAAAGTTTGCTTTGACTTCCATCGGCGTCCTTGTTCCATTTGCATCCTGAAGCCCTAATTGAGCGAGCAGTTTATCACTATTATCCTTTTGTGATACAGCCGGAGTTTAACTTTTTGAATTTTACACCAAGCTTTTGAGCGACTTTTCCAAGATATTTGACCTCAAAGCAACTTTGAAGTAACATAGGTGCTTTATTTCTCGTCGTTTCATTTTCCGTTATGACAATCATGTCATCCACGCAGACAGCTATGATCACTCTTCACTCTTTTGCATGGTATTGGTAAACGCAAGAGTCGATTTAATTCAGGTTGAATCTAAGGCTCGTCAAAGGTTTGTTTGCATGATTATCCCAGTATCTTCCGCTTTGCTTGAATCCGTATGTTGAGTTCCTCAGCTTGCACACTAACGAAAATACATTTGTTACCATGCCGACATATAAAAAAAGGATTGATTGGGCACTAGTCCAATTCGAACCTTGGCGTTGAGATCTGTTAGGGAATCTGATTTCATGACCGTAACGGTGTTCGAGGTGATATGGTCAGTGTCACATTCAGCCATGTAATTATTACCTGATTTTTCAATCAATACTCATCACTGCTGTGTGGGCTGATAATCCAATAGAAGCACCGCAAGCAAAAAGTCGCCACCAACGAACTTTGAACTTGGGAACTGCTGCGCAAGTGATGAGCATCCTAACCACTACACCTTATGGACTAAAAGAGTAACATACAAAAGATAATTTTTTATATGAATTCAAATTGTCAGCTGACATGACATTTAAGAATATTTTTTTTTTGTTTTCATGTTGGTCGCATGTTTAACGTTCATGCTGGGGCATTAATCCGAGAAAAATATCAGTGCAACCAGTGATTTCCAAAAATTAACTAAACAAGAAAATCGTATTTGAATCAGAATGTGTATGAATAGATGTTCTAACCTCAGACATGCGCATTGTATAAGTTTCTAAAAAGTCCTTACAACTTTTTTGAGGAGCACTATTTTTCAATTTGATTGTTTTATTATCTACAGCTCCAATGAATAGACTGAATTTATTACAATATGAAGAAAGAATCAGACGACCTCTTTATACCCACTTCAGATTTTTATCCTTTAAGCACAAATGCAATAAGTTGTAACTGCAGATTATTTTCAAATCATTTAGCTAAAATAATTTTTTTCCAATATTCCTAAAGAAAGTATCAAAGTACCAAAAATAAGATAAAATTGAAAAACAAAACTGCTTGCGGACAATTGAACCGTGTATAAATTCTAAGTATACATCAATGATGAGGAATTTAAATACTATTTTTCCTAGAAAAATGTCGAAACGCACGTCGAACGGCTTGAAAGATATGTTTCTAATTGGAGAAATTCCAACGTCATTAAATTTCATTGAAGCGATGACTCACCAGTTTATCACCTCCACTAGTAAGAGATAATGATCGTTTTAATAAATGATGACCCTGTCAACATGTTTATTGGATACATCCCAATAGTGGCTCTATTCGATGAACTTAAAAAAAACATTAGAAATCAAATTTTCTATCCACATCAAAACATCTGTGTTTCAGCTGGGTTAGATTTGCATATCTTTAAGGTTCTAGATTAATCTAACAGCACTCAAGAAGTGCTGTGGATGAATTCACCTACCCCGTTATACGTATGCTTTGTTAAAGAAAGAACGAATATAGTGAACAAGCTTTCTCATTTCCTCCGAGTACCAAGCTTTTTGCTTTAACGCTGCAGCCTCTTTCGGCTTTTTCTTAGAGATAGTTAGGATATCATATTTTTTTGATTGTATCGCCACTCGGGAAGATGATATGGTCGGTATCACGCTAGGCCGTATGTCCGTCCACCAGGTCGCGGTACATTCTGATTTTTTAAGCAGTACGTATCATAACTGAGCAGGTTTATAGTCCATTCCCAGAATCACGCGAGATGAATGGCAGTACGCAAGCTTACTGTTTTTAATTTATAGTTAGACCACAAGCCATATATTTCCAATTGCTGAAATTTAGAGGAGTCGTTGTGATCACTGTTACTCAGACTTTTCCAAGTATTTGTAAATACAGACAAAATGTGATATTCAAGGGGATCTAGAGTTCGAAGCCCGAGCCAGGCAAAATCGTTTTCATATTACCTATTTCTCAATTGGATTTGGCTGCAAAAGAGTGATCACAAAAGCAGACCCAAATTCGCTGATTTTTGCACCTCTATTTTTAGTGTAAATAATATTCTGTGAGTGACAACCAGATTTGTTTCGAATGGTTCTTCAGACGGACTATAAGCCCGTTCAGTTATGATACGTACGGTTTCTCAGAACGTATTGCATCTGGGTGGACGGATACACGGTCAAAACGTGATACTGATCATATCATCGTGTCGAGTGCCGATACATACGATCAAGATAATGCGATACTCTAACCATTTCTAGGTAAGGCCCGAAAGGGGCTGTAGTACTAAAATTAAAAAAATGCATTAAAAGTGTTTAGTTATTAAATAAGGGCATACTTATTGATTTGATTTTTTTAAGTGTAAATGGACAACTCCATATTATGAGGGCGGTCCCAAAAGTACCCGACCTGATAAAGAAAACAGTAAAAAAATTTCTTAAATGTTTTTTTATATTTCAACATGTTCTCTTTTCAGCTCGATACACTTTTCCCAACGATGTTCAATAGCTTCGATACCCGCTTTATAGTAGGAATCGTCAAGCTCCTCAAAATAGCTACTAACCGCAGACTGTACCTCTTCATTGTTGGCAAATCTTTTGCCGCCGAGCCATTTTTTCAAATTCGGAAAAAGGAAATAATCCGGGGAGCCAGATCTGGCGAATAGGATGTGTGATGAAGCAATGCGAACGTCAACTCATTGATTTTAGCCATCGCAATGACGCACGTGTGGACTGGTGCGTTGTCGTGATGAAACAACACTTTCTTTTTCGTCAGATGGGGCCGTTTTTTCTTGATTTCATCACTCAAATGCTGCAATAAGGCTGCATAATATGCGCCGTTGATTGTTTTTCCTTTTTAGAGATAATCGAAAAATATTATTCCACGCGCGTCCCAGAAAACGGATGCCATAATCTTGCCAGCTGACAGAACTGTCCTTGCTTTCTTTGGAGCCGGTTCTTCCATTTCAGTCCACTACTTTGACTGCTCCTTGGTCTCAGGTGTAAAATGATGGACCCATGTCTCGTCCATGGTTATAAATCGACGCAAAAACTCGGCTTTATTGCTGCGAAACATTGTCAATCACTCGATGGAAACATCCTCACGTTGTTGTTTGTGCTCCATTGTGAGCAATCGCAGCACCCATCTTGCGCACAGCTTTCCCATGTCCAAATTTTCGGTCAAAATGCGATGCACAGCACTTTTTGAAATGCCTGGCATGTCTGCTATCTCGCGCACTTTTAGTCGACGGTCATCCAATACGATTTTGTGGATTTTCTTCAAATTTTCTGACGTAGTGTTGAAAGCTGGTATTGTCAATCGCAGTAATTGTTTTTTTTTAAACTACCTGTATTCATAAGTCAGGTCGGGTACTTTTGGGACTCTCTACAATATGAAAAACTTTAGGTAATTTGAGCTTTGATAGTTTTAACAGAACTATTTTTGAAGAAATTTTTGTTAAAAGCTATTTTATCTATAATCCAGGCAAATAATTATTTTAAAAATTTTAAGGCATCTGAAGATTAGTGATCATCAAGGAAACAATAAAAGTTGATTTTAAAGCCCTTAATCTACGAACATATCCCAACAGGACTTCTATGTTACCCGAAAAAATGATGGGAAATGGAACTTCTGATTTCACTTTCAAAAATCTTTTGAAATTAATGAAACATTTATTTCCAGGGTATCACCTATGATAAGGGAATTTGTACAGTCAGTAGATGATAGAGAGTGGCAAACACAATTGTTCACCCTGCTACAAAAACAGTCCTATAATCAGGTTGAAGTGGATCTCTTCGAGCTTATGTGCAAAGTCCTCGATCAAAATCTCTTCTCGCAAGTGGATTGGGCGAGAAATACAGTCTTCTTTAAAGATCTCAAGGTAAGTGCAAAGCAAAATTTATTTAAATATTTTTTTTATGTTCGTTTTTGTTAAATATATCATGCAGTATGGCTAAAATAATTTACAATTTTAAATAGCTTAACATGCATTGAAATCATAATGAAAACAAAATTGAATTCTTATAATTAACTAATTTATTTAATTAGACGCCTTTTCATTTGACTTAAACAAAGTCATAATTAAATTTTATGTGAAACCAGATAAAACAAAAAATTTCAAAATCTTGAATTGTGAAACTAAATAAGCCTTAAGCTTAACATAACCTCGTTTAAATCATTAAAATAAATTCAGATTCTAATGAGCATCGTCAAAATCTATTTATATCACGATTTTAAATAACTTCGATTTTACGATACAAGTAGCAATTTTCACGGTAATGATCCACGATCACTACATATTCGTCGTTCCACTGTCTCAACTAAGTTGAATTCACCACACTACCAGCAATTGTTGGTTGCAAAGAAATATACCACATAAAAATTGCCTAATTGATAGCATAAAATTCACATTTCGTCCAAATAATGTCGAAAACATAATGATCGTAATAACCATAACTGCGAAAGCATGTTAGTCTACTCTAGCTCCTTGAAATTGTTTACAAGTACGGTTTATGTACCTTCGCATACTCATACTCGTATAGTATATGTTCACGGCGATATTCTTCATTGTTGCAATTTTTAAAGCAATTTATTGTATCAATTAATTGTACTGCTGCTCTCCGAGCCAGTTTCAATGTTGCTTTTTTGAAGGCAACACAAATAATAAGAATCGAAATAACAAAAGTAACCCCAATGGCACATAGTTGTTTTATTGCTTTTTATTTTTCTGCTTTTTCTTCTCATTTATTTATTGTTTACATACTAACATACGTATGAACATACTATACGTGGATGGATACATGCACGAAATTCAGCTGTTGCATTACATTTTATCCGAGTATGTAGCGAATATGTCGTTCAGCTTAGATTGACAAGTAGGTCAAACTTGGTACCACGAAGCGGAAAACATATTTTTATTTCGGGGGAAAAAGAAGTCGGAAAAAAATTTATAATATTTATATCAACTGGATATACATTGAGTTGTTGTTTGTACCTTCTATAAATGTGGCATCAATTTTCGCTGGGGTTTGGCAACATTCTCCATGTAGAGGTATCAAACGAAATAATTTGAGAAGTCTTAGAGTATCTTTTGAATCAGTTTAGTACGGAAAATGAGAAACAAGTTTAACATTTATTGAATGGCAGGATCAAGGGTTAGAAAGTTTTACCATTCAATCAAATTCTAGAACTAAGTTAAATTAAGTCACCATTTTATTTTTACATATTCTAGATCTACCAGATGTTTTTTTATATGTGCTTATTTTTGAAATGATAAGTACTCATTGAAAAAAATAACTCCAGGATGCTATAAAGTTCTCAGTGCAGGAAACGTTCTGTGTAATCCTAAGACAATTATGGACAACTTTTAACATGGGTCGGACCAGGGAGCTACATAAACTCAAAAGGATGTTCCCCTTCACAACGATGTCTACCAAAACCGGGCACTGTCCGTTTTACATCTCTTCAACGACATCTTTCAAAGCTATAGATGCGTGGAGGTGATCTTTAGATCTTATGCGAATGTTCTGCCTTTGTAAAGTGAATATAGCAGTCTTTAAGCTCTTACTCCTTCGTCGTCCTGACCGAAATATCTTTAACAGATTTGAAGGCGATCATTTGATTTGTTACAATTTTGGCGTGATTCTCCTTATAAAATATCGTGTCTGAATATTTGCGATACTACAATAGGCCCATGCACGCTTAACCCTTTAACGCACAAAAAACTGAGAAACCTCGAATCTTTACAAAAATTCATCGTTTGCTTCCTTATGGGACCGTTTCACCAAGAAAAATAATTAAAAAAAATATCTGCCGGGAAAATAAGATTCAGGAGGTGGGGAAATAGTATCCCATTGCCCGTTTAGGGGAACGACCTTCTGGCAGTGGGCACTGGGTGATTATTTTCCCACTTCAGCGTTAAACGCGTTGGCAAATAAGAAACACACAAATTAGAAATACAATAATTTATTTCATATAAGAAGTAAAATTTTGAATACAGTAAACACGAACAGTGCATTTGCTGAGTAAAAAGAAAATCAAAAATTTTTGTGCAATCGATATCCGTCAAAACAAAACAAATTCATGCAACATACTGAAAACCATGCGACCCAGTTTCTATGTATAAAAAAATGATCAAGAGGGCTTTGGTTATTTTTCTATGTGATAAAGTCCATGCACATTTACCAAACAAAAGCAGCAAGCTCGGTACTAACTTCCGTATGAGGTGAAAAACGCGTACGTTGGAAACACTCCTACTCGCGTAGGGTTGGAAACACTCCTGACACAAGGCAACATTGCAGGCACCACAAACAATGCTGCTCTCTTTTCCATTGCTTTGGTATTAGAGTGCACGCATCTACGATACTTCTCTTGCTTCTGAGGCACATGATCTCTGACGTTTGACAGACGGATTGCGTTTTGAACTGTAGGGAAACCGCCGGGTTGATGTTCCGTGCTACCTCCTCCTGCCCCGGGACTGTAACCCTTGCGTTTCCTGCTACAAAAATTACCAATCATTTCGTTGACTAATTGAGAGCGGAAATCGAGGTGAGACAAACGCCGGGAACGAGGTTTTTTCGCGAAGTCCTTGTACAGTATGTAACTATTGAATATTGCCATGTCAATGAAATAATAAAATAGTTTCATCCACCAGCGACGGGATTTTTGGGCGATCGAATAGACCGACATGAGCTGATCAAATTTATCGATTACCCCCATTAAAAATATTGTAATCTCTCTCGTTGCGCTTGGCTGGTTTCTTCGAAGAATCTATCTCTGCTTGCTTGGGTTGTATATCGAACTGACGACGATAACCAACTGCTTGCCGCGATCTCGCCACTTCGCGACGCTTACGTCCCCCGGCTGGGCATAATCGCCCTCACCAATCGTCATGTAGGTTTCAGATTTTAGTTGTTCTTTCGGGTAGAACTTTCTGTTCGTTCTAAAGATACCACATGCGAGAAGACGCTCGCTTAGTAAAAGTTTCAACAGTGGTAAGCTCGAAAAAAAAATTGTCAAAAAATATACAATAACCTAACCCACAGAACATCGTAGATAAATCAAAACAACCCTTTGTCCGCCGCCATGAACCCTTCTTTTGCTACGCAACCCGTGTATATTATCTTGAAGGGCATTACAAAACTGGTAACTACACACGCCATAACTCAAACTTTAAACATTCGTTTTGTGGGTTTTATGGGCATTTACTGTTTTAGACTGCTTCTCTTCTTGAAACTTACCATGCTTTCGTCGATGGAGAGAAATCGCAACGGGTTAGATCCATCTCGAAAGACTTTCTGAAAATGTGTGATTAGGGGCCGTATTTTGAATAGGCGGTCGTAATTAGGGCCTGTTCTAAGTAGCATCTCGAGGTTGTCATTTAGTTGCAGGTAACGCAGTCATTTTAAAAATTGTTTTTGACTCATTACTTTAGCTATCTGCTCTAGGTAAAAGTTCCTGTCTTTACTACAGTAAGATCGAAAGGTCGGTAGAACATGAAAACCCATAAAAACAAGCATAGTGCGCAATTCATCGACAGTCATGCCGAGATCCACACCTTTTTGGGAAGCATACAAGTTCGATTGCATTATAATAAAATTCAAAATTTCAAGGGTCAAGAAAGTTTGAAGAACTTTCAACGGGGAATTCAAATCAACGTAATTTTAGCCCCAGGTTCCGAAAAGTGAAAGGTGCTGAACAAATCAGGGTTCGTCCGAAATTTTGTCCAGCTGAAGGAAGAGTTACCCGTAGCTGTGGAACTACCGTCACCTCCGCCTCCACCATCTCCATGATCCCCGCCACCTCCGTCATCGCTGGAAACGTCATCAGGAGCTTCATTAGTTGAAAAAGTGTCGATTCGTTGGGTAGGCTGAGTAATCGGGGTCGTCGACAGAATCATCGGTACTTTCTCCAAAATCGCCATATTTTGCTGAGCTTTGCTACGCGAGATGACCCGCGCAAGGAGCCAGGATCACCGCCGTCATTCGAGGGTTGGCAAGGAATGAAATCCTCTGCGTCAGAATAATGTTCTAACTCGGAGTTTTCGGCCTGTTCGGTTGTAATTTCGTCTAGAATTCGGGCTATTTTTTCGTTCTTATGTGGTCTTTTAGATATGACTGTTGTTCTGAAAAAGAAAAAAATATAATTAATAAAAATAAAGTAGCAATAAATAATAACAATAACGTAAGAATAAATTACATTTTACAATAGAAAAACGCACAGTCCGCATACAAACATAAAAAATACAAAGCTAAAAATACCCGCACATGCACTATGTAAACAATATATAAATTTTAGGCAAAATCTCCTACAACCAACAAACGAAGCGTAAAATTTAATTAATTATTTTAATCAGAATATCGCTTTCAGTTTAAGAATTATTTCAGTCTGTAAGGCGTAAGATTCAAGAAAAATATTCAATGCTACAATGTAAACAAACGCCTGTATTTGTAGGCTATTGCGGCTCGTTTCGCAGCTAATAATAACTTTTTGCAAACATAATATTTTATTATAATGGTAAAATTTCATAAATTAGAACACTTATACAATCTATAAATATTTGCCATTCAAAAAAACACATAGGGTTAGCCGAAAAATAGTTGTTTTCAAAGTGGCCTTTTTAGTGGAGGTTAGCCGAAATAGCATGACGTAATCAAGAAAAGCTTTTTCACACTCTCTTTTTGCCAAAATCGTCACAAAATAATACGCTAATAAATACATCAATACTATTATAATTAAATACATACTTTCATTCAAACTTGGAGCACTTCAATCCTGCTTCAAACCGTGACAACAACCCTGTGTGTTTTTATCGCTTTGTACCTATTGCTACCTATTCTTCTTACTACTAGCCCTATGGTTCGAACTTTAATATTCTCTGAAAAATCAAATCAACGTTGTCTATATGAACTTTAGTGACGCTTTTGATCATGTCGAATATACAATTTTGACCTCAAAACTGCTGAAAATCAGTATTTTATTTCATTGTTTAGATGGCTTACATCTTCAAAGCCAAACACGGCTTGAAAAAGTTTATGATGCGTTTTCAAGGAAAATGTTCGCATTCTTCAGAATTACACAAGCTGTCACGTTCTCCCGTTTATTTAATATTTTTACTACTAACCTATCCAAAATTTTATAAAACATTTTTTGTATCAATGACCTTAAAATAGACCACAGTCGTCAAAATTTGATGCACTGCATTTGAAAGCTCCCATCTTGACTGTATATGCATTGTTTGGAATCCATGCTTTGGAATTCTCGGTGTTCAAAAAGTATCTATTCAAAAACAATCTATGTATACTATCTGCTTTGCGATAAGTGATTTGCTGTCTTATGGGTATATGTTGTTCCGTTTTTGACATTACCAGTAAAGTGATAAATATTGTACAGCACATCACCGTTTAGGAAACTGCCAGATGCACAAAAAAATCTGGTACTAAATGAACACCTACATCGTGCAATATAAGGCAGTTAACAGATGCACTCATATGCTTACTACGCGAGACGATATTATTTTCAATCATCCGGTTCTTGGCATACTTCTAATTATCCCGTATTTGATTGAGGATGTTCTGTTCATGTTCAATCGTTTTTGTATCTTTTCAAAACTGAAATGTCCAATATTTGGAACTGACACAACACATCCAGATTAAATGGAGACTAGCAACGTTATGTAATCTTGTATTTGAAACAAACACTGTTACCCACGCTCGATGAAAACGATGAACCATTATTCTCGATGAAAAAGGCAGTGTCTGAAAATATGGCTTTTTTGGCCGCTACACATTATTTTTCAGAACCTAAAATTAGAGCAACTTCACTAGCGCCTTCTTTGTGCACAGAACCTTAATTATATATATAAAGAGGCGTTTTGTCTGTGCGTAACCAAATGCTACCACTCGTGAACCAGTCGACCAATTGTTTCTTATTGAGTCGGTTGTAATAGGATACTTTTTTTTAAAAAACTGCTGATTGGCGCGAGAGTAGATTAAAAAACTGTTTTGGCACACTATGGCTCGAGAACCAGTTGACCGATTGCGTTGAAATTTACACCGAATGTGGTAAAAGATTTTGATTGGACAAAATGCACAGAAGGCTTATTTGACTCATTTTACATATACGAACCATATTTTCACCGAATGCCTGTCTTTTTTGAGTCTGATGCAATAGCGTAGTGTCAGGTGATGGTTGCATGGCACAAAATAAAACAATATTACCTACTTTAGCTTTTTTAATTTTGCAATGAAATATGCAAAAGCATGCTTCCTGACCAGCTGGCAGATTCAGAAGAAGAAAGGAACTGTCGGCAAATTATTGTTTAGGAAGCTTTCAGTGACAATAGTTTCAAAAAGATCGGCTGTGTGGTACATAATTTAATAAACAAAAATAAACTAAAAAAATTGACTTAATTTATTTTGGTGGTCAGCGAAGCGTACCGGGTAAAGCTTGTAATCAAACAAAACAATTATAAAAAAATAAAAATTGGTGCAAGTTTGACATGCTTTTTGGGTCATTTTAAAACCTTTTGTATCAAATTTTTCAACTGTTTTTTGCCTATCCACTTATCTCCAAATACCTTCTGTATCATTTCAATAGTTGGTGCACGACGCATGTCAAGTTTTAAGCAGAAAATGATGTGCATTTATCGGCAAAATCATTTTCAGCGATAACAAAAGCCGATAAAAGCAAAAACGGCACTATTGGCCTGAATGCACGCGAACTAGCACGTCTATTGGTAACTGCAACGACTATCGAGCTCGTAAAGCGGCATTAGAATCACTATGAACTCTGCAGAGATCACTCAAACAGCATGGCTAAAAAGGTCTTAATTGCAGGCTTGAAATATTAATTTGATCTCTCAACGGTTTAAGAAATAATTCTTAGTTTTGAAAATTTTAAGTATCATTAGGTCGAGGATAGTTATTTTAAAAATTCAGTTCAAAATTCATTCACTTATTGTAAGTATATAAGGGGTAGCAGATAAAGTAGCTCTTCATTATAAATTCCATATTATACCGTATCCCTGGCATAATTTACTTAGCTTTAAATAATTTGAAGGTTTTTCTCGGTTTCTTAAGAATTCGATACAAGCCTTACTTCCAAATATTCTTAAGCCATATTTCTGAATAAGTAAAATTATTTCGAAATCAAAAAGTAATCTAATTCTTCCATGTAATTTGATCAAACAAAATAGAGCAAAATACAGAGCATGGTAAGTTCAGCCCTAGGCATAAAGTTGCTGACAATCCTTTTTAAAGAAAGAAAAAAAAATGTGTAAATAGGCATTCAATCCATTAAAGTTCTGCCGATCGCTGGAAATATACAATATTATCTACGTGAGGACTAAATGTAACTTTCCTGTCGAAAACTACCCCCAAGTACTTCGTTTGCCTAGAGCAGTGCACCATCTGCCCATTAAACTTAATCTTTGAGTCACTGATGCCTCTTGTACGACGACCGAAGTGGTTGTGAGGGTCCTTGAACACAATTAATTCACTTTTCTTTTTACCTTGATTCCCCATTTGCGGTAAAATGTAGTAAGAGATCCCAAATATTTTTGGAGCCACATCCTAGCAAAGCGCAAATTGTGCTCAGATGACCACATTAACAAGTCGTCAGCGAATAGGTTCACCTGGATTCTGGGCTTATATTCGTCTTTTACGCCCGGGACGTCAGAGGTGAATATGTTGAAAAGAAATGGGTCTAATATAGACCCCTGTGGGACCCCTGAGTCAATACAAAAAGGGTCTGAACTAGCTCAACCAGCCACCGCAAAGGCAGTTCGTCTCCTCATGAAGCTGCCCATAATTTTCACAATATGGGCTGGAAAGCCAAAATTTATCATTTTGTAGATAAGCCCATTGATCCATACAGAATCAAAAGCTTTCTCCACATTGTCAGGCAAGCTACAACAAGTTTATTGTTGCGCCAGCTTCTCGTTATATCGTCTTGGAACACGGCCATAGCATCCACCGTGGAGTGTGCTTTTTTGAAACCAAATTGTCTTTCCGGCACAATTTTTTTGCGCACAGAGGATTGTATGATGCCTTCAAGTATTACCCTTTCAAGCAGCTTACCAATATTTGAAAGCAGCGAAATCGGACGACTATCGACTACGTCAGCACTGCTCGACTTCTTGGGTATTGCGAATATTTTTGCACATTTCTATTGCTGAGGGAAGTAGCAAATGTTTATGCAGTTATTTAGAATGATCGCGAGGAGAACAAAGAAAACATGGGGAAGTCTTTTAAACATATAATTGGAGATTCCATCAGCCCCTGCTGATTTTTTGGAATTTTGTTCCAGTGCCAACAAAGTGAGCCTCTCAGGGTTGACAAACAGACCATGGCCAGTAGGTGCGTCAGAAGAATTTGAAACAGAGAGCCCAGTCAAGCACAATTGCTCATTGTCCCTGTTCAAATTCGTTGTGGTGCTGCTCACTAACGAAGTAACAGAAGAGTCCTCACCTGTTTTCCATCCTTGAAGAAAAACATTTTACATTTTACGATAGAGTCAGCGATAGCTTTGAGGATCCCGGGCAGCCTTTTTTTGCCAGTTACCCTTATCAAGGAACATACAATAGCTTTTCATACTTTCCAGGGCCTGTTCAAATCGCTCGTTAGCAAAAGCCGTGGTTCTCCTCGAGATCATCCGGTTTAGAGACGTAATCACTAGATGAATACGTTCATACTCCCAGTTGACCATATTTAGATTGCGGTGGTAAATTCTTGCGAGTACTACGCCTACAATGAAGCTCCAAGATGTTTTCTGGTAAATCTCGATAAAGTTAATTTGTCGAGGATTTCTTAATGGCGATCTTTGAGATGACCGTATCCAGGGTTGAATTTATACATGCGACTCCCTCATCAATTTCGGGAATAGAAAGATTTTTCGGTCTTTTGATCAAAATTCCCTTCAGTTTTCCGTCATGGTCAGCACTTGCTGCTGCCCAATCAATTCGTTTGTATGGAATGAAAAGTTAAGGATCTGCAACCTCAAGTTTGACACCCTTTTTTACTCTTAAGATTCGCTCAATCAAAAGATGGTCAGACTCGGCGTCAAGAACTCCACACTCGAAGTTCCTCCAACGGTGGGAGGGATTTACCAGATCGACAGACACAATGAAGAAGTCAATATTAAGCGAGCTTCGGCGGAAGGTAGGTAGGTATGAGATCCATATTTAATTGAACCCAGTTAGAGATAGCTGTTCCATAGCCATAAGATGCGATATTTCTCCCATGGCATAGAAATCGAATTTATTGCACAGAGTAAGCACTGTTTCCAAGTCGTCAATGAATTCCCTCACCGAGTATCCATGTCGAACATAGATCCCCATGAACGCAAAGGTTCACCCTCTCAGCATGGAGCTTATTATTTCTGCTTCACTACATTTCAGACTTGGCAGGCAGTGCCTTTGGACTTTCAGTTGATCTTTGTGAGCCATAGTAACTCCAAGATTTCCCTCTGGATCATCACGCCTGATTATCTTGTATTTACCCAGATGCACTCTGTGTCTTTCTTTGAGTCTTGTTTCCGACATAAACAAGAAGCCTGGTATATAGGCGTTCAGGTATTCTTGAACGAAATTCCTTTTATAGCGTGCAAAAATGTTGAGGATAGAGAGTTTAATAGAACTCATCACGACAACATACTTTGAAGACGAATTCTAAGTACACAGTTTTTTTCTCATTAGGATTTGAGAGTTTTTTAAAGTGGGGATAAAAGAGTTTTTCTTGCCGTATAGGCTAAGGTGCAGGCTGCTTCTTTGCACTTTGCGTGATGAAATCGCTCCTTTCCTCTTTTTTCTTTTGGAGATTCTTCCTTCTCTTTTCAACCTCTTTTGCTTTAGGACAACTTCTGAAACTCGCAGGGTGTCCCTTAGCATTGCAATTGACACAGAAGATCTCGTCTTTTTTCTCGTCCTTTGAGATTGGACATTCAATGGACTTATGTTGCTTGTTGCATTTTACGCATCTAACTTCAAGTCCGCAGTTAAAAGTGACGTGACCAAATCTTTGGCAGTTTATACATTGAGAAGTGCAATTTTTCTGCAGACGCTCCAATTGTATCTTCTGGTAAAATAGGAACTTTATGTCCATTGCTTTCTTCACTTCAAAGTCCAATTTGAACTGGACTAAGAAGGATGAAAGCGTCTTTTTTCCCTCCTAGAGGTTATAGTGGTGGGCATTTTTGCTGAAAGGATATCTTCTCCGAGATGTTCCTACATTTTATCGCTCCTGGAAGGGTTTAGGTGTAGCAAGCCACCTTCGCACATTTCAGAAAATTAAAAAGGCTGGTATGATCCTCAGCCGTTTTAGGGCGGAGCGAAGTTCGTTTCAATTGCCCTTTATTTCCCTCAAGGCCTGGCCTTCCACCCGGCTTGGGTATGGTCTCCGAGGAACTAGCGGAGGCTATTTTCGCCACCTTTTTGAGCTGGGGAAAATCCCGCTCACTCACTTCAAGGTTCTCCGATACCTTTGAAGTAAGCTGGTGCGTTGAAACCCCTATTGGTCTCTTTCTGGCTTCCGGCTTTACGATAGCCTCCGCCTCGTCACCACTGTCCGCGGAACTTCCACCCTCGTACATCTCCATATCACTGGAGGCTTCCGACACTTGCAGTTACATATTGCAACTAGCAAGCAAGTCCAGAGTAAACTCCTCCTTTATACTCGTAATGGTTTTATTCACTTCAAAACCTACTACAAATTAACAAATGACTGCCATATGGTGGAAATATATACATACGTTTCTTCAATCCCCTATTTTCTCGTGTATGGATACTTTTTCTGGTCGAACATGCTGCCATGTTTTATATATCCCATTCATTGAAAGTTCTTTTAGCTAGTAAACATGACAGGATATGCAGGAAACGAAGAAAGAATATCCGCTTGATGTGATGCTAAAAGAAACGGTCACAAATTAACTTTTATGCATATACGGATACTTTTTCTGGTAAGTGTATGCTTTTTCGAACCCATCCTTAACATTTTACTAACAAACATAAAGCGAATTTTATCATTTAAATTAATATAAAAAGTTAAAGGAACCAAGGGCACTGCCAATTTAAGCATATCGATCTAATCATATGTGTACTCAATTTATACAAATATGTACAAATTATTCCTACATAGGAGAAATTTCTCATCGTATCCTTTTACGAGTAGCTCTGCTGTCTCTAACTTGGCTTCGTAAATATTTATCAAAATATTACGATACTATGTAATCAACGCAAACAATTCTTGATAGTAGACGTAATTTTGGTAGACTATCAAAACCAAAGTCAACAAAATTAAATACATTGCAAACAAAATATAAATTGGATTTAAATTTTATATTATGTAGATTAAAAGATAAATAAATCTATACACCAAATACCAAAGCAGCCCGTTCATCAAATATTGCTCAATCCACCAACTTAAGAACCCGTGCCAAACGCGGATTACTCAATACGAAATATTGTAAGTACTATACGAGTATGATCCATATGCCATAAGAACATGCACCAGAAAATGGTACTGTTGGTACACTAACTTTGGAAGTAGTAGCTTTGGCTTTAATATCCAATCTGTAACGTTCTCATTTACAAAACACTTTGGATGCAGCTACATTAGTGCGGGGAATTGATACGACACGCTGTGGTCATGGCTAGGCAATAGAATGGGGCCGGCAAAGTTTCTTGTGTGTTCCAAGAAGTTTGCCAAGAGTGACGACGTCGGCGCTAGAAATGTCTTGCGTACCAGCTACGAGTATCTCAAGACACCGTCATCATCGTCTCTACTAGGAAGGAAATCCGATGTTTGGTTGATTGCTAAATCCGTGTTCGCTTTCCTCCCCCCTGAGTTGTCGTGGATCAAGTCAACTGAGAATTATGGTGACCCCCGGCGAAAAACGTTTAATATTATTAAATATACCTTTGGTATGTTTGTTTTATTTTATATTTATTTGATGAGTGTTACCAGTGCTTTAAAGTTTTGAACTAGGATAAAGATTAGGTCATGTTAAGCCAGGGGTGGCTACACTCCTTGGTAAACCCACGCAGCTCACTGCTTAATCTCAGCTAAATGAACGTAATTTTCTATATTTGGAATCGTAGTTAAGTTGGGGCTTGTTACTGCGGAATGCTAATGCACTTTGCCACTGATCCATAATCTTAAGATATGACTGCCTGCAGGTAAGACGCGAGTCAGGAAAGGATCAAATCGACAACACCTCGACGGCCGATTGGCCCAACTGCTGCGAATTGGCCTAGGGAGTCATTAAGCACACGACTGAAAAGTTCTCAATTACGTCACGACTCGCAACTGCAATAGCAATCGCCATTTCAAGTGCACGACTACGCCGTTGCACCCCCGCGATTGGCTGTCCGCGGCTTAAACGCGGTTTTCGTTGCACTGGGTCGCGAATTTTGAAAACCATTCAACAACGAAGTAATAAATGAAACATGCACCAAACTATTCCGCCATTCTGGGAAGGGGGGCTGTCACAAGAGTGCATTCGCGGATATTAAATGTGTCGAAACTGCATCGGAAAAGAACAGCAGCACCTCCACCATCAGCCACCTTAACATCAACAACTCCAGGTAATAATAATAAAAAAGTATTAACCAACAATAAATGAGAAAACATAAATTGTAAATTTCAATAGTTGGGAGCTTAGGTGTAGGGGTGGCCCGGGTTCAAGGGAGTTAGTCAATCGCATAGTGTAATGAGTATGTGGAGATGTGGAGCGGAGTGAGTGCGAGTACGAACATAAGAGAAAAAAATAAATTACATTTTGTGCGATTTTCCAATTGTGCAATTGCTTGAATTAAAGTTCAGGTAATGTTCACCTGACGTGTAATTTCACAATGCGGGTTGACGAATAGCGACGCGGTTAATTTGATGTTGCTGGTGCACCGCAAATCTTGTAGGAATGCAAGCACGCCACAACCGGAGCCCGAGTAGCTGCTACTCATTGGAAATCCACTTGACCAAATACATGAATGGCTTTCAGGAACAATCTGTTATGGCTTTTGTCTGACTACTGGCCAAGATTGATTAAGTAATTAGGCAAAGTATTGATAAATAATTGGATTGCATGCTACGGACGGAAGAAGTGTGACTTGAATTGAATCATTTGTCTGTTTAGTGCAAGTGAGGATTAATCGATTGGACGGGTTAGCTTAAAGCTGGTTCGTTCATTTCTTAGATCAAGTAATATGTCGAAATCATTTATCAAACGGATATTTGTGAGTACGAGTTTGAAAAAAAAACGTTCTCTAGTAACAAACATCTGTATGACTAATTTTCAAAAAATTACATTCTGTCATTCAAAGCGAAACATTTCCACCTTTATTTGCCCAAACGCTAACGTGTATATGTATCTTCTCCATTCGTTTAAATATTTATAGCGCAGAGCCAAGAGGCAACAAAATAGAGTAACTTACGTGTACATTTCTATAACTATTCGAGCACAAAATGCACCTCTTCATAATACTCCCCCATACTCTACATACGAGTACTTACCTGTCATGTATGCGCACACAGCTAGGATATACAAGTTATATGTATATTTGCCCTGAAGTTTCAAGTGTATGTAATGTCCTATTCAAGCACTTTTGCTCTGAACTTCATATCCTAATCTAAACTTGTTCGTTGTATCTTGGCTTTCCTCGGGGTTTCGAGTATGCTTTCAATTACTGTCATCGATCCCTTGTGTGTATTAGTGCGACCCAGTGACCCAATTGCTAGAAATAGAGAGACGACTAACGAACACGTCGAATGTACGACAGCAAAAGCAATTTAAGTGAAACTATGGATATGGAATCCTTATTGCACTTTAACACAAACAGTCGTTTGTTTTAATGCTACTTACACGTGAGATTACAGGAGCTAGGACATTTTAATATGCGTAAGGGGGGGAGCCTATGGCTATCACATGCTGTATGAGGATATGATGGTCTTATGAATTGTCTTTAGTGGCTGCAAACTAAGGGACGTGAAGAAGATCTTCTTCTTTCATAATCATTCAAGCGTCAAAAAGAGGATCAAATTGCTCGATTTGGTAAAGAATGTCATATTTTACTAGTTATAGTACATAATTATTTACTTTAGCGTTAATGGATAAAGCTTTAAAAATTAAAATTTGATTAGAATTCTTTGTTGGATCTTTAGAGACACAAATCTTCTTTATAAACATTTAGCTTTCATAATCATTCATTTAAATTACCTTTTCGGTACTCCTGTTATCACATCAAATAATATTATGATAGTGCCGAGGTCTACGTATACACCATGGCGGTTCGATATGTACTTAGCCTACAAAATAAAAACTAAAATTTTAGAAAACTGCAATTTATTTCTCAACATAATCCCCTCTTAGCTCGATACTCTTGAACCAGCGATGCTCCAATTGCCTTAACCTGTCTGAAAATTTGCCAAATTTGAGTAATACGGTGCACGGGATAGCAGTTCGTAGCCCAATTATACCAATTTGGCCGTGGCGACGGCGGAGGTTTGAGCCGGTGCGTTGTCATGGTAGAAGAGCACTTTATTTCGCCAAAAGGGGCCTTTTTTCTGCAATTCGGCGTCGAATCGGCCCAAAAGTTCGTCATAGTAGAGACCTGGGACCGTTTTGCCCTTCTTCATGTACTTGATGCTGATCATACCTTGTGAATACGAAAAAAACCAGTCGCTATCACCTTTCCGGCCGATATGACGGTCTTCGCCTTCTTCGGAACACATTCGCTAGGTGAAGTCCACTATTTCTGCTCCTTGGTTTCTGGTGTGTACCAGTAAAGCCATGTTTTGTTGACGGCCATGAAACTATGCAGAAACTTCTTCGGATTGCGCTTAAACCGTGTCAAACACTTCTCTGAAGTGGTCTCACGGTTGCGTTTGTTGTCCAGAGTGAACAAACACTTCACCCACCGCGCCGACAGCTTTCTCATGCCCAAAATTTCAGGCATGATATGACCCACGCGGGCTTTGAGATGCCTACTGTTTCAGTTATCTCACGCACCTTTAATCTGCGGTCTGCCAATACGAGCTCGTGGATTTTAGTCACGTTATCCTCCGTGGTAGTCGGTTCGTGGTTCATCAAAAATCGACGTGCCAAACCAATTTTTTTTCGGTCGCCATCGCAGGAACATTGTCACCGTACACAGCATCCAAGCGCTCTTTGATTTCGCTTCCAAAACAAGAATCGAATCACCGACCGATATTGTTCTTTTTCCATTCTTCTAAAATCCGGCTAAAACAAAACTAAGAGTCCGATTAGGCTGAAATTTTGACAGTAGCCATCTACGAAAACATACTACACGATAGTGAATCTCTCTTGCGATCGTGGCGCCTTCGGGCGGTGAGGCTAAGTCTTATCCGGCCACCCTCGTAGGTCTTCAGATTTTCCTTCAAGGATTCCAATTCGGTGACTAGTAAAATCCACTAAGATAACTTGCGCAAATTATTTTCATTAGAAATATGAAAAAGATCAGACTAGCATAAAACTACAAGAAATGGACCGAGACAGTTGGAGGCGCTTTTTGCAGGAAGCGAAGGCTCGAGAGGGACTGTTGTGCTACGAAGAAAAAGACATAAATCTAAGCATTTATTATAACATAAATGTATGCAAGTTGTTCGGCAACCCACTCATTTATCCCGACCGTTTTTTTTTTGTATTACATCCATTCTCGACCACTCTCTCCATCACTCTTTCTTCGTCGCGCAACGCTCGTGCGATCTGCATTCACATTACGTCGCTTGGTCCTTTGTGCCACCCAGACAATGTTTAATATATCGGTATAAAGGGGCACACAATATAATGTAGACTTGTTCTTTTCATGAACATCTAGTCCAAAAATCATGATCAGCTCTCAGAGATAAAAAAAATTCAATATAATACGACGCATTCAAAAAAAACTCTGAGTAACTGTCACTTCAGTATCTCGCCGATAGGGTAAAAAAACGCCAGTCGAACCTGTGCTGTTATATAAAAATGAAACATGGACCCTGACAGGCGAATCCGAAAAGGAAGTGGACGTATTTGAACGCAAAGTGCTCCGAAAAATTTACGGTCCAGTGAAACAAGGAATGGAGTGGAGACTACGTTACAACGATGAGTTGTGTGAACTAAGTGACGACCCACCTGTTTCCTCCTGCGTAAAGCTACGTAAATTGCAATAGGCAGGCCATGTAGAAGGAATGGAAGAAAATCGGCTTCCCAAAAGAACATTGACGGGTAGAGCACAATGCAGACATCCAGTGGGAAGACCGAGGACTCGTTGAGAACACACAATAAAAGCTGACAGTAGATCCTTTTTGGAAGTAAACAACTTGCAGACAAGGTCGCGGAACCGTGATGATTGGAGGAAATTAATTCTGGAGACCAAGGCCCGGCTTAGGCTGTCGCGCCATAGATCTTGATGAATATAATTCTTTCACGCACTGAAACTCAGCTTTGTACAGGCTTTGTACATCTACCTTAAAAAATGTTTTGGAAAGTCGCTGAGCACTTTCCATAAGGATTTTCAAGGTGGAGACCGAGATCATCGAACAAATGTGGCAAGGTGTGAAAAACCTCCATGTGAAATTCTGCCGAATAAGTATTTCGATACCAAAAGCCTGGGAGAAGAAATGTTTGGATCAATAACAAGTGTAGGGAGACAATAACACGAAATATTAAAGTATGTACACTTTTTATACAAATAAGAATTCACGAAAGGGTAGATACATAAATAAAAGCGCAATGACAAAAGGCCTACAAATAAAAACAGTGCAAATCGAGCAATAATAAAAATAACCCATCATACAACAGTCCAAATCCGAACCTTGGCGTTGAAATTTATTGTTAGGGCATCTCATTCCATGACCGTAACGGAATTCGAGGTAATGTGGTCACTTATTACCTAATTTTTCAATTAGTACCCACCACAGGTGGGTGAGCTGATAGTCCGACAGCAGCATTAGAAGCTCAAATTCGATGCCGTGACCAAGGTTTGAACTTAGGAGCTGCCGCCCAACCAGGGTGTGCCCTAACCCACAGCTCCGCACAGACCACTGCAATGGTCGAATCTTAAAGCTTAACCATGAAATGCAAAATAGTAACACGAGAGCCACAATCGCTTCTGTGAATGACTTCAGCTAAAGATATATACTGAAACAACTCTATGTAAAGATGCGGGTGGCAACATCATAGACTACAAAAATGAGATCTAGTAATGCTCGCTACCTATTTTATAGGCTAGCTGCATACACAGAAAAATCAAAACCCCAGCCAACAAATCTATAATAAGACCTGTGCCCATGATATAGTAGTGAAACTTGGACCTTTACGCAAGCTTCTGCATACATGTTAAACGCCTTCGTAAGACAGTTTCTACAGAAAAAAGTCAGAGCTAAAAAAGAAAGCATCCAATGGTGAATGCGACACAACCATGAGTTGACGAACCAGAGTTCTTCATAATCATCAAGTTGCGGAAGTTTGAATGAGCTGGCGAATGGATGAACAGTGGCTACCTAGAAAAGTATTCGCTGAAAAATTTGAAGTACGCAGACCAGTCAGAAATCATGGAAACACTGATCCGATTCTGCTGGCGAAGACAGCAGAATGCTACTCGGATTTCGGAATTGTAGGACGCGGCCGATGGGCCCAGAAAGCTGGAGGCATTGCATACGAGGTGCAATATTTTCCACATACCTTAAACTCCGATATAGTAGGACCGGCAGTGATATCCAGTATACCTGATCATCCTGGTCCCAAACCATCTTTCAGTGAAGTGTCCTCAGCAATTTTTACCCTGAAGCTAAATAAAGCTTCCATTATGGACAGAATCTTGATGAAGCTATTAAGATCATACGAAACAAGCCTCAGCGTATATATATATATATATATATATATATATATATATATATATATATATATATATAAATTTATTAAAACAATATGTTCGAAGATGAACTCCCGTACAATTGGCGCAAAAGCGGAATTAGCACAATGTTCAAAGCAGGCAAAACTAGAGAGAAATATTAAGTGTCGATTCAAAGTCAACGCCGACAAAGTTATCAGAGAATGCCAACTAAACTTTGACGTAGGATCATCTAGTTGCCAACAAATATTTTTTAAAAATTCTGGAAAAATAACATCGATTTAAAACATCACTTTTTACATTTTCTACAAGCATATAGCAGGATCAACCAACATTCCTCCTAAAACCTTTTCCTTGAACTAAGAATACCGCTTGATAAAGACCAGAATGAACAATACCGATTGTCAAGTGCAAATTCAAAGTGAACTCACTGAGACATCTTTCTTAGAAGAAGGGTTAAAGGAATATGATTTGTCACCAATCCTCTCAATCTGACATTTCAGCACTTAGAAAAACCTTATCCATTCAAACAAACATGCACTTGTTGTAAAGTCTGCGCAACTGATGGCGTGGCTACTACTGTGACTTACTGTGACCTTACACCAAAAAAATGTTAAGGCAATACGAAAAATAATACCCCTAGATGTGCTATTTCTTCCGGACCTTGATCCAGTCCACATCGCTACAATTTCGAAGACAACCCTTAAACTTTTTGTGAGTTGATTGAATTGAAGCTACCTTAAACTGAATACACATTAATCACACTTGATCTTAAAAAGTTTATTTTAAAATTCTTCCTCATATAGGGATAGGGTTCCTAAATTATTTAGAAATTTTTCCTCATATAGGGATGGGGTTTCTTGAATTATCTCACCTCCAATAATATTGCAGAAAGAATTCAAAAAGCGCATAGGCCATAGGAGCTACAACCTTGTATCGTCACTGCTATAGTATAACCCAATCTGCTTTACGGAGCAGTATTCTGGTGGCCTGCTATTAAGGAATTAAATAAGAAAGTTATAGAAAAAGTGCATAGGTTCCCAGCCTTGCTCATGACAGGGACACTCCGTACTACTCCTACAACAATACTCCTAGTGCTATTTTATCGGCTTCCAATCAATTCACTATAGTATTATTGTAGCATGCAAAGTGCTTAGCAGTCAGACTACATTGCGATGATCCATGGAATAAGGTAGACCGGGGCTATTCAAAAGTCTTGGCTCAGGTTTGTCTAATCCTAGAGAAATCGATTATCTAATCGCCCAAACATGTTTAATTAAAGAGTTTGAAACTCTAACCCCTACCAGACGTGAATAGACTGATCGGATATCCACGGAAACAGATGAAGTACAATTAAACACCGGGCTTCATACTGGAGTATAGAGTGGAGAGTGGCGTACTTTTTTATGATCTGAACTTAAAGCTTTCACTGTGTTTGCCGTCCTATTGTAGTGTCTTGCAAGCAGAAGTGTTCTTGAAGAGGCCAACTTGCTTTATGAAATCAAATATTTGGAGTGAATATTTGTATTTCCAGTGTTAGCCAAGCGGCTATAAAGTCCCTTGCTGGCCGTTATACGAGACGTCAAGACATTCAAAGGTGTAGCTCATTTGTGTGCCAGAACACAGGGAAACTATCGGGCAGACAAACTGGCAAAATCAGGTACACTTCTGCCGAACCTGTTTTCTAGTTTTCTAATTGGAGTTTCAATGGCTTCATTTTAGCTGGCCATTGAACAAAAACACTTAAAGGACACTATAAAGTCCTGGGTGGACGAACCTTTCTGCGTGGTTACAAACCAGATTTGATAGCGGTTGCACCAGAGAGCTTCTTAAACTTTGGAGGAAATTCCTCCGGACAATGGTATCGGTCTTAACCGAGAATTTTTCATATTTTGACATGCGACGTTGATGAGTATCCCATGCAATAAATTCTGGCGGAGCTATAGATGCGAGGAAGAATAGAAAACAGAGCTTAACCTCCTGCCGGGTCCTTGCAAGGATAAGAATGCAGCCTCTCGGCTCTTATTTCTTCACCGACCTAGCCGGAGTACAGAGTGGGCTAGAAAGACGTACGATTTTAAAAACTCAATTGTGTTGGTATGAAATGCGGGAGAGGCGTGCGGTGGATGGAGATAAGTAGCTCAAGTCTGGGAAATTCGCCGTTATGGAGCATTTCACGGTTGTGCAGCGTGCGTTTTGTGTAAACAATTATTACAAAAGTAACAATTCGTCCATTGTTATTTCATTCTGAGTTCGGATTGCGTAATCTAATACAGCCTCCCAGTGGGAGTGTGATTAGTTTTCGAGTTTCGAAAATTGAGTCTACCGGTTCAACTCTCTGCCAGAAGTCTGCAGGACACCCTTGATCAACAAAAGCAAAAGAAACAAAGTTTGAACTTGCGTACACCGCAATCCTGGACAATCAACACGCAAGCAATCAGCTGAAGTTGCTTTATCCCGAACATCTTTGCATTGCACTTTGAAGAAATTTGACTAGTGCAAGCCCTTAATCCAAATAATCACAATTTACACTTTGCTTTTGTCGAAACGATGTTCGAGTGCTTTCAGAGTTTTAACAATATTCTGTTTTCTGACGCAGTTCATTTTCACTTAAATGGGTACGTCAATAAACCAAATAGCCGTTGCTAGGCCGCAGTCAATCCACATTCAAAATATAATTCGCCGAAGGTAATCGTTCGGCCGGCCATTTCAACACACGGGATCGTCGGTCCCTATCTTTTTGATAATCAACAAGGGCAAACTGTATCAGTAAATTCTGGCCAATACACAGACATATTGTGAGATTTTTTCTTTCCGAAACTGCAAGAATTTGAAGCATTTAACCGTATGCATGGTTTTAACAAGACCGGGCAATATGCCATACATCTATTCATTCTTTGGTAGCCGTAAAAGATATGTTTGCAGGGAAACTCAAATCGCACAGAAGTGACATTGAATGGCCATCCGGAAGTCCAGATCTGACAACACTGGACTTTTTTCGATGGGGATACAAAGTCATGTTTACTGCAATAAACCAACCACGATTGCCCATTTGAAGAACAATATCCAAGAAGAAATGGCCCCTAATCCATGTGCGGGTTTTTACCAATTTGAAGTCCAGATTGATGGGGTGTTTGCATCGCGACGGTGCACATCTGGATGATATTGTTTTAAAAAAAATAAATTTCCTAGATGATTTTTTTGCATACTGTTTTTGCGGTTTTTACTAAATGTTTGAAATCCACCGATTTTTTCCACCCGCCGCAATCGGCGAATTTAGGAGAGTCACTCAGTTAATTAAGAGGTTAGGGTGTTTCTCATAATAGAAGATCGTATCCATTTATAGGGTATCTTTATATGAACGCACTCTTAAGCTTTTTTAATAAACTGTCCATTTCAAAACGTTGGTTAAAGTCAACATTTTCATCATAATAAAGTTCACGAACTAGCAACGTTTGGGAATTATTAAAAATTACTACCGAAATTCTGAGTCGGTTACATCGAAAAATCATCTTCAGCGATGAAGTTCATTTCTTGCTCAATGACTTTGCTAACCAGCAAAATATGCGTTACTGGTCAGTAACAAACCCCCATGTGCTTCTTGATAAACTGTTGCATTCGCAAAAAATTACTGTTTGGTGCGGTTTTCATGCCGGAGAAAGATTGGGCCGTATTTTTTTGTGGCTGAAAACGACCGTCATGTTACCGTCAATGGAGAGCGCTATCGTGTTATGTTGGAAGATCTTAATGGAAAACCCTATACTTGCGGTATCAGAATGGGTGCTTGTGTGCCTAAGTCAGCTCTTGTCAGAGCATACCAGCGGAAGCTGCCGCTAAACCTACCTACCCACCTTTGCCTCCCAAAATATCCACAGAGGATGTTAAAAAATATATAGGTTTCAGAAATCATTTTTATCAAGTCTGGAAATGGATATCTTATTTTCGCAATGTAAATGCAAAAAGAAAAAAATGAGAAAAAATGAAATGTCCCACCAGTAGGAAAAAACTAGAAAATCGGGGATAAATTTTTAATATAAAAATCGATTCAAAATTTTACGAAAGTCGCTTTCTGTCTAGCTGTTTCCTATAAAATAGTATGCGTGAAATAATTGCAGCTTCCCTTTTTGCTTTAACACTACAGCCCCTTTCGGGCCTTCGTTTCTAAATAGTTAGAGTATTTCATTATCTTGATAGAATATATTGGCACTCGAGAAGGTGATATGGTATGTACCATGCTTTGGCCATGTGACCGTCTATTCAGCTGCGATACGTTCTGATTTTAAGCTAGTATGTCTCATTAATGAACAGAGTTATAGTCTGTCCAAAAAATCACTTGAAACAAATCTCGTTTTCAACAACGGGACTTGAACCAGGGACCTTCAGCTTACGCAGCAAGCTCTTTTACTACTATACTACGCGGACTAAAATTTCAGCTTTCAGTCCCTCTTTTAAGGGGTCAGCATTGAGACCCCTTACAAATTTCGGAGTAAATAAGTTCATTCGAACTAGACTGAAATTACATGAAAAGATTTTCTTTCAGATTATATTTCTTCAAAAGAGAATCATGTTACAACCCTTTAGACATAATGCACCGCTTCCAAGCATTTAAGTTAAAAAGGCATTTACAATACTTGAGACATGACTGCTATTATAAAAAAAATTTACGGGCTGGAACCTGTGCCTCAAATTAGCTAGGTTTCTGTCCGGAGTTTCGCCAAGAAAACTTTATTCGTCATTTTAAAGTTAAATCTATAGTCTAGCAAAGGAATAATTTTGTGCCTACTACGGCACCTTTTCCGCAAAGCTGGTATGTTGTCACTTAAACTTCATGTAATTGTCATAATTAATTCTCGGAGATTTTAGAATAAGTTAAAATTCAATCGGAGTAGTTATTTTTGGGGGATTTAGAACCGCCAACATAAACTTGATTCAATTTTTATTCTTCTCATACAATAATTGAAGTGCCACTGTAGGAAGCAGCACTCACCAAAAATTATATAATTATTCAAAATCATACACAATCATCCACTTTTTTTAATTATAAATGATTTTATATGCAATAGTTCCAAAGAAGCATTCGAGTCTTTAAATAAAATAATAAGTAGTATGTATAATTACATACCACGCTGGCATTATTATAATTATGTAATATATGCATAATTATACGTATTTACTCGCACATTTTTGGGTTATTATACTGCATGGGCTGATAAGTCCCAGGATTTTCGAATACGTGGCGACACTGGAAAATGAACATGTATGTATATGAAGTGTCATGACATATCGTCCTTTCATTTACAAGCTACAGTCCGAAGAGTGACGAGAGAGTGAATGGTAAAATAGGAATTTTGCATCTTGGCCAAACATTGTTATTTTATGGGAAAAACTTCTGAACAATCATTGTAATGGGTGGGGAGATGTTAATCCACTCGATTCCTTTGAGGTTAACACTTTATATGAATTTAAAAAGGGTCATACAACCACCGAAGACGCACGTTGCTCTGGAAGGCCAAAAAAGGCTACGAATGCGGAAATCATAAGGCAAATGCATCGAATTATTTTGAGTGACATATATTTCGAAAAATAATGAAAACCTAAATAAAAGAAGTTTTTAGTCGAATCCATCATCCCCTCTTGACAATTAAGCACTTCCTCACTTACTCAAATGCACATTTCAACTAAGACGAATACCGATTGACTAGATCGGATCATGTGAAAATTTGACACCCTCCTTACCTGCAAACTACTGCTACCCTACCTCAAATTCAATTCTGGATACAACCCGAAACATAAAGCTTATGTCTAAACTTCCGCAGGCTCGATATAATTAAACTTCGAATTTCGGATCATAATGAATATTTTATTAGCAGGAACTTAAACAAGTATTATTCAGCATTCTGAAAGATTTATTATTCTTCAAACTTAAACGCAAATTGGTCAGTTTTTGGAATTTTCAATAATGAAGTACATTTTACGTCTCTATAAAGCAAGTCTATGAAAATCAATATTTCTGAGAATGCTTAAATTATAATTATCAGTTTACGATTTTCGCTGCATATATAAAAAGAAATTTGGTCTGAGCGATGTGGTGGATAGAAAGCTAGCCGCTTAAGCCGAAGATCGCTGGATCAAGTCCCGACGGAGGCATTTAAAGTCATTGAAAAACCGGGGAACAATAACACTGTTAAGCTTATTACTGACTGTAACGCCTTCTAAGGTACTTTTTTATAGTACGAGGGAAATGAAGGCTATTTAAGCCCTTGGTGTGGGATTTCTGGGCGCGCAAGGCTTCTAGAGTATCCAATAAAAACCTTCCCACTCAACCTGAAAACGTAGGCTGGAACTAAAGTAGCATTGAGTGGAATGAGATACACCACCTAATCTCTACACCAAATTTCAATGTAGACTTCGATGCGATGGATTAGTATTCTTATCATAAATGAAATACTAACAATTCATTTCTATGGTATTAGTTAAAGCAATATGAATAATTTAAAATTGAGAACTGATCCCCCAGGATATATAGCGGATCTATACCCTAATTCTTTGTAAGTACTTGTATAAACAGTTATAATGGGGAAAAACATAAAACCGAAAAATTATATCTAATTACTAAGTCCAATAAAATTGATTGTTCCGAAGAAATTGTAAAATATAATACACGATTGCACGTAATCTACTGCCCTCACAAATCCATCCTTTGCTGATAATCTCATGCACATACGCTCTTTTGAATTGCTTTCAATCGTCAATTTCATCTGCATAACAAAACAATGATGCTAATTTACCTGTAACCTCGCAACCTTACATCTCGCGGTATGAAACTTACGTGAAAACGATAGTGAAAACTATCATAGATACAACAATGCTGACATAACCAACCAATAGAGGGTCTATGCCATGATTTGTGTCAAGTACGAATCTCATGTAGGTATCTCCACTGTCTTTGCACAGAAAGGTAAGTCATATTGTACGTACTCAATAACACCCTACCTTGGCCAGGTACTATTCAGTCTTCCATTCATATGTATGCAACGGTAGGAGTACAGGGAAAAAGAAATAGAGAATTAAGACGAGAAAAAAAACTAAACGATTTTTTATTGTCATTGTTGTTTCATCGCCCGCTTGCCGTACTTTACCTATCCGCTACACCTATCGTTACCCACTTATACTGTCTTTTAAAATATACGTCGCTATCCTGCGAGTACGAGTATAATGTACTGACACTGTATATTGGCTGACTTACTTCTTAAGTCATGTTACGCTCTACAAAGTTGCCAAGATTCCATTTGATCTTTGGTTTTTATTTATCTCTTGCTTTTGGTTGGCGTTATTGAAGGTGGTGGTGGTGGTTGAGATGGTGGTCTTGTTATTTTCCAGCATTGTAAGTTTAATATTAGCATATAAACACTTTTCCAATTGAACTAAATTTCACGTATCTTTGCTATCGCGATTGTGTCGTAGGTTTTCTGTTTCTACATGCAAAGAATTAGATTCAAATCGGAAATAACGACAAATTACAAATTTGCTAGTCTAATCGAGAGTTTAAATGGTATGTGGAGCTATTAGGGGATCTTCACGAGATGCTAATTTTGTTTGGAGCATGCTAATTTGATTGAATTTACATTGTTTCATTGGTAATTCAGACATTGGAAGGAATTATTTTATCTAAAATTTTATGTCTATATCGTAATCTACGAGTATTTGCTCGTAGTTTTCGCTTTTTTCCTGAAACTGAGAAGTATGCACTATTATTCTGTTTGTAAAAGAGGACCTTACATTTTTGTTCGGTTACACTTTTTGTGAAGAAAGCAAAGCGTATTCTTTTTAATTTATCTTTCTAATTGAAAAACAGTCAATTACCGCTAGGAAAGTTAACCATAACGATTGGTGTTTGGTTTTGGCAAGAGCTTCGAAGAGATAATTTTCATTTATATACAAATGAGAGATGACAAGGAAGATCACAAAAATGTCCATACATAAAAAATTTTTTTTAATATGGTCTTTTGCACATGCTCTATTCATTACTTCCATACAAATCTTGTTTTTTTTATCGAACGACCTGCCACAGTTTAGGAGTTCGGTGAATAAGCCTCGAAGCAATTCGTAAAAAAATCTGTCACTACGAAAAAAGTTATTCAATGCCGGATGGTTCTATCAATAAGCAAAAATGATGCATTTAGAGTTCGCGTGCATTGCAACATTCTCAGACTAATGGACAGGCATGAGAAGAACTAAGGTTTTTTGTGGTAGGGATGCCTTAAGTGTGGGACTCCCAGACTGCTTGCCCGGACTACCCACTAAACACCTCCTCTGTAAGCCTAGCTTGGAAACATTTGATACATTACTTCAGCTATATAGGCCTCGTTTTTCAATGCCTCAAAGTGCCATTGGGTTGCAGGGGTCTCGTTAATAGCAGGAGGAGAGGAAGGGAACGAGCTTACTATAAAATTTACCCTCAACGTCTCCAGGAGCTTCTTTTTGCATTTGTAACTGCCTGAACATAATCTGTCATACGGCTCTATTTGTCAACTGATCTGAGCATCTCTCCGACTATCAGAAAATGGTTCTCCTATTTCCCTCGTGGGGTCGACGCGCCACTTGTTCCATCTTTTGCATGCAACATGTTTGTGGTATGTGGCATAGTACATTCACCTAGTACCCACACCTTTCATTTACCCTGTGTTGTACACTTTTTGAATTTTCCCAGGGGCACGTCAGCTGATCCGGGGCAAGACAGCTGAGCCCAGGTCTGGCGCGCTGAAGAAACAAAGCAAAACGCAAATAAAAATTCCGACGCACGTGTTCTTTTACGCATTTCAGAACATACAGTCTTCCACAAAAGTCAAGGTACAGTGATAAATATCATGAAAATTGTTTGATATTTTTATTTAAAAAACCTATAGTGATAAAATTTTTTTGGTATTACTTCAACTATAATCATTACACTTTAAATTCATGTAAAACAAAACGAAAATTCTGTCGTTTTAATATATTATTATTACATATGATGTGTTGGAAAGTCAATGAATGAAGTCCACAAAAGTCATGGTACACCTAAAGAAAAATGATACAAATTGTAATTATAGTCTTGCATAGTTATTTGAATTATACATTTCTTAATATTTTGTCGGATATCCTTTCATCTGAATTACTGACTTCAGTCTTTTAGGCATAGAATATACCAATTTTTTAGTAAATTCTGGCCCACTCCTCCAATATAACATCCTTAAGCTGCGCCTAGCTTGATATCACTCTTTTTCGGATTTTTGTCTCAAACTCATTCCAAAGATGCTCTGTAGGGTTCAAATCAGGGCTTTGAGGCGGTGTAGCAAGCATGCGAGTATTGTACAATAGGCACATTCGAACTTTATGCGCAGTGTGCTTAGGGTCATTGTCCTGTTGAAACAAGAAATCTTCTCGCATACCTAATTTGACTGCACTTTGTTTCATGTTGTTTCGTAGAATCTCTAAATAAGAGTTCTGATCCATAGTATTTTCGATGAATGTCAGATTTCCAACTCCAGCAGCAGCCATGCAACCCCAAACCATAACACCACCGCCTCCATGTTTTACTGTTTTAATAGTGTTCTTGGGATTAAATGCTTCTCCTACTTTTCGCCAGACCCTCTTATGCCCATTTACACCAAATATACAAAATTTAGGCTCATCGGAAAATAAAACATTATCCCAAAACGTTATTGGTTTGTCAATATATGCTTTTGCAAATGTTATTCTTTTTTGTTTGTTTATGGAACTTACAAGAGGTTTTCTTCTAGGCGTACGAGATGAAAATCCAGCTTCTACGACAGCTCTACGCACATTTTCTGCGCTAACCTCCTTCTTATCATTAATTCCAAGAACATCGCAGATTTTTCTACAGCTTAGAAATGGATCTTGTTTTACCATTCGCGAAATTTTGGTCTTGTCCTTTGCACTTAGTTTAGATGGACGACCTGTTCGGGGCACATTTTCCACTCTATTTTCCTTCTTAAATCGATTTATCACTTTTTAAATGGTTGACCGACTTCGCAACACTAGTTCAGCTATTTCAGAATATGATTTGCTCTGATTTGAATGCAGATTAATAATTATTTCACGCTCCTTAATACTCAACTCCTTTCGACTCATTTTTTAAAAATTTTATTAAATAAAAGATACACCACGAATACGGACGCGATATTAAAGACAGCGGCCTACGGTTGTTAACTCACTCTGATAATATGAACTTGGGGGATTCCCCTTTTTACAAATAACAGGGCATTTTCTGCAACTGTACCAAGACTTTTGTGGAGTAGAAAAGAGACATTGCCAACAAAAAATTATTGTCTTCAATGATCATTATTGCCGAATCCCTTTAAATTTATGGAAACTTAAATTCAACAGAACTCGTATTATTACCATTTCATAACTTTTGGTTTTCAAATAAAAATATTGATTCAGTAATACAATTTTCAGTTACCGATTCTCTGTACCTTGACTTTTGTGGAAGACTGTAGGAGTGCTGCCAGATCCCAATAAAACACTAAAAGATTGCATGGAACGAATTTGTTTTTCTGCAAAGTTGTTAGGTTTTTGAAATATAGTAATCCTGAAATCTTTCATCGAAGCATATGTTTATATTCGCGCCAATCCTCGCGTCAGCTTCTACCTACCTACCTGCTACCGATGATTTATGGCTCACTTTTCGGCTTGTGTTCGGATTTCCCGGAGAGTTGATGGAGTGTGGTTACTATTTGAATATACTATGGTATGCGTCGCCGACCTCACTAGCGTCGAACATGCAATCAGAAGACCGTGGCTTACCAATTTTGTGCAGGTAAAACTGAAAACATCCATGCCCATTTAAAACTATGTAGATCAGGTAGAAGTCAGTAGATGAGTATCACGCTTGCGATGATCAGCATCATCGACTCATATACTGTCAGATATAGAAAGGAGGAACTACTATTGTACCCAGAAATATACACTGTTTGGGGATTATGACGGTCGCATCATTAGTATCAATGATGCTTGCTATCGGTTAATTATTTCGATGTTTTTGGTGAAAAATGCAGCGATGCGTAAAGACAATACAAGCCACGTATTACTTGAAGCGCTGAACAAATTGCAATATGAGCTCAGTGACAAATTTATTTCACATTTTTACTCGATGAATAGGCCGCGTAGACCATGCGATTTGTCTTGACCCTATGTGTAGTCACTCGTATATGACAATAAACTAGCATCACTTCCAGCCTGGGAAGCGAGATACGAGTACCAGTCAAAATGTTCGAAATATTGGTTCAAAATTTGTCTTGCCGCAACATCTCTTAAAACGCAGTTGTGGCTAATATTTACGTTAAATAATCTCAGCACGCATGAGTTTACCAACTCAAAAATTTCCTACACTTGCGCAATTTCTTTTTAACTGTTTGAAAAACTTGAAAACTAAACGCTGAAAATACGGAAAAAACCATATAGCGAGTGCGCAAATACAGAATACTACAGAAAATAATTTTGACGAAGAAACTATAGAAAATAATTTGTTATTCGCTTATTTCATTTTATTAAATAATCTTACTTACTGTGTAAAACAACTAATAACAGTCCACTTTTGAAACTGCAATTCAACAATTGCAGGGTTTGATTAATAAATCAAAAACAGCAATTTCCTCCCCATATTAAGCAAATTTTTTACTCATATACTATGAAGCAAGATAGTTTGTATTTGATCAAATTTACTTTGGGGATTTTGACCAGTGATAATTTTTAAAGAGATATTTTTAAGCATTGAAATCATCAACCAAAGTTAGTACTCGTATTTAAAATTCTTCTTATGTAAGTGAATCTACTTGAGTGAAACATTGCCTGAACAACTTTTAAAGCGGAACTCTCAAAATCACGGATAAGTTCTGATTTGACGTTTGAAAACTGCAGCCCCTTATCATCCTTTAATTTGAAGATGTGTACAGCTCGCCTGAATAAATAATCACGTATAATTTTTGAATCTTTATTATAAAGTTTATTGGTGCTTACCCACCAAAAGTGTACCCTACCCTCATTAAAAGGTGGCTCCACTTCACCATGAAATTTTACAAAAACTCTTCAATCAAAGTGACGAATTGTTATTAATGCCATCAACTGAGTCCAAACGCCCTCTTTTTAGTCCGGATTATAATTTTGGAAACTAGACTAAATCACAATAAGACTGAGTAGATAAGCACGTTTTCATTGTAAAGCCACTATTAGTTCTTTCACTAAATGTGGTCTCTATTTGCCAATATTTTATAAAAACTTTTCGAAATACCTTCGTCATACTAGTGGTTGATTGTGACACCTATTACAGCCGCGTTATCTACTGCAGTCGCAGACATTATGGTGGCATACTGAGGCCGACTAGCGCTCAGTTGTTTTGTGAAGTTTCCCGGAACTCTCTCTTCTCATGCTGGGCCACCCTACACATAAAACACAAACCGAAAGGAGAGCAAGGTCGAAATTTCAAAATGCACAAATCCATTGAATTGAAATAGTCTTGAGCTTAAGTTTAGCAGGGGGTTTACTATTTTGAACGTTGAAGATTTTTTTTGCGTTACTGCGTATGAGAAGGAATCTCTACTACCTTCATTGGGAACTTTTCAAGTTTTCCCCAGTTTCGCGCAAAATTTCACTTTACATCGTTGCTAAGGTATACAAGACATGCGAAAATCGCCTCCTGTAGTGATGCATGTTTCAGCTGAAAACAATAGCTTTGAAATCAAACAAGGTATAAAGCATGTCAAACGTTTAATGTGCAGAAGTCTATGATAAATTAGAATTTTTTAAGCCACCTCACCTCTTAATGCATGACAAATTGGAAAATAGAACTTTGAAACATCTAATCTTCTGAAAATGTTATCTCTCGACATGTATGAAACTCGTATATTGTTTTTTATTCCTATAAAACGTGTATTTTTATTTACACCAAATATTTTGAAAATCTCATAAATTGATATATCATATGCTCAAAACGTAAGGCGTTTGGGTGGCACTAAAACTGAAAAACGTTGACAATGAAAATTTGATATTGCTGCGAGTTTGTAATTTAACTAAAGTAGCCGCTCAAATACTCGACATTATCTGAAGATCGAAAAGAGCTGGAAGTGTCAACCTTTCAATGGTTATTTTTTAAGTGTGACGACGGTTAGGACTACTGAAAACACATTAAGAGCGGTTAATGAACATGTCTGCCGGAGGCAATGTTTCCTTCTTGTCACATTCTTTCGTTTTTAGGATTTTGTACCATATAAAAAAAACCAATTGAAATCGCGTGTATCTGTCAATCTGTACGTCCCCCTGTCACAGCAGTTTTCTCCGAAACTATAGAAGCTTCTTCAAAGGTATATGAGGATTGATTGCCTCTTGAAAGTTTGGGTATTAAAGTAATTTTCAAACGTTCTAAGGGGAATCTCCCCAAACACAGGGGGTCACCCTTCAAAAATTATGTTTACCAAAAATGGTTATATGGGGTCTCAAATTAAACGTCCTGTTTTCAAAACAGTGTTACCAGCATCAATGGGTGCAGGTAATTGGACAGCTGTAATTAGGAAAATCTGGAAAAAATTATGGAGGTAGTTCTCTATGAGTACAATAACAATAAGTACCTTTGTTGCCAAAATTTGCTCAACATATTTCACAATTTTCTCAATGTAATCGGATAGGTACCCTTAAATTCAGCTTTGTATATAGGTAGTTTTATATAAGGCTGTTTTAACCTGTAAATTTCATCAAAATCAAACCATATTCTATGGCGTTATGGCCATTTCAATTCATTCATATACTACAACAATAACAATGTGCAGATTCCTACTATAATGGTTTTCGAATCAATCAGATGCTACATTTTTGATCGGATCTTCTTGCAAAATGTCAGAAAAGATCAATAACTTAAATAGCTTTAAAATGCTATATACTAAACGACGTATCTTTTACTGCAAAAAAAAAATTGTACGCGCTTGAATTGGAGTAAAAGAGTGTTGAGTTTATTGAATAGTCGCATAAGGTACATAAGTGTTTGGATTTCATATGTTGAGTACAAAACCTTTTTGAGAAGAGCAACCTCCTGTCTACTCATAATTTCGAACTATTGTTGACAATTTTAATTATGAAATTGTATGCATCTCGAAGCTTGTTCAAGTGATTAAGATTAATTTTGTAAATCATTGTTGAAGAAAATCTTTTAATTTTAAATGGTGTGGTTTTTGTGGTTTACTTAATAGTTCGATGGAGCAAGCCGTTCTTTAGAAAGAAAATATTGCTTTTGCTCATAAAAATATTGCTAACGCCCAACTGGCCTGAATCTTACGTCGTTTTTCAAAATCGATCATTTTTAGGGTTTTGTACTAAAATACAAAACCCTATTGCAATCACGACCTGTGTCCGTCTGTCCGTCCGTCTGTATGTCACAGCACTTTTTCACCGAAACTATTGAGGCTACAGCCATGAAACTTTGTAGAAAGGTCAGAAGTGATGACCTCTTGAAAGTTCAAGGGTTTAAAAATTTTTCAAAGGCGTTTAAGGGGGGTCTCCCCATATAGGGAGGTGCCCCTCAAAAAAAAAAATTTTCACCATTGGTAGTCGAGTAGGGTGTCATTGGAAAGGTCTCAATGAGATCTTTTCAAAACAAGTCTTAAATATGCCTTATAAGTAACGAGGGGGCAGGGGAAGGGGAAATGTACGAACTTTTCGCGTACCGCCCCTCGCGATTGGACACCTTCCATCCGAAAAATCTGAAAAAAATCATGAATGTAGGCCTTAATGAGTACAACAACAACAAATACATGAGAAGTCGAAATTCACTCAACTTTGTTAGTAATAGTATGATTTATCGATTTTGTGTTTTCTTGAATAAAATCTAGACAGTACCTTTAAACTCAATAAAATTTAGCAAGAATCTAAACGGTACCCTTAAATTCTACAAAATTTAGCAAATAGATGACTATTTATAAGATTAATCTTTTCTGAAAGTTTCATAAAGATCGAATAGTATTTGACGAAGTTATAGCGATTTGAATTTTCCTGTATTACTATGGAACAATATGCCCTGTATTACTATGGAAACATATGGCTATGGAGCCATGTGCGCTTTTTACCGACTTAGACACTACAGCTTTGCTAGAATTTGCATGAAAATTTCAGAATATAGGTATCATGAAGATGAGTACATACAATTGAAACAAGTCGAAGAGGCAGGAGAGAGCTCCTTGCAAAAGGTCTTTGTAACCATTCTAGGATTCGAAAAAATAGGCCATGAATCGATGATTACAGTACAGAGGAATGGCCCCTGAAAAAAAAATTTCATGAAAGGTAGCCGATATGAGTATCAACTGAAAGTTCTCTATGAGAGCTTTTCAAAACAGTTCTTAAACTGACAGTTTTTACTTCAGTGGGGCACAGGGGGGGAAATACATGAAAAATGTGTTTCCTCCCTTGCGAATGGACACCCGTGATCTAAAAATTCTGAAAAAAATTATCAAAGGAGATATTTATGGGTATAACTATAACAAATACCTCAGAAGTCAAAATTCGTCCAACTTTGTTAATAATAGTATGATCCTCGAATTTCACTTTTTCTCCAATAAAACCGTCTTTGATATGTTTCTTGATTTTATTCGTTGCTGGTTACTGCATTTTGCAAGTTGAGTACAAAACCCTTCTGACATGAGCAAAGGTCTGTCTACCCAACTTGTTTCATGATAAATTCAATCGATTTAGAAATTTTGAAAACATGATTTGCAACGCCAAAAATTTTGCGTATTAGTTGTTGAACATTGCGTAATTCATGCATCCAGCGATGTAGCTCATTTTAAATTTTAATATGCATAATTAATGTGCAGCCAAGAGTAACCAAAAGCAAATGATTTCATGTTAGAATGTACTGCCTGGAGTGGATTTTGGTCGAAAAACGTAGCTAGCCTATTTTTTAATTTTTGTACTGAAACCGGATTTGTCTGTCCGTCCGTCCATCCATCTGTAAGTTACAGCAGTTTTCCTCCGAAACTATAGCAGCTACAGACACCAAATTTGGTGGAAAGAACACAAATTATGGCCCCTTGAATGTTTTTTTTTGCTTTAGCACTACAGCCTTTTTCGGGCCTTCGCTTAGAGATAGCTAGAGCATCTCATTATGTTGGCCGAATGCATAGACGCTCGAGAATTTGATATTGATAGGCTTAGGCCGTATGTACGTCCACTCAGCGTCCTGATTTGAAACCAACACGTATTATAACTGATAGACTTATAGTCCGTCTGAAGAATCACTGGAAACAAATCTCGTTGACACCAACGGGGCTCATTTTTAGGAGCAGAGACCTTCAGTTTACGCAGCTAGAACTCTAACCACTACACTACGTGGACTGCTCCTTGATTGGGTATCAATAAATTGTTCAAAGGTTTTGAAGGAGAGAGGATGCCTTAAAATTTTTTGCTAACGAGGATAATCTTGTGGGTGTCAAATTAAAGGTTGTGATGAGAATTTCCAAAACAGGTCTTCAAATAGTGTTACTAACTTCGAGAACTGCCAGGATGAGGGCAAATACATGAAAAATTTGTGTTCGTCCTTTCTCGCGATTGAACACCTATGATCCAAAAAATTTGAAGAAATCATGGAGATAGGGCTTTATGAGTACAATAAGAACAAATACTTTAAAAGTCAAAATTCACGTAACGTTTTTAATAAAAAAATGATTTCTACATTTCTCGTTTTCAACAAAAAAGTTGTATAGGTAACCTTAGTTTATACGAAATTCGATATTTAAGCAGTCTTAGGGAAGGTTCTTACACTCTATAAGTTTCAAGAAAATCGAAGTGGAACTCAAAATCATTGCCATTTGAATTTCCTCTGGTTATAACAACCTTAACACATGATGTTGCTTTTCTATGGACTTTCAATCGAATCTGTACTGATTAGGTCTTCTTAAAATAGAGAAGTGGAAGGACATAAATATGTTTACGAATGTGATAGATATTTTTATTACATTTCAACAAAGCAGTGGCCGCTGAAAGTAGAGTAAAAATGATTGTTTTTTTCTGTACACATTTGCAAATCATATAAATATCCCGTAAAACTTTTGAAATACATTCATTTGAATACGAGCTATCAGAGAGCGGGTTTGAATTGCTTGAACACTCTTCGTTTTAACCAGAATTGGCTTTCAGTGACATCTTATCCCTTTTCCCGGTTTAAGGTCTAGCTTAAAGGCAAGAAATTTGAAGACACTAGCAAATATAGAAGAGATGGTCTAAATCAAAAATTAAATTTTAATTTGTAAATATTCCAGTTTATATCGATTATCATTACTTTGGGGCCATCCTTCATATAATAGTGCTCTACTCCGAGAGAATAAACTGAAGTAAAACCACCCAAATATATTTAGGTGCATTTTTTTCATATGAAGATGAAAATTACACATAAGGAAAGTCATGGATGACAAATTATATTATACTACAGTAGGCAAATTTGCTAAACTAGTAAG
Source organism: Odontomyia ornata (assembly GCA_963969285.1). Classification (NCBI taxonomy): domain Eukaryota; kingdom Metazoa; phylum Arthropoda; class Insecta; order Diptera; family Stratiomyidae; genus Odontomyia; species Odontomyia ornata. Next base: position 153,206,927 of record OZ017741.1, on the reverse strand, counting down.
ACAATCAGCATTCCTTATAATAAAGGCCACGAATGCGAATGGCTTATACATGATTTAGTGTTAGATACGATAAGGTAAGGTACGCCGCGCCGTGGCTTAATGGGAGCACTTTGGACTTGTTATCATGAGATACGAGTTCAACTACAGCTAGAATCAATGAGTAGGTAGGAAGAAGAATGAACGTAACATAAATATTTATCCAATATATGGGATTTAAAATCAAATAATTTCAAGATGAAATCTTGTTTTCGCTATTTTATTTGCTTATTTCGATAAGCAAACATCGACGTTTTGAAAGCAAACTACTCTCTTCATCAGAGCGACTAGTTTAGGTTTTTTTTTGCTGTATCACCACAGCTAGAGTATCTCATCGAATGTATCGGCACTCGAGGTAATATGATCAGTACCGTGCTTCGGCCGTTGATCCATCCATCCAGCTGAAAATGTTCTGATTTTAAACCAGTATGCATCATTAACCGACGGGCTTATTGCCCGCTCGAGGAAACACTCGAAACAAGTCTCATTGTCACCAACTGGATTCGAACCAAGAGCCTTAGCACTCTAACCACTACACCATGCGAACTAAATAGTTCAAATTTTACATTTCTTGCTTATTTTTAGTTAGAATTATTAATTAAACATATCTTAATTTTAGAAACGTGTACTAAAAACGTTCAATTGATGACACTGTGTTACACAATTTTGGCACCCTCTTAACTATTAACCGGAATGAATAGGTAATGAGTCATAGATTAAATGTTCCAAACATACGAGTATGTGGTATCCATCACGTCTAGTTTTCGAGGTACATGTCAATTATTATTTCTACTACCCTCACTTTATGCCTTTGAGAAATAAGACTATAGAGGGGCTTTATTTGTGTATATGATTGTAGGTGAGCGTCCCAACTTTTAAAAAATTTCACTTTCCCCTCACTAAGTTTAAAGCCGATTCAGCTATCTTCGCTTTGCTTTTAATATGAAAATCCATTCCCCTCTTATGATTTCGGCTAATCTAGAACATAATCTTCGGCTCCAAATTATAATCCCGTCTTTATAAACTTTTAATGCATAAAATGTTTAAGCCTAGTTGCACTTAGTTAGTGTGAGCTTTCCATTAACAAAAACATGATAGTATTAGTGAAAAACTTTTAGTATGAGTAAAATTAGGAGTTGGGTCAGGAAATTTGTTGATTTTCCTCTCTATAGTCTGATATCTTTATGCTTTAGGCGTGAAAGAAACAGTTACCGTTTTCGGTGTTTTGTACTTTTCAATTATTTTTTTTTATTTAGTAATCGTTTCTATTCGACAACGTCAGCATCTGCGGCGGCATGGAACATTCCAACGTCAGCAACTCCCTCACTGCGCAAGCAGGTCCGCGTCCCTCGGTACATCTTCGCCTGTCCGTCTATGCTGCACATCACCGACGCAAGGAACTTCTCTCGAAAAAAATTCGCTAGAGCCGTTCTTCTAGCTTCTCATGAGCAAATATGACTGTGAGAACCTTGGCAACTAGGCTCAATTTGTCATAGGAACATGAACCCTTGTTTATAAAAGCAATATTATCATTGACGTCGCCGTCGTCCTTTTCCTTGCTTTATACATCAAGGAGCACAATACATATTAATCAAAGAGTAAAATTTGAACTTTTAAACATCTTTGCACATATTTATTTGAAAATCCAATATGAATACTGGACTAAGTGTTCGTCGCAAATAAGTTTTGTTACGTTTCCGGACAGTATGTTTATTGTGAAATCACAAAGAAACAAGTTGGGTAAACAGACCTACGCTCATGTCAGAAGGGTTTTGTATTCAATTTTCAAAATGCAGTCACCAGTTGAATAAAGTCAAGAAGCATGCCAATGACGATTTTATTGGAGAAACTATGAAACTCGAAGACCATACTATTATTAAAAAAGTTGAAAGAATTTCGACTCCTGAGGTTTTTGTTATTGTTCTACTCATAAATATCTCCCTTGATAATTATTTCAGATGTCCATTCGCGAGGGAGGAAACACATTTTTCATGTATTTCCCCCCTGTGCCCCCACTGAAGCAAAAACTGACAGTTTAAGAACTGTTTTGAAAAAATCCGATGAAAGCTATCATTTCATACTCATATCGGCTACGTTTGATGAATTTTTTTCAGGGGCCACTCTCCTGTATTGTTATCATCGATTAATAGCCAATTTTTTCGAATCCTAGAGTTGTTACAAAGCCCTTTTGTTAGAAGCTCCCTCCCGCCTCCTTTACTTGTTTCACTTATGAGTATTAATTGATGGTACTCATCTTCAGTCATTCATTAAATTGAATCAAGTGTTCAAAGCATGCACCTTAAACGTTGAAGTTGGGAAAAAATAACTCAACATTATTCAATCTTCGCATTTAAAACAGCCACTATTTTGTTTTACGATTACTGATACCACTAGCTGAACTGATTCTCAAAGTTATTCATGACACCTATCATTCCTGAAATTTTCATGCAAATCCTAGCAAAACTGTAGTGTCTGAGTCGGTAAAAAGCGCATGTTGTTCCATAGCCATATGTTGCCATAGTAATACATGCAGCGCATATTGTTCCATAGTAATACAGGAAAATTCAAACCGCTATAACTTCGCTAAATATGATGCAATCTTTATGAAACTTGCAGGGTTGATCAATCTTATAAATGGAAATCTGTGTACTGAATTTCATTGAATTTAAGGGTACCGTTAAGATTTTATTCAAGAAAACATAAAATCGATAAATCATACTATTACTAACAAAGTTGAGTGAATTGCGACTTCTCACGTATTTGTTGTTGTTGTACTCATTAAGGCCTACATTCGTGATTTTTTTCAGATTTTTCGGATGGAAGGTGTCCAATCGCGAGGGGGGGGACACAAATTTTTCGTGTATTTCCTCTCCCTGTGCGCCCCTCGAAGCAAACTTTGCCAAACTAAGACCTGTTTTGAAAAGTTCTCGTCAGGACCTTTCATTTGATACCCATATCGGCTACCTTCAATAAATTTTTTTTTCGGGGGGTCACTCCCCTATATGGGGAGACCCCCCTTAAATACCTTATAAATTTTTTTAAGTAATTGAACTTTGAAGAGATCACCACTTTACACCTACATACAAAATTTGATGCTTCTACCTTAAGTGGTTTCCGAGAAAAACTGCTGTGACACACGGACGGACGGACGGACGGACGGACGGACAGACAGACAGACGGACAGACGGACAGACAGGACGCGATTTTAGAAGGGTTTTGTAAAATTATTTTACAAAACCCTAAAAATGTTTCCGAAATAGTGAGAAATGCATATTTACTCTATTTCGGACGTTCTGTTAATGAAGATAAACCATGGATACCAATTTTTTTTTGTGTTTCGTGCTATGCTACTCTCATATCTTGGTTAAATTGGAACAAGACGTCGATGCTATTGCCGTACCAGCTTTATGGGGTGAGCCTAGTAATCATTTTAATGATAGCTTTTGCATGACTGACATACGTGGTTTTACAAAGAAAATCAAACACAACATCAAGTATCCTGATGTTCCTTCAATGTCGAAACCAGTAATGAACAGTGAAGAAATGCCTCCCCCTTTACCTCCCTCCAAAAATGAAATTGAGATTTCAGAAAAGCCAGATTTGCCAAATGTTGTAGAACATAGCGACGGAAGCAGCGAAGATCCTGAGTTTTTACCTTCAGCAAGTTCTCTTGGCCATCCACATCTGTTAAATCAAAATGAATTGAATGATTTGATACGGGACTTAGATCCATCAATTAAGCAAGCTGAATTACTAGGATCTAGATTAAAAGAGTGGAATTAGTTAGCTCCTAACACAAATGTATCCGTGCAACGAAAACGCAATAAAAAATTGGTTTCATTTCATTCAAATTTTGAAAGCATATGTTACTGTATCGATATGGAAACTTTGATGAGTGAGTTAAATACTCCTTATGAAACACAAGACTGGCGTCTCAAATTGTTATAAGGGAATATAAATATCTTCTTTACTTTACCAAACTTCTTGTTAAAAATTCGCCTGAATTGGAAAATATTTTCTTTTGGAAACTTAATGGATTTTTCTTCCAAGAAACAATATTTTCAATAAAATCCGCAGTAAACTTTTACATTATTCTCCTCATTTTTAAAAATACTTCTTGATAAAATATAATTAATACAAACCCCTAAAAATCTCAAGAGGAAGTAGACTACATTAATTGCATCGAATCAACTACCAAGAATAATTCGAAATAATTAAGAAAGAAAAAGAAAAGAAAACAAATATTCACTGTCTGTGACCTAATTTTTCAATTTCTTAATGTTAATGTATCTACGGATTGAAATGGCAATCTGTATGTGGTTTGTGCGAATAAAAAAACAAAAAAGATAAAACTTAATTCAGTGGCAAGAAGCAAAAACGGAAAGAACTTTCATGGTCTGGAATTATGAAGGAGCGAAATGTGATGGACTGGGGCATCTGTTTGCCGGATATTTAATATATATGTACATATATTTATGTTTTTTGCACATGTGACTGATTTTTCGTGGATACAATTCACATTTGTTGAGGACTGTAGAAGATCATACATGTAATTATTAGGTTGGGTACATACTATGATACAGAGTTTTGTTCTTCGATTTTGCCCTCTTAAGGGCTTCTGTTTGATGAATAGATTATTCTTTTAATAAGATTCCAGTGTAAGTATTCCTTATGAATCATCAAATTCATACTTTGGACTTAATGTGCATTAACATTTGAAGTCATATGTTAATTTTTTTCGATATTCAAGTAATTCTTCATAGGCTGCATAAAAATAAACATATTTTTTATCATAAAATCGAATGAAAGTGTAGAGTGATGCAACAGTTTGTGCATCACATAGGCCTGAACTTTTCCTTAATTACTCTGCCCTACATTGAACCCCAACCGCAATTGATGGGGACCCTATACGAAATAATCAAAGGAAGAAAGTCCGCTCAGTGCGAAACAAAGACTAAATCCTCTTACGAGTATATTTTTCTCACCGCTTGCATGTCCGTTCCGCCTTCAATCACGATGATTGCATCGTAGCATGCTCCATTCTTGCAAAGGTTAAAAAGAAATCCAGCAGAATAATTGGCGACGCAACGTACTATGGCATGACTGCACTTTACGTACTATATATGATATACTTAAGCACGAGTACAGCGAGACTAATGTCCGTCACATATGATCATGTAATACAAGCCCTAGGGTAGACGAAAGCCATATTAAAAGCACCCAGCCGGGGAGTTTCTTGGACAACAAGAAAATTATTGTGCATTGCATGTTCCAATCAACTCGTACTTACAACCAGAACATGGTTCATTGCTTACGATACACCCCTCAATTAAGCTTGATTCAGATATAGCAAGAAATCTGTGCCAAGGTCGCACAACACTGTTCAATTTTATAAATACGGGTATGTTAACAAATTTGTTTGTATGCGTGTGTGTTATTCTCAGTTTCGCGGGAGCTTGATCATGGATGTAAATAATCTGTTTCGGGGAGCGATGAAAGATTATCTCGTACAGTAAGTTTAACTAAATATAGTTCAGATGTCGATTTGAGTCTTTTCATTGAGAATGAGGAAAATCATACTATACTTCTAGTCTAGATTTCTTTTGCAATGAATTATAATAGGAAGCTCCAGAAAGTATCGCTTCTCTTCATTAAAGCATTCATGAAATTCAAGGATTGACTGGAATTAAACAGCCGTTGTCTTGAAACTACTCGTACTTTGGCCGAACCCGCTGCTTTAGACTGTTTAATGAATGTAGAATTTTCAAGTAAAAATACGAATTCCCAATGGAAAACTGATAATTATAAATTTGCTCCCCATTTCACTCTCCTGCATGCTTCCAGGCATAAAGAATAATTTTCCAAGCCAAACGATCTTACTTTGCTCGAAATTAATTTTCTCTAAAACTTTTCAACATTGCAAAAATAACCCCATGTCAGTTATCAGAAGAAAACCCTTCAACATTAATTTCTTGTCTAGAAAATATTTATTATATTCTATTTTCCAATCAATTAACATAAACACAAAAAATTAATACCAAAATTGAGTAAACCTTGACTTCAGATAAGAATAAGGATAAAAATGAGAAAAGGGTTAGAATAACACACGCAAATGGCAACTTGAGGCTATTAAAACAAAAATTATCCTTGTTCTAGATATTGATATTAGAACGCTCTTAACAGAAGGAGAAAAGTTTTGCTAAAGATATGCTGATTTTGTCATATTTTTCCGAAGCTCGACCCAAATGTAGTCTTGATGAAAAAGTTTTGAAATTCGCTACGATATTAATTTGGGAAGGTAGAAATTGATTGATACAGTCAATCAACACAAAATTAAAAGAGAACTGGTGTCGGATTGGAGGCATTAATTAATTTAAATTATTTTTTAGGAAGGTTTGGTTCAGAGTATATTTTTTATTCGGAGGAATAAATTTTCGTGTTAGTTGTGAAATGCAATTTCATTCATATGGCTGCCACAGCTGGCGTGACAGTAGGCCATCCTCTCAGCCCAAGTTTCGAAGATATTATTGATGGTTTCGGGCTTCATCTGAGCAATGGTTTGTTGAATGTTCAATTTCAGTGCTTGAATCATTTGTAGATTTTCCATATAACATCGATCTTCCACAGCTTCCCCCTAAAAAGTAGTCCAACGGTGTCAAATCGCAGCTTCGAGGCGGCCAAACAACATCGCCAATGCGGCTGATTACACGATTTCCGAATTTTGTGCGCAAAAGATAGATTGTTTGATGATCTGTATGGCATGGCGCGCCATCCTGTTGAAACCAAAGGTCAGTCAAGTCCAAACTCCCAATCTCGGGCCACAAAAATTCGGTTATCATGCCTCTGTAGCGCTCCCCGTTGAGCGGAACAGCATTACCAGCCTCATTTTCAAAGAAACCGGTCCAATGATGCCACCACTCCAGAATCCACACCACAATGTCACTCGCTGAGAATACATTGGCTTCTCAACAATCACGTGTAGGTTTCCCGAGCCGCAAGGGCAGCAGTTTTTTTTTTGTTCACATATCCGCCGAGATGAAAATGTGCCTCATCAGAAAAGATGATTTTTTGAGAAAATTCTGCATCCAGTTCGAATACAACATTTCCCAACGTTGTTCAAGCGTAAATCAATTCATTTAGTTCCGCGGAAGGTTAATACTAACTCACTAACATAATTTTAAGCGGGTCAGTGTCAAAATAACATGTGATTTAAAAAGAAACTACTTTATTGCCCATCGGGTATATGTACATTTTTGAATGCATATACATTTATAGAAAAAGGCTCTCGTACATCTTCATCGTTTAGTTTCATCTGAAGTTTCAATAAAGGAAAAATTAGTTTGTTTGCAACAAATGCGCTCGTAATTGTATGATTACCTTCACGTATAAGATTTGGAATATTCAAAAAACTATTTTCTTTACGAGGCTTCTATATATCTCGGGTATGTTGTTTTCACTCATCGTGTCAAATGATATTAGCAGATCTTGGGTCTCCATCTTCACCATCATGTAAATTTGTAGCTTCATCACTGAGATCTTTCTTTGCAATTTTTTTTTACTGAAGACGAAATGCACGATGTTAATTGTAAATAAAACAAAAAATTTTCAGAGTTTTTGTTTATATTTTTTTTATAATAGAAGAATCTATGACATTTATGTGTAAAACAAAATATCGCCTAAATGCTCCCCATGGTTACAGTGGCATGCTTCTATCCGATGGTCCATATTTTCAATGACTCTGAGGCATAATTGAGGTTCAATGTCGTTAATGTGCTGAATTATCTCATTCTTTAGCTCATGAATTATTCTTGGCTTATTGACTTTTCCTTTTAAATATCCCCAGAGAAAGAAGTCCAACTGTGTCAAATCACATGATGGTGGCGGCCAATTAACATTGCCATAACGTGAGATGACACAGCCATTGAATTTCTCGCGCAAAAGAGCCATTGTTTCGTTGGCGAGTGGCACCATCCTGTTGAAACTAAAAATCCTCCATGTTCATAACCTCAATTTCGGGCCACAGGAAGTCCGTTATCATCTCATAATAGCCAACACCATTCACGGTAACTGCTTGGCCGTCCTCATTTTCGAAGAAGTACGGCCCGATGACGCCGCCAGCCCATAAACCGCACCAAACAGTCACTCTTTGTGGATACATCGGCTTTTCAACAATCACTCGTGGATTTTCATTTGCCCAAATGCAGCAATTATGCTCCATTGAGGTGAAAGTGTGCCTCGTCGCTGAAGATGATTTTCTTTGTAAAGCCACCATTCTCTTCCGTCTGTTCAACCAGCCATTCGGCGCATTGTCGACACTTGAAATGTTCAGTAGGCTTCAGGTCTTGAGTCAAATGAACCTTTTAAGCGTACAAATTCAAATCTTTATTCAAAATTCACATCAGTGATGTTCGTGAGATGTTCAATTGTTGGGCACGACGATGAGTCGAGGTTGATGGCTCTTCTGGCACACTATCGCTAACAACAGCAATGTTTTCCGCAGAACGAACTGGGCGAGCATGCACCGGTGATTTCACATTTCCTACAGACCCGGTTTGCTGAAATTTGTGCACAATTCTCCCGATTGTAGACACATTTGGTCAATTATGCTGACCAAAAAAATCACGAAGTGCACGAAATGCATTTTGATTTAGACGCCCATTTTCGTAAAAGGCTTCAACAACCTTAACGCGCTGCTCAACTGTGTACCTCTCCACGGTTGAATTTGTCAAACACTGAAACAAAGAAATGTCAAATTAAATTGGACGAAAAACTTGACGTTAAGATGTGACTCACAATTAGTATCGTGCGTTATGGTTGGACCACCCTTTATAATTGGTATGCTGCCAAAGCTGCTCTGTCGATCATGTTATAGAAAAAAGCCAGTGGCTATCGACTAGTCCGTCGGTGCACTGTGTACCTTCCAGCCATTTGGTCCATAGTATCGACCTCAGCTTTTTGTTTGCTGTAGAACAATATTATTTCTGGTTTTTAGAGTTTTGTAAAATTATTTATCGCGCCTGTCTATCCTCCATCCGTCCGTATGTCACAGCACTTTTTCTCGCAAACCGTATAAGCTATAAACTTAAAATCTTGTGCGTAGGTGTAAAGTGATGCCCTCTTCAAAGTTTTACTACAGAAAATTTTTTACAAGGTGCTTAAGGGAGGTCTCCCCATATAGGGGAGTGGCCCCCTTCATCAAAGGTAGCCGATATGGGTATCAAATGAAAGTTCTTAATGAGAACAGGGTTTAAACTGGAATTTTCGAGGGATGCGCAGGGAGGGGAAATACACGAAAAATTTGTGTCCCCGCCTCTCGCGATTGGACAACTGTGATCCGAAAAATCTGAAAAAAATCATGGAGGTAGGTGTTCATGAGCACAACAACAAAAAATGCCTCAGAAGTCAAAATTCACTCAACTTTGTTAATAATAGTATGAACATCGAATTTTTCATTTTCCCCAATAAAATGATATGGATACCCTTAAATTAAATAAAACCCACATTAAAAGAGTTTTATATAGAATCCTGTTACTCTGCAAGTTTGATGAAAATCCAATCATATTCACAGAAGTTATAGCCATTTGAAATTTCTCCAAAAACAACACGTGATTTTGGTATTTAAGGGACTTTCCATTGAATCAGACACTGCAGTTTTGATTTGATCTTCTTGAAATTTTCAAATAAGATCAACAATATTAATTTTCAAGGAATTAATGATTTGAGTGATTTTTGTTAGTTTGCAACAAAGTGACAACCGTTGAAAGTACAGAACAAGGGATTTTCTTACAAACGTGCACTTCTCTTTGACATGTTTCTCGCCTTTATTCGTTGCTGGTGACTGCATTTCGCACGTCGGGTACAAAACCCTCCTGACATGATCGTAGGTCTGTTTACCCTACTTGTTTCTTTCCATCATCGACGACTGATGCAACAGTATATGCATAGTTGAAAGTAAAATAACTGCCTTATTTTTCTTTGGTACATAAGAACAAAGAGTTACATTGTCTTGAAATCCAAACAATGGTGAGTACTCTTCTCTGGTTTTTCCAGGCGCAAACACTTTTGGTATATATGGCTTATTTTTTTCCAAGAGAGTAGATGATTGGCGAGTGGTAAAGTCGTGAAAAAATTATCCATCGTAATATTCCTTCCAGATCTCTTTTATGGAGCTGAGAGCTCTTTCACGACCCTTTCGCCCTGATTCACACCTCATGAGTATTTCCTAATTTACCAGTGTAAATAATGCGTTCGCTGCGTCAAAGATCCACCACACTTTTATCCCGTATTTGGCTGGCTTAGATGGAATATATTGGGTGAATTTGATCCATCTACGAAATGGAAAGAGCTGCTCATCGATTGTCAGATTCTCGGAAGGTTTGTATAGCAAAAAATAAATTAGAATTCAACATAATCCAATCTTCACTCATTGGAGCTGCTTCAAAGACGTTGGCGGTAGCAAACCCATAAAGCAGAAACCTACGCCATTTCACCGGCTAGGGTATGCAGAGTTGGACAGAGGCTAGAGTTGGGGGTTATAGAGGAATTTCAAAGTATCTGTTGTAACCTGTTGTAGCACGATACAAAGGGAAAGCTGATGATTTGAACATTTTGGTAATATAGTCGGTGTTTGAATTGTTGACACCTGACTTGATCAAAACACCCAAAAATCTATACATTTCCTGCACCGTGACTCCCTTCCATTTTCGGGGAAGTTAACTGGGATTTTTCCCGTTATTATAGTCTGCGAATATTAGTTTTGCTTTCTGGTTGGTACATCACACAATAACATTCAAAATTTCGGGCGTCATTATCCTTTTGAAAGTCTCAGCCAAAGATAAAACTGCCGTGCTTCTATGCGGTCCCGCTTTTTGGCGAAAAATATTTCTGACGGTCGTTTGATATTGACTTTCTGGTATTTTACTCCAATTGGCAATAATATTTCCCTTTTTGTTTTTCACCACACAAAAAGTACTTGTTTCGTCTGAGAAATAATAATACATCAAAACAATTAACAGTATAAAAATTATAGTAGTGATAATAATATTCCAAATTATAAAAAATCGGAATACCTTCTGTTACAACTACTGATGCAGGCACTTTCTTCTAAGTCTACTTCAACAGCGTTTCCTCTGAAACTTCTTCTACCTGATCTGATTATGTGCTCGGAAATATACTGATCGGTATCTTCGAAGTCAGGAGAGAAGCAGAAGGCACCAACATCGTCGTCAGCGGGGAACCAGTCTTTATCTTTGCTGTCTGATGAAGCTAGACTTTCATTGTCAGAATCACCTAAAAGGAGTTTCAAATACACTTTCTTTCTTTCCGCATCAGACAACCTAGATCTTCATGGAAATATGTTATAATTTAAATTATAAAAAAAGAATGAAACGAAAAGCATATAGATAACCTAGACCTATAAATTGGCTGGATAATCAATTTACAAATGAGGAGCTACGGAAGGAAATACAGGCGCTATACCCTGATGTTGGGAATAGAGAAAAAATGGAGCTCATTCATGCCAGACAGGCAAAAAACGGAAAATGGTTACATATTATTGAGATAAATGGAAGCATGTATAAAAGATTCGCTAACAAATACGTCAACATTGATTATGGGTCATACTTTGTGAAGGAAGACTTTGACGGCTAGATGCTTTAAGTGCCAAAAATATAACCATAAGACGTCTAAATGCGAAGAAGGAATCTATGTGAAATATGGAGGAATACATGAGCTCAAGGAATGCAAAAGCACACATAAGAACTGCTACAATTGTATGGTAAATAATAAGAATGCTGATCACTCACACAGAGCAGACTCGTGGGAGTTCCCAGACTATCAAAGAAGGATTGTAATTGCTAGGGTTATTACTGACTACAATTTTGATGACGATTCTTAATCACAAAACTCAATAACGCGACAAATTAACTATCTTTTATGCCAATATAAGAAGCGTACGACACAAGTTGAGTGCTATTCAAATTTATCTGCAGCAAAATCCGGAAACGGATCTGATTATACTAAACGAAATATGGATCTATCCTGAAGAATCAAAGTATTACAATATTCCGGGATATCGTTCCGTCTTTTCCTGCAGGCCCGGAAGAAGAGGTGGTACAGCAATTTATATAAAAAATACAATTAATTTTGTGACAAAGAGAGTAACATCTGACATATATGATATAATAAAAATTGAAATAAGCTGCGCAGGTAAAAAACTAAAAATCGGTACTTACTATAATTCCAATCGTCTCAATGTGCAGGGCTTCTGCACAGTAATAGATGCAATATACGAGTACTCTACTGAAAAAATCTAATCACAGTTGCTGACACAAACATAGACCTAATTGCAGAATCTCCTGAATCGAGGATGTACAAGGATACTCTGGAAACAAACGGAGCGGTCATTGTCAATAAGGACATAATTACTCGCCTGACTTCAAGCACCTGCCTAGATCACATAGCAACAAATGATAAAAAATTGCTGAGAACATTAAATTCACACTTGAAGACTGGCCGGAGTTCGATCATCGTGTTCTAAAAATTGTCGTCCATGGTCAAAGTCTCAGAAAGCAAAAACCTACTCACAAAATATTCAGATATTTAGGCAAGGATCTTTTCAAATCGAAATTACAACAGTTGCTAACAAACCGAAAACCTGAAAACCTTATGGAACTCAAAAATATGATTAAAGAGTCCAAGCATGATTCTACCATTGAGAAAATAATCAGATATCCACAACATACATGGATAACCAAGAAAGTTATTGAGATTAGTGTTAACAAAAGGAAGACTTATAAAAAATACTAAAAGAACGCTGAAGATCACGCACTTAAATATCTGTATAACCAAGCCTAAAATGAATCAAAACGTTTTATAAAAGAAGCTAAATTTTCATATTACTCCAGAAGATTGGAAAAAGCGGTGGAGAACTCGCACAAAATATGGAAAATACAATAATAAATGAAGTAAAAGATAATTCATCACCCTGGATCATGTCACTAAATACTAAATTTTTTGGCATGGCTTCTAATAATGCAGCACGCCCATGTGGAACAGCAAACTCGCTAAACCACTTTTTTTCAACAATTGGTGAAAAAATTACCAAAAAGCTTGGTGACATGTCAACTAGCTATTTTAATATCGTAAATAGCCCACCTAAGTCCATCTTTCATATTCGTCAAACGAATAAAAGAGAAGTATTAAATACAATCGAAGATTTGAAAAAAAATGCAGCACCAGGTATTCTAGTCAAAGAGTAGGTAGCTGAACTGCTGGAAAATTTTATAAACGAGCATATTAGAAATGTAACATTTCCGGACGAAGAGAAACTGGCAAAAATAATTAATTCCAATATTCAAAGGAGGAGATCATCTAGACCCGAGTAATTACCGCCCTGTTGCACTTTTGACCGCCTTTGGTAAAATATTTGAAAAACTTGTAAATACTATAATCGCTTAAAATCTTTCTTAATGGACAATTCTGTCATAAATCCGAAGCAGTTTGGCTTTCAAAAGAACAAGAGTATTTTCGATGCGGTACTTTCTGTCTTACGTTATATCAATGAAAGTTTCGATAAAAGAGATTATGTTATTGCAATTTTTGTGGACTTGAAGAAGGCTTTTGATACGGTGGATCATAACCTGTTACTTCAAAAACTTGAATCGTATGGTATTCAAGACAATACCAATATCTTGAGCAATCTAGCACCAATGAAATCGGGGGTTCCTCAAGGATCCATACTTGGACCAACCTTGTTTTCGCTATACACGAATAATTTAAATATATGTAAACTGAAAGGTCACCACACATTATATGCTGATGATACTGTACTTCTTTATTCAGGATATGATAAAGTTGCCATGGGGAATATCGTCAACGAGAATCTAGATAAATATCGTTCATGGCTTATAAAAAACAAACTAGCATTGAATACTACAAAGACAAAATACATTATTTTTAAACAGGAGACTAAGGAAGACATAGAAGTTAACCTAAAAATTAACGGCGAAAAATTACAAGAGTGTTTGAAATTAAATATATAGGTATCGGTAATTTGAGGAGACAACTAACACCAATGATAGGAATGTTTAGAAGGTATGGAGATATTCCAATGCATATAAAGACACATGTATTAAATGCATTTGTACTGACAAAGCTCCAAATGACCACCGCATATTGTGGTGGTCATTTGGAGTCAATCTTCAAAGCAAAACCTTAATATTATATCCAGGATGCTAACTAAAGCCTATAAAAGTATTCTAAACCTTCCAATTCTCACTCCAACAAGACTAGTGTATCAACCGACCAATGCATTCACCTTCAGTCATATCAATACTATGGAGAAAGCGAAGTTTATCTTCAAATGTCTAAATTTCGGTGAATTGGAATAAAACCCCTTTATAAAAGTATCAGAAATAAATCCATATACCCGGTATTCAAGAAACGCGAACAATTTTGTAATACCTTACACCAGAACTGATCGACTAAAGAACGATGCAACGAATGATGCTCTGCGTATATATAACAATCTTCCAGAAACAGTGAAAAACGCAAATTTATTATTGGTTTTTAAGAAAAGACTTAAAGAACATCTAAGAAATTCAAATTAATGTTAAGTCCAGAGGATTGAAAGTGCAGTATCTTAGGACATTTTTGGACCCTAACGTCGGGATACTTAAAGATAGCTAGTTTTTATAAACTCAGAGTTTTTAGGGTTTTGTAAAATAATTTTACAAAACCCTACTAGTTTCGCGACCAGTCTGAAGGTAGCCGATATGGGTATCAAATGAAAGGTCTTGATGAGAACTTTTCAAAACAGGTCTTAATTTGGCAAAATTTGCTTCGAGGGGTGCACAGGGAGGGGAAATACACGAAAAATTTGTGTCCCCCCCTCGCGATTGGACACCTGTGATCCGAAAAATCTGAAAAAAATCAGGAATGTAGGCCTTGGTGAGTACAACAAAAACAAATACGTTAGAAGTCGCAATTCACTCAACTTTGTTAGTAATAGTATGATTTATCGATTTTATGTTTTCTTGAATAAAATCTTAACGATACCCTTAAATTCAATGAAGTTCAGTACGTAGATGTATATTTATAAGATTGATCTATCCTGCAAGTTTCATAAAGATTGAATCATATTTAGCGAAGTTGAAGTGGTTTGAATTTTCCTGTATTACTATGGAACAATATGCGCTGCATTTATTACTATGGCAACATATGGCTATGGAACAACATGCGCTTTTGACCGACTCACACACTACAGTCTTGCTAGGATTTGCATGAAAATTTCAGGAATGATAGGTATCATGTATATCTTTGAGAATCGGTTCAGCTAGTGGTATCAGTAATCGTAAAACAAAATAGTGGCTGTTTTAAATGCGAAGATTGAATAATTTTGAGTTATTTTTTCCCAACTTCACCGTTGAAGGTGCATGCTTTGAACACTTGGTTCAATTTAATGAATGACTGAAGACGAGTACCTACAATTAATGCTAATAAGTGAAACAAGTCAAGGAGATGGGAGAGAGCTCTTAGCAAAAGGGTTTTGTAGCCATTCTAGGATTCGAAAAAATTGGCCATTAATCGATGATAACAGTACAGGGGAGTGGCCCCTGAAAAAAAATTCATCAAACGTAGCCGATATGAGTATGAAATGAAAGTTTTCATAAGAGCTTTTCAAAACAGTTGTTAAACTGTCAGTTTTTGCTTCAGTGGGGGCACAGGGAGGAAATACATGAAAAATGTGTTTCCTCCGTCGCGTATGGACATCTGAAATAATTATCAAGGGAGATATTTATGGGTATAACAATACCAAAAACCTCAGAAGTCGAAATTCGTTCAACTTTGTTAATAACAGTATGATCTTCGTATTTCATATTTTCCCCAATAAAATCATCTTTGACATGTTTCTTGATTTGATTCGATCTGGTGACTGCATTTTGTAAATTGAATACAAAACCCTATGAGCGTAGGTCTGTTTACCCAACTTGTTTTAACTGCGTCATATTATATTTTTTTTAATTTCTGAGAACTGTTCACGAATCGAACTAGACTAGCAAGAAAGGAGTACTTCATAGCATTTTGTGTACCCCCTTATACCGATGTTTTAGCACTGCCTGGAGGTACACGTAGAAATCGACGACGTGTGAAGTGCAGATCGCACGAGCGTTATGCAACGATGAAAGAGTGATGGAGAGAGTGGTCGGGAATGGAGGTATTAAAAAAAAAATATGTTTTCAAAAACCAAATACACATAAATTCGTGAAGTATTTATATAGACTTACCTCGCAAACTCGGCTCTTGATATTCTTCCATTATTACTAATCAATAATATACTTCAAACGTGTATATAATTAACCACTAGAGCACTACGAAAAATACTTAATTACGACACAACTATACGCATCGAAAGAACACAGAAAACTCTGAGCGAAAGAACTGCAACTGCACTGGTCCGTTACTCTAGTTTATTGTTTACGCTCTCAAATCATGACTCATACCGAACCTATGCACACTTTTCTTTCGTTAAATTTGTTTAAGCTTCGTGACTTTCGTCTGTGGGTACCTGGATACCCGGGTGCTCTACAGCGTGAATGATTCCGGGTGCTCACATAAGGGTTAAAGCGCTTCAGCAAAGGATCAACAAAACTGCAATAATACAAGTACTTGACTTTGCTAAATTTTAAAGTGATCATTTCACCCTTTTTACATCAATTTAATGCAAATCTATACGATTATTTTTTTTTTTTGCTCTACAGTGAGCTTTTATTGCGCGGATATCGATCTCGTTTTTCGGATGGCCCTGATTTTTCAGAAAAAATTATTAAAATAGGCAACCCAATCATGTAGCTACAAAGAATTTTCATAAGTCATCATTACAGTACTACGTTCATTACAGCACTACAGCTCCTCACAGTCCTTGCCTTATAATAATCATTACACGCTTGTCCAATTTGAGTTGAGATTTGTCAGGGAATCTCATTTCGCGAGTGTAACAGTATTCGAAGTGATATGGTCAGTATCACGCTTAATCGTGTGATTCTGGTCTTAATTGTTTGCATATTACAGTTGTTCTTTAATGAATGCTATTCAATTTTTACTATAAGCAAGTTCAATTATAGAAAAAATTCGATTTTGAAAGTTATCTTACAGTCACTAGGGCTTTGAAGTTGACACATGCTCTCAAATTATTCGTGCACAAACAATCATTTTGAAAGAAAACGATTTTGGAATTAAAGAGATATGACTGATTTTTTCTGCAAAATATGGAAATACTCTATTCTTACCAAATCAATAAATCAACTGAAAGCGGCAACCGCTCAATGCGTGTCTGCCTAAAATAACAATTATTTAATGATAGAACAAACGTATCGCATTATCAATCAAAGTAGGGCAAGCTTTTCTCACCGAATTTTCCCTCCATCGCTCGCAGCGTGTGTGTGCACATCAGTACGTCTCCATAATCAAAAAGCTTCATACCCAGATACCATCTAATGTGTTTTGACACAAATTTCTGTTTCTATTTTCCCGCCGCTACCGCAACTGAAACGCAATCCTATTATTTCAAATCTCGCATTGTGTAACCACACACCTTAATGCTGGTTCGTCTAGTCTTGGATCAAGCGGACAGGTGTAGGTTAGCCATGGCTTCACTCACCAAGCGAGCTCCTCCGCTGCCACGGAGTACTCCAGCGCAACTGCAGATGCAATCGCTACATTGTACCCAATGTAATAAACGTAAATGGAGTCATCGTCGACGTCGTCTTCGTCATCAGCTAAGTCTGTCACAGTTAAGCATGCACAACTGCAATTGCAGTTGCAACAGCCAGTCCCCAACTAAGATCGGTAATGAGTCCGCAGAACTAGATTGAGAATGAGAATTGGCAATAGTTATGGCAAACGGCACAACTAAGAGGTTGCCTCTGTCGTTGGAGGCAGCTGCTGCGTGTTTGCTGCAACATCAACGAAGGCACCAATTTCAATCAAAAGATTGAAGCCTCGACATGGTGGAAGATGCGCGTGCAATCGAATGTGGAGAAACATCTTCAAACGGGCCTTTGGGGATGAATGGCATATGCTTATGAATTTCGAGGCACTAGAAAAGATATTGACGATCTAACGATGGGAAGATTGTTGTGCGGTATATTGGCAGCGCATGGAAAAGTAAACATTGAGCTCACTAGCGACTGCCCTCGTTCGCTGAAAGCCATTGATGAGCTATTGAATGCAGAAAATTGATTATCTGCCGTCATTGTGTGCTTCAAATGTTAACTTTTACTCACGCTGAGCAAACAACACAGAAGGGTGTTACACAAAAACTCATTTGTTATGCTCCTGGGTCTTAGGAATGTCCTTGAGAGACGAATGTATAAGCAAATTTCGATTTTCATTGATTGGAAATTTAGTATCGAAATATAACTGCCCTCCCAGGAAATTTAAACCACAATTTATTCTTCAAATTTGTATAGAAGTAATTTCCCTTCTGTGCAAGTATCTTCCAACTATTGACTTGGATTACGTCGCCTTCCTCTTTTTCCGCTTGATTTCAGAAAATTCTTACATTTTCTCAAGATTCCGCCAAAAATTTCACGCAAATGGCACGAATAAGTGAGCATCCGCTGTAGTCCCAAACAGCAGAGGCTCAATCCGGTCATCGGCCAGCATACTAGCAACGAGCCAAACCAATTCCACCCATGAGCACTGAAATTCGCCGCGGCCGTGGCAATTGCTATGGCGCGAATAAGCGGATGCACTAATCTAGCAAAGGCAAAATCCAGTGCTATAAAAATCTCATTGCTTACTCGCATGCGACATGATATAAAAGTATAGAATCTCATGCAAATTGATTTGTGAAACTGAAAACTGTCGTTTGTTTAAAAAAATGGTAACTGATGCGAATTTCTGTATTTCAGCAAGGTAGATTACAAATTGTAGGCTCTGTGCGTAAATCTAATAAAGTTTTAATTATTTTTTTTACCAGCCATACTGTATGAAACTTGTCGACAAAATTAAATTTTCGCTAATCAAGTATTTTTAATTATAAATTAATTTAATTTCTATTGCATTATTTCCAGGTCGATGACCAAATGAAATTACTCCAATATTCATGGTCGGATATGTTAGTATTAGATCATCTACATCACCGGATACACAACGGCCTACCTGATGAAACGCCCCTACACAACGGGCAAATATTCAATTTATTGAATTTAGGATTGCTGGGAGTTCCACAATTAGGCGATTATTTCAATGAGCTACAGAATAAATTGCAGGAATTGAAGTTCGATATGGGCGACTATGTCTGTATGAAATTCCTAATACTACTTAATCCAAGTACGTTTGCAATTATTTTGCAATAATATGCATTATGCGTTGAAGAGGAATTAATTTATATATTAATGCGATTTTTTTGTATTTTTAGATGTACGGGGTATTATCAACCGAAAAACGGTCCTGGAAGGACATGAAAATGTTCAGGCAGCCCTTTTGGATTATACGTTGACGTGTTATCCTTCAGTATCGGTAAGTTTCAATATGTTCAAATGAGTTTAATATATTTTAATTTCGCTACTAAGGACCAAATAGAGCTTTGAATCGTTTTGGAATTCAAATGTTCAAAAGTACCTTCACTACCTATCCTTTCGTAAAAATCTTAGCTCATGTGGAGAATAGATACGATATAGATTTGCACCAAGTTCTCACTGTGTAAGCCGTAGATCCCTGGTTCGAATCCTGTTGGTGACAATCAGATTTGTTTACACTGTAAACCCGTTCAGTTGTGATACGTACTGGTTTAAAATTAGAACGTATCGCAGTTGGGTGGACGGACACATGGCAAAAGCATGGTAACGACCTTATCACCTTCTCGAGTGCCGATATATTCGTTCAAGATAGTGAGATACTCACTACCTCTAAGGGAAGGCCCGAAAGGGGCTGTAGTGCTAAAGTAGAAAAAAGTTCATGTAATAGTGGGTTGAGTGATCGATCAAAGTTTAGAACATTTTAAAATGATTTCCAGGGAATTGCTCCTGAATATATTTCGTAGTTGTAAAAACTCATTGAGGTTGCATAAGAAGAATTAATTGGAATGCTTTTGTAGCATCCGCGCGAAATGAAGTGACATCGACGCCGACAAATGTTGGCACGAACAGCTTGGCAAGCTTTACTCTCTTTCTTTTTTGCTTGAACTTTGTGCATATTGATTGTAACCTTTTGAGTGGAAATAAAGCAGTAGTCGCGATTTTTTCATTCGCAACTGCTTTAGTGGTGACACCAATTTTAGAGCCGTATATAAATAATGTCGAGCGAAGATCAATTTGTACACGTAAGGCGAGCCGTCGACACAATCAAACGCGCATGAAATTTGCAGCGTGACGTCAATGAAATTGTTGCCATTCTGGCCACAATATGCGTTATTATGGTTTGCACGCGTTGAAGCGCAATTTCGTTCTCAACGTGTTATTAACGATGTGGTGTAATTTGACAAAGTTTTTCGCCGAGTTGTTTAATAGCTTTGAATCAAGTTGCCGATATTTTGCGTGAATCACTATAGTAGAGTAAATTGCCTGCCCTTAAAAATCGTATTCTCTCAACCTTTGAGACATTGGACCACGAAAGAAAGTACCAACATGGATTTCAGCTTGATGACCAGAAGCCTTTCCAACTTCTTCGAAAGCTAGGCTGCCAAGCTGGGCGCTAATTACTGAACGGGTACCTGAAGTCTTATGATTACAGCGCCTAACAAATCACGTACAGGCCACTGGTAGCATAAACCGCCCCAACACTTGACAGCCTTGCAGAAGTCGCCTACCACGTTGTAAGCATCCCTGACATGAATAGCGGTGCCGCAGTATCTTCAGTTGCATCGTATAACCTCTCTCCCGATTCACTATCGCACATAGTGCTCGAGCTGCGCACTGCAGTGAGAACCAGTAAATGTTCAATGTGCCAAACAATCAGCAATAATGAAGGTTCCACCTCGTGCTACTACCACAGGAAGTTCGGCGTTAAGGTGAAACGCTGCCGCTCTCAGTGCAGTTATCGAAAATTGTGGGTCGGGACACTAGAACCGTAGTATCCTAGTGGCGTACGTACCAATTGCCGGCAAGTATATGATGGTGACATAACATTAAGCTTTCTTGTCGATACCTGGGCCGATGTGTCCGTGTTACCATTTGAAGGACCAGTGAAACTGTAGAAACCGCGACCATTTGAGTTAGTCGCTGCCAATGGAAGTGTCATTAATGTAGTGAAATCAGGAATTTTCAATGTCCGTGAAGGACAGCAGCGATGGTCTGCTGCTTTATTAGTGCTCGCCGGAATTGGCCTTGTCTGAGGACGCGTGAATGCGCAGGGAGACTAGTATTGCGGTGTCGTGGGGCGTGTTCTTTTCCCAACAGAAGGGCCCAATACAAAAAAAAATCGCATTCACGATTAAAACGATCGATTCGCGGTTCGACGGTGTGGAGGCCGAGGTAACCTACCGAAGGAATGTAATAGCAAAGTACGACAGACTGAGCCTGATTAACTCATACAAACATGATTTGAATGAATTTTTCCTTTAAATGAAAAATAAGAATGTTTCAAATTTATGTTAAAGTTTTATATGATGAAATCACATAACACTTTAACATAAATGGGCAACCCAAGCGGAAGGCCACTCTAATTTGCAAGAGCATCTGTAACGATAAAGAAAAAGGGGTGAGCTCACCCGATGGTTAGCTCATAAGTGGAGTTCAAAGTCCCATACAAATCAAAAGACCGAAGGTTTTCTGCAATTCATCTATTCATCATATTATTTTTTTCCATATGAAAACTATTTTCATCATTCAAGAGGCACGCCACTATTCAAAAAAAACTAAATATCTAATAAATGGAAAACATCATATTACAATATGTCAGCTCTAGAGTAAATAATGATTAAGGACGCAAATCCAGAAAAAGAGAGAACGAATGAAAGGAACACACAAGCATTGCTAATAAATAATTCAAATTAAATAATGTAAAAGATTTTTAATTTTTAAAATTTATAATAACCATAAAGGGTACTCAGTGTCCTCGACCGATAAGCGCTCCAGTTTGGGGCGGGTAAGGACTATAATTTTTTTATCTTTATAAGTGACACAATTTGTAATTATATTACTTCCAATAGTATTTTACAGTTATTTCTTTACGGTAGACCTATCACTTTCAAATTAAACATGATAAAACGATTGTCAAACATCCGCACTTCTGCATTTCAGCTCGGCATTGTAACAGAAATTGTAATTTGTGCAAAAGCTTCCTACTCCCGATTAGTTCAATAGCCAGCACTATCTCGCATATTTTCAAAATAAAAAGGGAAAGTACAAAAAGTATTTTAAGCGACAATACTTTTTTTTTAACCCAAACCGGCGAGCTGAATTAAATTATCATAACACGCATTTCTAACCGGTTCTATTAGCGCCTCCACGTTATGACTTAATCAGAGTATATTTTGTGTGGTCAACTTTATACACCCGTCACGAACATGACCACTTCTAGGAATTAGCGGCAATCAGACTTGACTATGTACACCTGTTATTCGTTATCTTCCACTAAGTTTCAATTTGCATGCGTGTAATGGGCTGATAATGTTAGCGACGAGCTACGATAGACATTTTCGCGCTTGCAAAGAATCACTTTGTCAAGTCTTCGACTTTCGCGTCCCCGTGCAACCACATAATACGAATGTTATTATGCAATTATTTCGGCCCGAAGTAATATGTCAAACAACAACTCGTGTTGACAGGGGAGGTGTTTAGTGGGTAGTCCAGTCACCTTGCTGCGAGCATGGGAGTCCCATACTCTGTGCGTAAATGAACTATTCAAAACTTGCAGACATTTGCACGACTTTCTATCGAATCTGCACATTGAGTACACTTCAGTGGCAGCGCGTGGGTTTTGAGGGAACGGAAGCAGCAATTTTGCGACACAACGTTGTACTTTATGTGAAACAATTCCAGATTTCAAGTAACAAAATGGAAAGTTTACGAGCTTCATGCACGTATATATTGGTGTAAATAGAAATATTACACCAATACATAAATGCATGAAGCTTGAAAACTTTCCTTCTTTCGACTAAAATTTGTAATAAAAACTCACCTTTATCACGATCACTATAACTTTGAAATTGTATGTTTTCACTCGCGCCACTTCTCCAATCGATTTTTATATAATCACTTCACTCGTGACGTTACCAAACTAACTAACTAACTTTAAAATTGATTGTTTTCAATCGCGACACTTCCACAATCGATTTTTATGTAATTACTCCACTCGCGATGTTGTTAAACTAACGTCTGAAATTGATTTTTGGTGCCAGAATAAAGTTTTCCTAGGCGGACGAGATAAAATGGATTAACTGCATTGTAAGAAGTTGAAGTTTAAAAACCGAAAGTAGAATCAAGAAATCTACGTTGAACGGAAAATTCTTAAAAACTCAAACATTTCCTCAATCCCTCGGATGATAGGCTCTCTCAAGCACACAGAAATCTCTATAACAAAACAAAGTCTTCCAAACCTCTTTTTCATCCACATGATCATCAAGTTTGCTACTTTTTATTCATCCTTCATAAATCTCTATAATAAAACGAAATCACTCAAACCTCTTTTTCGCCCACATTTTCATCAAGTTTCGTAATTTGCTAATAGCATGATCGTTTTCCCCTAGGAAATGTTATTTTACATTGGCAAGTAGCATTTGGTTTCTACATTGAATTCAGAAGCAGCTGTTAACATAGCGTCTTTCCCATATATTAATCGCGATGTGTGAATGAACGATTGAGCGCTGTGCGTGACTTTCGAAACTTGCTTGTATAGCGGGTCGATGATGAATATTTCCTTTCAGAGAATTTTGTTTACTATTCTATATGAATGAATGTTAGTTTTTTCGTTGGTCATCCATAAAACGAATGAAAAGTTCTGTGTGCGATCATCTGAATGAAGAGATTTATTGATAAGTAGGGTAAAGTTAGCGTAGGTTCCATGTCTTTGGTAGGTTTTATGTTGAAAGGTTTAATTTGGAATTCACTATTTGAGAATTCAGAATATTCGAATATTTCTTGAAGAATTTTGTTTGATAAATTTTATTTCTTGTAGAAAATAATATTGAAAGCATTAGTTGATTTTATAAAGCAAGCAGTGCTTCCCTTGTGTACAACGACAAAACGCCCCTGGTACACTTGATTCATTGCTCCTCATCATGATAATGATAAGCGACTTGACACTGCAGCGAACTAAGTAAAAATTCGACCCGTCAGGTATCTCCAACAAACGAAACATGTAAGTTCTATCCGAAAATGATCAAGTCGGTTTTGAAGATACTTCAAGGGAAGATGATTTTTTGCTGATACCATTCATTTCCACTCCTTGTTTTCTTTATTGTACAATTTATTTGATATCTGGAATACTAGCTATGAAATATAAACTCTTCAATGCAATTCGCACTTATCATAATCAACTCATTTGGCTGTGACTTTAGATTAAGATTCATTGGCTAACTGTCTTCTTGATCTGTCCGACGTATTTTGCATTTGAACTTCAACACTTTCTTCACTTTTATTTCACTTTGATCAATTAATCAATTCAAAGCTAGTTAAAAGTACGTTTTCGAGGTTCGCGTCCACGAACAACCGAGCGTTTTTATTAATTTTAATTGTAATGTTCCAATGAAAATGAACACATGGGCCGTCACAGAATTAATCGCTTGTATTATGAGAATTGTTTCAAGAACGAGCAGCAAAGCAAATTGCACACGAGTGCCGTTAATAAAACGCGACGACCTTTCCGCTCGATGTTCAGACTGCCCGTCCCGCTTCGTATCAATCCCACTTAACTCGGCGAGCCTCTTCATGGCGGTAACGGCAGATTCTCGTTGCAACAATCGAGCAATTGCTTCGCTAGATTGTTGCAATGGGATTGCCATTATTGATTTTTATTTCTTTATCGAGTATGATAGCTGTGATTGTGGCACGGTTCATTTCGGGTTAGCAATAATAATGTAAATAAGTTGCGTATCGAATTGTTCCGCGCTTATTGCGTTATTTTTATGAAATGGTATTTTTTCGCAAAGGTTCAGTTTGCCTAGGCGGGCTGATCGATTCTTACAATTAATACGTATGATACAAGGTGCCTATGGCTGTCCTTGGGCCTGAAGCGTGCGGTGTGGTGGAGAATCTTCATCGCGGACGTACCACGACCTATTTTGGGAGCTGACTTTTTGCCGCACCACGGCTTACTCGTCGATGTAAAGAACAGGAAGCTCAAGGAACCTTATGGAACACTACCGTGTCCTGTATCTCTAACGAAAACCAGCCGAATGCAGATATACGTACGAGCAACTTATCTTAGCTCAAACTTCTTAACGAATTCTCGGGACTTACTAATTCCTCCGCGACTAAACCAGGTCTGGCCAGCGGGATGAGGTATCATATTATCACAGAAGGGCCACCAGTAGCTGATCACCTCCGCAGGCTAACTCGTGAAAAATTAAAATAGTTAGGAACAAGATTCTGTACCTTCTGGACAAGCGCTATTGCCGACTTTGCTCCAGCCCCTGGGAAAGCCCACTTCATCTGACGCCGAAAAACGAATGGTCATTCGACCAGATAAGTATCTGATGCGGCAATCTTTGACGTAGGAAATGATATATCAAGTAAAACTATCTTTTCGCTAAATACCGGTTGCCGAGGAAGACATTCCCAAAACAACCGTAACAACGCCTTTTGGGTTATATGAGTTCATGGTCATGACTTTCGGACTCAAAATGCAGCCCAGAGCTTCCAAAGATTCGTGCATGAGGTTCTCAGTTGTCTTGCCTCCTACACCTGGTATCTAGATGATATCCCCATTACGTCAGAGTCACAGGAACAGCATTTACACTACCTACGACTGGTTTTTACAAGGTTGAACCATTATGGTGTGGTTATCAACACGGAAAAGTGTGTTTTCGGCGTTCCCCGCGTAGAATACGTTGGGCACGTAGTCAGCAAGGATGGAATTTCTCCACTAGCATCCCAAGTTGAGATGATTAGGTTTGCTCTTCCGAAGACGGTACAGCAGCTGAGGCGTTTCCTCGGTACACTTAATTTTTATCGCCGCTTCATACGCGATGATGCTAACATACAAGCACCGCTTAATGCGCTTTTGGTACCCGACAAAAGGAAGGGAGATAAAACAGAGTTACGAATGACTGCAGAGGCGACGTAACCATTTACCAATAGCAAGAACAGTTTGGCTGAGACCACTCTCCTGGAACACTACCAAATCGGATGCAGCTTGGCGTTTATTTGTGATACGTCTGATGTGGCCATCAGTGCGGTGTTGCAACAAAAGCAGCATGGGAGCTGGTTACCGCTCGCGTGCGACCGTGAACTTTTGGCTATATATTGCGGTATACAGCATTTCCTGCATTTTGTGAAAGACACAACTTTCCAGATTGAAACGTATCATAAGCCACTAGTCTGTATTTTCCAACAAAAAGCAGATCGAGCCAATCCTCAACAATCACGCCATTTAAGCTTTATATCACAATTTTCTACTCACATATGACATATTCGCGGAGCGCAGAACTTAGTTGCTGACACATTCTTGCGTGCGGATGTAATTTCGATGCCGATTTCTTTTGACCTCAAGTAACTCGTGAACGAGCAATTCAACGATGCCGAACTGCAGAGAATGCTGACTGACAATGGAACTTCGTTGGCGTTGAGAGCGGTTACCATGATAGCGGGACAAAGCTTTTCTGTGACGTTTCTGCTAACCGAATCCGTCCGTTTGCTCCCGCAGCGCTGCGGAGAAAGGTTTTCGATGCTTTCTACGCATCGCATCGGAGCGGGCGCGCTACAAGTAAGATGATATGTCAGAAGTTCGTGTGGACGGGTATACGAAAGGATATTATCAAGTAGGTGCATTCGTGCGGTCACTGTCAGCGTTCCAAGGTAGGACATCATCGGCGAAACGAGGGAGAACTATTCTCAATGTCCTCAACAAGGTTCGAGCATGTCCATCTAGACATTATTGGTCTGCTACTCCCTTCACAGGGGTACAGGTACTGTCTAATGGTGATTTATCGGCAGATGGCCCGAGAAAATTCCTTTGGTCGCCCAGACAGCCTCATCGACGCCCAAGGCTTCGGAACTTCACGTACCATTACCACAGATCAGGGAGTTCAATTCGAGTCCCAGTTCATACGGCAGCTTTCTACATTGATTGGCTGTGAACGAATCGCTACGCCACCTTACCACCATGCCTCGAACGGATCAGTTGAGTGGTGACATCGATCACTAAAGGCAACGATCATGTGCCATGAGCGAAACTTGGACAAGGTAGATATTTTTCCTAAGTGCTTTAAGGAGGACCTGGGCACGTCGAGTGCTGAGAAGGTCTATGGCATCACTCTTACCTTATCAAGGGAACTCCTCGTTCCAGCTCAAAACCATGTTGAGCCGGGAACGTTCTTGGAGATTGTTCGCCAGATGATGGGGCGTGTCCGTTCGACTCTAACAACGGAGCATGGTACGCATGCAACGTTCACCGATAAGGATCTGCGAGCCAGCACAGATGTTTGTCTGCGGGCAGATGCGGTGCGGCGATCATTTTACAGCCGCTCTCGGGTGCTTACAAGGTCGTCAAACGCATTACCGAATAGCTGTACGCCATTCAAGCTAACGACGGAGGCTGCTTCAACAGAACGTTTGAAGCTTGCCTACCTGGAGAAGGTGCCGTCAAGTATCATCGTCTACGAAGTCAGCTCAACCACTTCAGCGGCATTCATGCCACCACAGGCGAGCACAATGAACCCCCTACCTGGAGACGGTCCGTCCG
Source organism: Odontomyia ornata (assembly GCA_963969285.1). NCBI lineage: Eukaryota > Metazoa > Arthropoda > Insecta > Diptera > Stratiomyidae > Odontomyia > Odontomyia ornata. Next base: position 153,179,045 of record OZ017741.1, on the reverse strand, counting down.
ATTACGTATCCTGTCAAGTATCATCGTCTACAGAAGTTATCCCAACCTCCTCAGCAGCATTCATGCTACCGCAAACGAGCAGTATACACTCGAAACATATTTCTTTGTCGGTGGCGTGACTTGAACGGTTAATGCTCCATACCGTTACATCTTAATTCTTGGAAAATATATAACAATGCATTTGATCTTCTACCAACATTCCATTATCGAGACAGTTCAAATTTCCGCTCAATATTTTATTATTATTTTGTTATTTCTTGACGCAAAAATTTTAAAATCAGTTTCTCATTCAAAACACGTACTCGTGTTTATGATTTCTGCAGGGCAGTCATCACATTTTTTCACTGAGCTTGGTACTTACTTCTTCCTGATTGACAAAGTATTATTTTTATACAAAAGCAAGGCCTGAATGGTGAAGATGACAAAATTTACTTTTATTTATTTATTTTTACTTACTTTACATTATTACTCTCAAGACATAATTTCGAATCCCCCACATGAGTCAATTACACAGGCAAAACGCGTTTATCAGCAGAATTAGACCAGTTTTTGCACTGGACAATAAATACTTCATCTACTATTTTGAATTAATATTACACTACATACTATTCAGTTAGTGTTTCCTGATTTTTTAACTAAATAGCAGAACCACAAGTGATTTAAAACATAACTTAGAAGATATGTTTTAAAGAAAGTCGTTCTAATGTTCCTTCTCCTTATTTTCTTCCAGGATAAATTCAGTCGCTTGCTAAACATACTGCCGGAAATCCATGCAATGGCAACACGAGGCGAGGAACATCTTTATATCAAACATTGTGCTGGTAGTGCACCAACTCAAACCCTGCTAATGGAAATGTTGCATGCCAAACGGAAAGTGTAAGCCTGCGAATGTGCTGCTCAACTGGCTTGACTCAAAAAGCACATTCACACCCACACACACAATCGAAACAACCAGCTAAAAGGATAACCCACATAATCGCCGCCAATAGGAGTTCAGTTAAAGCAAGGATTTATATATTCTTAGTGTATATTATTTAGATTAAGTTTTACTTGGTAAGATCTTATTTGGATATTTGGCTGTTACAGCCTGCATTACTAATTAATTCCTAGCTATTATGTATGTAATATATTAAAATTATTGAAATTGTGTAAAGAGTAGGAGGAAAAAACAAACAACTGCGTAAAGAAGTTTTTAAGATGAGAGAAATAGCGTTTTTACTATTTCCCGTTCGTTTTAAATTTCAGTTCTACATTAAATATATTTTTCTTTCTTTGTCCAGGCTAATGATGAACGTCGTTTCGACATTGTTGTAATTATTTCGTTTCTCTATTTTCTACATTCACTTGTAATTAAAAAGAATATCTAATTTGTTAATATTATTTTGTATTATTTAAATTCCTTGTATATAATTGCCGTTAACCAAGCACATTACAAATGAAGAAAAAAAAACGAAGAAAATAAAAAAAACAAAAAATCAACACGTGAAAAAACGACAAAACAAAAATTATTATTATGAAATAAAAGAAAACTTCTCTGTAATTATAATGATAAGAAAAGAAGAAAGATTTTAAGTTCGTCCAAAAATTAATGCTGTTTAAAAAATCTAAAATTAAAACTAAAATAAAAACATTGTAAAAAATCAAGTTATCAAAAAATATATTTACCTTTGTAATTTAAATTGTACATTACTATGTATGTATGTATGTATAACTAATGGAAAGAAAATCTGTAAAAAATTTAGAGTATAGTAAAACTTAGTTACGTTACGTTAAATCCAAGAGGAAACATACACACACATAGATCAGGATGTAAGAGAAAATGAAATTAGTTTACAAACGAATAAAATTATTAAAACCAATTTGTTAAAGCAAACAAAATAAATAAGAGGATGTTAATAAAAGTTTATATATTTTAATACTAATTTTTGGAGAAATGTAACTGAAAGAAAAAAAAGCGAGGTGATAAGTGAAATGATGATAAAAATAATGAAAGAGCAAGAAGATGATGAAGTGCTGTTCTTTTCACTCAGATGCAAATAGTGATCCAATAATTTTTTTTAAGTTAATTGTTTATTTTCGTTTTCTTGTAAATTATGTTACCATTGCATCTCAGAGATTTTTCCCCTCTTATTCTTTTGACCTGAAAGATACAATAATTGAAACAGTAAATGTTGAAGCTAAACAGAACAATATAAGTAAATTTTTTAAATATTTTATTAATCAAATCAAATCCGGGAATAATCAAATCTGAAACAAATGTAGAAATTTTGAAAGAAGAACATTTCAAATTGAAGCTAAAAAAGAAAGAAAGAAAACAATTCAGAAAGCAAAAGTTTAGAAGTGAACCTTTGAATTTTGTTTGGCTTGGGAGATGAGGGTGTGACTCGGTGGAGGAACCTATAAATAATTTGTTAAGTATTCGTTTAATTTTATTTTCTTTCTTTTATAAAAACCAACAAAAAAACAAAATAATATATTACTGTGATCAAAATTTTTATATTTGTATTTATTTCTTATTGTTATTTCGTAAAGATGTAGAGAAAGGAAAGAAATGTTTTCGTTTTTTATATAGTTTTTGATCCTTTTCTCTTAATCAACTCGTTTTCAACCCAATAAAGTGAAAATGTTCTAATGATAAATACATGAATGTCTGAATATATTGAATAGGAAAGAGTTTTTGTTGTGGTTTTGTCTGTTAAAGATTCGGTAAGCGCCTTTAAATGATGTTGACTCATTGTGTATTTTCACATTGTTGGGTTGAATAATGATCTTTGATGATTGAGATTGGTCAAGAGTTGTTTCTTCACCGTGAGAAGGTCAAATTGACTTCAAAATATGTGTTCAAAAGTAGAATGATGAAAAAAGTTTGTTATTACTTGCAGGTACAATTAATGTAGATAGGAAAAATTATTGATGAAATTACAACATAATTTAATTTTAATTTGAGTCCTTTTTTAATCGGCCTAATATTATGTGTTGTTGATTATTAATTTTTTTCGTAGAAGTTTGATCTCGTACATAGTGCTTTATTGCTTTAATGCAAAGAAAGGATGATAGAGATTACTTTATTTTTCATTAATCTCGTATTAACTGAAATTATTTTTGATTCATTTCGAATTAACGGGAACAAACTGATATGATAGGTCTTGATTGAATAAGATGTTGTAGACTTCATTCTAAGAAAAGTTACTCCATATCTCAAAATCATTTCCCACTGCAATTAAGTCGGATTGAAAAATACAAATTAGTTAAGCCAATGCCTAAAAGTTTAGGAATACACCCGTCCAATCTCAATAAAATGTTACTTGATTTTACAATTTCATCTTGGTTCGAATACGTATAAAATCTTTTTCAGCAAACTGAACCACAGCCGGGGGGATGGGGGGCCAAATCCCTATGCTTTAAAGCACTTCATGTGCTAGCTTTAAACTAGGGTTGCTTTGACCTGCGTATACTGAAGTGCGAGTCCATGTCTAATATCACCAGCTTAACACAGGATTTATTAATGGAGCTCTCTTTGTATCGGGAGGTGAAAGAGCCTTGAGTTTGGCCTCATAGGCGCGTAGGGCTTCTGGACTGCTCACTAAATACATCCACTGTCAACCTGAGAATCTGGCCGGGAACCAATTGAAACAATTTTTTTGGTTAGACATCATTTTTTTGCCTCAATGCGCTATCGGACTACAGGTGGACGTGAAGAAACGAGAGGGATTCCTTGAAAAAGACTACACAACCCTAGTACCTCTAGGCGTTCAAATACCCCTCTTTCACTGTCAGGATCATATGCGAAGATAAAGGCTAACCTGGTTCCATTTGGCAGCCGACTTAAGTAATTAGAGTATCTAGAGACAGCTCTCCTTTTTCGTTAGAGGTCACCACACTGCCTGTCCCATCTCTTGCATGCAAAAAATGTGTGGTAGGTATCATCTTTCTCTCCTGCATATAATATGTAGTCAGGTGACCTTGACTTGACAATCTTTTTCAGGTAAGACTGAGAAAATCCATGACCGTTCAAGGGCTGGGTTAGAAAGAAGTCAGTCTCATCATGCCTTTGATTGAGCGAAGGCCTTCGATTACTGGTTAGATGTACCGTCTATGTTCCCTTCATATCGTTCACTTAGGATTGAAGTCGATCGATGATTGAGCGTTATGTCTTCTTCACAGCAACTGCTACCCTATCGTCCTCGTTTCTACGCAGATAGATTTTGCTGCACTTTCGATCAAGGGGGCTATGATTGTCACGCCTGCAAATCATAAACAATGCAAATTTACAGACTGTCGTCGTAGTACTATACCCAATCTCGGGATTTGGTTTTCCATAAGAGTTGGCTCCAGCTATCTCAGTCCATCGGTTGCGTCCTCCAATTTTGGAATCCGAGTAGCAGTTTGCTGTTGTCGTCCAACCAGTTAGACCAGCGCTTCCTGGGTTTTCGAACAGAACTTTGACGACGAATACCTTTTTAGATACTTGCTCTTTGTCGATTCATTGTACATAGCCAGCCCGTTGCAGCTTTCGAAGTTTTATCACACTGGAGACCTCTGGGTCGTCGAACAATTCATAAACTCGTTCGCCATTGAACCCCTTATCGTCTCTCACCGCAAGACCCACCTTTCGAAAGTGTTCAAAACATTTAAGAAGACTTGAATGAGGGTCCATGTCTTGCAACCGTAGCGTAGTACAGATCTTATCACAAATTTGTATTTGGGTTTCCTGTCTACGCAGCTTGCCTTCAGAATACCTGAAACTAAGTTAAAAAGTTTTTTATGCGAGCGGCTTTCTGCGGTTTATTTTCCCCTTTTCACTACCATCGTTTACCAATTTAGAGCCAAGATATACGAATTCATCCACATTTCCCAAGTTAGATTCATAGATTGTTACGTTTTATCTATTGGGGATGTTTTCCTGGCTTGCATCATGACTTTCGTTTTGGACTCGTTGGTTTGTAGCCCCACCTGCTTTGCTTTTTGGTCGAGCTTATGCAGGAGTTCTTTTGCGGATAAAAAGAACCGTGACAACATATAGATGTCATCTGCATAAGTTACAGTTTGGCTAGATTTGTAGAGTAGTGTGCCTTTAATACCAAGCGGGAATTTCCGTATCGCTTTAGTCCAGCTTTTGTGTCAAAGGCGTTTGTCAGTTGGTGATTGATTTTAACTTTTAAAGTTGCTGATGACATAGTCATTCTCGTCAGACGGACCAGTTTTGCTGAGATTCCAAACTGAAGCATTATTCTGTGCAGTACTTCTCGGTCAATACAGCCGTATGTTTGTTTAAAATCTACAAAGATTTGGTGTAAATTTTTTTTGCATTTTTCAAGAATGTGCGTAACTGTGTAAAAAGTTGTTCAGTGGTTGCCCGTCCAAACCATCTTGATATTTCCCAAATATATTTTCAGTTTAAGGCGCTAGTCTACGTTCTAGTTTCTAAGTAAGGATTTTGTAGAATGTATAATCTGGTGATATGTCCCCGTAATTTTCACATAACGATTCGTCATCTTTTTTGTTGATAGATGTGGTTGATCAGCTTGCAAATGGCCTTGGGCGCAGCCGCACCGCCATATTTTATCCGACTAATCGATATGCAGATGCAACCCTCAGCACTCTTCGTGTCTGTTCATGCACCAGGTGTTTTCAGTACAGCTCCTTGCTGGGAGCATTGCTCCATATTTCTGATCGTTGCAGCAGGGCTGGTATGATGTCAACCAACAGTTACACTTTTTATGAGTTGAGTCCCCTCAGGTTCCCAGACAGCAAAAAGCTGACATCTTTAAGACCGGGCTTATTGTCAGCAAAAAGTTGACTCGTGTATGTCATAAGACATACCCCGGAGTATGTTATCTTTTTGTCTCAAGTTTAGGACGACAGAATTTTGACATCTCAGAGAGGGCTTATTTTGGTAATAAATCGAAAAATTAAATTTAACATACCTTCTGGCTCCCATCTAAATACTGTACATGGCCCATACTGCTTATCTTCGACGAACTCCACAGAACCGCCATACCAAATTGACCGAAACTAGAAGACAAAATGAGTTGCAAAGATTAATGAAGAATGACTTATAGCCTTGTCTGAATTTAGCCATCAGTCAGTCAAAGTGTCCATAGTTTCTGGAACGTGAAGAGGGAGGCTCCTGACTAACGCCGAATTAAGTCCACTGTATTTCAGGTCACGAGGGAAATGTAGAAAATTCTCAGCGGTCGATTTTTTTTTGCTTTCGCTAAATATGGCGCATCAACTTTTATGACCAAATTTAAAGTGGGTTGTCCGCGTGATGTAGTAATTAAATTGCTCGCTGCGTAAGCCTAAGGCCTCTGGTTCGAGTCCTGTTGGTGACAACGAGATTTATTTCGAATGATTCTTCGGACAAACCATAAGGCCATTCATTTATGATACGACTGGTTTAAAATCAGGACGTATCGCAGCTACGTCGAAGGATCAATGGCCAAAGCATGGTACTGCTCATACCACCTTCTCGAGTACCGACAAATTCGATCAAGATATTGAGATACTCTAGCTATCTCTAAGCGAAGGCCCGAAAGGGGTTGTAGTGCTAAAGTAAACAAAAGATTTTTTTAAGCGGACCAAAATTTTCTATTTACCGCTTTCTATAACTTGTCAAGCATATGAGCCCACGATAAAAGGAAACTTTTCGAGCTCAAAAAGATCTTTCTCTGCTTTTGCCGCATATCTTGAAATCGGTGTATCGCACTGAAAATTAGATTTTGATTAAAATTTCCTGTAAAATGGTTTCGTAGGGAGAATAGATACATATATATATATATATATATATATATATATATATATATATATATATATATATATATATATATATATATATATATATATATATAAGGTGCTTTTCAAAATAAATGAGACTGAGCTAAAATAGAAACGACAGGAGCTTTGGTCTGATAAATTCGGAGTTTATTTATTCAAAATAGTTTCCTCCGGCGTCGATACACTCGTTTGCGCGATCCAAAAGCTTTTCGAAAGAGTGTTTCAGGTCATTGACCGGAATGGCCTTCAGGATGTCGGTACATGCCTTTTAGATGCCCTCTATGGACGCAAAGCGATTTCCTTTCATGGCCAAATGCAATTTTTCGAATAGGTAGAAGTCACAGCGATCCATATCAGGCGAATACGGTGAGTGATTGATGAAAATGCGATTTCTAGTCAAAAAATCAGTCACAAGAGTGGATCGATGCGACGGTGCATTATCATGCAATAAGCGCCAGCTTCCTCCTTCGCGGTATTCAGGCCGAATTCGACGAATGCGATGCAACAAACGCTCCAAAACGCGAAGATAGGAAATTGCTCCTTGTGGACAATTCCCTTGGAATCGTAAAAACAAATGAGCATCGACTTGATTTTTGATTTCTCCAAACGCGATTTTTTGAGTGGTGGCTCGTCTGGGGCCTTCCATTCGGCACTTTGACGCTTGTTTTCGGGTTCATACTGGAAATCGATGTTTTGGAGATATTCAACTCCGATTCCATGAATTTCAACGATGATTTCGGCTGATCACTGATTTTGAGCGGCCCGTATGTTCATCGTCATTTACGTCCTCACGGCCATCCCTTAAACGTGTAAACCACTCATGAACTCTTGCACGATATAGACTTTTTTCATCAATTCAAATGTTTCGGTAAACGTTTTAACGATTTTAAAACAAAATTTGATATTAGCTTTTTGTTCGAAACTCATTTTTGTACCGATGACACAAATATACTGTTACTTTAGACGCAAAAACTTCGCTTCCACTGAACCGAATGTCACCAAACTTTCACTGGAAGTCGGGGAGGGATATAACTTTCCAATGCACTATCTCATTCACAGATGTAGCCACCAAAAAAAAGTGTTATGGCATAAGTCTCGTTTATTTTGGAATGCACCTTGTATATATATGCGCTGTCAATTCTATAATATGTGCTTTATAAATGTTAATCTTCAGATTAATTTTCCGCAAAGCGTCAGAGGCTCAGAGGTATTCATATTTACATTTTGTTGCATGTCATGAGATCGATGCACCAAAGAAAAAAATTCATTGTTACAATAATATTAGCTTAAAAATTTCTGCAAAAAAATATATCATTCAAAAGCACTTTATTCAATACTAATCGGTATAAATTTTCAAAGAATATAAAGCGAATTCCAAACAATAAACATACAAATATATCACTTCTATGTCCGACAACCTACGAGATATCAAATAAATTTGTGAATATCATCGTGTAAAGTTTTTGAAGCTCAAAATTGCAGTTTTTGATGCATATCTCAAAAACCATGAGCCATAATGAAAATTTTATGCTAACTGAGAATAAAATGGTATAAAATTTCCTTAAAATGATATTTCATATAAATTTCTACATTTTATTGCCTCTGAAATGTGGGCCCGTAAACTAAGCCAAAAGTCGTCGCGTCACCCCCACAGAGGTGGGAAAATTCATTATACTTTTTTAAGCATTGCTGAAAGTTTCTTCGTCTGTACATTCCTGAAACATTTGAAACTAAAACTGAAAAGTAAGTTAACTTAGAAACTTAAAGATATCCATAAGAAATCCTTTACCTGCTACTAAAGACGACTTAATTTCTGACATATTTACGTTCATTTGTTGTACTGAAAAGACATCCCTAAGATATCTTTTAGCTATAACTAATAGACGATCTAATTTAGTCGATATATTTGACATCCTTTGGCTTAGTGTGCTAAGTGGAATAGTCATTACTAAATAGAAAGCCAATATGCCCGTTACAACACTTGCAACCATTGTCCTGATTTGCTCAGAGATACTCAGCTTCGAGTATAAAATCAAACTCAGGTTTTTTACTGCGCTTGTCCAGTACTTTGCGAAACTGATCTTTATCAAGGGGATTGTTTTCTTTATCAGTCGGTTTTCGCGTCCTCTTGTGAGCAGATATCCAGTCCCTCACCTTGCACATTAGCATATCTAGTCTCAGTTGTGCTTGTTCAATTATTCGTTCGGCGACTACGGTGCAATACTCACATGGCCAATAAAGCGCAACATATCCAGTAACTTAAGTCTTAGTAGCCCGTCCTACGACGTTTTCCTCCATGGAGCCTTGAGTCTTCTTCGCCGCCTTTCTTTTGTATCGTACCTAAAGCAGACTGCGATCCTGGTCCCTCCAAATTCGCATGATATTCTGGGAGTTCGGAAGGGAGTTCCAAACGTATACAGACTATTTGCTCATCTAGCCGAGTTGAAAGCATTTCTGACATGAAGAACTACCAACGTAACTGCTAGTGTGGGAAAAGGAGGCTGCAGAACATAATAAGGGCACTGAGTTTCTGCATAACTGGCTTTTAGCCCAAGCTCTACGGTTATGTAGGTGACCTGTATCCTGGTGACTTTTTTCATGCTTTGTCCGTATTTCGAGCCCCCCGAGCTCCTAATCACAGCTTGTGACAATCCCATCTCTGTTTAGCGATTTTGTTTGACCACGAGCATACTGGAGGTTTGTTCTGGTGTACGGTGGGAGTTCATCCCGCATTCAGCTGTTGGTCTTCTGCTCCCCAGCGAATTTCATATCCCTGCTGGATCTATTGTTTCGGAAGGTACGACCTTCTTTCTTCAATAATATTATATGGTAAATAATAAAACACCACTGAAGAAGGAAGGACATGCCTTCCGAAACACATATTTGGGAAAATGCAATAAAAAATATTCGCCTGAAGGAAAGTTGTTATTACATTTAGATTTTTGCTAATGTCCCCTTAAGTCATTCTGTAATTAGAGCCTGCCTATATGATTTGATAATAAATAGGTAAATAGTGATAGATTTGACATTACGATTTTTCTCAGACAGGAGCAACTTGTTGAATTTCAGCTCTATCATCACAGAAATAATATCAGCAAAGCCTGGCAATTTAAATTTTTCAATATAATCCACTGTCTTGCTATGCTCTAGTTTCTACTTCTTGCTCTTCCATTTCGCAGTGGCATGACCGAGTCAACTGAGAATTCCCAATTAATGACCTGGTTGCAGCCAAAGTGGATCTTCTTTGAGTTAAATGACCCTTGGTCCGGCTTTGAAAAGGTGCTGTCTGGTTTTTTAATTGAGCCTTACTTAGCTGAACATCTGAGGACTTTACATCGTTTCGCGGGATCTTGTATATCCACAGTAGGCTCATTTTGAGTCCTCACATTCTTTTTGTATTTACCTTGAGAGATCCTATAGCTCATTCAGCTAGTAGCTGAGTTGGTCTTCAGTCCCCTAGTCAATAGCCTTTTGTGATATTTTCGAAGCTTTTGTAGTTCGTGGAAAATTTTGCTCTGTTTAAGCCTCGATTTAGCAAACAAGTCACTTCCAAATAGTGGCTTTGAATTGCGTTGAATTGTCAGTACTCTTTTTACCTTGCTATTTAGTTTAAGCTTAGGAGGAATACATCATTCTTGCAATTTCAGGTAATATGCTTTCCAGTCTGCTTTCCAGAAGTTCGTGAATAACCGCTCCACCTTTATTTATGTGTTCATACAAAATATCTCTGTTCAGAAAATATTGCTTCTCTCGAGACTAACCACTATTGAATCGCTTGTGCTTTTCTTATTGTGGATTGAGTTATGTCTGTCCTTTCCTATCTATTGGACAGGGCAAAGATAGGTTCAGAGTCTCCGTCGAAAATCATCAGTCCACTAGATGTTATAAAATCCAACAGCTATTTACCAAGACGGTTAATAGTTGTTGTCCAGCATTTTGTAGGGTGGAGGCAGAGCCATGTTCTACAGAAAGCAGCTTGATACAACACTAATGTCTTGCAATGCCGTTTCTAATTTATATGTGCCATATTTTTTCATCGTGACCTTGTTTTATCTCTCCGTTGGCGTAGTTACGCAGCTCTGTGGGCATGTCATGTACTCGTTGATTTCTCATACTTTGCTTTTCAAAGTTTGTGTAGTGTTGCATTCTGCATAATCTATAGAACTCGTAGATCGCTAAATTTTTTTGAATTTTATTTTTTGGTTCCAGAAACTCAATTTATATGGTAATAAAGAATTAGTGAGTGACGCAAAGTTGAGAAAAAGGTTTTGATTGCCACATATTTCCTTGTCTACGCTCCATTTCCCTATTACTTATTTCTGAGTAGAAACTAGTTCCGTCCATTTTTTTTGTGATCAAAATGTAAATGAAACAGCAGATTAATTAAATTATTGTCCATCACTCTTTACTACTTCTTCCCACCCCTCAGACAACTTCTAAATCCATCTCGAGAAAATGTCTCACCTTTTGAGCCGATCCAAGTTGGAAGCTAATTTTCGATTTTTATTAATGAAGTGAACCGGTGAGCTACAGAATCGTGCTGTATCCATCGCAATAACCAGTAGTCAGGAGGAGCTTATACTGGTTTAACTCGGTTAAACCATGCTAGTGTTTCTTCTTGGGGTTGACGTAGAATATTCTTTTCTTATTTCTAGCTAAAGTCCGATGCAAGAAATTCTTTCTTCTTTATCTTTGAATCAGGTGCTTGCAAATGAAATTCGTCTTTCAACGTCTCTTAGTTTCGTAAGTCGCTCAATTGTCTTACATTTGAATCATTTTTAGGGATTTTAATCGTATAAAAACTGCTGGTTGTGTCATTCTAAATGAATCTGCAAGTTCTTTTTGCATTTAACTCGGAACTTCACCATGTAATGCCTACAATTTTGTTTAAAAAAGTATTTGTATGTCCAAAGCGAGGCTTGTCGTCAACGCTGAAAACACCAAAGCTTGGAAACATTCCCTATATTTTTTCTTGAAAAGCCGTCGGGTCTTACATTTTTGCGTGAGCAGATGCATTTCAACTCCTTTGAATCATCTTTAGTGTCTAAAAGACGTGTGGGAGGAAACATTTCATACGGTCTCAATCATTTTGATAGGCAGCCGCGTTTCGACTCGCTCGAGTTATCTTCAGTGTCTAAACCCATCATACACCGCGTCTACTCACTCAAAAGAGAAAGGCCCGACGCTTTTTCAGGAAAATCGGCGATTAGCTTGCGGATACAAAATAAATAAAATATTGTAACTGATCAGTTTAAACATTGTCACCATAAATTTTTTACAAGTATTTGATGCACTTCAGCTATACTTTTCTTCTACTTAAGGCAGAAAAATAAAACCTTCCGCAAATACTGCTCAGTTTACACTAAATTTGTAATATTCAACATGGTAAAAAAACAAATATCAAAGTGCCCTGAAATCCCCGAATTCATCCATGGTTATGTAACATTCATAACAGCCAGAACCATTATTTGAAAACGTACAGAACTTTTGTAGTTTGTTCCTCCAAAAAAATTGAGTCTTTCTTTTTCATTCAAATCATATTTACAGTTATGGATGAGATAAAGTTCGGAACTAGGAATGTCTTGAAATTGTAGATTTTTTTGCTGCTGTAAAAAAGGCTGACTAATTAGAATTGGCAAAAATAGGAACTTTATTCTTCATTTGTCTCCGAATTACATTTTTGAGTATTTTACGAAAATATACATGAAGTGATATTGTGCCTCAAAATCTATCTAAAAAATGTTCAACGGTTTCAACGATTTTTTCCTGTAATATACATCATAATGAGGACACGAAACATTTTAACATAAACTGAAATTTTTCTAATTGAATTATGAATTTCAAAAATATTTCAGATACGAATTTTTAAAATGGAGAGAAAGCCTCCTTAATTCAACTCAAACCTGCAAGTATATCAAATAGAAATATAATTGGTCATCTCCCAAGCCAACATTGTCCATGATTTTTATTTTCAAAATCGGTTTAAACCCATGATCACTGTTTCTAAAACATTTCCGAATTTAAAACGTCAATCATTTTAAACCTTAAAATAATCGTACCCAGCTTTATGTAAAATTTAAAAAATGCTACCATACAAAAAAACCAAAAACAAATCATAGTTACAAAAAGAGAAAAAAAATAAACTGTAGCTAATAAGGACAATAGATCAATTCTCATCATTGTTGAGAATCGATAACCAATCACACGCATACAGAGATATGATAAATCTAAATGCATAAAATATCTTAAAATTGTTCAAAGTACCATAAACGTATTCAATTAAATGAAAATTATCAAAAAAAAGAAAAAATCATATTTATAGACGTACCCAACACAAACCAAAATGTGGAAAAGAAAAATTGAAACCTATTTTTTGAACCTCCTCTTCATTGAACGGAACGAAGAAATATCTGAACGAAATGTTTGTGAACGTTTCTCCCATCTTTAAATATGAAACGAAACTGAAATGTGATCTTGTAGAGTTTGGCTAAGAAATGGTCTGTACAGGAAAGAGTAGAAACCAATATTTATAGACGCAGATAGACAGTAGACGTTTAGATAAGAAATTAATTAAAAGAAAAGTAAATAAATAGATGAAAACGATATTTTTTTAAAACAATAGCAAAAATAAATATGAAAATGAAATAAATTACTTAAAGGAAAATACCAGATGAGAGTATAAATTTTTGACACGACATAATGCCTTATTAAGTACAAAAATGCAATTGTTAAATTGAATTATAGGCCGGGCATATAATTGAATTTAATGAAACAGTGTATTGCCTACTTTTAAAAAGTCCTTTCCAAGGGGTTATTATGTTTCTCCGGTTTCATTTCAATGGGCTGAGCGTTTTGTGTTTATGAAAACGTTACGGTGAATAGTTGAAGTAGCGTGGCGCAAGGCGAGAAGCGATTTGTGATGGAAAGTTAGTACGTAAGTTCACTTAAGGTAACCAAGTTCATGATGGTACAGGTTTGAATTGTGCATGTTAGTATGATATGCTAGGGCAGACAGTTGAAAGCACAACATTCACTCCATCGGGGAAACCTTAAACCATGTTCATTTATATTGAAGAAATTTTTAAAATATAGACCCAAATTGAAATCTAATATTTTTACATGTTTCCCAAAAGTTATAAGAATTATTTTGGAGCACTTAACTTTTTTCGCTTGATGCTTAAAAACCAAAGCATGTCCAAAATTGAATTATCATATTCGAAATCAGATCATCAACATATCATTCGTCCATTATTTTTCTACCGTTCTCCTCTGTTGCGATAAGAATATCCAGAAATTGTTATTAAATCAAATTGTTGGTGTAAATTTTCAATTTGCTTAGATAAACTTAATGAAGAAAAGATTCGACGACCAGCTCATAAAATTAAAGAAAAGTATTCGTGGTCGCCAGATATCCTGTGAAATTTGAAATTTATGTAATGTGTAAAATGAATGTGTGTAAATTAGTGAATGTGGTGAGGGCTTAAATTCAAACCATTGTTCGATTTTTACCATTGGAGATAGTTGGTATGATTGTTTTTTAAAAAGGCTCTATTTGTCCCACTCGACAATTGAATTGCATTTTTAAAATGAAATTCTTTGTGTATTGATGATTGTTAAAAAAGGAAAAATATTTACTACAACTATGACTACTATGAAGCTTGTTTACCTACAAAAAAGAAACCATTTATCTGCAACCTAAAAGAATTATAATTTTGTGATTGATATAAGATATTTTAAACAAATGAATTATGAAAGATTAAGAGATACGAAAACAAACGCGAAAATTGTCAAAACAAAGTGTTCATTCAGTTTTAAGGGCTTTTAAAGTCAATAAAGCATTAGTGTATAAGATGTTAAATTAAAAACAAAGAAATATATGAAAGTATAAAGAAAAACTAGTCGTAGTATTTGATTATGAAAATGTTTAAATTAGAGGAAAGGCGTGTAGCTTGGAACAAAATTTGCTTTCCATTTTTTTTTTAATTTTTGTATTTGAATGAAATTGAATCACAATTCATCCCTGTGAAAGAATGTAAGTTTAGCTAGTGAATGGTCAATACCCATTTACCTATAGATCATTGAAGCAGCCGGTACTCACCATATAACAGTACAGTGCATTTTCTCTTGGTCTTGTACCTAGGGACAGGGATGGTTGTATTTACATTGGGGAAGGGATAGAATCGTATTGTATAAATGAATATAAGCATTGAGTTCATTTTAATAATAAAAAAAATGCACTTAAATGTTTATAATGAAATTCATACATCATTCTTTTAAGGTTAATATTCGCAGGAAACTTGAAGGAATACTGTCCTCGACATATGGAAGGCTCAGACAGTTTCTTCACAAACCAGGACTTACAATCGACTGCGACATCTTCAATGTCAGGAAAAATGAAGTGAAATTTTGGTAGTGAGAGTAGTGAAAGTGGGTAGATACATGTCCGTAAAGGACTGCAGCGATGGTCTGCTGCCTCGGCGGAAGAGGATGGTAAGATCCGCCGAGGTTGGCCTTGTCTGGAGACGTGTGAATGCGCTGGCTGGCTAGCGTTGCGGTGTTCTTTTCCCAAGCACAAGGATCCATTACAAAAAATGTCGCATCCGCGAATTTCGGGGTCAAAGAAATATCGACCGAAGTTGAGAAGGAGGTAACTACTAAGGGCTATCAAATTCCAGATTTAAAGGATAAATAGGGCCTTGAAAAAACGGATGGACTTCAAGGGACGTCGTCGTTACCGACGATACTTATGGCCCACAAATAAGAGTGGGGCATCCAGATGAAAGCGGTGCCCCCTCGCACCCTCCCAACCGGATCAACATCGAAACGTACACGTGGCCATGTATTTCCCATTTGAGTTAAAAACTCATACAAAAGCACTTTGTATGACTCTTTCCCTCAAATGAGAAATATAATGTAACCGATTTATGTTATAGCGTTATGCAATGAAATCACATAACCTTATATCATAAAAGGCACGCGAGCGGAAGACCACTAATCGAGCATTCACACAAGCGAACTGCTTGTAAACCTTCCTATCCACTACTCAAAATTTTTTGTCAGATTTAGAAAAAATATGTAATCATTTCCGTTCGTAATTGTAATTTTTAAAATAGTTTTCTTTCTAATTATCATTATTAACTGTAATTTTATATCAATTTTCCTTTGTATTAAATTTAAATGTTTTCCTCTAATTATATTCATTATGAGATTGTTAGAACTCCATAAAACATTATCTCCTTCAAATTCCTACAAATTCCAATCCCACGATAATTGAAATTGTTAAGAATATCTTTTCCAAAACAAATACTACATTCAGCAAAAATAACTTTTCCCACAAAAATATTACGTATCAACTTACGTACTTTCAATGTGCTCCCACGGTCTGCTGTGAGTGATCACGTTGCACACTTTCAGACATTCTTCACTCTGCACAAATTTCTCAGACATGCAATTCCGCGACTTTGGAAATTTTGCATCTTACGTGTCACAGTAGACCATGGGAAAGTTAAATTGTAAATTATGTCTAGTAAGCGCAATTAATGCATTTAAATAGATGGACACAATAAAGACATTCATTCCATCTCCAAAACTGTTTTTGATCCACCATTTTCATTTCAGAGCAGTTTTTCAACATTTGGCGACCGTGACAGGACCTTAAGATGTCAGGGCTCATCAGCAAGCAGCAAGAGCTAGGGGATGAAATCGAGCGGATGATGCGAAACTTCTCCAAGGATAGTCAGCTGAGGAAAATCCAGGACTATTTGGAATCAAGGAAGAAGCGCCTTATGCAACTATGGGAAGAGTTCCATCATAATCAAACGCTGCTTTGGCTGACATCGAGGATCATAAGGATTCACCTTATGTTCGCAACCAGTACTACGAGCAGATCAAGAAGGTGACGTTCAGGCTACTAGAGCTGATCGAAGACCTTCTGATGAAGTTCAGTGCTACGGAATCACTATCCAGACAGGAAGCTACGGAATCACCATCCAGGCAGGAAGCTATGGAATCATCATCCAGGCAGGAAGTGTGGAGTGTACCGAACAAGGTGTTTTCAATGGTCAGCACTCAGCACATCTTGATGCAGACATTGCAGCGACTTCTCAACTGGCTTAGTGAACGGGTAATCTCTAAGTAGCCAGCGCAGTTCATGGAGCTACAGTTGAATTCCGTCAACAAACATTGGGATGCGATCAGGGAGAAACAATTCAATATTTTAGCGGCGGATGAGGTTCCAGACAACTATGACATTTCGTCATACAACCACATGGAAGTAGACGTAGAAGCATTTCAATTGGAGATTCTACAGAGCGGCTCTTCAGTAGAACCTATACAGGAAGGTGCATCAACCAGCATCAAGCTACCTCGCATTCAATTACCGAAGTTCGATGGTAATTACTTGCAATCTTGGACCGTCGCAGAAGTTCTGGTACCTGAAAACCAATCTTTTGGGAGAAGCAGAAGCACTCATCAAACATTTATCGGTATGTGACAAGAATTATGATTCAGCTTGGAAACTGGTGAAACAGCGCTATGAAAACAAGCGTCTGCTGGTGAGCTCTATTATTCACAAGTTAATCTCACAACCAACGATCACTGTCGAAACTGGTAGTGGTATCAAAGCTCTTCATGATGTTACGCAAGAGTGCATCAGAGGCCTTCAAGTATTGAAGGTTAATGTGGAACAATGGGATCCAATACTCAACTTTCTGCTGTTGAAAAAGCTCGACAGTGCAACACATGTTGCATTCGAACGATCTTTGAGCTCACCAAGAGAAATACTGACAATGGAGCAGTTTTTAAAATTTTTGGAATTCCGGTTTCAGGCACTCGAGGCAGTTGGCGTGCGACTAGTTAAGACACACTAAAACGATCAATGCCAAGACAACTTTAACGTCTACTAACAACAGCGTATGTAAAATGTGCAACGGATCCCACCACCTTCACCATTGTAACCTCTTTACAAACTTGGGTATCGTTGATAAGAAGAAAGCTGTCAGCAAGTGGCAACTATGCTTCAACTGCCTACGGATTGGACATTCAGTTAAAGCGTGTACATCTCGCAGTTGTACTAAATGCGGCAAACGACACCACACACTGCTCCATCACGAGCAGAAATTACCAGAAGGCACTAGCAGTGAAACTGGAATGGCAGCCAAGGCAAAACACCCTCTCGAAGGCAATACAAGCGATCCTGGTAAAGCAAGTCTAGCACGGAAGGCGTTAATAACGCTGAAACCAACCAACAAAAACACACCTTATGTTTTACTGGGAACAGCAGTCGTTACAATCAATAATACCTATGGAGAGCCAGTGCAAGCTCAAGCATTGCTTGACTCAGGTTCCCAGCTCCACTTCATTACCGAGAAACTATACAGCAAAATGGGCTTCAGAGGTAAACGAAAAACTCAGCAAATCTTCGGAATCGGTAACACAACACAACATTCATCCAGGCGAGTGTACTTACATCTACAGTCTACAGCATCAAATTATGCAACACAAATAGAAGCATTCGTTATCAACGAGATAACATCTGATCATCCGATTCGGAAATTTGAAACGAGTAATTGGCCGATTCCGTCAAATCTTTAACTTGCAGATCCGCAGTTCAACCAACCAAAGGGTATAGATGTCTTGATTGGAGCAGAGATATTTTGCTCACTGATAACGCCTGAAAGATATCAATGGGAGCTGATTTGCTTTTCTTACAAAACACGCAATTGCGATGGATGGCAATTGGAAAAATTAACGAGCTAGCTCCACAGAATATGTATTGTGGTATAGCAACAAGCCTTGAACAACAGCTCGAGCGCTTCTGGAAAATAGAAGATGTCGAAATTGCTAAACCAACAATGTCAAACGCCGATAAGCATTGTGAAGAATTCTTTGAATCCACGGTTACAAGAGATAAGGAAGGTAGATTTATAGTGAGGTCACCATTCTCACAATCATCGTCTTCCTTAGGGTCTTCAAAGCAATTAACGGAACAGCGACTAAGAAGTTTACTCAGAAAACTAGAAAAGAACCCGGAGCTGTGAACGATGTACTCTGGCTTCATAAAAGAATATCTAGCACTGGGGCATCTTGAAGTTGTCGAAGCATCCAACGATAATGAACCACACTATTACTTGCCACATCACTGCGTACTCCGACCTGACAGCTTGACAACAAAATTACGCGTTGTTTTTGACGGTTCAGCAAAAACATCTACTAATCTGTCACTCAATGGTATCTTGCACACGGGTCTGACACTTCAACAAAATTTATTAAACATTCTAATCCGATTCCGAAGTTTCAGTACGCAATAACGGCTGACATCCAAAAAATTTTCTGACAAATTCGGATGCATAAAGAAGATCAAGATTTCCAGCTTATCCTGTGGCAAGATAAACTCGGTGAGCGCCCAACAACTTACCGGCTTAAGATCGTTACATATGGAGTGCTCCATACTTAGCGTTGAAGTGTCTCCAGCGTCTTTCGAATGATGAAGAAAGAGGATTCCCTTTGGCAGCAAAGGCAGTGCGCCAAGATCTATACATCGATGATCTGTTAACTGGCAGCGATGACTTGGAAGAAGCACTATGTCTACAACAACAGCTTATTCAATTGCTTCAACGAGGGGGATTCCACCTACATAAATGGTGTTCCAATAACTTGAATCTGTTGCGTCACATAGCCCTCAAGGATCGAGCTACTGAATTCGATGTAACCAACCTCGAAGAAAATTGTGCTATCAAGGCATTGGGGCTAATATGGAATCCATCTACTGACCAATTCAATATTAACATCAACATTAAAGACAACGAACAGGCAGTTACGAAACGAGTCGTCCTTGCTCAAATGTCACATCTATTCGACCCCCTTGGGCTAGTGAATCCAGTAGTGGTATTAGCGAAAGTCTTTATGCAGCAACTTTGGGAATTGAAAATTGACTGGGACACCCCACTTTCGGAAAAACTACAAACGGGGTGGACAGATTACAGATCACAGCTTCCCGTCTTAAGCGATTTAAAATTACCTCGTTATGCCATGATCTCCGCAGACGCCAGCAAACTTGCATATGGAGCATGCATCTATATACGCACTGAAGACCTTGGTGGACAAATTGATGTCACCTTATAATGTGCGAAGAGCCGAGTTGCACCAAACAAACAAACCACAGTTGCTCGACTGGAACTTTGCGCTGCAAAATTATTGACACAACTCATGCGAAGAGTGAAAAATTCTCTACAAATTACTATCGATAAAACATTCTACTGGAGCGATTTTCAAACGATTCCTCAATGGATTGCATCACCATCATCAAAATTTACCACGTTCGTTGGCAACCGAATCGCATACATACAAGAACATACAGAAGATGGAGTATGGCAGCACGTTGAGTCTACACAAAACCCAGCAGATATAATCTCCAGACGCATGTTTCCTGCTGAATTATGCTCAAGTACGCTGTGCTTTAAAGGGCCAACCTTTCTGTTACAACATTTTTCAAGCAAAGCTACTAAAAACGAAGAAATTGTTTTAGAACTTCCTGAACAACGAAAGCAAAAAATGGTGTTGATTAGTACTCATACTCAGCCACTATCAATCATTCGAAACATCCGACATAATAATAATTTTCAGAGATTGCAAGAAGTTACTGCCTTCGTACTACGCTTTATTGGAAACTGCAAACTGCCTAAAGAAAAAAGGAATCGTAGCTGTAAACCAAACCCAGACGAAATGAAACGTGCACTACAAATAATCATATCTGTGATGCAGCAAGACGACTTCGCAGATGACATCAAACACCTCACAAAGAAGGATTCTGTTGCTCATAATAGCAATCTCCACTCGCTAGCGCCCTTCTTAGATCAACACGGGATTATACGAGTAGGTGGTCGACTGTGGAATAGTCTGCTACCCTTCAATACAAAGCACCCAATGCTGATCTCGTCTATGCATGAATTCACTCCGCTTATCTTCTCACACCTTCATCATAAGCACTTGCATGCAGAACCACAGGCTCTGCTATACATCTCACGGCAAACATTCTGGTGTATCCACGGAAAGGGGATGGCCAACAAGATAGTCCGGCAATGCATGCTGTGTGCTCGATTTCAACCGAAACTTCTCACCCAACTTATGGGAGATTTGCCAGTGGAAAGAGTCCAACAGTCCAGGCCGTTTCTCCACACTGGAGTCGATTTTTGCGGGCCCATCCACATCCACTTCAAGATACGAGGAAAACGATGTAATGATTTTTCTACCAAGAATGAGGTTAGAGACGGAACTCGGGAAATATCCGTTAGCAGACTTACCTTTCTATAGATATTTTCGGCACAAACGAGAGCGAAATCCGGACTCTGCCGCACCCAACAATTAGCAGCTGCTATCTCTGGTTCTTCCGATATTTCGCGACACTGGACATATTCGAAGACGACAGCCACGAAAAACTAAGCCGACATGTGGCTGTCAAAAATTTCGGTTGTCACCTCGGACAAAACATCTGTGCGTGGAATGGCACTTCATATGGCGGAAATGTGCTTCTCCAGATGTCGCCAGTGGCATAGTTTTCTCGATGGCCACGGTGGAGGGGCATTTCCAGATGGCTATGTCTCGAAATGTGCCGGGGTTGGATTAATTCTATATTTCGAATATTTATATCCACGGATCTAAATATTTGGACAGAAAAAAAAATATTTTCTGCACAACGATATCCGCACAACAGATGAAGTCCGCTGGCACTTCGAGGACATATCCATCTGGCAGGTTACAAGGGTTCGGGATCGGAATCACTTCGATTCCTGGGCGTAGGCGTCACATTACACATTCCCCCCCCCCCCAAAATCGAAGTAATTACGATCCCGTCTCCTTTGTAAAAGGTCTTGGTTAGGGACGTGGCGGGTCGAAGATCGGTTTCGAAGGATAGGCTACAACCATGTTCGTGAAGACTCGACAGTGACTATATAGTAGGAAGTCAGGTGTTATTCGGAGGCCTTCGTCTAGGCAGAGATTTGGGATAAGCCAAGGTTTCTCGTGGGAATTAGTTGCACTTCATCGTCTAAGGTCTTTTGCGTGGTAAATTCCCAGGGTCTTACCAGTCATGTCCGCGATGAGGTATCGGGTGGGGCTTATGACTTGTATGACTCGACACTTCACGAATTTCTTGTCTAGTTTGGCATTGTAATGGCGGGTGGCATCGCTCTGTCGGAAGTTTCGACGATATATTTCGTCGCCGGCCTTAAAACCAGAAGGATGAGATCGCAAGTTGTACCGCTCCTCTCCCATCCGTCTACTTTCTTCAATCTTCTCCCGCAGTTGATCTCGCAGAAGTTGGAGCTTTTCGTGCGGTTCTAGAACCACGATTGGGTCCTCTAGCGATTTCAGCTGCCGCAATAGCCGGTAAGCGCTCCCATGACCGATCATGTACTGGCCGAACACTGCAAAATACGGCGAAATGCCGGTCGTGGCGTGGTACGACGAGCGCAGCGCACTAGTGATGGCGGACAATTTGCGATCCCAGTCCCTCTGATTCGGGTGGACATAGGCGCGAATGGCCATTATGAGCGTACGATTCAGTCGTTCGGATGCGTTGGCTTGTGGTGAATAGACGGCAGTTCGTTGGTGGATGATGCCGTATTTGGACATTAGGTCTCGGAACTTGCTGGAGGTGAACTGGACCCCATTGTCGGAGACAAGTTTCTCCGGAACTCCAAACATGTGAAAGACTCGGTTCTCCAAAAAGCTGATTATTGGTCCAGTGTGCATGTTACGTAGTGGTTCTATGATAGGGAATTTGGAGAGCTGGTCCAGGACCACGACAGCTCCCGTGTGACCAGAAGCAGATCGAGGGTAAGGACCGATAAGATCAATGTACAAGCGCTGGAACACGCGTTCGGGGACCTCAACCTTACCCATGGGTGGCCGAAGAATGGTGTTGGGCGCTTTAGTGCACTTGCATAGCTCACAGGAGGCTACGTACGCTTTTATCTGTTGTGCCATCTTAGGCCAAAAGAAACAGGTTTTCAACCGCCTAAGTGTACGACCGTATCCGCCGTGCGCACTTGATGGGTGGTCATGAGCCCGCCTGATAAGATCAGTGGTTAATTCTTCGGGCACCCACAACTTCCACTGTTCTTCTTCTTGTATGGGGTCTCCGGATGCGTGTCCCATCCGTTTGTAAATAAATCCATCCGTCAACCGCAGTTCAGGAAGCTGGGGCTGTTGATTCTGGATAGTGTGAATCAGTTGTGTGTAGGTTGCTGACTTGAAGGCAGGATGGTCCAGATCGATCAATTGGGGGCTGTCGTCCTCTTGGACCAACTCGGCTCCTTCAGGGGCGAACATTCTGGATAGGGTGTCGGGGACTACATGCTGGCTTCCTTTTCGGTGGCGAATTGTGAAGTCAAATGCCTGTAGTTTCAGTGCCCACCTGGCCAATCTGCCGTTGAGATCAGTCTGGCTCATTAGCCATTTCAGAGAAGCGTGATCCGTAACGATTTCAAAGGTGTGTCCCTCCACATAGGCTCGGAAGCGTTTCACTGCCAACACCGCGGCTAAACATTCTTGCTCGGAGACCGTGTAATTTCGCTGGGCTGGGTTCAGCTTGTGAGACATGAAGGCTATAGGTCTCTCCTCGCCGTCTTGTGCAACCTGGACTAAGACTGCTCCCACCCCATGTTGACTCGCGTCACAATGGATTGAGAACGGTTTGTCAAAGTCCGGGCTGTGCAGTACGGGGGCCGTAGTCAGACTCTTCTTTAGCTCTTCAAAGGCTCGCAAGCTGGGCTCTTCCCAGACGAATTTACGTCCCTTACGCAGCATGTCGGTCAAAGGAGTGGTAATGGTGGCATAGTCACGTACAAAACGCTGGTACCATCCGCATAAGCCTAAGAATCGGCGTAACTGTTTGGTGGTCTTGGGTAGTGGAAAAACGTCAATCGCTTGAGTCTTTTCCGGATCGGTCTTGATATGCCCATGCCCAATGATGTGACCTAAATACTTCACCTCCGTCATCACAAACTGGCTCTTCCTTATGTTGATGGTTAATCTTGCCCTCCGGATGTGTAGAGCCACCTCCTGAAGCAGGTCGATGTGTTCGTCAAAGGTCTCGGTTATAAGCAACAGATCGTCCAAGTAAACGAAAACTTGGTGCCGCAAATGAGGTGGTATCACCTTGTCCATAAGGCGCGTCATTGTTTGGGGGGCATTACACAATCCGAATGGCATGGTCACGAATTGATATAAGGGCCGGCCTGGGACTGTGAAGGCTGTTTTCTCCTTTGAACCGGGGTCTAAAGGAATTTGCCAGAAGGCGTCCTTGAGGTCTAAGCTCGTGATGAAATGGGCTTTAGGCAATCGACTCAAAATGCCTTCGATCAACGGTAGAGGATATGCGTCCTTGACTGTGACGGCGTTCAAGCGTCTGGCATCTAAGCATAACCGGACCTTGTTCGGCTTGACAACTAAGGTGACTGGGGAAGCCCACGCGCTCTGTGATTCTTCGATTACGCCTAATGCTAGCATTCGATCCACTTCGGCATATAACGATTTTTCCTTCGCCGGAGATATGGCGAAATGTCTCTGTTTTATGGGTTTAGCATCCCCCACATCTATAGTGTGGAACACCAGGGTAGTCCGCCCGAGACCTTCTTTCTCGTGCGATGGAAAAGCCGATATAGCCGAGTCAAGACGCAGTTGCTGAGTTACATCCAGTGTATGCCGTAATAAGTTAGTGGGTTGAGATTGGTCAGGAACGGTGGTGACGGACTCCAGGGTCGAACCGGAAAATAGTGCCGGGGCCAAGTTAAATTTTCGAACGAAATCCACTCCTAGGTAAAGATTCTGGGTTAACTGAGGTATAATGAAAAATTCCATAGGTTTAGTTACCCCTTTAAAGGTGACATCCGTCATAATTTTTCCCACTACAGAGTGACGAGTTCCGTCCGCCGTGCTTAACCAGGAGGTGAAATGACGGATTTGGTCCGCGTTCTTTTCCAGAACCTCCCCTGCAAACTCGGCAGAGATGCAATTCACACTGGCTCCCGTATCGACTAAGCCTGATACTCGTTTTTGCAGGAGGTGTACTGACGCATATGGCCGGACATCCTCCCTCAATAATTCGTCTAAGTATATGTCCTTCAACACTTTTCTCGACTGCCTGACTTTTCTCCAGAAGCTCCGCATCCGACGCGTGGCTCGCTTGCTTCGCGGTGGGACAGTTGTGACCAATTCCTCATGGAAGATGCGCTGTCGAGTAGCCAAATAATTCCGCAGCCTAACATGAAAAGGTTTTACATGCCAAGGAACATTCGTCTCGCTATCCTTTCCCTGCGCGTTGGCCTCGGCGAAGGACGGCGTCGGTTGTGGAACTTCGGGAGAACTGTGGTTAGCGGTGCGAGTCAGCAGAGTTGGAGTCATGTTGGGAGCTGGGTCATAGCTGGTGATGGGGTCTGGATTGGTTCGTCCGGGGTCTAGGAGTGCCGACGGGTGGTCGCGGCACTCGGTGGCAAGTTTTTTCGCCCTTTGCAATTTGCACAATCAGGTGCGTAGGTGTCGGCCTTCCCGCAGCGGTAGCAGAAAAGCGTTGCCTCCGCTGGACATGCATAGAACCGATGTCCCGGTTGTCGGCAGTTCCAACAGACCGTCGGGCTAGTAATTGCTTCAAGGGAGGGTCGATTAATCAATGCGGGGTCCTCAAGCTCCGGTGGTGCTCCGCTCCTCGGTATTGGTACTGGATCAGCAAGCAGGTGGTCTGCTGCCATCAACTCCGCGGTGTGATGATTTCGGGGATTTGGTCCAGTTATGCGAGGTTGTGGACGGAAGGTACCTCGTCGCTCATCCAAGTGTTCTTGTCTACGCGCATGGAGGCGCAATCCCTGTATGGTGTTGATGGGAAAATGTAGCAGGCTGTTCTGGAGATCCCAGCGCATGTTCTCTCTGATAATTTCTACCAATTCGTCCTCGGGCATGGTATTTCGCAGGCGAGTGCTCAATCTCACTATACTGGTGTAGTACTGGTCGAACGGTTCGTGAGCGCCTTGTTTCCGTTTCTTTATTTGCTCTCTTAGCTCTCTCTCAGTGAAGCCATCCTCAAATCGATTGCGGAAGGCTGCACTGAAAGAGTGCCAAGTGGGACGTGGCGTTGACTCTTTAAAGCTCCAGTACCAGTCGGCAGCGTCGCCGCTGAACAAAAGATGTGCATGCCGGAGGAAGGCCGAGGAATCACCTCCCAGGGTGCTGGATACCAACGCCTGAATCCGGAAAAGGAACCGGTCCGCCGATATCATATCGTTGAACCCTGTAAAGTTCAGGCGCCAACTCTCCATGATACGAGGCGTCGGGTCTCGAAAAGGTGCCAATGCGTTCCCGGGGGGAATCACATCCTCGCTTGACCTGTGGTACTGAACTGCCTCGGGGGCTGGAGGTACCAACGGAGGTCCGGTACTGTGTCGCGGTCTGTATTCGGGAGCTCTGGGATCCATTCCCGAGTTCCTTGGAGGTGGGACCCATTGCTCGGATTGTCGGGAGTGGGGCATCGCCACACTGGGATTTGGCTCCCAGCCAAGCGGAGTTCTCACGCGGCTGGGTGGTTGGCTCAACGGGAGATTCTGGATCTTTCCCTCCAGGTTGCCAATCCTCTCCGACATATCCCTCATCAACGCCACGAGGGTGTCAATGGAGTGGGCGGAAGGCATGGTTGTCACCTCGGACACGACTCTTGCAGCCGGAACTAGGGCGGTCCGCTCGATGGGTCGCCGACATAATGGGCAACTCTCTGACGTGAGGAGGAGCTGTTGTACACAGGCACGATGGAATAGAGGTCCACAATCCAATCGTACGCTGTGTACCCCCTCCACTACGTCTTCGAAGCAGATCCCGCAGTTAGCTGGTTGGACCGTTTTGGATCTGGTCCAACGCTTATCTGGGGTCCGCTTCGTTGCCATATTTGTTCTTGCTGGGTGTGTTTGATCCTATGTGTAACTAAAAGGGTAAAAAAAAGAGAAAAAAATGTAAACTACGCCTACTCTAATAATGTAAAATATAGGTATATCTATTCGCTTAAGACTTATTTAGTGGCCGATAGTGGCGAACTATTTATATCGAATGAGAAGAAAATTTATTTGATATACACTTTCCTTTCCAGTGGTCGAACTCTTCAGCGGGAAATGAGAGTGCGTGGTAATCTGCCGAAGAAAGGGTGCTTCGGTCGATTTACGAAAATTACCCCATAACCCACATACATTACAAAAAACCGTCTCTAAACTACGTTAAAGTGACTCGACGAGACAAGTGGTAGAGCTACCGTAACGACTTTGTACGCGGTCAAAGTTCCCGACGCGTAGAAGCATTCCGGGCTTCGCAACTCCAGCATACGCCACCGAACGTTGAACCGATACCACTCGTCTAACACGCATAAGAAATAGTTAGAATCCTTCCGCGACATAAAGGCAAGGTAGCCTTCTATTTTCTTGAGAGTCCATGCTGATAGGTAAACCCATCAGACTGGCAGTTCCATCAAGAAAATAGAAGGTCCTTACAGGGGTTAACCTGGGACAACACATCGGAAGGATTCTGTCGCGAAAAAAAAAAAATCAAACAAAGGAGAGCGGAAGCTACAACTCACGTGAAGCGACCTCTAATGTGTATCACACAATTCCACTGCTCCTGATAGTGGGACCCGAGTACCAAAGTACCTTACATCCTCCGTAAAGGACCAACTCGTCAGAAGACGCGAAGTTCTTTCCCCCTTAGGATGTTGTTTGGCCCCACGTTGGGCGCCATTTGTAATGATTTTTCTACCAAGAATGAGGTTAGAGACGGAACTCGGGAAATATCCGTTAGCAGACTTACCTTTCTATAGATATTTTCGGCACAAACGAGAGCGAAATCCGGACTCTGCCGCACCCAACAATTAGCAGCTGCTATCTCTGGTTCTTCCGATATTTCGCGACACTGGACATATTCGAAGACGACAGCCACGAAAAACTAAGCCGACATGTGGCTGTCAAAAATTTCGGTTGTCACCTCGGACAAAACATCTGTGCGTGGAATGGCACTTCATATGGCGGAAATGTGCTTCTCCAGATGTCGCCAGTGGCATAGTTTTCTCGATGGCCACGGTGGAGGGGCATTTCCAGATGGCTATGTCTCGAAATGTGCCGGGGTTGGATTAATTCTATATTTCGAATATTTATATCCACGGATCTAAATATTTGGACAGAAAAAAAAATATTTTCTGCACAACGATATCCGTACAACAGATGAAGTCCGCTGGCACTTCGAGGACATATCCATCTGGCAGGTTACAAGGGTTCGGGATCGGAATCACTTCGATTCCTGGGCGTAGGCGTCACATTACAACGACCGTCCAAAGCATACGTAGCAGTGTTTGTATGCTTCTCTACAAAGGCAGTGCACATCGAGCTTGCTACGGACTTAGCAGCGCTATGAAAACAAGCGTCTGCTGGTGAGCTCTATTATTCACAAGTTAATCTCACAACCAACGATCACTGTCGAAACTGGTAGTGGTATCAAAGCTCTTCATGATGTTACGCAAGAGTGCATCAGAGGCCTTCAAGTATTGAAGGTTAATGTGGAACAATGGGATCCAATACTCAACTTTCTGCTGTTGAAAAAGCTCGACAGTGCAACACATGTTGCATTCGAACGATCTTTGAGCTCACCAAGAGAAATACTGACAATGGAGCAGTTTTTAAAATTTTTGGAATTCCGGTTTCAGGCACTCGAGGCAGTTGGCGTGCGACTAGTTAAGACACACTAAAACGATCAATGCCAAGACAACTTTAACGTCTACTAACAACAGCGTATGTAAAATGTGCAACGGATCCCACCACCTTCACCATTGTAACCTCTTTACAAACTTGGGTATCGTTGATAAGAAGAAAGCTGTCAGCAAGTGGCAACTATGCTTCAACTGCCTACGGATTGGACATTCAGTTAAAGCGTGTACATCTCGCAGTTGTACTAAATGCGGCAAACGACACCACACACTGCTCCATCACGAGCAGAAATTACCAGAAGGCACTAGCAGTGAAACTGGAATGGCAGCCAAGGCAAAACACCCTCTCGAAGGCAATACAAGCGATCCTGGTAAAGCAAGTCTAGCACGGAAGGCGTTAATAACGCTGAAACCAACCAACAAAAACACACCTTATGTTTTACTGGGAACAGCAGTCGTTACAATCAATAATACCTATGGAGAGCCAGTGCAAGCTCAAGCATTGCTTGACTCAGGTTCCCAGCTCCACTTCATTACCGAGAAACTATACAGCAAAATGGGCTTCAGAGGTAAACGAAAAACTCAGCAAATCTTCGGAATCGGTAACACAACACAACATTCATCCAGGCGAGTGTACTTACATCTACAGTCTACAGCATCAAATTATGCAACACAAATAGAAGCATTCGTTATCAACGAGATAACATCTGATCATCCGATTCGGAAATTTGAAACGAGTAATTGGCCGATTCCGTCAAATCTTTAACTTGCAGATCCGCAGTTCAACCAACCAAAGGGTATAGATGTCTTGATTGGAGCAGAGATATTTTGCTCACTGATAACGCCTGAAAAGATATCAATGGGAGCTGATTTGCTTTTCTTACAAAACACGCAATTGCGATGGATGGCGAACGCCGATAAGCATTGTGAAGAATTCTTTGAATCCACGGTTACAAGAGATAAGGAAGGTAGATTTATAGTGAGGTCACCATTCTCACAATCATCGTCTTCCTTAGGGTCTTCAAAGCAATTAACGGAACAGCGACTAAGAAGTTTACTCAGAAAACTAGAAAAGAACCCGGAGCTGTGAACGATGTACTCTGGCTTCATAAAAGAATATCTAGCACTGGGGCATCTTGAAGTTGTCGAAGCATCCAACGATAATGAACCACACTATTACTTGCCACATCACTGCGTACTCCGACCCGACAGCTTGACAACAAAATTACGCGTTGTTTTTGACGGTTCAGCAAAAACATCTACTAATCTGTCACTCAATGGTATCTTGCACACGGGTCTGACACTTCAACAAAATTTATTAAACATTCTAATCCGATTCCGAAGTTTCAGTACGCAATAACGGCTGACATCCAAAAAATTTTCTGACCAATTCGGATGCATAAAGAAGATCAAGATTTCCAGCTTATCCTGTGGCAAGATAAACTCGGTGAGCGCCCAACAACTTACCGGCTTAAGATCGTTACATATGGAGTGCTCCATACTTAGCGTTGAAGTGTCTCCAGCGTCTTTCGAATGATGAAGAAAGAGGATTCCCTTTGGCAGCAAAGGCAGTGCGCCAAGATCTATACATCGATGATCTGTTAACTGGCAGCGATGACTTGGAAGAAGCACTATGTCTACAACAACAGCTTATTCAATTGCTTCAACGAGGGGGATTCCACCTACATAAATGGTGTTCCAATAACTTGAATCTGTTGCGTCACATAGGCCTCAAGGATCGAGCTACTGAATTCGATGTAACCAACCTCGAAGAAAATTGTGCTATCAAGGCATTGGGGCTAATATGGAATCCATCTACTGACCAATTCAATATTAACATCAACATTAAAGACAACGAACAGGCAGTTACGAAACGAGTCGTCCTTGCTCAAATGTCACATCTATTCGACCCTCTTGGGCTAGTGAATCCAGTAGTGGTATTAGCGAAAGTCTTTATGCAGCAACTTTGGGAATTGAAAATTGACTGGGACACCCCACTTTCGGAAAAACTACAAACGGGGTGGACAGATTACAGATCACAGCTTCCCGTCTTAAGCGATTTAAAATTACCTCGTTATGCCATGATCTCCGCAGACGCCAGCAAACTTGCATATGGAGCATGCATCTATATACGCACTGAAGACCTTGGTGGACAAATTGATGTCACCTTATAATGTGCGAAGAGCCGAGTTGCACCAAACAAACAAACCACAGTTGCTCGACTGGAACTTTGCGCTGCAAAATTATTGACACAACTCATGCAAAGAGTGAAAAATTCTCTACAAATTACTATCGATAAAACATTCTACTGGAGCGATTCTCAAACGATTCCTCAATGGATTGCATCACCATCATCAAAATTTACCACGTTCGTTGGCAACCGAATCGCATACATACAAGAACATACAGAAGATGGAGTATGGCAGCACGTTGAGTCTACACAAAACCCAGCAGATATAATCTCCAGACGCATGTTTCCTGCTGAATTATGCTCAAGTACGCTGTGCTTTAAAGGGCCAACCTTTCTGTTACAACATTTTTCAAGCAAAGCTACTAAAAACGAAGAAATTGTTTTAGAACTTCCTGAACAACGAAAGCAAAAAATGGTGTTGATTAGTACTCATACTCAGCCACTATCAATCATTCGAAACATCCGACATAATAATAATTTTCAGAGATTGCAAGAAGTTACTGCCTTCGTACTACGCTTTATTGGAAACTGCAAACTGCCTAAAGAAAAAAGGAATCGTAGCTGTAAACCAAACCCAGACGAAATGAAACGTGCACTACAAATAATCATATCTGTGATGCAGCAAGACGACTTCGCAGATGACATCAAACACCTCACAAAGAAGGATTCTGTTGCCCATAATAGCAATCTCCACTCGCTAGCGCCCTTCTTAGATCAACACGGGATTATACGAGTAGGTGGTCGACTGTGGAATAGTCTGCTACCCTTCAATACAAAGCACCCAATGCTGATCTCGTCTATGCATGAATTCACTCCGCTTATCTTCTCACACCTTCATCATAAGCACTTGCATGCAGAACCACAGGCTCTGCTATACATCTCACGGCAAACATTCTGGTGTATCCACGGAAAGGGGATGGCCAACAAGATAGTCCGGCAATGCATGCTGTGTGCTCGATTTCAACCGAAACTTCTCACCCAACTTATGGGAGATTTGCCAGTGGAAAGAGTCCAACAGTCCAGGCCGTTTCTCCACACTGGAGTCGATTTTTGCGGGCCCATCCACATCCACTTCAAGATACGAGGAAAACGACCGTCCAAAGCATACGTAGCAGTGTTTGTATGCTTCTCTACAAAGGCAGTGCACATCGAGCTTGCTACGGACTTAACCTCGGTGGCCTTCATAGGATGCCTTAAACGCTTTATTGCCAGACGAGGGCGGCCTTGAAAACTATTTAGCGACAATGCTACAAACTTCGTTGGAGCAAACTCAGAACTTCGAGAACTATACTCACTCTTCAATGACCACTTCGACTCAATTGAAGAAACGTGTACTAGTGAAGGAATCGAATGGTTGCACATCCCACCGAGATCTCCTCATTTTGGCGGACTCTGGGAGGCTGCAATAAAGTCAGCAAAATATCACCTGAAACACGTTGTAGGAAGTGCTTCACTCACTTACGAAGAACTCAACACCGTCATTTGTCAAATAGAAGCCATCCTTAACTCTCGACCACTTTGTCAAATGTCAGCGGATGCAAACGATCTTCAAGCGCTAACCCCAGGCCACTTTCTGATTGGACAACCGTTATCGACCATTCCTGACCCCGAAATCAACCCCGGAGCGATTCCTCTTCTAACTCGATGGAAGTTGGTGAAAGCACTGCATGTGGACTTTTGGCAGAGGTGGACAAAACAATACCTACAGGATTTGCAACCACGGACAAAGTCGCAAGAGGTCAAGCAAAATCTAGAACCCGGGACATTAGTAATTCTCAAGGATGCGAATTTGCCACCAATGAATTGGCGCATGGGACGAATAACAAAAGTCTATAAGGGATTAGACGGTAGAGTAAGAGTGGTGGAAATAAACACGGCAACAGGCATAACTTCACGGGCAATTGACACCATCAGTCCTTTGCCATGTACAAAAGGAACAACCTACGAGCCTCTTACTCAAGGCGAACCTCAAGTACAAAAATCAACCATCCTCTAACTGAAGACGAAGCCAAAAATACACACACCAACCGTCCAAAAATAGCTCCTGTCACTTCTGACCTAATAGCAGCCGCCCAAAATATGTCCCGAAAGAGAGCAGAAACCAAAGATTCAGCCTTAACGCCAAAACGAAGAAGAACCTCCCTCCTCCAAATGTTCCTCGTTATTTTGTTAGTACAGTTGATTTTTGGGGACGAAAGAGTAACGCAACATCAATCAATCGCAGAATAACTCCGTTCAAAAACAACCCTGGTATTTACTTCGAAGAAGTTAACCGAATTAAATTAACTGATAACACTTGGAAAATTGTGACTTACTACGACTTAACAAATTATTGGGCGGAGTACGATGGTCTGGCAAGGCACATAACTAAGCTGATTGGCATTTGCTCGGCACAAGATAAACTATTCCATGTTGTCCAATATTGTAGTACACTAACATCGCAATTTTTTGGACTGCACAACGAGATCCAGCAGAAAAATGAACTGTTACAACAACATCAAGCAACAGTTCAAAGATCTCCGCTAAACATCGTTGGATCAGCCGCTTATCTGATATTTGAGGTACTAGATGAAGACTTTGCTAACCAATATGAGGACGACATAAGAAAAATCAAGCAAAATGAAGGCTATCTACTAAAGTTAATAAAAAACCAAACAATGATAAATTGCATATCAAATATTTTGGAAAAGGAAAATAGACACATCAATCAACAATTTAAATTTATCGAAAACCAGTACGAGCACCTGGCAAACACAACGCTCAAAATCGAAACACTTTCCAGTATCTTCAGCTACTTAGCAGTACAAACCACAATTTTACTCTTCATCTTCAAAAGTATACAAGATGTGCTGATACAAGTAATTACCAACACTTACCAAGGAAAAATAAATCCATTATTGATAACACTGACACAATTGCGAAAACAACTGCAAATAATACGAGAGAATCTACCAAAAAATCAAATGCTACCTGTTTCTCCAGACGCCTTCCATAAAATATACAATCTAGCTACAGTTCGAACCAGAACGACGGCATCAAATATCATCTTCGATATGCAAATACCGCTCACTACAATAGAAGAATATCAGCTTCTTAAACTGTATTCTGTTCCTACAATCGTAAAAAATATTTCAGGTTCATTACAGCCTTCTACTGAATACCTAGCGGTTAACTCCAAACGAGATCATTTCTTCCCATTTTTAGCAGAAGAACGTGGAAAATGTCTGCACTTATCAGAAACCGAACTAATCTGTGCTCATCATCATCCTGTCTTTACTGCTCAATCCAGCATGTATGAATGCGAGGTCGCCCTTCTGGCCCATCTGGCTAACTTTTCGTCAACTTGCGCGGTGCACGTATCTCCCACTACGAATACTTGGATCAAGCTGAATGCTGCAAACCAGTGGATCTACGTTTTGAAGGAAGAAGCAACATTCTACGCGCTCTGTGCAAGTGACTTCGAAATCCTTCATCTTCGTGGAAGCGGCGTTCTGAAGCTAAGTCCATAGTGCAACTTAAACCACCGAACTTTAACAATTGCCGGCCACACTCAGTTCGAAAGCACCATGAATTTTTCTTTTAACCCTCTGGGAAACCTTTCCGAACATCTGGACAACCGAGACATCGAACCAAACTATCGATTAAATGTATCCACTATCGACATCGATCAACAATTATGGAAACAACTCAAAGACGGGGTTGCGGAAATCAAACGAGCCGACTTCCGAGAACAAATTTCAACGCACGACACGCACAACTATGTTTTGAATTACCTGTGTTTAGCTATCATACTTGCAGTGGCGCTATGGCAACTTTGGCACAGGTTACGTTCACGACAACTAGGCCAATCGAAAACACCGGAACCGCAATGGAAGCAAACCACAGGAACAAAATTCCATACAATACCACCAAAACGGACCCAGCCAACATCTTCTACTACTGTTGAACCACGCCCAGGTGTGTTTCAAGTGGGGGAGGATGTTAGAATTCCATAAAACATTATCTCCTTCAAATTCCTACAACCCCACGATAATTGAAATTGTTAACTTTTCCCACAAAAATATTACGTATCAACTTACGTACTTTCAATGTGCTCCCACGGTCTGTTGTGAGTGATCACGTTGCACACTTTCAGACGTTCTTCACTCTGCACAAAATTCTCAGACATGCAATTCCGCGACTTTGGAAATTTTGCATCCCACCTGTCACAGCAGACCATGGGAAAGTTAAATTGTAAATTATGTCTAGTAAGCGCAATTAATGTATTTAAATAGATGGACACAATAAAGACATTCATTCCATCTCCAAAACTGTTTTTGATTCACCATTTTCATTTCAGAGCAGTTTTTCAACAGCGATTAAAATTTTTCTTAATATTTCAAATCTTATTCATTTTTCTTTACTGCGGGCAAATTTAGTTTTTTAAAAAAAATTTTGAAATCTGCAATTTAAAATTTAAAGTCTAGTACACCTCACCGGTGTACTAAATTGGGAATGGAATGGAATTGGACGGATGCATTGACGTCCACGTCAATTTAACGTATCCGGGGTGGAAGAAAAGATTTTTAACGAAAACGAAACGACTTCAATTGATCTACTGGTATGCAGAACTTCAACAAAGTATCTGCAAAGCTGCCTGGATATTGGAAGCATTGTGAATATTGCATGTCTTGGACTCAGTTCAGATATAGGTGCAAAATAATCGAATAGTCGGTAATAATGTTGAACGTTGTGCCCTTCTTTAATGGGGGCAAGAGTGCTTCCAAGGAGAAGGTCGTTGGAAAGATAAGATCGAAGTTAGTGGTGGAGTGTTGCAT
The DNA here is from genome assembly GCA_963969285.1 of Odontomyia ornata. Lineage (NCBI taxonomy): Eukaryota > Metazoa > Arthropoda > Insecta > Diptera > Stratiomyidae > Odontomyia > Odontomyia ornata. The sequence goes on along the minus strand of OZ017741.1, from coordinate 153,143,536 downwards.
CGATTGATTTCCAATCGATTTGTCAAAGTTTGGGGAACATTTTCCGACGAAGAAAAGTTAGCAAGACCCAGAGCTGTCAACACAAATACTAGCGAGTCCGGCAGCGTTAGTGACAGGCACAGGTTTTGAGAATGCAACAGCTATCTCTGCTACTGGCGAACTCTCGTCCACGTGATTGCCTCTGTTGAATATATCATCAGCGCCAATCCCACATCAAAGTCGAGAACAGCCTTGCGGATTATTGGAAGGTATTTAAACAAATAAACACAAACTCTTAAAACTCTATTTTAAATGAAATCCAAATGTATTTTTCGTGCTTCCGAACATTTATGAGGAAACCTTTACTGAACTCCGGTACAATCAAGCACCGCCGAGGGTTGCAACGTCTCCTCTAGCAAACAACTCGGCCTTTTTATTTCAAGTTGACTTTCGTCATGCATAGCTTATTGTTCAAGTAATATTTCGAGATGTGTTTATCGATCCCTTTCGGATTTGTCTATCGATAAAACTGATTTGAGCAATTGCGCGGTTGTTCCTCACTTTGATATGACGAATTACAGGTGCTCGAGACTCTAGGGTTAAGGCGAGTGCGAATCAAATTATACTTTGCCTACTTTTGTTACTAAATTTTTGGTTTAGTGATAATTGTTCATGCATACTTGCCCTACTTAACGTCGTATTCGGTCGTAGAAAACTTCGCAATGCGCTGGCGGAATGAAACGTGTACGCAATAAATGTATAAGTGATCTGCATTGCAATCACGTCGTTTGAATGCATGAATTAAATGCATTAGGATGTAAAAAAACTGTGAGCGAGAAGTGAACGTGATACCGATCAAGAGTACCGAGTATAAATAAATGGCCTGTTAGCGGTTTCAGGATCCGGCATAAATCAAAAAGTAAAAGAAAGTCTAGCCACTGGTTAATTTAGACACAGTAATGATTTTCAGTCAAATGCAATATATGATATCTAATATTTTAGTTCATACGAGTATGAATGCAAGTGTTATGTAAATGATTTAATGTTCGAGAAAAATTGTTTGAATAGTTAATATAATAATAATTGTTGATATTTTTGTTTTTCGTTTAAATGCTCACTAAGATTTCAGTAGTCGAATTATGTTTTTTTATAATATAAATTGGTCACGTCTATATTTATCATTTGATGGGAAAGTTCATGCAAATTATGTTTGTATGAGTTTTCCACTCAAATGGGAAATATATGGCCCCGTCTACGTTTGGATTTTGATCCGGTTGGGAGGGTGTGAGGGGGCACCACCTCCATTTAGATGCCCCACTCTTATTTGTGGGCCATAAGTATCGTCGGTAGCGATGAAGTCCTCTGAAGTCCGTCTGTCTTCCCCAGGTGCAGTTTGTCCTTTGGGTCAGCAATTTTCGACCCTTAGTTGGTTACCTCCTTTTCGACTTAGGTCGACATTTCTTTCACCCCGGAATTAGTGGATGCGAAATTCTTTTGTAGTGGGTCCTTATGCTGGGGAACCCACCCCACAACACTGCAACGCTAGTCTGCCAGCGCATTCACGCGTCCCCAGACAAGGCCAATCTCGGCGGATCTTACCATCCTCTTCCGCTGAGGCAGCAGACCATCGCTGCAGTCCTTTAACGAAAGAAAAGGAGGAGCGCGCCCGATGGCTAGCCCATTCTAGTGGAGGAGCCTACCATCGATGGGGATCCAATACCCGGTCAGGTCGATTGAAGTGGAAAGACCGAAGTTATAAGTTAGTAATTCATTTTATTCATTATTAACTAGGTGGCTCAAATTGGTGTGCTACATCAAATTTTAGATTAGAATAATAATGATATTCATTAAAAGCATCTTAATAGCTATAAATCTTTTATGTAAATGTGATGCATATATCTTTGTAACTTTAGAAGTTCTCACTAAATTTTTCGATTTAGGTTGTGAATTTAAAGGCGAATTTTCTCATTGTCGGTAGAAGATCTTTACCAATATAAAACATACAAAACGGTCTTCCCATACATTTTCCTTTTTTTTGTTCATTAGCAAATATAGAAATTTCAAAAAATAGCAATTTCGTGTTTTGTTTCATACTCTCTTTGTAAAACATTTCAATACATGTATATGCTTTATATATATTAAACGATATACTTATTGTTATGTTTAAAACCCAACGTTTACATGAATCAGAATTTAATTGATAACAATATTTATCATACATCAATTAGTAGAAAAATAATGTTTGATCGAAAAAGAAATCCAACCAAATTACACCTTTAGAACCCAACGAAAATGGAATGTTAGACAAAACAAACAAAAATGAAATAGCTTCTGAAGCATTCCAAACGAAAATTTTCTAGACATCGTACCGTGAATTAACTCTGGGGCGAAAGACGATTGCCGGTCTAGATTTCCAAAATAACACAGAACCAGACTTATGCTTACATATCAAAAGGGTTCCTGAGAAAAACTATAAGAAAATTAACTTTTCCTCCGATCAATTAATTCACCATCAAGAATTTATACGACAGTAAATACTTTTTTTTAAATAATGGAAATAACATCATTTTTACCTCCTTAGCAGCTGTATTTTTGCATACAAACAAATAAAAAGCTAGAACTGTTTACTACTCTCAAAGTAACTTAAGCTTTTAAAAAATGTTCATCTAGTTTCCGCAACAGTGTAAATATATCGAAACGAAAGTGAAATTTGTTCTTACTAATAAATTACATATTAGTTTATAGTAAACATGAACTTATTTGTAAATCAAATCACTTTGCATTGAATTTAGCATGCGTTCATTTTTCCCACTGATCTGTCTTTTGGTGCTATACCATTGAACTGAAACAATTTCACTATTGCTATTTTGATTACAACGAAACACGAAATTTGATTCACTTTTTGTTTTAAATAAAATATTGGTCCTGAGTTCTCATTTGAATTGTTCAGTAATTAAATAAACAAAAAAAAAAATTTCAATTGTTCCGATCGTCATACCTGGGTTTATAAATTTAATAGACCATTATCATTCTACGTTGGCTTCTCCGCAGCGAGCTAGGCGTCCACGTGTAACGGGAATAACCGTTGACGGCATTCTAACTATGACAATCCATCGTGATTAAATTGATGAAATACTCCTCATGGGGGCTCTCGCGGGAAAAATGTGCTTTAGAATCCGGCTCGAATGAAGAAAACTATTTTAAGATAACGAGTGCATTCTATACTGAATTTAAATGAATGCATTCCATGACTATTCCACTTAAGATTTTAATGGGAAGCAAAGGAGCAATTTTTGTTGAAGTTTTGCCAGTGGGCAGGTATTTTGGGGAAAAATTGAGTCACTTACAGGAGAACACCATATCTGAACTCACAAAAATACTATCAAAAATTATAAGCAACTACAGAAAATTTAAGCAGTGTAGTATTATATGTTTGCCGGTTAGAATTGCACTCCATTTGTTTTTCCATGATTTACCACTTCAACCATCTGGGATCTATGGACAGACATTATTGACTGCTCAATTAAAAGTATTTGGGACCGCAAAAATGACAATAAAACGACTCAATCCTCGCCCACAAGTTTTCTTCGCGATTCCTTATAGATTTCGTCCCGTGACAGAACGCGATTTGCGTTTAATTGCTGCTATAGATTTGTTGGCTGCACAAATTCGAACCGCGGCAAGCGAAGTTTTTCAATCTCTTCACGATCAAGTGCAAGCACTCTTCCAACGTGGCTGTTCTTCGCGTGTTGCTGGGTGAAGGTCGTAAGTAGACTCTCCGATCCGTCCCAAACTGGTCTTTTCTTTCGATTCCCGTGTGCACGGTAGATCCATCAGCTGCTCGCTCAGCCTAGTTAGATTGCCTTCGGTAATATAATACACCGTTGGGGGCACTAAATCAGTGTTCCCATGTCCAAAATTTTAATTGGAAAATTTAAATTTTTTCAAGAAAAATTAACTGAAGTAAAGAAAAATGAAGAAAGATCTGAATAGTAAGTTCAATCTCATGAAGAATATTATTATAGGGAAACGTTCAAATTTAATATCAAGGAAAATTGATATAAAATTACATTTAATAATAAGAAATAAAACTCTTTTACAATTTACGATTATGAATGGAAGTAATTAAATATTTTTCTAAATATGCCATTAAAATTTTTGAAAAGGAGGTAGGAAGGTTTTTGAGCAGCTTGCTTGTGTGACTGCTCGATTACTACACTTTTGGACACGCAGAAATTTTAACAGTAGCCTCCAATTCTGTTTCATTTACGACTAGACCGGCATAATAGACACTGTTTGGCGATGGTTTCCCAAAGGCATTGAACTTGATTAACACCCCACTATAATTGGAATAGTTGAGTGGGGCTCCGTTGAGGAAATCTGACTCGTATTCTTCCTTATCAGAGCTGTCAGCAAAATGACTTCTATTGGAGCTGTCTTAAAGTTTGGGTTTGGTTTCGTCCTCATCTTCAGATGACGGTCGAACTAAAACTCTCTTAACTTGTTACTTATTATTTTATGCAGCTTGATTACTTGAAAGACTAGTGCGTTGGTTACAATCATGCGTTTTCCTCTACACAACGCTTGCTAGGTGGTGCTTTAGGAAATGTGTAATGAATTTTATTTCTCCAAAGTACGCTAGAGATTTCCCGATGGAAATCTAAACCGACCTCTCATCGGTTGTAGACGTGAAGTCTGGGAACATGTCAATGGACTATACCTATCAGGTCGACAAGTACGGACACTCTTAGCCTACTCCGAGGTGGCTGCTGGCTTGCTAGCTAGTTCGGAGATGAATTTTGGTTGCAGGTCTTCTGCAAGTAGCTTAAGTCCAACATAAAAAAATCTGCCACCGATTCAAACGCCCGATTTGAAACGCGTCAAATAACTTCTCCCGACTCGACTTTAACTTACTTTACTTTCGTTTCCTTTTCCCTACGATTTGAAGAAGAGAACAACACTAAACCATTAACCCGAAAACACACACTCCCGTACATCCAACGACGCTAGGCCCAAAATAAACTACTGTAGTAATCGAGCTCTAGGCAAACTGCTCGAAAAACCATTATGTTGTTTTTAATTGTAAATTTAAAAAAAATAGTTATTTAAATTTACGATTAAAATTCTGGTACTGGATGGCTCATCACAGAAACGTTTGACCAACATCTTCTACTGTTGCAAGAACTAGCCCTGCATATTAGTAACGACGCTTCATTACAATGGCTGATGAACCAAGCGGACCCACACGGACGTCAGGCCCGATGGGCTCTTAAACTGCAAAGGTTTAAGTTTTGCATCAAACACCGAAAAGGGTCCCAAAACACCTCTTGTGAATGTTTTCACCCGAGGGAGCGGAATTGGCATTAAATTAAGATCACCCCATCGAGATAGACTTAGACAGCCCGTATTTTCATTCAGACAGCTACAACGAGTTGAGGCAAACCATCGTAACCCAACAAACACAGTTGCCGGATTTAAAGGTGATAGGTGGCTATGTTTATCGACGTAATAAATACGCAACTAGTGACTCATTGCAGGAAGAAGAGTCTTGGAAACTATGGGTGCCAGAGAAAATTACTCACAATCTGATCCTCCGCGCACACGACCATCCTCTAAGTGCCCACGGTGACTACGGTCGGACTCTTTAAAAAATACTTATTTTGGCCTAAAATGTCATCTCAGGTCAAAGACTATCTAACCGCCTGTGGGACCGGTAAAGGCACTAAAGGTCCCAGCCAGCCTCTTCGATCTTCTGTGAGTCAACTCAATGTTCAACGTTTGTATGTAGATCTACTCGGCCCATACCCTCGTTCTTCTATGGGACATATTGGAGCTATCGTTGTGCTGGATCAGCGCTCTAAATTTCCACTGGTGGAACCTATTCGCAAATTCACGACTCCACATATTGTGAAATTTTTGGAGAGCTGAGTATTCCATGTGTTTGTTGTACCAGAAAGCGTGTATCCGGACAACGGAGTACAGTTCAGATCTCGGCAGTTTAAGAGTCTACTTGAACAGTACGGTGTCGAACACCAACTGACGCCAATATACTCTCCTCAATCTAACGGATCAGAACGTTTGAATCGCACCATGTTAGCTGCGATCCGTTCTTATATCCATCCAATTCAGAAGGACTGGGGCCGCATATTATCCGACATCACTTGTGCTCTGTTGTCGACTTATCATTTCATCACGGGTGTCTCACTTGCCTTTGTCGCCTTCGGGCAGCACATGATTTGCCATGGTAAATCACACAGGCTACTGCAGCAGTTAAAATGGGAGATCCTGTCGTTGCGCTGGAGCCCCACAAACGTTTAGGTGACCTCCACCAACAAATCCTTCTGAGTTTAAAGAAGGGGATGAAGTCTTTCGTCGCAACTTTGCCAAAGCGACGCTGCTGGTCATTATATTGCAAGGCAAGTATTAAAGATAGTAAGACATGGATGCTACCACCTTACCGATCTAAATGGAAAGGAAGTAGGAGTAAGAAAAAAAATTAAAAGCATTGAAAGTAGCCAAATTTTCATGACCATTACAATCTGCTCAAAAATCCATATAGACGACTTAAGTTCCTGCACTGGACCTGTGTCGTAGCCCAATGCAAATCTCCCAACAATGGGATAGGTGACGGTGAACGAGTGTTTCCACTCTTACACCTCCTTATTGTATCACCGGGTATAGTTTTCGCTTGATCATTACGTCGTAGGACATCAAAAATCTGTAAAGGGTGATAAACAAAAGGTAGGTAAATATCTTGTTATACATGCACGTAACCTAGATGATCTTGCTATTGATTAGTTGAGATTCAAAAATTGATCTCAATGATTGATTTGAATTTTCCTGCCTCACGCCCCACGTCTCACGCCTCACACCTCACGAGCCTCTCACCACGTCCCAAGCCTCACGCCTCACACCCCACGCCACAAGCCTCACGCCCCACGTCCCAAGCCTCACGCCTCACACCTCACGCCTCACGTCCCACGCCTCATGCCTCACGCCTCACGCCCCACGTCTCACGCCTCATACCTCACGCCCCATGCCTCAAACCCCACGCCCAACGTCCCAAGCCTAACGCCTCATGCCCTGGCCTCACGCCTTCCGCCTCACGCATCACACCTCACGCATCACGCCTCACGCCTCACGCCCCACGCCTCACTCCTCATGGCTCAAGCCTCACACCTCACGCCTCTCGCCTCACGCCTCACGCCCCACGCCATACGGCTCATAGCTCACGCGTCACGTCTCCCGCCGCGCGCCTCACGCCTCAGGTCAAACGCCTCACACATCACAACTCACACCTCACGCCTCACGCCCCACGCCATACGGCTCATAGCTCACGCGTCACGTCTCCCGCCGCGCGCCTCACGCCTCACGCCTCATGCCTCACGCCTCATGGGTAACGCCTCACGTTCCATGCCTCTCGCCTCACGTCCCATGCCTCACGCCTCACAACTCACGGCCCACACCTCACGCCCCACGGCTCACGCCTCACGCCCCACGGCTCACGCCTCACGCCCCACGCCACACGGCTCATGGCTCACGCCTCACGCCTCACGTCTCCCACGTCACGCCTCACGCTGCACGCCTCACGCCTCACTCATCACGCCTCACAAGTAGCTAGAGAATACCAGTTCTGGAGCACTTTTTCCATACGAATTGAGATTGGTTTTGCGCGCCACCTAGTGGTGGAAATTGGAACTAATGGCACTTGAAGCGGCCGGGTTTATGTCTCGGATATGTGGGTGTGTGTCTTGGGTGTATGGGTGCTTGTATTAGGGTGGTATAGGTAGGTGCCTGGGATAAGAAGGTATGAGTCTGGAATAGGTGTGGATGTCATGGATGGTTGCGGCGAGGGTGTGGATCTTAGGTATATGGGTATGTGTATCAGATTAGTATAGAAGCGGGCTAGGTGGCGCTCTGGGCGGTTGTTCGCAGGGCTTGAGATCCTTTAGTGTGTGACTTATTGAAGGCGTTTGGTTCGAGCGATTTACTTGGTCACGAAAGGCGGCCTGGATTTTTTTATGATGCGAGTGGCTGCGTGGAGACGAAAGGCGCTTCTATAGACGGGTGGCTATGTTATTGACGGGTGATGGGCTCGTCAGCGAGTGCTCTAAGGCATGGGAATTTGCTGGGTGGGTGCTTGGTTAAGGAGCGCATTGCTCATCGATTGGTGTATGTGGCTAACGATGGACGACGTTGTAGGCGAGTAAACGTCATGCGTGTAGGTTGTTCGAAGATGTAATTTGAGGTGTAGTTTTTATGGCGCGGATGGTTGCATGGTGTCGGAGGGCGCTGCTGTAGATGGGTGACTTTGCATTATGGATGGGCGATGGGTTTGCCTTTCGACGGGTATTCTAAAGCGTTACAATTTGCTCCGTGGGTGCTTGCTTAAGGTGCGCGTTGCTCTTCGATTGGCGTCGGTGGTTAAGGTTGGGCAGCAACGTGAGAATTTACTTCATGGGTGCTTGGTTAAGGAGCGCGTTGCTCATCGATTGGTGTCGTTGGCTAAGGATAGACGGCCGCGTGTGGAAATGGCCGATTCGCTTGATCATGCTAGCCGTGCCGGAAGTTTTATGATGCGAGTAGTTGTGTGGGATGGAGGGCGCTGCTATAGACGGGTGGCTTTGTATTATGGATGGGCGACGGGCTTGCCTTTCGACGGGTGTTCTAAGGCGTGAGAATTTGCTTCATGGGTGCCTGCTTAAGGTACGTTTTGCTCCTCGTTTGATGTCTATGGTTATAGATGGATGGTATTGTAGATGTGATGCGCGTCGTTTGTTGGAGGAAGTAATCTGAGGTATATGTTTCCACCGAGGCGGATGTTATGAGACGTACAAATTTGTCTCGTGAGCGTTTGCCTAAGTTTCTCATCAAAGGATGCCTGTCTTTAAGTATGGACGGCCTTGTCGGCGATTCGGAATGATTTGCGTCGCTTTTTGGAGGATCGTGATTGGGGTGTAGATTTGTTCGGCGGTGAATGCTGTAAGGCATGGAAATTGTCCTCGGGGATGCGTGGCATGTGCAAGTGAGTTTGCTTGCTAAGTGTAGTGTTTCGTTCGCATAGACTTCCCTGTTGGCGGGAGTTTTAGGGCATCGGAATCTACAGCGTGAAAGAGAAGTGGTGCGATATACACTGCATTGCAATATGGTTTTGATTGATGGAGGCGGATTTTTTGTTGTATTGGTCGTGGGCAGCGGGTAACGTGATGCGCGGCATTGAGACGTGTTTTCATAAATGTCCATTCAAAGATGCGCCTGTTATAGTTTGCTGATTATTATTTACATTGATCGTTTTCAGTTTCTTTTTGCTTGGATACATCGTTTCTTTGTTTTGTGACTCATTGCTATTGTATATTATTGCTTTTATCGGTTTCATTGTAATAGTACTTTAAGAATCATCTACAATGTATTTCGTTCGGTTAGACTACTATGTTGATTGTTCAAATCTATAGATGCAGGGAAAGAGATCTTAATGTTTGTTGTAATGCGTTCTTGATATTTAGTGTAGTATTAAATTTTAGTTTGCTTGTAGCAGCATTTTGTTTGTCTGCATCATCATCACTTATTTCTTAAAGCAGTTTCTATACTTCATTCTCTGATTGTACTATTATGTAGAAGTATGGCACTATATTCATTCATTTTTTTTCTTTACTATAGGATGCTCATTGGTTTCGTTCAAAAATTCTAATAATTTCTTCCAAGACGAGTTATTTTTTCAAATTAATGATCTTGTAGTGCATGAGATGGTGATAATTTTGTTCGTACATCATATGATTTGTCCCTTTTGATAAGTGCTTGGGTCTATTTTTTAGATCACTATGTTGAGATGTATGTTTTGGGTATCTTTTCTAAATTTGAGATTATTTATGGATGTTGTATAGGAAAGATATTACGGTTTATGGCTTCTGGAATGTTACTTTTTTATGGAGTTTATGTATGATGGATGTAGAAATCATCGTGGTGGTCCTAATGAGTAGGAATATAGACGCATTTTCATTGATAAATTTTTTATTACTTACTGAAAGAATAAATAATACAGAAAAAGTGATAGGTGACAGGTCATGGACATAAGAGGTTTGTTGGTATTATGGTATTATTCTTTGTTTATGCTCATAATGCATGGGAAAATATTTTTTAGTCATGCTAGCATTATAGGCATGCACTAGATTGAATAAATTTTTATATTTACTCTGAATTAGGTGCTGTTATTATGGATCTGTATTATTTAGTTTAACTAGTTTCATGAGTGTCAGTATAATATAGAGTAAAACTGTTATTTTATGCTTGTCTCATATTCTACACAGTATGTATGATTTTTTGACATTTCCGAATTTCTCTAGGCATATTTTCATTTAGAACTTGTTGATGTTTTTTTGAGTATGTTAATTTTTAATTTGTTATCTCCTTAGGAAAATGATGCTTGGATGGTGCCGTTAAGTTGATACTTTTCGGATGCATATTATCGCTTTTAATGCCTATATGATTGCATGAGAATTTACAAACCTCATACTTTGTGTGCTTGTTTTAAGCGTAAAGCCACTTCTGCTATATTCATATACATTTTCAATATTTGTGCATTAAGTAAAATACGTATTTACTACATTTTAAATATACTGGATTTATCATCATAGGGATTGTCGGGTATGCTCATTAACATATTCAAGTATTATTTTCACATAAGTAAAATATATTCTTGTTGAGTGTTTTCTTATCAGAATTTTTTTCTGCTGGATGCTTGGTTGAATTTTAGTATTTTATTTCATCACATGGAAAATTAGATCGTTACATAGTACTGGTATTTCATAAAAAAGCCTAGAGTAGTTTATATTTACAAATGATGTTTGAGTTGGAGTGAAGAAGTCGTTGATATCCAGTTTAAGTACGCTTTTTTCTCTGCATCTTGCACAATATTGGTCATAGTATTCCTTCACACAATCGGTAAGCAAATTGTTGTATTGCATGAAAATGTTGAAAAAATCCATCAAGATGAAAAGCGTGAAGAGCTCGGGATGTTTAAGTATTAGTCTCTCTCCTCCAATAGGTATGTAGAAGAGTTGAAGAAGTCCAAGCTGATTTGCAGGGAACTCATCTACTCTATCCTTGAGATCAATGAGGTATTGGCGAAGTGAAGTCCATTGACTGTTATCTAACTCCAACTGATTTTGTCCACTGCATCGGAAGATTATTTTCGCTTGAAATGTCAGCGGGTCAAATCCAAGTATTACTTTGCTTTTGTGGAAGCCTTCACCAAGATAGTATGTATAGTTCAGCAAGAGGTTTTTCTCATAGATTCGCTGTTTCTCTCGATTCTTTTTTAGTCTCTTCTCTTTCTTGTTCACTTTTCTGGCTGAAGTAGCCTTATCAGTCTGGCTGGCCTTTTCATGCTTCTGACTAGCTGACGAATTTACTGGATCTGCTCCGATCATTTTAAATGACTGCTTCTCGTAGTAAAACTAAATATGTATATTTATTACACCAGCATATATATTCACTTTTCTCAATTTACGGATGGAAGAGGGGTCAAGTTCAATATATGTTGATAATTCCATTGCATGAGTAAACATGTTTAGCCCTTGGATGCTATAATGTTGCTTACTCTCATGATTTAAATTCAAAGATAAGAAAGTGCTATGGAGTTAAGATTTGAACCACCAAGCTAACAGGAGTAGGAGTCAGTAACAGGAAATGACACTTTGCTCCGTATTTTCTTTAGAATTTTTAAGGAGTACTGCTGGACCACAATAGATTGCTTCTAGGCTAATTAGCTGTCTTTTTATCTGTTAAACTATCTATTTAGCTGTCGCTTTTGCTGATGAGCTGTCTATCTTATGTGTAATGCTGTATATGTAGCTGTTTATTTAGCTGATGCCCTGTCTGTTTAGTTGTTATGCTGTCTGCTGAGCTAACCGTTTAGCTGATAAACCCGTCTATTAAGCTGGCAAGTGGTCTATATAGCTATCTTTTTAGCTGATGCCCTGTCTGCTTAGTTGATATGTTATCTCTTGAGCTATCTGTATAGCTATCTTTAGTTGATAAGTTGAGCGTTTGACCTAACGTGCTATCTTCCATTCGGTAAATTTTTTTGTTTGTTGATAATTCTTTATCCATAAAAAAATTCTTACTTTCCATACTGTTGCAGTCAGATTTTTTACACCTTACTTTAAATGTCATATGCTCATCACGATTTACGTTAGGCCTATTGGTTACAAAGACTGCATGTTGATCATCTTCCAAGTTATTCGTAGGCATACATGGGTCAGACAAGAATATTCACGTCTAGGTTGCTGTTCTGGTAAACAAATCTTGAGTAGGAGGAAGCCATTGTTAGTTGCTCGAGAACTAATTGATCGTATTTCATGTTGATATATTCTTCATAAGATTGAGTCAATACACACTTCTTTTTTCATGTGCATCAGTTTTTCTCCTGACCCCTGTCCATCTTATCTGTAGGAACCCCTTTTGACAGCAATATGAGTTCACTTGTCCAATCTTTACTTGTCTTCATAGGACTTGCGGTCCGTCATTATTTTTTAAGTAAATAATGCTTGAGAGTCTTACCGCCTACAATGATGTTCCGTTGCATTGAAATCATGCTGCTATACTTATGAACTTATCCAAAATACTCAAAAATCGTATGATCGCTTGGATCAGCCATTTGAACCATTTTGTAAAGCACAAACTTGTTGAGTAAATCTCTATTTGATGCAAACCATTGCTAGGGCCTTAACATGAGTTAATTTAGCCTGTTGTTTAGTCGATGTATTAAGGGCTTATAGTGGAACTTATTAAGTATATTGAATCATCTTGGTTTTCTCATGTATGATCAACCCTTTTGCATTATCCGGGATATGCAGAATGATCAGTATGTTATGACCGGAACGATTTTTCCCTATCATTGAAGAACAATTGAGTAAAATTTTGGTCCCTCCAACTGACTAAAAATCTGTCATTGATCCGTTTTCAGAAGAGGTTTGAATGGTTTTGATGACTTGAGACTGCATAATTACTCACAACCTGTGAAATGATTCAACATCACGGACGGACAAATGTCTCTAGATATGAAACGTCGTTGAATTAGTATCATATGATCGACTGGTCTCTTTATCATGCAAAGAGGGTTATCCGCAATCACTGATCAGTTGAGCAGTCTGATAGGGTCATGAGTAGTCTGTTCAGCAGCTGAACTATGATCAACTTCACGGCAATATTCTTGCTCTTTTGCACCTACTATCCCAATTGCCTGATGAACTCAAGTTAGCTTTCTCTTTCACACCTACTACCCAAGTTTATTTATGAGCAGAAGGTGGTGAACGGCCTCGCAGAGGCTTCTCCCCAGCCTGCTCCTTGCCACGCAGGCATGATGACAGGTCATCATGCGTTATGACGCGTCATAATGCATGATGATGGGTCATCATGCATGCATGGCATGGGGCAGGCTTGGGAGAAGCCTCTGCGAGGCCGTTCACCACCTTCTGCTCATAAATAAACTTGGGTAGTAGGTGTGAAAGAGAAAGCTAACTTGAGTTCATCAGGCAATTGGGATAGTAGGTGCAAAAGAGCAAGAATATTGCCGTGAAGTTGATCATAGTTCAGCTGCTGAACAGACTACTCATGACCCTATCAGACTGCTCAACTGATCAGTGATTGCAGATAACCCTCTTTGCATGATAAAGAGACCAGTCGATCATATGATACTAATTCAACGACGTTTCATATCTAGAGACATTTGTCCGTGATGTTGAATCATTTCACAGGTTGTGAGTAATTATGCAGTCTCAAGTCATCAAAACCATTCAAACCTCTTCTGAAAACGGATCAATGACAGATTTTTAGTCAGTTGGAGGGACCAAAATTTTACTCAATTGTTCTTCAATGATAGGGAAAAATCGTTCCGGTCATAACATACTGATCACTCTGCATATCCCGGATAATGCAAAAGGGTTGATCATACATGAGAAAACCAAGATGATTCAATATACTTAATAAGTTCCACTATAAGCCCTTAATACATCGACTAAACAACAGGCTAAATTAACTCATGTTAAGGCCCTAGCAATGGTTTGCATCAAATAGAGATTTACTCAACAAGTTTGTGCTTTACAAAATGGTTCAAATGGCTGATCCAAGCGATCATACGATTTTTGAGTATTTTGGATAAGTTCATAAGTATAGCAGCATGATTTCAATGCAACGGAACATCATTGTAGGCGGTAAGACTCTCAAGCATTATTTACTTAAAAAATAATGACGGACCGCAAGTCCTATGAAGACAAGTAAAGATTGGACAAGTGAACTCATATTGCTGTCAAAAGGGGTTCCTACAGATAAGATGGACAGGGGTCAGGAGAAAAACTGATGCACATGAAAAAAGAAGTGTGTATTGACTCAATCTTATGAAGAATATATCAACATGAAATACGATCAATTAGTTCTCGAGCAACTAACAATGGCTTCCTCCTACTCAAGATTTGTTTACCAGAACAGCAACCTAGACGTGAATATTCTTGTCTGACCCATGTATGCCTACGAATAACTTGGAAGATGATCAACATGCAGTCTTTGTAACCAATAGGCCTAACGTAAATCGTGATGAGCATATGACATTTAAAGTAAGGTGTAAAAAATCTGACTGCAACAGTATGGAAAGTAAGAATTTTTTTATGGATAAAGAATTATCAACAAACAAAAAAATTTACCGAAAGGAAGATAGCACGTTAGGTCAAACGCTCAACTTATCAACTAAAGATAGCTATACAGATAGCTCAAGAGATAACATATCAACTAAGCAGACAGGGCATCAGCTAAAAAGATAGCTATATAGACCACTTGCCAGCTTAATAGACGGGTTTATCAGCTAAACGGTTAGCTCAGCAGACAGCATAACAACTAAACAGACAGGGCATCAGCTAAATAAACAGCTACATATACAGCATTACACATAAGATAGACAGCTCATCAGCAAAAGCGACAGCTAAATAGATAGTTTAACAGATAAAAAGACAGCTAATTAGCCTAGAAGCAATCTATTGTGGTCCAGCAGTACTCCTTAAAAATTCTAAAGAAAATACGGAGCAAAGTGTCATTTCCTGTTACTGACTCCTACTCCTGTTAGCTTGGTGGTTCAAATCTTAACTCCATAGCACTTTCTTATCTTTGAATTTAAATCATGAGAGTAAGCAACATTATAGCATCCAAGGGCTAAACATGTTTACTCATGCAATGGAATTATCAACATATATTGAACTTGACCCCTCTTCCATCCGTAAATTGAGAAAAGTGAATATATATGCTGGTGTAATAAATATACATATTTAGTTTTACTACGAGAAGCAGTCATTTAAAATGATCGGAGCAGATCCAGTAAATTCGTCAGCTAGTCAGAAGCATGAAAAGGCCAGCCAGACTGATAAGGCTACTTCAGCCAGAAAAGTGAACAAGAAAGAGAAGAGACTAAAAAAGAATCGAGAGAAACAGCGAATATATGAGAAAAACCTCTTGCTGAACTATACATACTATCTTGGTGAAGGCTTCCACAAAAGCAAAGTAATACTTGGATTTGACCCGCTGACATTTCAAGCGAAAATAATCTTCCGATGCAGTGGACAAAATCAGTTGGAGTTAGATAACAGTCAATGGACTTCACTTCGCCAATACCTCATTGATCTCAAGGATAGAGTAGATGAGTTCCCTGCAAATCAGCTTGGACTTCTTCAACTCTTCTACATACCTATTGGAGGAGAGAGACTAATACTTAAACATCCCGAGCTCTTCACGCTTTTCATCTTGATGGATTTTTTCAACATTTTCATGCAATACAACAATTTGCTTACCGATTGTGTGAAGGAATACTATGACCAATATTGTGCAAGATGCAGAGAAAAAAGCGTACTTAAACTGGATATCAACGACTTCTTCACTCCAACTCAAACATCATTTGTAAATATAAACTACTCTAGGCTTTTTTATGAAATACCAGTACTATGTAACGATCTAATTTTCCATGTGATGAAATAAAATACTAAAATTCAACCAAGCATCCAGCAGAAAAAAATTCTGATAAGAAAACACTCAACAAGAATATATTTTACTTATGTGAAAATAATACTTGAATATGTTAATGAGCATACCCGACAATCCCTATGATGATAAATCCAGTATATTTAAAATGTAGTAAATACGTATTTTACTTAATGCACAAATATTGAAAATGTATATGAATATAGCAGAAGTGGCTTTACGCTTAAAACAAGCACACAAAGTATGAGGTTTGTAAATTCTCATGCAATCATATAGGCATTAAAAGCGATAATATGCATCCGAAAAGTATCAACTTAACGGCACCATCCAAGCATCATTTTCCTAAGGAGATAACAAATTAAAAATTAACATACTCAAAAAAACATCAACAAGTTCTAAATGAAAATATGCCTAGAGAAATTCGGAAATGTCAAAAAATCATACATACTGTGTAGAATATGAGACAAGCATAAAATAACAGTTTTACTCTATATTATACTGACACTCATGAAACTACTTAAACTAAATAATACAGATCCATAATAACAGCACCTAATTCAGAGTAAATATAAAAATTTATTCAATCTAGTGCATGCCTATAATGCTAGCATGACTAAAAAATATTTTCCCATGCATTATGAGCATAAACAAAGAATAATACCATAATACCAACAAACCTCTTATGTCAATGACCTGTCACCTATCACTTTTTCTGTATTATTTATTCTTTCAGTAAGTAATAAAAAATTTATCAATGAAAATGCGTCTATATTCCTACTCATTAGGACCACCACGATGATTTCTACATCCATCATACATAAACTCCATAAAAAAGTAACATTCCAGAAGCCATAAACCGTAATATCTTTCCTATACAACATCCATAAATAATCTCAAATTTAGAAAAGATACCCAAAACATACATCTCAACATAGTGATCTAAAAAATAGACCCAAGCACTTATCAAAAGGGACAAATCATATGATGTACGAACAAAATTATCACCATCTCATGCACTACAAGATCATTAATTTGAAAAAATAACTCGTCTTGGAAGAAATTATTAGAATTTTTGAACGAAACCAATGAGCATCCTATAGTAAAGAAAAAAAATGAATGAATATAGTGCCATACTTCTACATAATAGTACAATCAGAGAATGAAGTATAGAAACTGCTTTAAGAAATAAGTGATGATGATGCAGACAAACAAAATGCTGCTACAAGCAAACTAAAATTTAATACTACACTAAATATCAAGAACGCATTACAACAAACATTAAGATCTCTTTCCCTGCATCTATAGATTTGAACAATCAACATAGTAGTCTAACCGAACGAAATACATTGTAGATGATTCTTAAAGTACTATTACAATGAAACCGATAAAAGCAATAATATACAATAGCAATGAGTCACAAAACAAAGAAACGATGTATCCAAGCAAAAAGAAACTGAAAACGATCAATGTAAATAATAATCAGCAAACTATAACAGGCGCATCTTTGAATGGACATTTATGAAAACACGTCTCAATGCCGCGCATCACGTTACCCGCTGCCCACGACCAATACAACAAAAAATCCGCCTCCATCAATCAAAACCATATTGCAATGCAGTGTATATCGCACCACTTCTCTTTCACGCTGTAGATTCCGATGCCCTAAAACTCCCGCCAACAGGGAAGTCTATGCGAACGAAACACTACACTTAGCAAGCAAACTCACTTGCACATGCCACGCATCCCCGAGGACAATTTCCATGCCTTACAGCATTCACCGCCGAACAAATCTACACCCCAATCACGATCCTCCAAAAAGCGACGCAAATCATTCCGAATCGCCGACAAGGCCGTCCATACTTAAAGACAGGCATCCTTTGATGAGAAACTTAGGCAAACGCTCACGAGACAAATTTGTACGTCTCATAACATCCGCCTCGGTGGAAACATATACCTCAGATTACTTCCTCCAACAAACGACGCGCATCACATCTACAATACCATCCATCTATAACCATAGACATCAAACGAGGAGCAAAACGTACCTTAAGCAGGCACCCATGAAGCAAATTCTCACGCCTTAGAACACCCGTCGAAAGGCAAGCCCGTCGCCCATCCATAATACAAAGCCACCCGTCTATAGCAGCGCCCTCCATCCCACACAACTACTCGCATCATAAAACTTCCGGCACGGCTAGCATGATCAAGCGAATCGGCCATTTCCGCACGCGGCCGTCTATCCTTAGCCAAAGACACCAATCGATGAGCAACGCGCTCCTTAACCAAGCACCCATGAAGTAAATTCTCACGCCTTAGAAACCCGTCGAAAGACAAACCCATCGCCCATCCATAATACAAAGTTACCCATCTACAGCAGCGCCCTCCGTCACCACGCAACCACTCGCACCATGAAAAACGTTCAGCACGCCTAACGTGATCAAGCAAATCGGTGATTTCCACACGTTGCTGCCCAACCTTAACCACCGACGCCAATCGAAGAGCAACGCGCACCTTAAGCAAGCACCCACGGAGCAAATTGTAACGCTTTAGAATACCCGTCGAAAGGCAAACCCATCGCCCATCCATAATGCAAAGTCACCCATCTACAGCAGCGCCCTCCGACACCATGCAACCATCCGCGCCATAAAAACTACACCTCAAATTACATCTTCGAACAATCTACACGCATGACGTTTACTCGCCTACAACGTCGTCCATCGTTAGCCACATACACCAATCGATGAGCAATGCGCTCCTTAACCAAGCACCCACCCAGCAAATTCCCATGCCTTAGAGCACTCGCTGACGAGCCCATCACCCGTCAATAACATAGCCACCCGTCTATAGCAGCGCCTTTCGTCTCCACGCAGCCACTCGCATCATAAAAAAATCCAGGCCGCCTTTCGTGACCAAGTAAATCGCTCGAACCAAACGCCTTCAATAAGTCACACACTAAAGGATCTCAAGCCCTGCGAACAACCGCCCAGAGCGCCACCTAGCCCGCTTCTATACTAATCTGATACACATACCCATATACCTAAGATCCACACCCTCGCCGCAACCATCCATTCTTATCCCAGGCACCTACCTATACCACCCTAATACAAGCACCCATACACCCAAGACACACACCCACATATCCGAGACATAAACCATTAGTTTCATTCCCGGCCGCTTCAAGCGCCATTAGTTCCAATTTCCACCACTAGGTGGCGCGCAAAATCAATCTCAATTCGTATGGAAAAAGTGCTCCAGAACTGGTATTCTCTAGCTACTCTCACACCTCACGCCGCATGCCTCACGCCTCTTGCCTCACCCCTCACGCCTCACGCCTCATTCCTCACGCATCACACCTCATGCCACACGACTCACGCCTCACGCTTCACGCCTCACCCCTCAAGCCTCTAGTCTCACGCCTCACGCCCCACTCATCACGCCTCACGCGTCACGCCTCATGCCTCACACCTCACGCCCCACTCCTCACGCCTCACGTCTCACGCCTCACGCCTCACGCCTCACGCCTCACGCATCACGCCTCACGCCTCACGACTCACGCCCCACGCCTCACGCCTCACATCCCACGCCTCACGCCTCACGCCTCACGCCTCACGCCTCACGCCTCACGCATCACGCCTCATGCATCACGCCTCACGCCTCACGACTCACGCCCCACGCCTCACGCCTCACGCCTCACGCCTCACGCCTCACGCCTCACGCCTCACGCCTCACGCCTCACGCAACACGCCTCACGCCTCACGCCTCACGCATCACGCCTCACGACTCACGCCCCACGCCTCACGCCTCACGCCTCGCGCCTCACGCCTCATGCCTCACGCCTCACGCCTCACGCCTCACGCATCACGCCTCACGCCTCACGACTCACGCCCCACGCCTCACGCCTCACATCCCACGCCTCACGCCTCACGCCTCACGCCTCACGCCTCACGCATCACGCCTCACGCATCACGCCTCACGCCTCACGACTCACGCCCCACGCCTCACGCCTCACGCCTCACGCCTCACGCATCACGCCTCACGCCTCACGCATCACGCCTGACGACTCACGCCCCACGCCTCACGCCTCACATCCCACGCCTCACGCCTCACGCCTCACGCCTCGCGCTTCACGCCTCATGCCTCACGCCTCACGCCTCATGCCTCACGCCTCATGCCTCACGCCTCACGTCTAACGCCTCACGCCTCACGCCCCACGCCTGACGCCTCACACATCCCGCCTCACGCGTGAGGCTTGGGACGTGGGGCGTGGGGAGTGAGGCGTGAGGCTTGAGACGTGGGGCGTGAGGCTTGGGGGGTGGGGCGTGAGGCGTGAGACGTGAGACATGAGACGTGAGGCGTGGTGCATGAGGCGTGAGGCATGAGGCGTGAGGCGTGAGGCGTGATGCGTGAGGCGTGTGGCGTGAGGCGTGAGGCGTGAGGCGTGAGGCGTGAGGCGTGAGGCGAGAGACGTGAGGCGTGAGGCGTGTGGCGAGAGACGTGAGGTGTGAGGCGTGAGGCGCGAGGCTTGGGGTGTGGGGCGTGAGGCTTGGGGCGTGAGGTGTGAGGCGTGAGGCGTGTGGCGTGAGGCGTGAGGTGTAAGGCGTGGTGGGCGTGAGGCGTGCGGTGTGGGGCGTGAAGTGTGTGGCATGGGGCGTGGGGTTGTAAGGCGTGAGGCGTAGAGTGTAGAGTGTGAAGAGTGTAAAGTGTGAAAAGTCAAGTTTGAAGTGTGTAGTGTGATGTGGCAAGAGTGAAGTGGCCAGAGTGAATTGTGAAGTGTGAGTGTGAAGTGTGGAGTGAGGAGTATGACGTGTGGAGTGTGAAAAGTGAAGTTTGATGTGTGAAGTGTGAAGTATGGAGTGTGAAGTGTGGAGCGAGGAATGTAAAGTGTGAAGTGTGAAGTGTGCAGTGTGAAGTGTTAAGTGAGGAGTGTGAAGTGTGGAGTGGACTTTGCAGACATGGACTTTGTAGACATGAACTTTGCAGCCATGGACATTGCAAACATTGACTTTGCACAAATAGATTTTGCAGACATTGACTTTGCAGTCATGGACTTTGCAGACATGGACTTTGCAGACATGGAATTTTCAGACATGGCCTTTGCAGACATGGACTTTGCAGATATGAACTTTGCAGGCATGGACTTTGCAGACATGGGCTTTGCAGACATGGACTTTGCAAACATGGACTTTGCAGACATGGACTGTTTGCAATAAAACCAACTTATTGTGTATGGAAAAACTTTAATTACAATTCAAAGCTACAATTATGATTTTACGGAAAACGATTTAATTTAATTCGATGTTGTTCGAGAGACTCTTCTTTAAAAACTGACTAACTTTTTCTTTTGTCTGCAAAAATTGCGGTATTCCAGTTCAGAGAATTACCAATTCTTACAATTATTCCCCAATTCGAACATTTCTTAAAATTAGTATACTAAAATTGTTACCCGATTCAAATTCGACCATTTTCCAATCAGTAAACTACTTAACATTTTATCTTTGCTGTCTTGATCTTTGCATACCTTTAATCGTTGTTTGACAAATGTCGTGTATTTGACAATTGTCATATGTATGTTTACAATTCAACATAAAACATGTAGTGTCGGCTTCGCGAGTGAAATCACAACCATTTTCAACGTTGCGTCGTATTTGGGCGTTCGTGTGCTGCAGGAACCTTCAATACTATCAGATAAGTATTTGTTTTTTTTTTGTAAAAATGCCCGATACTTTGTAATTCTTTAGCTTCCAGGTATCCTGTGGGGCTGCAGCTGCAACATACTCCCCCGGATGAGGGATTGTAAATACCTCAGAATTGAAAATAACCGTCCTGTAAGGATACTGATTAATTTTGATTTTTGGTTTATTATATTTTGTATATCGTTTAGATTGTCCGATCCCATTCATGGTGTCACGAAGTTGACTCACGGAAATCCTTTGAGTCTTGGATGATACCACTTGTTTGCAATGGCTTGTGTCGTCACGTAGGTATGGTGAAGTTGTTCTACCTTATGCTGGGCGTCCACCTACACCTTAGTAGCAATCCAAGTTTCTATTGTGTTATTAAAGTTCATATTGGCTGGTATCAAGGTCCGCTGGGAAATAAATGGAGATTGATAGGAATTGATCTCAAAATGAGCGAGGTTTCTCTTTAGGATCTAGGTCTGTTGGGGAAAAATATTCGTATTGATGAAGTAATGAAAAGACATTACGAGCATTATTCTGCATTTGTCTGCACGGGTAAAAGTGCGATTTTCGTGATCGCTCTCTTATAGTATTTTCCGTTTGAAAATACTGTCACGACTCGCACCACCGCATAATGTCCTGGATGCACCTGGGTGATCCTAGCTAGAGGCCATCTACAGGATGGAGTTCTTTCTTCTTTTAGTATGCATAAATCGCCTACTTTGAGGTTGATTCCACTCTTGAGCCACTTCGGTCGGCATTGTAAACGGCTTAAGTACTCACATTGCCAACGTCTCCAAAAATCTTGATCAACCTTTTGTGTCAGTTGCCATCGGTCGAGGCGATTGATCAGAATGTCACCAATTAAAAAATGAGCAGGAGTTATTGCTGCGGTATCCATTGGGTCATTATTAAGGGGACACAGGGGACGAGAGTTGAGGCAGGCTTTTATCTGTACTTACACTGTAGAAAATTCTTCGTCGGCCAATGGAACGTTGCCTACCACTCGACATAGATGCGCCTTTATAGACTTGATTCGGGCTTCCCAAAGCCTTCCAAAATGAGGTGATGCAGGCGGATTGAAATGCCAAGTTATTCCATCCTGTGCCAGAGCTTCAGCTGCTCCAGCATTGATTTCCCTCATCCTCTTTAGTTCAGCAGCCGCACCAACAAAATTGGTACCGCAGTCAGAATACATTTGTGAGCTACAACCGCGTCTACCCATGAACCTTCGCAACGCTGCGATGAAAGCCGGTGTGGACAGGTCACTGACGACTTCTATGTGTATGGCTTTTACTGCCAGACAAATAAAAATAGCTACATACCCCTTTGTACTCTTGCTTCTTCTTCCTCGCCTGTCCTTTATATCAAAGGGTCCACAGAAATCAACACCCGTGTGCGTGAAAGGACGGGATACGGTCACTCGAGCTTCTGGCAAATCGCCCATCAGTTGCGTTGAGGTGTTTGCTTTGGCACGGGCACAATGAACGCACCTATGTATAAATTGTTTGATACGATTGCGACCATCTATTAGCCAGAACTTTCTCCTAAGTGTATTAAGCATTAGCTGCGTTTGTCCATGTAACGTTGACTAATGAATTGGGTGTAGTAATAAATCGGTCAGTTTCCCGTTTCGTGGTAGAATCATTTGATACTTTTCATCGTAAGGGGACTGCGCATTTTTTAAACGTCTTCTGACTCGCAATATTCCCTTTTCGTCCAGCAATGGATTCAAGTTAGCCAATTTGCTTTTGGTTCCAATGGGTTCTGATTTCTGTAGACGCGCGATGTCTTGTGAGCATTCTGTTCGCTGAGCGTATTTGATCGAGAATTCAAATGATTGTCTTAACTCTTGGCTGGTCAAGTATGCACGTTCGCCTCTATCGTTCGGTTTTGGTTTGATGAAACGGACACAATACGCCGTGATTCTTATCAACTTTGTCAATGTTGAATATTTTCCCAATAGATCGTTCAAAAAATTTTCAGTGCGCACGCCAATATTAACCATTACTTGTTTTCGCCTTTCGACATCAGTTGATTGAATTTCTTTAATTTTAGGCCATTCGTCGCTGTGCTCAACCAGCCAACTTGGTCCGTTCCACCAAAGTTGGTTACTGATTAGATTCTTGGGTTTTATTCCCCTGATGATATATCAGCTGGATTGAGTTTTGACGGGATGTGACGCCATGGAATATTCCCAGTGGTTTCTAGAATTTGCGCTGTGCTATTTCTAACAAAAACCGTCCATCGAGTTAGATGCCCTTTCAGCCATGCTAGGACAACTTCGGAATCAGTCCACAACCAGGTAGGTATTTTTTCGATTTCTACTGAGCCTGTGACCTCTTTTAATAATCGCGACAGCAATACTGCACCACATAGTTCTAGTCAAGGTATACTAATTGGTTTCACTGGTGCTACTTTGGTCTTCGCTATTAGTAAGTGACTGTTGGTCGATGACCCTGATTGCACTACTATATAAATTGCTGCTGCGTATGCCCATTGAGATGCATCACAGAAGCCATGGAGTGATACTGCTGAATTCTTTTGGTATGTTACCCACCTTGGGATTCTAATATCTTCAATATTGTGTAATTCTTCCAACAGGTTAACCCATTCTTTGGTTAATACACTCGGTATTGGCTGATCCCATTCTTGTCCATGTAACCAAAGATTTTGAAACAAAATTTTTGCTGTTACCATAACAGGTGCTATCCATCCTAATGGGTCGTATAGCCGTGCCACTTCCGAAAGGACAGAGCGTTTGGTCAACGTTGTTGATTGCTCCCATCTTTTCAACCGATACGTGAAATAATCCTTCATCGAAAACCACATAGCTCCCAGAGACTTGTATCCGCCATCCATTTCAAAATCGATTGAGTCTTTCATTTCAATATCTTCGATTGGGAGATTTTGCAGTAATCGTTCATAATTTCTGATCCATTTTTTTTAATTGAAAGCCACCAGCTTTCAAAAGCTGAATCAATTCATCTCATTTCTGTACAGTTTCTTCTATGTTGTGTCCCCCTGATAGCACATAATCTACATAAAATTCCTTTAACACTGACTTGCTTGCAGCAGGATACTTCTCCATCTCATCCATTGCTAACTGGTGCAACGTCCGTATCGCAGGAAATGGGGCTGCGCATGTTCCAAATGTGACAGTGTATAGACAATAATCCTTAATTGGTGTTTCCGGTTGTGACCTCCAGACAATCTTTTGATAGTTCGCGTCTTGAGGATGTACTAGTAGCTTCACTCGGTGGTACATCTTAGCAATGTCGGCCATCAATGCAAATTGTTTTAACCTCCAATTGATAATAATTGATGTCATGCTATTCTGGATGGTCAGTCCAGTCAATAGTGTGTCGTTAAGTGACCGTCCAGAACTTGTCTTCCGTGAAGCGTCAAACACCACCCGTAGTTTTGTTGATGTACTCTCCTTGAATACGGCATGATGTGGCAGAAAATTTGCCGTACTAATCTTTCTTCCCTTGTCATACATCACTTCATTGCAATAAGGAGCCTCCTTCATGTGACATAATTCTAGATACTGTTGAATTACTGCCGACTATTCTTCTTGCAGTTTCCTGTTTCCAGCAAATCGCCTTTCTAAATGGAGTAAGCTTGCCACTGCGCTTGCCCTGGAATAACCTAGTGAATGTCAGCTATCAGTATCCGTGAACGGCAATCGAACTTGGTACCGCCCATCCAGTTCTCTTTGAACGTTTGCTTTGTAATGGTTTTCGCAGGCTTCATCCTCTTGCGTCATATCGTTACGAGAGTCAATTTCCTCCAGCTCCCAAAATCATTTTAATTGTTCGCCTATCTCCACGTTTCTATCTATTTCTATTTCGAAGCTATGCATTGTTCGTGCACCATCAACGTCAACTCTTCTTGAAATTATCCAGCCTAATTTGGTTCGTTACAAAACTGGACCTAGTGTCAATTTTCGAATTTCCCCGAGTATAACTTGAGCGTACACATCTGCTCCTAAAAGAAGATCGATTTTATTTGGCTGATCAAATTGAGGATCAGCCAGATTCAAATTTCCAATGTGCTCTCGCACCAATGTAGAGATCGTTTGGGATGGGATGAAATTGGTGAGCTTACTCAATATAAGAGCCTCGATTGTTAAACATTCGTTTGTCTTTGTGCGTAATCTAATTTCCAGATTTCCATTAGTTGAAATGCTTTTCGATTTCCTAATGCCAGCTATAGTAATGTTAGTGAATTGTCTTTTAATCCCCAGTCTTTGGGCTGCGTGCTCAGTAATTATTGACGTCTGCGAACCTTGATCCAACAAAGCACCAAGTGTTATACATCCGCTCAAAGCTTCGACCTTTACTACAGCTGTCGCTAGCAATACCGATTGTGCAGTGTTACTGTTCACCGAGTTGGTCTCGCTGGACGATGTCGTTGATGCCCCAGAATGCGAAGGAAACCCACTAGATGTTTGTCCAGTATGCAAAAACCACGATGAGGATGGCTGACCTAGCGCTGTTGATGCGAGTTGATTCTTATGTGACACCGGGATAACTGATTGATCTTTATGTTCAGACAACAGCTGCGATTGATACATATTTTCCCCATCAGTCTATACAGCAGATTGGTGCAGAAGTGTATGATGAGCCCTTTTGCAATGAAAGCATCTCGAAGTACTGGGACATTTTCCAACCAAATGGCCTTTACTCAAACAGTTGAGACATAAGCCATTTCTTTTGACCACATTAAATTTCTCCGCATGACCAAACTGCAGGAATTCGTTGACCTTCTCAAATGATGTGGTTCTTTACACAAAACACATGTAACTCCTTGCGTCATTAAGACACTATGCGACACCTTATTGGACTTTTGTTTATCGGAGCCAGCAGCTTCTAATGCTCTAAAACGTGACTAAAAAATTCCTTTAATTTTGCAAATGTTGCTATCCCAGATTGGACTGCATGTTTTTGCTCCCACATTTGACGCGTGTCCGATGGTAATCGTTGCATTGTCATGTGT
Organism: Odontomyia ornata; assembly: GCA_963969285.1. Classification (NCBI taxonomy): domain Eukaryota; kingdom Metazoa; phylum Arthropoda; class Insecta; order Diptera; family Stratiomyidae; genus Odontomyia; species Odontomyia ornata. Next base: position 153,116,861 of record OZ017741.1, on the reverse strand, counting down.
ACTAACAATGCCTCCCATTTATTTTCTATCTCCAAGTGATCGATTGCCTGGGTACAATCGAGTATTTTATCCAATAACGCTTTTATGGAAGATGCGGATTCAGTGGCATTATTAATTGCTAACAGCTTTAGACGTTTATCAGTACATATTTGTCGTCATAACGTTCTACGAGCAGCTTCCATGCTGAATCGATCTTAGCTTCGGTGATAGAACAATGTTTGAGAGGCTGCTCAGCCTCACCTGATAAACTGCACTTCAGGTAGTGCAATTTTTCCACCATCGATAAATTTGCTTTTTTGTGAATTAGAGATGTAAATAAATCTTCCAATGACGTCCACTCACTATAACTTCCGCTAAATTTCGGTAAGTTGATCCGTGTAAGTCGAACGTCGGCATCATTCACTATTACAAACGACTGATTATGTGCCTCTTTGATTCCTTGTGAAACCTGTGCCCCTTGTTCCGCTTGCAATTCTGCCAATTCCGTTTCGAAGTCCAAACTCATTTCTTCGAAAGTTAAATACCATTTCTTAGTGAAATATTCTAACGACAACTCCTCTTCACCTTCCAGCAAACTTATTATTTTATCATGCGTTTGCATGAATAATTCTCGAACTTCTTGCGCACACTGCAGTAATTTGTTGGCGTATGATAAGGTTTTTTGCGTTTTGGAGTCCTTCTGGAAATTGGAAACCATTCTGTTTAATTGTTTTCCTGCGTTGTTAAACGCTCCAATATTTTGCAGTAGCAGAACAATGGCACAATGAACGGTAATTATTTCGGTATTTTATCTTCCGTTATAAACCTCAAAATTTGGCTTTCTATCTGCCCCAATTGTCTTTAGACCTCAAAGCCAATCTAGAAAAGTTTTTGGAATTATTGGTGACTGCTGTGGTTCGAAGCGATCAATATGAAATGTGAAATACTTTTATGCAATATTTCACCCCAATGCATTTACACTACATTTCACCACCGAAAAATTCACGTACTGTATATATTTCAAATATACTTCACCCACTGTGCAACGTGCCAATGCCCTTTGTTTGCCAATGAAATTTTATTAAGGATATACAAAAACAGGATAGCAATACAAATGAATGAAAAATCGACTCACCGGACTTTGAACCGTTATTTTCTCTCTCCTAGTAAATTGGTCACAGTTATAATTCTGCGCGTTCCGAATTATATTAAACATTTTAAACCACCTTTTTTCCATACGCTATATTAAACTTTCACACACTCCGTTGATTTCCTAATTTCTATTACTCTGATACACAATTATCCGGCTCGAAGGACCAAAAATGTTTGCAATAAAACTAACTTATTGTGTATGGAAAAACTTTAGTTACAATTCAAAACTACAATTGTGATTTTACGGAAAACGATTTAATTTAATTCGATGTTGTCCGAGAGACTCTACTTTAAAAACTGACTAACTTTTTCTTTTGTCTGCAAAAATTGCGGATTCCGCTTCAGAGAATTACCGCTTCTAACAATTATTCCCCGATTCGAACATTTCTTAAAATAAATATACTATAATCGTTACCAGATTCAAATTCGACCATTTTCCAATCAGTAAACTACTTAACATTTTATCTTTGCTGCCTTGAACTTTGCATACCTTTAATTGATGTTTGACAATTGTCATGTATTTGACAATTGTCATATGTCTCTTTACAATTCAACATAAAACATGTAATGTCGGCTTCGCGAGTGAAATCACAACCATTTTCAACGTTGCGTCGTATTTGGGCGTTCGTGTGCTGCAGGAACCTTCAACACTATCAGATAAGTATTTGTATTTTTTTGTAAAAATACCCGATACTTTGTGATTCTTTATCTTCCAGGTATCCTGTGGAGCTGCAGCTGCAACATGGACTTGCAGACATGGGCTTTGCAGACATGAACTTTACAGACATGGACTTGCAGACTTGAACTTTGCAGACATGGACTTTGCAGATATGGGCTTTGCAGACATGGACTTTGAAGCTATGGACTTTGCAGAAATGAACTTTGCAGACACGGACTTTGCAGAAATGGATTTGCAGACATGGATTTGCAGACAAAGGCTTTGCAGACAAAGGCTTTGCAGACAAAGGCTTTGCAGACATGGGTTTGCAGAGATGGGTTAACAGAAATTTGTTTCCAGACATGGGTTTACAGACACTCGTTCGCAGCCATGGGCTTTGTAGACATGGGTTTGCAGACATAGGTTTGTAGACATGGGTTTGCAAACATGGGTTTGTAGACATGCGTTTGCAGACATGGATTTGCAGATATAAGTTTGCAGACCTGGTGTTGCGGACATGGGTTAGCAGACATTGGTTTGTAGACACGAGTTTGCAGATATGGGTTTACATACAGGGGTTTCCAGACATGGGTTCGCAGACACTGGTTTGCAGTCATGGGCTTGCAGACAGGGGTTTGCAGACTTGGGCTTGCACAAATGGGTTTGCAGATATGGGTTTGCAGACATAGGTCCTTAGACATGGATATGCAGACATAGGTTTGCAGACATAATAATTTGTTAGACCCAAAACGGGCGGGTATGCTTCGGCTGGGAGAATTTCGTCTGGAGGCGGGTGTGGTGCCAATTGTCTTGCCTGTCTTCTAGTTAGCCGCCAAGAGAAAACGCGGCTCACCAAAATTCAAACAAACCTATGGGTGGACTCCGCACTTTGTCGGGAGAACCTTTTCCCAGTTCATCAATATTGTTACATGTACAAATAATTCTGCGAGCTACTGTCGCAATTGTTTTCACAACCATTAAGAACATCAACAAAATGAATTTGCTCGAAACCACGAGAACCCACCAAGCATGATGAACATCTGAAAGTGAGTCACTGCCCATTCATTACGCTGCTCGAATGTTACCGCTAATTCACCAATGTACGAAAACTGAGTTGAATGATTAGAGACCCTATATAAAGGCGAGCTGAATGAATGGGGGGATGATACATTTAACCGCGATAGTAAAAACGGCGATAGTGTGTGGAAAGCGATATTGATCGAGTGATAGTGAAGTGATTTTAGAAGACAATTGCGATAAGAAATTTATGGACAAGTGTTAGACTTTTAATAGAGAAAATTAAAATTTTGAAATAGTTAAATAAGTGATTGTGCATTTTATTGTAATTAAATAAACTCTTTTAACTTAAATTAAAAGACATTGCGTTTTCACTTACCCGGAACATTAAAATTATTGGCCGCGAACCATAACATGCGACAATATATTTAACCGGCATACAGGTTTCCCACAAACGAGCAAGAAAGGGATAAAATCCGGTGAAAGCTTTAACCAAGCTTTAACCAAGTTTAATCACCCGAACCAAGCTATACCATTCAATATATATTTTGTGCTCCAACCCTAATGCACGGTGTTAATTGTGAGTCAAACCTTAACGTTAAGTCTTTCGCCTAAGTTAATTTGACATTTCTTTGTTTTTAACGAAAATGGGCGTTTAAATCAGAATTCATTTCATGCACTTCGTGATTTTTTTGGCCAGTTTCATCGACCAAATGTGTCCACAATTGCGAGAATTGCGCGCAAATTTCAGCAAACCGGGTATGTAGGAAATGTGAAATCACCTGTGCATGCTCACTCAGTTCGTTCTGCGGAAAACATTGCTGTTGTTCGCGACAATGTGGCAGAACAGCCGTAGACCTCGACTCATCGTCGTGCCCAACAATTCAACATCTCACGAACATTACTGATGCAAATTTTGAATTTCGACGCTTACAAGGTTCAATTGACTCAAGTGCTGAAGCCTACTGACCATTTCAAGCATCGGCAATACGCCGAATGGTTGGTTGAAGAGACAGAAGGGAATGGTAATTTTACAAAGAAAGTTATCTTCAGCGATGAGGCACACCTTCACCTCAGTGGATTCGTTAATAAGCAGAATTGCCGCATTTGGGCAAATGTCTACAAGTGATTGTTGAAAAACAGATGCATCCACAAAGAGTGACTGTTTGTTGCGGTTTATGGGCTGGCGGCATCATCGGGCCGTACTTCTTCGAAAATGAGGGTGGCCAAGCAGTTACCGTGAATAGTGTTCGCTATTGCGAGATGTTAACGGACTTCTTGTGGCCAGGATTTGAGGCTATGAACCTGGACGATATGTGATTCCAATAGGATGATGCCAATTGCCACACGGCCAATGAAATAACTGCTCTTTTGCGCGGACAATTCAATGGCCGTGTTATCTCACGTTGTGGCGATGTTAATTGGCCGCCATGATCACGTGATTTGACACTGTTGGACTTGTTTCTCTGGGGATATTTAAAAGAAAAAGTGTACTTCAATTAACCTAGAATAATACAAGAGCTAAAGGATGAGATAATTCAGCACATTACCGACATTGAACCTGAATTACATCTAAGAGTCATTGAAAATATGGACCACCGGCGAGCATTTGGGCGATATTTTGTTTCACACATAATTGTCATAGATGTGTCTATTATAATAACAAATATTGACATAATTCTCTGAAAAGTTTTTGTTTTATTTACAATTAACAACGTGTATTTTGGTTAGACCACCCTTTTGTATATTTGTAGTGACATATTTTTAATGAGATCTTGCTTGGGAAAAATTTATGGTATCTTCTTCTTTGTAGCCCCTCTTTGGCCTTCACGCCTTCAACTGTCACAGTTCTTTGACCACGTCCTCCAATTACAGAAACCGACCAGCGATGAAAAGTCTTCGTCGACCAAGTCATACCAGCGTTTCCTCGGTTTCCACACTAGTCTTCACCCTTCAGTTCTTTTTGACCCATACGATTCATGTGGCCAGCGAATTGCAGCTTCTGCGGTCTTACAATTGTTGAGACCTCCGGCTCGTCAAAAATTTCATACAACTCATGGTTGAATTGAATTCACCATTGTTCTCCATCTGGTTTTGCTCCAATTTTTCGCCTCAGGAAACGTCTTTCAAAGGCATTCAATATGCTTGCAAATACTTTGGTCAGGGTCCGTGTTTCACATCCATAGCATTGCCATGTCTTAGCACAGATTTGTATATTTGAAGCTTTGTTTTCCTGTGTATGCAGCTGGTCTTCAAGATCGTCAAAACTGAATAAAATATTTTATTTGCGAGCTGTATTCTTCACCGTATTTCGTCTCTTGCATTACCCGTTTTTGTTATTTTGGCGCTTAAAAAGACTCGTCTATATTGTCGATACTGTATTCACCAAGTATGATACTTGGACTGAATAATAAGTTATATTCTATTTTCATTGGTTTGTAGCCCTATAAGTTTCTTCGCTGTCGAGTTTCAGGAAAAGTTCTTTGGCGGTTATTAACAACCATGACAAAATTTCATGGCATCCCAATCAGCTACCACTTTGGCTCGACTATATAATCACGCGCTTCTTGTATCGACGGGAAGCTTTTTCTGACATATTCCAGAGTTAAATAGAATTGCAATGGGGCCAGCAAAAACCGAAGTAAGATAAAAGCCATATGGAAGAAATTGCGTGTAGTAGTCGGCCTACTTTGGACAAGCTCAAATGAGCTGTCAGCCTACTTCGGCAAAACAAAATGCTTGCATGGCGTAATATACTCTATGTTTCGTATAAAAAAGCACAAAACACATTCCCTGCATGCTTAAAATTCACCTTCCACTGTCAACTTATACACTTATACTTTTTAAGAACTGAAGGATGGAGACTAGGGAGGAAACCGAGGAAATGCTAGTCTGATTCGGTCGATGAAGACAGTTCATCGCTGCTCAGATTTTGAAATTGGAGAGCGCGGTCAATGGACCGGGGCAGTTTGAGGCGCTATTTGCAGGAAGCAATTGCCCAAGAGGGGCAGCCGTGCTATGAAAAAGAAATTAAGTACATGTTCCACGGACACCTAATTTTTGAGAAGTAAAAAAAAACCCTATTCATTCACTTTGGAAGGCAATAAAAATTAAACGGGTGTAAAAACACAAATAATGTTCACTTCGCTAGGAGCACTATTATGTTTTCCGCTTACCGACTGGACTTCACTCTACAAATTCGATTCGAAACCATACAAAACCTTGAATTTTCGTAGGCTCCTCCACAAGCCTTCATATACCGCCATATAAATTTGTGGTCAGCCTACGAGTACATATATGAGGTAATGTGTGTATTTTTAAGCGCTGCTGCCATATGGCTTCTTATCTTACGTCGATTTCGGATAAATATAGGATATCATTATCGTAACAGGAGATCAACGAATTGAAGGATAGAGTGATAGTGCTGACGGAAAGTGAGATAAAGAAAGAAAATGTAAATGCCGTACATCAGTGCGGACTTAAAAAAAAAAGTTATAGTGAAAGTGAATGTGGCACGAAACCGTGAGAAAGAAGTAAAAGTGTGAGAATCTAGACGAACGGATGCGTTCCAACTATATATTTCTGGGTGAGTGTTTTTCTGCTCAACTGGAATATTTATATTTACAAAACAGTACAACTAGAGACGCATGACGTTAACTTATTATTTCTTGTTATGAAATATTTGCTAGAAATATTTAAAAACTCCCCACACCATTTCGATTTTTTCGTCACCTTGGCGCCCAACCTTTGGTTTTCCACGAAGGGATGGACAAAAAGGATGGACAGATTGCACTTCTAATTGAGCAAGCCAATCAGGCAAATGCGATCCAAAAGCAATTGGAGGAAGTCCTCACTGAGCTGCGACAAACACATCAATAGCTAAGAGAGACCCAAAATGAGTTGAAAGAGCAACGTCAGAAGAATGACGAGCTTATGGCTTATGGTGAATAGTTTAGGTTCACCAAGATCAAAATCTTCAAGAAAGAGGAAGGCCATAGGCTCTCCATCCCTCAGAACTGAATCGCTTTCGGAAGAAACCGCAGAGTCTGTCTTGACTGAAAGAAAAATTTTCAAGATTTTCTGGCTCCGCCACCTCCAAAACCGACCGTTTTATTGCCAGAAAAGGCTCCCAAGAAACCCTCACAAGTTTTCCTCCCCACACCATCGACATCGGTCTCAACTCCAAAGAAGAGTAAACCACAAAAACAGTCGGATGTTCCCGATGAGATATGCCCTAAAACTGTCCCCATTCTCCTCCGCGAACCGCACAAATGGACAAAGCTGGCTGCACTTATGAAACAGTTAACTATTGTATAAAGAATGACTCTGCAAAACGCGTATATCTGGTTATCCAGATTATACCCCAATCCTCCACGGATCACAGAAAAATAACCAAGTTGCTAACTAAACAAAAATGGCAGTATCACACATACTTACTCCCTGAGGATAAAAAATTAAATGTGATTATTTGTCGATGAAGAGACTATCAGTGGAGGAAATCAAAGAAGATCTCCAGCAGCCTGGCTTCCACCCTATTGAATTTTTTTATGTATAACTTCAATCCGGCCCCTCTAAACTGGCAAAAGTCCTTCTACTGAAAGCAGAAACTGAAATCTACAACGTTAGTTCTATCTGCCAACTTATCTGCCAAGTCAAGTCGATGAAATCATGTAGCGCGTAAGCTATGTGTCATAAATGCCGACCGTATAACCGCTCATCGAGCAACTGCCACGCTCAAGCTCGCTGGGTAAAGTGCGATGGACTTCATCACTTTACTTACTACAAAAAACAAATTACTGAAAAACCCATTGTGTATCAATTGTTGAGGAGAACACGCCGCTAACTACGGAGGCAGTCCCAAAAACCCAAAAAATGTCAGGAAAACGTATGCGTAAAATGCCGCCCTAAACAAGCAACAACCCAGTGTGAATACTCCAAAACCAAAAACTAATAGAACCCCTACAACTCGTTGCCAGCCAGCCACAAACCACATCCACTCCACGAAGTATGGAGCAATTTTTCATCAAAATGCAATCACAGATGTAACTGATGATGACCACAATGGTGCAGGGTTTCTTTGCGCAACAAAGCCTTAGTAAAAACACCCAATGATTTCCCCCATGAATCACACTTCCATACTCACGTGGAATGCAAACTCCCTGCAACAAAGGACTGTTGAGTTTAGGCAGTTTATGGTTGACCATAAATTTGATACTATACAGAAATGATAGACTGGCAGGAAGGGGAGGCGGACTCTTGTGAGAAGAAATGTGAATCGCTACCTGATTGAAACCCACAACTATAACGCGTAGAGGCAATACTAATTAAAATAAAAACGAACTCGTTTGAATTTGTAGTCATATCACTGCACAACCCCCCGAAGTGAGGCTTTCTTTCAACATCTAAGCTCTTCCTTCGAACTTGAAGACCCACTCCTGGTGATAGGTGATTTCAATGCCTATCATAATTCTTGGGGTGCTGTGAAAAGCAATTGAGCTCAGGCTGAGCTTAACAGACTCATCACAGCCAAAGACGTAAGACTAGATATGCCAAGTGAACCAACGCACTATGGCCGAGCTTCTGGTAACATCCTTGACTTCAAAATCTCACGAGATTTTCATCACAATATGTATACAACGGTACTCGATGATCTCTCTTCCGACCACAAACCAGTGCACTTCTTAATAGAGGGAATCTTCATAGATGAACCTCTAAAAGTAAAGAATAGTACAAATTGCCAAGCTTTCAGGGATACTCTGGCCTCAGAAAGCCTCACCCAGCTGTAAAATTCAGCCAGTGATGGCAATGAAAGCATAGAACAACTTACCAGAAAAATCACTACTCTCCCTGTTACTGTACACCCTATACACCTCCCACGTCTGCCTAACAGCGTTCAAATTACCCTATATGTCGATGACACTTACATATATTACATCTCGTGACAACCAGAAGCCATATCTTGAAGTCTGCAACGAACAACCGAAATTCTTTTGGGATACTTTCAAAGGTGGAAGATAAAAATTAACGCTGACAAGACACTAGCCAATTTCATCACAAGAAGACGACGACAACAACCTCCTGGATTATAAATCAACTCAAACTCAGACACCTTAGAAAAGAACAGCAAAATACCTGGGACTAAAATTTGACAATCGACTTACATGGACTGACCACATACGTGACAAGAGACAACACTGTTTAGGTAAATTATTCTCCTTGCACCCCATTTTAAGATCGGGAAAACTGAACGTGAAAAATAAACTCCTCATCTACAAACAAGTCCTAAGACATAAAACTCTTCTCTATGGCTCAATAGCCTTCTGTCAGACTTCAAAATCCAACAAAAAACTACTTCAACCCCTGCAAAAGAAGGCCCTTAGGAGAATCTTTAGAACCCCCTGGTATATTAGGAACATTGACATTCATAAAGACCTCAAACTAGACACTATTGACAAATATATACTAGACCGCGCACTAAAACTGTTTAACTGGACAGATGAACGCCCTAACAGTACCCTGAATCCCCCAAGAACAACTAATAACGAACAGAGGCTCACGTATCTTAGTCTCAGGTCAATAACACTGTGATAAAGGACTGTCAAAATCTAGTCGTATTGTTTGATATAAGCCAGTTGGGTACAAAGATACCCACAGATAGAAATGGAGCAAATGTGCAAATTTAACTAGCTCTACGTAACCCCACACCTCAAGGTAAGGTTTCGGGTCAGTCCATCTCCCAACTTTCGTTCAATATTTTTTTCAAAGCCATCGGTGAGATAGTTATTAATGCGGACTTGAGAGGTTGCCGATGCTATTGTCATTTTGAGAGACTTACTTATTTGGCTGGGATACCACCGCAAAGCAGTATTATATGCAGTACTTTGTGGTCAATACTGTCGTTTGCTTGCTTAAGGTCAACGAAAATTTAGTGCACATCTACGTTGAGCCTCCAGCATTTTCAAGTATCTGCTTGACTGTAAACGATTGGTCTATTGTCAATCTAACTGCTTTAAAGCCACTTAGATACTCCCTAATAATACTATACTGGTGTATGATCTGTTTTTATTTTCTATGATCTTTAAAAATATTTTGAACGCCGTACAAAGTAGTGATATGCCTCTATAATTTTCGCACTGCAGCGTTCCACCTTTTTTGTGGATAGACAATATAATTGATTGGCTCTACTTGCTCGGCATTTGTTCTTTTGTCAAATGTGCTGGATGACTTTATGGATGGCTTTCTGAACACCACTGCCACCATATCTAATGAGCTCCACTGGAATCTCATGAATAGCCGGCACTTTATTATTCTTTTGGACTTTGATGGTAGAACAAACTTCAACCAGATTTGGTTGGGCCAATGGAACCTCTCCGGGAAAATCTATAGGCTCCGATGCTCTAGAGCTTTGCGGAGGATTAAGGAGATTCTTGAAATATGACACCCATCATTCGCCAATCCTGTTTCGTCAACGATGATATTGCTGATGTCATCAAGGCAGAGCGGAGTCTTGGGCTGATTTTCTCGTCCCGGTTTGCCTACCTAAATATTGTTTGTACGCCTGATCTTTCCATCCAAAGCATTCTGGCCCTCATCTTGAGTCTATCATTTCTTCTGCGTCAGGCTTGATGCCTAATTATGTATTCTGCCATGGTTTCAGCTGCGACTTTCACTTCGATCCATAGCTCGTTGCTTGTTTCAGCGATGTGGTCGAGGGTCACCGTGAACGTTTTTAGGGTTTTGTACGAAAATACAAAACCCTATTGCAATCACGACCTGTGTCCGTCTGTCCGTCCGTCCGTCCGTCCGTCCGTCCGTCCGTCTGTATGTCACAGCACTTTTTCTCCGAAACTATAAGGGCTACAGCCATGAAACTTTGTGGAAAGGTCAGAAGTGGTGACCTCTTGAAAGTTCAAGGGTGGAAAATTTTTTCAAAGGCGTTTAAGGGGGGTCTCCCCATATAAGGGGGTGACCCCTCAAAAAAAAAAATTTCACCATTGGTAGTCGAGTAGGGTGTCATTGAAAAGGTCTCAATAAGATCTTTTCAAAACAAGTCTTAAAATTGTCTTATAAGTACCGAGGGGGGCAGGGGAAGGGGAAATGTACGAACTTTTCGCGTACCCCCCCCTCGCGATTGGACACCTTCCATCCGAAAAATCTGAAAAAAATCATGAATGTAGGCCTTTATGAGTACAACAACAACAAATACATGAGAAGTCGAAATTCACTCAACTTTGTAAGTAATAGTATGATTTATCGATTTTGTGTTTTCTTGAATAAAATCTAAACGGTACCCTTAAACTCAATAAAATTTAGCAAAGAGATGACTTTTTATAAGATTGATCTTTTCTGAAACTTTCATAAAGATATAATGGTATTTACCGAAGTTATAGCGATTTGAATTTTCGTGTATTACTATGGAGCAATATGCCCTGTATTACTATGGAAACATATTGGTATGGAGCCATATGCGCTTTTTACCGACTTAGACACTACAGCTTTGCTAGAATTTGCATGAAAATTTCAGGAGTGATAGGTATCATGAAGATGAGTACATACAATTGAAACAAGTTGAAGAGGCAGGAGAGAGCTCCTAGCAAAAGGGCTTTGTAACCATTCTAGGATTCGAAAAATAGGCCATGAATTGATGATTACAGTACAGAGGAGTGGCCCCTGAAAAAAAATTTCATGAAAGGTAGCCGATATGAGTATCAACTGAAAGTTCTCTATGAGAGCTTTTCAAAACAGTTTTAATCTGACAGTTTTTGCTTCAGTGGGGGCACAGGGGAGAAATACATGAAAAATGTGTTTCCTCCCTCGCGAATGGACACCAGTGATCTAAAAAATCTGAAAAAAATATCAAAGGAGATATTTATGGGTATAACTATAACAAATACCTCAGAAGTCAAAATTCGTTCAACTTTGTTAATAATAGTATGATCCTCGAATTTCACATTTTCTCCAATTAAATCGTCTTTGACATGTTTCTTGATTTTATTCGTTGCTGGTTACTGCATTTTGTAAGTTGAGTACAAAACCCTTCTGACATGAGCATAGGTCTGTCTACCCAACTTGTTTTTACTACAGAAGCTGTTTGGAGCCTGTTTGTGCCGGGACTCTTTTGTCCCGAACTTTGATTTTATTGTTTTATTTTCAGTCTCAAATTTATTTATTTTACATTTCTCTTAAAAAGTTAATAACTATGATACAGACCAACCAACAATTGAACACAGAATAAACTTTTGTTACAAAGTTTGGACATATTAAAAAATGAATGAAAAATGGGTTACTCAATTGAAAAAATTGAAAATATGGTATTCGATACTGAAAGTATTTTCGCTTTGTGGCGAATTGAATTTGAATTTGGTGAATTGAATTAAAATGATTGATCAATTGATAAATCGATCAAATAAATCGAATTAATTACAAATGGGCTAAATATTACAGTGCTAATTAACCTTAAATAACTATGTACGTTGATTGAAGCGTTGATGTTGCCGGATCAGGCCGTGATGGGCGCTCAGGGGTGTCAAGAACTCAACATTCACTACCCCCCTGTTGAACGATCCATTCAACCTCCTCCAACGTGTGCAGTAGGCTGTAGCATCTAAGTAATGGCACTGATGGTTGGACATGCAGGTTGGATTTTCGTTTGCAGGAACGCCAGCGGAGGTAGATTACTAGTGTGACTAATTCGAGAATGCCCAGGTAGCCGATGGTGTATTGGTGGATGTCTGGGTCGGTCACTTGTGCGGTCCACGAAACATCTTGCGCATTTAGTTGTCGTCGCAGTTCCTCGATTTCAGATGCAGGCTCAGTGAAATGAGTGGAGTTGTTGAAAAAGCCCACAAGGTCCGTCCCGTTCTGTAGAACAGCCAATTCTTGCCAATACAGTCCCAAATGGTAATAAATGAGCAACTTCCACTCGCTGGAAGATAAGTAGACTCGACTTAATGGTTGAAAATACAGACCCGTATGGGGTCTGGCTGTTGAGCCTTGTGTAGGAGAGGCATGCGCTATGGAAGCTAGCAGGCACATCAAGAGGAGCGCCACAATTGACTTGCTGGTTCGCATCGATCGCCTCCTTGTCCTCGGGATGTCATCGCCGCTGATCTGGGGCCCTTCCTTCGTCAAGTGGGGAGAATTTGCTTGTGATGGCCCTTCTTTAAAATGTGTGTCGTCAAGTACTGGTAACGGGGCCAGTTTGTGTATTGGCCTTTTCCAAGTTCCGGAGGTGGTTTTAACATCAGTGACTTGTACAACACCATCGGCGCCTTCATACGTTTTGATGATTCGCCCCAGAGGCCACTTCATCGATGGGATGTTATCTTCGCTTATGATGACCACTGTTTCCGGTATCGCACTGGGGTGTGACTGTCTCCACTTGACTCGATGCTGCAACTGCGCCAAGTACTTGTGCGACCATGGCCTCCAGAATTTAAGTTTGCGGTGAATGATTAGCTTCCACCGGGCATGGAGACCTCCGGTGACTGGCTCTGCGCGACCATCCACCATGGCTGTGAGGGGTTCTCCGATAAGAAAGTGTGCTGGAGTTAAGGCTGCCAAATCATTGGGATCGTTTAAAATCGGAGTCAGTGGTCTAGAATTGAGGATAGCCTCTACATCAACGACCAAGGTATGAAGCACCTCGTAGGTGTGAGCCCCCGATTAAAGGCCTCGATAGATCCAATTTTTGGCTGATTTGACCACCGCTTCCTACAAGCAGCCAAAATGAGGCGAGTGTGGAGGGATGAAGTGGAAATCGATTCCCTGGCTGGAGTATGCCATTGTTACTTCTTGACGCGCTTCATTGGAATACAATGAGGACGATAATTCTGATAACTGGTTGTGAGCTTCCATGAAGTTGGTGGCGCTGTCACAAAATAGGTTTCAGCAGTGTCCTCATCGTCCAATGAAACATTTGAGAGCACTGAGGAATGCCTCTGTGCTTAGATCGCTGACTAGCTCCAGATGGACGGCTTTTGTGGCGAAACAGCAAAATACATATAGCTAAGTCCCCTTGTTGCGGTCCGGTACCTCTACCTCGGTAATGGATCATCATAGGCCCACAGAAATCCACGTCAGAGTTGATTAATGGACGGGCTGGCTGAATACGTACACTCGGAAGGTTTCCCATGATTTGTGAAAACAGCTTAGGCTTGACTCGGGTGCACCACACGCACCGTTGAACGATCGATCTAACGAGTTGTTTTCCTCGAATTGGCCAGGAACGCTGTCTAGTGGTAGCGAGCAGTGTTTGCACACCTACTTGGCAGTGTTTGCGATGGATGTCCATCATCAGCAGTCTGATGAACGGATGTTTGAACGGTAATAAAATGGAATGTTTGGCATTGAACGTGATCTTGTCAGCCCCCAGCCTCTGGATCCAGGAATGGCACCAGTCCCACCAACAGACTATGCTTGAAGAATTGCCTCCCCGACCTGATGTCGAAAAGTTCGCAGTTAAAAGTTTGTGATTGTACAAACCTCACGGTGATCTCCAGGGCTGTGGATAATTCATCACTCGTGGGGGCGCTTGATTTGTCAGTTTAGATTGCTTGAGTGCCGGCTTGAGATCGCAGATTAACCGCATCATGTAGGCCACTATCCGCTGCAGCCTCTTGAAGGAGTTTCCGTATTGGACCTGCTGAATAAAGTGTGTTTTAGGAGCCTCTTCCGCTACCATAGCGATCTTGGTCCGTTTCGTCTCCAAGTTTCAAGGACCCCACTCCGATACTCGGAAGGCCAAACTGATTCTGCCCTGGATAAAAATGGTGGTCCTTGCACGCACATACTACAGCGGCTCAATTCAGCGGGCGCCATTCCACGTGACAGGATGCCAGCTGGGTTGTCTTCAGACGCTACGTTTCGCCATCGGTCTGGCCTTGAGAGGGTTTGTATGGCCGAGACCCTGTTCGCCACAAAGGTATTGTACAATGACGTAGTAGAGTTGATCCACGCCAACACAATCTCGGCATTGGTCTAGACTACCTTGAAAACCTCCTGCAGATTGAATGCTGCCTTAACTCGTCTTGTGATCTCAGCGCCTAGTTTTACCGCACCGAACTCCAGGCGCGGAGCAGTAAGTGTCTTGATCGGGGCCACTCTTGAATTGGTGCACAGCAACCAGACGACAACTTGACCGCTCCTCAGGGTTGACCGCAGGTATATCGCTGTGCCATATGCCTTCTTGGAGGCATCACAAAAGGTGTGTAACTGTACTTGCACGGGTTTCTCGCCTGTACTGATGTGACGGGAAAATCGGGCCTGCTGCAATGATGGCAGACCACTGCGAAAATTGGATCACTGGGTATGGATCCCCACTAGTAATGCTGCATCCCAGTCCAATACCAATAATGATAATTCCTGCAGAAATAGCTTGACTGCTAGTATCACAGGAGCCAGAATGCCCAATGGATCGAACATTCTGGCTATATCAGATGCCATCGTCCTCTTAGAGTTGGATCGGTTGGATCCAGGTTGACTTGGATCTGGAACTTGTCAGTCATCGGACGCCAGATGACTCCTAACGTTTTAGTGTAGTCCTCGTGTAAACTGCTTAAGTCCAGCTGGACCTGTTGGTCCTCAGATTTAATCTGCTTCAACAATAGAGGATGGTTGGTACACCATTTGCACAAATGCATACCTACGCTCGAGAGTATGGTGCATAGCTCCGCCTGTTTGTGAAGTGCCTCCTCTAAGCTGTCTGCCCCAGACATGATGTCGTCGATATATTGTAACAATCCTTCTCCAACGTGCTGCTGCCCAGGGGACCTTTCTGCTGGTCTCTTGTGTTAGAACCTGTAGACGTTTTGTAGCTAGATACAGGGCACACGTCGTGCCGTAGGTTACTGTTTTCAACTGATAATATCGCACTGGTTGCGTTGAACTATTTCTCCAAATTAAGCCATAGTACCGACGGTCTTCAGGATGGAACATTATCTACCGATACATTTTCTCGATGTTGGCGGTGAATACGAAACAAGGCATTCTGAAACGTAGGAGCATCGAAAAAAGGTCATTCTGGACAGTAGGCCCTGTATGAAGGACATCATTCACTGACTTGGTTTATTTATGAGCCCGGATCCAGCACAACTCGACAATCTTTCGTCTTCCCATTGCTGGTGACCAGCCTGACGACGGCTATGCCCAGAAGAACATATCCTTGGGGTCGGGACTCCATTGGTTCTGCATTTGTCTGCAGTTTCGAGTCTTGATTCGGCGTTATCGTGCTCGAGGATATCGTCTTGGTCTGTTTTGGGTTATTGTCTCCAGTAAGATTCAGCAAAGTGTTGTCATTCTTGGAACACTGCTTGCAACTTCTGGCCGCGCAGCTGGAAACCTGATGTCCTTCTCGAAGGCAATTCACGCACAGCTTCTTAGCGCGCACGAAACTTAGTCTCTTTGCAGCAGTGATCCTGAGGAAATCCGGGTAGTAGTAAAGCGGGTGATCCTGCTCACACATTAAGTATCGAGAAGCTGTTGTGGTGGCCACAGTGGATTTGGTGTATCGCAATGGTTGCGTTGAACTATTTTCGCAAATTAAGCCATGGTACCGGCGGTCTTCAGAATGGAGCATTATCTACCGATACATCTTCTCGATGTTGGCGGTGAATACGAAACAAGGCATTCTGAAACGCAGGAGTGTCGAAAAAAGTCATTCTGGACAGTAGGCCCTGTATGAAGGACATCATTCACTGACTACGTTTATTTGTGAGCCCAGATCCAGCACAGCTCGACAATCCATCGTCTTCCCATTGCTGGTGATCAGCCTGACGATGGCTATGCCCAGAAGTATATATCCTTGGGGTGGGGTCCATCAGAGTCGTTAAAGCGTGCGCTGGCGGTTCTGCATTTGTCTGCCGTTTCGAGTCTTGATTCGGCGTTGTCGTGCTCGAGGATATCGTCTTGGTCTGTTTGGGGTTATTGTTTCCAGGCAGATCCAGCAGGGTGTTGTTATTCTTGGAATACTGCTTGCAACTTCTAGCCGCGCAGTTGGAAACCTGATGTCCTTCTCGAAGGCAATTCACGCACGGCTTCTTAGCGCGCACGAAACTTAGTCTCTTTGCAGCAGTGATCCTGAAGAAATCCGGGTAGTAGTAAAGCGGGTTATCCTGCTCACAAATTAAGTACCAAGAAGCTGTTGTGGCGGCCACAGTTGACTTGATGGCTTTCCTACGGTTGATATCCGGTTCCTTTGTTTTATAGCCGAGTGTCTTTAGGGCCTGGAAATGCATTTCCATGAAGTCTAACGATTGTTCGTATGATGCGTGAGTCGCTGGATCCAATTTTTGGTCTTGCATATGTATCAGCAATGATCCCAGTCCCTTGTAGACACTTGCAGGTTCTCCAAGCCCCTGAGACACTCTTCTGTGGTGTCATGTAGAGCCATTATTGCTGCTATTGATGGCCTTTCATTAGCATGAGAGGGCTGACTCATCAATTCGTTGATGAGTGTCACTACCAATAGTCACCGGTTGTCGTACCTTTCCTTCAAGGTTGTCCAAGCCGCCTGGTAGTTATCATCCGACAATGCAAAATTTCGAATCAAAAGCTCTGCCTTTTCGGTGAAACTGGCCTTGATGTATCATAGATTATGGCACTTGGACGTCGGTTGGCTATACACATTTACAGGAACAAGTCATGGAATTGCTGCCAATGTGAATAGTTCCCATCGAAGGTGGGGAGTTTTATTTTCAGCAGAGGCATGGTAAGAGGAGTCACAGGCAGAGTCGTTCAGGCAGAGTCGCTGCGGCAGGTGTGACGCTGAGTTTATCCATTTTCGATTCCAGACGTATGACCCCATCTTGGGAAAGCTCTTCCAAATGAGTGTGCTGTTGCACGTTAAAACCATACGCTTCAAGATCGTTACGGAGCTCGACGATCTGCAGGTGATATTCATCCAGCTGTTGCCAACCTCGTTGGGGGGTCATGAGTTTACTCCTGCACCAGGTCCAAGTGACATCTTTCTGGCCCAAAGGGTCAATGATCCACCTCAACGAGCCTACCATGAGTTTGTAGCGACGCAGCATCCTGACCACACTGGCATCTCTTGTGCTGAGACTTCTACAGTGTAGTCCTTGTCCTCGCTATCCTGAATTTTGAGCCCTTTTTTTGACTGTTACCCGGTTGGCGTGTCCACGTGTGTTTTGGCATGCATTTGATCGCGGAAGTGCTACTAGTAACGGAGTTAGTTGCCTTTGGTAGTATCGTATATATGATGGGTAAAATACTCGTGCGATGGAGCGACAGTCGGTAGGGATTGGATGTGACTATCGCCTAGTTCAAAATCCCCCCACGCGGCCTCCAGTTGCCACAGTCGCTCTGCATAATGCCCGCCTTCCTGCTTCCTTGAGGGCAAATCCTTCTTGTAATTTGAAATGACGCCTTCGACGATTCGAGCCAATGCTTTTAGGTCCTCGAGTAGGCGATCCACATTCGCCATTAAGTAGAATGTTGGAAAGTGGCCGAAAACAGAGAGCGTGGATACATCACGACACTACACAAAATACCACACAGCACTTCACGACCTGTGCAACGGGGAGAAATAGTTATTCAGTTATGTACGGCAAAATAAATACCAAGTGCATTTTGCCGGGGCCTAGAAATGTTTGCGCCGGGGCTCTTTTGTCCCGGACTTGGATTTTATTATTTTTATTTTCAGTCTCAAATTTATTTATTTTACATTTCTCTTAAAAAGTTAATAGCTATGATACAGACCAACCAACAATTGAACACAGAATAAACTTTTGTTTCATAGTTTTGACAAATTAAAAAATGAATGAAAAATGGGTTACTCGATTGAAAAAATTGAAAATGTGCTATTCGATACTTAAAGTATTTTCGCTTCGTGGCGAATTGAATTTGAATTTGGCAAATTGAATTAAAACGATCGATTGATAAATCAATCAAATAAATCGAATTAATTACGAATGGGCTAGTTATTACAGTGCTAATTAACCTTCAATAACTATGTAAGTTGATTGACGCGTTGATGTTGCCGGATCAGGCCATGATGGGTGCTCAGGGGTATCAGCAACTCAATAGAGCCTTTCGATGGCGAATTTCTAGAGGGGATTGAGTTTCAACGAATATGCCTTTGAAATATGACGGTTAATTTTATCAAGTAATGATCCGAGTTACAATTGGCTCCTTGATATGTACTAACCTCAAGTACACTGTTGGATCAGAACTTGATCGATCTGGTTTTGTGTGTTGCCATCCGGTGGTACAGAGGTAATTTTATGTATGCGTCGATGTGGGAAGCGTTGTAATCACCCAGAATAATTTTTGTATTATTTGTAGACAATGAGTCGGATAGTCTTCCCACGTGATTGTAGAACATTTCCTTCGTTTCTTCATTATTTTCGAGGCGTGTACGTTTATCAACCTAATTTAGAAAAATTTCACTCCTACACAGATCGCACACAATCGTTCATTGACTACCGTAAAATCAATACCATGCTATTTGAACTCCCTACCCACAATGAAGGCCACTCTCGCTTTCCAGCACGCTTCCCTCTTTTGAACATTGTGTTCGATCTCATATCCTTAATACCACTTTCAGTCCTGTTCGTTTCCTGGATTGTCAGTATGTTTAACTTATGTTGACTGGTCTGTTCTAAAATGTTCTTAACAGCCCCAGGGATATTTAGTGATTTGACATTCCAGTATCCAATGTCATAGCCCTTTCATGGTTCAGTTGCAGATTTCGAAACAATGTAGAATTTCCCAGGGACGAGACTCTTCCAATCTTCATGCCGGCGGCATGTTTATTATTCTCGATTCCATTATCAGGCATGGAAGACTCATCTTCACTCTCTTACGTTAGCTTTTACAAAAAGTAAAATTACCGGCAATCGCCACCAATAAGGTGTAATTAGGATTTAGTAGCAGAGCTGTAGGTGTATTTGCAGTTACAATATTGGCATTTCTCTGCATTTGATGTCGCATCATTGGGGAGCCAGTAAACCGAATGTGCGACCCCGAGCACATTTACTATCATTTGGTCGCTTTTACTAGCAACTAAAGAGTTGAATGTTTTTTCATGGAAATGTTTGAAATAGCTTACATTGGAAGTATTTATATAAGTACAACAGAAAATTTTCCTTGATCAGTGTTTGACTTTCAAAGTAGCGGCCAATATAATTAATATTTGCTTGTTGAAAATATGGGTGCCTACGAGAAACATGCCTTTCAGGCTAGTAGTGCCAACGGGAATTTTTTGAAGAAAGACATTGATTTGTTCTAGATCTAGAAAAAAATCAAATCGAGTCATTTCAGTATGAAGAATACTCATATACTCCACATAACTGTTTCCGTTGAGTGTACGATGGTTATTCTACTTCAAAATTCTATACAAGTACACACCATAAAAGATCGTTCATTATCAATACTATAATGATATCAATCTTCGAAATATCATTTTCAATTTGCATATGATTTGATTCGGCTGTTTGGATTATTATTCTCAACGTAACGATTTTCTCCAAAGCCAACTGTACTGTACGAGTATAGTGTGAATATAGAGGCAGTTAAGGTAGTTCCAATCCACGGAAAGTCGAGCTTGGCGCATAATAGTCGCTTGCTGGGTCCATAGAAAAAGAGTTATGCAAGTGCATTAGCATAACGCGAAACAGATAAACTGCCTAAAAAGAATTCTAAAAGAGATCTAAGACGAAACAGAAAACTTTCAGATGCTTTTATTGCGACTCGCTAGAAGCTTTCAATGGATTCATATTGTGTGTTATTTGGTTATTTTTGAGATGAGAATTTATTTTTGGAAGGGCCAAACGAGTTACAGGGCATATGGTAAGGTCAAATTTGAATTCATGCAAGGCGAAAAGTTAGGTTCCAACTAAGTTTTAAGGCAGAAGTAGTTACGAAGTTCTCTTGGCAGGTTCTAGTGTTCATATCGTTACGTTTTTAAGTTTTAAGTTAATTCTTAATGAAAATATAATGATAGGCTTACTATTTTTGCTAACGTTGTTATTACTGTTAACATGGAGAGACACTAAGAAACCACAAGGATTCCCGCCAGGTAAATTTGATGCGGCATCTGTTGGCACATAGAACTCAAACACCCTTATTGGCATTTCCAGGACCTAAGTGGCTACCGATCGTTGGGACTATTCCACTCATCCAGAAACTTCACGAGGTTTACGGGTTCTATCATTTGGTGTGGCAGCATTTTACTGATTATTATGGATCAGTGGTTGGGTTTCGAATAGGTCGCGACAAACTTGTGGTGGTCTCGGGTCGCGAAGCAATCAAAGAGTTCTACAGTCGAGAGGAGTTCAACGGACGCCCCAAAGGATTTTTCTTTCGAGTGCGAACACTCGGTAAGCGGCAAGGAGTTGTTTTTACCGATGGCAAAGATTGGGAAGTTTTGAAGCGGTTCTCTCTCAGAACCATGAAGCAACTCGGGAACGGACGCTATGGTATGATTGGACATGTTGAGAAGGAGGCGGTCGAAATGATTGAGTTTTTTCGAATAAAAGCCAATGCAGGAGCTCCCATTGATATGTGCCATGCCTTTGATATTCCCGTTCTAAATGTAATGTGGGCTCTTCTAGCTGGATATCGGTTTCCTTCGGATGACGATAAGCTGGTGATGCTGTTGAAATTAATCCATGAAAGTTTCCGCGTCATTGATATGTCTGGAGGGTTACTGAATCAGTTTCCATTTATTCGTTATGTATTTCCCGGGAAGAGTGGGTACCAGAAACTCATAGAAACACATTTGCCAATATGGCAATTTCTTTTGGAAACAATTGCTGATATTCAAAATAACATGCAGTCTAACAGTACAGAGAAAAGCATAATCGAAGCATTTTTATTAGAAGTAGAGAAAAATGGACCGTGTGATCCTATATACAATCATGAACAACTTCTGTCAATCTGCTTGGATTTTTTCCAAGCAGGCTCGGAGACAACGAGTAATACCCTAGGGTTTGGAGTCATCTACATGCTTCATTACCCAGATATTTTAAAGAAAGTGCGGCAGGAAATTGATTGTGTAGTGTCTCGATTACGCGTACCGTGCCTCGCTGATCGATCGCACCTTCCTTACACGGAGGCTGTGGTATGTGAAATTCAAAGATTCGCAAACGTGGCCCCATTAGCCATAGCACACCGAACGTTGTCTAGTACTAAGTTTTTCGACTACGTGATCCCACAAGACGCTATCATGTTGGTATCAACATACAGTTTAAATATGGATAAAGTTTATTGGAAGGATCCAGAACGCTTTCGACCCGAGAGATTTCTAGATGGTGAAGGACGATTAGTTTATCATGATATCTTCATTCCTTTTGGGCTAGGTAGGATCGTAGATACTGAACTCTTATAGATACATGTGCACTATTTTTCAGGTAAAAGGCGTTGCATGGGAGAAAACCTGGCGAGATCTAGTTTATTTTTATTTTTTGCTACGTTTGTACATACGTTCGATGTGATACTGCCAGATGATCAGACTTTACCTGATATGGAAGGAATCGATGGGATCACTCTTTCACCAAAACCATATAGAGCATTATTGAAAATGAGACGATGAATCAATAAAATTAGAAATAGATATTTAAAATCTCCACAGAAATTTTTTATACCCTCTTGTTTTGTTTTTAGTGTAAGATCGTATACATATACTGGGAGATGTATGATTTGATATCTTCCTGGCTGGTTTCTGGGCGGATAAGAATAATAACAATTTGTTGTATATAATTATAAAATTTCCATTTCGCTATTTAGGACATTGGATAGATATGAAGTTTAGAATGATTGTTTGAAGTCAGTAGATAGTATGTGTAAAATGAAGTCGAATTGTAGTAATGGGAAATTACAGGACAGCTTTTCCGTGCTCTCAAAACTGCATGGCTTCTACTACCGGGTGGCTTTGATCGGCACACTATAGATAGTGTGGTGGCCAAGAGGTGGGTTGCGACGTGATGTGAACATCCCTGCATAAGGTTGTTTCCACAGTTTAAGGTTGCAGTTAAGGTTCTTGGTTTTTGGAGAAAAAGTAGAAGAAGTTTTTGGAACGAAGTCTGCCGGCAACCGGTGACGAAGGAAAAAAAAAATGCGATTAGAGCAAGCACAACCGGCGTAGTCAAGAAAGGAAGCAGAAGCCACAGAAATCGGGAAAAATGAGGATAGTCAACAAACCAAAGAATAAAGCAATGCACTACATGATAGCGGATCAACGAATTCCGTTGTTGACTTTGGACAAGAATAGATACGACAATACGATGCGTGAGAAATTCAACATGTGTTTGTATTTCATTCCGCTCCCTGATTCAGTGAAAGGGTGGATAAAGCGTTGAAAGAGTGCGAGCTATGGAACAAGGAAACCAAAGAAAAAAACTCGTGAGAGTGAGCAATCCATCGTTGCAGAAGATTAAAGAGCTTCCTGTTGTGACAAAGGGCCGAATAATATGCTACATTTGATATAAGCTGCACATGATACTCTTTATTGTAGCAATAATGATTTTTTTTTGTGGTTGGGAGGTGAATGTCATTTACGCATAAAGTGTGAGAGTCCCATGCTCGCAAGAAGGCGACGAGACTACCCACTAAACACCTCCCCTTTCAGCCCGAGAACTTCGGGCAAGGTCTCATTTTACTACGCCATGAGGCACCTTCAAGCTCGGGAATCTCTCTTAAAGCGGGAGGGGAGAGGGGAAGAGGAATTGCCAGACAAGCGATTCCTCAGCCCCAATGCCCCCGGCTGCTATGAGTTCCTTTAATTTTTCACGGCTGCCCGAGCATAATGGGACACCTGGTTCCATTTGTTATTTCGAGCATCACCGCGACTATACTATCCGGGGTGAGCTCTCCCGTCTCCCTGTAGCCTGCTCCATTTTGTGCTCGCAATCCACAAAGAGACACGGACAAAACACACGTGGGTCGGCACTCACTGCTCAATCGGCTGAACGAGGCAGTTCTTCACTATAGTCTGGATCGAACACGTTCGTACTCTACATAATAATTCAGTCTTGAAGACATAGCCCCTGAGATATACTGGTTTCCGTCAGTTTCTGGTAGACCTGGGTGATGGAGCCGCAGGTAAACTATGCTGAACAAGTGGAGCATGTTTGTCAAACTGTGTACCTGGACAGTGTTCATGTATTTAAAGTTGGTGTTGGTGGCGACTGGCAGTCTGTCGGCACCTCCGCAGTTTCTGTTGAGGATGGCACACTCATTCTGTGCTGCAGAATTGTAGAAGCGAAGGAGACTTGTTTCTTTGGAACCTAAGTGCGGACCAACTGATTAATGTGGCGTTTCAGAGCACGGCCGGTGTCCAGTTCCACCATATAATGGTACTGGCCAAGTTTCCTCCAGATGGTGCCGAATTGATTAAGACCCCGCAAAGCGGTAGATCCTGTTGGAGCAAGAGCTTTGCTGTTGGGGAGCAGGATGTTGAGACGTACAGCTCCAAAGGAGACAGACCTGATGCTAAAGGTGTTGCTCTATAGCAGAATATTATGTGCTGTAGCTTGGTAGAGAGGGGAGTAGGATCATCAGCAGTAGCCTTGAGCCTTCTTTTCAACGTCTGGATGCTGCGTTCTACGAGGCTATTCATGGCTGGATGATTCGGTGTACTGAACTTTTGGAATACCCCATGGTAACGTTGTCCAAAATCATCACGTAGGGGTAACCATGCACCGAAAAGATGCCTTCAAGCAGAGAGATTATTGAAGCAGAAAACGGAGCATCATGGATTGTGCAAACGTCTGCTTACTTCGACTTTACCTCCATGCGCATCAAAAGGAAATGTGCATCTAAAGAGCCAATATAGTCGATGTGCACTCTCTCCCAGTTTTCATCAAGCTGATCTCAGGGATGAATAGCCACTTTCTGCGGACTGTGACAAACTTTGGCACAGCACTCACAGCTCTTCACAAGATGCTCTAAGTCCTTGTCAAAGTCTTCTCAATAAACGTATCTCCTGGCGAGTTGCTTCATCTTTGTGATTCCCACATGCGTTGCATGAAGCTCTTGCAGAATTGGTATTTGGAGAGACTTTGGGATCACTACTTGCTCATTGTCGTCAGTAAGTTACACTATTTATCTATCATTGTAACATAGTTTCAAATGATCAAGTTAGTGAATAATTGACACTACCGTCGACAGATACAAGGCTCTATCTCATAATGTTAATTGTGTGATGAAAAACGTGATTCAGCTTTTCTGGCCGGGGAAGCTGGTGTAATTAAATTAATTAGAAGATAAGGAGCCATGGTGATTGCCCTTCGCCAAACTTTGGATAGTCTAATCGAAGACACGATTGATCATCCAAAAGAATACTACGCCTTACAGAATTAGGAGATCAATCGTTAATGGCTTCAAGTTGATTCATTGCATTATTCCATTTGGGAGGAGTATAGAAATTCTGGGGAAGCAGGCTACAGTCCTTCTAGATACGTTGAGCTAGAGCAGACGGTTTACATCGCAAAAGTAAAGTCAGCAATAAAACAAACAGACCAAGCCTCAGTTTAACAATTGAAAAATCATCTATAAATCTGCCGAAAATAACTATACCTAAATTTCATGGTGATTATTTACAATGCAGGCAATTCATTAATATCTTCTCTTAGATATTCAGAAGACGTGGTATTTAAAAATGAAAGTTACCGATGAGGCAGGAACAATAAATCAAGCATTTGCCTTTAACAGAACCGAATTATAGCATCACTTGGAAGTTGGTAGAAGAACGATACAACAACAAGAGAATATTAACGTCGTCTCTCATATAAAAGTTATAGGGCCAATCTAATAAAGTGTTCAATAATCTATTAGTAGCTGCGATCAAAACTTTACATGACACAACTCGTGAAAGCTTGTTAGCCCTAAAAAACCTAGAAGTGCACATGACATAATGGTATCTGCTGCTGTCATTTTTATTGATTAAAAAATTGAACCCACTAACCCATATTTTATATGAGGAATCGCATACCGATGTAAACAAAAACTCATCGCTTCAACATTTTTTAAGTTTTTGGAAACCAGATTCCAGTCCTTACAGGCGTTAGGCCAAAAAGTTGCATAGGATATTCAAAAGCTTTGGAAGGAGTTTTTAGCTTATCCAGAAGATCCACCAATCTTACAGGGTTAAAGGCGTCCCTAACGTCGGATGTCACCAACAGAACGATCCGTCACTTGGTGTGGCTATGTGCCTCTGGTTTTTTGACTGCGCTCACCACCTCTGCAATTGCATCAATGGTGGAGCGTCCTGCTCTAAAGCCATACTGCCGAAGAGATAGATCCACAGCAGCACGAATTGCGTCAGTAATTCTTCCTTTGATGAGTTTTTCTAGCACTTTGTCAGCAGTGTCTACTTATAGTATGCAGAACAGGCGGTATGTAGATGGCGATCCGGAATTTTCTTTCCCATGCTGATCAGCACAAGCACTGCCACCTTCCATCGTACCGGGAAAACCCCGTCCCATAGGTAAGCGGTGAATGTACCTGGCAGCAAGTCAGTATAATATTGATATAAGTACAAGTTGTAACACCTCAGCTGGACCACCATCTAGGCCTGAAGCCTTCCTTGCATTTAATGATAGAACTGCCTCTTTCAGTTGCGGCTGTGTGAAGAGTGGGAACTCGATCGCTGTTTCACTGTGGACAGTTCCAACATGGACGGGATGTGCGCGGAAGAGTGCCCGCACTATACCGTCCATTTTTTTCATTTCATGTATGCAAGGCATCCGTTGGGCACCAAGCTTCCACACAACTAGCTTATAGCCAAGGTCCCATGGATCCTTGTTCACATTGTGCACTAGATCTTGTCAGCAGTAAACATTGCTCTTGTTAATCAATTTTGCGAAGGCACTTCTAACTCATTGCTAATACCCTGTTGCATTCCTCGTCATGGTTTCACGCCCATTGAGACTCACGCCGAAGCTTGTGACACTACCTTTGCTTTTCAGTGATTGCAGTTAACCGTCAGTACACTGGGAGCTTGCCGTGCCGGCATTTTCGACGAGGCATAGAAGCGTTGCAAGCAGTCGTGAGGATGCTCATAGTTGAGTTCACCATGTCTTGAGCTGCCAATACTTCTATCTTCTGTGAATCCTCCTGCAGCGGAGCACCTCGACCAACCTCTCGACGTCCATCCTTACAATGTGCCACCCAGTTGTAGAAGGTCGAGAGCAATGACATAAGGAGACAACATCACTGATCTCAAGCAGGATGTACTGATGATCACTGGCTGAGAAGTGCTCTAATACTCTCCAATTGTGTATCTTCCATATTACGAACTCCAAGGCAAAGGTCACGTCTTGTATGGTCGGGATACCTTCGGCGTTAGGCACAACGAGAGCTGTGGTGGTCACCATTTCTAGGATTAATTTTCTATGCAAATCTATCAAATATATGCCCCATTCGATTGCTTTAGCGTTGAACACTCCCCAACTGAGGACGTTGTCATCTGCGATCAAGACAGCGCACACCATGTCATTAAGCTTGGGCTGGAAAGATGATATCGATTCGTTCGGCAGTAAGTACACACTGACGAAGGGAGCCCCTGTGCACTGAACCCACACAAAACCATTTCCCCGTCCACAGCCCTCCGCCTAAAAATCTGTGTTCTGAACTCATATGGTGGCAGTATCAGTTTCATCAGGATACCATGATGCAGAATTTTTATCGTGGTAGTGCTCATTAAGCAGCAAAACACCGGTTGTCATGTCCATCGCAAACTACTCAAGCAGGTTTTGAGTGGTTGAACTGCGGTATAGGTTTAGCTGCAGGATGCAGGTCATCGAAGTTCTGGTTTTGCCTTGGTTAGGATTTCCTAGAAAGCCCGACATTTTCCTGGTTTCAAGACGTACCAAAGATCCGGTCTGGGATCAGCACCCTTGCAAAGGATACAGTGTGCCTCCTTCAAGCACTTTTTTCTTTCATGTCAAAACTCACCACAGTTAAACATAGGGAACTCCTGTCGGGTCCTTTGCATAATTGTGCGGTGTGACCATAGCCAAGGCATTTGAAGCATTGTTCTTCGGAGTATTATGCAGATTAACCACCTTATTCTTACTTTGCCCTTATTCAGAAATTGTTCGGCGTCCTTTTCGGTCAAGTCAATTACGGACATGCATTGTTCCCTATGGTTTTCGGGTGTCAGCCTCACTTTGATCGTGCCCACGCTAGGGAGTTCCCTTTTGATGGCCTCTTCTGCCTTGGCCAGATCCGTGACGCAATCAATGCCTCTCGTTTCGATTATTGTCACCGGTTCAAGCAAGGCTACAGTTATGTTTTTGCCGAGCACTTTCATTACTTCGTCGCAGAGTGCTTCTTTCTTGTCAGCTTCTGCTCCGAATTCGACCAGTATGTGGCCCGGCCGAGTTGGTTTACTGCTTTAAAAGCAGTGTTGATGTCTCTAACCCCCTACATTTCCCTTGATATCCCGCATCACTTTTGTGTAGGATCCGCCATCTTGGGGTTTTACGAGTAGTGTCTGCTGCCGGGGCCTCCTGTCTCGCATCAGGTCTTGTTTCTTGTTAAGCCTCTGTGTGAACTTTATATTCAGGCACTTTTTGAAAGAGTTTCTTTGCAGCTTTCTTTGCTTCTTTTGTCAGCACTGTTCCGCACCCATCAAGTGCCTGCTACTTCCTCCTGCTATCCTGATCTCCTTCGATTGGACTAGATGCCATTCTTTTATTGATGGTTGATAATGGAGCTATCTGCGCGTGTCCTATTGGCGTAGCCTCCAGCGCTTCTTCAGCCTTCTGGTCCTCTTCGGCTTTTAACCGGCTCCTCTGGCAATGCCCTGTGGGGTCTAGGAGCTCTTGTAATTCAAAGAGCCCAGCCTTCGCACCTTTGTTGATTTTTGGCGAGTAGTATGCTGATTTTATTATATTTAGAACGTCTCCCACTTTTCAGGTTAGCATTTTTTCTTGGGTTTGCTGGACGGCAATTGTACGTTGCGAGCTCTTTTCAGGGGAGAGGTTATCGGCTTCTATTTCCGAGTGCATTACTTCAGCCACATTTTCGACGGTGGCGGTGAAATCACACAACGACGCTTCGTTTGCCTGGTCACTCTTTTTTTCCTGCCTTGATCACTTTGTCGACCTCAAGAGTGTTCGTTATTTCGACATTTAAGACCTTTTTTCAGTAGCTTCGGTAGTGGTTGCAGCAATAATTATCGTATTCTTGATGTTCTTTATATTTTCTTCTATCACGCGAACATCTGGCACGTCCAGCAGAACTTTCCGCTCTTCTTTGTTAGGACACTTTAGCGTGTGCATTTTTTTTCTCCTCAGCCTAATCGAAGATTAGGTAACATTGCCTATGGCTTGAGCGCACACATCATCGATGAGCGACCTTGGTCCTTTGGACTTATGATAACTTCTGGCCGTTACTAGGCTGCTTATATTTTGTCTTGGTCCTTTGGACTTATGATAACTTGTGGCATTTACTAGGCTACATATGTTTTGACTTGGTCTCTTGAACTTATGATAACTTGTGGCCTTTACTAGGCTGCTCATATTTTGACTGTACATAGAGCTTGACAGTCTTTTATTTTTTGTTTAGTGTTTTAGCATTTGTTGGGGTGTGTTAGTTGAAAGTTTGTATTTAGACATTGTGTAAGCGAGAAATAATGGTTAAAGGCTTTGAAAGCCTGGGATAATCCTGGTCGAGTATTTCATAGTTCTGTCTCAGCTTCCATCAAAAATTGGATAAGTTGATCTAGTTAATTACTGTCGTTTTCGTAAAAATTTCAGGAATGGAAAGATTACTATTAAAAATTTTGTACTTACCTCATAGCGGTTCAAATTGTTGACAGTTAAAAATTCTGTGTTCAAGGACATCTATGGAGCTACACCACTTGCAGTCTTCGGGGGACGCAATTTTGGCTTTCTTGAGTCTAGTTAAACTATACTCTTTGTTTGGCGAGTAATCTGGTTAGTTGTTTTTGAACTTTGCTACTGCCAATAATTTTGTGAAACCATGGATTGGATCTAAAGACTAGGTTTTTTTGGAGCCATGGACAGGGTTTGAGTTACCTAATTTTTTAGGAAATAATGCCAACATGGTCGGATTAGAGTTTACTATCGCTTATTTCCTAAGCTATATATATATAAAAGTAACAAAAGATTCGCGTTGCGTTTGTCGTATTCGTTGGAGGACTAATCATCGACTAACTCGTTTCTCCTAGCAACTCACCTTCCGTGTGTGTGCTGCGTCGCATTGTACATTGACGGCCTGACTGCCACACGATGTGTGGTTGGCGTCGTTCTCCCACCAACGCCTAAAGCGCTCGTGCTATTAGTCGGAGCATGTGCATGTGCCATAAGTCGGAGCATGTGCAGCAGGGTTAGTGAGTCCTGGAAATCTCTGAGTAGTGAGGCATACGTTAAAGTTGCATTCACAGTAGAAATCTCTTTCTGGTTGTACACCTTGACTTTTCCTTTAGCAGAGGCGTTCTTACTGGGATCTGATAATTTGCCATTTTTGAGATCTACCACCAGCCCGAAATGCCGAATAAAATCTGCGCCTAGAATAGATCGTGATACTTTAGCCAAGGTGAATCGCCACTGGAAAATTCGCGGTAGACCCAAGGAGAGGGTTAGAGCTCGGTCACCGTATGTATTGATGGTAGTTCCGTTCGCTGAAAATAACTTGAAGGCCGATGATGAATGAGTGGGGTGCTTCAGGGATAGTGGAACGACAGATATGTCTGCTCCCGTATCGATGAGGAATCTCAGCTTTGTTTTATTTTCAAGAATTTCGAGGTGACTTTTGGAGGTGCCACTAGCTGTCCCCTGTTGGGCTAGCGGTACGATTCGTATCCCGCCTGCCGCTTGAAGAATACACATGGCGGTCTGCAACGCTTTGCTTTGGGGCCGAATCGCTGTTGGTAGAAGTAAATATGCCTCATCTTGGACCGAGTAGCCGACCGGTATGATGAGTGGCACGAACTACACGTGGAATCGACGCTTTATCTTGAAGCCGCTTGAATTCGGCTAAGCTCTGCTCCTATCTCCGCAATATTTCTCGCTAATTGCTCATACTCTGGCGTTGAGTGTGACGTTGCACTATTTTGAATGCAGGCTACGTCTAAGGCGGCGACACCAGTTACTCGATCCGCAGCTGTTGCCAGTTCTTCTAAATTATCGCTATCATAAGCCACAAGAATGACTCACACATTGAGTGGCAGTCGCTGTAGCCACAGTGTTTTTAACAATTGGTCTGGAATAGACTTGCCTGCCGCGCACTGTAATCGGCGCAGGAGCTGGGAAAATCGGAGGTCTTCCATTTCCATGCCAAACAACACCTGGCGCGTTCTGTCCTCGTCCGAAACTCCGAACGTAGCCAAAAGCCTTTTCTTTAGCGTGTAATACTTGGCGCACTCAGGTGGCGATTCAATAATATCGCTGACGTGCAGTAATGTCTGCATTTTCAATTCCGCAATTACCCTGTCGAACGGGCCGCGTCGGTATTCACTTTGTGTAGGCGAAATTGGGCTTCGATGCGCGCGAACCAAAGGTCTAGTTTGCTATGCCAAAAGGGTGGCAACTTGAAGGTAACTGCACTGACTTGCGTGTCATTTTCCACTGTCATGGACGTGCTGGGCTTTAGCGATCGCTGACAAAGATCGAACGTTAACGATCAAAAATCGATTTCGAAAATAAAATTAAAAAACACGCAAAATTAAAAGGAAGGTTTTATTCTTTTTTTATTTTTCAGAATTAGTTTGCGAAAATGAAATCAATTATGAACATATAAGGACTTGTCTGAATTAGATTGTAATGAATTTGTGTTTTTTGCTTATTATTTCGTTTATCGCATTTCTGGAGTCTGAGAAAATAACTACTATGTTATGAAGGCTGTCACTCGGTTCTGAGGCAGCTATAAGTATTGCATTAATTTCTGCATTCATAATTTTAGGGATATTGTTGAAACTGAAAAGCTTTGTTGAATTATCATTAAGACAGTGGATGGCACAGCCGGTGCCTAGTATGTTTTTTGATGCATCTTTGAAATATATCCTGGCATTGTTGTTACGGGAAAACTTTAAGTTTTTTTTTTATCGTGAAGAGGAAATTATTATAGTTAAGTTTGGGTAGGTTTTCCGTTATGTTGCTCATAGAGCTATCAACTTGAAACTTTATGTCCTGAGCCACGGGCAGTTGGTTTGTATGGCACGTATTGTTATAGAAGCTTTTGTTTTTGGAATAAATATGAGAGTAGATAGAGCAAGAGGAATTATCTCCCACTGTGCTCTTAAAGTTTTCCACATGTTAGTTTTTGGCTATTTCCTTAGCAAGAATCTGCTGTACTCTGAGGTGGGCCGGTACTTCCTTTGCAAAAGCTCGAGAAATGATGTTGGGTGCAGTATTTGGGACGCCTAAGCATCTTTTGAGGGCTGTGGCTTTTAGAGCATCTGTTTTTTTGTAATAATATTTCGGAGGGAGATTTAAGTTAGCCAAATTTAGATATAATAATCAATCTGAACGTGTTGATAGCTTTTGAGGGAGACAGACTATGGTGCGGGGAGCTTAGTTTGAAAGATATATCAATGGCTTTGTTTGCTTTTATTGTCAGTTCTCTGTGTAAGATTTGATAAAGTTTTAGTGGTTGAGGTGTCTACCTAAGAATATGAAATTTTTGACCCAAGGAATAATGAAGATACTATTTGTAAGGGCTTGGGCGGTTTTTTTTTACAGAAGAGGCTATTGCTTGAGGTTTGCTGATGTTAAGGGGGAGTTTTAGTCGGTTGCATTTTTTAATGTAAAGATAAAATTTCCCTTGTAAGGCATCTAAGGTTGCTTGTTTGCCGTTACCTTTGCAGATAATTACAAAGTCATCTGCATATGGTGCCAGTGTTGTGGAACGGACGTATAAAGATTAACAAGTAGAGGACTTAAGACATCTCCTTGGGGTAGGCAATTGTTGAGCGTGGTTTTGTCTTTGCCAAGCATAGTTTTCTGTTTGCAAGAATGTTGTATATCCAGTCTAGGTAATCATGGTTGATGTTTAGATTTTTAAGGGTACTTAGCAGAATGGGAACATCAACTCTCATAGGCATTAGCTGTATCACAAGTGATAGCCATAATTGATTCTGTGTTACTAGACTTTTTAGTGAGACTGAGGACAGTATGAATGCACGCACATGTTGGCTGATTTACCGCTCCTGTACGCGTAGCAGTGCAAATTTGAAAGTGAAAGTTATTTTGTTCGCAGATTTATGTGATTCTATTTTTGAAAATGTTGTTTATTATCTTTATGGAGGTATTAATAAGGAAAATAGGTCTGTAATTTTCATAAACGTGAAGGATTTGTCTTTTTTGGAATCGGAATAATGCGTATGTTTCTAAGTATTTCGGGAATGTATTTGTTTTGAAACTGTGATTAAGAGACTTTAGAAGTGAAGTAGTATTCTTGCGGTTTAGGGAGTTGGTCATATTGTAGTCTATTAAGTCTGGTCCGGGAGATGTTCTTTTTTTACGTTTGTTCAAGACATCTTTCTTGCTTTCAAGCCTTGAAATTTAATTCGAATTCAATGGGACTATGACCACTTTTGCTGATGTGATATTTGCGAATTTTCCAATAGTTGACAATGTTATTTGAGTTAGTGATTGCTATATCGAGTGAAGAAAATTGCCTTGTGACCTGGCTAGATACATTGGAAAAGATGAAGGAAGATTTATCTCCCCATTTTGGATGTCTCGCATTGAAGTCACCATCTACAATTATTTGTGTGTTGTGACCTATTTTATTTAAGAGATAGAGAACCTGATTTTTGAAAACTTTAATCATGAGATCAGGCGGAAGGTAGCAGGAGCATATAGTGATGATGGGATTCAAATTTGTCGCTATAAAGGCAACAGCTTCCATTTCATTTTCAATTGGAATTGTTTTGTATTTTATGCTTGTATGGATGGCAATGTCTTTGTTTTTTCGTAGGCTTTGGATATTTAATTGGAGGCATTTCAGAGTTTTGGCTTTGTTAGCGATGAAAGGTTTTTAGGAAGAATCTGTTGTATTATTGTTTGCATTTAGATTGTAAGTATTATTTGTTGTTGAAACAGTTGAGAGTTTAGGGGTGAGATTGTTAAGTGTTTGTACTATCAGCACAATGACGTCATAGTCCATTTAGATGTATTTTTGTGTGAATTTATATATTTATTCAAGAGGTTTTTAATAGATCGAATTCACATATAAAAATACAACAATCATAACAATATTCATACGAACACATCTTAAGCAAACATATGTACACATTCATTCACTTACTATAATAGTAGAATTAATTCACATATCATGAACAAAAACAAACAATCGTAATAACATTCATACGTACATATCATAAGCAAACATATATACACATGTTCAAGTGTACATCATTCAATTCATTTGCTTACTAACAAAATTCATTTGTTTACCAACAAAAGTCTAACCTAAGCAAACAAAAAGACAACCATGAAATATCAATCCTATCGCATGGCTACATGTAAACATACCAGTTGCATAATCATACAATGCAATTTCTTATATTTCTTCTACACTCATTCTAAATATCGAGTGTACCCATATCACGTTGCAATTCATTCATAACCCATCACGTGTGCAGGTATTCCCTGACCACACTCAATGCACGCTAATTTTATTACTCATCAAGAGGTCAGCGACCATACTCAAGTGATACGTACGAACATGGGTTATTGACATATGAGTGCATGCGTAATATATGGAATATGGATATCTATCCAATGAAGAAAATAAATGCATGTGTTTGCACACTGGTAATATCGAAACGCGTGAGTTTTTGTTCATGAGGCAATAAAATCGATTTAATGGAAATTGTAAAAAAAACAGAAAACAAATCAGCTGCGTAAGACATAGGTTAAGTGAAAGAAAAAGTGTATAAATACTGAAGTGTGATTGAATAAAATCAAGATTTGTGATTGTATCGTCTTGGTGTTCTCATTACAAGTTTTCCCTCCGCGAAGTAATTTTTGCGGATACACAAATTGTGGCGTTGTGGAAAATGTCCTCGCCATGTTCTCTGCGAAGCTATTCTCCGCTTGCGTAGGTTTGGGTAAAGATAATTAGAAGCAAATATATTAATCGATTTTTTCACCCTAGAAGCGAGACTCGGAATAATGTTAAACCATTTCAGGTTGATAAGTTTCTCAACAGGAGAGTTCGTATGATAATAAGGGTTGTTGAAGACTGCAACAGGGTTTTTACTAGTTACCGAGTGGTTATTTTGCATTAGTATTTCAGCATAGTTTAATGCTGGTTGGTTTATTCTCTAATCAACCTTTATGATTTCTTATTATTGGGGTAAGCGAGTTCCTGAGAAGGATTTTGTTTACCGCATTGTTAGAATTTCTGTTGTTGGTTGACTTCGCTTTGTTATATTAAGGAAAGAAAGCACCCATTGATACATTGTCTTTTAAGTTTGAGTAGTAGCTTCCCTTGATTAGTCCATTAGCTTCTTTGAGAGTAATGTTTTTTTATCGCACTTACTATATTTCCACTGCTATCGCGTACTTTTTCCATTTGAAACACGATCTATCGGCGGGAAATTTGACTGTATTGCATTCAGACCGATTGTTGCAGGATTTTTCACTACAGTTAATACATCTTCTGCCTTCTTGCGGAAATTCTTTACAGAAGAATTGAGTGTATCCCAGCCTCAAACATTTAAGGCATTGTTTGGGTCTATTTAGGAAGTAATCGACTTTTTTCGGCGGAAAATCAAGCTTAACAATACCTGGCAGTTCTTCTCCAGATAAAGAAATTATTGTGGTCTTAATCGGAATTTTTTGTCCTTGTCAGCAGGATCAGTCCTGTTGAGTCTGTAAACATTGATAATTTTAAAGTTTTTTAAAGCAACGCTGCTAGAATTGCAAGGGATGCCAACTTGCATTATCTCTTGCTCAGTTATGTCAAACGGAATGTTCGTTAGAACGCCAATTCTCATTAGGAAGCTGTTGGGAATAAAGGCTTTTAAATTATGATTTTTTAGGCTGCCATTTTTACTGGGTTGTTTTCTTCCACTGCGGAGTGGAAGTTTGTGCATATTCTATAAAAACCAGTTTGTGTAATGTTTCCAATACTTTTTATTTTTAGGGATGTGTTAAAGGCGTAAAAAATCAATTGGTCTAACCTGAGTTTCTTACCATTGTTGTCAAAGACATCAACAATGGCGTATATGTTTAGAAGTTTGTAAGCCTTATTTGTGAGGGGGGATGGGTTCGTTATGTTCTCGGAAACTTCTTTAGTTAGGTCTTTCGTGTGCTCCTCTAGAATTTTTGTTAGGCTACTATTGCTGTTAAGAGCCAGTAAATCAGTTACAGGTTAGTTTATTACTAAATTTTCCATTTGATTCAGGAGTGAGCTCAGAATTTTGCGATTTGCTGAGGTCACTTTCACTTGACTCTGAAGACACTTCTAATTCCATTTCAAAATTATTGATTTCACCATTATATTTATGGACTTTGCTTGAACGTTGTTAGAGTCTGAAAGCGTAGAGGAAATGAAGTGTTCAAACTTAGCTTCAGGGGTAGAAAGGTTGAGTTCCATTTCTGTGTCTGAAGTAATTTTTAGGTTAGGGAAGGATATGGTGGTATTGTTGACGTCTTTAGCATTAGCTGAAGGCTTATATGTTTTATTCATGGGATTGCTATCCATCTTTTGGTGATTTTAACGGTTTTCTGTGACTGCTTATTCGTAGTTGTAGCAATTTTTGATCTTACCCTCCAAGACTGTGTCCTCTACTGCACTTATGTCCGGTGGTACTTTAATTTTTTTGCTTTCCTCCATTTTAAAAGAATATTTACTAACCTGAACCACCAAGAGGTTCTAGTTTCTTCAAAACGAGCACATGGTGACTTTGCAAACACTTTAATTAATTTTTCACTTAAAACAAAGAAAAACTAAGTTGAAAGCTGAGCTAAAATTTTAATTTCTGTTACGACGCCTTATTTGGGAAAATGACAAGGAAAAATAACTTTTCACCCGGATTATACTACTCTATACACTGCTCTTGCAAACTCGACCGTACACAAGGGGGTATGGAGAAGGAATGAGCGTGCGCATCATTGATTTGCTGTGCCCGAACGCTGCAGGAATTTCTGTTTGGACGAGGTTTTCCGTTGTTCTTCGTTTTTCGCCTGTCTTTACTGTCGTTGCATTCGTCGTTACTTTGATGGTCGTTGGAACCGTTCTCAATGTGCTGTTAACATAGTGTCTGTAACTGTTAGTTCCGTCGTCGTTGTTGGTATTTTTACTTACTTTTTTTGGTTTTTTGTTGATTTATTTTTATGTTTTTAAGGGAACTCTTGGCTAGTAATCTCTTGCGCTTCTTTCCTTCCTGGCGTAGAATAAATTACATAGCCCGATTGCACCTTAAGGCGTAGATTTCTAGCTAGAAATAATGCGTCCAACGGTTCAAGGCTAGGTTTTCAGGTTGGCAGACGAGGTGTTTCGTGGGTAGTCCAGAACATAGTATACTCAACTAGTACCCACACCTTTCATTTACCCTGTGTTGCACACTTTTTGAATTTTCTTAGGGGCACGTCAGCTGATCCGGGGCATTAGAGCTGATCCCATGTTTGGCACGCTCAAGAAACAAAGCAAAATGCAAATAAAATTTCCGACCCACGTGTTCTTTTACGCATTTCAGAACATGGGAGGGCTGCCACATCCTAATAAAAAAACTAAAAGATTGCATGAAACGAATTTGTTTTTCTGCAAAGTTATTGATCTTTTGAGATATGGTAATCCTGAAATCTCTCATCGAAGCATATGTTTATATTCGCGCCAATCCTCGCATCAGCATTTACCTACCTACCTGCTATCGAAGATTTATGGCTCGCTGTTCGGCTTCTGTTCGAATTTTTCCGGAGGGTTGATGGAGTGTGGTTACTAGTTGAGAATACTATGGTCCAGAAGTCTTGCGTTTCTGAGAGGCCCACACTCAAGGCGTAAATAGCCTTCATCTCCCTACCTCAACAACAAATCACACTTATACTCTGCATTACTCATACACATCATTTCGTATTTAATTCTTTATTTCACTGTTTTTATTACATCACTAAATTAAAAACAAATACATTATTTACGGAGAAATTACTATCAATTTGTTCTTAAATATTCTCAACCCAAATATAATCGTTCAATGCCAACAACAGACAAGATCGGCGCTGGTCACAAAAAATACATTTCAATATATTTAGATTTATTTTTCACTTACTTAGCTGTGAAGATAAATTGAGGCTCTTTCTAGTCATTTTCACTGTGTCTTACTTCCATCAGGAGAAAATGTAAGTTGAGTTACAATCTAAATATTTTTCATTAAATATTTATGTTCATAATCCATCAGAACTA
Organism: Odontomyia ornata; assembly: GCA_963969285.1. Classification (NCBI taxonomy): domain Eukaryota; kingdom Metazoa; phylum Arthropoda; class Insecta; order Diptera; family Stratiomyidae; genus Odontomyia; species Odontomyia ornata. The sequence goes on along the minus strand of OZ017741.1, from coordinate 153,078,712 downwards.
TTTTGAAAATTCTTGTGGTGAAACACATTGCTTGTATCTAAGATTTGTATTAAGAAGAAATTTGGTAAAAGTTTTTCTTTTGATTTTTGAAAAGTCCTTACCGATAGTTTTTAGGAAATAAGTTGATCTTCTATTGGAAGTAGTATAAAAACGTGTTTTTTCAGAATTGTTGGTAATTGCTAGTACGAGTATATAGGCGTGTTTAGATCACAATTACTTTACATTTACCGTTTTTTGTAAGTGGGTGAAACCAAGATCAATAACACAAAAGAGAGGTATTAACATAGACAAGATGTGCAGAAACGATTCAAAGGATTTGTAGGATAGTGATTTGAGAGTCGTAGGTACAACATTCATTTCAAAACTCTTTCCATTCAACATCAGTGACACAATTTTGGATGGAAGCGTATATTTGACTTGAAACTATCCGACTCAAAATAATATTTGTAGACCTTATTTATTAACCTTTTAATTAAATTGTCACGTTTGAAAAGTTTTTTCAATTTAATTTACTGCTTTTACTTAGCTTTAAGTTTCAGCTACACAAAAATTATTGAAAGTCAGCAAATAACCCAACGTGGACGAAACGAACATATTTTTCATCTTTCCTATAGTTATGTGTAATTTTATGTTATAAATATTTTCTTTCACTTCTCTTAAGTCTTCTTAATTTATATAAGCGTAATTTTTATAAAGTTAAGGAAGAGTGATTAATTAGTTTGACCTTATCCTTAAATTTCAAATGATTTGAATAATTAATTGTTATACACACTAAAACGCACAAAATTGTTACATGTATAATTATATGATTCTTCTTTTCAATTTTACATAAACATCGCCTGACCATTGCGAATTTTATTCAAAGGCTTGATTCATCTCAACCCCTTACCTCATTCCTAGCCACTCTTGCTGAACTCTTCTGTATTGTGGGTGTGGAACAGAGCCGTTTTCCACACTGCAATCAAAGAGTTCCCTGACGATATGTGCAACATACTCACACTATTATCAATTAAAATTCTAGTTTTAAAATTAAGGAAGCTTTTCTGTGTTTCCAATATGAAATACAAATTTTCAAAAGCGACTTAAAGTGTTCAAAAAATCGAGGCCTTACCAACAAACAACCATTTACGGATGCTTGAGAATTATTTTACCATAAATTCGATTCAGTGATATGACGCATTTCAACAATTCTTTTTTATCAGTACAAGCAAAGGGCCGGATTAAAATTCATTCCATCATTTTTCCGTCAGAGTTTCTTTAAAATGAAGAGTTGAGAAAGCGCCCCTAATCAAATAAGCAATGGTCACTTGTTAGATTCTTTTGGGTTTAATAGAAATAACGTAATCTTGTTAACTTTTAATAAGACTTGAATACAATTTACTTCGTGTAGATATCCTATATATGTTAAGAGTAGTCAATTAGAGAGATTAATTAATAATCAATTGTTTTTGGTTTTTTTTTCTTTTTCATTCGTTATTTACAAGTATCTATATAACTTTGTATTGGTTAAATTTGCGGAAAGATTGAAACATTTGAAGGTTTGCACACATTTTTATTTTTCACTTATTTTTAAGTCAAATTTTATTTTAATAAAAATAATTGACGTGCAACGGTTGATTTTGGACAAATAAATCATGCAAACTGTTGAACACAAGTAGTTCAAACAGATTGTGAAACTCTTGTGGAGTTTTCGTTTGGTAGGAAATGTGGGTTATAAAATGTGTTTGTGAACAGAACGATTAAAAACCTTGCAAATGGTCATTAATTTCTGTGGTTACGGCAGTGCAATGAGCTTCGTGTTTACAAAGTTTTTTTAGTTTAAGTCTAAACCGTGCTGTATATGGAAGTGAAACATGGACTCTGACAAGTGAATGCGAGAAGGTAATGGACATATTTGAACGCAAAGTGCTCCGGAAAATCTACGGCCCAGTGAAACAAAGAATAGAGTGGAGACTACGTTACGACGATGTATTGTATGAATGATTTGTATTTGTAAGTTACGTAAATTGCAATGGGCGGGCCATGCAGAATGAATGAAAGAAGACACGCTACCAAAAGAACATTATAGAGTAGACCACAAGGTAGAGTTCCAGCGGGAAGACACCATAGAAGCCGATATCACATCCTTGATAGGATTGTTCAATTGGCGAACGACGCTGCAGAACCGTAATGATTGGTGGATATTAATCCTGGAGTCCAAGGGCCGGCCTGGGGAGTGTCGCGCCATCAACGATGATGATGGAAGTACATTTTGATAAGCCGCTCAAAATCTTAAAGTTTTCATTAGTTTATTCCACATTCAACCTATCCTCGCTTTGATGGATCCAGTTTGGCTCCTTAGCAGTGAACAAAGATTGGTATATTAATTAATTAACGCACAACCAGAGGCTGAAAGATATGAATACTCGTATCTTCCAAAAACTCTGCAGAAAAATACAAAGAGTACTTACATTTAGACTTATATAGGCCCCAAGAATCTTTTATCTAGAAAAACCGTCGGGCCTTGCTCATTTTGGTAAGCAGACGCGTTCCGACACGTTTGAGTGATCTTCAGACGCTGCAGATGACTAAAGTGAGTCAAAACGTGTCTGTTTACCAAAATTAGAAAAGCCAAAGGGCTTGTCGAATTAAAAGAGAATTCCCAAGAGTCTTTCGAGATTTAAAATTCTCAGAGGACGCGTTTTGACTCGTTTGCCGAAGTGTAAGGAAAACTTTTTCTGTTGAAATTATGTTCTTGTAAACGTAGCATCATATGGAAGCATTTACACCAATCTACATAATTGTGGCATTACTAGTGTTGAATTGTCATTCCTATCCCAGACGCCCTAGAGATCACATCCCTACATAGACCACTGTGGATTTCTTTGAGGTGTTTTTCCCGCCATTTTTCTCTGTATACGCTAGTAAGGGGAACTCGAGGAAGCTATATATCTTTCATATTGTGAATTTGGTGCAGTTGAGTGAATATTTTTGGTGAAAAAAACACATGTCCCAAAATGGAGCAGGGCGTGGAAGACCGCAATTAAATACACGTCTTTTCAGAGCCGCTAGTATATTATTTAGCATGTGCCTTTGGAAATAGTTTGTTGGATACTTGGAACAGATGCTGTTTACTGTACATAAACATCACGTTTATTTTTTTTTTTTGTATAATCCTCGTATTAGATTTTGTTGTATGATAAGTGTTATTTAGGATCGAGTTTATTAGTTTCAATTCCAAAAACAGCTCTTGTTACTTTACAGTCTTTGGACACGTTCACCGCCACCATAAACGAGCGCTCGTCGGTGGTCTTTGGGGAGAAAGTAACCCTTCGTTTTGATTGATATCTTAAGTCATATGTCTTAGCCGTTGGTTTTCCCCCTTTTTGCTGAAAGTTACTGCGGAGGGACAACAAATTTAACAGTCTTTATTTGGTAAAAAAAATTAGTTTTGAATTAGCGTAGTTATTAAATTTCTTACTTGTGTTTATTGCTCTTATGCTAATATGCAATTTAGAAATGAATAAAATGATTGATGCCTAAATAAAAAACTGGTCATCTTCTTTTGCAGGTAAAAGAGTAGGTCCCTGATGAGGGTCTTGTTGTTACACTCGTTGAACATGACCAGTATGCAGTAAACTTTTATTTTTATATTAACATCATGTTCTTACATGCGATTGGCACTTAGGATGGTGGAATCTACGAGGAGAGTCCGCTCCATCAGAGCAAAGTCTCGGACAGGAGGGTGCATCGAGGAACACATTTTTACAGCTTAGTGTTCTCCCCTTACAAAAGCAAACAAGCCGGATTGGGTGAAATGACGGCAGTTGCTCACCGCTACGATTTTTTTATAGCGTGTTGCCGGACGACCTCCTCCAATATCCCCTCGTTTTCCATCAGTGAATATATTTTAACAAGTAGATACGAGTTTCTTAGGATGCTGAATCAATAAAGGAGCCACGAAGCACGTGACAAATTGTCTGGATTTGTGCGTAGAGTTCCAGGAGTATAGCAGTCCCTGCGTCATCAAGGTCGCTGAAAAAGGAGCTCTCAAGGCCATTGGGAAGAGAACTATTTAGGCTTTGTCGTTCACTGAAGATAATACCCTGAAGATGGTCCTGAATGATGCCTGGTTTGGTTTAAAAGTTTTGAGAAATTTGTTTTCTGTTCTTGCAGCTCAGGACAAAAACGAAAGTAGCAGATTTCACACAACGGTCGCGAAGTTTTGGCTGGAGGTTGATGGAAACACGATGCTGTGCGGAAATCGTAATAAGGGTTGAACCCTGTACAAGGCAGCCATCGAACCACTCATACATGAGAAGACGCAAGGGGTCAACATTGCTGAAACTGAAAATTCAACACTGCAGTTGTATCACGAGAGATGGAGGCACCATAACAAGCAACATGTATGAGAAATGCTCAAGAGAGATTTGAGTATAACTGTCAAGTTGTATGAGAGATTTGTAAGCCTAGCATTTTCGGAAAAGCTCATCGCTTGCCTTTTGGAACTAGAGTGGGGGCAATGAGGCACAATGGACCAACAAATTTTGTAAATCTTTCACCAAGAAGCGTTTTCAAAGATAGTTATACCAAGTTTTGCTACGGTTTTGTGATCTGATGTCAAATTCGTGTTGAAACAATTTTTCGAACAAACTCTTGCAACGAGTAAAATCACGCAGAGCCATATACATCTCAACAAAATGGCGGCAGTGAATGTGAAAATCACACAATCATTACGATGGCAAGAACCTTCAAGTACTCAAATCGTAGTGATGAATTTTCGGATGCAATATGGGCGGAGTTAGTGACAACAGCAATTTACATTCTCAACCGAACTCGAAAATCATCAAAAGAAGATATCAGCCCTTATGAACTGTGGATGCGAAAGAAACCAACAATTGAACCTTTGCGCATCTTTAGATCTGCTACTATGTCCACACACCAGCTGAAAAGAGAAAGAAGATTGTCAAGAAAGCAGTGAAAGGTTTCCTCGTAGGATATGACGAAGATGAGCGTTACAGAATTCTATTCAAGAAAGCCATAATGTAATTTTGTCGAGGGATGTTCAATTTCAAGAAAAGCTCAAGGAATATGAAAATGAGGTCAAGCTTCCAATGAGCATGTCGAGGATGAATAGCAAGATAAATACGAGGAAGAAGAAAATTCAGAGGTCGATCCTAAAGAAAATTCGAAGGTCAGCTCAGAAGATGAACGAGGGCCAGAAAAAAAGCGACACAGCACTGGATATAAGTTAGACTCCAGTGTGGAGGAATATTCCGAGCAACAATCGAGAAGAGTTTTGAAGAATCGGTCAACCACCAGAAAGCCCAAACGGTTTGAATATTGCGTCATGATAATGGAGGACCCTGAAACTTTCGAAGGTGCCCTGAAAAGCAAGAATTCAAAGGAATGGAAAATAGCCATGGATCGTGAAATTGCCTCATTGAATGAAAAGTAAACCTAGATTTTGGCGTACCTTCCATCAGGTGTGAGGGCAGTTCCGGATAGATAGGTCTTTCGACTGAAGAAAAATCCAGAAATCAATGGGTTCAGCTAGCGTCATGGCATTGACTACAGCGAAACTTTCAGCTCAGTAGCGAAGATGGGAACAATTCGATCAATTTTGAGTATCGCAACAAGTGAGAAAATGCACGTTACACAATTCTACGAACCAACGGTTTTTTTTGTACGGAGAACTTGAAGAAACCATATCATGAAACAACCACAATGGAGTGAGTATGGTACCAGTAAGATTTGTCAACTCAAGAGAAGTCTTTACGTACTAAACCAAGCACCCAGATAGTGGAATAAACGTCTCGGAAATTTTCTTCAAGGACGTGGATTCAAGGCAAACGACGCTGATCCATGGTTGTATGTTCGGAAAAGCAATGGTAAAAGCTCATTCTTGTTATCTATGTGGATGATGATCTTCTTGCAGCAAAGGATCCTGAAAATATGGAAGTTTTCATTGGAAAGTTAAAATCAGAGTTCAACATTGTTTCAAGAAAGGCAGATTATTTTCAGGCATTGAAATTGAACAAGAAGAAAATTTTATCAAAATCAATCAAAAGACTTATGCAAAGAACATTTTCGAACGCTTCAATTTTTCAGATTGCAAACCCATTTCAACTTCAATGCTTAAAGGCACAGAAATTTCTATACCAGGGAAAACAGAAATTTGTACACCAACGAAAGATGAACAGGCAACATGGTTTCCCTGTCGACAGGCTGTTGGAGCTTTGATGTACCTGATGGTTGGCACAAGATCAAATTTGGCGTATAGCGTGGAATTTTTATATTTACGACCCTTGAAAATCCAACTCAAGAAGATATCGTACGAGTCAAGAGAGTTTTTCGGTACATCGCTCTTTTTTTCTTTCCTCATAATGCTTGTAAAAAATAACTGTCAAGAGCTTTGTCATTTCTAAAAATCTAATTACTAAGTAATACAGACCTGTTTCTATTTCAACATTAACAAAAACTCGTATACATTTAAATGCAGTTAAGTATCATACATGATTATTACCGATGCCTTTGACACAAAAATTGGACCAAAGCAGGGAAATGGGCTTGCCTCATTATTCTTCAATACGGTATGAGAACTGCAATGTTAAGAGACGCCTTGCATATTTCCCTACTCTTCTTTTATGCAAGAAGCAAAAAGCAGCCTGTACTCTGGCCTGTACGACAACCCAAACAGCAGCCAATGCAGAACCGCAGCAGTCGTAGAACGACCGAAATACGGTTTTGGTCACTTCCGAAACGTGGACTCATCCATGCCCCACTGTAAAAATACCACTTATCTGAGTGAGAAAAAGCTGTGTATTTAGAATTTACCTTTAAAGTATGTTGTCATAGTGAGTTCCATTAAACTCTCCATCCTCAACATACAATATGTTCACTAGCTCTGTTCAAGAATACTTGAACGCACATAGACGAGACTTCTTGTTTATAACGGAAACAAGAAATAACAAAGAAAGACACAGAGTGTATCTGGGAAAATACGAGATCATTGGGCACGATGATCCAAGGGGAGTTTTCAGAGTTGCTATGGTTCACAAAAATCACCTGAAAGCTCACGGCACAGGCTTTCAAGACTGATATGTATCGCTCCATGCTGGGAAGGTATAGCTTTGCTTTTGTGGGGATCTATGTTCGACATGGACATCCGGTGAAGAAACTCATTAAGGACTTGGAAGCAGTGCTTATTCTGTGGAATAAGTTCGATTTCTATGCCATGCGAGATGATTTCAATGCGAAGCATCCCTCGTAGCGAAATATTGAGTCTAATAACCATGATATGGCTCTTTCTTACTGGGTTAAATCAAAAACGGATCTCATATTTATTGTCCCGAATGAGCTACCTGCCACTGAAAGTCATCCATTATTGACTTTTTTTATCGTGTCTGCCAATCTGGTAAATCTCTCCCACAGTTGCGAGGAATTTCCAGTATGGAGTTCTTGATGTCAAGTCTGACCATCTATTTGTTGAGCTGACCTTAAGAGTGAAAAAGGATGCGAAACTTAAGTTTGCAGAGCCTCAAATGTTCATTCCATACAAGCAAATAGATTGAGCAGCAGTTAGTACTGACATTGATGGAAAATTGAAGGAACTTTTAATTAATAGATCGAATTTCTTTCTATTCCTGCAATCAATGACGGAGTCGCTTCTATAAATTCAACACTTCATATGGTCATCTCAAATATCTCCATAAAATCTCTGGCGAAATAGCTTTATCAGTATTTACCAGAAAACATCTTGAAGCTTCATCGTAGACGTAGTCAGCTTAGAAAGCTTCTCGCAAGGATCTACCACCGCAATTTATATATTGTCAACTGGGAGTATGAACGTATTCATTTAGTAATTCCGTCTCCAAACCGAATGATCTCGAAGAGAACCACGATCTTTGCTAACGAAGGATTCGAACAGGCCCTGGAAAGTATCAAATCAGGTCCTTGTATGTTTCTTCGTAACTGCAGAAAAAGGCTGCCCGGGGTCCTTACTTAGGATGATTCAATGCTCGTGGATAACAAAAATTATTTTTGACTATCGTAAAAGATTTTGCGAAAGTTCTTCAAGGAGATAAAGCAAGTGAGGGCTCTTCCGTTACTTCATTGGTCATCAGTACTATACCGAACTTCGACAAGGACCATCAGCAATTGTGCTTGACCAGGTTCTCTGATTCGAATCTTTCTGATGCATCAGCTGGTCATGGTCTGGTTGTCGGTACTGACGCGCTAACTTTGTTGGCACTGGAGCAAATCTCCAAAAAATCAGCAGAGGCAGAGAATTTCCAATTTTATTCTTAAAAAGCTTCCCCATGTTTTCTTTGCATCTCCTCGAAACCATTCTGAATAATTGCATCAACATTTGCTACCTCTATCAGCAATAGTAATGCGCAAAAAAATATTTGCAATACCCAAGAAGGTGGGCAGTACTGACGTAGTCAATACTCACCCGATTTTACTGTTTTCTAATATTAGTAAGCTGCTCGAAAGGGTAATACTTGAATGCATCATATAATTCTCTGCAGGGGCAAGAATTGTGCCAGAAAGACAATTTGGCTTCAAAAAAGCCCACTTCACGGTAGATGCTCTGGCCGTGTTCCAAGCTAATATAATGAAAAGTTGGCACACCAATAAGCTTGTTGTACTTGCCTCATTAATGTGGAGACTCTGTATGTATCAATAGACTTCTGTACAAAAAAATAAATTTTGGCATTCCGGCTCAAATTGTGGTGCTTATAGGCAGTTTCGTGAGGTAACGAACTGACTTTTCCGTGGCTAGTAGAGCTGGTTCAGACCTATTTAATATCAACTCAATGTCCCACGGGTTCTACATTTCTCATTTCTTTTCAATATATTCACCTTTACGTCCCGGGCATAAGTGACGAACAATGGCCTGGAATCCAGATGAACCCCATGGCTGACGACAAGTTAGTGTGCTCATCTGAATACAATTTGCGCTTCGCTAAGACGAGGCTCTGGATGGAAGTGAAAGCGGCTATCAGGACCGTGGCAGAACAAACGATCGAACATCAAGCTCAGCGCAACAGGAATGATTGGTTCGATGATGAGTGCAGAATGCGTTGGATAAAAACAATCAGGCGTTCAAGGAATATGTAGGTAGGAAAACCAGGACGAAGAGAGAACACTATGAAAATCTCAGAAGAGTAACGAATAAGATAATTAGGATTAAGAAAAGAAAATAGTATGACGACCAATTGAGAAGTATAGATGTAAGTTTAGCGAGCAACAACACAAGACAAGCATACAAAGTAATGAAAAGCCTGAAACGTGGTTATCAGCCCAAAACCACGCTTTGTCGTGATGACATCGGCAATATCATCGCTGCTGAAACGAAGATTAAGGAAAGATGGTCATCATATTTAAAACCTCCTTAATCCTCCGCACAGCTCCAGAACATTGGAGCCTATAGATGTCTGCGGAGAGCTTCCATTGGCCCCACCAACTCTGGATGAAGTTTGTTCCATCATCAAAGCCCAAAAGAATAATAAAGCGCCGGGCATCGATGAGATTCCAGTGGAGCTCATCAAATATGGTGGCCATAGTGTTCATCAAGCTATTCACAAAGTCATCCAGTATATTTGGCAACAAGACCATATGCCGGAAGAGTTGAGCCAACCAATTATATTCCCTATCCACAAAAAAGGTGACAAGCTACAGTGCGAAAATTATAGACGCATATCACTACTTTGTGCGGCGTACAAAATATTTTCTAAAATCTAAGAAAATAAAATCAGATCATACGCCAACAGTATTATTGGGGAGTATCAAGGTGGTTTTAGGGCAGGTAGATCAACGATAGACCAATTGTTCACAGTCAAGCAGGTACTTGAAAAGTGCTGGGAGTTCAACATAGACGTCCACCAAATTTTTGTTGATTTCAAGCATACGACAGTATTGATCGTAACGTACTGTACCAAATAATGCTTTGCTTTGGCATCCCAGCCAAATAAGTCCGTCTTACCAAAATGACAATGACGTCGACGACCTGCGAAGTCCGCATCAATAACCAACTCACCGATGCCTTTGACACAAATATCGGACTAAAGCAGGGAGATTGGCTGGCCCCATTGCGATTCAATTTGGCTCTGGAGTACGTCATACGGAAGCTACCTGTCGACACGCGAGGTACATTACTATTCAAGTCGAGCCAAGTAGTAGCCTGGGCGGACGACATCAACATTCTGTCACGGTCACTAACAACTGCCAAAGAGCTTTTCCTGAGACTCGACAGCGAAGCAAAACTAGTAGGGCTACAAATCAACGAAAATAAAATAAAGCTCATGACGCTGTCGAGGAAAAATACCTCAAATACACAAAATATCACACTTGGCGAATACAGTATCGACAATGTTAGCGAATTTGTGTATTTAGACGCCAAAATAACGAAAACGGGCAATGAAAGAGACGAAATACGCCGGAGAATACAGCTCACAAATAAAATATTCGATTCAGTATTGACGATCTTGAAGACCAGCTGCATACACAGAAAAACAAAGTTCCAAGTATACAAATCTGTGATAAGACTTGTGTTATGCTATGGGTGTGAAACATGGACCCTAACCCAAGCATCCGCAAAAATATTGAACGCCTTTGAGCGACGGGCCCTGAGGCGAAAAATCAGAGCGAAGCTAGACGGGACCAATGGCGAATTCGATATAACCATGAGCTGTACGAAATTTTTGACGATCCGGAGGTCTCAACGATTGTAAGACTGCGGAAGCTGCAATGGGCTGGATACATGAATCGTATGGACGAACAACGGATACCCAAGAAGGCATTCGTTGGGAGAACTAAGGCCGGAGGCCAGTGGGGAAACCGAGGAAACGCTGGTTTGACTCGGTCGACGAAGACAGTTTATCACTGCTCAGATTTCAGAATTGGAATACGCGGTCAATGGACCGAGACAGTTGGAGGCGCTGTTTGCAGGAAGCGAAGGCCCGAGAGGGGCTGTAGTGCTAAAAAGAAGACGTAGCTCCAAAAATACTTGGAATCGCTTATTGCATTCTACTGAAAATGGGGAATCAAGGTAAATGCAAAGAAAAGCGAATTAATGGTATTCAAGGATCTCCATAAAAACTATGGTGGTTATGCAAAAGGCACCCACGACTCTAGAATTAATTGAATGAGCAGATGGTGCGCTGCTCCAGGCAAACAAAGTATTTGGGTGTAGTTTTCGATAGGAAGGCTACTTTCAGTGCTCACGTTGACAATGTTTTGAAAAAAGTTACTTATACGTACCATCTTCTTATACTTCTTTTCAGGAAGCAAGCAACAGCAAGCCAGGGGGTCTTAGCCCACAAATTATGCATTTGTCCAATCTTCGTATATGCGGTGATCATATGGAGAGAAGTTCCGAAAACAAAATGGGGCAAGGATAAGTGGAGCGAAAAATCCTTCGGGCTTACACAGGCCTATACAAATGAGAGGACGGCCGGTCGTACCCCAACGAGGCGCTTTATCGAGAGGCAGCAACGGACTCAATGAAGACATATGCCGAGAAGCTAGTGGCATCAGCGTTAAAAGGAGAGCAGCGGAGCACACGGCCAAAGTAGACAAGGCAGCGACGGACAATCATTCAATGAATGTAGTAAACGAGTAGTTTTAAGGTAGTCTTAAGCAAATAATGTATTTATTTTTAAAAATACAAGGTTAAGAACTTCAATTCTTTAAAACTCATTCATTTAACACCTATTTCTTTTTTAATCCATTAATGTTTGATAATGTTGTGGGTGTCAACATTTTAAGGTTTTGGTTTTGATTTTGATGACAGGATTTCCAAACTGGAGGACGCGATCGATACACCGAGACAGTCGGGGGCGCTATTTGCAGGAAGCGAAGACTCAGGAAGAGCTGTAGTATTAGCATAAGATTCAATTAAACTTTGTAAGTATCATATGTCTTTAAGAATTTTCGCATTGCAACCACAATACCACCTTTTCATACCATTTGCATAGAGCAACCAAATACTCAAAATTTAATTTTAAAGACATGAGTAGTAGACTTTTTTTTTCTTACACTACTATCTAGCCTATACAGCGAAGTTCATGTGTATAACAAAGAACGAAGTGTTGCTTTTATCAATTGTTTTAACGGTAAATATTTGCGAACAATATTTGTTTGATTGAGTTGAAATGTAATTTGCTCGTGTGAAATATTTGTTTCATTTCCGAATATCTACGTTTCGATTATTAAAAATTTTATTTTACTTTTAATGTTGGTTCAATATATAAATTTCCATTTTCATATCAATTATTATTTCGGTATTCTATTTCATAATGTTTTTGTTTCTGTAAAAATTTTCAACTACTTCATTTGTTTTGAACATTTTTTTGGGTTTCATGATTTTATTTCATAATTTTCTTTTCCATTTACATTTTCTTATAACTTTATCTATAAGTTCAATAAAAATTTCATCATATTCTCATAATATTTTTCTTATCGAATTTAAATATGCTTTGAATTCATTTGACTTTATATTTGATTTTGTTCAGTTAATGTTTAATCATAATATACTTAATTTGTTAAAAGTTCACTTTTTTACTTCCATTTCCTTTTAAATATTTTGTTTAACATTAATTTAGAAAAGTTACCATCAAAGTCAATTACCTTTTCACTTATATATTTATATATATATCTAAGAAAAAATTGTTAATACATCATCATAACTAGTGTTTTTTGTTTTCTTTATTTAATTAAATGTAATGCATAGTAAATCAACTCTACAATTGTTCGACTACGGCAAGCACTATGCGAATCCGCGGAGGCAGCGAATAATCATAATTACCTCTACCTATAGTCTTTGTGGTCACAATATATGATACAAATGTACTAATTATTTTATATGCGAAGGGAAGGAACAGGGTGAAAGCATCAAAATGGTTCGTTTAGAATACTTAACGGAACGAAATAGAAAACAGTGAAATAATATATGGGATTTGCTTGACAAGAGCTCTTCAAATCTTCGATTAATATTTTATAAACTTAATTTTAAAAATCTAAAATCATTAAAAATAAATAAAAGACAACCAAAAACATGCAAATTGGTAAATTATCCGAAGGCAGGAAATTTTCATGTGCTACTCAGGGTTAATAGTAGGGATATAAAATACAATCATTCAATTGCAGTATATCTAGAAAAAGGCCGATCGTTCGTTTTCAATAAATGAAAAATAATATTACATAAATCAACGGTCTAAAAAATAGAGTTCTTACGAATACAATAAGGTTTAAATAAAATTGCTACAAAAAATACTGTAAGGAATTCTTAAAATTCAAAGTGGCAGCAAATGAGCGAGGACTTGAATTGTTTCTATGCACTTGAGTACTAAATAAAGTTAACTACACGAAGTGGTATTCAAATGCATATTAAAAATACCATTTCCACCTCGGATTACTAGCAAAAGGTGGACGTGAAAAAACTCACACCGCTTTTGAAAATCTTAATTCGTTTACTAATTCCCTATTCTCAAACAATGTTTTACTCTCTGTTTAAATATGCTGCTCTGGAATTCCATTAAACATCACCGTAGCCATGAATCCTCTTCACCAGATTAAGTTATGAATAAAATAATTGAACACGCAAAATCCGTATGACCGTTGCCTTCTTTCTCAGGCCCGAAAACGCAAACACCGCGTCACGTCAACGCGTCAACCTCTTCGAGTAGCCTCATCAGCGCCATCTAGTGCTGTTTAGATTAAACAAATTTTTTAAAGATTTTTGACAGTACATATGACTGTAGTTTGAAATTTTATCAGTACTATGTCAACGATTTATTTTAAATATGAGGCGTGGAAGACATTAGTGCGCAAATATATGTATTTCGTTCCCGTTTGTATCATTTCGGCTAAATTTCATCTGAGTAATGTCATATTTGACAATCTCAAAAGCCTACTGAGATGCTGCTTTCAAGTTTTCTGGACAGCTGTTTGCCGAAATTTAGGGCTACTGATCAGCTGTTTCCGGTACGGGAAGTGACGTCAGGTACGTTAATTGATTTCCTTATGGGCCTGAGTAAGAAGACAACGGTATGACCTATGCTCAGCAACGTAAGTAAAACCGGACGTAGGCATTGTTTAAAAGAGGTCTTATTATCTTATAAGGTAAACGCAAAATCAATTCATTTATTAAACAAATTGAGAGCGGAGGGGAACTTTACTCAATTGCATGCTGCATTCAAAAGCACTCTTTTCAATAGAAGAATTAAATATAAACTTCAAATAGTCACAAGCAAATTAAATCAATTCCATGCAAAAAAAAAGTAAAAACAACGCACACATCTACTAAATTTATAATTTTATTACGAACATGTTTATTGAAAAGCTGGAACAAAATTTTATAAGAAACATTTTTTTTTAATTTTCCAATTCTAACTTATATACTACTCTCCAATTTGAAAATTACATCGAGGATTCATAATGGACACTTACACAATTTATCACTAGACTTCATTTCATTTATTTATATTGATAAATAGTAGAAATGTCACAAACAAAATATACACAAAATTGAGTTGAGAAAATCGAACAAAACTTATTTTAAATTACAAAATTCAAAACAAAATATAATATATGCAACATGAACTACAAAAACGAACGCAAACAACGACGACTTGAAGAGTTGACTGTGTTGTATATAGAAAAAAATATATAATTCATATTGATTTGTTTTTACATAATATGTTTTATAGTTAGCATATGAAATAATTTAAAAAATATAATCTTTACAAAATTAATCTTACAGATTTTGCTTAGCACAAAAATGACCGTTGTCTTAATTCACTTGTTTGACTTTGTATATGGCGTTGAAACTTGCTCGTGAAAGAACAGTTTAACGTTTTCTCCTTTAGCATTTCGTTTCACATGATTTCATTATTGACTGATCAATACACATGCATAAATAATATCCTTAAATATTTCATACAATTGATAATTTGATTACATTAACAAAGAGAAACCAAAAAAAAACAATACGAGACTTGTTAGCGTTCTGACTGTTGCTTACTTCGAATAAATAAACTTTCCAACCGAAATCCACAACAGAACGCTTTCAACAAAATAAATAAATTTAAGTATAAAAAATTGTCGGGAATATAATGAGGGAAGGACTGACTATTCAAAGTAAGTTAATCTTTAAGGTTTTTATATTTATATATAATCGTATTTATAAAATAATTAGCGTGTTTATAGGAAGAGGGAACTTTTTTCTTTATATTTTTAATTCTAGTTAATATTTTATTTGTAAATTGTGAGATTATTCACTGCGCCTGCGGATCACATTGCAAAAGCCGTACAATCGACGGATCACTCTTAGCACCTTCAATAAATTCCTCCAAACTCAACTTGCCGTCTTTATTGCGATCCATTTGTCGAAATATTTTGTCTGTGCGTTTCTCGGGCGTGCTCTCGTCTTCTGGCATTTTCATAACCGTTCCGACCATCTTGTAGATTGCCTAGTTGGGAGAGGAATTTAATGTGTAGGCTAAGTTTGAAATCCAGGTTGGCGAGGATGATTTGTCGTGTTCAGCACTTACCGTTACAATTTCTAACATCTCTTGTCGGGAAATGTATCCATTACCGTCTAAATCGTACATGGAGAAGGCCCATTTCAACTTCTGTTCCAATTTGCCTCTTGAAGTGACGCTCAGAGCACAAAGGAATTCTCGAAAATCAATTGTGCCGTCTCCATTTGCATCGAACGTCCTGAAAACGTGCTCAGCAAACTACAATGAAATGAAAAAGAAAGAATTTTATTATTACACAATGCTTAACTATCGCACTATGTATCTTAATGATCTAAAAGGATAATTAAGAAGATGCCGTTTACAATTTATGCAAAGATTATTAGTTCTATTGGGAGAGTGCCGTCTATTGAAATCATGTTATACTTGAGAACGAAAAAAGTGTCCTCAATTCAGTTACGAAGCTAAATGCGCTGTTTAGTGCTGTATTCAAACCTCTGCTTAATACAAAACAAGTTGTGTAGACAGAACTACGGTCATGTCAGAAGGATTTTATACTCAACCTACGATAAGCCGTTTTGCCCTTCACTACGTATTCGACACAGATCACACCTTGTGAATCCCAGAAAATGGCGGCCATCACCTTTCCGGCAGATAGGACAGTCTTCGCCTCCTTCAGAGCACGTTCGCCGGATGAAGTTCATTGTTTCTACTGCTGCTTGGTCTCTGGTGTGTACTAGTGGAGCCATATTCCGTCGATGGTCACAAAACGAAGCAGAAACTTCTTCGAATTGCGCTTAAACAGCGTCAAACATTCCTCTAAAGTGGTCTCGCGGTTGCATTTATTGTCCGAAGTGCCTACAGCTTTGTCATGCCCAAAATTTCATGCAGGAAATAATTCACGTGGTCTTTTAAGATGCCTACTGTCTCAGCTATCTTGCGCACTTTCAATCGGCGGTCTGACAATACAAGCTCGTCAATTTTCGTCACCTTATCCTCCGTGGTAGCCGTTTTGGGGCACGTGGGGGTGGTTCATTAAAAAACGACGTGCGAATACCTTGAAACTCGGTAAACCATTGCAGCAGGGTCACCGTACACAACATTTAAGCGCTCTTTGATTTCGCTGCGCGATTTCCCTTACAAAAACAAGAATTTGTAATAATCACACAAGCAAACTGCTCGAAAACCTTCCTATCTCCTATTCAAAATTTTATGGCAAGTTTAGAATAAATATTTAATTATTTACATTCATAATCGTAATTTGTAAAATAGTCTTCCTTCTTATTATCATTATTAAATGTAATTTTATATCAATTTTCCTTTATATTAAATTTAAATGTTTCCCTTTAATTATATTCTTTATGAGATTTAAATTTTATTGCTATTTCAAATCCTCTTCATTTTTCTTTAATTCGGTTAAATTTAGTTTTTAAAAAAATTTCAAATCTGCCACATAAAATTTAGAGTTCGCGAACACCCCAACGGTGTATTAGATTGGCGAAGGCAATCGAATTCAACTCATGCGACTTACCGTGTACACGTTAATGAAAAAGAGAGACAGATTTTGGACGGATCGGGAGTCTGCTTTTCATCGCTTCTTTGCGGTTTCCTCGCTTACAGGTTTTGACATTGATTGTTGTGGAAAATTCTCGAGAATTGAGTTTCCGTTTGGGATAAATTTCCACGAAAGGTTCGGAGTTTATCTTGCAGCGTTTTATAAATTGGAAAATGCATGGGCAAATCGCTTGTGTTCATATCGTGAATTTATCGCTTAGTGTGTGCAAATTGTTCGCGCCAAAATCTATTTGTTGAAAATTTTTGGGAAAAATTGTAAAATAGCATTCACATCAGAAATATAGTCCAGTGCGTAATAATGCCTAAAGAAAGTGATTGTTACTTCTCGATTCGCTGTGAAATAAAAACATAGTTTTTGCGGTGTACATTTGTGTTTGAGAAAATACTTGAAAATTTCTCAATTACCAAAATATAGTGCTGCGGCCAATGAACCACAAGGAAATTCGTTTGCACGCGATATTGCCATCTTCGTGGCTTACGTCCTCATCACCTCGATAAGAGTCTTGGGATATATTTGCACTTTTGCCTTTTACAACTTTCAAGCACTGCAAGGGGACCAATAAAAGATTCGAGAAAAACGTTTTGCATTGCGTTTTTCCAAAACTGGGATTGTGGCTTTAAAGAGTCCCGGGCAAAAATTTCATCCGTTGGAAATGAACCGTTAGCGCATTAGGATATTCCGAATTCTAGAGGCATTTCAAATACGCTCTCAAAATAATCGGCTGTCTCTCTCTCTTTCCCAATCGTTTTTACAACATCAGATCGAATGCTGTGAATCGTTTATCTTTGTCGTGATTGTCGAACTCAAATCAATTGGAACATGACTTATCTTAGAAAGTCATCAAAATACACGAAACCAAGAAGTAAATTTTAGGAAATCGAAGCGAGGAGAATTCGAAGAAGCGAAACAGTCGAATGCTGTGGATCGCGCGGTGTTTTTCGATTTTCATGCGGACAACTACAGATGAGCTTAGATATCTAGGTTGAATAATGAATAATATTCGAGTGTTAGCAGCTACTTTCTTGTGTAATGCTTTAGTTAGCGTGAATATTTCAAAATTTGTCCGAGTTAAGCTATTTGCGGGCGCAATTGATATTTCATCTTAAAAAAAATGAAAGAAAGTATATACCCTTTAATTCTACTATTTATTTTAAAGTTAGTATACAATTGTTTCGTTCTCTACTTGAGAACTTCCTCAGTACTACTATTCCCTAAACTATAAGTGTCCTAATATTTATACTAAACTCATTAACGTATTAATATGAATCTCTAATTACATCTAATCCCTCAAAGTACTTTTACTTAATCTCTAATTACCTGATCCTTTACCATTCAAAAATTTGTTTTACCTTAATTACTACTTAACTACCTTCATTATTTTGTAAGCTTGAATAGCCAGGTGTATCCGTTACCTGTGTCACCGTTCCAAATGTCCTGCGTCTTCCGATTGAATATCTCCAAGCTTTCTGCTACATCAAGCTTCCATCCGTTTTTAACCGTTTTCAGCATGCTTACGTTGTCCGCAGTGATGTCATGTTTTTCAAGGACTATATGCTCTGCTACTTTTGATTTGAAGTTTTTTGCATCCTGCTTTTTGTTTTTGTTGACTGCTTCCCTTAAGTGTTCATTCCATCTGACACCTAGTGATCTCCTCGTTTGTCCAATGTAACATCCATTACATTTCGTACACGATACCTTGTAGACTCCACTCCGCTCCATTTTGGGAATGGGGTCCTTGGTTGATCCAAGCAAGTTCTGTATTTTTGTGGCCCGGCTCGTATAAACTAGGTCGATGTTTACGTTCTTCATAGCCCTCTTCATTGTTTCCGTCCTTGAGTCAAACGTTACAACCAACCTCTTCCGTTGCTCGACTTCCGCAGTTAGCGTTGTGTACTTTTTAATGAAGATCTCCTTCGTTGTTTGGCTATCAATTTGGTGACTTCATCCGTAGGGTATCCATTCCACTCGGCTAGCTTATAAATGTGGGACGTTTCTTTTTTCAGGCCTTCCTTATTCAATGGAAGCGTGAGCATTCGATTCACAGGCCAGCTAAATGTCGCCCATTTTTGCTGTTGGCAATGGTTCGAAGTGAAAGGAATTATCCGCATGGTGTCCGTTGGTTTGTAAACTGCCACATCGATGGGTGCGTTATGTAGACGATATCTTCACGATCATCAAAGAGGATCAGGTGCAGCAAACTCTCACGGCGATCAACTCAATCCACAACAACATCAGTTTCACCCACGAGCTGGAGTCGGAGGGGCGGCTTCCTTGACGTAATGGTATGTAGAGAAGCTAATGGATTGGAATTCGAAATATACCGCAAACCAACGGACACCATGCGGATAATTCCTTTCACTTCGAACCATTGCCAACAGCAAAAATGGGCGACATTTAGCTGGCTTGTGAATCGAATGCTCACGCTTCCATTGAATAAGGAAGGCCTGAAAAAAGAAACGTCCCACATTTATAAGCTAGCCGAGTGGAATGGATACCCTACGGATGAAGTCACCAAATTGATAGCCAAACGAACGAAGGAGATCTTCATAAAAAAATACACAACGCTAACTGCGGAAGTCGAGCAACGGAAGAGGTTGGTTGTAACGTTTGACTCAAGGACGGAAACAATGAAGAGGGCTATGAAGAACGTAAACATCGACCTAGTTTATACGAGCCGGGCCACAAAAATACAGAACTTGCTTGGATCAACCAAGGACCCCATTCCCAAAATGGAGCGGAGTGGAGTCTACAAGGTATCGTGTACGAAATGTAATGGATGTTACATTGGACAAACGAGGAGATCACTAGGTGTCAGATGGAATGAACACTTAAGGGAAGCAGTCAACAAAAACAAAAAGCAGGATGCAAAAAACTTCAAATCAAAAGTAGCAGAGCATATAGTCCTTGAAAAACATGACATCACTGCGGACAACGTAAGCATGCTGAAAACGGTTAAAAACGGATGGAAGCTTGATGTAGCAGAAAGCTTGGAGATATTCAATCGGAAGACGCAGGACATTTGGAACGGTGACACAGGTAACGGATACACCTGGCTATTCAAGCTTACAAAATAATGAAGGTAGTTAAGTAGTAATTAAGGTAAAACAAATTTTTGAATGGTAAAGGATCAGGTAATTAGAGATTAAGTAAAAGTACTTTGAGGGATTAGATGTAATTAGAGATTCATATTAATACGTTAATGAGTTTAGTATAAATATTAGGACACTTATAGTTTAGGGAATAGTAGTACTGAGGAAGTTCTCAAGTAGAGAACGAAACAATTGTATACTAAATTTAAAATAAATAGTAGAATTAAAGGGTATATACTTTCTTTCATTTTTTTTATTTGAAGGTTCTACTACAGGCGGAATATTTTTAACTATTTCATCTTGTTTGTGATTATGTACATAGTGGAGTCCGGTTGTTGACAAGTCCAAAAGCATTTACATGTGAGAAACTGCTGTACAATAATCAAATAAGGGAAAGTGCTTCGACCTCGTTTGTGTCAGAATAGAGATTCTGAGTCAGTGTTGCCTTCAGCGGTTGAATAATCAAATAAGCGGGTTAAATTTATTCCCATGACAGAGGCAGAATGCTGATCACGCGGATATAATAATATTGAGAGTGTCGGTAATAATTCGAAGAAAGAGCGAAGATACTGGATGGAGCTGTATTTCGCAACGGCGTAGAAAACTCATCGCGAAAAGAAAACGCAAAATCAAAAAGTGGATTAGGCACGGCGGGTTTTTATTGACAACAAATTAACCTATCCGATAACGGTTATCAAAGGAAAAGTCGAGGACGTGGAAATTCCAGATGGAGATAAAGTTGGGGATTTAGATGAAAAACAATTTTTAAATGTTATCGTTGAACTCAAAACTAAGTGAATTATTTTCCTTTGGATTGTCTAATTTCGGAATTCCATTTCGTAAAAGGAGTGGTTTATTGATGAAACAATGTACTCATTACACCTATGACTACTACTTGTTATGTCTGGAACGGAGTTTAAACAACCATGTGCGGCGTGAAAGACTTAATATAACATTCGATGAATTCATACTCATGTCCTGTCAGTCACTTTATCACTTTCGTCACTTCGGAATATCACAGTTTTTTCAATTCATTCCATATGTTTTTTATTTCAATTTTTTTAAATAAAATATTCTAATTCTCCTAAATTTTTCTTAAATTTTTCGTCTAACTATTGGAGTCAAATTATACGCAAATAGTTATTTGGAAAAACAAAAATAAATAAGAAAAATAAAAAAATAGATGCAAGGTCAAACGGTTTATGTATTGATTTGCTGGGTTGTTTCCTCGTAAATTGTTAGGTAGTATCAAAAGGTTAAACAAGATACAATCTCGTAATCAAATATAGAGCATTAAAAATTTGATTATTTCTATTTCGCAACCGAGCAGAAAAATTCCATTCCGACATTTTGGTTAGATATTTATTTGTTTAGACTTAAAAAAAAATTTTTACTATATAGGTACTTGTGGAACTGCTTTCTGTTGTTTGCTATATCCAATAGCTCTTTCTGGGTTAGAGAGTAGTTCTCGCATACAATTTTGAAACGTGCTTTCTTTCCATACCGATTATGTCGTTTACGTATACTAAGCAGGTCCTCCAGCGTAGTCTTCGTAGCACTTATTCCAGCAGGTGTTGCAATGCCTAACGGCCGTCACCGCAAATTGCCATAATCTGGTGACAACTAAGTATGCGATTTTGTCTCGATCTTTTTTATTAATTTCTACCTGCCAGCAGTCACTTTTAAGATTAACTGCAGAAAAAACCGTTTCGCGTAAGCCAAAGTTTCTTTGATGTCATAGATGCGTAGAGGCAGTTAAATGTCTTTATTCGTGAAACCGTCAAGCTGCATATAGTCACACATAACCGAATGCTTCTATCTTTTTTCTTTACCAGAACTAATGGTTTAGGCCTACGGGAAGATAGATGGCTCAATAAAACCTTGTTTCTCTATATTTGAGATCATTGCGCTCAATTCCCTTTGTTTGGCTAAAGAATTCATGTTGGCTCTTATCGAATTGGCTAGGCTTCTTGTGTTTGTAACATAAGTCTCCGTACTTGTCCTTGGTCATCTAGGCCTATGGAGAAAATATCGCGGAATTTGATGACCTACTTATAGATTTGCTTGAGAAGCCCCCGTGGAAATTGAGTTGGATTTAATATTGCTGACCCGAACTTACCGAGTTTCGCCCATCACCAGGAAACAGGTGATGGGCGATTCCGATTCCAATTGTTGGTTGCTTTTGACTTCAAAAGATGTTACAGTGGAAACAACCTTACAATTCCTTATTATACGAGTACCTATAGTGCTGATGCTTGTGATGAAATCCTTGCCACACATCCATTCCTGTTGGTTCTTAGAAGACTTTGTTCTACAAGAAAATTGAGAAGTGCCAGTGTTTTCATTAGTTCCATTAGATAGAATCGGTCTTTTTCGAAAATCGCCAACAGTTCTGGCCTACACACCTATGTCGGCACCTACTACCACGTTCATCTTGGAAATTTAAAAACTAGGACATTTCTTAATTTCAAAGTTCTTCTTCTTAGCACTACAGCCCCTCTCGGGACCTCTCGGGCTTCCTGCAAATAGCGCCTCAAACTGTCTCGGTACATTGACCGCGTCCTCCAATTTCGAAATCCGAGCAGCGATGAACTGTCTTCGTCGACTGAGTCAGATCAGTGTTTCTTCGCTAACATTTTCGATACTGTATTCGCCAAGTGTGATATTTTGCGTATTTGAGGTATTTTTCCTCGACTGCGTCCTGAGCTTTGTTTTATTTCCACTAATTTGTGACCCTACTAGTTTTGCTTCGCTGTTTTAAAATTAGTCTCGTCAAATTGAACGTAAACCTGTGTGGTCGCAAAAAAGCCATTCCTAAGATGCAGTCATCATGGTAGCGACTAACAGTTGATGTAACAGCAAGGATCCTAATCTGACTCTTAGAGGTTGATCTCTCCGTAGATGGGTGCAATTTTTCGCGTAGCTGTGAGATTGTTTTATTCTTGTAAAGTGAAAAGGCTCCCCACTAAATCTGATTGTAGTAGTGTTCTTATAGCGCATGTGCCAGTAGTTAGAGTGCAATGTTCACGGTCGGCTTATCCTGGAAAAGATAAGCCCGTCACTCGACTAGTCTAGACACGATGATGATGGTGTTGCGGACATCGATCCTCCTTTTTAACCTTTGCCCCACAAAGTTGGCTCTTACATGTTTTCCGTTCCATCAGTTTGAAGAGATTTATTGTAGTTTTAGCCTTTTGTCTTTGCCCAAATCTCCTTCTAACTGCACACGCTGGATAATAACTCGGACTCTTCGTTGTCCACTGACTCTTTCCAGATGCCCTCTCTCACCGCAGTTCCAACACCTAGGTACATTATTTACCTGCAGATCTCAGCTTAGGTGCAAGCACTCACATCTACATTCTTCTGCCACTATCTCTCAAATACGCTAGAAGTGACATTTTTGGCGGATGGAAAAGTTAATTCATCTATGAACGCAACTTTTGTCACTTTTTTGAAGTGATAATTCTTTACTGGCAGGTAACGAAAATTCTTTACTGGCTGTGCAACGTATTAAAGTGGTGATGACAGATGGTGGGTATTTGGGGACCCTGGGCAAATGCTCGATGGTTCATCCTAGCACTAATGCCGCAGGTGTACAATGTATTGAAGTTGGTGACGATGGATGTTAATTGGCGGGTATTTGGGACCATGGATGGATGCACGGCGGCTTGCCGGTAGTCGTGCTTGATCTTAGCACAAACGCCACCGATGTGCAATGTATTGAAGCGGTGACGACGGTTGGTCGTTGGTGGATATTTGAGCACGGTGGTGCGGCGGTACGTCCTAGCACCGATGCCGCCGATGTGCAGTGCAGTGACGTGGTGACGACGGATGGCCGTTGTAGGGTAATTGGGGATCACGGGCAAATGCACCTTTGTTTGGCGGTAGGCGTGCTTAATCCTAGTAGCGATGCGCATTCTATTGATGTGGTGACAACGCATGGTCATTGGCGGGTATCTGGAGATTATGTGCGAATGCATGATGGTTCGGTGGCAGCCGTGCTTGACCTTCGCACCGATGCCGACGAAGTGTAACTTATTGAAGTGGTGACGATGGATGGCCGTTAGTGGGTGTTTGAGTACCATGGGCAAATGCATGATGGTGCGGTGCTAACTGCATTTGGTCTTAGGATCGAGGCCGACGATGTGAAATGTATTGAAGTGGTGTCAACGGATGACCGTTGGTGGGTATTTGGGGAGCATGTGCGTATGTATGATGATTCGACGGTAGCCGTGTTTGGCTGCAGCACCGATTTCGTCGATGTGCAATATACTGGAGTGGTGACGATGGTTTGAAGTGTAATGAACAAGGAGTGTGTTCATGGAGAATAGTTAGGTAGATGTTAAGGAAACCAGCAGAGGTGGGAAGTGAAACTAAATTAGTCACTGTGGTGTAGTGGTCAGGGTGCTCATCGCTTGCGCAGCAGTTTCCAAGTTAAAAGTTCGTTGGTGGCAACGAGTTTGTGCTTGTGATATTTCTGTCGGACTATCAGCCTACACAGCTGCGATGGGTACTGATTTAAAAATCAGTTAATAATCACTTGGTTGAGCATGATACGGACCATATCACCTTGAATACTGTTACGGTCATGCAATGAAGTTCCCTAACAAATCTCAACATCAAGGTTCGAATTGATTATTGCGTGACGATAGCTTCTCCATTATTTTTATAGATTATTGTTCCCATTACGCTGATTCCTGGTCCAGCCTTGGGTTTAGTGTTGCTGATTGCTCCTTCTGCCCCTGGACTGTCTACGTTTAAATCGGTTGAATATTGGTCGAGCCTCTGGGTTGCGTCGGTTGTTTGTATTTCTAATTTTGTCTTAATTCAGATTGTTTTTTATTTTAATTTCATTGAAGAGGATTGAATTAACATGAAAAAATGTACATACTAGTATTGTATGAAGCTATCTTAGCCTAGTTGTAGCTACCAACGATATTTTTCTACCTTAAAGATTAAAGATTTTGGTAATGATTGTTTTCCATTTAATTTATAACGCAGCGTTTAAGGTTGCTTTGAATGATATAAGTTATTTTTTGTTAACACTGGCGCTGGGGACAGTAACTTATGAGTTTTTTGGGCATGTAACAAGATGGATATTTTACAACAATTTTTTTTTTTGCCGTAGCACTACAGCCCCTCTCGGGCCTTCGCTTCCTACAAAAAGCGCCTCCAACTGTCTCGGCCCATTGACCGCGTCCTCTGATTTTGAACTCCGAGTAGCGATGAACTGTTTTCATCACCGAAGTCAGACAAGCGTTCCCTCGGTTTCCCCACTGGATTCCTTTTTGGGGATCCAATATTCATCCGTACGAATCACATGGCCAGCCCATTGCAGCTTCCGCAGTCGTACAATCGTTGAGACCTCCGGCTCGTCAAATATTTCATACAGCTCATGGTTGTATCGAATTGGCCCCCCGTCTAGCTTCGCTCCGATTATTTGCCACAAGCCCCGTCTCTCGAAGGCGTTCAATTTGTTTGCCGATGCTTGAGTTTGGGCCCGAGTTTCACACCCATAGCATACCACAGGTCTTATCACAGATTTGTATACTTGGAACTTTGTTCCCTGTATATGCAGCTGGTTTGCAAGATCGTCAAAACAGAATAAAATATATCATTTACGAGCTGTAGCCGTATTTCGTCCCTTTTATTACCGATTCTCGTTATTTTGGAGCCAGAATACACAAATTCGCCCACATTTTCAATATTGTATTTTGGGTATTTGAGATATTCTTCCTCGACTGCGTCATGAGTTTTGTTTTATTCTCATTGAATTGTAGCCCTACTAGTTTTGCTTCACTGTCGAGTTTCAGGAAAGTTTCTTTGGCGGATGATAACAAACGTGATATAATGTTGATGTCGTCCGCATAGACTACCACTTGTATCAACATGTATAGTAACGTACCTTTTATATCGACAGGTAGCTTTCATATGACATATTCCTGAGCCAAATTGAATGACAATGGGACCAGCCCAGTTCCCTGCTTTAGCCCGATATTTTTGTCAAAGGCATTGATGCAGACTTGGGAAGTTATCGACGTCATTGTCATTTTCGTAAGACGGACAAATTTGGCTGGAATACCAAAGCAAAGCATTATTTCGTACAGTACGTTTCAATCATGCGAAATCAACGAAAATTTGGTGAACGTCTATCTTGCACTCTCAGGAATTCTCAAGTATTACTTGCTCGACTGTAAACAATATTGGTCTATCGCCAATCTACCTGCTCTAAAGCCACACCCCAATAATATTGTTGTCTATTTTCTATGATCTTTGCTAATATTTTGTATACCGTAAAAAGTTGTGATATGCTTTGATAGTTTTCGCACTGTAGCTTGTCACCGTTTTTGTGGATAGGGAATTCAATTGATTGGCTCCACTCGCTCGGCATTTGTTCTTATTGCCAACTGTGTTGAATGCCTTTATGGATGGCTTCCTGAACATCGTTTAAATGAGCTTCACTGGAATCTCATCAATAACCAGCACTTTATTATTGTTTTGGGCTTGAATGCTGGAAAAACTGCCAATGGAAGCTATCCAGGAATGTCTATAGGCTCCGATTTTTTTAATCTGTGCGGAGGATTAAGGAGGTTCTTAAAACAAAATGCCATTCTTTTCTTAATCCTGTTTTCATCAGCGGTGATGTTGCTGATGTCATCACGGCAGAGCGTAGTTTTGGACTGATAACCTCGTTTCCAGCTTTTCACTACTTTGTTTCCTTATCTTGTGCTGTTGCTTGGTAGACTTACATCGATGCTTCTTAATTGTATACATATATGTGTATTTTGAAACAATACAAATTATAAAATTTCATAAATAAGACTTAGTGAGTGTTACGAGTATTTCGGTTCGTTGAGCGTTAGGTGCACTACAAATTAAAAACCTAAGTGAAAATGAAGACCAGAAAGACGTGAACGGAATAAAGTATAATAATACATATAACATATGATTGGTGTCTTATAAACGAGCTTAATTTTTCCCTCATCGTCGCTAGATATACTCACTTTGCTAGCATCACCATAGGGAAAGAAGTTTCCATAAATTTTCTTAAATTCCTCTACCGACAAATGGCCGCTGGGACAATCCTTGAGAAAACCTTTGTACCATTCCTGAATTTCAGCATCTAAATAAAGCAGAATAAAAGTCAGAAAATATTAAATTAGCCGTAAAGGTACTCAAATATTACCTGTGAATTCTGTATTTTGTTTCAAATCCTCAAGTACCTCAGGTTTCAGTTTGCTATTTTGCTTTCCCATCTTTAATTCTAATTTATGACTTGACTTAGGTAGTTAAAAACTAAAGAAAAACCTTAAAAGAAACTTCTAGCAAGTAGCACTTTCAGTGTAAACGAACAACTCTATGAAAAATGGTAAAATATCTGTTTTCCAACAAGCGTTCAAGCTGGCGATCACTGTTTCGAAGGTTTTGCAGTTGCAAGCAACTTCCTTTTGCTAACAAGTTTGAAACACCTTTTAAGTGCTGCACAACCTTTTCAGGTGGCGCGCACAAAAGTTTTTCTTGATTGTCAATTTACGTTTGACTTTTTATGGCAATGTTTCTGCAACCGTCTACAGTTCGTAATCGAAGAAATTTATTATTTTATCTAATAGCTAGCAGCACTAAAATGTCTTTAGTAGGTCTAACGCTTTTTGGTTATTCGTATGGCACATCAGTTAGCAACCTGATTGACACAACACTTTTCATTAGCAGATTGATGGCTTTGAGCAGTTGTCTTTCAGCATGTAGACAATCGGCAGTTTCTGTGAATGAGATGTAAAAATATTATCCAAATGGGGAATATAAATCCAAAAGATAGGACACATTCATTCGATAGGAACACATTCATGCAAACTCACGCGAGTGTTTGAGCCTTGGAGCAATCACTTTATTTCACACGTAGATCAAAACTTCGATTGTAAATTAAAAATGGTGTAGATTTTTATTTTTCATTTCATATTCAGAGTCGTCATAATTCATATTTACCTCTTTTTATATTTTGAATGATGTATAGATTTACTGGAATAGTTTTTTGTCTCTAAAGTTTTCTTTGAATCATTTTACTCTTACTTTGCGGCTTTTTTACTTACATTATATAAAAAAATCTTGTTTCGGGTTTTTGTTTTTATTTCCTTGTCCACTTTTTACTTCATAAATTATCTTAGAAGTTTTTTTTTGAGTTTTTGAAAAATTCATTTGACTTTATGTATCTCATTATGTTCATTTTTTTAACTTTGAAGTATTCGCTGCTTTAAATGTGTTTTCCCGTTATTCGGATGCAAGTTTTGGGAGATGGTTTGAGTATGATTCTAGAATGTATTTGTATGTGCGCGATAGCATGAGACGAATCGAAAAATTGCTCTACTTTTTGTGCTTTCTAGTTGATGAAGTATCATCGAGGAGTATTGGAGTTTTATCATGAAAGTTTTGACGCTAATACATGGATTAACAAGCGTAGAATTATTCAACAGCGAATATTGCGGAAGTTAAAGGAAAAAAATAGAGGAGGCGAAAGGCAAAATTACTTCAGAGAATCATTTATCATTGTCTGAGAGGAAGATGAACTTAAATATGCTGAATACTAGTAAAGCTTATAGATAGACTGGATATCGAATGGAAAAATTAACTGTTGCATTGCGAAAGTAAGGAATATTTTCCAGAGTTCCTTTTTCTAACATAGATTGACATTGAAAAAGAGTTTAAATGGGCGCCACCTGTTCAATTTTAAATATAAATGCTTCTGCTAACCATTGCATTCAACGTGGCATCAGAATCAATAGAATGGCAAAGGATTGTCGAGTCAAAATGCAATTTCTTTTCATATTCCATGAGGATTTGCGATTATTCTATCCTATAAAAAAACTTTACCTATTGTTATAGAGAAGCACCAACTCTGAATTGTATTCGAAAATGGAATAGGATCCTT
This sequence comes from Odontomyia ornata, assembly GCA_963969285.1. Taxonomy (NCBI): domain Eukaryota; kingdom Metazoa; phylum Arthropoda; class Insecta; order Diptera; family Stratiomyidae; genus Odontomyia; species Odontomyia ornata. The sequence goes on along the minus strand of OZ017741.1, from coordinate 153,049,657 downwards.
TTGTCCCAACTTACAGTGTCAAAGTGGTCATCGATTGCATATTGAAATTGCGTTGAATCGACGTTTAGGAAAACAATTTCACAAAGTGTTTTTTCTGTCAACACCACAAAAGGCATTGACGATGAAGAAGAGTCTCGCTGCAACATCTGCTCATTGTGTTGCAGCATCGCTACAAATCAATATTTGGAATACTTTCCAAAATTGATTGCAAAATGAAATATCGATGGAATTGCAAGTGTACTCGCACAGTTGCGGAATGCATGACAGAATGATTCAGGATCGAAAGAGCTCTTTGCTTTGTTACCCTGTGGCAATATTTCAATTACAATGACTTTATCTATGGATCTAGTTAAGATGGAAACATGTTAGTTGCGTCCTGAATAGGTTTGAAAATGGAGTATGCGATTGTTGAGGATAAATTGTATTCAAAATAATGCGTTTGTAGAGATATCTGTATGATTATATAATCAATGCGATATGTACGTTATGATTCCTTTTTTATGCGTACTTAACTGTGCTATAGAAATTATTGAGAAAATTTAAAATCTTTTGTACGAATACATTTGCAAAAATATAACTGAATTTGTGGTAAGAGTGTGTTTAAAGCATTTAAAACGGGATTTTCTACAATAGAAATCACATTTTTATTATTTGAAGTGTGATGAAAACTCAAACATTGCAACACTACTGATTAAAACTGGTTTTACCTATGTATATATTAGTAATACAGATAAGATTTTCCAAGAGTAGGAATGAGTATGGCTTGGATGTTACAGTTCTACCGTAGGCGGTGCCAAAGCTCTTGAAGTGGAAGAAGGTTTTCCGAGACTATGAACGTTAAATTAGGGTACCCAAGTTATCAATTCGAAGAATGAGCTAGAGCACAGATACCCAGCCCGATTAAACAGACGAGGCTGGAACTTAATATACTCCTCCGGGTCAACAAAAAAACGACCAAGGGTACGGGAAACCAACCAAACTAGTAATACGATCGACTTCTCTTAACCCAGTAGCAGCTATAAATAGTAAAAACGCAGAGCAAGCACCAGTCACAGAAAATCATCCACACTGACCCCTTTGCAGCTAACTAAACTTTCGAAAAGTAGGAAACACAATTTAGGAAGATTTTAATCTTAAAGGTATACACTTTAAGTCAGCAATGCTGCTTGTGAAGAGTAGGAGAAAAGCTCCATAATCTGGTTGGAGGGCGTTTTGTCAAAAATTAGTATACAGAAGGGTGTCTGTTTGTGTGTCGAGACGACATCCGTAACCTACAGACAATAGATATGTTCCTCCAAGCGTGTTACTTCAAATGCTTGCAGCCAAAAAAGCCCGTACGAAAGCATGGAAGGTGATAAGGATGAGGCATGTAGAGTCAGGCCAGATCCTGTAGGCTAGCATTGATGAGGAGTCAGTAAACTATATCATGAGTGCAGGCTTAAATCTGCAGTGCGGGTTCCGCATGTTTCATAAAAAATGGGAAACAGGAGAAACCCTCTCCGATAGCACCATAGCCGCCATTCCCGAAACCCAGCACAAAGGACTTTCAAGGAGCAGCTAAGATCTGTACAAGAAAAGCAAGTTTGGCCCCACTGACTGAAAAATTGAATTCAGAGTTGACAAATCAGGCAAATTAGAGCACCCACTGACCCCAGGGCAAACAACCTAGGAAAGTCAAATCTAAGGTTTGATTTCAAATATGTGATGCAATCCACCCAGAAGCAGGGCATCATGGTTTGGAGAAGTACAAACTCCGTGTGTTTTTCAGAATATATGGCACGAGATATGGTTTCGATAAGATAGAAGGCAAAAACCCGTGACATAGTGTTTGCATATGGGAATACTTCTATGGAGATAAATCAAACTTCTTCAATGCACGTCCAAAGACTGGTTCATTATTATGATAGGGAGAATCAGGTAATTCTACTTGGATGTGATGCCAATGCAAATTTCTAACAAGAATAACAGATCTATTCTAATCTATGTAGTAAACATAAGTGGAGAGAATGCTGATTACCCCATTGAAACTGCTTAGTTTCTTTTCTTGCTAGGTTAAAGTCAACTACGCCCGTCAACTTTCCACCATTTTGGCAGGGATGCGTGATTCACTTCAGCCACTTTAACGTCTTTAGGTTTGACATCCCCGTTTGTAATGCAACAGCCTTCTTCAGGGATAGTAACAGTTGCTTTTTAAACAATATTTGAGTTCAAACCAAGCCTCCGTGTAGCTTAATTGACGCATAATAGAATAATCAAAATTGCTCGGAATGTCTTGTCGAGTAAAGTACGCGTAATAAATATTTTTTAGTATAGCATCCTGCCACGGCAAGAACCCGCCCTCTTTGAGCCCACAAATAGCTAGCCGACAAGCAAGCGTACGCGGTCCTAAAGCGAAGCTAGTTAGCTGAGCTCGATCTTCTATATAGCTCGCTGATCCTTGTGCAAGAACATTGGCACCCGTGTCCTGCACAGAATTAAATACTCTGAGCAATTAAAAATCACTAACTACATCTATTCGAATTCAAATTGAAGTCGAATATGATTGTCTACATGCATTTTTATCGCGAGAATACGATATGTGCTGGAGATTACTCTTATTAGTATAAATATTGCATACACAAAAGAATAAATTTCTCTCCGAAATCCTAAAAAAACGAATTGGGCTTTTACCGATCCATTTCCATATATCCAGTCCCTATTTGAAAGAATATTATCTTACCATATCTTATTTAATATGGATACATAGAAGCAGTCTGGCTTTGGGAAGCTTACAAAAACGGTGAAGATAGACAAAAGTGATCCTTATTTCAAAAATGGGCAGAAGCCATACCACAAACCCAAGGCTACAGACCTATCAACCGGATATCGGTCCCACTTAAAACGATGGAAACCAAACGTGGTTGTTATATAATCATCCGCTACACCCCAATCAATAACCATCCAAAACGGATACTGACAAGGAAGATAACAGAATCTTTGAAGTATTAAGAAATGTGCGTTTCTTGAGATTAAACGGGTTTGCGACAATGCCAGGAATGCGGCGATGAGGGAAGTACTAGTAATTCGGCAGGTAAATTTTATTCTACGTATGTAACTGGCTGACACAATATCTCGCGAGAAGAACCGTCGATAAGGTGCAAACTAGAATTAATGCATACAACACTAGGTTTCCCACAATGACGGGTTTGATTACTTTTATTGTGGACACTTGTCGCCGACGATATTCTGAAAAGATTATCTGAAGGTGACATAATATGTCGCGCGAAGTATATAGCTATTTATGCTCTAGGAAAATTTGAAGGAGCCCATTGTGAAATAATACAGGGAGCGTTTTATCTCATCAACAACTGGTGCCAACAAATTGGCTTGAGCTTTTACAAAGAAGCAACAACTGAGGCAACTTCATGTGATAAACATAAGCAGTCGAGCAGCCCCGTGGTGATCAGGAGTGGCTGCTACTGAAGAGAAAAGGTGGTCACCCTGTCGAAACTGCTTAGTTTGTTGTTTTACTAGATTAAACTAAATTTCCATCCTTTAGGTAGAGATGAGTAGTCCACTTCAGCAACTTTAACATCTTTAAGTTTGACATTCCCCTTGTAATGCAACGACCTTCTTCGGAGAAAGTAACGGTTGTTTTTTGTACCATGTACAGTGTTCGCTAACTTTAACGAGACAAAAAAAGTTGAATTACTGTAGAGTAGCTTAATTGACATATAATAGAACATTTCTGAAGATAATAAAAATTAATCGGTACGTCTCGTAGAGTAGACTACGCGTGATAAATATTTTGTAGTGAAGCTTCGTGGCTCGACAAGAACCCGCTTCATATGATCCTGCAAATGCTAGTCGACAAGCACGCGTATGCGGTCGTTAAGCGAAGCCAGTTAGCCGAGCTGGGTGTTGTTTATAGCTCACTGACACTTGTGCGAGATAATTGGCACCCGTCTCTTTCACGGATTTTTAGGAAAGAAAATTCATTACATTCACACCATAAGTTTAAATGGAGTGGAGATAGACCTCAAAAGAGGAATTAAGTAGCCACATACGTGGCGTTTATCAAGGCCTTAAGAGCTTTGATTTTGAGTAATATTCTTCTAGTATAGGAGAAGAGCATGGATGATGCGTTCAGCACAACAACGAGTTGAATGATTTAGATTACGAGGTTGAAATCTCCAACATAGTAAACCTAAACAAAGTGCAATGGGCTGAGAAAGCCGAAGAATGTGTGACAATCGTATCTCTAAACGTGTGCTCGAAAGAGGAATAAGCAACGTCAGGCTACTAAAATCTCCTAGAATCTACTTAGAGAACTGATTGATGCTGACAACTTAAAGACGCGGTCATTAAACGACGATTGGAGGCATTGCATTGATGAAGCCAAAGCTTGACTTTGACTGTAGCTACGATAACTATGATGAAAAATAAATAAAGCTTTCCACTAGACGTTTAAAAGGAATTAATTATCTTTGAGTCTAGTCGATTACAAACTCAAATACATTCGAGTGGAATCCATTGGGGCTAATATTGGGATTAACCCTAGCAATATTATACAAGATAGAATCTGGCATTATGATGACGCTGGCGGATATAATTTCTGATTTGTTTTGTATTGAAGGGTCTCTGACAAGCTTCTACAATAGTTTTCAAGTCGATCGGTCAAAATCACTGATAACTAACCACGCTTTTGAGTCCCGAGATATTTCAATTCAATTCTTCATATACCGCCATGTAAGCTAGCGAGCCTACTAGTGATCATGTGTGCGGTAGTAAGTGCTACTGCCATGTGGCTTCCTATCTTACGTGAGCTTTGGTATATACCCTAGCAAAAAAGTATTTAGGAATGAGTTATTATTTGTGGCAAAATGCGCTAACTTATTTAGCTTTACATGCCAAAGACGCTGTTTATTGACGAACCATTCTCGAGTGAGTATTAAATTTTTTAATACGAAAGATGGGCCTTGTAGCGAAGATAAATTGGCAAATGAATGAATGTGTTATGAACGGATGTGAGGAGTACGCAAACTATAACCCAGAGAAGAGGCAACATCTGAAGAGCCATAGCATTAATTTTATACATGAGTTAAAATTACGATCTGGACTGTCAACTGATTTGGTAACAGGGATCACTAATAATTTAGATGTCAACTAGAACGATTCAATTTTGCAGCAAAATACAGATGTTGTAAGTACACTCACTAAAAATGAAACCCTAACTCAAACGTCTTCTCTCAGTACTCACTGCATTTTTTGGTGGTTGGGGAGTAAATGCCATTTACGCACTGAGTATGGGGCTCCCATGCTCGCGAGTGACCATTTGACACATTACTTCGGGCCAGGTCTCGTTTCGCTACGGCATGAGACGCCTTCAAGCTGGGCGATCCTTCCTCTAGCGGGAGGGGAAAGAGAAAGAGGAATTGTCGGACAAGCGATCCCGCAGCCCCGACGCCTCCGATTGCTATGAGTCCCTTTTATCTTTTATGTGTTGCCGAACATAATGTGACACATGGTTCCATTTGTCAATCGATCCAATCATCACCGCGACTATACCATTCGGGGTGAGCTCTCCTGTCTACCTGTAGGGATCCCGTCACAGCCTGTCCTATTTTTTGCATGAAAAAAAATGTGTGGCAGGCATCGTCTTCCTCTCCTGGGCAAAATTTTCAGTGGATAGATCGTGACTTACCAATTTTGTACAGGTAAGACTGAAAACACTCATTTTCAGGAGCAAAAAACATAAACTAGATTATTAGTTTTTCAACGCCCTCCACACAAAGCATATGTCTCATTAGTTCAAAAATAATTGTAAATTACTCGCAAACGCATTCATATATGGTAAATTATCTTTATTTCACACTGATTTTTATGCTTTAAAATTTGGGATATCAACTTCAATAAAAACTAAAAAAGGGATCTGCCAACGAGAAATCCTGCAAAATTAATTAATTATCTAGAGAAAGCAAAAAGATACAAGAGATTATAGATAATACTATAAGAATAGGCAGGTTAAATAGAATTATGCTAGACGAAAAGTAGAGCATGAGGGAGCATACTTTTTTGAAATGAGACATTTTTGGCCTAAAACGGGGGGCTGGACTTCCCCCAAAATTGTTCAATGTTGCAATGGACCATGTGGTCAGGAAAACGCCAGCAGACACCATGGACATGTTATTCTACAAGTCCTTGCAATTAGTAGTATAAGTGGATGACGTTAACATGATATCGCGACGGCTTGATATGGGGTGTGTGAAAAATGGCGACCCAGACCTTAAACTATTGGTTTCAAAATGAAAATTTATTAATATCAATTGTAAACATTAGCTGATGTGTGATCTTGTACAGATAGCGTTTTAGTAATGCTTGCATCTCATTCAGAGTTTGTGCAAAGTAACAATCGCTAAGCCTATGCTGCTAACAAATTATTAAAGGATCTCAAGGAAATTATAAATTTTTGTAAAAAAACACGCATTAAACGCTCGACTTTCACGGTACTTTGTGAAGATCTTCGAAAAGAGTCCAAAAAACGTTCCCTACCGAAGTGCAATTGTTTTCAAAAGAAAACATACATGAAAGATTATTTTAGCTTCAAGTTGGTCATGTTGTTAGTGGAAAAAGCTAAGCAAAATGAATTGCACAAGAAATTGAAAATGCCAGAAATTGAAATTATAAGGTGGGAACTTCAATATAATTCATTAAAGTGATGCTATCACAGCTTACATTTAAACTTTTAGAAGTGGATAACCCAATGCAAATGGCGTCATACGTGAATCATATTATTTGTGAATTAGACAGCTGCAGTAAAGGTCCAAAAGCGCCAGCTGCTATACTGCAGTTGTCTAGTTCACAAATATCAAATATGATTCACGTACGACGCCATTTGCATTGGGTGATTAATTTCAGAGGAAACGTAATTTAAGGGAGTTTTTGCGGATACTGGTACAAAGCCATTTGCAGCACGTATGTAAATGTCAAGGTTCAAGCATTATTTTATTATCAGCATTTACAGATTCGCGGGAGATCCTTGTAATGTTGACTTAGACTCGATACGGGAAGTCCTTCAGGAGCAGACATTGCAAATAAAAAGTGATTCTGTTGTAAAATATGATAATGAGAAGATTAGCAAAGCATTGTTTTGGGCATTTTCAACAGTAGCAGTAAAAATAAGGAAATAGAGAAGCAAACTTGACATGCAAATTTCAAGCCACACTGCAGAAAAATGGGATCCATCACCGAACCATCAATGTGCACACGCCAGAACAGAACGGCTTGGCCGAACGCAACAATCGCTCAATCGTGGAAAAGGCGAGATGTATGCTTGCCGATTCGAAAATGTCGAAAACACTTTGGGAAGAAGCAGTTGCATACTCTGTATATCTTCTAAACCGTTCGCCGTCGAAAGGAACTGGCACAAAATCAGTTCAAGTGTGGAGTCAAAAAGTACCTGACCTTGCGCATATCAGAGTGGTTGGAACAACGGCCATGTCACACATCCCGAAAGCCAATCGAAAAAAATGGGACCCAAAATCCAACGAATGTATTGTGGCCGGATATGATGAAAACACCAAAGGCTACCAACTTTACAACCCAGTTGAAAATTGTATTTTAAAAAGTCGAGATGTATACTTTTGTAACGAAGACTCTTTATGTTTCTGCATCCGAAACATTAAAGAAGTCAACAACAAGTAACAAAGTTGAACTCATCTATCAAGGCGAAATGCAACCACCCGAGATCAGCAACCAAAGTGAAGCTGAAAACAATCACAACGATCTGGTCAAATATATCGTTATTAGCAACGAACAAGAAGATGCAATACACGAAGATAGTTTTCAAGATGCAGTCGCATCAATTGATTCAGATTCTTCGGCGCTCCCTCAGCAATCCAACTCTAACCCACTGCAACAGCAGGTGTTGAGGCGCAGCGAAAGGAAGCGCAAAACTCCTGGTAAGTATACTGATTTTTTACTAGAAAAAGATGATTCTTCTTCCCATTTTTAGTAGCTAACATCGTCGACAACTGTATCCTACATATGGATTTTTTGGCGAAGTACGAAATAGAGTTAGATACCGGAAAGCGAATACTGAGATATCAAAATACGAAAATGCTTATGGAATTATCGCATACTTACAATCCAAAGCTATGGATGATTGGCAATGACTCTAGTAAGGTACAGAGATCGTCCGAGTGGGCAATCTGGGAAAATTGAAGGTGATCCTGGAGATCATAAATTCTATCTAGTAGAGCCAATGAAGACACTAGCAGTGCAACATTTAATGCTGGCAAGAACACTTGTTAAGGTGAATGAAAATGGAGTGGATCCAATAAGAGTAATGAATGTATCGAAAATAGACAGAAGCCTGAAGAAACGAACAGTTATTAGAGAATACGAACCATTAATGACAGTAACTACAATTGAGAATTTTGATAACCACCATCAGGTTGAAGGAATTTGGACGCGATAATTGGCTGAAATTGTTCTCAATAAGAACAATATGGACAAAGAAGACTTCAAGAATGCTGCGTTGTTATTCGAGGAATTCGCTGACATAAATGACTACGGAAAGACAAAGTTAGTCATGTAACGAATCGATACGCAGAGATCACAGCCAATCCGAATACCGCCGAGACGTCTACCTTTACTGAAAGAAGATGACGCAGAAAAACTGATCCACACGATGGGAAAGCGAGGAGTTACACAGCCATAGAATATTCCCTGGACCTCTCCTGTCAATTCGCCAAATGATGTCAGCAAAAAGGAGAACTACCCGCTGCCACGAATTGAGGACATCCTGGACATAATGGTAGGTGCTGTCTAGTTCTCGACATGAAAAGCGGATATTAGAAAGTCAAAATAGAACCAGGTGACAAGGGAAAACTGCTTTTTCCATCGGAAATGGATTATGGCAGTTCGTTGTAATGCCATTCGGACTTGGTAATGCTTCGGCTACGTTGGAGCGTCTAATGGAATATGTCCTTCACGACTAAGGCTGGAAAATGTGTCTCGTATACTCGAACGACATCATTATAATTGAGAGCACACTTAACGAGCATATGAAGAACATCCGAGATCTCTTCGAACGACTTTGTGTCGACACTTTGAAGTTAAATCTGAAGAAGTGCATTCTCTTTGGCGAGGAGATCAAATACTTGGGGCATGTTGTATCATCGGAAGGAGTGAAAAATTGGCCAATCCGAAGGACAGACATCAGTTGCGAAATTTTCTTGGACTAGCCACTTACTGCCGCCATTTTGTCGAAGACACTGCGAAGTCCGCCAAATGTCTGCATCAACTGACGGAGAAAAATCACCAATTCAAATGGGATGAGCACTGTCAGAATGCTTTTGAAGAACTAAAAGCTAAACTAGACGAAGCACCTATAGTAGAGTATCCTCGATCTGGAAAACCGATCCTATGGATACAAATGCTAGTAATTCCGGATTTGGCGTGATGCTTTTCACTGATGGGCAGGAAAAGTCCTCTCATACTATAGTAGAGTTCTATTGAAGAGCAAAAGAAATCACTATGTGGCAATGAGAGAGCTATTTCACATATCGAAGGAACGAAGCATTTACACAAGATGAAATTGTAAATCCGCATTGATCATTGAGCACTTCGCTGATTGCTGAGCTTTAAAAACGTAGACTTCAGACATACAATTTTGAAATAATACATTGATGATGACTATTCCATAGTAACCCAGATGCACTATTGTGAAGACCATATTCTAAGGACTATAAGAATTATTGTGGAGTTGAGGAAAAGTCAATGGTAGCCGTTAATGCAGTACGGGCTGAGTCGATGGAAGGATGGTCGCCGTAGGAAATGTGAAAAAAGCAGATGGACATTCTGTCTATAGTGCAATGGAAAGAAGCCGACCACAGACCCGAGCTGACAGGAAATATTCGATCAGAGCGCAACTTTAAAAAGTTACTGAGCTCAGTGGAAGCCTTTCTATCTGGAAGATGGTATTCTAAAGCGCAAATGGGAGACAGCTGACAAAACATCAAACGCAGATAGTGTTGCCGAAAGTAAAAGTCGTGGAAGTACTTAAAGAGCTACACGAAGGAGTTTCTGGTGGACACCTCGGCATCAACAAAACGTGGGCCCGTGAACACATCGAGGACTGGTGCCAGAAAAGTACGGCTTGTGCTTCCGTAAAAGGACCAAAGTGGAAACCATGGGGACGGTTGCAAATGTACAACGTGGGCGTCCCATTTGAACGAATTGCTGTTGACATCGCGGGGCCGTTCCTGGGAACCGATGCTGGAAACCGTTACATGCTAGTTGTGGCCAATTATTTCAGCAAATGGCCTAAGGTTTATACTATACCGAATCAAAAAGCGACTACTTTTGCTGAGCAGATTGTGCGAGACTGGATGAGCAGATATGGAATACCTTTCGAGATGCATTCGGATCAGGGAAGACATTTCAAGTCGCAATTATTTGCAGAAACGGGTTCTATCCTTGGAATAAGGAAAACATGAATGACCCTATTGCATCCGCAATATGATGGCATGGTCAAACGCTTGAACAAAATAATCAAAGAACACTTGACGAAAGTAGTAGATGAAAACCAACGAGACTGGGACAAACATATCTCGCTGTTCCTCATGGCATATATAGCTTCTAAGCATACGATGACAACAGAAACAGCAGCAAAGGTAATCTTTTCATCGATTGCCAGCTGATCTTTGGAATACCATCAAGAGTACCGGAAGCGGTGACGGATTACGCTTATAATTTAAGGTACTGTCTTCAACAAGTGCATCTATAAGTACGAAATTGAATAAAACTGTCGACGAATCGAATGAAATACGACTTACGAGCTAATGCAACTGGGTTCGAGGAAGAAGACTTAGTATGGCTATACTACCCACGAAGGCGGAAAGGATTATCGCTTAAGCTACAAGCGGAATGGGTGGGTCTATACCGAATCGTTACTCGACTGAATAATGCCATATACTCGTACACCGCTTGGAATCATAAATTAACCACGTCGAGGAATAATACTAGCCTATTTCGGAACGAAACTGGACTAAGAAGGGGCAATGTAACGAATAAGAAAATTCGCAACATTGCGCGAATTTTCGATACCTGTCACATGAATAACAAAAGATATTCGAAGAAAATCTTGCCCGAAGTTTCGATAAGAGTTGACAGACAAATACCCTGCGTCGATCTATTTATTGATTCATTATAGTTCTGATTGCGAAATAGGAAACAAGTGTGTACTGTTTGGAAATTTAATCTTTGTTTTACTGCTGTGAAGTAATTGTTGAAATAAAGTAAATTTAATTAAGTATCCCGCACAAGTAGTTTTGAATCTAACGAAGACTGGGAGGAAAAACATAACAATATTGTATACTAGAAATTTGAAACAAAGGATAGCTTCTGAAAGCATGTCAGAAAAAAGTTCATATCCCATGACATGAAATCTCAGTTGATTCTCTTCTTTCACTTTTACCTTTCAATATTCTAACTAAAACTCACTGAATGTGATAACAATTTTTAAAAATATTGATAGAGTACAGACGCTTATTCGCTCAGTACGTAAAGGTACGCAGATTTATAGAATAGGCACAGATATAGTGAGGAATTCTAGGGAATTGCATTATTTCTTGGCAAGCTCAAATGGAGGTTGCAAATGTTAGGCCGATACTATTGAAGCCTGTCCATTTTGGCCGGAGCTTTAAAAAAACTCACCCCCACTATTCCAAACAATGCTTAGCAAGTTAAGAAGAAAGAAGTTAAATTGTTTTCATCTGCGGAAATATGTATGCGTCTACATTTGTTTTTGGTATATTTATGTATAAAAAGGTAATTTTTTAGTAGTTCTTTATGTTTAAACTATCATAATTGTTAAATTTAATGGTAGTGCATAAGAATGAAATCTATATAAATACTTTAATTTCATTATTTCCCTATATTTGTATGATTCTTAATTAACTGGTTAAGAATTTACGGTATTTTTGACTAGACTTAAATGTGTAGAAGTCTTGAGGAATGCGATATTGTGGAATTTTACAATTAATGCACAAAGGCTGTTAGCTTGATAAAGCATTGATATACTAACATTCGAATAATTAAATCATTTTTAATTTGAAGAGCTAACTTTTTCGTATTGTGGATTTCTTACGCAATAAGCGGTTACAATTAAGAGCAAGGATAGTCTTGAAAAGTTAAGTTTAGTCAAAAATACCATCAACTCCCATCGAAGATCCCTAAATGTATAATTTCATTTCGCTTACACAAATAGATGGTGTTTGTTTGATACACGCATAAATTATGATTATCTTTTTTGCTGTTTGTTCCTTCCATTCTATTCATATTTAAATTTCATTTAAATTATGAACATTAGATAATAAATTGATTTTAAAAAAATATTAATATATTGGATTCGTATATGATTCACTTTGATTATTTACAGCATTGATGAACTAAGTTGCATATCATTTGCCCGCTTACGATAAACTAAGTTAAGTTTAAGTGTTTAAATCTTCTTTATGGTTCTTTCATGTCCTTTGGATTGATTTCCTTAAGCCTAAAGGTTTCTGGTGCCGTAGATATATTTATGCTAGTTCTAATGGCAGAAATGTTGTAAGTACTTTTCAAGTTTTCATCCGCCATGCTGTTCGTTATCGTAGGCTAGTCATGAAGTTGGTGGAGTTTGAGGATGCAGGGTCCAAAATATTGCGTTACTGCTTTCTACAAATTGAAGCTTTGCAAAATGTCAAAGCTACTTTGATGTCGGTTGATTACCACTTAAAACTACTTACCCAACACGATCAGTTGGGATATTTAATTTTACTGATTTTTCCAAAGATTTTTTTTTCATTAATTTGCATCTACCTAGTAGCTCTGCCGCCTGGACAGAGATAACTTTTCAAACGAATTCAGGGGAATCCTTTTCATTTCAAAAGTCAACAGATGATTTTCGATCGACGCATTCGCATCAATCTGCTCCTGCATATCGCAAAGGTTCAAATATTCTTACCAAGTTTTCTAGTTTTCGTTTCATATTTTTTCCATAGAATTTTTTTACAACGTAAGTTGAATTATTACTCAATTTTATATATAAAAAGGAGAAGAACGAGGAGGAATTATTAATTGTAAATTGTTTATTTATTTGTTCTGTCGATTTTTATGGCGCCAACATTTTCGACAATTCTTCGTCTTGCAGACATCCCTTCAGAAATTCATCCTGTGTTAATTGTCCGTCGTTATTTTCATCCATTTTCGCGAAAATGTTTTTGGCTCGTTCCTCAGCTGAATCGGCTGGACGATTTGATGAGCAAGCCCCTAGCATATCGTAAATTGCCTGAAAAGAATGAAATTTATGTTTGCATTAATTCGGTGGGTGAAAACTTTTTGGATCAGTTATTCGATTTGGTTATTTATGTAGCATGAAAATTTGATGAATGTTTTTACAGAGTGTATTTGCGTATGATTTTCATAATTTTCTAGGAGATATAACTTCAGGCAATGCGAATGATGATAGCTTGTGGTACAATGAATTGTCGATGGTGTGGGAGACTTATTTTGGAAAGCTTTAAAGCAAACATTTAAGTTGTGTTTTTATGAAATCGAGCTAAATAAATTAATTTTTTTATTTGGAGAGAGGATAGTTCACGAAAAATAAGGCACGCAGACTCAGGAGCGAAAATGGGATGGTGGTATCGATAAACGTAGAGTCATTTAGAGAATTCAAAGGATTTTATTCTTCCAACCCAGGCAAAAATTTTCACTTGAAAAAATTAAAACTTTAAGAAATAAGAAAACCGACTTCAAAACGCATTAAAAGGGGTCAAATAAAATTTAAGGAATCGTAGCCAAACAAGTTTTTCCCCGTTTCAGTTATGATTGACAAACGGGGAACCTGATTCAGCTTAAATTCCATAAATTTTATTTCGCGCTTTTTATTGTTGTAGGTTTAATTATTATGCTCTCCTACAATTTAAATTTATTTAAAAAAGGGTAGTATGATCTGCCTTAGGCAGAACATATACTCATTAACATTTACCTATAAATAGATAATTTAATACGTATAGGGCGGTCCAACCAAAACGCACGATGTTAATTATAGATAAAACAATAAGTTTTCAGAGAATTATGCTAATATTTTATATTATAATAGAAGGATCTATGACAATTATGTGTGAAACAAAATATCGCCCAAATGCTCGCCACCTCTATGGCGGTATACTTCTATCCGATGGGCCATATTTTCAATGACTCTGAGACATAATTGAGGTTCAATGTCGTTAATGTGCTGAATTATCTTATCCTTTAGCTCTTTAATTTTTCTTGTCTTATTGCCGTACACTTTTTCTTTTATATATCCCCAGAGAAAGAAGTCCAACGGTGTTAAATCACATGATCATGGCGGCCAATTAACATCGCCAGAACGTGAACGGCCATTGAATTCCTCGCGCAAAAGAGCCATTGTTTCGGTGGCTGTGTGGCAAGTGGCACCATCCTGTTCGAACCACATATCGTTCAGGCCCATAACCTCAATTTCTGGCCCCAAGAAGTCAGTTATCATCTCGCAATAGCGAACACCAATCACGGTAACTGCTTGGCCGTCCTTATTTTCGAAGAAGTACGGCCCGATGACGCCGCCAGCCCATAAAGCGCACCAAACAGTTACTCTTTGTAGATGGATTTGCTTTTCAACAATTACCTGTGGATTCTCATTTGCCCAAATGCGGCAATTCTGCTTGTTAACGAATCCACTGAGATGAAAGTGTGCCTCGTCGCTGAAGATGATTTTCTTTGTAAAGTCACCATTCCCTTCTGTCTGTTCAACCAACCATTCGGCGTATTGCCGACGCTTGAAATGGTCAGTAGGTTTCGATTCTTGAGTCAATTGAACCTTGTAAACGTGTAAATTTAAAACTTTATTCAAAATTCGCATCAGTGATGTTCGTGAGATGTTGAATTGTTGGGCACGAGGACGAGTCGAGGTTGACGGCTCTTCTGCCACACTATCGCGAACAACAGCAATGTTTTCCGCAGAACGAACTGGGCGAGCATGCACACGTGATTTCACATTTCCTACAGACCCGATTTGCTGAAATTTGCGCACAATTCTCCCGATTGTGGACACATTTGGCCGATTATGCTGACCAAAAAAATCACGAAATGTATTTTGATTTGAACGCCCATGTTCATAAAAGGCTTCAACAACCTTAACGTGCTGCTCAATTCTGTACCTCTCCATGGTTGAATTTGCCAAACACTGAAACAAAGAAATGTCAAATTAAGTTGGGGAAAAACTTGACGTTAAGGTGTGACTCACAATTAACATCGTGCATTATGCTTGGACCACCCTTTATATCGATCTTCAAAAAAAAACCGCAGCTCTCTTCCTCGTAATATTTAAACGTTCTTGTTTTTTGCTTAGTTGATTAAATCAAACTTGTTCTGGATTCAATAAACAAAAACATATTTATTTAACAACAAGAGGGTTAACGGTTTTAATAATTCATTAATAGAAACCATTCTAATTGATCCTTTTTGAATGACTTCAAAACAACATTAGAACAATTTCTCGAATCAACATATTAATTATTAACTGCGAAGATTTTTAATGGTACCAGCCCATATGCTGGAATCAGCCGGTGTCGATCGAGCTCAATGTGCTAGTAAGTTGATAGCCGAAATGCTCGGGTGAAAGAACAATGTAGTTCTTTCACTTAGGACACCAGCATTCCCTAAACAAAATTCATAGCTTAGATGCCTAAGCTGGCGAGGAGTGGCCTTGTCGGGGTTTGTGATCTGTGGATAATGCAAAACGCTGACGCTCCAAATAATAACGAAAGTGCCGTACACCTTGATAAGCTGCGAGGAGTTCGCGATCACAAGCACTGTAAGAACGTTGTGCAGTATTTAGCTTCACCGGGTAAAAACCAAGAGACTGCCAAGCGTTATTAACTCTTTGCTGCGGCAGCTCCCATTGCTAGATTGGAGGCATCTACGAATAGAGCTAGCTCGGCGGTGGGGTGAAGGAATATCAGTAGAGTTGCTTCTTTAACGGCAGTCTTTTTTGGATCCACCAAGAAAAGCATTTAAAACCCGTTGGCGCTCCGCTGCGTGAGGGATGAAGCGGCGGTAAAAATCAACCATGCCTAAGAATCGTCTTAGGTCTTTCACCGTGACACCGACTGTGTCAGGGGCGGGCTTGATACCTTTTTTTGTGGTAGGGAGGTGAATGCCATTTATGCACAGAGTGTTGAACTCCCATGCTCAAAAAAAGGCGACTGAACTACCCACTAAACATCTCCACTGTCAACTTGAGAACCCAGCCTGGAACCGTTTGACACATTACTTCGGGCCAGGTCTTATTTTGTTACGCCGTAAAGCATCTTCAAGCTGGGGGATCCCTTTTCTAGCGAGAGGGGAAGAGGAAGTGCCAGAAAAGCGATCCCCCAGCCCCAGCGCCCCCGGCTGCTGCAAGTCCCTTTTATCTTTTAGGACTGCTCGAGCATATTGTGCCACCTGGTTCCATTTGTCAACCGATTCGAGCATCACCGCAACTATATTATCCGGGGTGAGCTCTCCCGTCCCCCTGTAGAGTTCCCTTCGCAGCCTGACCCATTTTTTGCACGCAAAAAATGTGTGGTAGGCATTGTCCTCCTCTCCTGGGCAACACCGACAATCGGGGGACCGTGACTTACCAATCTTGTGCAGGTAAGACTGAAAACACCCATGCCCGCTCAAAAGCTGGGTCAGATAGAAGTCAGTCTCACCATGCCTTCGATTTAGCCACGGTCTCACATCCGGGATGAGGCACGCAGTCCACCTTCCCTCTGTGCAATTCACCTAAGACTGCTGTCAATCGTTGAGCGAGCGCTGTCTTTCCTCGCGGACAGCCGCCTCCCTCGCATCCTCGTTTCGGCGCAGGTAAATAGCGCGGCGCTCTCTAGCAAAGAGGCCGACGGGTATCACGCCTGCAATAACTCTCACCGCCGAATCAGAGACTGTCGGATACGAAGATGCAATCCTCAGTGCTCCTCTTCTCTGTACCTGTGCCAAACGTTTTCGGTATACCTCCTTGCTGAGAGCGCCGCCCCATACTTCTGCTCCATATAGTAGCACAGACCCTACAGCGCTCATCAAGAAGCGTCTTCTTGATGGGCTGAGTCCCCCTACGTTGGCCATAAGTCGACTCAGAGCTGATACTCCTGAAGCAGCCTTCTCAGCCGTTGGCCTGATTTGTTCAGAGAAACTCATCTTCGAGTCGATCAGTAGCCCCAGGTACTTCACCGATGGCTTCGATTCGATTCGTAAGTCTCCAATACTGATCATCCTTACTCTAGGGATTCTCCTTTTTGTCAAGATGACCACTTCGGTTTTCCCCAGTGCTAAACTGAGCCCGCGAGCATGCATCAAGTCCCTCACTCGGCGCATTAACATACCAGCCTAAGTTGCGCCTGTTCCAGCGACCAGAGCCGCAACAGCATCCGCATAGCCGACCAAGCGCGACTCATCTGGCATCTCAAGTCTCAGTGGCCCGTCGTCTATATAAGCGAAACAGAAAGGAAGGCCGTTTAGGACTGCGTGTATGAAACGCTGGAGCGACTATGCTGCATTGCATAACCCAAATGTCATGCGAGTAAACTCGAAGAATCCAAAGGGTGTGATAATTGCGTTCGTTGAAATGCCGTTCGGAGTCACTGGAATTTGATGGTGGGCCTTAATTAGGTCTGGCGTAGAGAATACCGAGGTACCGTGCAGATGGTGACAAACATCTTGCATGGTACTGGGTAGCGGCCGGGAATCGTCACCGCATTAAGGCGTTCGTAGTTGCCGCATGGACGCCATGGAGATTCTTCTTTTTAACCATATGAAGAGGAGAGGACCAACTTGAATTAGAGGGCTTACATATTCTTTGTCATTAAAATATTGAACTCTTTTTTAGCCGCTGCAAGCTTATCAGGACCTAAACAACGGGCTTTCGATACTATTGGAGGATCTTTAGTGAGGATGTGGTGTTGTACGTCGTGTTTTGTGGGTTGAGTGACCCCATCATCGATCGTGATGGCACGATATTTGCAGATAAGTGAATGTATCCGTGGATCGCAATGAGACTGAAGTTGAACACAGAGGTTCGAAAATGTAGTGGAAGCGTAATGTCCGGAAGGCGAATGTGTGATGAGTGAGTCCACCAGGATCCAGTTCGCCAAGTCTACTACTAGCATATAGTACCACAAGAAATCTGCAACAAAAAAAAGGTCTAGATACATCCGCTATCACAAAACTCCATGGAAATTCACGACGAAGTCCCAGGTCTAATGTTAGAATTTTTCGTCCATACGTATTGATGGATGTGTGATTGGCTGCCGAAAGCCTGAGCTCAGAAGAAGGTAGACTTCCGGAGTATATATTCGGCAAAACTGAAATGTCCGCGCCAGTGTCAATCAGAAAGTGCCTTTGTGTGCTCTTATCGAACATCACAAGGCGACGGCTTGATGAAAGAGCGCGCTTTCCTACCGTCGGAGGAGAGTGGTTGATTCGTTTTTTGGCTCAATGGAGCCGACGGACTGATTGCTCTGATAGTTGTACGGAGCGGCGCACTTGATTGCGTTGTCACCATGTTTACGATGATACCAACAAATGTGATGTTGTGTGTTAGAAGAAGCAAAAGAACGACGTCCAGAGTGTGAACGTGTTCGCCTACCCGATGCATTTTGTGTTTGAGAGGAAGTACTGTCAAGCCTTTTTAAAATTATGGCCATTTGCTTAGATAAGTCCGCGACCTTCGGTTCCAAAGATGGCGGTCGTGAGTTTTGAAAAGAGTGTGCACAAAGTTTTGCTTCAAAAGATTGTCCCAACAACGGTTCAATGGACGTTGTAAAAATTGATGGCGATGTTAATATTTCCAATGCTTTATCAGCCATCTCAGCCAATTGTTGTCAAGATGACTCTGAGTTATATACTAAAAGTGCTCTAACATGTCCAGGTAAACGCTGCAGAGAGTCCTAAGGAGGTCGCAACCAACCTTAGAGCTTCCTAGCTGGTGCATCTCCCGGAGCAACTGAGATGGTCGCTTGTCACCCAATTCAAGATCGCGTAAAAGATGATTCAGTCGAGTAGTTTCACTGGCTGTGGGACGACTGATCAGTGCCTCTTTAATATGTGAGTATAGGTCCAGAACGTCAAGTTGTTTTACTATATCCCCAACAACAACCATACCGTTCATACTAAGTGCGACAACAACGGCTCGATATTTATAGGTACTCACTGACATACCAGCAGCCGCGATTTGGACCTCTAGCTGGTCGAACCATAGCTCTGGGTCTGTTGGCCAGAAGGCAGGAGCTTTAACTGCTAAAGCGCTCAAACTTATGTGACAATTAGCGCCGTGCCCATTGTTATCATTGGCTATAATCCACTGAGTGTAAACAGACACAGGAAAGTAATAGGGGTGAAAGCTAAACGTATTATATGTTAAAAAAATAGGTAAAAGCTGTCACAGTAAATATAAAAGAAAGAATTAAAAATATTATTGGACAATAATTATTAATGAATAACTTGTTGAAGACGCTTGTGCCTTTTTCGACTATTTATTGAAGGCGCTTGTGGCTATGTCGAGGTTTAGTGAAGGCGTTTACAAAAGGCATTTGTGCTTTTATCGAGGTTTTGTTGAGGACGCTTGTGCCTTTGTCGGGTCGTCACAAGTTGTAGGTTTAATTGTTATGTTCTCCTACAATTTAATTTATTTGAAAAAGTGTAGTATGATCTACCTTCGGCAGAACATATACTCATTAACATTTACCTATATATTGGTAATTTACTACCTATATCGATCTTCAAAAAAAACCGCAGCTTTCTTCCTCGTAATATTCAAATCTTCTTAGTTTTAGCTTAGTTGATCAAATTAAACTTGCTCCGGATTCAATAAATAAAAACATATTTATTTAACAACAAGAGGCTTAGTAGTTTAAATCATTAATTAATAGAAAACATTCTAATTGATCCATTTTGAATAACTTCAACATTAGAACAATTTCTCGAATCAATATATTAATTTTTTTTTTTTTGACAAATCGAAAATAAGGTGACTAATATTAAAAAATATTTGTAGAATATAGTGTATAATCAGTATTACGAGTATAGTGGAAAGTGTAGGCTCTGAGTTGTTTTTCAATGTAATGTATGATAATTAGATATGGCGAAACCCCACAGTACCTTTTTAAATCGGTTTTTTTTTATTTCATGATTTTTAGTGATAAAAACTAAATAAAAACCTGAGTTTATGCTGAATAATCAAGTATTCCTTCTAATTTTTCGATGTAAAGTTCCACTTGGCGGGAAGAATTTGGCAAACTATCCCAGCTGCTGCATGCCTGTTTTCAAATAATAAATATTGTAAATTTTTGCCTTAGAATAAAAATAAAGAGCACCATAATCTTTCATTAATAATTTTATTAAGCATTTTTCAACACGTTCGAAATTCTCATGTACGTTTTGTAAAGAAGAATAATTTTTGATGGAGCTCACAGTGATCTATTCATTCTGCTCTTCCCGTAGCAAGCATTTCGGTTTTCCAGATAATTAAGTAAAAACTCATCTCGAAAGCTCACGTTTACTTTAATTTGCTCAACCGCTTCGATTTGTATACCAATTACATAAAAAAACTCATCATAAGTATCTATGGCGCGACAGCCCAAGCCGGTCCTTGGCTTCCAGAATTAATCTCTTCCAATTATCACGGATCTGCGACATTGCCCGCCAGGTGCTCATCCCAACAAAGATCTACTGTCAGCTTCTATCGTGTCGTCCCATCGAGTCTTCGGTCTTCCCACAGGACGTCTACCTTGTGCTCTACCTTGAATTTTCTTTTGGGTAGGCAGCTTTCTTCCATTCTATCGACATGGTCCGCCCATTAAATTTAGCGTAACTTTACGCAAGCAGATACAGGTGGTTCATAAAATAACTTATACAACTCATAGTTGTAACGCAATCACTATTCTGTTTCTTGTTTCACTGGACCGTCAATTTTTCGGAGCATTGTTCGTTCAAATATGTCCACTGCTTTTTCGGATTTGCTTGTCAGGGTTAATGTTTCACTTCCATATAACAGCACAGGTTAGACTAGCATTTTATATATGCGGAGCTTACTTTGCCAACGCACAACTCTGGGCCTTAGAATGAGAAATATGGAAAAAGAGAATTTATTTGCGGCTTTTATGCGGCCTACAGTCTCGTTCTTTTCGGTGCCTCTTCTATTCAGGTTGGCTCCAAGGTATTTGAAGTTATTCACATTTTCAAGGTTGTAGTCGCACACGGTCAGGCTTTGTCGAACTGGAGTTTTTTTCTCGTTTGATTCATGAATGTAGTTTTAGTTTCATTAGCTCGTAGGCCAATTCAGCTTTGGCATCTGAGATTGAACGTTCCATAATATTGACGTCATCAGTATATACTACCAATTGTGTGGACTTGAACATTAATCTACCCGAGGTTTCAGCTGATGTCTTCCTGATGACGTGTTCCAGCGCAATATTAAAGGGCATTGGGGCAAGTCCTACCTTTTATTTTAAGCCCAATTTTATTATAAAGCTGTCCTTTAGTTCACAGTTTACCTTGACATGGGGCTCTGTGTTTAACAAGTCAAGCAGTATTTTGTACAGCGCATTTCTGTCGACACTGTCGTATACTTGCGTGAAGTCTACAAAGAGTTGGTGTAGATCGATGTTATATCCCCCGCACTTTATGAGCATCTACTCTACTGAGAATATTTGCTCTATTGTATACCGTCTACTTCGAAAGCCTCCCTGATACTCTCTTATAATACTTTCATAGTAATAGGCTTTAATTTTCTTTCTATGATTTTTGAGGGCACTTTATAAGACGTACACAGTAGAGCGATGCCTCTATAATTTTCACACTTTAATTTTTCCCCTTTTTGTGTATAGAACATATTATACTCTTCCGTGAGTCCTGTGGTAACTGCTCCTCTGACCATATTTTGCATATACTCGTAAGTCGATGCAGAAGGTTATCTAGATGGGGACTCATGTAGTGATTTGAAGGAATGTCAATGTCCGTAAAGGACTGCAGGGATGGTATGCTGCCTCAGCGAGTGAAGATGTTGGTTCTGGCCGGAATTGGCCTTGTCTAAGGACGCGTGAATGCACTGGCAGGCTAGCATTGTGGTGTCGTGGGCGGGTTCTTTCCCCAGCACAAGGGACCACTGCAGAAAAATTTCGCATTCACGAGGGAAGTGGTCGTAGGGCTCAGCTCGACTGAGTCGAGGCCGAGGTAACCTACTGAAGGGATGGATTGCCAAAGCAAAACGACAGACTGGGCCTGGCGAACGCGGTCGGGACTTGAGAGGATCCCGTCTTTACCATCTATACTTACGATCCCCAAATAAGCATGGGGCGTCCAGGCGGAAGCGGTGCCCTCTCGCACCCCCCATCCGGATCAAGATCCAATGTAGACGTGGCCATATATTTTCCATTTAAATGAAAAACTCATATAAACATAATTCGCATGAATTTTTCCTTTAACCGAAAAATACGAACGCTTAAAATTTATGTTAAAGTCTTATATGATGTAATCACATAACACTTTAGCAAACTCAAGCGGAAGGCCACTCTACCCTGCGAGAGCACCTGCAACGCGAAGAGAAGGGGTGAGCTCACATGATGGTTAGGTCATGAGTGGGCCAGCCCACGTGGCGGGTCCCATACCTGGTCAAGGTTTTATGTAAAGACCGAATTTGTCTTTAATTTATCTTTTCATTTCCTTTTTTTTTCATATTTACAAAATATAGAAAGTTAATTCTTTTAAATTTAAAATAAATTATATAAATTTTTGTTTAACAATTTGATTAAATTAATTTAGATTTTAAAATAAAAATAGATTAAAAAAAAAAATTATGCAAAAATTTTAATTTCATGTAAACTCTCCAAAATGGTGAATACTTCTTACTGTTCTTTTAAAATTTTTATTGATAGATTTTCAGTAGGACACAAAAATAGTCAAGGGCCGTATTCTATATAACCTAATATTGTGTAAATAAAGTGGTGCAATGAGCTCGACATGTTAAACAATTGTAATTTATCCAAACAAAAGGGTACTTACCCAGTCCTCCATCGAGCGCTCGTTGATGGGGCGGGTAAGGCCTACAAACGCCAACATTTTTCTAAAAATTTCACTCTAAATAACTCTAAACATTTTTTTAAACTTCTTTACTTTGAATGTAAATCTCCACAAATTTTAAATTAACACAGCTAGATGGATGCTGCATTCGCTTTAAAAATATCACTCCAATAAAATGATCCACGAACATTCATTTGCGTAAAATGTATTTAAATTTAGATTTCGTTCATAAGCGATTAAAAGTTTACTAATTTTTTAATGAATGTTAATTATTTACAGGCGCAGCGGACATTTTGATCTTTTTTTGAAGACTTCCACGTTCCTATGTATCAATATTCAACGGAATCAGCGTAGCAATCTCACATCCTCCATGCAATTCATTACACACTGCGTACAACATATGACGTGAAATATTTTCAATGAAGATCACAACACCCATCGCGCAATTTGCGCCTATTATCCACTCCACTGGTACTCATCGCGCACCAAACAATGTCATTCTAGATTTTTGCCACTATTTCTCTAAAGTTGACGCCGTTCAGCCAACGATATTGGGGAAACAGAAAGCCCCCGTGTAAAAGTTTCACCACTGTCAAACTTCTTGTGCGAAGTTCTACCAATCGGCCACCAAATTCCCTATGTAAACATTTTCAAAACCTTCGCCAGGCACTTAATTTGCTTGAGATTCATTCTCTTTCACATAAGCATTCATCGGGTACAGACGTGTTTTATTATATACAGTAGATTAGCTAAATAGACATTCCACTGCAGTACAATATTAATCGGAATAAATCCTCAGGTTATGGTCCATCCGCGGTCTATTTTAGTTAATTCTCAAGTAAAATAGTTTAAACAGAAGAAAGGTATCAATATTTTTTTAGTTAAACAAAAAAAGTCGTGTTTTTTTTCTTTTTATCAAGAAAAATTAAGGTTTGGTTAACCGCGTGCTTAGTATATGAAAAAGAACGACAACAGTTTAGCGAAAATCAACGTAACACCGGAAGAATTTTTGTGTTCAATCGGATTTGACATTGAAAACGACGATTTAAAAGAATATTCACTCAGCGAACCCAATATCGATACGATGGCAAGCACGAATAATTCAATACAGTTCAATCGTTTGAAAGGCCGTGAAAATTATTCCGTATGGCAAGTTGGTGCTAAAGCCTATTTAATTACGAAAGGTTTATGGTGCTATTGTGTAACAGCGTTGGCAGCTCAAGCGACTACAGCCGAAAAATATAAAGATTTGAAATCGCTGGTGAGTTGACATTGTTGCTTAAGCCGTCCAATTACACGTATGTTGCTGAAGCGAAAACGGCAAAAGAAGCGTGGGACATCATAGTGTCAGCGTTTGATGATACAGGAACCGGTAGAAAAGTTGCTCTGTTGCAACAAATGGTATCATTGAAACAAGATCAGTGTAGCTCAATGGAAGAATTTGTTAATAAAATGAGTACATTGTGGTCAAAGGTTAAATCAGCCGGATTTAACATCGACGATGAGGTAGCCGGTTCATTGCTGTTGGTAGGTTTGCCGTCACAGTACAAACCAAGCAGTAGAACAGTCTGGAAAAATCACATTTGACAAAGTGAAGAATATGCTGTTGCAAGGTTTGGTGTTCGATGACGATGGTGACGACACAAAAGAAACAGCATTAGCAGTAAAATACAAAAACAAATCGAAGTCAAATGCTGAGAAGATTTGCTATGGTTGTGGTGCCGCTGGACATTTTATTCGAAATTGTTCAAAAGTGAATCCAAAGAAGAAACAGAATTCCAATAAATCGAAAAAAATACAGCATTGTATACGTCATTCATTGTTGATAAGTGTGAGCCAGTTGTTGATAGCGGTGCAACCGGAACGATGTCGAATAACATTTCATAGATCAAAAATCAAACAAAACTTGAGCGTAAAGAAGTGACAGTTGCGAACAATGATAAGATTACAATAGATTGTGTCGGTAGTGTGAAACAAAACATTATAGTAGAAGGTCAACAAAAGACGATAACGATATGAAATGTTCATCATGTGCCAAATATCTGTGCTAATTTGTTATCCGTTAGTTAAATGGTTAAAAAGGATCACAAAGTTTTGTTTACAATCGACGGCTGTAAAATTTTTGATGCAGACTGGGATTTGATTGCCACAGCAAGTTTAGTGAATGATTTGTTCAAGTTGGACATCGTGAATGATGAAAAATCATTCGTTGTGAACGATAAAAATGATTCGGTGGTAACAACGAAGCCGACGGAAAATTTTATTTTATGGCATCGAAGATTGGGACACGCGAGTTTTGATTGCATGAGTTTTTTGAAAGACGACATTAAAAATATGACAATTGCGCGAAATAGTGTGTGTGAAACGTGTATAAAGGGTAAACACAGCCGAAAGCCGTTCAACAACAAAGGGACACGGGCAACACAATCACTTGAACTTGTTCATAGCGATTCATGTGGACCTTTGCCGGCCAAATCGTTTAGTGGTAATCGTTTTATTTTGACTTTTGTCGACGACTTTTCACATAAACTATTCGTGTACGTAATCAAAAAGAAAAGCGATGTGTACAAATGTTTCATCAAATTTCGGAAAATGGTTGAAAAACAGAGCGAGCACAAAATAAAAATTTTGAGGAGCGACAATGGCATCGAATATTTTAGTAATGCGTTCAAACGGTACTGCAAAAATAGTGGTATTTTGCAGCAACGAACAACATTGTACACTTCACAGCAAAACGGAGTGGCTGAGCGCATGAACAGGACGATTTTGGAGAAAGTGCGCTGTATGTTAATTGATTCAGGTGTCGCAAAACAGTACATTCTCAATCGTACACCGTGCAAACGAAGTGGTGGAAAATCGCCTGAGGAAGTGTGGGCAAAACACAAACCGGATTTGTCTATGATGAAAGTGTTTGGTTGTAAATTATTTGCACAGGTTCCAGCAGTAAAAAGGAAAAAGTTGGACGACAAATCAAACGAGTGCATTTTTGTTGGGTATGCGGACGACGCCAAAGTATATCGGCTTTACAACAAGCAAACAAAAGCGATCATAACAAGCAGAGACGTCATTTTCTTGGAATCAAATGCGCGCAATGAGGCAATTGATTCTGAGATTAAAGAAATTAATGAATTTTGTTTGCAATATTTCGAAGATGAGGAGGAGAAAAATGACAGTTTGGAATCAGACATCAAATGATTCACAAACTGTAGCATCGAGTAGTTTATTGCCAAATTTAAATGGTTCAATTGCTCCAGTTGCAACTTCAACGCCAAACGCGAATGATGATGAAGAAGACGATGATTGTAGCGATGATGTCGATACAACGTTACCAGCGAGTCAATCGTCAAATGAGTCATCACATAAAAGCGACAAAAGTGATCCAATAGAAAAGCAGGTGATGAACGACAATATTTCGACGCCAATTGTTAGACAAAAATCATCAAGAAATGCAAATAAACCGCCGCCGAATTATGCAACTTTTGCATATGCATTGATGTCATGCGATCCATCCACATTTAAGCAAGCAGTAGCAAGTGATAGCGCCGATTTGTGGAAGGGTACGATGAGAGAAGAGTTTGATTCATTGAAAGCGAATCAAACATGGAAATTGGTCGATTTGCCGCCGAATAAATTGCTAATCAAGTGTAAATGGGTGTTTAAAACAAAGCGAGACACTCATGGAAAAGTCATACGTCATAAAGCGAGATTAGTTGCAAAAGGCTATATACAGATCGAAGGAGATGATTATCACTAAACATTTTCACCAGTCGTTCGTTTTACAACTATTCAGTATTTATTGGCAGTTGTAGCTAAATACGATTTGAACATTCGACAGCTAGATGTTGTGACGGCTTTTTTTCATGGTACACTTGATGAAAAAATTCACATGACGCAGCCAGAGGGATTTAGCGATGGATCGAACCGTGTGTGCAAGCTTGAAAAATCGATCTATGGGCCAAAACAATCGAGCAGAGTGTGGAACACAACGTTCAACCAAGTTTTGCTGGATTTTGGTTTGAAGCGCTCATCGACCTATCAATGTGTATATTATTTCGTTGTGGGAAATAAAATAGTCATCGTTGCTGTTTACGTCGATGACATCATATGTTTTCCAACAACAACGAAATGGAAAGAAATCTCACCAAGATGCTGTCCAAAGAGTTTAAAATGAAAGACATGGGAGAGATTTCATCTGTGCTCGGCATTCGTGTGACACGTGACAGAAAATCAGGTAGAATTTCTATTGATCAGACTCAATACATAAAAGATCTTTTGTCTCGTTTTAACATGAGTAACTGCAATGCATTGGCCGCACCAATGGACGTGAATCAAAAGTTAATAAAGCACATGTGTCCGAGCAACGAAGAAGCAAAAGAGATGTTGAATGTGCCATATCGTCAATTAGTTGGTTCATTGCATTTTTGTGTACAAGTATCTAGGCTCGATATTTGTTTTGCCGTAAACGTATTGAGTCGTTACAACAGTAATCCAGGCAAAGCACATTGGGCAGCAGCAAAACGTGTCTTACGCTACTTAAAGGGCACAATTGACAGGAAGATAACCTACACACAGCAATCAACTGAAATTCAAGGGTATTGCGATGCTGATTGGGCCAGTGATGAGGATGAACGCAAATCCACCAATGGTTATGTATTTACAATGCAAAACGGTGCAATTTCATGGTGTTCACGACGACAACAAACCGTCGCAATATCCACGACAGAAGCTGAATTTATGTCAATGACCGCAGCAATACAAGAGTGTATTTGGTTAAAGAATATTGAAAAAGAAATTTTTGTAAATTGTTCATGTATCACTAAATTGTGTTGCGATAATTCAGGTGCTATTAATTTTGCCATAAATAACATGTATTCAGCTAGAACCAAACATATTGATATTAAACAAAAGTTTGTGCACCAAAAGGTTCAAGAGAAGGTGGTCGATTTAATCTCTTTAGCAACAAATGAAATGCCAGCTGAAGTGCTAACAAAGCCAGTATCAAGCGTTAAGTTAAATTTATTTTCAAAGACATTTGGATTAAATTGAACGAGTTATATTTTGAATCACTCCATAAATTCCATTGCGTAAATAACTTAGAGTAGTAATATTTTTTTATTTAAACTTTGCTTAGCAGAAATTTATTCGAGTGAATTGAATATTGTAGATATAATTTTGAACATTATAATTATTGTAAATAATATAAAAGGAAAGCAATTTTCAATTCAGGGAGAGTATTGGATAAAATGAGTAGACTATTGTATAAATGTCAAACGAAAATATACAATGTCAAATAAAGCATGAGATTCATTCTCTTTCACATAAGCATTCATCAGGTTCAGACGTGTTTTATTATATCCAGTAGATTAGCTAAATAGACATTCCACTGCAGTACAATATTAATCGGAATAAATCCTTTAATCAGGTTTTCAAAAAAAAAAAAAAAAAAATTTCACGCTCGCACAAGGACGGCCCGCACAAATACGTTTTTCTATTTCTTTCTTCTCATCTGGCGAGAAACTAAATTCAACTTATTCGCGAAACTTCACTGCCGCTGCTTGGGCGCAAATCTATGCACTTGGAATTTTCTGTCGATGGCACAAAGGAATCAAACGGTTGGGAACACGATTTTCAGATGTAGCTCGGCAACTGTCCAATTAGGTTCGATGGTAACATCGAGAGCTTTGTACGCGGAATAAGCGGTAAACTCGTAATTTTTGTTTCAAAAGTGGAACCTTACCCTGTCGGCTTTCGACACACGAAAGAAAAATAAACTCCCGAAGACAGACCAAACACTAGCAGCTGTAGACTGACTTCTCTTCTATTCACGGAATTTCACTCGACTCTTCACTTCGGGACGATTCGAACTCAACCACCTCACGCGACGGCTATCCCGCTTGTCGTCTTGCTTGACTATTCTCCCGCTTACCTCGACGAGCCTCTTCATAGCGGTAACGGAGTGTTTTCTCGTCGAGATAAACTGCAATTGCTTCGCTAAATTGCGTCGCAAAGGCGTCACAAAGGCGACTGCTCGGTTACTACACCCCACTCTTGAACAATTCTGCTGGTATTTCATTTATTTCAGGAGCCTTATTTTTCCGGAGGTCCCGTACTGCTGCCTGTACTGGTTGGAGTTGAGGTTGGTACCTCGTGCTCTGCTTCTTGAATGTTTGCAGCTCCAGTCATTGCTGGGGGCGCTGCGAATATCTTCTGCAAATATTGCAGCTATCTGTTTGTAAATTAGACTGAGTTGCCTATTAATGCTTCTTGTGCGCTTTTGCAAAGGGTTGTTTGTTGATTGAAGTCGTTAGTTGCTTAATAGAAGCATACGCTGATCTGACTTCATAAAAGGTCATGTTTTCGTTGATCTGTTAGATCTTGGTGTTAATGGTCAGTTGTTTCATCCTTCGGCACATTTTTTAGCTTGGCGTCGAAGGATTTTATATTGTTCTTCTTTGGCCCGAGTTGGTCGCTGGATGTATCTTTTGTGCGCCGGTTTTGTAGATCTCTTCACTGAAACGTGATGTAGGTTTTTTTCCAAAATGGTTTGATACTAGGCCTAATTTGTTCTTCTAGGGTTCTTGAGTGAAATTTCTTCTTTTGTCAGCCCGTCCACATCGTACCTCAGAGTTCTTTAGTCAGACATTAAACGTCCACTGAAGCAATATTTTTACTCCTCTTTTGCTCTTATAATGAAAGGGGGTGTATTTCCCACGTTGAGGATGATCTTATTCGATTTCAACATGAATTCAAACAGATCTCTACTTCTATTGTTGGTGTCAGTACTACTCCATAATTGATTATGTGCGTTGGCGTCTTATCCAACTAGAATAGGTAGGTTCCTTCTCTCACAATGTACCTCGACTAGAGGAGTTTGATTTATGTCTCCAGGGAAGTATGTTGATGCAAAAACTATGTCGCGAGTATTGCCCTCTATCAAAATAGAGGTTCTTATAAGAACTAGATCTCGCGTAATAAAGGCTGAAAGACACATATATTTTGTGTTTTTCCTGTTCATAATGCCCTGGAATGATCCTGTCCCATACTTGAAATTGGCGTGGAGCCCCGAGTGTTCAAACCTCAGTTTTGACCTCTGTAGGTCCAGGGTTTTTGGATCAGTGTTAGCCCTAATTTTTCTTTTGTGAATGTTCTCGCCAAGACCGCAGAAGCAGCTGTGGCGTTATGAAAATTTACCTGGGCTGTTTGGGTAACTTTTCCGCTCATTGATGGAGACATGAGCACTCGGGTTCCAGCCCCGCTACTTTTCTCACCACCTGAACAGGGCTACTGAATTCCTCATTGTCGGAGCTGATCTCCACGACAGAACGGCCTAGCTCTGCAGGCTGCATGGTTTCCGTTTCCGGTTTCAGCTCCTCAGGAATGTGGCCTGATTTACCTTCTCCAAGTCCAGCTCCCAAGGCAGTACTACCTGATTCGCCTCTTTCAGGTCTAGCCCCTCAGGCAGAGTGGCCTGATTTGTCTTTCCTGAGTTCGGTTCCTCAGTCAATGGGGCCTAAGTTATCTTCTGTCCCTGTCTGGAGAACTGAGCCAATCTATGGGGTTCCTTTGTACTGGTTACTGGTAGCTCCTGTAGTGGTATGGAAGTTGCAGATCTGCTGTTCCCAGTCCTCGCATACGGGGCTTGCCAAATCCGAGACTTAGGGTTGAGCCTTTCCTCACGATAAAGTTTATTGACTTTTCATCAATACCTGCGCACAGGATCTGGCCAGTCCTTACTCACCTCGTACTTATGACCTTCCATCCTTTCGTGCAGAGGCCTTTGTTTGCGACTACCAGCATGTTGAGTAACATACCTGGCGGCCACTCTTCAGTTGCCTATGCCCTCTCACATACTCAATTTTGGAAGAACCTCTTCCAGCCAGGTAATTGAGCTGTCGTTTCCATAGTCCACGAGCAGCATCCCTGGCTTAGAGTGTATGCCTTCGAAGTGGAGGTCGTCCCTAAATTGCATCTCCTACCTTAAAGCACTCGAAAGCTGAGTGAGTTCCCCAGTTGTAAGAGTGTGGTGTGGATGTTCTTTTGCGACCGCTTGTACTTTTATAGTCGGTGCTGGGTGTAGCCATGCCAGTTGTATTACCAGCTTGGATGGTTTCCCGCATTCTTGGTTGCCTTTTCTGCTGACCTTGAGGGGTAATCGAGTCCCTGCCTCATTTCCTCGCGTGGTCAGTTGGGTTGGGTCTTTGTTCCCTTGCCCCGTTATTCTGCTCGGTGGAGTATGGATTTTCCCCTACTCCTCTGTTGTACAGAGGCTATGGAGACTCGTTTCTCTCGTCCTTGCCTCTTTCTATAGCCATTCTCCTAGTCTCCTTAGGTGAAGTTCCCTGAGCTAGGTACTTTAGGGACCACTTTGATTTGGCCCCATTGAGTCCTTTTCTCAGTGGGGCATCTTTTCCTCCCGGCTGCCCTGGAAATGGAAGTGGTAGCTTCTTGAATGTTTTGCCTTTCTTTGGCAATCCAGTTCTGCTATTGGAGATATTTTCCCTCTTATTCTTCAACCCGGCCACGCTAGTTTCTCCATCGACAGGAGGTACTCTTCGTAGTGGAGGTCTAGGACTTGGATTCATGGATTTATGGTTGAAGGAGTCACGGGGAGCCCTCTATAACGGAGTTAAAAAAATGGAGTAAAACTGGTTTTTCTTTTAAAACAAGAATATATGTTTTGCGTGTCATTAAAGGTTTTATTGATTATTCTATGTTTTATTGATTATTCTATGTGTCTGCATATCGTATGTTAAGTACAAAACCCTTCTGACATGCCCGTAGTTCTGTCTACCCAACTTGTTTTGTATTTTTATAGTATTATGTAATTCATCATGAAGAACCTCATACCCGTGGAAACGACAATCAACATGTTCTTTTTACAATATTTGAATCAATTTAAATAGCCAAGATTGCGAAAATAGGAATAAGGATGAATTTCCTTCATGAATGTCACGTTGAAGTTTTTGACAAAATAGTTTGAAAAATATTGCTGGTTTTCCTTCCTTAGTTACTATACTACTAAAGACTTATTTGCAAATATTATTTGCCCGGCCTAAATACTAAATACAATTAAGTACAAAATCAGTCTGTTTCAATTAACAAAACGCTTTTAGAGATTTTCATTTTATCTTTCACTCAGAAGAAAATTAATATCCATTAGAATCGCCCGAGAAAATTCTTTGAATTTCAATTAGATCTCAATCATTCCAAAAATATTTACAGGCAAACATTTTAAGCATTCTTCAATGTGAACAAGGATATTTGCATAACCTAACATCAAATATAACCTACTTCTTGTTTTTTTTCTGTTCTAATTTCTCATACTCCTTCTCCTTGTCCTCCTTGCATGTTGAACGATGGTATTTTGTGTAGGTATAATATATCCTCCGTTCGTTGAGAAGCTTAACGTAAGACTTAATACTTTGTGTACCGCAATCTATTCCATCTTGCCACAGCGTACTCGACAAGCTCGTAGGAATTCCAGCTTTTCATTTGAGGAATGCTAACAATCAAAACAAGTATTTTGCATGTGTGCTTGACTCCCTTGCCACAACAAACAAGCCAAGTAGGCGAGATTATAATAAGTGTGTGCCCACATTGCCTAAAATATGGAAATTAAAATTTTTCTTTTTGGAATCCTTGAAGCCAAAGGCTGTTCCTTGTAAATTTGCTCAAGCGCTGCTTTCTGGCTTCATTTTCGAACATTTGCTTTCTTGTTTTCAATACCGAGGATATATTCGAACCAGAACGCTTGCATCTCCTCAAGGGATTCAATATAGCGGCGCTCTTACATGTACTCGTATATCACACAAAATTTTCATTATTCACTGATTATATTTTTGATTTCAGTTTCCCATACAATAAGGTTTATGAAGACGGAGTTCAGCGAAATTTGAGGTAACCTGAATTCTTTCATCATCAATTATTGCCATCATTACTAGACTACTCTCCAGCTCGTACGTCAACATCCTCAAAGAAAAGCTTCAGAATAGAAATTTGAGAGGATAAAATTTAAAATCTCATCAATTGCAATTCGCCATTCCAGGAATCGCTTCAACCTGTGCCGGAGCTTAACTTGAAAATGTTAAAATCAATAAAAGTGTCTTTTACGTGCTGACCTTTGAGGGTTGGAGTCAGCAGTTGATTTTAGTATTGCTCAAATCAGAGGGTCAGCACTGTCTTTCCCCGAGGGATGCATTATTTATGCTCTCTTATCCCAAAGGAAATTCAATTAACCTTCTTTTCGCTTGAGTAAGCATAAATGGGAAAAATGAACTCCGACGCTTTTTTGTCGTCGCTAGAATATAACACAGAGCCGTCTTTCATCATTTTTTATGTTTGTCCGAAGCACAATGATGAAGCATGGAAAATCATAAAAATTACTCGAATCTTTGTTGTTTCGGGATACGAAATATTTTTATATCTAACTCAGCTTTAAGCGTTTCTTTTGATTTGAGTACAAGTTTATGGTACTTTGAGGAAATATTGTTGCTGGTTTGCTGATGAAGCAGAGCGCTTTGGGAAGGATCAAAGTTTGGCTCGGAAATTTTAGTGCCACAACTTTATCAAGCTTATTTTATTTTATTGTTGTATAGGTTTTCTAATATTGAATCAAAGCTCTAGTGAATACCAAATTTGGATGAATTCGTAATCATGGGTCGGTTGAGTTAGTTTATGGCATTTATGATTTTTTAGATCTTCTACTGAGAGCTGGAGAAATCATTACCTACAATAAAAAAATAATTAAACGTATGCACACAAATTTATAGAAATCATTTTCCTAAAAGACAAATTAATCTTCAATTTTGCCTTGATGTATATAAATTTCAATATGATTCTATCATTGCACGAGTATGATTATTTGATGATTT
This sequence comes from Odontomyia ornata, assembly GCA_963969285.1. NCBI lineage: Eukaryota > Metazoa > Arthropoda > Insecta > Diptera > Stratiomyidae > Odontomyia > Odontomyia ornata. The sequence continues at coordinate 153,015,680 of OZ017741.1, read as the reverse complement.
AGCAAACAGTACGCCCCCGCTAACGCAAGGAATGCGCTCCATGAAGGGTCGAGTTAAGTGAAATTCACGTATATCATAGTAGGAAGAAATTAAGGAAATTTTATCAAATCAAGTTAATTTCAACTCAAAAAAAAAAAAAAAAAATAACAGGTTGGGTAGACAGATCTACGCTCATGTCACAAGTCGCAAAATAATTGGCATATTTCGTACAAAAGTGCATGAACATTCAATTTCTCTATGTCAATGTATCATATTTAACATTTAGTTTCTACAGAGTCCTTGAAAGGGTCACAACTCTGTGCCGATACATTTTAGTCCAATATGTTGTTCACCGTTTGAAACCTCTGGAATCCGAATCTTTATATGTGTCAATCGGTTATGGTGAAAAATCGAGGTGAAAGTTGGAAATTCTTTACTTTTAGCGGTAAAGTATATTTACCGTTATTTGATTTGCATATCCTTTCAATGGGACCTATTAGTATCATTTGCGGATAACAGATCTCTTGCATCTATCCCCACTCAACAGTTATGCGTGAACATACATGAAAAAGCAACAACAAAAATATACGAGTCAAACTGATAACCTTCTTTCCTTTGAAAGTTGCTAAAAGTATGTTATTTTCCAGGGCAATCAATATGAAAATAATTTCGTCCCAACAGAATTTTCCTGAGATTATGGCAAAAACTGAAAAGCGGGACCTCTGGGGCTCACAAATTTCGCGCTCTGTTTTTCGCAACTGCACACCTTTGCAGGCACAGTGACACATAGGGAACAGTAGAAACATTTTTAGGAAAAAAAAACTGAAAATAAATACTGGGTGGCTGAGACTAAACGTTACTAACTTCACTCTGCTGTCATTAGTGTAGTTGTCATTTTCTCCCGTCAATTTTTTGAAAGATTGAAGTTTGGTTAGTTGTTTACATTTGGTCAAAAAAGAATTGTTCTAAATTAATATCTTCATAAAAAAATCGTATTGAAATTCAAACTTAATAGTGTGATTGCACTGAAAGTGAAAGTCAAAGTCAAAAGCGCTTTATTTAATACTAATCGTTATAAATTTTAAAAGAATATAAAGCAAATTCCAAACAATTACAATCAAAAAACTTAATGGCCCAAATGGCTCTCTAAATTTGTACGTTATCATTAATTCATTTCATCAAAAAAAAAAAACCATAGCAAATTCAATTAATTACGATTATTACATATTTTTAAAATTTAATTGGAAAAAGGAGAAAAAACCAACCAACACTATCCTAAAATTATTTATAATTAAAACACAACAGTGAAACTTTGATCCTACACCTAATATGTTGTAACTTATTTCTAATAAAATACAATCAAAAACTTTATCTTATACTAAAAAAATCAATAACAATGTTCCTAACCTAAGTGTTTAATCTTATCTCTAACGGAATATAGTAAACATTACATATACCTAACCTATACCTAATTTTTAACAAAAATAAACAACAATACTAAATGTAGCAATAATGAGCTGAAACTCAAAAACTAAATAACGAAAAACACCAAAACTGAAAAATAAACACGAATAATTTAGACATTGTCATTCAGCCACCAATACCTGGATTGCGCCGTCTCAACTCGATCAGCTTCAACGAATCTAGCAAATGAGTACCTCCATTGAAATTGTTGGTCTCGTGAACTCAAATTAGGAGGATATTTTATCTTCTTATCGGTGGCCCGTCGATATATGTGATATATGACTAGGACGCCGTCAGAATCAAAAACATATCCATTCATGTCCAAATACACGAATGCTTCTGGAGGAATGAAGCCAGTAGCGAGGCAAGTCGCTATATACCCGTCTGTAGGGTGGAACGGCTGTGAAATCCAAGGGTTTTCACTCACAGTCACAGATCTTGCGATATGATTCCGAAGAAGCTTCAATATGAAGATATCGACTCTAGTCACTTCAGCAGTTTGATAAATTCTTCTATTCGATATATAATGTTTCCAATCCGTCTCAGGCTTTCTGTACAAACCAGTACATGCACGAAGACATTTCCTTTCGAAAACTCTTAATTTTTCCATAGTACTAGCGCTCTGGTTGTACCAGATCTGACATCCATATGTCAAAACTGGTCTAACCAGTGTCTTGTAACAGATAATTTTGACCTTTTGATCAATGTATCTGGAATGAAAGAGTTTTCCAAGGGCCATACCTACTTTTAGTGCCTTACTGAGCATGATTTTCACATGTTCAGTATAGTACAGATACTGATCGAGATAAACACCGAGGTATCGAACACAGGATTTATGTGGAACCCGTTCTAGACTACTCTCACCAGCCATGATGTGGAAATCTTATCAATTATGTTTCAGGTCTTGACTGGCCCCCTGCAGCGTTGTCCGAAACAAGATTGTTTCACACTTCTGCGCATTGATTTTCATTCGCCAATTGTCAGTGTACAGCTGTACATCATTGAACATTTTTTGAAGATTGCTCTGAACTATTGTAGCTTTTCGGTCTGCCGTATAGATGATCAGATCATCAGCAAACGCTACCAATGATCGCGTTGGCGAGACGTTAAAATCAAAGCCGTTCAATAGCTTGCGAATGAAGATTGAGAAGAGCAGAGGCGCAGTAACTGTTCCCTGCTGTAGACCATTCAAGACCTTGAACTCGCGCATTGTTGTCAGATTTCCATCAGTTACAACAAACGATTTCCCGTATAACATATTACACATCATGGCGACAAGGTGTCTGGGGAACTTGTCCTGAAGGAGTTTAAAAATTAGTCCATCTAACCACACCGTATCGAAGGCTTTCTCCATATCAATGAGACATGCTCTAAGATATTGTCTATCATTTAGTTTCCAACAGATGTCTGAGGTTACTTTCGTTATTGCATGTGTGGTCAAATGCCTGGCACGAAAACCAAATTGGCAATTCGGCATCAACTCATATTCCTCAATGTGGGCGTTTAATGCACTGTATTTGGCTGGAAATTCACAAACAGCACTAGTTCGTCAGCTCCAGCATTTGAATGTGAATAAAATGATTGTGTATCGAACCATAACTTGATACAACGAAACTGGTAGCGTCGCTAAACGCAACAGAGGTGATCCTTAAAAAGACAGCAACATCAAAAGAAATGATTCGAAAGGTGAAGAAACGAATCCAACGAAATCCTCGTCAAAGTGCCAATCAATTAGCAGCACGTCTGCATGTTTCACGATACAGCATTCAAACCATATTGAAAAATGAACTACACTTGAAGCCCTACAAGATACAAGAAGTTCAAAGTTTTACGGAGGCACAAAAAAAGTTAGGCTTGAAAGAACACGAGCATTGAAGGCCTTAGCCGAACGTGACGCGACTCCAAAAATTGTCTTTTCTAATGAGAAAATTTGCACCATTCAACATTATGTGAATAAACAAAATGATCGTGTTTGGTTAGAGCGCAAGTCCAACGATAATTTGGACGCAAGAGTTGCCATGCGCAAGCAATCACCAGCTTCTGTTTTGGTTTGGGCTGCAGTGACTGCGGATGCAGGCACTCCTCTGATTTTCATCGAACAGGGCGTCAAGGGAAACTAAGAGGTGTACCGCCAAAAGATCCTAAACGATGCTTCGCTACCTTGGGCACGTAAACACTTTAGCACGAACCGTTAGACATTCCAACAGGACTTGGCACCGTCACACAAAGCTCGAGGACACAGCAATTTTTACAAAATTGCGTTCCGTGGCTGATTTCGTCAAAAGAATGGCCACCATACTCACCGGACTTGAATCCTATAGATTTCTCCATATGGTCCATTTTGCAGAGTAAGGTGTCCACTAAAAAATACGAAAGTGTTGATGCATTGAAGTCAGCTCTTGTTCGGGAATGGAATAAAATTCCGCAAGACCACGTTCGGTCAGCATGCAATGCTTTCTATGGAAGACTTTATCAAATAAGCAGAGCCAAAGGAGGTCATATCAAGCAGTAACATGTTTTTCATAAAATGTAATATGTTTTTAATATATTCCACGAAATTTCAATAAAAAATAATCAAAATTAAAAAAATTGCAGCGTTTTCACTTGGTAACACTTGGTCTCAGCCACCCTGTACATTTAAGACACCCAAATTTTGCATTTTTGTGGGTTCAATCCTTGAGGGATGGCACTTTAGGATAAATGTGAATATTTAATTTTACAGGAAATTTAATGAGCTTAAATTTTGACTACGATGAAATTTTCAGTAGGTTTCGCAGTTTTTAAGATATTAGGCAAAAGCTGAAAAGCTTCCTAAATTTTGAATTTGATAGAAGATGCAGAGGTATTTGTGAATACATCTACCCTGGGTTAAGGGAACTGTTGGAAAATTATGAAACTGTGATGATGAATTGTGATTAAAGTGCAAATTAGCAACTCACCTGTACTATTTTGGTCATTTCTTGAATATCTATCACGCCATTGCCATCAACATCATACATTCTAAAGGCCCACTTTAGTTTTTCTTCTGGTGTGCCACTAGACGTCACATCGATTGCCAAAAGAAATTCCTGAAAGGAAGAAAAATAATGTTTAATAGGTATGATGTATGTAGCACAGGGTACTAGTTTTTCATTGTAATATTAATTTCGAAAAAAAAAAATCATTGGACGGACACCAAATTTGTATGGAAATGATCCACTATTATTTGAATCAAATTTTCAGCCATGTGTATCACTTCATTTTTTTTTCCAATTTATGGATCATAACTGCATTCATACTTTGCATATAAGCTAGCGAGCTCGCTCTCACACAATGGATTTATCCATTGTTGATATCTAACTGAATCATGTAGATAAGGAGTGAGTTTGGCATTTTTATTCCTTTGATCAATTTCATTACTGAAAATAGAATAAGACAGCTTCCTTTTAATTTTGTGTATTTTATTTATTTTTATTCTCGAAATCGATTTTCGACTGTAATCGTTCGGTCTTCTTCAGCGATTAATTTATTTTTACTCACATTCCTGCTTATATACTAGCTATGTTTAAGGAAATTTACTCTAGATCATTAAAAAGTAATTAGGGAAATTTGCTTAAGCTAATAAAATGTAGGAAAGGTAATTTACAAAAGGGGTAGTTATAAAAATATTATTTTTACATGATTCAGAAAAGATATTATTATTTAATTAATTTAAATAGCCATGATCTGCAGTTTCCGTCATCCTGATTCATCAATTTTTTCCTTTCCCGGGTAATTGCCAGGCTTTCCATCACATCCAATTCACGTGTATCTCTAGCTTCCTTGATGACTACAGCGTCCTCCATTGTTATCTCGTGTCCCTTCGTGATAATATGTTCCGCTACCGCTGACTTGAAATTCGAAGTTCTTTCTTTCTTTCTTGCTGCTGCTGCTTCGCCTAGATGCTCCTTGATTCGCGTGCCGATGAGCCTCCTCGTTTGACCTATGTACACTTCTTCACAAGTGGGACATTCGATGCGATAGATATCAGATTTCTCGTGTGGTTCGCGCTTGTCTTTCGTTGATCCGAGAACGTTTTTGAGCTGGTTCTTGCTGCTTGATTCGATTAACCGTACAGAATTGAGCTGATTTATTCGCCGCTTGATCCGATTGCTGATGCCTTCGTGATAAGTTAGAGCCTTCCAGTACGGAAATCAAGGTTTCTCCGTACAGAGCCATGATCCACAGGATGCTCGATTTGCCGCTAAGCAAGGAAGCTAAGGAAAAGGAGATGAGGTACATTGTTGAGACAGCTAAACTAAACGGCTTCAAGGGCTCGACGATTAGAAGAATGGCACAGAAGATCCAGATTAATAGACAGCGTCAGGGACGATCAACATTATCAAATGCGAATACCGAAAGAACGTACTGGAAGGCTCTAACTTATCACGAAGGCATCAGCAATCGGATCAAGCGGCGAATAAATCAGCTCAATTCTGTACGGTTAATCGAATCAAGCAGCAAGAACCAGCTCAAAAACGTTCTCGGATCAACGAAAGACAAGCGCGAACCACACAAGAAATCTGGTATCTATCGCATCGAATGTCCCACTTGTGAAGAAGTGTACATAGGTCAAACGAGGAGGCTCATCGGCACGCGAATCAAGGAGCATCTAGACGAAGCAGCAGCAGCAAGAAAGAAAGAAAGAACTTCGAATTTCAAGTCAGCGGTAGCGGAACATATTATCACGAAGGGACACGAGATAACAATGGAGGACGCTGTAGTCATCAAGGAAGCTAGAGATACACGTGAATTGGATGTGATGGAAAGCCTGGCAATTACCCGGGAAAGGAAAAAGTTGATGAATCAGGATGACGGAAACTGCAGATCATGGCTATTTAAATTAATTAAATAATAATATCTTTTCTGAATCATGTAAAAATAATATTTTTACAACTACCCCTTTTGTAAATTACCTTTCCTACCTTTTATTAGCTTAAGCAAATTTCCCTAATTACTTTTTAATGATCTAGAGTAAATTTCCTTAAACATAGCTAGTATATAAGCAGGAATGTGAGTAAAAATAAATTAATCGCTGAAGAAGACCGAACGATTACGGTCGAAAATCGATTTCGAGAATAAAAATAAATAAAATACACAAAATTAAAAGGAAGCTGTCTTTTTCTATTTTCAGTAGGAGTATTTTGTGAAGGCGAAAATGAATTCGATTACAAATATTCAATTTCATTAGTTTGGAAGAACTAAAGTAAAAGTAAAATGAATTGAATGAGGAAGACGAGATACTCCATGCTTTTTGGACAATGCAAGATATTAAAGGAGTTTCGGACGTTTCCAGGTAAGGTTCTCCGATTAACAGGGAAGGTGTTTAGTCTTTAGTCCAGATGCACTGCGCGCTTGGGAGTCCTGCTGTCAGCATGTTAAAAGCCTTCACTTTTCAACAACAACAAAAAATATTGTTGAAATCTTTAATGACTTTCTACCGTTCGTCATCTGAAATAAATCTAAACCAACCTCTCATCGGTCAAAGATATGAAGTCTCAAGGCGCATGAAGGAGCTGTTCCTCTTACGGACAATTAGTTTGGAGAGGAATTTCGGTCATGGATCTTGACGTTACTAGACAACGCTCAAATACAATTTTCCAGCCAGTGATTCAAACTGCCCGTTTAAAATGCGTTCAAAAATTTTACAAAATGAGATTTACAAGTTCCACTCTACTTTATTTTTCAGTAGCGTGAATGTATTTGTAGAGAAATAAAGATAAAAACTTTTCATGCCAGAATTAAGGAGAAATTCATAAGAACATAAAAAATGGACAAAAGTCTACAACAGTCAGTTATAGACAAAAAATTTCTAACTAAACGTAGTATCGGAATGTCATCAGTATTTGTTTATTTTGTCTTATTGTCATTCCGTTTATGTGCTGCTGCAATTCTGTTTTAATGTTTTCGCTAGTTTCTCACTGTAAGGACCGCAAAATGTCATCGTGAAAAGAAATGTTTAGTGATATCCTAAATTTGGTCGTACAGTATAAAAAACTCGGAAACCGCGAAATTACTGAAACTCAAACGAACTATGCTCAGGGATTTCACCATCGAAATGCCAACTAGTGAACGGTTAACCGGTGAATGAAATTAGTTTTCTAACCCTACAAAGAAGCGAGTCACCTTAACAAACGTTAAAGCATTGCCAATTTTCTTTCCTGTTTAAACGTGCGCATTCAGCTGAATCGTTCCATCACACGTGTGTAGATATGCATTGAATTCACATGCTCACACAAAAACGTACTCACGTCATAAAACATTTTCACTTTTCTAAAATTATGTGAATTTCGCACATTGTGAACGCTTTTATGTACCCTCTTCAACAAGTGCTATGAAAACTTTCCAACTCCAGACAGAGGAACCGAGTTGCGAGCTCAGTAAATCCACCATGGCAGCTGCTTTGCTCTGCCATCCCACACCGGATGTTTTCCATTTTCAACGAGCACGAAGGACAAAGAGAGCGAGTGAAACGTGTTCTTGTCTTTCTAATGGGGAAATTGCGATACGACAAAACTATACTCGTATGCTCTGTCGTTTCCAATGAAATGGCTTAGAAAAAAGTGTATTACTGTTGGCGAACGGATGTTACAAGAATGAGTCGCGAGCGTGGGAATAAAAGCCCTGAAAGCCATAAAAGCTGTGGATTCGCTGAATACACACACATATGCGAGCAGAACAAGCCAACAGGAAAAATATGTAAAGTTATCCTTGACTGGTTGCTTCAAGGCATTCATTCGCACGACACATATGGATAAGCCTTTCGAAAGTTGCTTGTAAAATATTCAAAGGAACTTTTATGCTCATAAATTTCTATCCTTAAGATTTTTTACGTTTTGCGTTTCCCGTTTGCGATTTGTTGCTCTTCTCCAATAGCTTCCTTTTCGTCCCGTTCTGAAGGAAATTTCTCGCGTGTATTCGCATTATGGTCGCCATAATCGCAAACCCATCATTACTGCAATATCGCTTTTAGCGAAATAAAATTCAAGAAAAAACGGTTTTATGCGTTCTTCGGAAAACTCCTCGGAGAAGTTTCTTTCGCTTTTATGACTGTAATGAAGTCCTTTCCCATCCATGACGCAAGTTGCATTTCATCATAAACGCGAGTAACACTAAAATATCGAGAAGTTTCATGTGGTTTATAACGGGGTCGTAAAATCTTATCAAGTTTAAATTTAAAATGATGATCGATTGGCCGACTCGTGCTATAAAATTTTGTAACCACATTGTTGAAGGGAGTAAGAGTGTAAGTTTATTTCTGAAAATAAATCAGTTGGAAGTATGACATCTGATGGAATTACATCCGTTCTCTTGATGCCTTGCAATGGGTGGGAATAGGATTAGCTATATTTTGTTCAGCAAGGAAAACTGCTCTTCAGAAAGCTTACTTCTGCACAGGGGTTGAAAAGAATGTTGAAACGATTTAGCGCGACTCGAAACTACTGTTTAGAGGCCACCTACGGCAAAATCGAAGCTTAAGTAGCCCAAAAGTTCTTTTGTGGACCCACGAACTACAATATCTTTAGAAACCTACCAGATATCTACTAAAAAGGGCATTGACGACTTAGGCAGCTGCTGATTTGCAGAGCTACAGAATCTCCCAAGTTGAATACTTACTGAAAGTGTGAGATTGACGATGGGCACCTTTAATGAAGTCTTGTGAGGAGACAGTAGGGACATAAGATACTGAGAAACTTTACAAAGTCCTCGGCAAGGGCGTGGTTAAACAAAACTGAATCGTATTGAAGCCAAGACTCTTTGGTGATTCAATTGAAAACAATCTGTTGATAAAACCAGTTTGTAAATCAGGATTTCTTGGCTGATCCTTCCACGCTATTGAGGGGATGAACGGCAGACAGGAGAAATCAGAACCTAGCAAGACAAGTAGTTGCATCGACTGGAATCCAACAGGTACTGAACTTTTTCGATCAATTCAATTTTCCAGGATTTTATAGCATTGTTCCTACTACAAAATTAGAGCCAGTAATATGATTCTATGCTACCTGTAGGTTAGATACCCATACCTTGGCATAAAATCATAGTTATCTTTATTTAAATACCTGGAAAAATTACTTTGAGTCGGTAGGTATTCATCATAAAGTCCCACATCGTTTTAAAGATGTAGGAAAACGTTCTCTACTATGATTTATAGCATTTAAAACGATGGAAAGAACATATATAACTGAAAACAACCCTGAGGAAATGCCCTTCTTTCCCTTGTGTCAAAAATTGATGAAGGCCAGGATGGAAAGAAAGAATATGCTCTTCATCTATTACCATGTAGCATACAAATTCTGACATTAAAGGCAGGATCAGCAACATGCTCAACCACAGACTGCTAATTACGAATATGTATAGGGTTTTAGATTAAGGACATAACAAATCGATTGTGAGGCGTGCTGTGTGGCTGGTGGCACCGTCTTGTTGGAACCACATATCGTTGACGTCAAGTTCATCCAATTCTGTCCACAAATAATCTTCTAACAACAAGAATGCGCTCTCCATTGACAGTAACATGACGGTCGTTTTCATCCACGACAAAATACCACAGAATCACACCTCCGGTAAGGAAACTTCACCAAACAGTATTTTTTTGCAAATGCAAGGGTATCTGACGATGCAAATGTGGGTTTGTTGCTGATCAATAACGCATATCTTGCTTACTAACAAAGCCATTGAGCCAAATGAGATCGCTGAAGATGATCGATTTTTCGATGAAGCCGACTCAGTTTCGGTAGTAATTTTTGATAATTTTCAAACGCTGCCAGTTAGTGAACTTTACCATGATAAACATGTTGACTTTAACTAACGTTTTGACATTGACAACTGATTACAAAAGTTTAAGAACGCGTTCATATAAAGATACGAAATTGTTATGTCCCTAAAATGCCTGCATTAAGATATATACTGGATTAAAGGCCCCTGTTGCGGAAGTGGATTAAAGGGCTCTGTTGCGGAACGAGTACGTCATACTTTCTATTAGATCCCATTGAAAGGACAAGACACTAAAATAACAGTAAATGACTTTAACCGCTAAAACTAATAAATTTCCGACTTTCACTTCGATTTTTTAACATAACTGAGCAACGCATATAAGGATTTTGATTGTAGATGTGACCCATGAAGGACAAAATATTATACTCAAATGTATCGGCAAAGATCATCCTTTCACGGACTCTGTAGACTTATTTTTGAGGTTGGGAGGTGAATCGAAGAGTGTGGGACTCCCATGCTCAAAAGAAGGCGACTGGACTACCCACTAAACACCTCTCCTGTCAACCCGAGAAACCAGCCTGAAACCGTTTGACACATTACTTCGGGCCAAGTCTCGTATTGTTACGCTGTGAGGCACCTTCAAGCTGGGGGATCCCTCTTCTACCGCGAGGGGAGAGGAGAAGAGGAATTATCAGACAAGCGATCTCCCAGCTCCAATGCCCCGGCTGCTGTGAGTCCATTTTATCTTTTAGGACTGCCCGAGCATAATGTGCCACCTGGTTCCATTCTTCAACCGATTCGAGCATCACCGCGACTGTACTATCCGGGGTGAGCTTTCCCGTCTCCCTGTAGAGGTCCCTTCGCAGCCTGTCCCATTTTGTGCAGGCAAAAAATGTGTGGCAGGCATTGTCTTCCCCTCGTGGGCAAAACCGACAATCGGGGGACCGTGACTTACCAATCTTGTGCAGGTAAGACGGAAAACACCCATACCCGCTTAAAAGCTGGGTCAGATAGAAGTCAGTCTCACCATGTCTTCGATTTAGCCCCCTTCCCTTCGTGCAATTCACCCAAAACTGCTACCAGTCGTTGAATGAGCTCTGCCTCTCCTCGTGGAAATCCATCTCCCTCACGTACTCGTTTTGACGCAGGTAAATAGCGCGGTGCTCTCTAGCAAGAAGGACAACACTTATCACGCCTGCAATAACTCTCACCGCTGAGTTAGAGACTATCGGATACGAAGATGCAAACCTCGGTGCCCCTCTTCTCAGTATCTGTACCAAGCGTTTTCAGTATACTCCTTACTGAGAGCGTCGGCCCATATTTCTGGTCCATACAGTAGCACTGACCCTACAGCACTTATCAAGAGGCGTCTGCTTGATGAGTTGGGTCCCCTTGCGTTGGCCGTAAGTCGACTCAGAGCCGATACTCCTGAAGCAGCCTTCTCAGTCGTTGGCCTGATTTTCTCAGAGAAACTCATTTTCGAGTCAATCAGTGGCCCCAGGTACTTCACCGCTGGCTTCGATAGTATGTCTCCAATACTGATTATCTTTACTCCAGGGATTCAATTTTTTGTCAAGATGACCACTTCGGTTTTCTCCAGTGCTAAATTGAGCCCGCGAACAGTCACTCAGTCCCTCACCAGGCACATTAGTATACCTAGCCTAAGCTGCACCTGTTCAACTATGCGTCCAGCGACCAGAGCCGCAAAATCGACCGCATAGTCAATCAAGCGCGACTCATCTGGTATCTTCAGTCTCAGTAGCCCATCTAAGACAGGTCTGGACCAAGGATATATCCCTGGGCAACACCCAATGTAGCTACAATCCTTCCTTGGCCCTGTGTCAACTACCAACTACTACCTTCAGATAGTCCCCGAAAAGGTGTATTAGATATTCTGGAACTTGAAAAGAGTTTTCCAGCGTATCCAAAACATCCAACTGTCTAGCGGAGTTGAAGGCGTTCCTAACGTCAAGTGTCACCAACAGGAGGATGCGTCACTAGGTGCGGCTATGTGCCTCTACCTTTTGGACCGAGCTCACCACCTCTGCAATCGCATCATTGGTAGAGCGTCTAGCTCTAAGGCCGCATTGCCGAGGGGATAGGTCCCCAGCAGCACGAAACGCGTCAGTAAATCTTCCCTTGATGAGTTTCCCTAGCACTTTCCCAGCAGGGTTTAGCATGCATAACGGGCGGTATTAAGACGGCGATCCGGAATTTCCCTTCCCTTTGCTGATCAGCACGAGCCTCGGCACCATCCCGTAGGCAAGCGTTGAATGTGCTGAGCAGCTAGTCAGAACAACGGTTATAGACAAGTTGCACCATCTGGAACACTATCTGGACCTGGAGCCTTCATCACTTTCAGTGAAAGGACTGCCTCTTCCAGTTCCAGCTGTGTGAAGAGTGGACGCTCGATTGCTTTCTCAACATGGACAGCGTTAACACGAACGGGATGGGTGGGAAAGAGTGCCCACACTACCTTGTCCATCTTTTTCGTATCATGTATCCAAGGTTTCCATAGGGCACCAAGCTTCCGTATAACTAGCTTGTAGCCAAGGCCCCATGGATCTTTGTGTACATTGTCCATTAGATCTTGACACCAGCAAGCCGTGCTGTTGTTGATCAGTTTGCGAAGTTATTTCCCGAATGACTTATATACTGCTACACGGTTACATGCCTCGTCATGGTTATGTGCCCGTTGAACTTCACGCCGAAGCTTGTAACACTTCCTTCGCTTTTCAGCCATTTTAGTCGACGACACTGGGGACTTGCCGTGCCGGGATTTTCAACGGGGCATCAAAGCATTGCAAGCAGTCGTAATGATGCTCATAGTTGCGTTCACTACGTCTTGAGCTGCCAGTTCTTCGATCTCCTGCGAATCTCTTTGCAGCGGAGCACATGCTGTGAGCACCTCGACGTCCATCTTTCCGATCTTCCACCCAATTGTAGAAAGTCGAGAGCACGGACGTCGGAGACAACATCGCTTATCTCAAGCAGAATGAACTGATGATCACTGGCTGAGTAGTCCTCTAATACTCCCCAATTGTGTACCCTCTGTACTAAAGACTCCGGGGCGAATGTCATGTCCGGTATGGTTCCTTCGCAGCCAATATGGCGGAAAGTCGCCGTGTTTCCGGTGCTTAGTACGCCGACCGCTATCCTGGCCACCATTTCTAGAATTTGATTTTCCCGCGGATCTGTTTGAGGCATGTCCCATTCGATTGCTTTAGCGTTGAAGCTTTCTCCAACGAACACGTTGCTGTCTGCGTTCGAGACAGCGCCCGCCAAAGCATTAAGCTTGGCTTGGGAAGATGATGTTAATTCATTCGGCGTTAGGTACATTCTCAATAAAGTGGTCCCTGTAGACCGAACCCACAACGAGACTAAGCCCCCGTTGACAGCTCTTTGCCTGGAAATGACTGTTCTGAACCCAGATGGCGGCAGTGCCAGTTTTATTAGGAAACAATGATGCAGAACTTTGATCATGGTGTTACCCACTCAGCAGCAGAAAGTTGGCTTTCCTGTCCTGCACAAGCTGTTCTTGCAGGTTTTGGGCGGTTAAACTGCGGTTGGATTTAGTTGCAGGTTACGGCTCGTCGATGTTCTAATTTTGCCTTAGCTAGAGCTTGCAGGAAAGCCCGACATTTCCCTGGTCCCAAGACGTGCCCAAGATCAGGTTTTGGATCAGCATCCTTGCAAAGAATACAGTGCGCCACCTTTGTACACTCTTTTTTTAAACTCCTAGTTCACCACATTTGTAACATAGGGTTCTCTTATTGGGTCTTTTACATACTTGTGAAACATTGAAGAGGTGCTTCTCTTCACCATATCCTGCAAATAAACCACCCTTTTTTTATCTTGCCTTCATTCAGAAGTTGTACGGCATCCTTTAGGTCACGTCAATGATGGCCATGCATCGCCTGCTATAATTTTCTGGCGTCAGCCTCGGTTTGATCCTGTCCATGCAAGGGAGCTTCCTTCTGATCTGTCTCTTATTTCGATTGTTGCCATCGGGTTGCGCGAGGCTATAGTTGCGCTTTTGCCGATGACTCTCTTTACTGCGTCGCAGAATGTTTCTTTATTGTCAGCCTCTGCTCCAAATTTGACCAGTATATGGCCTGACAACGTTGGTCCTACTGCTTTAATGGCAGTGCTGGTGTCTTCGGCCTTTGATATTCTGCAGCACTTCTGCGTAGGATCGGCCAGCTTCGATTTCACGAGCTGTGCCTACTGCCGGAGTCTTCGCCGGAGCTTTAATCTCTCCTGTTTCACGCCATGGCTTTTCTCTTGCTGGGCACCCGTGCGAACTTTATTTTCTGACACCTTTTGAAGGAGTTTCTTTGCAACTTTCTTCGCTCCTTTTGTCAGAACTGACTAGAATCCCTAATCTAGCGTTTCACGCTCACCAAGTGATTCTTCCTCCCTTCTTTTAGTCTGTCACCTTCAATTGGGCTAGAGCCATTCTTTTATTTAAGTGTGATGGTGGAGCTATCCGCGTGTGCTCTTTCGGCTTGGCCCCCAGCACTTCTTTAGCTTTCTGCTCTTCTTCGGTCTTCTGGTCCTCTTTGGCCTTCAACCAGCTCCTCAGGTAATGACCTATACGGTCTAGGAGCTCCTCTAGTTCAAGCAGCTCATTCTTTACTGCTTTGCTGATTTTTGGCGAGTCGCATGCAGATTGCATTCTTTTCAGAACATCTCCCGCTTTTCGGATTGGCCTCTCTTCTTGATGTCGCTGGAGGCTGGATCGTATTTGCGACCATCGTTCTTTGGAGAGGTAGTCGGCTTGCGTTTCCGAGTACAGAACTTAAACCACATTTTCAACGGTGGCGGTGAACTTGAACAACAGCGCTTCGTTTGTCTGCTCACTCCTTTCTTTTTCTGTCGTGATAAATTTGTGAACTTCAGGATGGTTCGTTATTATTGCGGGATTTAAGACCCTTGCTTTGATTGGCTCGGTACCGATTGCAGTAACCATCGGATTCTCAATGTTTTTTATATTTTATTTCACCATGAGGAACCCAGAGGACGGATAGAGGGGAATAAAAAGATAACCACGAAAGGATACTTGTGTAACACGATTAGATAGGTCAGAAGACAATACTCAGGAATGCCAAGGACACTGGCTTTGTTAAACACAATATTGTAATTTACTGATTCAAAGGCTTAAGAAAACTCGAAATACAAAGTTACGATTTTCCAAAACTTTTGAAGTAACACATGAATTCAAGCAATTCGTTGATAAAACTATGTTATTCAGGAACTAGCAAATCCTGAATAAGTGAAAAAAAGGTTCAAGTGGACACTTTTTTTGGAAAAATAGAAGATCTGCCGATAATTAGCAATGCCCAAAGTGCTATCTTTTTTAAAAATAGGAGGTATATAAGATCTTTTTCAGCTCGAAGGAAAAGCGCCATAAGATCAGCTAGAGGTCAAGGGGAACACAAATTGAAGTAGATAATAATTTCGCAAAGTGATTGGGATTACCATCAGGGCATGAACTGACAGTGTTGTCAAGCGCTAAAATGGGCTTCATAATTTTATCCGGATAGGAAATAAAAGGAAATGGAGACGGTACATGTATGATTGGGATCAAAGAGCTATTGTTGGGTGTAGCATTAAAAATAAAAGAAAACAGAGTTCTAAAAAGTTCACAAAACTTACTTGAGGCAAAGTTGCTATGAAGTCATTCAAATGGAGAGAAGAGGACCTATTAGAAGAGGGTTTGGGAGAATGTATATACAGGGTTATCTATTTCGTGGTAGGAAAGTATAACCTTGCCATTTGACATCTGTCAGAATTAAATATCATCGAAAGGCTGTTTTTTTTAGTTGAAGGTTTGCCATCTAGAAATATGGATCGTTTAACAGTCGAAGAACGCGTTAAAATTATTGAACTTTATTATTAAAATGGTGATTCCGCTGTATCAACATTTAGCGCTTAACGAACCGATTACGGTCGACATAATCGACCTACACAGCAAACAATTTCGAACACAGTGAGAAATTTGAAGAGACTGGATCGGTTATTGATATTGCAAGGCCTGTGCATCATCGCAACATTCGTTCTGCTGAAAATATCGCTGTTGTTGCTCAAAGTGTGGAGGAAGACCCGAATTGGTCGATTCCTCGACATGCTCAACATTTGGGCTTGTCTTACGGCTCATTGTGGCGGATTTTGCATTTGGATTTGCATCTCCATCCGTACAAAATCCAACTCACTCAAGAACTTAAGCCTCAAGACCATACACAACGCAGAATGTATGCGAATTGGGTGATTGAACAACAAGCCATTGATAACGATTTTTCGAACAAAATTTGCTTTAGTGATGAGGCTCATTTTTAGCTCAGTGATTACGTAAATAAACAGAATTGCCGCATATGGGGCTCTCAAAATCGTAAGGTGAAATAAAAAAGGCCTTTGCATCCAGAAAAAGTGACCGTTTGGTGTGCATTATGGTCTGGTGGTGTTATTGGCCTGTATTTTTTTTGAAAACGATCAAGGAAGAGCCATTACAGTCAATTCTGACCGCTATGGACGGATGTTAACCCATTATTTTTGGAGAGAAATTGAAGATTATGATCTGGAGAACATGTGATTCCAACAGGACGGAGCCTCAAGCCACACAACACAGGCTAATCGAGCACTTTTGCAAGGGAAATTTCCATGACGCGTAATTTCGAGATTGAGTGATGTCAATTGGCCCGCAAGATCCTGCGACCTAACACCTTTGGATTTCTTTTTACGGGGCTATGCGAAAGATCGTGTTTACGCGAACAGTCCTTAAAATCTTGAGCAATCGAAAACCAATATTCGTGAAGTTATGGCCGAGATATTGTCGGAAATGTACCGAAAAGTCATTGAAAATTACCTTAAAAGGATTGAGGCCTGTAAGAGGTCCCGTGGAGGACATTTGAATGATGTTGTTTTTCGCGTATAATGGCAAGGTTTAGTCTTTATATCGAACAAAAAATTTTGTTTCCATCTGAATATTTTATGTGTTTTCTTTAGCTTTACTTTCCCAAGCGTATAGTATATGTCCGAAATAGTTTGAAATGATTTGATTTCAGAGAGTCTATACTATGAAGATAAGGGGCCTTAGCGATCTTCATCTCTTTCTAAGGAATAGATCTCAGATGACTCAGGAGATCTTTCGCATAAAAAGGTGGGGCGTGATTGATCTTTGGCTTTCAAGGCCCACCTCATATTGGGAGTACTACTGTGCCCAAAAAATAAGGTGACATTTGAATTTAAACTGCACGCATCGAAGGATTTGGAGAATTATTTTTTTTAAGGTTGATAGTACTGTCAGTGACATCTGTGTCAAATTTATATGTCGTTTGCGTAAGGCTATCCGCTTAAAAAGGCCGGAATTGTGGAAAGACAATTCTTAGTTTTTACCCACGATAATGCACCTCCCATACTGCACTCGTAATTCGTAATTATTTCGCCAAAAACTCAACCCATATCGTTCCGTACCCACCGTATTCACCTGATCTGGCGACGTGCGACTTCTGGCTGTTCAGCAAGCTCAAAAGACCGCTCCGGGGACACGGTTTTGATACGATAGAGGAGATTCAAGCCGCAGCGAAGACGGAACTGAAGGCTATCCCGGAAAGTGACTACAATCAGTATTTCGAAGATTGGAAAATCCGTTGGCATAAGCGCATTGCATTGGGAGGGGATGAAATTGATTTGGAAGAATAAATAAAGAATTTTCAAAATAAATACAATGTCACCTTATTTTTCGGGCACAGAGTAAACTAGGGACAGTCGGAAGAGTTTTTGATACTCACAAGCGAAGACGAGTCTGAAAAAGCGGAATTTAGGAGTAGTAGAATTTGTTGCAATAAGCATACAAGTCAAGACCACGAAAACAGGAGAACTAATCAACGGAGCGAATCAAATTAGTAAATAAATTAATCCCTTTTTAAAACCAACTGCTCAATTTGCACGAAAACTTTCATGAATACGAACAGTAAGGTTTAGGATGAAATAATCCGTTTAAATTAACTACTGACACATGTCTTTATTATGCTTCATGAATACATTATTTTGAAAGCATTTCAGACATTCACTTAAATACAAAGCACTGTTTATTCACTTTAAATAGCTCCCATTTAAACTAACGTCATTGTAAACTCTCGCATACATTATGAGATTCAGGGTAGAGTCAGCGTAGATTACTTCCCCGTAGCCATTTTCAACAAAATACCAAATTTTCAATTTGCTTCGTTGAAAATTTATTGTTATAGCTTGCACTTCTAACTTTTCTCTGCACATCTTTTTTGCCGAAACAAAGATCCCTTGAGATGATGCAGAGCAACGCTAAATCTGCATATGAATGTGTTTTGTCTTAGAAACGGATTTTCGCTTGGAAATTCAAAAGCTACAAGATAAGGAATAATATACGAGTACGAGGAAAATATGCTTAAGACAGCGATAAAAGGACGAAGCTGGTTTTCTATCCGTTAAGCTTTTGAGCTCGGATAAGAATAAGAACAAGTTTAGCACTTGTGCTCAAAGTGTGAAAATCAATTAGCTGAGAATGAATTTCATCCAACTGACGCGGATACAAGGACGAAAAAGGCTCGAAGCTATGACTGAACAGAATGCAAACTTCCTTCCTTCACATATTTTTCTTTGTGATGTTTTATTTTTGGCTACCGCGAAAAAACATAAAAGTTTGTGAACACAATAAATCACGGACTATATATCAAAAGAGTGCAGCAGCAATATCACGCAGCACAACAGCTAACCCTGGCCAGGCACAACTCAGGAGAAGCCCGACTCGTCCGTTTCAATTGAATTAGGTAAATTTAATAGTGCACCCACAAGAGAACAAGCGAATAACGGTGGATGCATTTGCAAACACAAATCATTCATTTTGGCGTCCTACGCTGCTGCAGTTCAACTTCATGTTTCTGTCTCTGAGCTCTAGCTCGTCCTGATCAGGACGTGTTCAAGTGGAATGTTATTTTATTCCTCCCAAGTGCCAGCTCGATGTATATTATGCAAAGGAACTTCCCATATTGAAATCAACTCAAGCTGGTGCGTGGCTGCTTGGACAAGTGTCCTTGGGACCGAACTGCTTGCTCTTATCAACATGAGGATGCAGAGCGGTTATGACCATCAGCCAACGTGCACTGCTGGTGAATGTGCAGTCTATTATGTCATCCAGGTTGCAAAACTGATCGCAGTTAGCATCGTTTGCAGGAGTGTTTTTCCAATTTGTATTCTGCCAACGTTATCCATTTCAGATAGTCGACGTTTGCTCTGGGGAAAATGAAAAGGAAATGTTCTTCGTGTTACGACAAGGTACTGAGATAGATTTGCTATAGGTACCTAAGTCTTATTCTTGCTAATAAAAGTGAATGCACGAATGCGATTCTATGAGCTGTTCGTGTGAGTCGGTTTATGTGTGTTCAGAAAAAAAGAAGGATCGAAACAACCGATTCGCTACAAAGTAACTGCATATAAGGATGTAGCGTGAAGAAGCTTTGGTAACTCCGATTTAGCAAACAATGATTTCTTCGAAAATTAGATCGAAAATTTCTTCACTCCTAAGAAAAAGTCGAAGGAAAATCCATGTCTTCAGTGACCACACTAACTTCAATATTTCTGCATCCTTTCATTGCCTTGACAGTCAATTGGCACTGCATTTGCAATCTAAATTGCCATGTAACCTTCGTACGAGTATGTAGATATTAGCTTTAGTAAGAATCAGTTTTAACTTTTGAAGAGAGCGATGACTGCAGATGATATATAAGTAAAACACAGTCGGAAAGGAACATTCATACAAATACGACAGTCGACAGTCGTACATGCCCGTTACGACTGTCGCATTCATAGCTCGATGAGATGAGCTGGAGCAGAAGAGGCGATTTAATAGAGAAAAAAGTATTCATTTAAGGCAATCTGTGGATCCAGCCACTGCTGCACGAGCCAACGACTTGTATTTCATTTATTCTATCACGTGGATGAATCTTTTCCACAAAATGCACTATTAAACATATTCATCTTAACTTGTCTGTGAAACGTAACATGCACGCGAGGAGAAAGTGAGAAAGAATATATTCAGCATGTATTCCTGTCAAGAAGATTTGTAATTAGATAGTGACAAATAATATCAGATGATGGTCTTGTTTGTCGAATTAATTGGATGTAGTTGCGGTGCAAATTTTTTCTCTGATGTTTCATATCCAGATAAGCTCGCCAGTTGCTGTTTCTATACCGTGTTAACATCAATAACTATTGTATCATCATTGGAAGGATCTAGAACATGGTTGAATGATAGACAATAAAAACACATATTATGCCATCACAATAACAAAGTGAATGACCGGAGCTTTGCTCGAGATACATTGATCGTCCTATATAAAGCGCCACAGCATATGCACATGATAATTAGTAGACTCGCGACGCAAGCAGCGAAAAGACACGAAGCATCAGTAGATATGATGCAATAGTGATAGTGAAAAAAGTAAGACGCAGAAAGAACAATCGTGATTGCGATAAAATATAAAAGTTCAAATTATTTGTAGGTACAACAGTGTTGAAATATTGTCTTGTTTTACCATATTGTTATTTATTTTTACATGTCTTCACACTTGCATTCCTACATTCATACTAACACGTTCCGATTATTAACAATATTTTATTCGATAAAGGCAAAAATACTCTGTTCCTATAGTCAGCCTTAATCCAATAACCGATCGATTCACTCTTTACATTATGGCACAGCGTAGTTGCGATCCACAGTGGCTGAAAATCCGAAAAAGCTGGCCGTTATTTATCAATTTCATGGTTTAGCGATGAATCTTTTCACTCAGGGGTTTTCCGGGTCACTGACCATGAATCCGATTTTCGTTTTTCAAAAAAAAAACAAAATGGCGGATATATAATGGCGCAGGACAGCCGCAAAAATTGATTTTTCCATCGGAAAAATCATGTCTTACGGCTTTTCGAAGTCACTAATATCGAATCTGATGATGGTTTTCCAAAAAAAAATGGTGGATACAAAATGGCGGGTGTTCCTGCGTAAAATGAAATTAAACAATTAATTCGAGTTCTACAAAACAAATGATGTATTTCTCCAGTTCTCTTTTACATTTTATAGTTTAATTTAGCTAAGGTGTACATAATTATCTTGTTGCGCGTGTGGGAAATTATTGCCATCTCAAGCAAGTTCAATATTCTTTGATTGAACTTTCGATTTAATTGTCGTTGCTAAAATTGATTGAGATGGCAGTAATTTTACATAGGTGAGTGACTTGTGGCGGATGGAAGTATTACTTTACAGAAATAATTGTTATTGATTTTGCTGCTTATGCAGCTACAAATGGACTTTTGGAAAATGAATTGAATGATACAATTTGAATAACAGGTGATTGATCTACTTAACGTTAATTACTTAACATAACCGCCCACCAAGAGCCATCAGGATCTTAAAGTTGATGATCGTTGTACCAGGTGGTGAATGAGGACGGTTGTGATGTGCAGTGTGTTACTTTGGATCTTTTTTGCATGCACCAGTACGTGAGGATGATGATGAGAGCCATGCCGATTGATCCGGTCAACGTGATGGAGATGATCGACATCGTCGCATGCGTTTTAATACGTTTCCAGTGCATTTCGTCAATTCTTGAGTCCAACTCTTCTTGTTCCGTAAGTAAAGATGAAAACGATTCGGAGTGCATAATGACCTGGGAGATGTTGAGCAGCTTGATTTCTGTATGTCGCAATGTTGAGTTTAGTATGGGCAAATTTGGTGAGAGGTATGTAGGAAACGAGCGACCAGTGTGGCTTTGATCAGCTATGAGGATGAATTCTTCAGCTTGAAGTTGGCAGTCTTGGGTGAGCTTGATTATTCCCGTTCCATTGATTTGTAAATCTCGTCTAATACCTTGGCAAACTGTCTGTGCATGGACAGGCTGAGGTGTGATGAATAACCAGGTGTTGACTGATACCATTTGCTGCAAAATTAGTGACGATAACTGGAAGGACGTTTGTGG
This sequence comes from Odontomyia ornata, assembly GCA_963969285.1. Taxonomy (NCBI): domain Eukaryota; kingdom Metazoa; phylum Arthropoda; class Insecta; order Diptera; family Stratiomyidae; genus Odontomyia; species Odontomyia ornata. Next base: position 152,993,496 of record OZ017741.1, on the reverse strand, counting down.
ACATATAGACTGGTCATGAAGGTTGTATAGTTCCTTAATTATGCAGTTACTCTTGGCTCTCATGTCAATTAGGGTTGCACTGGGGAGAAGATATGTCCCAGTCGTCAATTCAGATGCTTTTTCTAGATCGATGGTTGTTATTTCGAAATAGGCTTGATCGTGATTCCTAAGATCAAATTGGGAATGCTAAATGCGGTGAATATCGTAGATTTCTGTTGAACAGGAATTGCAGTGGCCTTAATCAGCTCAAATTTTCGGTTGTCTATGATTGGTAAGTATCCGCGTATTTTGATACTGCTTTGACAAGAATCGATTGTCAATCTGTTAGTGGTCGAGGGTACAATTGTGAGATGGGCTGGTAATAAAGCTTGCGTTTTTTGTATTGAGGATTGAAGGTCTGCGAATTTGATGCATTCTAATATTCCTTCCTTTGTATTGATAGCCATTAAAATATTGTTATATTTTCGATCTACTTCGTTTATGAAGTTGATGGCGCGCTGATACGTTCCTAAAAACTGAATGTGTACTTGGTTTGAGTCAACTGAAGAGTACCATTTCTTCGACTCATTTATCTGTTCAAGTCCGGTTCTTAATTGGTTTGAAAATCGTTCAAGCTGCTGATTGATTCTGCTTGCGGTTGTATTCAGTTTCTTTGTTAGTTGCAGTGATATTTTTCCTTGATGGTTGAGGAGGTTTCTAAGTGCCTCTTGATTGTCGTATAAATTTTGAACGTCGGTGATGATCTCGTCATTCACTCCAAAGACTGCTGTGAGCATTTGCCCAAAAATTCCTCGTTTCGTGCGGGTATGTTTAAAACGCAACAAGTTGATCTTATGCCTGGTGTCTTCGATACTGTCTGATATATGGTGAGCTAAGTCCCAGCATTGTACCTTCTCGGTTCTTTGTCTGCCCACAGAACACATAGAATGTAAACTGGTATTCATACTTTCCAAGTTTGTCTCATCTGTTGTTAGATCCGAGAGTGGAATGTCAATATTAATTTGCAACGTGCTTCGAAGTAGATTAGCCCGGCCAACTTGTTCTATGTACATGCCACCATCCAGATTTGTTACGTTAGCGTCTGATACTGCGGGAGATGGAAAAACACCAAGGACACAAAGTGCTGTGAGTAGGATTGTTGGCATGCTTGACGGTTGTTTCTTTGCAGTTTTCCTCCTGGTTTCCGCGTCAGTAGCTTGTTCTGATGGTCGTTTTGTTGCTATCTTTGATGAAGTTTGATCGTTTACGGTTGATAAATTTGGTTCCAATTGTGGTGGTTGGTTTTCAATCTCGTTGAATGGTAATTTACAAATTTTCACAATCGGACGCTTCTTGATGGTTCCATTCAATTTAACCGATACAGTGCGAACTAGCCCATCGGTTCCAGGGTGTGTTGCAACTATTCTTCCTAATGGCCATTGCATTGACGGGATATTGTCGGTTTTCACTAAGACAAGTTCTCCTACCTTTGGGTTATCTTGTCTGTCGAACCATTTGGATCTCTGCTGGAGACGTTGCAGATATCCTTCTGTCCATCTTCGCCAGAAGGAGTTCTTCATTTGCTGAACTAGGTGCCATCTTTTCAATAGGGTACAACTGGCTTCAGAAGGGTCATCTTTTATTTCGAATAGGTTCTCTCCAGTTAAAAAATGACCTGGTGTCAATGCTGCCAAATCATTCGGGTCATCGCTTACTTGCGTTAGTGGACGGGAGTTCATACAGGCTTCAATTTGGGCTAAAAGCGTGTTCATCTCTTCGACATTCAAAATTTGATGCCCAATTGTCTTGTAGAAATGCGCCTTCATTGTTTTTACGCCGGCTTCCCAAAGTCCACCGAAATGTGGACTACTAGGAGGGATGAACTTCCATTGTATACCTTGGTTGGCAATTTCAGAGCAGCATGCTTGAAGAGATGCCTTGTAAACTGCCTGTAGTTGTTTATTGGCTCCTAGGAAGTTAGAGCCACAGTCACTAAATATTGTTCGACATTTTCCACGTCTAGCGATGAATCGCTTGATAGCTGCAATACATGCATTTGTTGTCAAATCAGACACTAGTTCTAGGTGAACGGCCTTGGTTGCCATGCATACGAAAATTGCTATATATGCCTTAGTGGTTTTGGCTCCTCTTCCTCCATTCCATTTGATGGTAATAGGGCCTGCGTAGTCTATTCCCGTCTGTAGAAATGGTTTTTCTAGTTGTACTCTGGGGGCTGGTAAATTTCCCATAAGCTGATTCCTGGGTCTAGCCGTCATTTTGAAACATACCATGCACTCTCGCAAAGCCTTCTTTACCAGGGTTTGTCCTGACAGTATCCAGTATTTGAGTCGTAAAGTGGCCAAAGTTAGTTGGCTACCCCCATGTAACGTTTGTTGATGAGCCTGTCTTATTAAAAGCGTTGCTAGATGACCTTTTGGGATAATTGCTGGATGTTTAGCTGTCTCTCCTATTAGTGCATTGTGAATTCGTCCGCCCACCCTGAGGATTCCTTCACTATCGACCCATGGCGATAAGGATTTGATGCGGCTGTTTGTTTGAACCATATCATTTTTAGATATATGGAGGAGCTCTTCTCTGAACGGGTACCTTTGCGATATCTTCACGCATGTATTGGTAGCTTCTCTGAGTTCAAGTTCCGACAAGTTTCCTAAACGCTTCATCTTGGGGTGTCTGGTGTTAAAGGCGAACCGATGACATAACGCAACAACCCTCTGGAGTTTATGAAAAGATGAATACGTCGTCAAAATTGTCTGTGGCTCTTCTGTAGTGCTGGTTAATGATGCTAATGTTTCCTCTTCTTCCAAATAACTTGTTGATTGTATTGCTGGGGGCATACATATAATGGGTGCGCTGAGCCATGTTGGACCATTCCACCATAAGGTTGATGTAATTAGCTCGGTTGGATACATTCCTCTTGATGCGATATCGGCTGGGTTGTCATGAGTGCTGACATGATTCCAGCGTTCAATGGAGCTATGTTGTTGAATGATGCTCACACGATTAGCGACATAAACCTTCCACTTAGCAGCAGGGCTCCTAATCCATGATAGTACGACCATAGAATCCGTCCAAAAAAATTGGGGAGCGTTGTTCCAATTGTGTGCTTTGACAACTTCCGCTATGAGTTTCGCTAATAAAACTGCTCCATTAAGTTCTAATCTTGGTATCGACTGGACCTTAACTGGAGCTACCTTTGATTTGGCGGCTAGCAGAGTGACTTTTGTTGATGTTGCATTGACAACTCGGATATATACCACAGCAGCGTAAGCGGTGGATGATGAGTCACAAAATCCATGAAGTTCGAATTTGCAAGACGGTCTAAAATCGATCCACCGTTTTATCTTCAAAGCACCTAACGCAGGAAGTTGCTGTCGTAGCTGTACCCAGTCCTTTATTGTGGTGGAATCCAACGGATCATCCCAATCCTTTCCTTCTAACCACAATTTCTGGATTGTTGTTTTTCCTATGATGATACAGGGTTGTATCCACCCAAGCGGGTCGAATAGTTTCGCCACTTCTGCTAATATAATTCGCTTTGTAAAGACTTTCTCATCCTTTGGAGTTGTAATAATGAACGAGAATTCATCTGTCGCTGGATGCCATTGAATACCCAATGTTTTGATGTTCTCTGTTGCCGCAATATTCAAGGGAAGTTGGGTTTCTCTTTCTGATGGTGGAATGCACTCTAACAGTTTCGGGTGGTTAGACGACCATTTTCTTAAGTGAAATCCTCCCTTGTTAAGAAGGTTTCGAAGCTCTGCTTGAAGCTTGAGAAGGTCATCCAGTGTATCAGACCCGGTCAGCACATCGTCGACGTAAAAGTCTGTCACTAACGTCTGGGCTGCATTTCGAAATGATTTAATCTCATCTGCGGCTAGTTGGTGTAGCGTACGTATTGCAAGATATGGTGCGCATGCTGTCCCATACGTCACTGTATTTAGCTGAAAGTGTTGGATGGGGTCACTTTGGTTGAATCGCCATAAAATTCTTTGGAAATGTTGGTCTTTTCCATGGACAAAGATCTGTCGGTACATCTTCTCGATATCAGCTGCAATGACAAATTTGTGTTGCCTCCATCGCATTAAAAGATGTAATAAGTTTCCTTGTATTGCATGACCTGTATGAAGAAGATCATTTAAAGATTTTCCTTTTGAGCCTTTTTGGGAGGCGTTAAACACGACTCTTAATTTGGTGGTGCTGCTACTTTCTTTTACCACTGCGTGATGTGGGAGATAGTATGCTGTTGTCATTTTAACGCGATCTGCTGGTACCCTTGTCATATGACCCAAATCAATGTATTCTTTCATGAAGCTCCGATACTGATCGTAAAGCTCAGGTTTCTGCATCAATCGTTGCTCCAACTGCCTGAATCGTATATATGCAATCCGTTGAGTTTCACCGATGTCTGCAAATGGATCCGTTTTACTCTTGAAAGGGAGACTAACGGAGTATCTGCCTGTTGGCTGTCGGTACACTGTTTGGACGTAATGATCCTCATTCTCGGTTTCTTCATCGGTCAGGTGCTTTATTGCTGGAAGTTCTTCTGTCTCCCAGAACTGACGCAATGTCTCCTCTAGACCTTGGTAGGATATGAATGCTTGAACTGCTGTAGAGGTGTTGCATGGAACTGTTCCAAAGAGCACCCATCCAAGTTTCGTCCTCTGGGCACATGGTTGGCCGGGTAGCAGTCCTGGTAACAATAACCTTCCATAAAGATCTGCTCCAATAAGGATGTCTACGGCTGATGGTTCATTAAATCTTGGATCAGCCAAGTCGTGAATCGTTAATCCTTCTGGAATAGTCAGAGGAATATCTGTACATGGTAAAGGTGTGGTTATTGTTGCGAGGATGAGTGGTGTGAATACAAGTTTCTCTGTTAGTCCGTTATCGAATTCAATAACAGCACAGAGTTTTGTTTCTCCTCTGGAGGTGACGTTTTCAACCGCTCCAATCCCGTTTATCTTGAGTTTGGAGCTTTTGCGTCTTGCCTGTAACAATTGCACTGCAGACTCACTTATAAAGGATCGCTGTGCTCCGGAATCCAACAATGCTCGAAACGTTAAACAACTTCCGTCAGGACGGCATACTCTTATTAGGGCCGTTGCGAGCAACACGTAGTTTTGCTTGGTGAATACGCCGTGACCTTGAATAGTTTGTGAAGTTGCACCTTTAGGTTGTAACGGAGGTTCTGCCGGCTGCAGATGCAACAGGGTGTTGTGTTTCTTGCTGCAGATTTTAAAACTGTGTGTTGAGGTGCATTTGTTGGCTCTATGTTGTCCAAAACAGTTGAAACAGAGATTGGCCTTTTTAATCACTTCGCGTCGTGTTGGAATTGTAGCTTGTTTAAATGTGTTACACTCAAAAAGCTTATGTTTGGCCTTGCACATTGGACATGAGGCTTTTAAGTTGACTTGAATGGTATTTGCCTTTACTGCTTTTGTTTTCATTTTTACTGGTGACAAGGCTTCTAGCATTGAAAATCGTTGTTTAAGAAAGTCTAAAAACGTTTGTAAAGTGGGAATCTCAGTTGTATTCGAGATATCTCGCTGCCATTCTCTTCTGGACTCTTCATCAAGTTTTTGATTGAGCATAAATACTGTTGTGAGCGAGAATGAATCTGCATTGAGTGCTTTGATGCCTGCCAGTAACTGATTCATCGTATCTAACATTCGCCTAAGTCCGGATGCATCGTTCCGCGTGCAGTGTTCAATGTTGAAGAATCGCTGCATCATTTCGTTGGCAATGACACGATGATTGTCATACCTTTCCTGTAGTAAAGTCCATGCTGAATCATAATTAACTTCCGTGATACTCAGGTGGTTAATAAGCTGCTCGGCTTCACCACGGAGAGCACTCCTGAGGTACTGAAATTTTTGATTTTTGTCAATTGACCATTCCTGTGTACCATGCTTTGATAAAGGTCACGAAATGCGAACCAGTCTGCATAACTGCCGTTGAAAGATGTAATTCTCACTCTTTCTAACTTAACAGCATCTGCTGGTGCTGAAGGTATACTTGCTGCTGAAGTTATCCCTTCAGGTAAGTAGCCGTTAATTTTTGACTGGAATAATGTTAAGTAGTCCATGACAAGATCCTCTAAGCTCTCAAATTCCATATTGTATTGTTTAAGTTGCTCTTCTTTTCCACTCAAGCGGTTGCATTCCTCATCATGGTTCTCTTCACACTTTGCCCATGAAGTTTTCAACTTTTCCAGCCTTGTTTGGAAGTATGCGAGGCTGTGTCTCGACTCACTGTCTTTTTTGAAATTTGAGATAAGCCTTTGTACTTGTTTGAAGGCTGTTTCTTGGCCGCTCATTTTGCTTCTGAATTTAAGTACCTCAAATTTTACTTATCCTGAATGCTGCTTTTAGCCTCAACTTTGTGCGAGTAACCGTTCAGGATATAATTTGGTGCACCAATGCTGACGCAACTCCGTTGGTTTGCTTTCAATCGCAAGATTTGCAAGTCAAATTGTGTGAAATTAGGTATATTTTCGCAATGCCAAGTCTGCGAAATCCCAAATTTTGCAAGTCCAAATGCACCAATGCACGTCCAACAATCCAAGTTTGCGAAAACGATTGGCTCCCAAAGACAAATCTGGGAAATGCAAATTCCAATTGTCCAATTCTAAACACCTGTCGCCAAACACAAGTTCGATCCCTGAGAACATGCACCGATGCGGGTTGTTGCACGTCCAACAATCCAAGTCTGCGAACTTGTTATTGAATGATTGGCTCCCAAAGACAAATCTCGGAAATGCAAATTCCAATTGTCCAATTCCAAACACCTGTCGCCAAACACAAGTTCAATCCCTGAGAGCATGCACCAATGCGGGTTGTTGCACGTCCAAATCTGATGACTTGTCCCCAACTGCGACTACAAGTCCAGGCGCCACCTAACTGCACAAATTTCCCAAGTCCAAATCTGCGAACTTGTTAATGGATGTTCTGCTCTCATCTACAAGTTTCGTATGTCCAAATGTACGAAATCTGTGCAAGTTGCGACAAACACACGTCCAAATAATGTGAAGATGCACCAATGCTAGTTCATGCACGTCCACATCAAGGTAAAAAATCCAACAATATTGGTTGTTGCACGTTCCAACTGCAAGTCCGATCGTCACCAAATGTTGAGATGCTGTCGCTTCAAACTGATGAATTTCTTCTAATCCGGCCTCTAAATCCGGCTCGACGGACCAAATGTTCCTGCGTAAAATGAAATTAAACAATTAATTCGAGTTCTACAAAACAAATGATGTATTTCTCCAGTTCTCTTTTACATTTTATAGTTTAATTTAGCTAAGGTGTACATAATTATCTTGTTGCGCGTGTGGGAAATTATTGCCATCTCAAGCAAGTTCAATATTCTTTGATTGAACTTTCGATTTAATTGTCGTTGCTAAAATTGATTGAGATGGCAGTAATTTTACATAGGTGAGTGACTTGTGGCGGATGGAAGTATTACTTTACAGAAATAATTGTTATTGATTTTGCTGCTTATGCAGCTACAAATGGACTTTTGGAAAATGAATTGAATGATACAATTTGAATAACAGGTGATTGATCTACTTAACGTTAATTACTTAACAGCGGGTGTTTGTATTTTTTCATCTGAAATATTTTGGGGTCGCTAATCATGAATCTGAAATCAGGTTTTGAAGTCAGAAAATAGCGGATAACTAATGGCGAGAAATCTTCTTCGATTTCAATTCCTTCACAGCAAAATGAATTATTGAATATTTTTTATGGTCGTGGATTACAAATAAAACATTAGCTTCACAGAAAAATTGCAGTCAATTATCATTGATATTTATTTATAAAAAACTTGAATTCGTTTTGAACACAATCGTACTTTCTAGGTAAAAATTATAATTCAATATCTCTCATTCAGTGTCACTTTGATCTGTTTTATCAGTAGATGAAGTTGGAACATCAGCTTGTTCGATTGACGGTTCTTTTAACAACTCTATCGCTTCAGTTGACAATGATCTCATTTTTCCGCGGGCAGCTTTCGCAGGCTCGAAATTAGAGGATCGGATGAAACTAACAATCTACAAAAAGCGTCTTCCATAGTTTTAGTCCTGCTACATTTTCGGCTGAAATCTTGTTGGAACTTTTTGAGCCTGAGCCTCTTCAGAAACTTATCCTGAAGGCAACAGGGATGACTCTATGATTTGTGACCCATGTATTAAAATTTTATGCATACTAGCCGGCATGTAGTACCATAAATACAGTTCAAAAAATTTCCGCGCAGTTAACAAAGCGTACTCCTCCAATTTCACTACTTCGAAGCCGCACGAAATGACCTGAAGTATGAAATGGAATCTCTCAATTAAATTTTGGTCTATTTCCGTAATGGATGCTGAGACACGAGAATTTTCAAAGAAAACGCGAGCTGTATTTCCGTCATCAGAACTAGTATTTCCCTGTTTTGGGACATCTACTAACAATCCTAATTGGTGCCGGAAAGCAGTTTGAATGCTTTTTTCCGAACTTCTACTTTCACTTTGTCAACTTTGGGACACTGCCAACTTTGAATATCCAATTTGTACGAAATATGCAATAGACACTCAAAGAACCGAATCCATGCATGTAAGAATGAAATCCTAAATTCTACATGTTCACAATCTACTTTTTTTTTGCAACATTTCATCAATTTTGTTGAAGTGTTTCGAAGTACATTTGTAGAGAAAACAATGTTAAGCAGAAGTTGTGTGTGATAACGAATTACAAATTTTTCCGTATATCATTGTAAGCACAATTTTGTATGAAACGCTTATTTGTTTACCGTCAAAAACGTTTGAAAAGATACCAAATTTCTTTCTTGATTTTTGATATGGCCAACCTCTGCTCTCGTTGATTCAGCACTCTCATGCAAAAATTGGAATTTTATCGGCCTGCAAAATCGTGGAGATGAAGGGCGTGGATTTTTCTACAAAACTGCATCATGATTTTAAATTTCATCTGCAAAAACGAGCTGCAGAGATACCAAAAGAAGTAACAAAAAAATCCCCGTTGGCAGCATCAGCCAGAAAGGTAAATTTCTCGTATGTAGCGTAACGTTTCGAAACAGAAATTGGCTTATCTACTAACGGACTTCTTATTGCAATTTTTGCAGCACTACATGGGTATTTATTAATAGAAAGGATCTGCTGCCGTTCGTATTTGGAGACCCTTTATAGAGGCGCAAATATTTTGCTAATTAAATTGAGTTGCACACGTATGGATCACATATTGAAAATCGGCGGGTAATAAATTGTTATAAACATATTTATACTCGTTTTGCCCTTCTCACATTTGCTGTTTATACATTTGACAGTGGTTGTCAAACAAAGGTGATAACTTTTTGGCTTAATTAGCTCAAATAGTTAATTTCAAAAGATTTCCATAAAAGTTTAATCAGCACTTGCATTGCCATTAATATATACATTTTCGATTCTTTTCTGAACCATCAGGGGCCGCCTTTTTTGAATTTTTATTGAAAACGGCTGTTAAAATTATTAAGCTGTAAATTTTCGAATTTTTTATTTGGCATCCGATTTGCATAATTAACTTAAATTAACTTGCCTTAATAACTTATAATTTCAAGTTTTATCGGAATCTGTTGAGACACTTGGCTGCAAGAGGGCTACAGAAATAATAAAATGTTTATGTCACCCCCCTGTATGGGGAGACCCCCTTAAACACTTTAAAATATTGTCTTACATTGCAAATTTCAAGAGGCACCACTTTTGACCTACGTAGAAAATTTCCTCATTCTAGCTCATGTGGTTTGCGAGAAAACTTGTGACACACGAACAAACGGACGGACGGACAGACAGAGAAGTCGCGATTTTATAATTTTTTAGGGTATTGTTATAAATATTGTCGCGTGTTATTAGTTCGCGGCCTATAATTTTAACGTTCCGGGAAAGTGAAAACGCAATGTCTTTTAATTTAAGTTAAAAGAGTTTATTCAATAAAATGCACAATAATCAGTTAACACTTTCACTAATTTTAATTGTCACTATTAAAATTATCTAACACTTGTCCATAAATTTATTATCGCAATTGTCTTCTAAATTACTTCACTATTACGAAACCCACTTTTCTACTACTCGAAGAATATCGCTTCCCACACACAATCGCAGTTCTTCTCGCGGTCGAATGAATGATTCCCCCATTCATTCAGCTCGCCTTTATATAGGGTCTCTACATATTCACCCATTTCTCGCACATTGGCGAATGTTCTACCGAGAGGTACCTGGTAGGTTCGAGTAAATTCATTTGTTGACGTTCTTAATGATGATGAAAACAATTGCGACAGTAGCTCGCAGAATTATTTGTACATGTAATTATTTGTACATGTAACACTGCCCCCACCTCAGTTCTTTTCGCCCCGGAAAGATGTGTCGCTATTTGTAGTCAATTTTCCCTGGGTGTAATATGGGGCAAGACGGTCCAGATGCACGATTTTCATTTTAGCTCTCGGCTTACGATGTTCCTGTATTCGGTATACGACGTTGTTGATTCGCTTTGTAACTCGGTATGGTCCCTCCCAATTATGCTGCAACTTTGGAGACCTACCCTTTCGCCGTTGCGGGTTATAAAGCCACACCAAGTCATCTTGCTGGAAGCCAGTAGAATTAGCCTTTAGATCATACCTGGTCTTCATGCGGTCAGTAGCCGATTCGAGGTGTTTTCGCACTGTCCGATGTATCTGGTTCAACCGTTGTCTTAGATCACTTGCGTACTCCGAGACCGTTTGGGGTTTCTCAGGGGGTGTTCCGAACTTTATATCGGCTGGCAGACGAATAGTCTTTCCAAAAATGACTTTGGCTGGGGCTTGGCCCGTTGATGCATGTTCGGCAGCTCTGTACGCCATCAAAAATAGTGGGATATGTCGGTCCCAGTCCCTTTGGTTCTCGTCAACCATCTTGGCAAGGTGTTTATTGAGCGTGCCGTTGAAACGTTCGACCATTCCATCGGATTGGGGATGCAGCGGTGTTGTCCTCGTTTTCCGTATTCCCAGCTGCTCGCACATTTCGCTAAAAACTAGTGACTCGAAGTTTCGGCCTTGATCCGAATGTAGTTCACAAGGCACGCCGTACCTGCTGACCCAATTTAACACTAGCTGTTCGGCTACAGTAGTTGCTTCCTGGTTGGGAATGGGGTAGACCTCGGGCCACTTGCTGAAATAATCAGCTACAACCAGCGTGTATCGATTTCCCCATTCAGATTCAGGAAAGGGTCCAGCGATGTCAACAGCAATCCTTTCAAACGGTACCCCCACGTTATAGGTTTGCATTTGTCCTCTCAGTCGTCGCTTTGGGCCTTTGACGGAAGCGCAAATTGTGCATCTGCGACACCAGTCCTCTACGTCTTCTCGAGCGTGGAGCCAGTAGAATCTTTCCCGCAATTTCGCTAAGGTTTTGTTAACACCAAGATGGCCTCCCGAGGATCCTTCATGCATTTCCTTTACCACATCGTGGATTCGGCTTTTGGGTAGTATAGTTTGCATCCTATAGGAGCTGCCATCCGCCGTTTCCCATTTCCGCTTGAGTACACCACTCTCCACCTGAAGGGAGTTCCATTGTGCCCAATAGCTTTTCAGGGTTGCGCCATGCGTTGAAACGTCCTTCCACTCAGGTCGCCCAGGCGTCGCCTTCCATACGAGCAATGGTCCGATTTCTTCATCGACTAGCTGGGCATTTCGAATCTCCTCCGATGACCAACCTTCATCGAATTCAGCCGTTATCAGTCGCAAATCAACGGGCGGCTCCTTTTCTTCAATCCGTCGGCAATGCTTGCAGTTAGCTGGACATGGGCAACGAGATAGGGCGTCAGCATTTCCATGAACTCCGCCCTTTCGATGAACAATTTCGTAGTCGTATGACTGCAATCTTTCGATCCATCTCGCAACTTGTCCCTTGGGGTTTTTGAAGTTAAGTAGCCATCTCAGCGATGCATGGTCCGTTCGAAGAACAAATTTCTGGCCATATAGGTACTTGTGGAACTGCTTGGTGGCCTCTATTATAGCCAATAGCTCCTTCCTGGTCACACAGTAGTTCCTCTCACTTTTTGAAAGAACTCGACTGTAATACGAGAGGACTCTTTCTTCGCCATTGATCTGCTGGGAGAGTACAGCTCCAATACCGCCGTTGCTTGCATCGGTGTCAACCACAAACATTTTTCCGGGTTTCGGATACGCCAGTACGGGTGATTCACATAGCTTTTCCTTCAGGGTCTCAAAGGCTGTCTGGCATTGTTCATTCCAGACATACGGACGATTTTTCTCGGTTAGCTGATGAAGACACTTAGCTATTCTGGCAAAGTCTTTGACGAATCTTCGATAGTAGGTTGCCAGGCCCAGGAAACTTCGTAGTTGGCGCTTGTTGTTTGGTGTTGGCCAGCTTTTCACGGCTTCAATTTTCTCAGGGTCTGTTTTGACCCCTTCTGCTGATACGACATGTCCCAGGTATTTTACTTCAGCTGCGAAAAGGGTACACTTGTCGGGACTAAGTTTCAAATTTGCCAGTCGCAGTCGGGAGAAAACCTCTTCTAAGTTCCGCACATGCTCTTCGAACGTTCTCCCGATGACGATGATGTCATCTAGGTACACCAAGCAGGTTTTCCAGGTTAGACCACGTAGCACGTATTCCATCAAGCGTTCGAAAGTGGCTGGAGCATTGCAAAGCCCAAATGGCATCGCTACAAACTGCCACAATCCGATCCCAACTGAAAATGCGGTCTTCTCTCGGTCCTTCTTGTCGATTTCTACCTGCCAGTAGCCACTCTTGAGATCGAGTGTAGAAAACCATTTTGCGTCGGCTAAAGTGTCCATGATGTCATCGATGCGTGGAAGCGGGTAACTATCTTTCTTAGTGACGTCGTTAAGCTGCCTATAGTCGACACAAAAACGAGTGCTACCATCCTTTTTCTTCACTAGAACTACAGGCGCGGCCTATGGACTGACAGAAGGTTCAATAACGCCTTGTTTTTCCATGTCTGAGATCAGCGCGCTCACTTCTCCTTGTTTGGCTATAGGGAGACGTCTCGGTGCTTGTCGAATCGGCTTGGCTCCCTGTGTATCTATGACATGAGTTACCAGACTCGTTCGGCCTTGGTCATCCGGGCTTGTTGAGAAGATGTCACTGTACTTGGTGACCAGATCAGAGGCTCGTTTGAATAGCTGCACTGGCAATTTGACCTGCTTCAATATTGCAGACGTTGATTCCCGGGCTTCGTCTGTGTCTTGCCTCCTTTTGCAATGATGGTCGTGAGTAGCTTCCAAAGAGGTGATGGTGGAAACAGGCTGGCAGCTGCCGATGACTTCTCCCGCTTTGATGCCTGTGGTTGAATCTGCGGTGTTAAGGACTCTAACCGCCACATATCCGTTCCTTAAAGATCTTACAAGGCTTCGTCCTACAATCAAACTGCGCAATGCGGACGTCTTCGTTGGCTCTATCAGATAAGATCGGTGGACTCCAGAATCACCATCAAGCTTGGCCCATACAATGCTTTCGGAAGAATTTGGTACATCAGTGTCAGTACATACCACTACATTCATCTTGGGAATTTGGACGCTGGGATCCTCCATCAGTACTTCTACATTCTGCCATTTCAATACACGTTTGCCCAAATCCAACGTGATTCCATGTGGTCGCAGAAAATCCATTCCGAGAATGCAGTTATCCATAATGTTCGCGACCAGAAAATTATGTCGGAACACAAGGTCTCCCAACTGTATCTGGAGGTTGACCTCTCCATGAACAGGTGCAGTTTCTCCCGTAGCTGTCCGTAGTGAGAAAATTCTGCCCTTGTGAAGTTGTTGCTGTCTAACTAGGTCTGGTCGGATAATCGATCGGGTTGCACCAGTGTCGATTGTTATGGTGCAGTGTTCTCCGTCAACTTGACCCGGAAGGCATAGGTCCGCTTCTCCACGATGTAGTCTTGACACGGTGATGGTGGTGCTGGGGACGTCGATCCTCCTAGCCAACCTCTGCCCCACGAAGTTGGCTCTTACATGTTTCCCGACCCCTCTGTTTGAAGGGCTTCCATTCTGGGCTCCTGACTCGGTCTGGATCTCCTCCTAGCTGCACACCCTGGACAATAGCTCGGTTTTCTTCGCTTCTTGCAGTCTCTTTGCAGGTGCCCCTTCTCTCCGCAATTCCAGCATCTAGGCGCACCATTTACATGCGGATCTCGCTCAATTTCCACGCGATCACACCTGCACTCGTCTGTCACTACCTCAGGAACCCGGGCAGTGGTACGAGTCACATTTTTCGCTGCCTCAAAGTTCAGACTATAAGCCAGTGCGTCCTTAACCGTTTGCTTTTGAGCTAAACGCACGGCTTGTTGCAATTCCGGGTCCTTTAGTGCGCTGATGAATGCTTCTGTCGCTGCATCATCTCGATGTTCTGGGTCGTAGGCTGGATAAGCCAAAAGTGCCAGTCGCTCAATGTCTTGGGCTAGCTGCTGTAGGGTTTCACCAGACTTCTGCATTCGATGCCTTAGCTGTGACCGATAAATCTGCTTCAGATGATCGTCTCCATAACGCATATCGAGCGCATTCATTATAGCATTCGGGTTTGAGTGCAATTCAACGGGGATCGTCTGCAGCAGCTCCGCAGCTGGGCCTCTTAGAGCAAGAATCAATGCAGTTGCTCGTTCCTGCTCATTCCAGTGATTTATGCGAGCGGCTGCTTCGAACTGGGTTTTGTAAATAGTCCAGACCGTTTGCCCATCGAATATTGGTGCTTGCACATTTCTGGATGTGCTTTGCGCTGCGGTTATAAGCGGGACTGGTGAAGTGGTTGCTACTGCCTTCGCAGCTTCCAATTCTTTTTTCACCTTTTCCATCTCATGGTTCATTCTTTCTTCGACCTGGCTGACCTTTTCCTCGACCTGGTAAACCTTTTCTTCGACGCCTTTAATTTGCTTGTTAAGACTACTGAGCTCCGCTTTTATTTCGGTGGACTGTTTTTGAAAATCTGCCTTGATTTCGATCGCTTGTTGATCCAGCTTCGTGGTTAAATTGGACGACTGTTCATTGAGCTTCGCAGTTAAATTGGATGACTGTTGTCGCTGCTCCTGCTGCATCAGCATTAACATTTGCATCAGCGCATTTTCTGGTTCCTTTGGTTTTTTTGTTTCTGCTTCACCACCTTCTGCGCCTTCTTCTGCATCTGAGGGCTCACCCGAATCCAGATACGCGCCTTCCGATTCAATTGCGTCACGCAAGCGTGCAATCAGTGTGGCCTTTGTACCTTGCGTAGCCAGGTTTCGCTGTTCCAACTCTTCCTTAAGCTCCGACATGGTCAATTCATTAATTTTTAAGTTTAAGCTTCGTGGCATTTTTAATGTTTCTTTAAATTTTCCTATTGTGCACTATAAAAATGTTCAAATATTCACTTTCAAAATTTTTCTTTCGCACTTCTTGACACCACTGTCGCGTGTTATTAGTTCGCGGCCTATAATTTTAACGTTCCGGGAAAGTGAAAACGCAATGTCTTTTAATTTAAGTTAAAAGAGTTTATTCAATAAAATGCACAGTAATCAGTTAACACTTTCACTAATTTTAATTGTCACTATTAAAATTATCTAACACTTGTCCATAAATTTATTATCGCAATTGTCTTCTAAATTACTTCACTATTACGAAACCCACTTTTCTACTACTCGAAGAATATCGCTTCCCACACACAATCGCAGTTCTTCTCGCGGTCGAATGAATGATTCCCCCATTCATTCAGCTCGCCTTTATATAGGGTCTCTACATATTCACCCATTTCTCGCACATTGGCGAATGTTCTACCGAGAGGTACCTGGTAGGTTCGAGTAAATTCATTTGTTGACGTTCTTAATGATGATGAAAACAATTGCGACAGTAGCTCGCAGAATTATTTGTACATGTAATTATTTGTACATGTAACAATATTTTACAATATTTAAAAAATATTCTGATTTATAAATACTTTCAGGATAAGTCATTTAAAACGTTTCCATGAAAAAAATTCATTATTTCAGTTGCTACTAAAATAGCGAATTGCGCTTGTTCCTGACCTTTGGGGGCCGCCATTTTGAATGCATGCATTTGATTTTGGACAATTCTAAATCTCTGTGGGCTAGGACCTCATCAATCAATGTGCCAAATCTCGTTCAAATCGGAGTTTCACTCTAGACAGGGCAAAATAATTCAATTTTTAGTGAAAATGGCAGCCAAAAATATTGGGTTTTAAAAAATTTTCGAATTTTTTATTTTTCATTCAATTTTACTAATTTTCTGCATAATACAAGAACATAGTACAGAGATCCATAACCTCAAATTTCATCAAAATCCGCTGGAAAATGTGACCGCTAGAGGGCCACAAAAACCTGAAACAAAGGCATATTTAAAACGCCGCCATTTTGAAATTTGCATATGCATAATCACCAAAATATTAAAAACTGTAGATCTAAGTAATGCCTATCTTGAAACCAAGTTTCATATATATCAGACTAAAATTGCGACTTTAAGAAGCCTTTGAAGTTTTGAGTTTCAACTGGCCGCCATTTTGTTTTTTTTTTTGACCTGACCTCCAAATTGTTCACGCAATACTTTAGATATTCATAATTTCTACCTAAATGCTGAATTTCATGAAAATCTGTTGAAAGCTTTGACCACTATTACAACAACAAAATTTTGCACGTTTTCCGACCTTTGAGCGGCCGCCATTTTGTTTCTGCCGTACCGACTTTGGATTTTTTATTGTGAGATTCATCCCATATATCAGTGAACCGTTGTACCAAATTTCATCCAAATCGGAGCTTTACTTTGGCCAGAACAGAAATCACGATTTTTCGTCTAAAACGGCCGCCATTTTGTTTTTGCCCAGCCGATATAGCTGGTTCACAAACTTAATCGAGATATTAACCCAATACACCTTATCTGAAAATTTGGTGAAAATCGGAGCAAAATTGCAACCCCTAGCGTGGTCACAAATTTCGTTATATCCCATATATGTATATATATATATATATATATATATATATATATATACATATATATATATATATATATATATATATATATATATATATATATATATGTATATATATACATATATGATGCTCTCCGCAATAGGTTAATTTCTCTCGAGAAATTTACCTGATAAATTTCTCTCGAGAAATTTACCTAAAAAAAGTGTCAGTTTTAGTTCCATCATCATCGTGCAACTTTTGTTTGAACGTACTTTGCCTCGATGGACCGTCACACCTCCATTTGCAGATTAACTGAAAATCACATTTTTTCCTGATGGAATACTTTTCTTCCGATTATGTGATCTAGCAATGGTTGTAATTTAATTTCTGCGCTCGATTCAGTGACAATAATTTCTGACGGTGAAGGATAAAACCTTTTTTTAGCTTCTGATGGTAAGGAGAGTACAAAAAACAATTCTTTCCAAGACTTACAGATCGTATGCCAATATATTGGCCTTTAGATAACTTATTGTCAATCATGAGTGCGACAGCTTCGTCACCAGAGAGGGTTTCTCCGGGTTTTTCTTGAAGATATTTCTTGTATTTTGATGCTTTAGACGGGCTTCCTGCTATAACATCTTTCACCAATTTTGCTGCGTCTACTCTTCCTTTGGCTCGGAGGCTCATCTGCGTAGCATAGCCTAACTCTTCGGGATCAACCTGTTGACGAATATTTTCTGTCCTCCTTCGCTTTGTCCGGTCACTCAATTCTTGGAAGGAAGATTTCGACAAGGGGCGGCCCGTGCTTCCTGTCCAAGATCTTGTTCCGGAGTTGCCGCGGTCGTTTCGCGCCTCGCCCACATTATTGTCATTTTCACTAGTGAAAACAACATTTTTTTTAAGCCACTCAGCATTTTTGTTTAAAAAATCTTGTTCCGTCCAGTGGGCATTATTCCAATTTTCTGATTCGATTTTTAGAATCTGCATCGAAAGTGAATGGAATTTTGTGTTTTTCAGAAAACGACTGTTCAATAACGAAGAAGCAGCTATCAGAACCCTCAGAAATTTTGTTTGTAATTAGTTCAAATAATTCCTTCCTGGTTACACAAATTTTTTGTTTTGCGACTCCATTTCCATGATCAGTATCTGGAAGAATATATTTCTTCAATTTTTTGAGGTTGTGTTGTATAATTGAAAATTCCGCCAGATAAGAAAAATTTTGACTATTGTAATAATATTCAGGCTCGCCATGTAATGAATACCTGTTGAAATACTTTCGACCTAAGGAAACAAGTACAAGCTTTGGACGCCTTCCTGCTTGTTTCTTGCAACGAGGATTCTTATAAATTATACTTTATTAATTTGTAGAATGCAAACACAAACCTAGAACGCCTTCTTGTTTTGATCTAACCTAACTAGAAAATCCCATGCGAGAGTTTGCACGCCCTTAGCAAAGGGATATTTCCACGCAAGTAAAACCACCAGCGTATCGAGAATGAAAGAGAGCTTTGTTGAATTCGTTTCCACTTAAATACTATTTTAACCTAACTGTACATATTGAAATTAATATAACCTAATTGCTTACAAACTATACTTAATATTGTATTGCTTATAAAAAACGCATTGCCAGATAATAAATCTACTGGAACGAAAAATATTTCAAATATTTGTTAAATTTACATAATTGTTTGAATTCATTATGTATCTATTATAGAGATCACTACACTATTTAATAATATAACAAAACACTTAAAAAAATTACAAATATCGTCTTATTTACTACCCTTAAATTTTATACAACACTTAATTTCAGATTAATAATAATAAATATGACAGGTTCTGTTACATGATAAAGAAAGCATTTTTTTATTATTTAAACAAAATTTTTTTCAACAGACAGATATTTGTTCATTAGTTGGAGTTGGTTAAACGGTTGACGACAAAATTGACAATTTTAGAGTAATAATAACGTGCACTGTACAATGAGCGTTTCAGAGCACATCTGTACATTACATCGGGAATAATCTCTCAAGACCAAACCGGCAACTTTCAGCAGCTAACTTTTAGATATTTTAAAGGAAAATGTGTCAGTTTCCATACCGAATTAAAAACAGGGCCCGATATAGCAAAATTTTTTTTTAAAGTCAATTTTTATCATCTGAAAATAACATGACGATAAAAAACCGCATGTTAATCGTTCAATTGTTTATAACTTTTATCTTTATCACATGAACTTATGTTTTACTATTTTTTGAAGTACCTACATTCACGAGTCTGCCTGGCTTAGTGGTTAGAGTAGACTGCATGGCTTAGTGGTTAGAGCACTAAGCCCGTAAGCTGAAGATCTTTGGTTCAAGTTTCGTTGGCTTCAACGAGATTTAGTTCAAGTGAGTTTTCGGACGGACTATAAGCCTGTTCAGGAATGATACATACCGGTTTAAAATCAGAACGTATCGCAGCTGGGTGGACGGACACACGGCCAAAGCGTGATAATGATCATATCACCTTGTGGAGTGCCGATACATTAGATCATGACAATGAGATACTCTAACTTTCTCTAAGCGAAGGTCCGAAAGGAGCTGTAGGGCTACGAAGAAGAAGACATTCACGAGAACAATCTATGTTGTTTCATTGGATTTGGTCACTTCATTCCGAAACAATACCCTTTTAAAAAAAATGTTTTTCTTCAGTCGCGATGTGCACACATATCGATGCGTTTGACGTCTGTGTAGGTAACAGGAAAGAACAGGTTAAGAGGAGCACCTCTCCCTCCGCCATCAATCTCAAACGATGCTAAGGGTGCCACTACACTCATTTGAAATGTGTTCGTAAAAAATTTTTTTTTGGCATTATGGCTAGTTTTTTGGATTTTTTGACCACTGTGCGATCTACGCGAGTGACAAAATGAAATATCCAATGACATTATTGTGCATTCCGCTACAAGTAGTTTTTTACGATAGAAATTATATGAATTACAAAACCGTGTAAAACAATTTATTAACAATTATTGTGCGAAATGGAGAAAATTAACACAAGTGGTCGTTCGCGATCCAAATTGTATTGGTTTAAAGGGCCTTGAAAAGTGCATTGTATGTGGAAATGTTGCGGAAAATGACACTCTAAAATTAATATTTCAAGATTCAAGATCTTTATTGGGTGTTTTTCTTATTTTTCAGTATTCACAGTTCATAAACAACTTAGCCTAACAGTAGTATGGGTTGTGCCTTGGGCCTTTTCCCGGAGCTCAATAATCATTTACTTTACTTAAATTTACAATATTGATCTTTTCAATACAAACAAAACTTTAAAATGTTCACTCACAACATTATTATCAAGTATTAATGGATTATAAAAAATAGGTGTGAAATTCATTAGCTTTAAAGAATTATAAATGAATAAATTATTTGCTTAAGACTACCTTAAAACTATTCATTTGCTGCATCCATTGAACGATTATCCGTCGCTACTCTTACTACTTCGGCCTTGTGCTCCACTGTTCTCCTTAATACTGACACCACTAGTTTCTCCGCATATGACTTGGGTCCATCGCTGCCTCCTGATAAAGCGTCTCGTTGGGGTAAGATCGTCCGTCCCCCCTTCTGTAAGATCCTGTGCAAGCCCTATGGATTCTTCACTCCAATAATCGTATCTTACCCCATTTCGAATTTGGAGCACCTCTCCAGATCATCATTGTATATGTGATGATCGAAGGAATCGCGATTTCATAGGCCAAAACTTTGACTCGCTGGCTCGCTGTTGACTGCTTCCTGAAAAGCGGTATAAGAAGATGGCACACATAAGTAACTTTTTTTCGAAAGATTGTCAACGTGAGCACTGAAAGTAGCTTTCCTATCAAAAACTACACACAAGAACTTTGTTTGCATGGAACAGTGCATATGACTTCATTCAGGAGTCACAGATGCCTCTTGTACGATGATCAAGTTTTTTGTGGGGGTCTTGGACATATTTAATTCACTTTTTTTGCATTTGCCTTGAGTAGTATGAAATAAGAGATTCCAAGTATTTTTGGTGCCTCGTCTTAGCAAAGCGCAAATTATGCTCAGCTGACTACACTAACGAGTCGTCAGCAAAGAGGTTCACCTAAATTACAGGCTTATATTCATGTCTTACGCCCGGGACATCAGAGGTGAATATTTTGAAAAGAAATGAGCCTAATATAGAACCCTGTGGCACCCCTGAGTTAATTCAAAATGAGTCTGACCTAGCTTCACTAGTCACCCCAAAAGTCATTTCGTCTCCTTATGAAACCGTCTATAACTTTCAAAATATTAACCGAAAAGAAAAAATTTATCATTTTTTAGAGAAGCCATTGATCCATATAGAGTCACGGGTTTTCTCGATATCAATCAGGCAAGCTACAACAAGCTTATTATTGTGCCAACTTTTCATTATATCGGCTTGGAACACGGCCAGATAATTTACCGCGGAATGGGATTTTATGAAGCCAAACTGTCTTTCCGGCACAATTTTTACCCCAGCAGAGAATTGTATGATGCCTTCAAGTATTACCCTTTCAAGCAGTTATTCGAAAGTAACGACATCAGACGAGTATGGACAACGTCAGTATATTATATTATTTCACCATAATACCATTTAGCCTAACATGGCTTACATTCTTGTACAATAGCGTATCTCTTGTAGCTTCTTTTGACTTATTCCAGAGCTAAATTGAATAGCAATAAGGCCAGCCCATTTCCTTGCCTTACGCCAAATTTTTGTCAAAGGCATGGATGAGTTGGTGATTGATGCGAACTTGGGAGGTTGCTTGTGTTATTATCATTTCGGTAAGACAGACTTATTTAGCTGGGATACCAAAGTAAAGTATTATTTGGTACAGTACGTTTTGAAAAATACTGTCGTTTACTTGCCTAAAGCCAACGAAAATTTGCTGCACGTCTATGTTAAACTCCCAGCATTTTTTAAATACCTGCTTGACTGCAAACAATTGGTGTATCTTTGATCTACGTGCTCTAAAACGGCCTTAATAAACCACAATAATACTGGTGGCATATGATTTGATTTTCTTTTTTATGATCTTTGAGCATATTTTGTACGCCGTACGAAGTAGTGATATGTCTCTATTGTTTTCGCACTGTAGCTTATCACCCCTGCCAGGGCGGGACTGATCTGGTAGTTTAAAGGTGTGCAACTGCTATTGTTGGGTTGTCGTCTCGGATTCCAGTAAAACCTACGGAGACTGGCATTCTCGGGGTAACCGAATCACTTAGTAAAAATACTAGGACAGGAACTTGAACCGAAACATAGAGGCGGATACTGCAATATGAGCAGTCTTTGAACAATATGAGGAAAACATTTGGAAACGTCTGGGGTTTTTCTACAAAAAACTGTCAACAGCGCAAACGAAATACAACGCATACGATCGGCAGTAAAGCATTTCAGGTACATGGCAAAGGCGCGAGAATTTTAAATTCGCACAGACATCGACAAGCTATGCAGTTAGAATTTGCAGCAGAATTTTCTACAAATGCCTTGCGTCTCAAAGGTAGTGATAATTTAGTGGCCGACGCTCTTTTACGTTTATCATTAATAGATAACAAATCATTATGTGACACACTGGAAACTTCTTTTATAGCAGCAGAGCAAAATCACGACGAAAACCTTAAAATACTAATAAACTCAGATACATCATTAAAACTACAGCGCCTTTCACGGTCAAATGGTGAAGCATTGTATTGCGATACTTCAAAAAGCGATGTCCGTTTTTAGCTTGGTACATAGATTCTCACACCCTTGTAGACGTTCTACGACCAAACTCATCCAGAAGAGGTACGTTTGGCCTTCTATGTCAAAGGAAGTAGCCAGCTTTGTTAAAACTTGTGCAAATTGTCAACGGTTTAAAATTCACCGACACGTATCGAATAGTCTCCTTCAATTTGCTGTTCTAGATCAGCGTTTCGATCACATAAACGTCGACATAGTTGGACCTCTTCCCCCTTCGCAAGGACAAAACTACTTATAAACGATGATTGCTCGCTTTACCAGATGGCCAGAGGTTGTACCAATTGCAGATACGACCGCCAAAACTATCACAATAGCCCTATACACTCACTGAGTTAGCAGATTTGGAGCACCTAAATGAATTTAAACTGATCGTAGATTGAATCTTCTTCTTCTTCGTAGCCCTACAGCCCCTTTTGGGCCTTCGCTTAGGGATAGTTAGAGTATCTCATTGTCATAATCTAATGTATCGGCACTCCACAAGGTGATATGATCATTATCACGCTTTGGCCGTGTGTCCATCCATCCTTCTGATTCTGATTTTTTAAACCAGCACGTATCATAACTTAACAGGCTTATAGTCCGTCCAAAGAACCACTCGAACTAAATCTCGTTGGCGCCAACGAAACTTGAACCGGAGGCCTTCGGCTTACGGGCTTAGTTTGAATCTATGCTAGCACGTTCGCAGTTGCTAGGTGGAACAAGGATCCGCACAACTGCGTACCCTCCATCACCCAACAGCATGGAAGAAAGGTGGCACCGGTCTTTAAAAGCATCTATTCTGTGCCACAAACCGTTCGTTAGACGGAAAATCTACCAACAGTACTACTTGGACTTCGAGCAGCATTTAAGGAAGACATTGGTTGTTCGGCATCTGAAATGACATACGACACTACACTTAAATTGCCAAGAGAATTCTTCCACGACGAGGAATTAACCAGCTAGCTGCGAATATTTGTCAACCAGATATGCAGCGACTACAAGCTACACCAGTTACACATCACAGGTGAGATAGTGCATTTGTGTATAAAGATTTGTATACGAGTACATGCGCTCATGTTTTTCTACAAAACGACTCAGTAAAGAGGCCGCTTACTCCACCCTGCACAGGACGCATAAAATCATCGGAAGAATTTCTAACGTTGTCTTTAGGATTCAGGTAAGGGATTAGCAAACGTATCAACCGAACGACTCAGCCAGCGTTCATCATCATCCCAGAGCAGGAAATGAAAGACACATTACCAGAGAGTGAACAACATTTATCAACTCCACGGCGAGTAAAAACATACGGTGCGAAGCAAACGAAGAAAAAAGTTTCTCATCGAACGTAACAACTCCTCATCAACTAGCAGTTACTCAGGGGGGAATATTTTTGCGGTCAGTTCGAGACAAGTTCAAATATAATCAGACATGACTCGACTCATAGATGGCACTGACATCATCACGGAGAAATGAAAATCACTTTTACTTGTCATCTGTTTCTGGACGCGTTTAGCTCTCTCGTCGTTCGCCATCACGCGCACACACATTCATCACAATTGTTTCTTAAATTTCGAATTAAATGTTATACCTTCTAGTTAATAAAATACGATTAGAGTTTAAATAGCGTATTCTTGATATTATCCTACATCTTAAACTCTATAATATGTGTAATGAAAATCGTAACACTGTTCTTTTTAAAATATTGAAAACTAGAATGTCGATGAGGATGAAACACAAAATAAAGTGACGGCGAAGGTGAGTATGCCGCCGAGGGGGTAGGGTTTAAAAATCCGCGAATGGTCGAGTTCGTGTTGCGATTCAGTACGCGGTGCCGTAGATTGGCATTGCGTTTTTGGTTGGAGTAGGTTGATTCAGTTTTAGATTCGAGTTGTTTATTTCTGGCACGGTGTCGGTGAATATTTGGGAACGCGTGATTTTTGGTTGACGATGTTATTTGCGGAAGGGAAACGAATTAGAGTACAGTAAAGTAAAATTGATTGTTGGGAGTTGATTTGACGTGTTTTAATCGGGCATTTGAATCGGTAGCTGATACTTGTATTTTGGACTGAGTCTGCTCGTGCAAGTCCTGCGACCGAAATACCTCTTCAAACTAGCTGGCCTGCCAGCAACCACCTCAGAGTAGACAAAGGGTGTTCGGGCTTGTTGACCTGTTGGGTACAGTCTATTGACAGGTTCCAAGGCTTCAGTCTAAAACTGATGAGAGGTCGGTTTAAATTTGCTTCTCGAAATGTACGCGAACTTTTAAAAAATTATTAGGTTTCATATGACTTTATTTATCCAAAAGGTTTCAAGCATTCTTTTTTGCCTCCCGCGGAATATTGAACCCATCGTTAAAGCAGCTGATTAAATTTTACGGGCACATGCATTTTTAATGAATCGCCAAAATAAAAAATGCACAACTTCTACAAAGGAACACTTCATAATATTCGCCCCATTACATTGCATTTTACTTACTATCATGCCATTTTTTCGACCAAATACATTGAACAGGATATGCTGTGTTTAATTCACTTGAAATTGATAAATGATTATTTACATCCCCCATTTTTCTCCGAATCTAAAGTAAATGTCATGTCCTTCATCTAGACCATTCATGCGCTGAAAAGTTTAGACTGTATTGAATGGGGCCATCAATTTACAATCTAAAATATTCGTTAGCTTTGCATCATCACTAACAGCCTCCTATTAATTCTGTTGATCCATGAATATGATGAGTCGTATTTTATCGTGTCAAAAAAATGTATGAGTACAAAATTTCACAATTTATTGCTTTTATGTAAGCGACAGCTTAAATTCTCATGTTGCAAACTACATAAAAGCAGCAAATATAGGTATTCGGACGCAATAAAAGGAGCATTCGAAGTCCTTGAAAAAAACTCCTACACAGTCAACGTTATTTGACACGAAATCAATCTTTTCCATGTCCGTTCGATGCTTATCTTGATTCAATCGAAAGTTCACATCCGGTGACATGTGGGACGTGAATTTGCACGGAACATACATTTGACCTTTGTCAGTAATTCCACCACGTACAACATCTCATGCAAGCACAACAATTTCAGGCTGAAATTTATTATGATTCTCTACAGGTAATTTGTAGCAATTCGATAACTGTCGCTAAATTATTCTGCGGCAACTGAAAATAGAATCCCCATTCAATCAAGATCGTGAATGAGTGATGGGAATGGACACTGTTGTCCTGGGTGTAAACTCTATAAATTGACATATTCCTCCCTTATTCTATCCTTTCTTTTTCACTTTGTCTCGGTCAGTCAGTGACGTTGTCGTATTCTAAAAGTAGACTTTCTTCGGTATTTGGAGGGTGAATGGAAGCAATCGACAGGAGATAGGATGTGGTAAATCTTCATTTCCAAATAAAGAAAATGGGGAAGGAAACACATAACTAAGGAAAGGAAATTCTTGAAGAATTTATCTGAATGATAAAAATTTTCTGACCTGAGTGCGAGATAGAAGGGGATAACTATGGAATATAAGAAAAAACGGCCTGGAAATCGTAAGATGATTTGAACGCTAATGGGTGTATATATTAAAGCTATAACAAACTATTTATTTATTAAGTACTTCAAGTGACACAATCTTGGCCATTTTGTGTCAAATTCATAACATTTTTCAAAACATCTTAACTTTTAATGGTTTGCTTACTCTTGCTTAATATTATGTATGATATTAATAATTGGAACAAGTCTTGTACGCTTTAGAATCTATTAAAATTCGATCCACTTTTTAGGTTTTTGTACCAAAATATAAAACCCTATTGAAATCACGACCCTTGTCCGTCCGTTCGTCTGTATGTCACAACAGTTTTTCATTCGAAACTGTAGAAGTTACAGCTATGAAACTTTAAAAGTCTGAGTTTTAACTCTTAATAATATATATTTATGTTTTACTCTTTGGCTAATGGCCCGATGTCGAACGACGACAAGGATGATGTTGGTGTTGAGGTTGTTGATGATGTTCTTCTGGTTGATGTTGATGCTGGTGTTGATGGTTCCGTTGTTGGAAATGACGTTTCGACTCCTTGGTGTTTGCTTAGGTCCGCTCATGTCTGTCAGCTCTTGAGAACCTAGAAGAACGGACTTCTCTGGTATGTTATATCATGAGAAACTCGAAGAACGGCTCAAGCAAGTTTTACATTTTCTCGAGCCAATTGCTCGAGCCGCTGATGTGGGAAATCGGCCGGCAGGCGAAAATCTCTCGGGGTACGAGGACCTGCTTGCGCCGTGACGGATGTCCTGACGTTGGAGTGATCCATGGCGCCACAAAACTTTGTGCAAAGATCAGAAGTGGTAACTTCTTGAAAATTTTAGGGTGAAACAATTTTTCAGAGAGTTTTAACCCCTTACCGCATACGCAGCCATATATGGATAGAGAACTTAGCATAATTTTTTTAGCCTAATGGATGATCCAATCTTTTAAAAACGTTACATTCGAATAACTATTTCATCGTTAAATGCAACATAATCTATGTGCTTGTGGCCAGTTCTACCTGTTAATGATATTTTAGGTTACACATATGCAACGCGTTTGATCGGCCGGTGTCAGGAAATAAAGTGCAACTTTTGTGATTCAAACTAAAATGCAAAACAGTAAGTCGTGATGACTCGGCAATATCATCGCTGATGAAACGAAGATTAAGGAAATATGGGCATTATATTTAAAGAACTTCCTTAATCCTCCGCAGAGCTCCAGGGCATCAGAGCCTTTAGACGTCTGCGGAGAGCATTCATCGGCCCCACCAACTCTGGATGATGTTTGTTCCGCCATCAAAGCCCAAAAGAATAATAAAGCGCCGGGCATCGATGAGATTCTAGTGGAGCTCATCAAATATAGTGGCAATAGTATTCATAAAGCTATTCACAAAGTTATCCGACACATTTGGCAACAAGAATATATGCGGAAAGAGTGGAGCCAATCAATTATATTCCCTATCCACAAAAAAGGTGACAAGCTACAGAGCGAAAATTCAAGAGGCATATCACTGCTTTGTACGGCATACAAAATATTTTCAAAGATCTTAGAAAATAAAATCGGATCATATGCCAACAGTATTATTGGGAAGGATCAAGGTGGTTTTAGAGCAGGCAGATCGACGATAGACCAATTGTTTACAGTCAAACAGGAACTTGAAAAGTGCTGGGAGTTCACGACAGACGTTCACAAAATTTTCATTGACTTCAAGCAAGCATACGACAGTATTGATCATAACGCACTGTACCAAATAATGCTTTGCTTTGGCATCCTAGGCAAATCAGTCCGTCTTACCAAAATGACAATGATGGCGACAACCTCCCAAGTCCGCATCAATAACCAACTCACTGATGCCTTTGACACAAATATCGGACTAAAGCAGGGAGATGGGCTGTCCCCATTGCTATTCAATTTGGCTCTGGAGTACGTCATACGGAAGCTACCTGTCGATACGCGAGGTATATTACTATTCAAATCGAGCCAAGTAGTAGCCTATGCGGACGACATCAACATTTTGTCACGGTCACTAACAACTGCCAAAGAACTCTTCCTGAAGCTCGACAGCGAAGCAAAACTAGTAGGGCTACAAATCAATGAAAATAAAATAAAGCTCATGACGCAGTCGATGAAAAATACCTCAAGTACACAAAATATCACACTTGGCGAATACAATATCGAAAATGTAAGCAAATTTGTGTATTTAGGCGCCAAAATAACGAAAACGGGTAATGAAAGAGACGAAATACGCCAAAGAATACAGCTCGCAAATAAAATATGTTATTCAGGATTGATGATCTTGAAGATCAGCTGCATACACAGGAAAACAAAGTATACAAATCTGTGATAAGACCTATGTTATGCTATAGGTGTGAAAGATGGAGCCTAACTCAAGCATCCGCAAATATATTGAACGCCTTTGAGCGACGGGTCCTGAGGCGAATAATCGGAGCGCAGCTAGACGGGGATGAATGGCGAATTCGATACAACCATGAGCTGTATGAAATTATTGACGAGCTAAAGACCTCAACGATTATAAGACTGCGGAAGCTGGAATGGGCTGGCCACATGAATCGTATGGACGAACAACGGATACCCAAGAAGGTATTTGTTGGGAGAACTGAAGGCCAGAGACCAGTGGGGAAACCGAGGTCTGACTCGGTTGACGAAGACAGTTCATCGCTGCTCGGATTTCGAAATTGGAGGACGCGGTCAATGGACCGAGACAGTTGGAGGCGCTATTTGCAGGAAGCGAAGGCCCGAGAGGGGCTGTAGTGCTACGAAAAAGTAAAACTTACAAGAAAATCTCTTTGTATTCTCTAAGCATTGTTAAAATATGATCATAGTTTGCTTATTTCAATATCTTACTTATTTCGAATTTGTTTTTGCTTTTCTTCGATCTGGCATATATGGCTTCATATGCGTTTGAAGTCAAAAGTACTATGTATCCATATATACCATATTTGGCTTCGCATGCGTTCAAGGTTTCTTTTTGGCCTATTCCAGAAATGGATTCTGCGCATTTTTATGGCAATTCCAAGTTTCATATCATTCCTGGTGATGGCAGCTTGAACGACGATGACATTTCTTCAAACAATGATGATGATTTGGAATTCAACTACATTTGACAACCTAAAAAACCACCATCATTCCTGAATCGGAATTTGATTTTTCTAACGAAGATAATGTGACATTGATACATTTACAGTCTGCATCGACAACTAACGTTAAGGGGAAAAGGTTAAAATTAACCGATTATTTGGCAAAAGGAGAAAATGCCAGCTTATGATAAAACTGACTTTGAATTCAAAGGTAACTCAGAATTACCGGATTTAATTAAGCAGCTAAATTCCCCGGCAGAGGTCTTTAATTTCTTATACACATCCGATATTATGGAATTTATTACTGAGCAGTCTAACCTGAAGTCTTCTAAAGAAAATGCAAACAAACCAGCAAGAATAATTAAAGACGAAATAGAACAATTCATTGCCATCGTGATCTTCACGTGCTGTGTTAAACTACCGACTGCGAGAACATATTGGTCGAAACATTTAGGACAGTCTCAGGTTTATGAAGTAATGACGTGCAACATGTTAGAAGCTATCAAAAGATATTTCCTTTTTAATGACAATCAAAACTTCATACCTCGTGACAAAAATGAATATGGTAAATTATTCAAAATTTGGTTTTTATTAGGCAAAATTCGTGACTGCTTGTTATTAGTACCAAAAACAATGTTTTTGGCACTGGACGAACATATTATTCCCATTAAACGCCGCCACGAATTGAAGCAGTATAATCCCGCAAGAACAAACCAGTGGGGCTACAAAAATCTAGCTCTGTGCGGGGTATCAGGTTTCAGCTATGATCTTGAAATCTTTGCGGGGGAACAAAGCAACATATATTCATAAGATGCACCCGATCTTGGTGTTAGTTCAAATGTGGTGACCAGATTGACTTCCACAAATCTTCGAATTCAAAGCTTTAAGATTTTTTTTGATAGCTGGTTCAACCCTAGAAAGGTACTGTGAGTAATTTTACTCTCAGTAGGTATATTTTTGTTGGTGGATTAGCAGCTAGGCAACCTTGAGTCGTGAGCCGCTAGCAGTGCTTCATTCGTTTAGTTACAAGCTATCTGCGGTGGTTATTGCATGTGATTGTGTTTAATTTTGTTCTGTCGACAGGCATTGAAAAAAAAAGGTGTGAGTATATTTTACTCATCGGTACCAACAGCGTCTGATATTTGATGAGTAATTTTTACTCATTGATACCTTTACGCGTAATTATTTATTTTTTAAATGTATGAATATGTTATCAAATTATGACTGTTCCTTATTTTACACACATTAAATGTAATCTTGATCACTGAACAATTAGTTAAGGCAATTTATTCATGTTCTGAATATCATAATTTTTTTTTTATAAAATATTTTAATCTCAATTTTTTATTGATTTAGATCAGTGTGATTATGGAAAAACTTCTGAGAAAAGAAGACAAAATATTAAAGGCTCTTCAAATATTGGAATCGGAAGAAGAAGACGTTAATTTAGAGTGCGACATTGCTGAAATTGATGAAGATAGTGATGCAGATTCGGAATATTTTCCAGAGGTAGATCCGACAGAGGCGATCGATTTAGAGGGTCAAACATTTGACGAAATAATTAAAAATATTGAAGAAGCTGAAGAGGGAAGGGTAAGGAATACCCAGGGAGGAGTAAGCAAGCGAAAAAGCGTAAACTACTTTAAAAACAGTCTCAAGAAGGGAAGTACAAACAAAACAGCTCCTGATGATGAAAAAAACTGATGAAATATTTTCGTCAGTGATCACAGCCACTGAAGCTAATTTAATTGGCAGCGACTGAAATTTCGTTTGGTGTAAAGAGCCTGTTATAGCTGCAGTCGGTGAAAAAAGCCGCCGCAAAAAATGTTGTACATATTTGCCCTGACCCAAAAGGAGAAGCCAAAAATTCTTTGTGTCCAATCAGTTGCTTTAAAAGCTTTTTTACAACAGATATTTTCGAAGAGATTTTGATCAGCACAAATAAAGAAAGACAAACTCAAAGGGAAAAGTATAATCAAGAATCGGACGCGAGCTTGTCAGATTTAGAAATGATATCCGCTACACTCAAAGATAATCATTTATCAACTAGTATAATGTTTGATACTAGTTACAGTGGGAATAGATACAGAGCAACCATGAATGAGAGGAGATTCAAATTCAACGTAAATTGTCTAAGATTTGATGATAAGACAACTAGACAAGCTAGAAGAGAACTAACTAAACTAGCTCCAGTTTCTTCTATTTGGGAAAAACTTCTACAAAATTGTAGAACCAATTATAAATCTGGTAGTTATATAACAATTGATGAACAACTTGTGGGGTTTAGAGGAAGGTGCCCCTTCAGAATGTACTCGTACATTCCCTCTAAACAAAATAAGTATGGGATTAAAATAATTGTGTCTTGTGATGACGGAACGAAGTACATGCTAGATGCCATTGTTTATCTTGGTAAAGGAAGTGTGCCTCCAAAAATACCCACTGGTGAATATTATGTTCTTCAACATTTACAAAATGTGAAAGGCACTAACAGAAACGTCACGTTCGATAATTGGTTTAAAAGTATTCCGCTTGTTCAAAGTCTTCTTCATGACCACAAAATAACTACTGTTGGCAAAATGAAAAAGAATAAACCACAATTACCTACTCAAGCTACGGATATAAAATTTTAAAACCGAAGCGCACCTACTACATTTTTTCTATACCATGACGACATACTAGTTTCATACAAACCAACCAGTAAAAAACTTGTTACACTAGTATCTAGTATGCATGACTCAGGTGGTATTCACGAAGCCACAGCTAAATCAGATATAGTGCATGTATACAACAAAAAAAGGAGGAGTAGGCAGTTTTGACCAGATGTATTGTATCAGAACACCAACCATATCAGAAAAACAAAAAGGAGGCCTCTTACTTTTTTGCAGCATGTTAAATATAGCCACAATAAATGCGTTTGTAGTATTAAATCATAACCTTTGCAGTCTGGCCAAAACACAACGTCAAGACTTGACTTCATGTTGACTTTACATAAGGGATTGACTGAGCCGTTTTAAAGAAAAAGAATAGTATATGTACAATTCCAAAATGAATCAGAATTTAAAAATGTCCATAAAAAGGGTTATAGGTGAAAGCCAAAATATCAGCATACAAGAAAATCAAGAGGGGCCTAGAAAGTATTGCAACTTTTGCAACTATAAAAAGAAAGTAGATATACCACTACCTACTGCAAATGTGGTTCACCAATTTGCAGAGAACATGCAGTTAAAAAGTGCCCAAACTGCGAATCTTAATAAAATAATATAAAAAATTATGTCTTAACTCTTCAAATTTAACTTGATTCATGAATTAACAAATTTTATACTTGTACTTACTATTGAAAAATGTTTGTTTTGTGTTTATTAATTTATAGAATAAGGTTTTTCAAACACGTATCGTATCGTATATTTATAAATAATAAACGACTTCCTTATCGCCTTGGAACAAAAAAATCAATGAGTGAGTAAAATTTACTCATCTGTACCTATAAGCACCACACAGTTAACGGTACCTTTCTAGGTTTGATAGCCCGCAACTCCAAGTTTATCTGTATAAAAGTGGAATGTTATCTTTAGGAACTATAAGATTGACTTGAATTCCGAACTCAAATATGCCCTCTGAAAAAAATAGAAAAAACCAAGACGAGGCAGCATAGAAGAAAAAGTAGCAGTCATATACGATGTAAAGCTGAGATTGATTCGCTGGTTTGACAACAAGAATATCAATTAACTTTCAGCATATGTGGGAAGTAAACTGATAACAACAAAACATCGTCATGTTTGACAAGAAAAAAAATATATAACGTCTCCCCAAGTCGTCGATATTTATAATCTGGGTGGAGTCGACCTGCTTGACTCAATGCTTCGCTATTATAGAATTCAATTTGCGCTCTCGCCAGTGGTACAAGGGAATTTTTTTAACATGGTGGATTTATGCATTGTCAA
Organism: Odontomyia ornata; assembly: GCA_963969285.1. Classification (NCBI taxonomy): domain Eukaryota; kingdom Metazoa; phylum Arthropoda; class Insecta; order Diptera; family Stratiomyidae; genus Odontomyia; species Odontomyia ornata. Next base: position 152,960,265 of record OZ017741.1, on the reverse strand, counting down.
TGCTTGGTTGCTTTGGCGCCGAATCGATTCAGGTCAAAACATGCCTTTATTTGATTTCAAATTCGCAGTTGCCGAATATTTGCGCAAAGCGGTCAAAGCTCCGATACCAAACAAACGAGGTCGTCCACTGAGCGCTCCTGAAACACCGGCATCGAGTCGAGGCAGCTCTCTCATTAGCTTCTCTAACTCTCCCGCCCAAAGGAATAATGAAGCGCCGGGCATCGACGAGATTCCAGTTGAGCTCATCAAATATGGTGGCAGTAGTGTTCATAAAGCTTTTCACAAACTCATCCAGTACATTTGGCAACAAGAACATATGCCGAAAGAGTGGAGCCAATCAATTCTATTCCCTATCCACAAAAAAGGTGACAAGCTACGGTGCGAAAATTATAGAGGCATATCACTACTTTGTACGGCGTACAAAATATTTTATAAAATCTTAGAAAATAAAATCCAATCATACACCAACAGTATGATATAATTAGGGAGTATCAAGTTGGATTTAGAGCAGGTAGATCGACAGTAGACCAATTATTCACAGTCAGGCAGGAACTTGAAAAATTGCTGGGAGTTCAACATAGACGTACACCAAATTTTCGTTGACTTTAAGCAAGCATACGACAGTATTGATCGTAACATACTGTACCAAATAATGCTAGTCATGTATACGGTCACAAACAATTCTCATAAAAATATTGAAGAACTTTTGCAGACGTTGCATTTACCTAATTATGGAGCATGCAACGAGATCATTTCTTAAACGACACATGTCTAATCCAGACATAGTGTCAGCAAAATTAGAGTATTTAGGGAAACCGTATCCACGGCGTCGCCCCCAGTCTGTAACCGGTACTCTAAGCGTGCGAATTCGTTAAATAAAAGTTTGTTAAAAGTGTAAAAAGTGTGTGTTGTTATTTGAGTTGGTGGAATTATTCTTTTTTTTTATTCTATGCCATAAACGACTCTAAAACTGGCGCAGTCGGTAAACGTGATTCGCGACCAGCCCAGGCAGAATTATAAGAGAATTCGCCTCTGGCCTCAATTGAATAAATTGGGAGTCAGTTAATTCAAACCCGTGTTTTAAACTTTATAAACATTTATAAAATTCATTTGGGGGATCAGATTAAGCCTAAAAGATCCTCAAATATGTGAATGAGGCTGTTCACAATCCCAAAGTTAAAAAAAAAAGAAAAGTTCAAAAAGAAACTTTAAACCACATCAAGTGAGTGAATGAACTAAAATATTGAATCATAAACAATCTAGTGAGTGAGTGAACTAAAATATAAAATCATAGTGAATGAACAAAACACGATCTGACCTTCATTACGAAAGAAGGAAAATATCAAGAGAAGTGATGGCAGAAGAAATCCAACAATTGCAACACGAGATCCAAGTGCGAGATGCTCAAATAGCTCAAGTGGCTGAAGCAATCCAACAATTAAGACTCGACCGTGAAAATAACGTAAGAGCTATGGCAAACAACGACGCTAGAGTACGGGAAAACATTCTCAAGGAAATAAGACACATGTCGAATTTCACGGGCACGTCCGAGATAACAATCAACAGCTTCATTGCTAGCATGGAATATTACCTGGCGAGCATCAACGATGATGAAATAAGAAAAGCGGCAACAAGAATGATCTTTTATGAGAAAATTCAGGGAGAAGCGAAACAAGGAATTATCAACACGGAAAGAATAGACGATTGGGAAGAAATAAAAAAGGCGCTCAAACATCTCTACCGACCGGACACGGAACCAGCGGAAATATATCGGAAGATTTGCAACCTGAAGGCAAACAATTTAAGTGATCTTGTTTTACATTTACAAAAGATAACAAGTTGAGTAAGCAGGAGAGGGCTCCTACCAGAAGGTCTTTGTTAACATCCTAGGGTTAGAAGGAAGTTTTCTAATGGCGTGAATCGATAACTTGAATTATTCATCCAATACTTAGATATGAAATCGTTCAAATTTATACAAAAGATGCACAGTTTCTTTCATAAGCACAGTGCAGCCGCCATTTTAATCTAGCTTAAATGATTTTTCTGAATACTCGGCCGATTGAATATGTTCAAGTTAAACACTATTCCTTAAATTTTCATGAAAATTGAAAGAAAATAAAAGTACCTAAGTCAATTTTAAATATATATAGGGTTTTCCAATAAGAGGTGATAGAGAAGGCCTATGCCAATAGCCCAGCGTCAATTCAAGATCTCAAAGATGAAATTCGTTAGGCATAGACATACGGCAGCCACTTTGCGATTTGGTAATGGAAAATTTCATGAAGAGGATATGGTCCTGTAAGCGTGTCGTAGTGGTTATTTGCCCAATGTTAGTTATTAGTATTAACGGCATATCTTCTTCTTTATAATGAACTAAACATCCGATCATTTATTTTAAAAAATGGCATTTTTCTTTTAATATCAAAATAACACCTCTTATTGGAAAACCCTATATGAATCATAAACACGTGTTATCGTTGTTGTAATTCCATATAATTGAAATGGCTATAACTCACTTGATTATGATTCGATCTCAACTAAATTTTGTGAACATATATATCTTATGTCAGTCTATATAATTGCAAAATTTCAAGAAGTTTAAAGGTACCGTTTTGATTTTAGGGGCAAAAATGTAAAATCTACAAATCATACTATTATTAACAAAGTTGAGCGAATTTCGATTTCTAAGGTATTTGTTGCCCTTGTACTCATAAAGGTTCACATTCGTGATAATTTTCAGATTTTTCGGCTGAAAGGTGTCCAATCGCGAGGGGGGGGGGGGGGGGGTACACAAATTTTGGGTACATTTCGCCTTCCCGTGGACCCCCTAATTCATAAAATGATTTTTTTATTTCAGATTCTAAAAGTTCTAATCAAGACCTTTCATTTAATACCCCACTCGACTACCTTTGATTAAAAAAAATTTTTAAGGGTCAATTCGTTATTAGGGGGACCCCCCTTAAACATTTTTTAAATTTTTGTCAAGGCCTTAACTTTTGAGAGATCATCACTTCTGACCTTTTCACAAAGTTTGAGCATTCTAGGTTCTATAGTTTCTGAGGAAATCACTTGTGACGCACGGACAGACGGACAGACGGACAGACGGACAGACGGACAGACGGACGGACGGACAGACGGACAGACGGACAGACGGACAGACAGGTCGCGAAACAAGTAGGTCTTTGTAAAAAATTTTTTTACAAAGACCTAAAAATTATCAATTTACAGCATTGGTAGATACAGGATCCTTATTTAGTCTCATTGATGACTCCATTAAAATTTTTCGAAAAACTAAGATCAATCCAGTCCCATTTTCCACGATTATTGGAAAAGACGTTTTTGAATATGAAGTCCACACTCCAGTACCCGCTGAGTTTAAGGCTTCCCATAAAGCTATGATCAGGTGGAAAGTAAAACCTTTATACAAAAGAAAATACGATTTTATAATTGGAGCAGATCTCCTAAATAACTAAGGAACAATTATTGATTTCAAAGAAGGGACGATCACCCTAAATGGTCAATCAATTAGGTTTTTAAATACTCCCTACACATTTCAGGAAGTTGCTCACTTAGAAGCATCAAGCTCTGACTTCTTAAACAGACTTAAGTTAGAACATTTAAATTTTGAAGAAAACAGAGAACTATTAAAAGTTCTCAAACGCGTCGAAACTATATTCTTTAAAGAAGGGGATAAATTAACAAGTACCCCAACAATCGAACGTGAAATTAAAACCATAACAGACAAGCAGATAAATGCAAAATTATATAGGTATCCCCCAAAACACGAACAAGAAGTTCGCAAACAAATCGCAGAAATGGAAAGTCAAGGCATTATCCAAAGAAGTAATTCAAGATATTCCTCTCCTTTGATAGTCGTTCCGAAGAAAACTGATAATTCTGGTACAAAAAAAATATCCAATTGTCATAGACTATCGTAGACTGAATGAAATCACAGTCGACGATAAATTCCCTTTGCCAAACATCGAGTCTATTATGGATAAATTAAGGAGAGCACACGATCCACAATTGACTGGGCTAAAGGGTATCATCAAATATTGGCCCGCAAAGAAGATCGTCATAAAACGGCGTTCGTCACACCACATGGTCTATATGAGTTTGTTAGGATGACATTCGGGCTGAAAAATGCTCCGGCAAACTTTCAGCGCTTAATGAATGATATCCTACGGGATTTTATTAACAAATGCTGTGTAGTATATCTTGACGATAGCACGTCACTTGAAGAGCATATCAAATCACTAACACAAATTTTCAAAATGCTAGAAAAACATTAGTCAAAAATTCAAATTGATAAATGTTAATTTATGCAAAAGGAAACTTCCTTTTTAGGTAATGTAGTCACTAAAAACGGCTTAAAACCAAATCCGGAAAAAACTCAATCAATACAAAAACTTGAACTCCCAAAAACAGAAAAAGAACTTAAAAGCTTTTTAGGAGCCACAGGGTATTACCGCAAATTCATTAGGGATTATGCGAAGGTCGCACAACCCTTAACAAAATACATAAAGAAAGATTCGAAAATCAATACCAAAGATCCAAATTACATAGAAACGTTTGAGAAATTGAAAGCACTTATTAGCACACATCCTGTTCTTCGTTTTCCCGAGTTCGATAAACAATTTCAATTAACAACAGATGCGTCTAACTACGCCTTAGGTGCAGTATTGCCGCAAAACGGACATCCTGTGTGTTTCGCATCTCGAACACTGAATAACCACGAACAAAACTATTCAGCAACGGACAAGGAATTCCTTGCAATTATGTGGTCCGTTAACTATTTCAGGCCTTACTTATATGGAAATAAGTTCGTGATCTATACAGACCATCAACCAATTAAATTTTTACAAGCCAAGTATAAAGGCAAGGATTTATCACCACGCCATCAACGCTGGCTGTTAAAACTAGGTGAATATCAATTTGATATTGAGTCTTTAAAAGGAAAGGAAAATAGAGTAGCCGATTTCCTTAGTAGGATCAAACATCAGGTAGCCGCAAAGCCAATTTGTATTCTGATCTAGGTATTTGGAATATGGAAAATGAGGAATGTTCAGATCTGGCTACGATTCACTCTGCAGAAGAGGAATTACTAGATCAGATTCCTATAAAAGATGAAATGGTCAACAAATATAAGATACAATTTATCCTTACAAACAATAAAGCCGTGGAGTTTGAAATCATCCATGGTAAGCGAATAAATTTAAATCATATTCTTAAAACTTATGTAAACAAATGTATAATAGGCATCTACACTGAATTAGACGATAGTAAGTACAATATTGGACAGCAAAAAATTAGGGAATTATTCCCAAGCAAGAGTTCAGTAAATTTTTTCAGATGTTCATTAAGAGCCAAAGATATCGAAACAGAAACCGAAGCCGTCAAACAAATTGCATTTTATCACGTAAGAGAAAGTATTCACTCTGGAATACAAGAATCTTACGCAGTGTTGAAGAATAAAATTTATTTCCCGAAGCTCCTTGACCTTGTAACAATTGTAATAAGCCAATGCGAAGTTTGTTAAAGAGTAAAATACGACATGCGGGAATGCCGGTCGACAAGAGCTCTCTTGGAGGCTAGCATTCTTTGGGGAGTTCCGCCCCCACGTACCCGAGGAAGCTCCGCAGGGGGAATGCCGGTCGACAAGATCACTCTTGGAGGCTAGCGTTCTTTGGGGAGTTCCGCCCCCATGTACCCGAGGAAATTCCCGCAGGGAGAAAGCCGGTCGACAAGAACATTCTTGGAGGCTAGCATTCTGGATTACGCTTTGGACAACGAACTGGAATTGACGCTTTGGGCTGGCGGATGTGATGGTTTGGACCTAGTTGCTTTGCACAGTAGCGCCGAGGTGAAACTCGTGTGTGAACGGCTCCAATTCAACTATCATACCGTCTCCATCCCGGTAAAACCTTGGCAGGCCTCGGAGTACGTTCGAAGTTCGCACCATTGGGTTGGTGGTGTAGGTTCGGTTGAGACGGACTCCCGATTAGCGCTGGTCTGGCTCTGAGCACTTGTCCCCATAAGGGCTTGTGCCAACCCTCGCATGGCCTCCCTGCTCTGCAAAGATAACCATAGGACCAAAAAGGCGACTACACACACGAACGGAGATAGCGGCTCCGAGGGGGGACCCAATAAAATGGAGCAAACAAATGAAACCACAAGCAAACAGGACGCTAGCACGGAGAACCCTTTCAGGCAAAAACCGCTGTTGGCAAGAACACCGATAAAACAAGTCACCGATTGCGGGGGGAGGCAGCAAACCCCAGAAACACTGTCAAAGTCAACATCACAGGTTAAATCATCGGAGACAGACCACAGACGGACTAACGAACGAAAGAAGGCAGAGTGCGTTGTGCAACCTGGCATCATTGCGGCCTTTGGGCGCAGTAGAAGGACTATGCGCACCCCGGAGCGCCCAGTGCAAGACGTACACAATCCGGATCAAGCTGCGACACCAACGGAGGCCAGTGTAAGACTGGGGGAGGGAGAAGTTTTGCCGTTGGCCGACGCCACTTCAAACGCGACCCAAGCGATAGAAGCAAAAGGGCTAGGAAACGGGGGCCTCTCCCAAGAGGTGGCGCCAAATAACACAATCGCCCTTGACCGCGCCGAAGAGGAGCTGCTTACTCGGAAAGCGGGGAATATCGTCAAACAACTGAGGGCTGCCTGCGAAGTGCAGAAAAACATAGGCAAGAGTGTCAAGAATGGCATTCTTGAACTGGAGGAGCTTTCTGGCCGCATAACGCACTACAGGCGGAGGTGGCTTGCAACCGAAAAGCACCAAAAAGACACACTCTCCCTCGAGGCATCAGTGGGTCCTAGTAGCAGCAAAAGAATGGCCGGTAGCCCAATTGAAGGCGACTGTGAGAAAATGAGGAAGGACGAGACCATAAACGAAGTTGACACTCCAGGCGAGGAGTTTCATGTGGTGCGAAACAAGGTAGCGAAAAAAGCGGCAAAAAAGCTACTCCTAGAAAAAACAGACAAACAGCTCAACCACGAAAAGAACAAAGAACCCCCCGATATACCGCAGAAAACAAAAAGCAAACCGCGGCGCAAACCCTTGCGAGAGGCACTGCTTATTAAACCCACTAAGGGCCGAACCTACGCAGATGTCCTCCGTGAAATTAAAGGAGCGGTCAAGCCAGACGACACCAAAACTGCCATCAAAGCAGTTCGACCAACCCGGACCGGTGGCTTGCTGGTGGAATTCGGGCCAGAGGCCACAAACAAAGATGCATTCCGTGACGCGGTTCAAAAGGTTCTTGGAGATGCGGCAACGGTTGTCTCGCTCGAACCAATGGCCACCCTGGAAATCAGGGACCTCGACTGCGTCACGGACAAAGCTGAAGTAGAGGATGCCATTAGGAGGGAGTTCCCCAGCTTAAGTGAAGTCAAGGCAAGATTGACACGTGAAAACACAAGGGGGCAACGCATGGCTATTGTCGAACTAGCTGATAAAGACGCCCAGCAAATCCTGGCGAAGGGCAAAATTAAGATAGGTTGGGTGATCTGCAGGATACGGAGAAGAGCGATCCCTATCCGCTGCTTCAGATGCCTCGAATACGGACACACCGCGTATGGCTGTAGGGGACCCGACAGGAGATCTCTGTGCTACAAATGTGGTGAAACGGGGCACAAAAGGAAGGAGTGCACGAACGAGGCAAAATGCATTCTTTGCAAGGATGCTAAGCTAGCACCCGGCGACCTCAGACATGAGCCGGGGACAGGGAGATGCCGGGTTTTCAAGGAGGCCCTAACTAAAGCCAAATCGATACGCAAATGATCCGTATCCTGCAGGTCAATTTGCACCGAAGCACAAACGCCCAGGACCTACTTGAGCAGTTTGCGAGGGATAAGAAAGCTGACCTCCTGTTGCTGAGCGAGCAACATCATAACAAGGACTCGCAAGCGTGGTACCCTGACAAAACTGGTACCTCGGCCATCTGGGTTCGAGACAGCGCCCGCCTTCAGGTGCAGGGCCATGGACGCGGGGATGGTTTTGTGTGGGTGCGGTGTTCAGGGATAACATATTTCAGTGTTTATCTGACGCCTAACGAGGCAATGCGATCCTTTCGAACCAAACTCGATGCCCTGGAGGACGCTGTCTCGAACACAGAGGGCCACATGCTGGTCGGGGGAGACTTCAACGCTAGAGCCATCGAATGGGGTATGCCACAATCCGACCCAAGGGGAAAGCAAATCTTGGACATGGCGGCCAGAACAGCGCTTTTTGTCCTAAATACTGGTAACACCCCTACTTTCCGCCGCTGGGGTTGCGTAGAAACCATACCCGATGTGACACTCGCTTCGGAGTCCCTGGTACCTAGAGTACACAACTGGCGAGTACTAAAGGACTACTCGGCTAGTGATCACCAGTATATAGCTGTTGAGATTCACGACGGTGCCACTCTGCGTGCATATGCCCAAACTTCAATCCTCGGATGGAGGACTGGGAGGATGGACGTCGAGAAGTTCACTGACGCGCTTACGGCAGGCGCACCGTTGCTGGGAGCTCCGCCAGGGAGTGGAGGGCCTACAGCCAAGGACTTGGTGAACTCAACTATGAGTACCATCATAGCTGCTTGCGAGTCTTCCATGCCCCGCCGGAGACCCCGACATGGTAAGCCTCCAGTATACTGGTGGTCAAACGAGATCGCCGAACAAAGAAGCGAGTGTCACAAACTTCGGCGAGAGGCCCAGCGGGCGCGAACACGGGAGGAGGCAGACACTAGGCTAGCAGCATACAGGTCCGGCAGGAAATATCTTCGCAGGCTTATTAACAAGAGCAAGGCCCGATGCTGGCAAGACTTCGTGGACGATGTAAATAGGGATCCGTGGGGCCTTGGCTACAAGCTGGTCATGGGGAAACTTGGTGCCCTACGGAAGCCTTGTATACATGACGCGGAAAAGATGGACGCGATAGTGCGGGGACTCTTCCCCGCCCATCCCGTCCGTGTTGACGCTGCTCATGGTGAAACAGCGGTCGAGTGCCCACTCTTCACACACCTGGAACTGGAGGAGGCAGTCCTCTCCCTGAAAGCGAGGAAGGCTCCAGGTCCAGATGGTGTTCCAGCTGAGGTTTTGCAGCTCGTCTATCACCATTGTCCTGACTTCCTGCTCAGCACATTCAACGCTTTCCTACGGGACGGGGTTTTCCCGGTACGATGGAAGGTGGCGAGGCTCGTGCTGGTCAGCAAGGGGAAGGGAAATCCCGAATCGCCGTCTGCATACCGCCCGTTATGCATGCTAGACACGGCTGGGAAAGTGCTAGAGAAACTCATCAAGGGAAGACTCACTGACGCGATTCGTGCTGCCGGGGACCCATCTCCTCGGCAGTACGGCTTTAGAGCAGGACGTTCTACCATCGATGCGATTGCAGAGGTGGTGAACGCGGTCCAAAAGGCAGAGGCATATAGTCGCACCAAGCGACGGATCGTCCTGTTGGTGACACTCGACGTCAGGAATGCCTTCAACTCCGCTAGATGAGTGGATATTCTGGATACGCTGGAAAACTCTTTTCAAGTTCCAGAATATCTAATGCGGCTTTTGAGGAACTACCTAAAGGACCGAAGCCTGCTCTACGACACGACACAGGGCCAACGAAGGATGGAAATTACATCGGGTGTTGCCCAGGGATCTATCCTTGGTCCGGACCTGTGGAACGTGGCTTACGACGGGCCACTGAGACTTGAGATGCCAGATGAGTCGCGCTTGGTCGGCTATGCGGATGATGTTGCGGCTCTGGTCGCCGGACGCATCGTTGAACAAGCGCAACTTAGGCTAGGTATGCTAATGCGCCGAGTGAGGGACTGGATGACTGCTCGCGGGCTCAGTTTAGCACTGGAGAAAACCGAAGTGGTCATCTTGACAAAAAAGAGAATCCCTAGAGTAAGGATGATCAGTATTGGAGATATAGAGGTCGAATCGAAGCCAGCGGTGAAATACCTGGGGCTACTGATCGACTCGAAGATGAGTTTCTCTGAGCAAATCAGGGCAACGGCTGAGAAGGCTGCTTCGGGAATATCGGCCCTGAGTCGACTTATGGCCAACGTAGGGGGACCCAGCCCATCAAGAAGACGCCTCTTGATGAGTGCTGTAGGGTCAGTGCTAATGTATGGAGCAGAGGTATGGGGCGACGCTCTCAGCAAGGAGGTATACCGGAAACGATTGGCACAGGTACAGAGAAGAGGAGCACTGAGAATTGCATCTTCGTATCCAACAGTCTCCGACTCGGCGGTGAGAGTGATTGCAGGCGTGATACCTGTCGCCCTCCTTGCTAGAGAGCGCCGCGCTATTTACCTGCGCCGAAACGAGGATGCGAGGGAGATCGTTGTCCGCGAGGAAAGACAACGCTCGCTCAACGATTGGCAGCAGTCTTGGAGGAATTGCACGAAGGGAAGGTGGACTGCGCGCCTCATCCCGGATGTGAGACCGTGGCTAAATCGAAGGCATGGTGAGACTGACTTCTATCTGACCCAGCTTTTGAGCGGGCACGGGTGTTTTCAGTCTTACCTGCACAAGATCGGCAAGTCATGGTCTCCCGATTGTCGGTTTTGCCCAGGAGAGGAGGACAATGCCTGTCACACATTTTTTGCGTGCAAAAAATGGGCCAGGCTGCGAAGGGAACTCTAGAGGGAGACGGGAGAGCTCACCCCGGATAATATAGTTGCGGTGATGCCCGAATCGGTTGACAAATGGAACTAGGTGGCACATTATGCTCGGGCAGTCCTAAAATATAAAAGGGACTCACAGCAGCCGGAGGCACTGGGGCTGGGGGATCGCTCTTCTGGCAATTCCTCTTCCCCCCTCCCCTCCCGCTAGGAAAGGGACTACCCAGCTTGAAGGCGCCCCACGGCGTAACAAAACGAGACCTGGCCCGACGGTTCCAGGCTAGGTTCTCAGATTGACAGGGGAGGTGTTTAGTGGGTAGTCCAAAGGTATCTTCCATGGGAGTCCCACACTGCCAGACTCGGCGGGCATAAATGCCTTCACCTCCCTACCACAAAAAAAAAAAAAAAAAAAAAGATATCGAAACAGAAACCGAAGCCGTCAAACAAATTGCATTTTATCACGTAAGAGAAAGTATTCACTCTGGAATACAAGAATCTTACGCAGTGTTGAAGAATAAAATTTATTTCCCGAAGTTCCTTGACCTTGTAACAATTGTAATAAGCCAATGCGAAGTTTGTTAAAGAGTAAAATACGACATGCGACCCATTAAACCAAAATTTAAAAACACTGAAACTCCTACCAATATCAACGAAATAGTCCACCTAGATATTTTTATAATAATGAAAAATAGTTTTTTAACCATAATAGATAAATTTTCTAAATTTGGAGATGCTTATTATCTAAGAGACAGAAACCATGTAACAATTATTGAACAATTAGAAGATCATTTTGCGAAAATTGGTAAGCCAAAGAAAATTGTTGCAGGAAATGAGTTTAGTGGAGTCTTATTAAAAGATTTTTTACAGTCTGAAGATATAATCTTACACTTAACTAAACCTCATAGTCATACAGGAATAGCGGATGTTGAAAGGCTACATAATACCATACTTGAAAAATTCAGAACTCTAGCAATTGATAAAACGAAACTCTCTGTAAGAAGTACAATTCAAAAGGCTATAATGAAAGATATCACTTGACAATAAAATGTACCCCAAAAGAAGTGCAAAGCGGTCAAGTAAATTTTGAGAAAATAAAGGCAAATATTGAAGAAACCAAGAACAAATATCTGAATAAACTCAAACTATATAGAGAAGATTACAATGAGACCAGATCCACAATTTCATCAAAAATTATAAAGCTGGTAGACGTAAAAACCTCCCAAAATATAGGAAATCAAAACTAGATAATGTTCATCCGACAAACATTAAGAAAGAACTAAAATATGCAGACCAAAGCAAAAATAAAGAAGAATTCAGCTGTAAACCAATGAAAATAAAAGGAAGGAATCATAACACTAATAGCGAGATTTTTAATGAAGGCCAGAAACTTATCCTAAAAAATGCAACTAAAAAGGGTCCTCCTGACGAAATCATAGTTTCAAAATATAATATTAATATCACAAGAAGTGATATTCAGACATTAAACGGATTAAATTGGCTAAACGATAATATCATTAACTTTTATCTAAATTTAATAACAGAGCAAAGTGTGCAACAAGATGTCGAAAACCCGTTAAAAGTTTATACTATGAATACTTTCTTCTTTTCACGATTATTAGAGGCTGGATATAACTCAGTGCGCAGATGGACCAGAAAAGTCAATTTATTTTCATTCGATTTAATATTAATTCCGATACACGTTAATAATAACCATTGGTGTATGGCAATAATCAACATTAAACTAAAATCTATAAAATATTACGATTCTTTAGGAAATCAAAACCCTAGAGTACTAACTAAATTAGAAGATTATTTGGCGCAAGAATCATTAGATAAATTAAAACAGACTTTAGATACAACAAAATTTACAAAAGAACATGCCAGCAATATTCCGCCTCAAGCTAACGTAAGTGATTGTGGAGTATTCAGTTGTATGTTTGCTCGATATATTAGCAAAAACCAAAAAATTGATTTCACACAATCAAATATTTCTTATCTTAGACAAAAAATGATTGTTGAAATAGCTCCAGCTCAGCGTTTCTAACGTATTGTCTTTAAACCTATACATTTTTCAGCCCCTCGTGCCAATATTTATCATCTTAACCGTACTTATCCAATCAACAACAGGAATTCTTACATTGAATCCAATAGTATCCAAAAGTGGATACACAACTATTAACCTTGGACAAATGGAAATCATAACGACTACTAAAACCATCCTTCATATAATCAGTATCAATGAAATCAAAAGTACGATACAAGCTATTGAAGAAAACATTCAAAAATTAGGAATTATAAACGATCCATTCATCCAAAATGAATTAGAGAACATTCACGCAAAGTTATCAGCTATTGATCCCAGAGTTAGGCAAAGAAGAAGACATCAATCTCGTTGGGACCGCAGAAAAATTCCTTTTTGGTACAATGAGCGATGATGTTCGACAAACAATTTTAAATACTTTGAACACGATTGAAAAGAAACAAGACGAAGAATTAAATCCTTTTTAAACGACTCTATTACGAATTTAAAGCAAATCATTGAATCAGATAGGAATAGAATAATAAAAACATATCAAGAAACTGCTGAAAATGAAAAGAAAATTATTAAACACCAATTAAAACTCGATCAGATTCTCAAAATAGAGTTGTTGAAGGAAAAATTGGACCAACTTATTGACAATATAGGACTAATCAGACACGGAATCGCACATCCAAGTTTATTGACAGCAACAGAAATCAAGTTGACGAACCTTGACTTTTACAAACTAAAGAATGTTCGAACTGGACTACTGAAACATAACAATGACACAATTATTCTTGCTATCAAAATTCCCGACACATATAAATTAATCGATTTTAAAGTAATAGTGGCAATGCCTAATGAAAATAATCTTGAAATCTACCTCGAAGTCCAGTAAATTGTTGAATCAAACTTCACAAAATATATGTATAACGAAGAAATTTTATTTGAAAATGAACTGCAACCATTAAACAACTCTATTTCCCAAAATAATTGTAAACTGGTCAAAAGCAAAGAAAATGTAATTAGAAAAATAGATGATGCTACAATTATATGTAAAAACATGATAAATCAAGATGTTGTAAACCTTTGCGATGATAGAGAAATCAAGCTTAATGGAAATTATCTTATAAATATAAATAATTGTTCAATAAAAATTTCAAATTATACATTTAGTAATAATAATCAAGAATTTGTAGATAGATACTTTTATATCGATAATGAATCTTATAATTTTACCGAAAAATTAAGCTTCGATGATATTATTTTGAAAAATGTTGAAAGCCTGAAACGCATAAATCACTTGAAATTACACTCTCATATAAATTACATTACCATGGGCATTATCTCGATTATCATTTTGAATTTAACAATTTGGATACTTATTATTTTTAAGAAAAATAAAAACTTGGTAAATTCTCTAAATCATGTAAACGAAAATATTTATAAAATTCAGGAGAATTTTAATGTAAAGGGGGGAGAAGTCATGTATACGGTAACAAACAATTCTCATAAAAATATTGAAGAACTTTTGCAAACGTTGCATTTACCTAATTATGGAGCATGCAACGAAATCATTTCTACAACGACACATGTCTAATCTAGACATAGTGTCAGTAAAATTAGAGTATTTAGGGAAACCGTATCCACGGCGTCGCCCCCAGTCTGTAATCGGTACTCTAAGCGTACGAATTCGTTAAATAAAAATTTGGTAAAAGTGTAAAAAGTGTGTGTTGTTATTTGTGTTGGTGGAATTATTCTTTTTTTTATTCTATGCCATAAAAGACTCTAAAACTTGCTTTGCTTTGGCATTCCAGCTAAATTAGTTCATCTTACCAAAATGACAATGACGTCAACGACTCACCATTAACACAAATATCGGACTAAAACAGGGACATGGGCTGGCCCCATTGCTATTCAATTTGGCGCTGAAGTGCGTCATTCGGAAGCTACGTGTCAACACGCGAGGTACATTACTATACAAGTCGAACCAAGTAATAGCCTATGCGGACGACATCAACATTTTGTCACGGTCATTAACAACTGCCAAAGAACTCTTCCTGAAACTCGACAGCATAGCAAAACTAGTAGGGCTACAAATCAATGAAAATAAAACAAAGCTCACAATATCATACTTGGCGAATACAGTATTGAAAATGTGGGCGAATGAAAGAGACGAATTACGCCGAAGAATACAGCTCACAAATAAAATATTTAATTCAGTTTTGACGATCTTGAAGACCAGCTGCATACACAGGAAAACAAAGCTCCAAGTATACAAATCTGTGATAAGACCTGTGTTATGCTATGGGTGTGAAACGTGGATCCTAACCCAAGCATCCGCAAATATATTGAGCGCCTTTGAGCGACGCACATAGGTCAATTTTAACGATCTACGCGGCCAAAATTGGATTTTAAAAACTAACGGTAACCATTTAAAACAAATTATCAGTGATTAGAAAACATTTCAGCAAATCCTAAATCACCCATTAAAACGATCCCCCCCACATTCCGAGCGTGCAGTGGTAGTTGGACCTTGACCGTCAACAAGTGCGTTCTTCTTTGAGGTGTTTAAAGCAACCACAAGTTTGAACATAAATATTTCTTTACCAGTGTCAGTTTTTGAAGTGAAGGTGATGGATTTCGATAACCCAGGTACTATTTTTTAATATAATTACGTAGTATATAACAAAGAGTGTTTTCTTAGACAAATTTTAGAGTAATAAGTGAGTAGTAAGTGAATTTGTTGTATTCCTCCGTTAAACTCCGTGTTCGTTTTATTTTTATTTTGAAGTACCTTCCTTCCTTTTGTAAATATTACTAAAATTAGCTGCAGAAACTTGCAGATAATGAAAAGAGGCTCATTTTTAACGACAGAGTTTTTTTCAATAAAATATTCATTTTTCTTCTTATTTGAATAATCATTGTATTTCGCTATTTTAGGAACTGCCAACACATCAGGTGTGAAAATTTTTACCCGGAGATACCTTTATGGAATAATGAGAGACCAAAATTTACCAAATCTCGAAGCAAGTCTCGATTATTTGGAAAATCACTTACTATCATCGAACTATGGCACTACTGATGATGATTTAAAAACAATAAAACTCCGATTTTCTTCATTTAAAGCAAAATTAAAGGAAAGGTGGATGAAATGTCACAGAAAGGAAGACGATTTTTTTAAATACAACGAGTCTTGGCTAGAGGGAACTTTCGAACTTCCTTCAAAATTGTTGAATCGACGGGGGCGGCCTTTGAAAACTTTCGATAAAGCAAGTGAACGAACTAAGCGTCGAAAAACTGAAAAATTAGGTTAAATGTCGAAGATGACGTCATTGTCCACGCTGCACAAACAACCTTAAGAGTACAAGGAAAAAGAGATGCGTCGAGTATTCTTAATGAAATAACAAATGATCCTGCTCGAGCTCACGAATATAAAAAAGCAGTCGAAGAAAAAGAAAAAAAAGATGGTGTTACTCCTTTGACACCATTACTCGCTCTGACAATGTTCGTTGAGGCTGACCTTACAAGACGTCAGTACGAAATCATCCGAAATACAAATAAGGCATTTTATCCTCCATATTACCTTTTGTTACAAGCTAAACAAGAATGTTATCCTCCAAAGGAATGTTTGCGGGTCACGAGCACCTGTGCGGAGAGCAGCTTACAGAGCCTTGTTGACAATACCGTTAAGTGGTTATCAATTTTCTTGCAAGAAGTACTATTAACTCTTAAGGAAGAAGAGAGAAATTCCTTGAATATAATTTGTAAATGGGGGTGCGATGGCTCTCAGCAAGCTAAATATAAACAAAAATTCGGTGATGATATGGAATCAGATGCTAATTTATTTTTGAGCTCATTTGTGCCACTTAAAGTAGTGTGTGGAAAGAATAATAAAAAAGTAATATGGCAAAACCCTACGCCCTCGTCCCCACGATTTTGCCGTCCAATAAGATTTCGATTTTTGAAAGAATCAACTGATGTGACAAAGGAAGAAATAAATTACGTCGAAGAATCCGTGAAAGGACTGAAAGCAACAGAAGTAAATTTGAACGATATCAAATTCACTTTTAACCATTCTTTTCTGATGACTATGGTGGACGGAAAAATATGTAACGCTGCAACCGGAACCAAGTCTACTAGTCGGTGCTATATCTGTGGTGCAACATCGAAAGACAAAATTGATAAAAAGGAGTCAAGTTCAACTGGTATTAATTTTGGGCTCTCTATATTGCACGCCAGAATTAGACTATTTGAAAGTGTTTTACATTTGGCATATAAATTACCTGTTAAAAAATATAGAGAGAGGAAGACTGACAAAGAGAAAGAACTAGAAGCACAAACAAAAATGCACATCCAAGAGAGGTTTCGAATTGAAACTGGATTACTGGTGGACATGCCTAAAACTAATTTTGGAAATACTAATGATGGTAATACCAGTAGAAGATTTTTCGCAAATCCCCAATTGGCGGCAGACATAGCCGGTATAAACTACGAATTAATTTACAGATTAAAAGTTATATTAGAGACTATTGCAAGTGGCCACAGAATTGATACAAAAAAAAAATACGAAAAATACGCCGAAGAAACAGCAAAATTGTATATAGACTTATATGGATGGCACCCTATGACACCGACTATGCATAAAATTTTAATACATGGAGCAACTATCATTGAAGCAGCTTTGCTATCAATAGGTCAATTGTCGGAGGAGGCTGCAGAGGCTCGTAATAAACATTTCCGCTTATATCGTCAGAACTTCGCTAGGAAGTTTTCTAGAGAACACTGTAATCTAGATGTTTATCACAGATTACTATTGACTTCGGATCCACTGAAAAGCAGTCTGAGGCCCAAAAAGACATCTATATCAAAAGGTTTTTGTCCCGAAGCAATAGAAATGCTATTGCCGGCAGATCCCTACTCAGAACCCGATTTAGATGACGAGCAAGTTGACTCTTTATTTGAATAAAAATATAATTACTGTACATATAGGTATTATCATCATATTTTTGGTATTAGTTTTTCTAGGAAATTGTATTACTCAACTTAAAAATAAAATATATCCTACATTTCTTTTGAATATCAGTGTTTTTAGGGTTTTGTACTAAAATACAAAACCCTATTGCAATCACGACCTGTGTCCGTCTGTCCGTCTGTCCATCCGTCCGTCCGCCCGTCCGTCCTTCCGTCCGTCTGTATGTCACAGCACTTTTTCTCCGAAACTATAAGGGCTACAGCCATGAAACTTTGTGAAAAGGTCAGAAGTGGTGACCTCTTGAAAGTTCAAGGGTGGAAAAATTTTTCAAGGGGGTTTAAGGGGGGTCTCCCCGTATAGGGAGGTGACCCCTCAAAAAAAAATTTCACCATTGGTAGTCGAGTAGGGTGTCATTGGAAAGGTCTCAATGAGATCTTTTCAAAACAAGTCTTAAAATTGCCTTATCGGTACCGAGGGGGGCAGGGGAAGGGGAAATGTACGAACTTTTCGCGTACCCCCCCTCGCGATTGGAAACCTTCCATCCGAAAAATCTGAAAAAAATCATGAATGTAGGCCTTTATGAGTACAACAACAACAAATACATGAGAAGTCGAAATTCACTCAACTTTGTTAGTAATAGTATGATTTATCGATTTTAAGTTTTCTTGAATAAAATCTAAACGGTACCCTTAAATTCAAGAGCAAACAGATGACTTTCTATAAGATTGATCTTTCCTGAAAGTTTCATAAAGATCGAATAGTATTTAACGAAGTTATAGCGGTTTGAATTTTCCCGTATTACTATGGAACAATATGCCCTGTATTACTATGGAAACATATGGCTATGGAGCCATATGCGCTTTTTATCGATTTCGACACTACAGCTTTGCTAGGATTTGCATGAACATTTCAGGAATGATAGGTATCATGAAGATGAGTACATACAATTGAAACAAGTCGAAGAGGCAGGAGAGAGCTCCTAGCAAAAGGGCTTTGTAACCATTCTAGGATTCGAAAAAATAGGCCATGAATGATTACAGTACAGAGGAGTGGGCCCTGAAAAAAATTTCATGAAAGGTAGCCGATATGAATATCAACTGAAAGTTCTCTATGAGATCTTTTCAAAACAGTTCTTAAACTGACAGTTTTTGCTTCAGTGGGGGCACAGGGGGGAATACATGAAAAATGTGTTTCTAAAAAATCTGGAAAAATTATCAAGGGAGATATCTATGGGTATAACTAAAACAAAAATTCTTTCAACTTTGTTAATAATAGTATGATCCTCGAATTTCACATTTTCTCCAATAAAATCGTCTTTGACATGTTTCTTGATTTTATTCGCTGCTGGTTACTGCATTTTGTAAGTTGAGTACAAAACCCTTCTGACATGAGCATAGGTCTGTCTACCCAACTTGTTTATTTATGGAATCCGAGGACGATTTTTTTTTATCCCAATTTTTTTTACTTACATTTTACCAAAAAAAAAAACTGGTGTTTAAACAAAAAAAAATTCATTAATCAGACATATAATATTGCATAGAAATGATAAAAACTGAATATAAATGATAAAAGTGAAAAAATATTTTTGGCCGCATAGATCGTGAAAATTGACCTATGTGCGACGGTTTCTGAGGCGAAAAATCGGAGCGAAGCTAGACGGGGATGAATGGCGAATTTTTGACGAGCAATGGGCTGGCCACAGGAATCGGATGGACGAACAACGGATACCCAAAAAGGTATTCGTTGGGAGAACTGAAGGGTGGAGACCAGTGGGGAAGCCGAGGAAACGCTGGTCTGACTCGGTCGACGAAGACAGTACATCGTTGCTCGGATTTGAAAATTGAAGGACGCGGTCAATGGACCGAGACAGTTGGAGGCGCTATTTGCAGGAAGCAAATGCCTGAGAGGGATTGTAGTGCTAAGAAGAAGAAGAAGCAACAACTTTATTGAATACTTCAACTTAAGTTAAAACTCGATTAAACTTTATGATACTGTGATTCAACACTTCACCTCGATGAAACTCAACTTCAATTGATTAACTAATTCTCAAAGGGCTGCTTTTATAATGATAAGAATGCTGAGGAACCATTCTCCCTGTTACTTTGATTCAAGCTAAGAATTGAACTTGGATGTGCTGATATATGCGAAATTTGATATTGCGATAACGAGAGGCTTATATTAGATAGATCATGTTACAGGACGAAGGGATATGAGTCATAGATGATCAATATATGAGTCATGGAAGATTATGATAAAGGATGGTAATATGCTGATGTAGGGATTTGGGATTATGTGTAACTCGCGCGGATAACCGGTTATTCATCGTCGCGCTTCTTTATAATTCCTTTCGGCATATTATCTAGGCCATTGACGCCTAGTGAAAATCAGACTAGGCCATTGATGCTTAGTCTTTTATTGACTGCGGTTATCTAAGAAATCGTAAGTGCGAAAAATATTTTTGTAGTGGGCCGTTGTGCTGTGGGAAAAGAACAAGGCCATTTCCAGCGTAGCACTAATTCCACTCGCTGCAGACCACCGCTGCAGTCCTTTACGGACATAATCACCATCTTAAAAACACTACACATTCAGTAATAGCCATCAAATCTTCTGATGCAACAATTCCTGCTAAGACAGGATTTCATGATCCAAAGAAAAAACTCTTTCGTATATATAATTTATTTTGTAAACATAAGGTTCCATACCTTTTGCCGAAAATTCAGACAGTGCATCATATAAAGTGTAATCCTAACCAAATATGACAATAATTTAATAATGTTCACCACATTGCCTTCATGTTAATATTTGCTTCTATTACAAACTACCACGGCATCCCCACCCAACTAATGCACGACAAAATATCTGGCAGTCTATTAAACGACTCAATAGGTAGGTCCAAGGACAACCTATCCCAATCCTACACGTGTCAACAAGCTCTGTTGGCGAATGGCATATGTAACCCTTACCGAGCAGCGGCTTTGTCAATGTGGATCCCCATTGTATCACTTAGTCTACGAGCTTAATTGATTTTCCTCTGATGAATTGATTCAATTAATTGAAATAAATGCTAAACGACGTTCAGTGGAATCACAGTGTGCATTAGTTTTATCACAATGGGATATCTGAATCACCAATAGTTAGTCAATATGATTTGCAGCGACAACGGCGGGGTGTCCTTTTTCAAACGTACTCGTATTGATCGCATACCATCTGGCGAGCGCCTGCATTAAATTATTATTCAAATTTAATGCAAATCAAATGGGAACGCCAGCGTGCGTGCGAAATAATTCAAAGTGTTTCAAAGGTCAACCGCGGCAAGTGTCCCCATAAATTTTTAAACAAACATTTGTGAGGCAAATGTGCTTAGAAGGAAATTTTCATTTCGCGCTTTAGATCATCGAGGCATCACTTGCTGCTCATAAATCTAATTCAAATAAAAATGAGAAAAATATCACAAAGCAAGTAAATTGTATGCATCTACAATTTGCATCTCATATTTTCCGTAATTGCACTGCAATTTGCATCGAAGTGAGTGAAAAATCTTCAGACTTTCTGCCCTTCATCTCCGCCATCAGCGTGGTCCTGTTGAAATTTTCTCAAATTCATTTGCAGCTCTAGTCTGAGTGCTTAAGCAAAGCATCCTTGTGGGGTCCATCAAATAAATGACCAAGGTTGGTGCTGATAACGCTAAATGCGTCTGGAGTATTTCGACTGTGCAAAAATGATTGCAGATGAGAACTCGCCCCTCGAAATGCAATTTGCTGTCATTATTGCAATACGTGGGAACAATTTTCCGCTGGTATTTTCCGTTGAAAAAGTGATTATTCATACTAGAATATTTACCGATGGTAGCAGCAACAATGGCGTTTTGTTTCGAGTTCTATTGCTGGTCTTACAGATTTTTCAGTTAACAGCTTTTATCACCTTCTTCTGCTCCGCGAGATGCATGTTTATGTGGTTCAAATTGATGTGGATCATTTTATTTTTATTATTCTTATAAAGAGTCTCAAATGGAGTCATCACAGAAACTTGCGTCCTGAAATTTAATGGTAGTAATTTGAATATTATCCTCTACAACTCAAGTTCAACGAAGAAAATCGATTTTCCACTAAGATGAGCTTCCCCAGCGTCAGTTATTGGTTGCCAGCTGCTATAAAAATCATTATCTGCATGAACTTAACCAAATGAGGCAATTATTCGTGAGCATGCTCGTCTGCTTGTTATATATCGTCGGAATGGGAAAACTAATTTCCAGCAATCCAATTTGAAATTTAAAGTTCAAAATGAAAAACGTCCATGTAAATTCTTGTGCATTTCCGAATAGAAAGGAATTGCTGGTGGTAGTCTTCGCATTGAATACCTCCATAGAACTCAATTTGAATAAATTAACGTTCCAACAAAGTCCTCGCGTACTTCACACTCCACTTATTAAACATATTCGTTCCGAGCACGACAAGGATATATCCTCGTCCTGTTTCTGTTCTCCTCGACGGGTCGACTCAAAAGCGTACTCTTCAGCGAATTGCAAAATGAAATTATAAAAGTAAGCATTCGAGTGCATGACAAGTGTGCAGATGAGTGTAACTGACAGACATTACAAAATTAATCAAATTGATGAAGATTGACGAAGTAGGCCAAAAGAAAGTTTGACAGGCTACAATCATTCCATTGATGTTTGCTTCTGCTTTCATTTCCATAATCTGTAGGTTTGATTTTTTTGGGCAAATGTCAATGTGAAGATGGAAAAAAAACTTTTATTATTTTTTAGTTTTGAGAGAAATGTATTTCTCTCAAAAACAATAAAATACTAAAGGTTTTTTTCATCTTCACATAGAATTCTTTTCACGTAGTTTGGGTTTTAGCTAATTTCCTTTTGTCTACAAAACGCTAGATGACTGTCACATAAAAAAATGTAGGGACCAAACACAGCCACGAACTTATTTACCTAAAAAACGGAATTTGGCAACCCCAACCATCGAACTAGACGACGGTGTTCGTACATGTATTGTATTTCTTCTCTCTCTGGATGTCACCGAAGCAACATCAATTAATTAGTGTCATTTGTCAGTTCGACTAAAGGAATAAAATAATATTAATTTAAATAGTTAATGTGTTTCGTTGAAGAATATAGAGCCTACAAGTGGTGACTAAGACGTGTTTTCAAACGATTAACAATGCCGAACGAACAACACAAAAGCAACGGCAACGCTCGTCAAGTGGACTTGTCGTCCCGACCCCATCACCCGGATTCGATAAACAAAGTCGCACTCTTTGAGGAACGGAACAAATGGAGAGGCTATGCTCATATAAGCTCCATAGAAAATGATGCGACCACCTTCTGAGCATGATTGTCATTTCATTTCCAATAATTTCTACAATTTCTCCTCTCGAGAGCCAGATTGTCAATTTGACGACTAAACATGGACGCGAAATTTACCTGGCGCGTGAGATACGATTCGGAATTTAGTCGTTTTTTCGGTTCGAGAACGTGTTCGGAGGTACATATTGACTGTAGTGAAAGTAATATTACACCTGGTTTAGGGATAACAACATTTTAAGGAGTGACATTGCAAATCGGAGCGAGGAACTCAATTAAAAGTGTAATGTGCGTTATTGATAGAAAACGATGGGTTATCGATACGACAGTGTTTTCTATCCTAAGTGGCCATAATGCTTTGTTTGTATTCAATGCTATTTTCTTGTTCTGTGAAGTGTTATTTGCAATAAAACCATATTTACGAGTGCATAAGCGTTTGTTTACTTTCTTGTGACAACCCATTGGGTTCCCCTTAACTAGCTTTAGAATCACGGTCGCAGGGGTAGGTGAAAAAGACATGTAGTTAGGCAGGCGGTCGCAGGGGTGGTTGCGACAACGTGTACACATGGATGTCCACTCCGGTTTTATCTTGTTCCTCAAAGGTCGCACTAGTCAAACTTCCGTTATTTTGGAAACAACCACCGGCCCTTTGGTTTTCTCGCGTTGGAGCGCAATTTAAAATCGCGAAAGTAAAGGCAGACGAAAAAATGTTGGACCACGTAATTAGCCAACTGGAACCTGATGTCCTTATGCAGATAGAGGATATCATAGAAAACCCACCACTAAGCGGAAAATACGAAATGCTCAAAGGCCGCGTCATCTTTTTGTATGCTGAGTCCGAGCGAGTTATTGACAGGCCTTGAACTGGAAAATAATAAACCGTCACAGCTCCGTCGCTCCATGAAAATCACCGCCGGCAAAAACGTAACTGACAAGTTTTTGAAATCGTTATGATTGAAACGACTCCCACCGCAAGTCCAAGATATTTTCACCGCATCAACGGCAAATCTTGATCAATTGGCAGAAATGGCGGACAAAATTATCGAGAATTGCGAACACCCCACAAAATTTATCCCTGAAATTGAGATAATTAAAAATGACGCGAGTGAAGAAATTAAAAGTAAACTTGCTGTTATTCATTCCCGCCTCGACAGTCTACTTACTGCCAAAAGCCCCCGTTCTAAGCGCAACTCACGTTTCAGTTCCACTTGCGCCCGTAGTTCCGCTAACTGTCAGAATACTGGCATCTGTTATTACCATCGTAGATTTAGTACAAATTCGCTCCACCATTGATATGATTGCAGAAGTGGTGAGCGGGGCCCAAAAGACATATATAGCCGCACTAAGTAACGGATCGTTCTGTTGCTGACATTCGAAGTTAGGAACGCTTTGAACTCCGCTAGATGTGTGGATATTTTGAAAATGGTGGAAACCCCTTTCCTGGTCCCAGGCAATTTGATACAACATTTGAGGGACTACCTTAAGGACCAAAGTCTGCTTTATGACACAAAATAGGCCTAACGAAGGATGGAAGTTACATCGGTTGTTGCCCAGGGGTCTGTCTTAGGCTCAGACCTTGTGAACGTGGCTTACGACGAGCATCTAAGGCTGGAGATGCCAGATGAGTCGCGTTTGATTGGCTATGTGGCTGATGTTGAGGCTCTACTCGCTGGAACAAGCGTAATCAGGCTAGATATGCTAATCAATCGAGTGAGAGACTGGACGACTGCTTGCGGGCTCAGTCTAGCACTGGAGAAAACTGAAGTGTTCATCTTAACTTAAGATAATCCCTAGAGTAAGGATGATTAATATTGGAGACATAATAATCGAATCGAAGCCAGCGGTGAAGTACATGCGACTACTTGTCGACTCGAAGACGAGTTTCTCTGAGCAAATCAGGGCAACGGCTGAGAAGGCAACTTTGGGCGTAACGGCTCTGAGTCGACTTATGGCCAACTTGGAGTGACCAAAACCATCAGGAAGGTGACTTTTGATGAGTGCGGTAGGGTCAGCGCTACTGTTTGCGCAGAAATATGGGGCGACGCTCCAGCAAAGAGGTGAACTGCAAACGCTTTGACCAGGTACAAAAAAAGGAGAACTGAGGATTGCATCTTCATATTTGATAGTCTCTGACTCAGTGTTGAGGGTTATTGCGGGCGTTATACCTGTCCTCTTTCTTGCAAGAGAGCGTCGCGATATTTACCTGCATTTACTTTTGTTCGTAACGAAAAATAACGCTCATTCAACGATTGGCAGCCACCTTGGATGAATTTCATGAAGGAAAGGTGGACAGCGCGGCTCATTCCGGATCTGGGACGATTGGGATGATATAGAAAACAGGATTTGACAGTATATCATCACAGAAAGAACGCAACTAAGGGATGCTTTACAGATGGAATCGGAAAAAACTTCAACTAACTTTACAAAAGATTGGCTCATTCCATGTCCAATTGTCTGAACGCAACTACTAAGGCAGAAGGTCTTCATATTTAATATTAAATAAAATATAATTTCCAAATTTAACGTTTAGCGAATGCTTTCTCTATACAAGAGTTTCATGAAGTTCATGTTAATTTTTTCCCTTTGTTATATCAATATTGTTTTGTAGAATTTATCGTTTATTTGTAATCGGCGTGAACTTAGAAATAAATTTTCTTAAACCTATAGGTTGAAATAAAAACTGCATTCTTTATATTTATATCTAAACCGGAACACTTTTTTCCGTCTGCTGGAAAGCAAGAATTCGGCGTGGTCTTCATTGTGGATAGGGAGTTCAAGTCGTATGTTATTCGTTTTAAGGCAATCAATGAACGGTTGTGTGTGCATGAAGAAACGAAGAAAGCGTTCTACAATCACTTAGATAGACTACTTGACTCATTGCCCACACACGACATAAAAATAATTCTGGGTGATTTCAACGCTAAGGTTGGCAATGAGCTCTCTCATTGGGAAACGACTGGAGGATATAGCTTCCACGATGAAACGAATGACAGCGGTCAGCGCCTGATTGACTTTGCATAAAGCAGAAATCAAGTCATTTGTTCGACTTGTTTCCCACATCGACGCATACATAAAATGACCTGGGCATCACCAGATGGCAACACAAACAGCCAGAACCAACAACGTTGGGTATGGAGTAAACTTTACGTTTGTACATACCGAATAGCCAATTGTCACTGGGATCATTCTTTCTCTTCCTTCGTGGCACCACAGCCCCTCTTGGGGCTTGGCTTCCTGCAAATAGCGCCTCCAACTGTCTCGACCGAGTCAGACCAGCGGGTCATTTCTTTATCAAGCTAACTTGTCGATTTGGTATTTCAAAGGCGTATTCAGTGAAGACCAGCCCGCTTCTTTAAAACATCGAAAGGCTCCAAACGGCGTCTGTGGCCAAAAAAATGATTGGTTCAATGAAGAGTGCCAGAATGCGTTAGACAGAAAGAATCAGACATACAAAGATTACATAGGTAGGAAGCGAAAACACTATGAAAATCTCAGAAGAGTTGCAAATAACATTACTAGAAATAAGAAAAGAAAAGTGAAAAGCCTGAAACGAAGTTATCAGCGCAAAACCACGCTTTGTCGTGATGACATCGGCAATATCATCGCTGATGAAACCAAAATTAAGGAAAGATGGGCATCATATTTGAAGAACATCTTTAATCCCAGGCACAGCTCCAGAACATCGACGCCTATAGATGTATGCGGAGAGCTTCCATTGGCTTCATCTACTCTGGATGAAGTTTGCTCCGCCATCAAAGCTCAAAAGAATAATAAAGCACCGGGCATCGATGAGATTCCAGTGGAGCTCATCAAATATGGTGGAAGCAATGTTCATAAAGCTGTTCACAAAGTCATCCAGCACATTTGACAACAAGAACATATGCCGAAAGGGTGGAGCCAATCAATTATATTCCCTATCCACAAAAAAAAAGGTGGCAACCTACAGGGCAAAAATTGTAGAGACATATCACTACTTTGTAAGGCGTACAAAATATTTTCAAAGATCCTAGAAAATACAATTGGATCTTATGCCAACGGTATTATTTGGGAGTATTAAGGTGGTTTTCCCCGCTGGTGGAATGCTAGCCGACAGGAATACTCTTGGAGGCTAGCATTCTTTGGGGATTTCCGCCGCCACGTACCTGAGGAAATTCCCGCAATAGGAATGTCGGTCGACAAGAGCACTCTTGAAGGCTAGCATTCTTTGGGGAGCGCCACCCCCACGGACCAGAGGATATAGGGGCGCCGTGTGGTTCCCTCCTGGGATGACAGGTAACGACCCTAATTTGATCTGGACTACGCTTCGGACAACGAACTGGGATTGATGTTTTGGGTTGGCGGATATGATGGTTTGGACCTAGTTGCTTTGCACAGTAGCGCCGAGGTGACACTCGAGCGTGAACGGCTCCAATTCAACTATTACACCGTCTCCGTCCCGGTAAAACCTTCGCAGGCCTCGGAGTACGTTCGAAGTTCGCACCATTGGGTTGGTGGTGTGGGTTCGGTTGAGACGGACTCTCGATTAGCGCTGGTCTGGCTCTGAGCACTTGTACCCATAAGGGCGTGTGCCAACCCTCGCATGGCCTCCCTGCTTTGCAAAGATATCCATGGGACCAAAAAGGCGACTGCACACACGAACGGAGATAGTGGCTCCGAGGGGGGACCCAATAAAACTGGAGCAACCAAAAGCATGCAAAAAAAAGATAAAAAAAAACCAAAAAAAGAAAAAAAAAATAACAACGACGACGCAAACAGCGGTTGCAGCCACGATGTTAACAGATGTACGGTACTGAGCGCGGTATCAACGATGAAAAAAACGACGATGAATACAATGGCAGTGAAGACGGACAAAAAACGGGGATTCCGTCCTATTAAAGATAAGCGGGAAACTCTGCAGGACGCTTCAGGTGTTCAAGGGGTGTAAGAAAATATAAAAGACATTGAGAAGTCGATGGTCACTACTGCGATCGTTACCGAAGCGACCGATGCAAGTCACGTAAATCCCGACATAATAAAGATTCACCCTGAAGCCAACGAGGAGATGACGGCAGGAAAAGGAACGAGTGGCCAAGCAAATAAAGCGATGATGTGTGATTGCATTTCCAACGTCGAAAATGCGGCGGAAGTACTGCATTCGGAAACGGAAAGCGATAACCTCTTCCAAGGATGGTTGCAAAGTACAATTGCCGCTCAGCGACACGAAGAAGAAACGCTATTCCGAAAAACGGGAGATGCTCTTAAAAGAATACAATCCGCATGCGACTTCCCAAAAACCGGCAAAGCAGGAAAGGTTGGGCTCCTTAAACTAGAGGAGCTCCTACACCGCATAGGGCATTACCGGAGGAGCTGGTTTAACGCCAAAGGCGAGCAGAAGGCCAAAGAAGCGCTGGGAGCGAAATCTAAAGGCGACATGCAGATAGCTCCACCAGTAAAAATCAATAAAAGAATGGCGTCTAGCCCAATCGAAGGAAATCGGGATAATTGAAGGACGGAAGAGGCATTTGATGGGCGTGGAGCACCAGATCATGGGTTCCAGACAGTGCTTACAAAAGGAGCGAAGAAAACCGCAAAGAAACTCCTTAAAAAAAGCCAGAAAGTACAACCAGAAAAAATACCTGATGCAAAACAGGAGAGACAGAAGCCCCGACAAAGACCCCGGCAGCATGCACTGCTCGTAAAACCCCAAGATGGTCGATCCTACGCGAAGGTACTGCGGGACATCAGGGGAAATGTAAGGCCCGAAGACACCAACACAACCATTAAAGCAACCAGCGCGGTCGGGCCACATACTGGTCGAATTCGGAGCAGAGGCCGACAATCAGGAAGCATTTTACGACGCAGTAAAGAAAAAGCGCAACTATAGCCTCGCTTGAGCCGATGGCAACGATCGAAATAAGAGACATTGAATGTGTCACGGATCTGGCCGACGTAGAAGAGGCCATCAAAAGGGAGTTCCCTAGCTTGGGATGGATCAAAGCGCGACTGACATCAGAAAACCATAAGGGACAACACATGGGCATAGCTGACTTGACCGGAAAGGACGCCGAACAGTTCCTGAACAAGGGCAAAGTACGAATAGGGTGGGTTGTCTGTAGGGTACGGCGAAGAGCAATGCCTCTTCAATGTTTCAAATGCCTTGGCTATGGTCACACCACACAAGTATGCAAAGGACCCGATAGGAGTTTCTTATGCTACAAATCTGGTGAAATGGGACATAAAAGAAAAGAGTGTGCGAAGGAGGCACACTGTATTCTTTGCAAGGATGCTGATCCAAGACCTGGTGTGGGACACGTCTTGGGATCTGGAAAATGCCAGGCTTTCCAGGAAGCCCTAGCCAAAGCAAAATTAGAACTTCGATAATCCCCATCCTGCAGCTAAGCCTACACCGTAGTTCAACCGCCCAAAATCTGCTTGAGCAGTTTGCGAGGGACATGAAAGCCGACTTTTTGCTGCTGAGTGAGCAATACCATAATAAATGTCCTGCATTATGGTATTCTGATGAAACTGGTACTGCCGCCATCTGGGTTCGAAATAGTGATTTCCAGGCGGAAAGCTGTGGACGTGGGGATAGTTTTGTCTGGGTTCGGTGCTCAGAGACCACCTTCTTTAGTGTGTACCTAACACCGAACGAATCGATATCATATTTCCAAGCCAAACTTAATGCTTTGGAGGGCGCTGTCTCCAACGCAGACGGGAACGTGCTCGCTGGGGGAGACTTCAACGCTAAAGCAATCGAGTGGGGCATGCCTCAAACAGATCCACGGGGAAAACGAATCCTAGAAATGGCAGCCGGGACAGCGCTCGTCGTATTGGCTGTGAAGGAACCACACCGGACGTGACATTCACCTCGGAGGATACACAACTGGAGAGAATTAGAGGACTACTCAGCCAGTGATCAACAGTGCATTCTGCTTGAGATAAGCGATATTGTCTCCCGACGTCATTGCTCTCGGCTTTCTCTAACTGGATGGAACATCGAAGAGGTTTGTCGAGGTTTTTACACGGCTACAGGGAGATCCGGAGGGAACAGAAGAACTGGCAGCTCACGACATGAGCATCATCACGCCTGCTTGCAACGCTTCTATGCCCCGTCGAAAACCCCGGCACGGAAAGCGCCCAGTGTATTGGTGGTCATCTGAAAACGCTGAAAAGCGAAGGGAGTGTCACAAGCTTCGGCGTGAGGCTCAACGAGCGCTGAACCATGACGCGGCAAGCAATCGCGCAGCAGCATATAAGTCGGCCAGGAAATGCCTTCAGAAATTGATCAACAACAGCAAGGCTCGCCGCTGGCAAGATCTAGTGGACAATTTGAACAAGGATCCGTGGGGCCTTGGCTACAAGCTAGTTATGCGGAAGCTTGGTGCCCTACGTAAACCTTGTCTACATGACGCGGAAAAGATGGACGCGATAGTGCGGGAACTCTTACCCGCCCATCCCGTCCGTGTTGACGCTGTCCATGGTGAAACAGCAGTCGAGTGTCCACTCTACACACAGCCGGAACCGAAGGAGGCAGTCCTTTCGCTGAAAGCGAGGAAGGCTCCAGGAATATCTGGTGTTCCAGCTAAGGTGTTGCGGCTTGCCTATCACCATTGTCCTGACTTGCTGCTTAGCACATTCAACGCTTGCCTTCGGGACGGGGTTTTTCCGGTACGATGGATGGTGGCGAGGCTCGTGCTGATCAGCAAGGGGGAGGAAAATCCAGAATCGCCGTCTGCATACCGCCCGTTATGCATGCTAGACACGGTTGGGAAAGTGCAAGAGAAACTCATCGAGGAGAGGCTCACTGACGCGATTCGTGCTGCTCCTCGGCAGCACGGATTTAGAGCAGCACGTTCTACCAATGATGCGATTGCAGAGGTGGTGAGCGCGGTCCAAAAAGCAGAGGCATACAGTCACACCAATCGACGGATCGTCCTGTTGGTGACACTCGATGTCAGGAACGCCTTCAACTCCGCTAGATGGGTGGATATTCTGGATACGCTGGAAAACTCTTTTAAAGTTCCAGAATATCTAATGCGGCTTTTGAAGAACTGTCTAAAGGACCGAAGCCTGCTCTACCACACGCCACAGGGCCAACGAAGGATGGAAATTACATCGGGTGTTACACAGGGACCTTTCCTTGGCCCGGATCTGTTTAACTTGTCTTACGACTGGCTACTGCGACTCGAGATGCCAGATGAGTCGCGTTTAGTTGGCTATGCGAATGATGTTGCGGCTGTGGTCGCTGGACGCACCGTCGAACAGGCGCAACTTAGGCTAGGTATGCTAATGCGCCGAGTGAGGGACTGGAGGACTGCTCGCGGGCTCATTTTAGCACTGGAAAAAACCGAAGTGGCATCTTGACAAAAAAAGAGAATCCCTAGAGTAAGGATGATCAGTATTGGAAATATGCGAATCGAATCGAAGCCATCGGTGAAGTACCTGGGACTACTGATCGACTCGAAGATGAGTTTCTTTGAGCAAATCAGGGCAACGGCTGAGAAGGCTGCTTCGGGAGTATCGGCCCTGAGTCGACTTATGGCTAACGTAGGGGGACCCAGCCCATCAAGAAGACGCCTCTTGATGAGTGCTGTAGGGTCAGTGCTACTGTACGGAGCAGAGGAATGGGGCGACGCCCTCAGCAAAGGGGTGAACTGCAAGCGCTTTGACCAGGTACCGAGAAGAGGAGCACTAAGAACAGCATCTTTGTATCCGATAGTCTCTGATTCGACGGTGAGAGTGATTGCAGGCGTGATACCTGTCGCCCTCCTTGCTAGCGAGTGTCACGCTATTTACCTGCGCTGAAACGAGTACGCGAGGGAGACGGTTGTCCGCGAGGAGAGACAGCGCTCGCTCAACAATTGGCAGCAGTCTTGGGCGAATTGCACGAAGGGAAGGTGGGCTACACGCCTCATCTCCGATTTGAAATCGAAGGCATGGTGAGACTGACTTCTATCTGACGCAGCTTGTGAACGGGCATGAGTGTTTTGAGTCGAACCTGCACAAGATTGGTAAGTCACGGTCCCCCGATTGTCGGTTTTGTCCAGGAGAGGAGGACAATGCCTGTCACACATTTTTTGCGTGTATAAAATGGGTCAGGCTGCGAGGGCAATTCTACAGGGAGACGGGGGGCCTCACCCCGGATAATATGGTTTCGGTGATGCTCGAATCGGTTGACAAATGGAACCAGTTGGCACATTATGTTCGGGCAGTCCTAAAATATAGAAGGGACTCACAGCAGCCGGGAGCGTTGGGCCTGGGGGATTGCTTTTCTGGAACTTCCTCTTCTCCTCTCCCCTCTCGCTAGGAACGGGATCCCCCAGCTTGAAGGCGCCTCCTGGCCCGAAGTCATGTGTCAAACATTTCCTGGCTGGGTTCTCAGGTTGACAGGGGAGGTGTTTAGTGGGTAGTCCAGTTGTATTCTTGCGAGCATGGGAGTCCCACACTCTGTGCATAAATGGCATTCACCTCCCTACCACAAAAAAGGTGGTTTTGGAGCAGGTAGATCGACAATCGACCAATTGTTCACTGTCAAGCAGGTACTTGACAAAAGCTGGGAGTTCATCATAGACGTACACCAAATTTTCGTTGACTGAGTAAGCATACGACAGTATTGGTTGTAACCTACTGTACCAAATAATGCTTTGCTTCGGCATTCCAGCCAAATTCTATCTGAAAAAATTAAGTTGGGCGTGTCTAATCAGATGAAATATTAGAAAAATTGTCTTTTTTCTCCATTTCGTCAACAATAACTCTTGAATAACTAAAAATTTCTGCAGTGAAAAAATGAAAAAAAAAAAATTATTTAATACCAAACAAAAATAATTCTCATTAAAAACTAATGAGAACTTAAAACTTTTATTTGTAAAATTTGTGCTTTTCATTGACATTTTACCATTTTTCATTGACATGTAATTTATTTAGGTTTTTCCAGACTTTCTAGAATTTTTCTCGAAGGTACACAGTTATTGTCCTTTTTCGGACAAAAAGTGACTTTTCTTTACCATAAAATTTATTTTTATAAGGGTCCGAGAAAAGAATTCCGTTGGTTATAAAATGCAATAGGGTGCTTTCCCAATTATAAAACTTATCTATTATGTTTAAGATGGGCTGTGAAAAGGATTGTAGCGTAGCTCATGTGTAGCAATTAGGAGATAGATTGATGGTTTTATGATCCTAGAGATCATTAATGATCTTGTAAGTTTACATTTAAATAGGCTTAAGAGCGATTTGTATAAAAAAAGGATGGTAAGAAGTTTTTTAAACGTTAAAATAAAATCGATTTTACCTTAAACCACAGAATTTATTTAATAAAAAGGTAAATGTACATTTCGGAAACAATCGTGTTCCTTCTTCAGTACCAACTGACTTATTTGTCTAAAACATCAACCTTATATACAAACAATATTCAATGAACGAGAAAACCAATTAAATAGTAATTACAAAAGACAGTCATAAAAAACCTAATTGCTGAGGATATACTCAAATGAACTTGAATAGGGGTGATGACGCGTTACCTGTATCATGATTCATTCGCTGTTGTTGTGGGATTTTTTGAATCTCAATACTTTCGATGATATCTAGCTTCCGTATGTCGCTTACCTGACTTATGACCTTCAAATTGTCCGTCTTGATCATATGTCCTGATTCGACAATGTGTTGCGCGACTGCCGATCGTATGTCGTTATTCCCTCTTCGCTTTTTAATAGCATTTTCCGCCTCGCTCAGATGTTCTTTGCACCGTGTAGTTGCTGGACGTCTTGTTTGTCCGATGTAGACCATGTTGCATTCGGGACAGTTGATCTGGTACACTCCGCTTTGTTCGTTGACTTTGCGAGGATCCTTGACCGACCTGAGAAGGCTTCCTAATTTTAGTTTCCTGCTAGATGGTACCATTTCGATGTTTACAGATTTCAATATCTTTTTCATTTTTGTTGTTACGTTAGTGTGTCTCACTGGTGCGCGTTTGATGGTATCCATGTGTTTGTTTTGTATACCAAGTGTCGTTAATCCGTTACGTTTGAGTTGATTTTCCTTTTTTCTGACTATACTCCGGATCGTGTCACACTTGTATCCGTTCATTTCTGCGTTCTTGGTTATGTAGGATTCCTCTTTGCGTCGTTCGTCACTTGATAGCGGGATGGTCAGCATACGGTGAATCATAGCATGATATGGTGCCATCTTTTGAGAAAAACTGTGTGAGGACGTTGCTGGAATTGTCCTCTGAGTTTGCGTTGCTTTTCTATGAATTCCAAAACTCAATGCCCCATTGTTCCTGAATATATTTATATCCAAGAATGACAGCTTGTTGTCCTTCTCCTGTTCCATGCTGAACTGTAAATTTTTGTGGATCGAATTGATACTCGTGAGTGTATGCTCCAATTTGTCCTTATCTACGATAGCTAAGATGTCATCAACGTATCGGATCCAAAATCTGGGAAGGAAACCTAGTTCTTCTAGGGTCATTTCAATGTTGGTCATGAAAATGTCACTTATGAGCGGTGATAATGGATAATGGAGCTATGGGAAATCCATTATCACCGCTCATAAGTGACATTTTCATGACCAACATTGAAATGACCCTAGAAGAACTAGGTTTCCTTCCCAGATTTTGGATCCGATACGTTGATGACATCTTAGCTATCGTAGATAAGGACAAATTGGAGCATACACTCACGAGTATCAATTCGATCCACAAAAATTTACAGTTCAGCATGGAACAGGAGAAGGACAACAAGCTGTCATTCTTGGATATAAATATATTCAGGAACAATGGGGCATTGAGTTTTGGAATTCATAGAAAAGCAACGCAAACTCAGAGGACAATTCCAGCAACGTCCTCACACAGTTTTTCTCAAAAGATGGCACCATATCATGCTATGATTCACCGTATGCTGACCATCCCGCTATCAAGTGACGAACGACACAAAGAGGAATCCTACATAACCAAGAACGCAGAAATGAACGGATACAAGTGTGACACGATCCGGAGTATAGTCAGAAAAAAGGAAAATCAACTCAAACGTAACGGATTAACGACACTTGGTATACAAAACAAACACATGGATACCATCAAACGCGCACCAGTGAGACACACTAACGTAACAACAAAAATGAAAAAGATATTGAAATCTGTAAACATCGAAATGGTACCATCTAGCAGGAAACTAAAATTAGGAAGCCTTCTCAGGTCGGTCAAGGATCCTCGCAAAGTCAACGAACAAAGCGGAGTGTACCAGATCAACTGTCCCGAATGCAACATGGTCTACATCGGACAAACAAGACGTCCAGCAACTACACGGTGCAAAGAACATCTGAGCGAGGCGGAAAATGCTATTAAAAAGCGAAGAGGGAATAACGACATACGATCGGCAGTCGCGCAACACATTGTCGAATCAGGACATATGATCAAGACGGACAATTTGAAGGTCATAAGTCAGGTAAGCGACATACGGAAGCTAGATATCATCGAAAGTATTGAGATTCAAAAAATCCCACAACAACAGCGAATGAATCATGATACAGGTAACGCGTCATCACCCCTATTCAAGTTCATTTGAGTATATCCTCAGCAATTAGGTTTTTTATGACTGTCTTTTGTAATTACTATTTAATTGGTTTTCTCGTTCATTGAATATTGTTTGTATATAAGGTTGATGTTTTAGACAAATAAGTCAGTTGGTACTGAAGAAGGAACACGATTGTTTCCGAAATGTACATTTACCTTTTTATTAAATAAATTCTGTGGTTTAAGGTAAAATCGATTTTATTTTAACGTTTGTACGTACCGCAGCAAAAAATTCCGACACTATACATAAAGAAGTTTTTTGTTAGTTTCACACTAGGAAGGTGTCTGTATGATATTATACTATATTTTACAAGAAATTGAAACGAAGCATTTTTTTTAAGGTTTAATTAATTGTTTAAAAAAATAGAGTTTCGTTTTTAAAAAGTTGTTTTCTAAATTTTGCAAATATGGATAGTTGTAAACCCGGATGGAATAACTTTTGTTATGGTTGTGGTAAATATGAGGTGTGCCAATAAAGTAATGAGACTGATTCCATCAAAACCGTATATTTAAAATTTATTCTACAACTCTGCCATCCCCTTCAAAGTAGTCCCCTTGGGCAGCTATACAACGATTCAGCGCGTTTTCCATGCTTCATAACATTTCTGGAACGCTTCGACTGGGATGTCCGCGAGTACCCTCGTCACGGCGGCCTGGATGTCCGTAATCAACTCAAAATGGGTTCCTTTAACCACAAATTTTGTTATAGGGAACAAAAAAGTCACAGTGTGTCATTCGGACGAACAAGGTGGCTGTTGCAAAACGGCGATCACTTTAGAGACCAAATACTGGGACAGGCTGAGGGCAGTGTGGTGTAGTTCTTTGGAACCATCTTCGCGCACAACTTTTTCATCCCAAAATGGTCGTTTAAAATTTGTCTGATTGTTTCACGGTCCATACCCGTTCCGAGGCCAACATTCGAACTGTTAAACGCCGATTTTCACGGATT
This sequence comes from Odontomyia ornata, assembly GCA_963969285.1. Taxonomy (NCBI): domain Eukaryota; kingdom Metazoa; phylum Arthropoda; class Insecta; order Diptera; family Stratiomyidae; genus Odontomyia; species Odontomyia ornata. The sequence goes on along the minus strand of OZ017741.1, from coordinate 152,923,832 downwards.
AGGACGCGCACACACTGCGCATTTGCGTCAGTCCGCACCTCGACTGGTCTTCCGCTCCGTGCCTCGTCTTCCACGCTTTTACGCCCCTCCTTAAACTCTTTATGCCATCGAAACAGCTAGGCACAACTAAGAGCACTATCATCATGCAATTTTAGCGTACGTTTCCGAAGCTGTTTCGCCCAATCTGGCGCAAAATTTTATCGCGGCTCGTTGCCCTTTATTTCGTTTCCCCATTTTCGTGACGAGCACACGTCTACTGAACACCACACAGCAACTAACCAAGCTAGAGCGATGATAAATTTCAATAGAGAGGGGAAGGATGCCGGGGAAGGGAATTTTAAAGTCGCGGGTTTACCACAAGCGTGGCAATAAAATCAGTCTCATTACTTGTCACACCTCGTATGTGCCGAAAAGTGAAAAAAAGAAAATGTTAGTGGAGACATACGATTTATATTTCAACGAAAGTGTTATAGTGAACGAGAGTTGAGTACCAAACTTTGTGTGTAAAAGCTGCTACAATCGTTTGATGGACTGGAGGAGTGGAAGACGCGAGTCCATTCTATTTGGCAGTCCAATGATTTGGGCTAATCCTGGTGGCGACCACGATCCAGCGAATTGCTACTCTTGTTTAAACAAAACTTCCGCGCTGAGAAAAACGGAAAGAGTATCATTTAAATATGTTTCTGTTCTGAGCGTTCAAACACCTTTGCCACATTCTTTGAACATTCCAGCACCAAAATGTTCCAGTCCTGACTTTTTATCTGAAGCAACTGCTCCAACGGTTGCCCAAACAGACGACACCGGTAATGATCCACTGTTAGCATCTGAATTATCATCAAATTAGCCAATTTTAATTGGTCAAAATCAACTTGATTCTATTTTGGCTAAATTGGAATTATCACAACGTAAATAACAAGAACTAGCCTCATTTTTGTGAAGAAAAAATATTTTGAAATCCGGTACAAAAGTTTCAGCGTACAAAAGCCGCCAATCAAAAATTCAATCTTTTTTCCTTGTGAATGATGAAAAAAGCACAGCTTATTGCAATAATGTTGAAAAATTGATGAACGCGATGGAAATTAGTAATGATGCCAATGATTGGAGATGTTTTATTGATAGTTCAAAATATAGTTTGAAAGCCGTATTGCTGCATAAGACCAATAACAAATCATCTGTTCCTATCGCATACAGCATCGATACTAACGAGACATATGAACGACTAGAAACTTTTTTGAAATACAAGTGGCGCATTTGGTGTGGCCTAAAATTGGTAGCAATGTTATCTGGCCTTCAAAGTTGTTATGTCAAACATATAGTGACTCCCAAAAAGATCCGCACAAGTAAGAAATGTTCCTTCTTTTTCAATTTATGCTTCAATCCATGACACAAAAAGAAAAAGGAAATATTATTAATTGAACAAAACATCAGCTCGATATTTACTCAAAAAAATAGAAAATGTACCGCAAAATGAGAAGTAAAACGAAGGATTAAAAAAGAAGCACAAAAATATGACGCCCCAAAAAGATCACATTTGAGTGACCTCTTTATAGCATATCGCCTTCAGTGATAAAGTCGTAATAGATCCGGGCAGATCATATCTAATATTGATCACAAACCGCGTGTTGTTCGTAGCTTAAAAAAACGTTGTGCCTTTTAAATTAAAATGGGCAAATACACGTCTCCAGAGAAGATCCAGCTGGTGGTTTCTAACCATATGGAAGGTAAAAATGTGGCAGAAATATGTTCGAGCCTCAACATGAAACGTAGAACTGTTTACGACATTCTCCGGAGGTATAAAGAGGAAGGCAGAATAGACTTGAAGCATAGTCCTGGTCGGCCAAAGGTTCTAACGACGCTTGAAGAACGCTATATCGCCCGGAAAATAAAAAAATCCAAAACTGAGTACTCCAAAAAATTGTGAGTGAAGTGTTCGCAGAATTTAAGAAAAAAGTAGGATTTGAAACAGTTCGACGAGTTTTGAGAAATGCTCAATACAATGGACGTGTTGCACGGAGGATACCATTCATCAGCGAAGTGAATAGAAAAAAGCGTTTAAATTTCGCTAAAGAATTTATTTTAAAGGAAGTCAATTATTGGGAGGATGTGATTTTTGCCGATGAAAGCTCGGATGGACGTGTTATGGTGTGGCGCAAGCCCAATGAAGAATTGAGTCTAATTAACCTTAGGCCTACAGTGAAACACGGAGATTGCAGTTTGATGGTTTGAGGATGCGTATCTACTCGTGGTGTTGGCGAATTAGTATTTATAGATGGTATCATGGATTCCCGTCGATATTTATTTTGAAGGAAAATTTGCGAAAAAGACAATGATCCCAAACATAAGGCAGGCATTGTTCAAGAATGGCAGCTGTATAATTGTCCAAAAGTGGTTCATCCTCCTCCTCAGTCACCGGATTGTAATCCCATTGAAAATCTCTGGGATGAATTGGGCCGTAGAGTTCATAGCACGACAATTTGTTCAAAAACGGAGCTCGAGAAAAGGCTTCGCGAAGAATGGGTGAAAATGGATGAAGAATACCTATAGAAAACCATCTCCAGTATGCCAAATAGATTAAAATGTGTCATTGAACAAAACGGACATGCAACAAAATACTAGCTTACTAAAATTTTTGTTTATTTTAACAATTTAGCTCTTGTGCGGATCTTTTTGAGGGATGATATTTTCTGTTTTTTCATGGGATTTCCTTTTTTTGGTATATTTAAAGTGAGAAACTATTTTATTTATGTGATCTGTAAGACTGTTATGTTCTGCTCATAATAAAATGTTTAAAAAAATTTTCCCGTTTTTAATTGCCTTATAAAATGAGAAAAGAGTCACTGTATGTGCTTTATGTGCGATTGGGATAGTCGTCACTGGAGACCAATATTCGTTCCACAATTGGAGAAACGGAAAACATAACCAACTTCAAATGGTCAACATAATCCGTCAAACTTTGGTGTCAAAAGAAAAGATTCTACTCCCACCACTTCACATTAAACTTGGAATTGTAAAGCGTTTTGTCAAAACTGTTGCCAAAAGAGATGAAGATTTATCTTGTCTGAGTTTGATTTTCCCGAAACTTAGCAATCCCAAACTTAAAAATGGTAAGTCGATTTACAACATGGCAAATAAGACTTTTAGACACATGTTGATCATATTTCAAAGCAATAGTAATTTTTTTTTCATTTCAGGTGTACTTAATAATCAATATAAAAAAAGACTAAGATAAAATACATAATGTCATTGAAAAATTGTAAAACCTTAATGAAAAGCAGAAATTTTACAAATGCTAGTTTTAAGTTATGGATTTTTGATGAAAAATATTTTTGCTTGCTTTTAAATTGGTTTTTTATCTTTTTACTGCAGAAATTTGTAGTTATTAAAGAGTCATTGCTAGAAAATCTATACAAAATGGAGAAAAAAGGGAATTTTTCTAATATTTCATTTGATTAAACACGCCCAGCTTAATTTTCCCGCATTTACATCTTAATAAAAGTTCTTTATTTAAGTCTCTTAAAATATTGTTGGCGACTGTGATACCAGATAATCAATATTGCAAGAGTTATGGCCCTAAAACTGATGAAATGGAAATCGAAGACCTTGATTTATGAGTAAAAACTTTAAGAGGTGATAAAAAAAATGTTTGACCTGACAACGTCAAACCCTTTGGGTGTTTTGCTATACTGGCCTAGTACTTTCACCCTGAAATAGAATCATTGACCCCTCAAATTCACTGTCGCACAGTGTACGTTAACGTTTTCGTCTTGGAGGATGTGAAATGACGGTGCGCTGTACCTTCTGAAGCTAAATTAACGTCGAATGGAGAGGATGAACACGGAGACAAGAATGCCTTTAAACAGGATGGTCGAACTGCCAGCTCTCCTGGTGACTCTGTCGCATATAACAACGAACGCGAGCAAGTAACCTAGAGAGCCAGCAGAACACCCGTTAACCTATGAAGCGATCGGGATCTTTTCAATTGGAACATGTTTATCGGTTGTTAACGGAATTTAGATAATAAATATTATTAACATTGTATTAATTGTATTTCGATTAATACACTCAAGAGTAATAAAACTCATGTTATATGCATGCACAACAAGAAATTTACGTATCTTTTATTTTTCACCTTAATCAAAGTTTGACAGGGATATCACCAATATGTCCATACTTGCAAATGAACTGCTGAAAAATCGCGATGGCGTCGTATCGCAAGAGGCTTTCAAAATGGCATCCAACGAGTGCTCGTCGGATGGCGTCCAGGTGAGTTCTTTCCAAGTCCAGGTGTAGTAGTATATTATCTTTACTGTCCTCACAATTTGTTTTGCCCCGCCATCATAAACTTGTGCAGAGGAAAAGTCCTAAAACACTAATCCAATACAACACATTTAACATAAAAGGATGTAACAGTCTTTGTAGGCTAAAAACTCGCCTAACACGAAGCGGTAACTTCTTCGTCGCACCGAAAATCTGTTTTAGCGGATCAAACAACAATCTCGAAAAATTCTCGCGTCCCTACACGAAATATGCAACAAACGGAAGCAACTCTGAGGATTTATTTACCGCCGAGAAACGGTACACTGAAGCTTCATAAGAAGGCCGTATTGCAAAAACAAAACAAAAATTGGCATCTGCACAGGCATTGGAGGAGATGCGGAACGCATCTATTGTCCACCACGATTAGTTTATTAGTACGTAGAAAACATTTTAATACGAGGTGTGTACAAAAATTAGGATACATCAAATTTCACGGGCAACGTATATTCGATTATCGATTTTTTTTATGTTGGTACACTCGTCACGACCATATATTTACAGTTTCAGCTATATAATATGTTTAGTTGGTTTGCGACAGGCACAACGGTTAGACGTGTTTTTGGTGCTCAGCAATTTTTTATTATCAAAAAAAAAATGGATTAAAGATCAAGAATTTTTTGGCCAAAAACAACACCACAAACATGTCTCAGCCACCATATTCATCAAATTTGGCCCCATGTGACTTTTTCTTGTTCCCAACACTGAAGAGACCTATGGAAGGACGGAGATTTGCAACGATTGAAGAGATAAAGACTGCATCGCTGAAAGAGCTCAAGGCTATACCGAAAAGTGCTAATGAGAAGTGCATCAAGGATTGGAAAAAGCGTTGGCACAAGTCAATTGATTACTTTGAAGGGGACAACATGAATATTGACGTATAAATAAATATTTTTTCCTAAAAATCCAAAGTCACCTTACTTTCTGAACACACCTCGTATATGAAAGAAAAATTATGTTTTAAAAGTTTAAACACGTGTTTGTCGTGCGTACGTAACGTACTTTAAAAAAAAAATGCTTGACCGATTCACTTCAAATTTTTCACACTTAACTATTAACTACTTAGGCACCGGGTGAGCCTCAAACTTAAACAAGAAAAAATGTTGGCTATATTGGAGCATTTTTTCAACTGCAAAATTGATCAATTTTGAAACACTTAATTCCAAATAGCGAGAAACTTATATTTTGGTTTAAATCAAGGTTCACCTGGTAAGTTTCACTCTCAACTAACAATTTTTTTTGTTTTATGCTTACAGATGGATATTTTTTTCATATAATGTTGGGCAAATTTTTTTACACGGGACTGCATCACATTTCCTGGCTTTGAAGGCCGCATTTTATTTTTAAAATTTTTTTAAATAAATAAATTGTTAATTTTTCACGTTTATAAAGAAGTATACAAAATTTCAAATGTACATTTTTTTATTTTTAGTTAATAGCTATTTTGAAAAACTCCATTTTACGCGTTAAACACTAGACTAACTCCTTAATGTGGCAATTTATTTAATCACGAAAGAATATAAACCATTTTCTTGTTGATGTTAAGGAAAGTAAGCAGAAATACAATTTCGCCCACTTTGCATTCGCATTCAAGCAATTTAAGGCACTTATTATGTCTGTTGCATTTCATTAAACAGATTATTCCACTATTCCGTCTTGCAATTGATTGTTTGCTTATTTTCTCGGCTCGAATAGAAATTGCACTCATTCACGGTTGAATTGACATGATGCGAGTTGAACTGATTTCGAGTGGAAATAATTAATAATGAAAAGCTTATGGAAAATATTATGCCGCTCCAGATTTTCATTGTATCAACTTATTACTGCTTGTTAGATTGTGGAAATAGCTTGCTCGGACTGATTTACCAGTTCAAGCATTTTTTAAGGGTTTTGTAAAATAATTTTACAAAACCCTACTAGTTTCGCGACCAGTCTGTCCGTCTGTCCGTCTGTCTGTCCGTCCGTCCGTCTGTGGGTCACAGCAGTTTTTCTCGGAAACTACTTAAGCTAGAAACATCAAATTTTGTGTGTAGGTGTAAAGTGGTGATCTCGTTTAAAGTTCAACTACAAAAAAAATTTATAAGGTATTTAAGGGGGGTCTCCCCATATAGGAGAGTAACCCCCCGAAAAAAAAATTTCTTTGAAGGTAGCCGATATGGGTATCAAATGAAAGGTCTTGATGAGAACTTTTCAAAACAGGTTTTAGTTTGGCAAAATTTGCTTCGAGGGAGGGGAAATACACGAAAAATTTGTGTCCCCCCCCTCGCGATTGGACACCTGTGATCCGAAAAATCTGAAAAAAATCAGGAATGTAGGCCTTGGTGAGTACAACAACAACAAATACGTTAGAAGTCGCAATACACTCAACTTTGTTAGTAATAGTATGATTTATCGATTTTATGTTTTCTTGAATAAAATTTTAACGGTACCCTTAAATTCAATGAACGTATGTACGTAGATGTCTACTTATAAGGTTGATCTATCCTGAAAGTTTCATAAAGATTGAATCATATTTAGCGATGTTATAGCGGTTTGAATTTTCCTGTATTACTATGGAACAATATGCGCTGCATTTATTACTATGGCAACATACGAGTATGGCTATGGAACAACATGCGCTTTTTACCGACTCAGACAATACAGTTTTGCTAGGATTTGCATGAAAATTTCAGAAATGATAGGTGTCATGAATATCTTTGAGAATCGGTTCAGCTAGTGGTATCAATAATCGTAAAACAAAATAGTGGCTGTTTTAAATGCGAAGATTGGGATAATTTTGAGTTATTTTTTCCCAACTTCAACGTTCAAGGTGCATGCTTTGAACACTTGATTCAATTTAATGAATGACTGAAGATGAGTACCTACAATTAATGCTCATAAGTGAAACAAGTCAAGGGGGTGAGGGAGAGAGCTCCTAGCAAAAGGGTTTTGTAACCATTCTAGGATTCGAAAAAAATGGCCATTAATCGATGATAACAGTACAGGAGAGTGGCCACTGAAAAAAATTCATCAAACGTAGCCGATATGAGTATGAAATAAAAGTTTTCATGGGAGCTTTTCAAAACAGTTGTTAAACTGTCAGTTTTTGCTACAGTGGGGGCACAGGGGGGAAATACATGAAAAATGTGTTTCCTCCGTCGCGGATGGACATCTGAAATAATTATCAAGGTAGATATTTATGAGTATAACAATACTAAAAACCTCAGAAGTCGAAATTTGTTCAACTTTGTTAATAATAGTATGATCTTCGTATATCATATTTTCTCCAAAAAAATCGTCTTTGACATGTTTCTTGATTTGATTCGATCTGGTGACTGCATTTTGTAAATTGAATACAAAACCCTTCTGACATGAGCGTAGGTCTGTTTACCCAACTTGTTTATTCTAAAGTATCACCGGTAATCGTTTTATACTTAGTTATGATATTGGAAGTTTTGATTGAGTGTTTCAAAAAAGTCCAGTCGTTTAGAAGTTTCAATATGAAGATATCGACTCTTGTCGCTTAGCAGTTCGATAAATTTTTCTATTCGATATATAGTGCTTCCAATCTGTCTGAGGCTTTCCGTACAAACTAGTACATGCACGAAGACATTTCCTTTCGGAAACACAAACTTTCCATAGTATTAGCACTCTGGTTGTACCAGATCTGACATCCACATGTCAAAACTGGTCTAATCAGGATCTTGTAACAGACAAGTTTGACCTTTTGATCAATGTATCTTGAATGAAAGAGTTGTCGAAGGGCCATGACTACTTTTTGTGCTTTACTGAGCATGATTTTGACATGATCAGTATAGTGCATATACTGATCGAGATGAACACCGAGGTATAGAACACAGGATTTATGTGGAACTCGTTCTGAACTACCCCATCAACCATAATGTGGAAATATTTCCAATTACGTTTCAGGTCGTCACTGACCTCAGCAGCATTGTCCGAAACAAAATTGTTTCGCACTTCTGCACATTGATTTTCATTCGCTAATTGTCGGTGTAGAGCTGGACATCATTAAACATTTTTTGAAGATTGCTCTGAACTATTGTAGCTTTTCGGTCAGCCGTATGGATGACCAGATCATCAGCAAACGCCACCAATGTTCGCCGTTGCGAGCCGTTAAAATCAAAGCCATTTAATAGCTTCTGAATGAATATTGAGAAAAGCACAGGCGCTGTAACTGTTCCCTGCTGTAGGCCATTCAAGACCTTGAGTCACGCATTGTCGTCAAATTTCCACCAGTTACAACAAATAATTTTCCGTATGACATACTACACATCATGACGACAAGATGTCTGGAGAACCCGTCCCGAAGGAGTTTGAAATTAGTCCATCTAATCACACCGTATCGAAGGCTTTCTCCGTATCAATGAAACATGTTCCAACACATTCTTCATTATTCAGTTTCCCAAAGATGTCCGCAGTTACTTTCGTTATCGCATGTATGGGCGAGTGCCTGGGAGGAAAACCCAATTGACAATTCGGCATCAACTCATATTTCACAATGTGGGATTTTATTGCTTTATTTAGTATCACTACAAATACCTAGCTGATGTTAGGTAGCAAGCTGATTGGAAGATGGCTTTTAGGGCACGAAGATTATTTTCCTTTCTTCAAAATCGGAGACACCTTAGCCTTTCTCCACTCATTTGGGAAATATGAATTACTCAACATGTTGTTGAACAATATGCAATAATTCCCAATAGCAACCTCAGGCGAATGTCGGAGAACTACTTGTATGTGTAGAAAACCGTCAAAAACACATGATTTCTTGTTGTTTACCCTGTCAAATATAAAACACAACTTCATAGCTGAAAAAAATAATCAATAAGATTTAAGCTCGGTATAAGGTCAGATGTCAATGTTTTATTGAAATGAAGATTTGAGTCGCCGTTCAGGGTTGATTTGAAGTCGGAAACTTTTACGCCATCGATCTTTGAAAATATTAGATTCCTTCTCACAGGGTTTGGTAGATGAACCAATTCAAAATGTTTTCCAATCAGGGCAAGCTTCGACAGTCCTGTTTTCATTTCTATCGAGAAAATTTATCTCATTACTAACGACTTCAAGATTCGTTACCTTCACTCGAGACTTCTTATGGAATAAGCAACTCACTTTCGCGAAAACGCCATCTGGGTCCTGTGGGCTAATACCCTCAGTTTTTCCGCCCATTCATTGCTGATCTCACTAATGCAACATGAATGAATTAAGTTCCGTACACTATTCAGGTGTAATTTCAACAAAGCCAATGAGGGATGGTTGTAGTCTAAAAATCGCCGATGTTTAATTTTGGGAACTACTTTCTCAATCGTTTTCAACCTCAGCTTCTCTAACTTCGACCAATAGAGATCTATTTCATCGATTCATAGATTCCTGTCATTAGGAACCATTGAGCAAGCGTTTTCATCATTAGAAGGAGGACATTGCTTCTGGTAATCCCGATTATATTTCTTTCAAGATGTTCCCCAATCGGCTTTTTTAAAATTCAGCCGATGATTTTCATGTTGAACTGGAATGAGGAAGACATCATCGTTTTGACGATTGATTTTCATTAGGATTGCGTTATGGTCGCTGTCGTAAGGAAGCTCCTACAGTTCTCATTGAGGACTATTAAAGCTGAATTCAAGTCTGGCGTCAGCAGCAGAGGTCCAAATATGAATTAGTTCTAGTGTATGACGGGAACTCCGACCCATATATACTGCACGTGTATTCAATTTGGCTCTCTGTTATCCACGATTTCAGGAATACAACTCTTGGATTATTGTTGGCAAGCAAAGATGTATGCTTGGCATTAAGGTCACCGGAAAGAATCTAATAATTATGCAACCTTTCCAATTCAAGTATTTCAATCAAGGAATTGAGCTACTCCTTGAACTTGAGAACGTTTCAACCAGTTGCATAGGCAGAGGTAACGAAGGGGTTATCCCCACCTGGCATTGAAATTTTGATAACGAACACTTCAACACAATGTTTTTGATTTTGACGTTTTCAATATTTCGGAAGCAATAGGAGCTTCTAACCAATATCCCGATCCCATCTCCCACATCACAGTTTATCCTATCGTTTCTTATAAGTTAAAAATCCTTAAATGCCATGAAGTGCCATATACTGAGGTGGGATTCAAGGAGATACCACGCCCATGCAGAGTAACAATGGAGTTGACGTTGGTTGAGGTAAGACGAAGCATATTCATGGGATTGGGACTGGATGACAAGTTATTTTGAGGCACTTGAAAGGTCTAAATGCTGGAAAACGAAGTTAATCTTGGAATCTTGCTTGACGATTTTCTCCGATAAAGAATTAAGTTGCTGGTAAATTTTAAGAAGCAGCTCATTATTGTGACCTACATTATTTACAGCATTTTCTGCGGGTTTTCTAACGGCATGGGCAAATGATACTTCGCCGGGCTTGACGAAGTTGGGAAGTATGACACTACGGTGTACTTAGAGTTGCATTTTGATATCGGGAGTATCCTTGATAGGATGCTGGATGACCAAAAACACCGCAGTTAACGCAGTATAATTTCTCTTCAGGCTCGGTCTGAGCGAATTTTCACACACCGGGGGCATGAATGTCTTTGCATTTTACGCACCGATAGTCCATGGCGCAGTTAACAGCCGATTGATCGAATCTTTGACACCGGTAGCACTGGTTGACTTCTCTTTTCTGGCGGCGTTCCCACCTCACCACTTTGAAATTCAAGTACCATATTTGTTGAAGGCACTTGGAATGCTTTAATTTGGAAATTGTATGAGGTAAAGTGGTACATACATTTTTCACGGTCAATCTTCCTGTTGCAAATGTTTTGACGGTAATAAATTCAATTTCTGATGTAGCTTTCTTGAGCGCCTGAAGAATATCGACCGTTTCCTCTTCGTAGTTAATTCTGACCGACAGGAGTGCTCTTGGAGGCTACCATTCTTTAAGGAGTTCCGCCCTCACGAACCCGAGGAAATTCCCGCAGGGGAAATGCCGGTCGAAAAGAGCACTTTTGGAGGCTAGCGTTCTTTGGGTAGCGCCGCCTCCACAGACCCCAGAATATGAGGGGCGCCGTGAGGTTCCCTCCTGGGATAACAGGTAACGACCCTGACTGGATCTGGACTACGATCTGGACAACGAACTGGAATTAATGCTTTGGGCTGGCGGATATGATAGTTTAGACCTAGTTGCTTTAAATGGTAGCGCCGAGGAGACACTCCTGCGTGAACGGCTCCAGTTGAACTAATTCAACTATCATACCGTCTCCGTCCCGATAAAACATTGGCAAGCACCGGGGTACGTTCGGAGTTTGCACCATTGGGTTGATGGTATGGATTCGGTTGTGACGGACTCCTGATTAGGGCTGGTCTGGCTCTGAGAACTTGTCCCCATAAGGGCTTGTGATAACCCTCGCATGGCCTCCCTGCTCTGCAACGATAACCATGGGACCAAAAAGGCGACCACACACACGAACGGAGATAGTGGCTCCGAGGGGGGTCCCAATAAAACTGGAGCAACCAAAAACATACAAAAAAAAAGATAAAAAAAACCAAAAAAAGAAATAAAAAAAAACGACGACGCAAACAGCGGTTGCAGCCACAATGTTAACAGTACATCGAGAGCAGTACTAACGACGACAAGAACGACGATTGATGCAATGGCAGTGAAGACGGATGAAAAATTGAGATTAAAGACAGTCTGGTCAAGACTGAGATTCCTGCGGTGCTCGGGCGCAGCGAAAAATTGATGCGAATGCCAGAGTGTCCTAAAATGGAAAAACCGGAAACTCAGCAGGATGCTTCAGGTGTTCAAACGGTGGAGGAAAATATAAAGAGCATTCAGAATTCAATAGTCACTGCTGCGATCGCGACCAAAGCAACTGACGCAAGGGTGGTAAATCCCGATAAAACAAAGAACAATCCTGAAGTTCACGAAGAGATTACGGCAGGAAAGGCTAGGATTGAGTAGACAAATAAAGCGAAGTTGGGTGGTTTTATCACCAACGTCGAAAATGTGGCGAAAGCACTGTATTCAGAAACGGAAGCCGATAACCTCTCCCAAGGACGATGGTTGCAAGGTACAATTTCTGCCCAGTGACAGGAAAAATAAAGGCTATTCCGAAAAGCGGGGGGTATTCTAAAAAGAATACGATCTACATGCGACTCGCCAAAAACCACCAAAGCAGTAAGGATTGGGCTCTTTGAACTAGAGGAGCTCCTAGACCGCATATGGCATTATCGGAGGAGCTGGTTGAAGGCCAAAAAGGACCAGAAGGCTGAAGAAGAGCAAACGACTAAATAACCGCTGGGGGCGAAATCTAAAGGGCACGTGCAGATAGTCCCACAATCAAAAATCAAAAGAAGAACGGCATCTAACCCAATCGAAGGAGATTGGGATAGAAGAAAGAAAAAAAAGGCACTTGATGGGCGCGAAACACCAGTTCGGGGGCTGTGCTGACAAAAGGAACGAAGAAAGTCGCTAAGAAACTCCTCCAAAAAGCACCAAAAAACACAATTCGCACGGGCGCCTAGCAGCAAAAAAAAACCTGGTGCGACACAGGATGGAAAGAAGCCCCGATGAAGATCTCGGCCGCAGGTACTGCTTCTAAAACCCCAAGATGGTCGATCCTACGCAGAGGTGCGGCGGAATATCGGGACAAAAGTAAGATCCGAAAACACCAACACTGCCATAAAAGCAGTACGACCAACGCGGTCGGGCCACATACTGGTCGAATTCAGAGCAGAGGCCGACAATGAAGCAGCATTCTACAACGCAGTAAAGAAAGTCCTCGACAAAAGCGCACCTAAAGCCTCGCTCGAGCCGATGGCAACGACCAAAATAAGAGACATTGACTGCGTCACAGATCTGGCCGAGGTAGAAGAGGCCATCAAAAGGAAGTTCACTAGCATGGGAAGAATCAAAGCGAGGCTGACACCAGAAAACCATGGGGCCAAGACGGCGCTCGTCGTACTAAACACCGGAAATACGCCGACTTTCCACCGTATTGGCTGTGAAAGAACCATATAGGACGTGAACTTCGCTTCGGAGCCCTTCGTACGGAGGATAAACGATTGGTTAGTACTAAAGGACTGTTCAGTGATCATCAGTACATTCTATTTGAGATCAGTGATGTTGTCTCCCGACGCTCATGCTCTCGGCTTTCTACTATTGGATGGAACATCGGAAGGATAGACGCCAAGATGTTCGTCAAGAGGACGGAAGAACTGGCAACTCAAGGCGTGGTGAACTCAACTATGAGCATCATTACGACTGCTTGCAACGGTTCTATGCCCCGTCGAAAACCTCGGCACAGCAAGCCCCCAGTGTTCTGGTGGTCAACCTAAATTGCTGAAAACCGAAGGGAGTATCACAAGCTTCGATGTGAGACTCTGCGGGCATGAAACCGGGTGTAGCATATAAGTCGGCAAGGGAATGCCTTTGCAAACTGATAAATAAGTGCAAAGTTCGCCACTGGCAAGACCTAATGAACAATGTGAACAAGGATCCGTGGGGCCTTGGCTACAAGCTAGTTATGCGGAAGCTTGGTGCCATACGGAAATCTTGCATACGTGATACGGGAAAGATCGACGAGATAGTGCGGGGACTCTTCCCCGCCCACCCCTTCCCTGTTGACGCTGTCCATGGTGAAACAGCAGTCGAGTGTCCACTCTTCATACAGCCGAAACTGGAAGAGGCGTCCTTTCACTGAAAACGAGGAACGCTCCAGGTCCAGATAGCGTTCCAGCTGAGGTGCTGCCGCTTATCTATCATCATTGTCCTGACTTGCTCCGCAGCACATTCAATGCGTGCCTACGAGGCTCGATGTGATCAGCAAGATGAAGTGAAATCCCGAATCGCCGTCTACATACTGCCCGCTATGCATGCTAGAAACTACTGGGAAAGTGCTAGAGAAACTCATCAAGGGAAGAATCACTGACACGATTCGAGCTGCTGGGGACCTATCTCCTCGGTAGTAAGGGTTTAGAGCAGGACGCTCTACCATTGATGCGATTGCAGAGGTGGTGAGCGCGATCCAAAAGGTAGAGGCATATAGTTGCACCAAGCGACGGATCGTCCTGTTGGTGACACTCGACGTTAGGAACGTTTTCAACACCGCTAGATGGGTGGATGTTCTGGATACGCTGGTAACCCCTTTTCAAGTTCCAGAATATCTAATGCGACTTTTGAGAGACTTCCTTAAGGACCGAAGCCTGCTCTACAGCACGCCACAGGGCCAACGAAGGATGGAAGTTACATCGGATGTTGCCCAGGGATCTATCCTTGGTCCGGGCTTATGGAACGTGTGGAATCTATCCTTGGTCCGGACCGGCTCGGTCGCTGGACGCACTATTGAACAAGCGCAACTTAGGCTAGGTATGCTAATGCATCGAGTGAGAGACTGGATGAATGCTCGAGGGTTCAGTCTAGCACTGGAGAAAACCGAAGTGTTCATCTTGACAAAGAAAGAATGATCAGTATTGGAGACATATTAACTGAATCGAAGTCACCGGTGAAGTACTTGAGGCTATTGATCGACTTTTTTATCTCAAAATTGCGTAGTTTATTTTCGGCTGCCAATAGCCGAACCACATCTCTTCTGCTTTGTCCGAATACATTGATTGGCAGAACTTTTCCCGCCTTATTTGTAACTTTTTCAGATGAACCAGCAGAACTACGAGTTGGTTTCTTCTTCTTATTGCTGTTTTTTAAATAACGAATGAAATTTCTGTTATCTCTATTGGAATTACCTTCGATAATTTCTAATCGTCGATTTCATTTTTTGGTTAATTTGTCTGACTTTTAAAAAATTAATGTAATTTTTTGAAAATTTTTGACAGGAGCGATTAAAAATACGTCTGTTCGCAACGAATGCTAAACGTAGAATTTTCTAATATTTTTTGTAATTTCATACAATTTAGAACGTTTTGCACGCAGCAATATGGTGAAAAAAGAATTAATCAAATATTATCGAATCTAGATTTTAGACAAAAGTAATTAAAGTCAAAATTTTACTTTTTATAGTACATACCGGAAAATTCTGATGGTTTTGTTGTAATTTTAAAGCAATCTAAAGATGAGACTTTTGATTTCTTTGAAGTATTCTTAAATGTTATCAAAAATTTCTGAAAATTATCTGCAATACAAAACTCTCTGAATTAAGAGACTCATACTATCGCTTGGAAAAATATGCTCTTAAAGAATTCAATGATGATTCGTGATGTGAATTAATTCAACTTTAAGACGCTGCGAAACTTTATTTTTTTTCTTGAAATATAATTAACATAACTGATTTCAATCAACGCCTGTGTTTCAGAAGGTACCGAACAAAAAATTCTTACTCATAAATTCACTTTCATGTCCTTTATCTCTTGAGTCGAATCAAAATTCACTTTTTCTTCAATAAAAGATCGCAGCATCGCAAAGAAAAGAAAACGTGGAAAATCTAATTTCATTTACTTTTGCGAAAGAAAGAAGAAAGTAAAGGAGCGGAAAAAATTCCATTTTCTTCTTGTCTAGGGGAATTGATGGGAATATCTACTTCAGTTCTGCCTGGATAGTCAGGATATCTTTTAGAATCCCAATTGAATTGGTTGAGCTGGAAAGTCGCCGGTAATTAATGGTTACATGCAATTTTCGCAGTACGCTGCAAGATTATCTTCCAATTAAAAACACATATATTACCGTTAATGGCATTTTCTATTATGATATTATTCATGTGTCTGAGGTAAAGTCGTTCAAGACATGGGTAAATGCGCTCTCCAAATTGATAAAACGTGTTTCTTAAATATTCCAAACAAGATTCCCTGAAAGAACTAGATAGTAAGCCATGACTTTGAAATCTTTTGTGTACTACCTAGAAATCTTGTAAGCTTTTCGTGGAACTCTTCGTGAAAACCAATCTATAGTGCCTTGCATTTATACTGTATTCCACTTGAAGTCACTTCCAAGAAATTTCGAAGCTTTCAAAAGATTCACTCCAATTACTCTATCTCCATTGCGAGAAAATGTTTTAGTTAGGCAAATATGCATAATGTGATATTTGCCTTATAATCACTTGAAAATGTTTGTAGATGCCTTCAAGCCACGCCCTAACGGTTGAAGTGCGGTAGTAAACGCAAGGATAATTACACTCATCAAGTGAGGATTGTTGTTCGTTTCTTAAGCGGTAGGCAAATAACGAAGCGAAAGTTAATTTGATATCTAGTCTGGTGGCATGAAACGGGCGCATTTTCAAACTGACGTAACATCCTTCTTTCTCTCGTCCTGGCTCCGCTACAAGAGAATTTCGTGCTAATTGCCTAACCAGATCCAACTAGTCAACTCGAACAGAACTCATCATAAGGAGATACTTAGGTTCGTATGGCATAGAAATGTCTAGGAAATGTTTAATGTGGAATATTTAATTACTCAAGTTGATTGTGGTGATGGCAATGACGGTTGTACATTTTGTGTTAATTAGGAAGGATTATGTCGAATGAAATTTTTGAATGAAGCGACTTAAGAAAACCATTTGCTACAAAGCTGAATACTTCATTATTTGCAGCGTAAATATGAAAAACTTAGGCAATCGGTTTTATTCTTGCATTTATTGGTTACGAACCACGTCGAATCTTCTTACTTACGAGTATTTTCTACGTCTTAGAATACATACCCATACGAGTATATGTGAAATTATATTCTGCTAACACTATATCCTATATTAACACCACACAGAAAGATTCGGCGGTTCTCGGAATAAAGGGATATCAAGGTTGCATAAACGATCCTCATAAGAGTCAAACGGACTGTACAATTTTAGGAAGAAAACGCGGGTAAATTTATGCTGCACCACATCAAAAGCAGAAATGAGGTAGCAATAGTGCGGACTTCAAACAGGAAAAGATTATTCCAGTATGGAATCACCTAGATGAAATTGAAAAACGTCACAAATGTGACGTTAAAACATTTAGAAACATTCAATGCAAGTAATTGTCAAGACACCATCTTAACTCCAAATTCCAAAGCAGGATATATCCATCGCAATATTAAATATTTTGCGTCATCCGTGAAGAGAAGGTACGATAAGCTAATTACGAAAGGACCATCATTAATGTATAATATAGGCTTTTCCATAAAAGACACAACAATAAATAAATGAATTTCAATAAATCGATTGTGAGGCGTGCTGTGTGGCTAGTGACACCATCTTGTTTAAACCACATATCGTTCATGTCAAGTTCATCCGATTCTGGCCAAAAATAATCTTCCAATATGACACGATCTTTTCAAGTTCCAGAATATCTAATGCGGCTTTTGAGGAACTACCTAAAGAACCGAAGCCTGCTCTACGACACGACACAGGGCCAACAAAGGATGGAAATTACATCGGGTGTTGCCCAGGGATCTATCCTTGGTCCGGACCTGTGGAACGTGTCTTACGACGGGCTACTGAGACTTGAGATGCCAGATGAGTCGCGCTTGGTTGGCTATGCGGATGATGTTGCGGCTCTGGTCGCCGGACGCACCGTTGAACAAGCGCAACTTAGGCTAGGTATGCTAATGCGCCGAGTGAGGGACTGGATGACTGCTCGCGGGCTCAGTTTAGCACTGGAGAAAACCGAAGTGGTCATCTTGACAAAAAAGAGAATCCCTAGAGTAAGGATGATCAGTATTGGAGATATACAGATCGAATCGAAGCCAGCGGTGAAGTACCTGGGGCTACTGATCGACTCGAAGATGAGTTTCTCTGAGCAAATCAGGGCAACGGCTGAGAAGGCTGCTTCGGGAATATCGGCCCTGAGTCGACTTATGGCCAACGTAGGGGGACCCAGCCCATCAAGAAGACGCCTCTTGATGAGTGCTGTAGGGTCAGTGCTACTGTACGGAGCAGAGGTGTGGGGCGACGCTCTCAGCAAGGAGGTATACCGAAAACGATTGGCACAGGTACAGAGAAGAGGAGCACTGAGAATTGCATCTTCGTATCCAACAGTCTCCGACTCGGCGGTGAGAGTGATTGCAGGCGTGATACCTGTCGCCCTCCTTGCTAGAGAGCGCCGCGCTATTTACCTGCGCCGAAACGAGGATGCGAGGGAGATCGTTGTCCGCGAGGAGAGACAACGCTCGCTCAACGATTGGCAGCAGTCTTGGAGGAATTGCACGAAGGGAAGGTGGACAGCGCGCCTCATCCCGGATGTGAGACCGTGGCTAAATCGAAGGCGTGGTGAGACTGACTTCTATCTGACCCAGCTTTTGAGCGGGCACGGGTGTTTTCAGTCTTACCTGCACAAGATCGGCAAGTCACGGTCTCCCGATTGGCGGTTTTGCCCAGGAGAGGAGGACAATGCCTGTCACACATTTTTTGCGTGTACCAAATGGGCCAGGCTGCGAAGGGAACTCTACAGGGAGACGGGAGAGCTCACCCCGGATAATATAGTTGCGGTGATGCTCGAATCGGTTGACAAATGGAACCAGGTGGCACATTATGCTCGGGCAGTCCTAAAATATAAAAGGGACTCACAGCAGCCGGAGGCACTGGGGCTGGGGGATCGCTCTTCTGGCAATTCCTCTTCCCCCCTCCCCTCCCGCTAGGAAAGGGACTCCCCAGCTTGAAGGCGCCCCACGGCGTAACAAAACGAGACCTGGCCCGAAGTAATGTGTCAAACGGTTCCAGGCTAGGTTCTCAGATTGACAGGGGAGGTGTTTAGTGGGTAGTCCAAAGGTATCCTCCATGGGAGTCCCACACTGCCAGACTCGGCGGGAATAAATGCCTTCACCTCCCTACCACAAAAAAAAAAAAAAAAATGACACGATAGCGCTCTCCACTGACGGTGACATGGCGGTCGTTTTCATCTACGAAAAATACGGCCCGATCACACCTCCTGCATGAAAACTGCACCAAACAGTGATGTTTTGCGGATGCTGACCAATAACGTTTATTTTGTTTATTAACAAAGCCATTGAGCCTGAAATGAGCGTCATCGCTGAAGATGATTTTTCAATAATAGTAATTAATAGTAATTTTTAATAATTTCCAAACGTTACTGGTTCGTGAACTTTACCAAATGTTGACTTTAACTAACGTTTTGACATGGACCATTTATTGAAAAAAGTATAAGGGTGCGTTCATATAAAGATACGAAATTATTATGTCCCTAATGCAAAACCCTATATTAACAGCAGTGGACCGAGAATTGAGCGTTGAAGGAGGCCTCAAAAAGTAATAAATGGAAAAGAAAACAAATATGAAAATACATACGACAGACACGATTATCAAAGTAGCAGGAGATCCACAGGAGTAAATGACTAGGAACCCCATATGCTGAAATTTGTTTAACAAAACATTTCAAAAGTTCTTGATACAGTCATCAAGAACTTTTGAAAAGTTCAGGGAAATTTCCTCCACTTTGAAACGTTCTTCCAAGAATTCAGCCACTAAACCACGAAATTGCAAAAGTGGATCGACCTTTAATGAAAACCATGCTGTTCGGGGACTCAGTTAACCGGAACGGTATGGAATAGGTTTGTGTATAAAATTCTCTTCAAAAACTGTAGTATGCCCTCACCTCAATTCAAACGCATTATAGCTTTATGAGCTAGCATGATCTATTTTGAATATGGGAGTATTGTAGGCACTTTTCCATCAATTTGGAAGACGACCGTTTTTAAGGCTGATATTGAAAAGGAAGGATTAACGAAAACAAATTGAAGAAGATAAAAACTTTATAAATTGGTTGGGAATTGCATCTGAACTAAGCCGAACGAATTGTCAAGCTCAAGGATCATCGATCGTACTTTTTCAGAGGTACGGAAGACTACTCGATGAAGAATCTTTATAAATTTGTAGAAGTGCTCTAACCCTTCGAAAGAACAAAAATACTTAGAAAAGAGCTCACAGATATCCAAAGGTGATGAAGCTATTTCTCCTTTTAAATAAAGGGAAGAGGGAGTTCTAATGAAGGAATTAAGGGAATTCATTTATTTTTAGAAGGGTTTGGCACGGGTTGAGTTAAAGGAGCATTGAATACTAACAAAATACGAAGACTTCGCTACTTGCACCTTTTTTTGTGGTAGGGAGGTGAATGCCATCTATGCACCGAGTGTGGGACTCCCATGCTTCCAAGAAGGCAACTGAACTACCCACTTAACACCTCCCCTGTCAACCTGAGAACCCAGCCTGGACCCGTTTGACACATGACTTCGGGCCAGGTTACGTTTTGTTACGCCTTGAGGCGCCTTCAAGCTGGGGGATCCCTTTCCTAGTGGGAGGGGAGAGGGGAAGAGGAAGTGCCTGAAAGCGATCCCACAGCCCCAGCGCCCCCGGCTGCTGTGAGTCCCTTTTATATTTCAGGACTGCCCGAGCATAATGTGCCACATGGTTCCATTTGTCAACCGATTCGAGCATCACCGCAACTATATTATCCGGGGTCTGTTCTCCCTCCTCCCTGTAGAGTTGCCTTCGCAGCCTGACCCATTTTGTACACGCGAAAAATGTGTGGCAGCCATTGTCCTCCTCTCCTAGGCACAACCGACGATCGGGAGACCGAGACTTACCAATCTTGTGCAGGTAAGACTGAAAACACCCATGTCCGCTCAAAAGTTGGGTCAGATATAAGTCAGTCTCACCATGTCTTCGATTTAGCCACGGTCTTACATCTGGGATGAGGCGCGCGGTCCACCTTCCCTTCGTGCAATTCACCCAAGACTGCTGCCAATCGTTGAGCGAGCGCTGTCTCTCCCTGCGGACAACCGTCTCCCTCGTATCCTCGTTTCGACGCGCCGCTCTCTAGGAAGGAGGGTGACAGGTATCACGCCTGCAATAACTCTCACCGCCGAATCGGAGACTGTTGGATACGAAGATGCAATCCTCGGTGCTCGTCTTCTTTGTACCTGTGCCAAACGTTTTCGGTATACCTCCTTGCTGAGAGCGTCGCCCTATACTTCTGCTCCGAACAGTAGCACTGATCCTACAGCACTCATCAAGAGGCGTCTTCTTGACGGGCTGGGCCCCTCTACGTTGGCCATAAGTCGACTCAGAGCCGATACTCCCGAAGCAGCCTTCTCAGCCGTTGCCCTGATTTAATCAGAGAAACTCATTTTCCAGTCGATCAGTAGCCCCAGGTACTTCACCGCTGGCTTCGATTCGACTTGTATGTCTCCAATACTAATCATCCTTACTCTAGGGATTCTCTTTTTTGTCAAGATGACCACATCGGTTTTCTCCAGTGCTAAACTGAGCCCGCGAGTAGTCATCCAGTCCCTCACTCGGCGTATTAGCATACCTAGCCTAAGTTGTGCTTGTTCAACGGTGCGTCCAGCGACTAGAGCTGCAACATCATCCGCATAGCCAATCAAGCGCGACTCATCTGGTATCTCCAGTCTCAGTAGCCCGTCGTAAGACACGCTCCACAGGTCCGGACCAAGGATAGATCCCTGGACAACACCCGATGTAATTTCCATCCTTTGTTGGCCCTGTGTCATGTCGTAGAGCAGGCTTCGGTCCTTTAGGTAGTTCCTCAAATTCCGCATTAGATATTCTGGAACTTTAAAAGAGTTTTCCAGCGCACTCAGAATATCCACCCATCTAGCGGAGTTGAAGGCGTTCCTAACGTCGAATGTCACCAACAGGACGATCCGTCGCTTGGTGCGACTACATGCCTCTGCCTTTTGGACCGCATTCACCACCTCTGCAATCGCATCGATGGTAGAATGTCCTGCTCTAAAGCCGTACTGGCGAGGAGATACGTCCACAGTAGCACGAATCGCGTCAGTGAGTCTTCCGTTGATGGGTTTCTCTAGCACTTTCCCAGCCATGTCTAGCATGCATAACGGACGGTATGCAGACGGCGATTCTGGGTTTCCTTTCCCCTTACTGATCAGCACGAGCCTCGCCACCATCCATCGTACCGGGAAAACCCCGTCCCGTAGGCAAGCGTTGAATGTCAGGACAAGTCAGGACAATGGTGATAGACGAGCCGCAACACCTCAGCCGGAACACCATCTGGACCTGGAGCTTTCCTCGCTTTCAATGAGAGGACTGCTTCCTCTAGTTCCGGCTGCGTGAAGAGTCGTAATGATGCTCATAGTAGAGTTCACCACGTCTTGAGCTGCCAGTTCTTCCGTCCCCTTCGAAGCTCCCTGCAGCGGCTCACCTGCTGTGAGCACCTCGGCTAACCTCTCGACGTCCATCCTTCCGATGTTCCATCCAGTTGTAGAAGGCTCAGAGCACGGACGTCGGGAGACAGCATCACTTATCCCCAGCAGAATGCACTGATGATCGCTGGCTGAGTAGTCCTTTAATACTTTCCAGTTGTGTATCCTCCGTACAAAGGACTCCGAGGCGAATGTCACGTCCGGTATGGTTCCCTCACAGCCAATACGGCGGAATGTCGGCGTATTTCTGGAGTTTAGTACGACGAGGGCCGTCCTGGCCGCCATTTCCAGGATTCCTTTTCCCCGCGGATCCGTCTGAGGCATGCCCCACTCGATTGCTTTAGCGTTGAAGTCGCCCCGAACGAGCACTTTGCCCTCTGCGTTCGAGACAGCGCCCACTAAAGCATTAAGTTTGGCTTGAAAAGATGATATCGATTCGTTCGGCGTTAGGTACACACTAAAGAAGGTGATCCCTGAGCACCAAACCCACACGAAACCATCCCCCCGTCCACAACTCTCCGCTTGAAAGTCACTGGTCTGAACCCAGATGGCGGCAGTACCAGTTTTATCAGAATACCATAATGCAGGACTTTTATTATGGTGTTGCTCACTCAGCAGCAAAAAGTCGGCTTTCATGTCCCTCGCAAACTGCTCAAGTAGATTTTGGGAGATTGAACTGCAGTGTAGGCTTGGCTGCAGGATGCGGGTCATCGAAGTTCTAGTTTTGCCTTGGCTAGGGCTTCCTGTACAGCCCAGCACTTTTCTGATCCCAAGACGTGTCCTACATCAGGTCTTGGATCGGCATCCTTGCAAAGAATACAGTGTGCCTCCTTCGTACACTCTTTTTTTTTATGTCCCCTTTCACCAGATTTATAGCATAAGGAACTCCTATCGGGTCCTTTGCATACTTTTGTGGTGTGACCATAGCCAAGGCATTTGAAACATTGAAGAGGCACTGCTCTTCGGCGTTCCCTACAGACAACCCACCATATTTGTAATTTGCCCTTGTTCAGGAACTGTTCGGCGTCCTTTTTGGTCAAGTCAACTATGCCCATGCGTGATCGCCTATGGTTTTCTGATGTCAGTCTCGCTTTGATCCTTCCCACGCCAGGGAACTCCGTTTTGATGGCCTCTCCTACGTCGGCCAGATCCATGACATAGTCAATGTCTCTTATTTCGATCATTGCCATCGGCTCAAGCGAGGCTATAGTTGCGCTTTTTCTTTACTGCGTCGTAAAATGCTTCCTGGTTGTCGGCCTCTGCTCCGAATTCGACCAGTATGTGACCCGACCGCGTTGGTTGCTTTAATGGTTGTGTTGGTGTCTTCGGGCCTTACGTTTCCCCTGATGTCCCGCAGTACTTCCGCGTAGGATCGACCATCTTGGGGTTTTACGAGCAGTACCTGCTGCCGGGGTCTTCGTCGGGGTTCTGCCTCTCCTGTTTTGCATCAGGTCCTTTTTCTGGTTGGGCGTCCGTAAGAACTTTACTTTCTGGCTTTTTTTGAAGGAGTTTGTTTGCGGCTTTCTTCGCTCCTTTTGTAAGCACTGTCTGGAACCCATGATCTGGTGCTCCACGCCCATCAAGTGCCTCTTCCTTCCTTCTTTTTCCCGATCTCCTTCGTTTGGGCTAGACGCCATTCTTTTATTGACTTTTAATGGTGGAGCTATCTGCATGTCGCCTTTAGATTTCGCCCCAAGAGCCTCTTTAGCCTTCTGTTTGTCTTCGGCCCTTAACCAGCTCCTCCGATAGTGCCCTATACAATCTAGGAGCTCCTCTAATTCAAGGAGCCCCATCTTTGCTGCTTTGCTGATTTTTGGGGAGTCACATGCAGATTGTATTCTTTTCAGAACATCTCCCGCTTTTCGGAGTAGCCTTTCTTCTTCGTACCGCTGGGCCGCAATTGTACCTTGCAACCATCCTTGGGAGAGATTATCGCGTTCCGTTTCCGAGAGCAGTACTTTCGCCACATTTTCGACGTTGGCGGTGCAATCACGTGGTGTCTCCTCGTTGGCTTCTGGATTTTTCGTTGCAATGTCGGAATTTGCGACCCTTGCGTCGGTCTCTTCGGTAACGATCG
Source organism: Odontomyia ornata (assembly GCA_963969285.1). NCBI lineage: Eukaryota > Metazoa > Arthropoda > Insecta > Diptera > Stratiomyidae > Odontomyia > Odontomyia ornata. The sequence goes on along the minus strand of OZ017741.1, from coordinate 152,899,339 downwards.
CAGCAGTGACAATCGAGTTTCCGCATCCTGCAGAGTTTCCCGGTTTTCCTTAATAGGATGCTCTATCGTTCGCATCATTGTTTTGTTGCGCCCGAACGCCGCAGGAATCTCAGTCAGAACCAGACTGTCTGCTAATCTCCGTTTTTCGTCTGCCTTCACTGTCATTGTGTTATCCTTCGTTGTTGTCGTGGTTAGTACCGCTTTTGATGTACTGTTAATATCGTAGCTGCAACCGCTGGTTGCGTTGCCGTTGTTATTATTTTTTATATCTTTTTTTTTGGATTTTTTTGATCTTTTGATTTTGGTTGCTCCAGTTTTGTTGGGTCCCCCTCGGAGCCGCTATCTCCGTTCGTGTGTGTAGTCGCCTTTTTGGTCCCATGGTTACCTTTGCAGAGCAGGGAGGCCATGCGAGGGTTGGCACAAGCCCTTATGGGGACAAGTGCTCAGAGCCAGACCAGCGCTAATCGGGAGTCCGTCTCAACCGAACCTACACCACCAACCCAATGGTGCAAACTTCAAACGTACTCCGAGGCCTGCCAAGGTTTTATCGGGACGGGGACGGCATGATAGTTGAATTGGAGCCGTTCACACACGAGTTTCACCTCGGCGCTACTGTGCAAAGCAACTAGGTCCACGCAATCACATCCGCCAGCCCAAAGTATCAATTCCAGTTCTTTGTCCAAAGCGTAGTCCAGATCCAATCAGAATCATTACCTGCCATCCCAGGAGGGAACCTCACGGCGCCCCCCATATCCTCGGGTCCGTGGGGCGGCTCTCTCCAAAGAATGCTCGCCTCAAAGAGTGCTCTTGTCGACCGGCATTCCCCCTGCGGGAATTTCCTCGGGTACGTGGGGGCGGAACTCCCCAAGGATGCTAGCCTCCAAGAGTGCTCTTGTCGACCGGCCTGTTGTCTTGCATAGGACGACTTCCAACTGCAAATTGAGAAGCATCAGTTTGGATATATATTGGAATGTTCTCATTGACACTTTGCAACACTGGAGATTTTGAAACAATTAATTTCAGATTTTCATATACTTTGGAGTGTGCTTCTAATTCTTTTTCAAAAGCTCTCTTAGAGGCGCTGTTATCTGTGACATATTGGGAATGAAATTTCTCACAAAATTGACTAATCCTAAGAATCTTTGCAATTCAGTTTTATTTTTAGGGATTTCAATATTTTCAATGGCTTTAATCCGAGATTCATCGATTCTAACACCCTCTTTTGAAAACACTAAGTCTTAGTAATTTACAGCTTTTTGACAGTATTGCAATTTTATAGCATTAATATTTAATTCATTTGCTATTTTAAGAACATTAGCCAGATTGCTATCGTGTTCCACTTTATTTTTTCTAAAAATCAAAATATCGTCGAAATAGAATATTTAGCATTTAGATTTTGAAATAGCTCCGGAGTAAAATTGAGCCCAAATGGCAACCCTAAAAATTTATAACTTCCAAACGGTGTGCTCAATACACACAAGTCGCTACTTTTTTCCTTCAGTGGAACCTGCCAAAATTCATCTTTGAGGTCTAATATCGTGAAATACTCCATATTTTCGAGTTGTGACGATAAATCTGATAATCGTGGTATTTGATAAGGCTCTCTTATAACGTTTCTAATCCAACAGATTTATCGGGTTTTTCAACCACAACTAGATTGTGGACCCAGTCAGCGGTATGATTAACTCTTTTGATGATTCCTGCATTTTCCATGTCATCTAATTTGGTTTTCACTTTACTTTTAAGACTGCTCGCTATGCAGCGAGGTGCATGTATGACTGGAACCGCATTTTTCTTTAAACAAATCTTACACTTGTCTGGAAAAGTACCCAATCCCTCAAATAATGAACCATTTTTCCGAATAAATTCCTCTTTTGAATTAGAGTTCCAGTTGTGATTGTCTATGTGCTAGATTAATTTAAGCTTAACACACGTTTTCAATCCTAAAATTGGAGACGAATCCACGTCAGCAATAAGAAATTGTTCTACACTCGCCACTGACTTATGTTCTATCTCGAGTTTTACTGCGGCTAACACGTCTAAATTGTAACCACCATATGCCTCCAATTTTAACTTAACAGGCTCAACAATCGTTGTCTCATTTTCTTTCATTTTAAATACTGAATATGGAATTATATTTACTTCAGCACCCGAATCTATTTTAAATTGTATTTCTTTCTCATTTATCTTTATTTTAGTATACCATGAGCCTCCTTTATCTATTCCTTCCACTTTTAACATGTCAATAACTAAAGCATTAAAATCAATGTCATCATGTCCATCTATCACGTTAATTTGTTTAGCCCTAAACCTATTTGCGAAATTATTCGGTTTCTTGCATTTCATACAAAGTTTTCCATAAGCTGGGCACTTATTAATACGATGGCCAAATGAACATCTTTTACAATTAGTGATATTGTTATCAGGTATGCTATTATTATGTGATTTATTTTTTTCCAAGTTCGTATTCTCCTTCAAAAAATTAGCGTTATTTCTTTTAAAAGTATTTTTAGAAGACTTGACCTGATTCAACTTTGTAGATTCTCCCTGGATCTGTTGGACATCTTTTGCTTGCTGGTGTGTAACTTCCACCGCTCGACTACATTTTCAGAGATAAATTTTCTGTGCTCAGAAGCTTCTCCTGTAAGTCGGTATTGTTTACCCCAACTACAATACGATCTCTCACCATTTGATCAACTATATTTTCCGAATCATCGTCAAAGTTACATTTTTGAACTTTTGAACATCGAATGGTTCATCCGGTTGCTGCTGCCTGGTATAAAATTTGAAACGTTCGTATATGACATACAGGAGATGTATAATAAGTTACCGGACTGGGTCTGCCCGCTGCTAACCGGTATCTGGTGCTGTAGTGGTGGTGGGGGTCTAGGTAAAGGGAACCGGGCTGCAGCAGTTGCCTCCAAGCGTGTTCAGTTAAGTCGTCGGAGTGGAAATGGAGCGTACGATCGAGCAACGTGTTAGCATCAAATTTTGTGTCAAACTCAAGAAAACGGCCACGGAAACTCTTCAAATGATTCAAGAGGCTTACGGTGAGAATGCTCTGTCCAGAACTCAAGTGTTTCAGTGGCACAAAAATTTCCAGGAGGGCCGCGATGACGTCCATGACAAACAGAGCATTGGTCCTCCATCAACGAGTCACACGGACACAAATGTGTAAAAGTGCGTGATGTGTTGAACAGTGATCGTCGTCTGAGCATTCGGGCTATCGCAGATGAGGTTGGAATTGATAAGACGACCGTTCATTAAGAACGATCTGTGCATGAGGAAGATCTGCGCGAAGCTGGTGCCCAAACACCTGACTGATGAGCAAAAGGAGCGTCGTGTTGCCGTCGCTTCGGAAATCCATGATCGACTGCAAACCGAACCAGAGTTCTTACAGCCCGGATATGGCACCAGTGGAATTCTTTCTGTTCCCCAAGATCAAGAGACACCGTAAGGGGACGCGGTTCGGGACTCTGGAAAACGTTCAACGTGCTACGGCGAGGGCTCTAGACAGCATCGAGGTTGCCGACTTCCAGGGAGCGTTCGGGGATTCCAGTATCCAGTATCAGCGTGTTATCGACTCCAATGGGGACTGCCTTGAAGATTTCTAAAGAAAAATTGTACATATTTTGGCAATAAAAAATTTCAGGTCAGTCCGTTTACTTATTATGCAGACCCTGTACGTCCTCGGATCGCAATATCCGCTAAATGCCTTGATTACATTTTGAAATACTTTCTTGTCATTATCACTCAGCTTAAATGTTTCAAAGCTTCGATGCGTTTCTCGCCCATTAAATTTAATAGCATGGCGATCTTAACCTCATCGTCTGGCTGTTGCGCTCTGAATGCAAGTAAAGAAATGTCAAAAGATCTCTTGAAATTACGCCACTCTCCGCTTAGATTTCTTTCAAAATTCAATGGCCCGGGAGCCCTAAACGTTGAATCGTTTTGGTTTTATCTTTTCTGTATTCTCTTCTCGACTGCACCATCTTTTATATCAACTTTCTCTCTCGTGCTATTTATTACACAGTGCTCTTTGACATTTCAGCTTAACCTCTAAATATCATAGGACTAACTATAATATAATTTATTACTATATATAAAAGCTAACGTTCTGATAATGATAATTCATTAAAAAAGGTTTAAGGGTCCGTTCATATAAAGAAATTAAATTGTTATGTCCCTAATGCGAAACCCTATAGTATGGCTTTATCTCACAGATCCGCTAAAAATTACTCATAGCGCGGTTGCTAATATTGACAAAGAATTGCAAGTTAACACCAATGGTGCAAACTTTTTCAAGGCTATTGGCTCATTAGCGGACGATATGACCATTTTGATAACGATTTAAATAATTTTTGGTTTAATGGTAGAATACCGTTAAAGTATCTCACTTTCAAATACTTTTTACATTTTTTTCTTCTTCTTCCTTCTCTACTAGTGCTTATTTTACGATATAACAATGAAAATACAAATCAAACAAATAAAAATTATTAAGTAAAATGGGAAAAGTGAAAATAGAACTTCAGTGCAGAGCCAGTATCGAACCATCACGTTTCTGTTTGGTAAGCTAGAACATTGCGATGCTTGAAAGATAATAATAAATCATAAATTGTTACAACATTTCGTAACCGTTTTTCTCGATAGTTATAGACCATTGCACCCTAGTATTTTGCAGCTACGATACTTTAATGGTATTCTACCACCACGCCAAAAATTGCTCAAATCGGTAATCACGTGCCCTATTCTCCCCTGTAAAATGAGGTAACAATGTAATTACAAAATATTAGTTTTAGTTAGTTTTGCACTATGCAAGCTCCAGACTCATCAATCCTTTAAAATTTGCAGATGCTTAAAAATTACAAGTCTCTCGGAGTGAGTGAGATAGCTTTTAATGGAAACAAATTTATTACCATATTATGGATTAAAAGGACCGATTAAGGAGCACTTTTACAGTGCTCAACAATCAACATCAGGTCATTGTTCCTCAAAATTAAATTTCCTACGTAGACTCCATACAGGCTATCTTAATCGTATCACGTGCATATCTAATGTTCATAATGCAGCTTTTCTAGCAATGATGACGGGGTCGCAATATTGAAATTGCCATGAGGGGATCCATAGACACGTTTCACCTTTATTTACAAACCAATCACTTCCACAATACAATGCATCATAACTGCATGAACGCAGTCAAGCGAGCAACACATTAGCTGCACGTCACGTTCCTCGTTTCCACTTTCAATCCCATATTTGCACAATTTCCTCCTTAGTATTCATGCAGGCTCGTCCCGTTTTTGTACGCTAACCAGCTAATGGGTTGATCTGAACTTGAGATTCTCCTCGGCTGGTAACCACCAGCAAACAATATATATGGACGGTTTGAAGAAATCCAGCATGATTGCATCAGCGCTGAGACGGGTTGCGATTCGAAAATTAGTCTGAGGCCACCTAAATAGTTGGAAGCTACCGATGACATGACCCCGACAGCTATGAGTTCTTCCTCGGTGTCTGTAGCGTGACTAAAATTACAGACACTTGTATCTGACGGTCGTCATCGTCAGCCCTGCCATCATTATCGTATCGTGGTGTCCCACCGAAATAATTAAACACAATTATGAGTGGTGAAGAATGGCAATGCCGTAAACAATTATTACAACCTGTTGTGTCTTGCCACTGCGAACATAAATTCTTATATTTCGTGAAAAACAAGAAACTGGAGCTTTGAAATATCAATGGAACTACTAAAACCTTTTCGGCATTTGAACAGATGTTAACTTCTAGGGTTTGTGATTTAAGATATAAAGCATAGAAGTCAGAGAGAATGGATGCGAAATTCATTGCGACAATTGAAGCACTTTATGATGTGGCGTGAAGTTGGCTTGTTATCAGCTGTTGATTCGATTTTCAAATAAGCTTGACGTGACGTCTCCCATCAATTTTCTTGAACTTAATGAATTTTCCATGCGAGTATTCTAACTCAAACGATATGAAAGAGTCAACATGACACCCTACAAAGGATACGCCCCTCAGATGCTTCCTATAGCTGTTTTTACAATTCCACGAACATCACTTAATTTTTCGTTTCCCGACACAAAAACACTCGCGATCCCTGGAAAACTTTTCTGTTTAATTAATTATCACTTTTGCAACGCTTTTGCACTACATCCAACACGGTTCATCTTAGAAAAATTGTTCTGTGTAAAATTTCAAATTCAACTTGATTAGATGTTTCCCGTCATCTGTTGAATTTTCACGTATCATATGTTTTCAATCATATGGTTGATATTTTGTTGACAATTCTGTGTTGTACTCAAACTGTTCAACGAATGATGATGAAGGCGCGATCGGGTGCACGTGAAACGAAAATTTTGTAGGTGTGCGCGGGTGCCAGTGAGGGAAGTGATTCTTCTGAAGAGAGGAAAGAAAAAGCTCTCAGGAAACAAAAAAACGGAGGGAATCATATAGCTACGAGAGCGTAAGCTATTTATAAGGTATTTATGTGTAAAACTTGCTTCCCACATGGACGAGTATACAGATTCTCGTTGCACGTCCATTTATTTATATGTATTTGCATGGAATACGATCTGGGTACTTAGTGCTCAGCTGATCGGCTTCAAGTTTTAGGTTCAATACCGATAGTAAAGGCTTCCACAGTTTTGCCGCCACGTTGCAACTGGCGCTGCCGTCGTCTAAGAGATATGCTTGTAATATGTCACTATTCCGTCTTCTCTCAACAAGTCATCCGTCATTAACAGCTATCGCCGCCACGGTTAATATGAAATTTGAATTTATCGTGTTTATAGTAATTAGTAAAGTTTGTCGAGTAATTTTTGGTGATTGTGATTACTCACGCGAACAACTGGTGACGCTAAAATTAAATGGACAAACAAGCAGCAAATTAATTACAAGAAACAGAATTAACGCTTGGAATATGGCGATAGAGGAAAGTTAAGCCGACGCTGTGGATCGTATCAATACGCAAGTAAGCTCTATTTTATCATTCAAAGTTCATGTTTTCTGGAGGAATCGACCGCTGGTCCGGTTTGCGAGACTCAAAGCTAAGTTTCGGAATCATTGGTTACAAAATACGATAAAAAATTTGATTTGTCTTTATGCAAAGTGGATTGAACCAACGATATCCTTACAAGGAAATATAGATAGTGGCCCGTTATTTCAAGAACAAGCAATTTTGAAGAAGTGCCTGGGATGCGTAAATTCTGACTGATTTTTAAGTGCTAGATCCACTAAAAATTTTGTTGCTAAATACGATGCTGGTCGCGTCCCATTTGTTACAGTGTTCAATTGATACTGTTTCATTGGTTCTTCAGGAGAGCGTCTCCAAAAGATTAGCTGGAAGCTTCTTTGGTGTGGGTTGATACTGACCTGCCGATACATTTTCTCAATATCTGCTGTTAGGACGTATCGATATTGTCTGAACCGTAGTAATATCGAAACAAGTTGAAGTAGCAGAAGGATGCTCCTGCCAGAAGGGTATTGTAAAACAATTAGTAAATCAAACAATATATACTGCATATCAAAACTTGACTAATATACAGATTCCATAAATTGAGTTATGGTTATTATGATTTTAAACTCGCCACCATTTTGTTTCAAGTGTTTTGACCCCGTCGGTTGATTAGTCATGATAACACATGAATATTACAAACTATTTCTAAAATTTTTATCAAAATTCCTACATATTTGTAGTGTCTAGGTCCGTTGCAAGCGTGTATCTCCCTAGTATCACGTGTTAATGTTGTTGTAATTGTTAAATATTCAATCGGCTATAACTTAGCTATTTATTGTTCAATTATCGTGAAATTCACGAACCATATACAATTACTTTCAGAAAACTTAAATTATAGATTTTGGGAAATTTAAGGGTCCCATCTTGATTTTATAGACAAAAAAGCAAAATTTATAAAATGTACTATTATTAACAAAGTTGATCGAATTTCGACTTATAAGGTATTTGTTGACCTTGTGAAGGAAAAATTGTAAGTTTAAGAACTGTTTTGAAAAGCTCTCATAAAAAACTTTCATTTGATATTTATATCGGCTACCTTTGATGAAATTTTTTTTTCAGCGGCCACTCCCATGTACTCTAATCATCGATTCATGGCCTATTTTTTCGCATCCTAGAATGGTTACAAAGCTCATTTGCTAGGAGGTCTCTCCTGCCTCCTCGACTTGTTTCACTTATGAGTATTAATTGTAGGTACTCATCTTCAGTCATTTATTAAATTGAATAAAGTGTTCAAAGCATGCGCCTTAAACGTTGAAGTTGGGGAAAAATAACTCAAAATCATTCAATCTTCGCATTTAAAACAGCCACTATTTTGCTTTACGATTACTTATACCGCTAGCTGAGCCAATTCTCAAAGAAATTCATGATACCTATCATTCCTGAAATTTTCATGCAAATCCTAGCAAAGCTGTAGTATCTGAGTCGGTAAAAAGTGCATATTGTTCCATAGTAATACAGGAAAATTCAAATCGCTATAACTTCATTAAATACCATTCGGTCTTTATGAAACTTTCAGGGCAGATTAATCTCTTAAATAGTCATCTGTGCACTGAATTTCATTAAATTTAAGGGCACCGTTAAGATTTTATTCAAGAAAACATAAAATCGATAAATCATACTATTACTAACAAAGTTGGGTGAATCTCAACTTCTCACGTATTTGTTGTTGTTGTACTCATAAAGGCCTACATTCATGATTTTTTTCAGATTTTTCGGACGGAAGGTGTCCAATCGCGAGGGGGTGGACACAATATTCTCGTACATTTCCCCTTTCCCTGCACCCCTCGAAGCAAAATTTGTCATTTTAAGTCCTGTTTTGAAAAGTTCTCATTAAGACCTTTCATTTAATACCCATATTGTCTACATGCGATGAAAACTTTTTTTCAGGGGCAACTCCCCTATATGGGGAGACCCCCCTTAAAGACCTTATAAATTTCTTTTCGTGTTGAAACTTTGAAGAGAGCGTCGCTTCGCACCTACTTACAAAATCTTATGTTTCTAGCTTATGTAGTTTACGAGAAAAAGTGGTGTGAGAAACGGGCGGACGGACGGACGGACAGACAGGAGGCGATTTTAGTAGGGTATTGTAAAATAATTTTACAATACCCTAAACAGATCTTCTTGAACTGTAGGACCAGCCTGCAGGATATCATTGAGCGCTACATTGGATGTTGTTTTCGCCGATGCATCGAAAACTACCCACACTTTGGTTGTGACAATGTCTGGCTTGGTGATGCAGTGATGAGGAAGGTAGTAATGTATGCTGAGAACTTCAGTGATTTCTTCCATGTGACCCAGAGCTAAATACTCATCCATGAATTTAACATATTCTCGCTGTAAGTCGGGCTGACGTGCTAGTTTGCGTTCTAAACTATAAAACCTTCGCAAAGCCATGTCCTTTGATTTTGATGGATCAATAGTGAAGGGTAAGGAAACTTCATATCTGCCGTCTGCATTGCGCTTGGTCAATCGGGTGAAATGAGTTTTACATTGTTCTCACTTGGAGACGAGTGTTGCTTCCTTTGCGGCAACTTGGCCAGGTTCCAAAATCGTTCGACTTGTTGTGAAGTTGCATCATTTTGAATGCCAACTCCACAGGTAACATTATCGCTGCTTGTTCCGCCTATGCATCCGCAAAAGATCCAACCAAATACAGGTTTTTGAAGAGTGGGAAGGTTCTCTCCCAATTTTATCTGGCCTATTGATAGGAGTTGATAGTAAAATTCTACTCCCAGCAACAAGTCTATCTGGTCTGGCCAATAGAAGTGAGGATCAGCCAGTTTTATGTTGTCGGGAATTCTCCAATCACTCACGTTGATCTCTCTCGATGGCTGTTGGGATATTATGCGAGGAAGTACATGAGCCTCCACTCTTGTCGTGAATGCCGTGATCTGTGATTTTAGCAGAAATTTAACTCTTGCTGTTGAGTGATGACGCACATTTCCAATGCCAAATATTTCAAGATTGCTCGAATCTTTGGTCAATTTAAGCTTTTGGCATACTCGCTCTGATAGCAAATTTACTTGGGACCCTGAATCTAAAACAGCTCTACACGTTGTATTGGTGCCATCATTTCCTTGAATGGTAACTATCACTGTACTCAGCATCATCTATTTCGCTTGTGGTTTCATTATACTCGTAGCTAGCATTCTTTGGAGAGTGCCGCCCCCACGGACCCGAGGATATGGGGGGTGCCACGAGGTTCCCTCCTGGGATGACAGGTAACGACTCTGATTGTATCTGGGCTACGCTTTGGACAACGAACTGGAATTGACGCTTTGGGCTGGCGGATGTGATGGTTTGGACCTAGTTGCTTTGCACAGTAGCGCCGAGGTGAAACTCGTGTGTGAACGGCTCCAATTCAACTATCATACCGTCTCCGTCCCGGTAAAACCTTGGCAGGCCTCGGAGTACGTTTGAAGTTTGCACCATTGGGTTGGTGGTGTAGGTTCGGTTGAGACGGACTCCCGATTAGCGCTGGTCTGGCTCTGAGCACTTGTCCCCATTAGGGCTTGTGCCAACCCTCGCATGGCCTCCCTGCTTTGCAAAGGTAACCATGGGACCAAAAAGGCGACTACACACACGAACGGAGATAGCGACTCCGAGGGGGGACCCAACAAAACTGGAGCACACAAAATCAAAAGACCACAAATACCCAGAAAGAGAAACGAAAAATAATAACGACGACGCAACCAGCGGTTGCAGCCACGATGTCAACAGTACATCGCGAGCGATACTTACAACGACAACAACGAAGGATAACACAACAACAGTGAAGACGGACGAAAAACGGAGAATACAGACTGAGATTCCAGCGGCGTTTGGGCGCAGCAAAAAAATTATGCGAACGCCCGAGCGTCCTATTAAGGAGAAATGGGAAATTCTGCAGGACACTTCAGGTGTTCGAGCGGTGGGAGATAACATAAAGAACACCGAAAATCCGATTTTCACTGCTGCGATCGTTACCGTAGCGACCGATGCAAGGGTTGCAAATCCCGACATTGCAACGAAAAATCCAGAAGCAAACGAGGAGATTACGGCATTAAAAGCAAAGAGTGACCAGACACCGCGTGAATGCACCGCCAAAGTTGAAAATGTGGCGGAAGTACTGCACTCAGAAACGGAACGCGATAACCTCTCCCAAGGATGGTTGCAAGGTACAATTGCGGCCCAGCGATATGAAGAAGAAAGGCTACTCCGAAAAGCGGGAGATGTTCTGAAAAGAATACAAGCTGCATGCGACTCCCCAAAAATCAGCAAAGCAGCAAAGATGGGGCTCCTTGAACTAGAGGAGCTCCTAGATCGCATAGGGCACTATCGGAGGAGCTGGTTAACGGCCGAAGATGTACAGAAGGCTGAAGAGGCGCTTGGGGCGAAATCTAAAGGCGACATGCAGATAGCTCCACCATTAAAAGTCAATAAAAGAATGGCGTCTAGCCCAATCCAAGGAGATCGGGATAAAAGAAGGAAGGAAGAGGCACTTGGTGAGCGTGGAGCACCAGATCACGGGTTCCAGACAGTGCTTACAAAAGAAGTGAAGAAAGCCGCAAAGAAACTCCTTCAAAAAGTGCCAGAAAGTAAAGTTCGTATGGACGCCCAATCAGAAAAGGGCCTGATGCAAAACAGGAGAGGCAGAAGCCCCGACGAAGACCCCGGCAGCAGGCACTGCTCGTAAAGTCCCAAGATGGCCGATCCTACGCGGAGGTAATGCGGGACATCAGGGGAAACGTAAGGCCCGAAGACACCAATACTACCATTAAAGTAGTACGACCAACGCGGTCGGGCCACAAACTGGTCGAATTCGGAGCAGAGGCCGGGAATAAGGAAGCATTCTGCGACGCAGTAAAGAAAGTCCTCGGCAAAAGCGCAGCTATAGCTTCGCTCGAACCGATGGCAACGATCGAAATACGAGACATTGACTGCGTCACAGATCTCGCCGACGTAGAAAAGGCCATCAAAACGGAGTTTCCTAGCGTGGGAAGGATCAAAGCGAGACTGACACCACAAAACAATAGGGGACAACGCATGGCCATAGTTGGCTTGACCGAAAAGGACGCCGAACAATTCCTGAACAAGGACAAAGTACGAATAGGGTGGGTTCGCTGAAGGATACGGCGAAGAGCAATGCCTCTTCAACGTTTCAAATGCCTTGGTTATGGTCACACCACATAAGTATGCTAAGGACCCGATAGGAGTTCCCTATGTTACAAATGCGGTGGAATAGGACATAAAAGAAAAGAGTGTACGAAGGAGGCGCACTGTATTCTTTGCAAGGATGCTGATCCAAAACCTGATTTTGGACACGTCTTGGGATCAGGAAAATGCCGCGTGTTCCAGGAAGCCCTAGCCAAGGCAAAATCAGAACTTCGATGACTCGCATCCTGCAGCTAAACCTACATCGCGGTTCAACCGGCCAAAATCTGCTTGCTTAGTTTTCCGAGTTCATGCTGCTGAGTGAGCAACACCATAATAATAGTCCTGCATTATGGTATTCTGACGAAACTGGCACTGCCGCCATCTGGGTTTCAAACAGTTACTTTCAAGCGGAGAGTTGTGGACAGGGGGATGGTTTCGTGTGGATTCGGTGCTCAGGGACCACCTTCTTTAGTGTGTACCTAACGCCGAACGAATCGATATCATCTTTCCAAGCCAAGCTTAATGCTCTGGAGGGCACTGTCTCGAACGCAGAGGGCTAATTGCTCGTTGGGGGCGACTTCAACGCTAAAGCAATCGAATGGGGCATGGCTCAAACGGATTCGCGGGGAAAACGAATCCTGGAAATGGCGGCTAGGACGGCTCTCATCGTACAAAACTCCGGAAATACGCCGACTTTCCACCGTATTGGCTGTGAGGGAACCATACCGGACGTGACATTCGCCTCGGAGTCCTTAGTACGGAAGATACACAACTGGAAAGTATTAGAGGAACGATCACTTGCTGCGCTTCTATGCCCCGTCGAAAGCCCCGGCACTGCAAGCCCCCAGTGTACTGGGGGTCAACTGAAATCGCTGAATAGCGGAGCTATGGCTACAAGCTCGTTATGCGGCAGCTTGGTGCCCTACGGAAACCTTGTATACATGACGAGGAAAAGATGGACGCGATAGTGCGGGGACTCTTCCCCGCCTATCCCGTCTGTGTTGACGCTGTCCATAATGAAACAGCAGTCGAGTGTCCACTCTCCACACAACCGGAACTGGAGGAGGCAGTCCTCTCATTGAAAGCGAAGAAGGCTCCAGGTCAAATGGTGTTCCGGCTGAGGTGTTGGGGCTCGTCTATCACCATTGTCCTGACTTGCTGCTCAGCACATTCAACGCTTGCCTTTAGGACGGGGTTATCCCGGTACGATGGAAGGTGGCGAGGCTCGTGCTGATCAGCAAGGGGAAGGGAAATCCAGAATCGCCGTCTGCATACCGCCCGTTATGCATGCTAGACACGGCTGGGAAAGTGCTAGAGAAACTCATCAAGGGAAGACTCACTGACGCGATTACATCGGGTGTTGCCCAGGGATCTATCCTTGGCCCCTACCTGTGGAACGTGTCTTACGACGGGCTACTGAGACTTGAAATGCCGAATGAGTCGCGCTTGGTCGGCTATGCGGATGATGTTGCAGCTCTGGTCGCTGGACGCGCCGTTGGACAGGCGCAACTTAGGGTAGGAATGCTAATGTGCCGAGTGAGGGACTGGAAGACCGCTCGCGGGCTCAGTTTGGCACTGGAGAAAACCGAAGTGGTCATCTTGAAAAAAGAAGAGAATCCCTAGAGTAAGGATGATCAGTATTGGAGAGTTACGATCTCGAAGCCAGCGGTGAAGTACCTGGGGCTACTGATCGACTCAAAGATGAGTTTTTCTGAGCAAATTAGGGCAACGGCTGAGAAGGCTGCTTCGGGAGTATCGGCTCTGAGTCGACTTATGGCCAACGTAGGGGGACCCAGCCCGTCAAGAAGACGCCTCTTGATGAGTGCTGTACGGAGCAGAGGTATGGGGCTACGCTCTCAGCAAGGAGGTATACCGAAAACGATTGGCACGGGTACAGAGAAGAGGAGCACTGAGAATTGCATCTTCGTATCCTAAAATCTCTCATCCGACGTTGAGAGTTATTGCAGGTATAATACCTGTCGCCCTCCTTGCTAGAGAGCGCCGCGCTATTTACCTGCGCCGAAACGAGGATGCGAGGGAGATGGTTGTCCGCCAGGAGAAACAGCGCTCGCTCAACGATTGGCAGCAGTCTTGGGCGAATTGCACGAAGGGAAGGTGGACTGCGCGCCTCATCCCGGATGTGAGACCGTGGCTAAATCGAAGGCATGGTGAGACTGACTTCTATCTGACCCAGCTTTTGAGCAGGCATGGGTGTTTTCAGTCTTATCTGCACAAGATTGGTAAGTCACGGTCATCCAATTGTCGGTTTTGCCCAAGAGAGGAGGACAATGCCTGTCACACATTTTTTGCGTGTACAAAATGAGTCAGGCTGCGAAGGGAACTCCACAGGGAGACGGAAGAGCTCACCCCGGATAATAAAGTTGCGGTGATACTCGAATCGGTTGATAATGGGAGTCCTAAAATATAAAAGGGACTCACAGCAGTCGGGGCGCTGGGGCTGTGGGATCGCTTTTTTGGTACTTTCTTTTGGCCTCTTCCCTTCCGCTAGGAAAGAGATCCCTCAGGTTGAAGGCGCCTTACGGCAGAACAAAACGAGACCTGGCCGAAGTAATATGTCAAATGGCTCCAGGCTGGGTTCTCAGGTTGACAAGGGAGGTATTTAGTGGGTAGTCCAGTCGCCTTCTTGCAAGCATGGGAGTCCCACACTCTGCGCATAAATGGCATTCACCTCCCTACCACAAAAAAAAACCGTCTAATCACTTGGTGGTTGAAGTGAGGATTTAGGTTCGAAGTGAGTGGCACCCACGCCCGTCTCCGGTAGGCGAAACCAGGGGCCGCAGAACCTTCAACCGAAGCGTCCTCGAATGGAGGCTAACAATGGTTCATGAAGGCCATGTTGGGATTACAGGCTTTTAAATGCAATCAGAAGTCCGACCGTTATCCAATGGCCCACATCCGGGATGCTGTCTAGAGCCCTCGTCATAGCACGTTGAACGTTTTCCAGAGTCCCGAACCGCGTCCCCTTACGGTGTCTCTTGATCTTGGGGAACAGAAAGAAGTCCGCTGGTGCCATATCCGGGCTGTAAGGAGGCTGTGGCAACGTTGCCTTCGACTGTTTGGCCAACTGCTCGGTGACAAGCAGGCAGGTGTGCGACGGAGCATTGTCGTGATGGAGGATATATATATATATATGTATATATATATATATATATATATATATATATATATATATATATATATATATATATATATTATATGTTATAAGGTGTGACAATTAAGTAATGAGACTGATTCCATGAAAACCTACAAAGTAGCCCCCTTGGGCAGCTATGCAATGATTCCGGCACGTTTTCCATGCTTTGTAACATTTCTGGCACGCTTCGACTGGGATGTCCACGAGTACCCTCGTCGCCGCCGCCTGGATGTCCGTAATCGACTCGAAATGGGTTCCTTTGACCACCGATTTTTTTCTAGGGAACAAAAACAAAGTCACAGGGAGACACATCGGGCAAATAAGGAGGCTGTTGCAACACGGTGATGGCGGTGTGGCACGGCACGTTGTCGTGATGAAGGATCCAGTTACGAGCGCTGTTTTAGCACACTCTGTTGACTCGTTTCCGAAATCTTTCGAGTACTTGGTGATAGGGGACAACATTCAAATTGTTAAACGCCGATCTCCATGGATTAGGGCACGCATTCGCGTCAGTCCGCACCTCGACCAGTCTCCCGCTCCGCGCCTCGTCTTCCACGCTTTCACATCCCTTCTCAAACTCTTTATGCCATCGAAACACCTCGGCCCGACTAAGAGCGCTATCACCATGCATTTTTACAATTTTAGCGTACGTTTCCGAAGCTGTTTCGCCCAATCTGGCGCAAAATTTGATTTGTTTCTCCATTTTCGTCACGAGCACCACCAACACACGTCTACTGAACACGACACAGCAACTAAACAAGCTAGGGCAATGGAAAATATATCAATGGAAAGGAGAAGGATGCCGAGGAAGGGGAATTTCAAGGTCGCGGCAATAAAATTAGTCTCATTACTTAATTATCACACCTCATATATATATATATATATATATATATATATATATATATATATATATATATATATATATATATATATATATTTATATATATATATATATATATATGTATATATATATATATATATATATATATATATGTATATATATATATATATATATATATATATATATATATATATATATATATATATATATATATATATATATATATATATATATGGACTTGTAAGTCCCGGGATATATAATGAAAACTAGCATTTTCCGGGCAGAGTGATATTTATTCCTCAAAATAGCTGCCGTTGAGGGCGCTACACTTGCTGTGGCGATTTCTCAGCATTTCTATACCCTTTCTGTAGTGCGAAATGTCCAAACCTTCGAATTAAGTCTCGATATTTGCGATGAATTGCTCATTCAATCTGAATATCATTCCCTGGAGCCACCGTTTGAGGTTTGGAAATAGATAATAATCGCTAGGGACCGGATCTGAAGAATAAGCTGGGTGAGCAACCAATTTGAACCAAAATTGGTCCAATTTGGCCATCGCTTTCAAAGACGTGTATGACGCTGCGTTATCGTGATGATACATAAATTTTTCTTCACTATATGGGGCCGTTTTTTCTTTGATTTACTTTTGTAATCGATGAAAATTATTTCATGCGCATTCCAAAAATGGAATCCTTTACCTTCCCGGCGAGCGTTGGACTTATGGCCGGCTTTCTTGGCTTTTCAGTCACTCTGTAGACTGCCTATTGGACTTAGCTGTATGGTCATGGACCCACGTTTTATTCATTATCGCAAAACTTGTTAATAATTTTTACATTAAACGATCTTCATCCCGAGTAGGTTTTCTGAACGGCCATTTTGAGGCTCTTTTTCTACTGCCTGACGTTTGATGTAAGCCTTAGTGTGTACAAGCACTAATGAGATACCGGAGTAACTGAAACCTTCGAGCAACTTCTGATTTTGTCGTTTCTTGATGCAAGGCACTTATGACAATATTTTGGAAGTCTTTGCCTTATTCCTTACTCTTAGGAGTAAGTAACTGTTAAATAACTGTTTCCAAAAACAATTTTATTGCAATGCGAGTGATAAAGATGACAATTGGAAACTAAATACTTATGATGAAGATAACATGTTTCTGGGTATACAAATAAAAGAACAAGTAAGTTGCAAGGATTTCCTAGCAATAATTGCAGGTACAATGTAAGCAATAATATTAAAAATCGGTATCTATTTAGAAGCACAAAGAAACAAGACAGCTACCAATTTAGAGTTGCCAAAATACTTTGGAGCGCTTACGTACATGTTTTAATATAAAAAACGGGATTTCGTTTATTTGCGTGTAAGGAAGATCCTTTTTTCACAAATAGATTCTTATATACAATTTGCAAAGCTTAAAAGGGGATCTTTAACAAACCATCCCTGTAGTAAATTATCCCGCAATTAAATATTGATTAAATCTAAATATAAATTTAAATAAAACACTTTCTGCCAAATTTTAATTGAAATTAATTTTTCATATTGCTACCCACTTATCAAACGTGCCTGCAGGAAAATTAAACAACGATTTCCGCGCCCAACCAATGTTCCATACAGCGAGCATAATTTATTTTTCATCAGACTAAGCTACTGTATTTTGGCGAATACCAACATGTTTCGCAAATTTCATCTGCTGAAACGTAAACCTTCTCTTCCATCATAATTTGGTGCAATACAAAAACGCTACACGGTTTTATTTATAAAACTGCAACAGGATGATACGGTGCATACATGTGCACTTAAATATCTTTTAATTGGGCTAATTACTCCATTTTGTATTTGTATGTGGCAGGCAAAGGGTAAAGAGTACACCAGCATGTGAATAGTAAACTAATTTTGCGTAATGAAAAATGTGCGAAGTTTTAACTCAATTAATTCGGTTGGGGCTTTTAGAACATTTAATAAAAACATAGCTGGTGTCTGTAGTTTTTGTTTTGCTATTCATCCGCAGATTTCCAAAGGATTATTCGCTTTACAATGAGAGAAATTCATAATGACTGGGATAGTACATGGTGGATTTATTACTCATAATTTCGCCACCCAGCTTTAGAAATGCTCTGGTAGAACAATCAAATGTATAATTCTTTGGCAAGTCGTTAGATTATCATCGTGCTCGAATAAGGTTAATTTTTACATCGACTCAAATTCCACCCAAAAGTCCCTGTAAAACGGGTAACATAATATCCATTGTTTATTTCAAAGTGCACTCGCATTTTGGTATATGGGTTTCCTCCTCTTCAGCTGAAGACTTAAAATACTTACCCTTTAAATGTCTGCAGTACTTGGTAAGAATAATTTTGATTCTGTATACTTAGAAAAAAAAATTAAGAATCCTGTGTTGGGCCAAGTGTTCCAGGCACAATATACGTTGTAGTCGCAGTCACTTTTAAGATGGCAAAGAGGCTTGTTTTTGACCTGAGGCCGGCTAGCTCTCGGTTGTGGAGTGGATCTTTCTACGTTTCTCTTTGCCCGTGCTGGGCCACCTTACACAAAATACGTGCACAACAGGAAGGAAAACATGAGGAGGATCAGATGGAAAAATAAAAAGTTGAGTAGACAGAGCTACGCTCATGTCAGAAGGGTATTGTACTCAGTATATGGTAAGCAGACTCATAGACTCAAGAAAACGACATCTACAACAATACATACTCGTTTTAAAAGGTAAACCATTATTATACCATTTTAACTTGGAATGAAATCTTAAAGATATTTTTAATTATTCATTTTATCTGGAAATCAGAAGATCCAATCAAAAGTGCAGTGTCTGGTTCAATGGACAGAACAAATGGTAGAAAAACCGTACATTATTTTCGTTGTATTCGGAAATCTTTCAAATTGCTGTGAATTCTATGAATGCGGTTTGACTTTATCTTCCCAACTATAAGGACTTTTCCTTGAACATCCTTAATTTATATTTAAAGGTACTGATATGAATTTACTGGGAAAATTATTATATTCACAAATTCTACTACTATTAACAAAGTTGATTGAATTTCAACTTCTAAGTATTTGTTATTATTGTACTCATGAAAGCCTACCACCATGAATTTTTCTCCTTTAAATAAATATTTTCATCAAGAGTTAATAGTCTGTACTTTCAACGCTGAAGTTGGGGAAAAATAACTTAAATTTACTCAATATTCTCGTTTAAAACGGCTGCCATTTTGTTTTGCGATAACTAATAGGTATCGCACGTTGAACAGATTCTGAAATACGTTAACGCACGACCGGTCGCTCCTATCTGCTTTCTTCACCATCGCTATGGGTGCTGCGTATTCCGATTCACTTTCTCGAATGATGTTGTGGCTGAGAAGTTCTTCGATTTTCGCGTCAACCATTGCCCATTTGGCGAAAGGAATTTGATGTGATTGCAATGCCACCGACTCGTTGCTTTTAACTTTAATGTTCATTTCGGCTGTTACACACTTGCCCAGTTGAGAGAGGTCGACGCCAAATCGAGATTCATATCGTTCTATTACTGCGCGCACTTTATTTACATCGGATTCGTTCCATTTTTTGCACTTGAAATTTATATCGTTCGTCTTAATTTCGCACGTACTGTTCTCAATAACAATATTTAAGCTCCTTCTACCGAGGACGTCCATGCCCAATAATATAGGCATATCGAGTTCGTGATCACTGATTATGTATAGTTCGCACGGTTTCTGTACATCGCACTCGATTATGTCAAGGGTTGCTTTAAATTTGCACCGTACAACACCGCTTGCGAATCCCTTGAACGTTTTCGTCACTGGCACAATGTCTACGTTTAGTCTACTCGCCACTGATTTCCGAATTAGAGACTTCTTGTTGGCAGAGTCTATTATCGCATCGTATTCGAAGCCGCGCACTAGAACAGGACACATCACCACATTTACGCCACTGTCTTCTAATTGCTGGACTCGGTTCGAATGGCGCTCTTCCGTGCGATGATTGGTCTTGAGCCACTTTTGGCACCGAGGCCTCCTCGCTGGCTTTGGGCAATTGAGCGATACGTGCCCCATTCCGAAACAATTGTAACATGTCATTGAGTCCCGTCGTCGTCTTGAAGGTACTGATGCGCTAGCTTCTCGTTCGTCATCGTTTGTTGCCGTCGTTGGTCTCGTGCTGCTACCACTAGTTGCGATGGCCCCTTGCGTTGGCCGAAAGTAGCTGAGAAATTGTCGTACCGTGAATAGTAAGTTCATCGTTGTTGCGATCGGCATGTCTGCGATTCCGTTCTGCAGGGCTGGATGCCTTACGCCGTTCCTGAAGTATGTAATTATGTCAGCATCTGACATATTACCGCGTCGCTCCGTTGCATCTATTCTATGGAAGTAGTCTTCCACAGACTCGTCGTTTCGTTGGATAGATTTACTCATCAGCGTGTGTACGTCACATCGATGCCGTCGGCCCAGACTTTTGCGTTTCCTTTCATGTTCGCCCAGATGGAACACATCAGTAGTTGCCCGCTCCAAGAATATGTTACCCGGAGTTGCTTCACCCTGAAGATGAATTAATTCGCCATTAGGCCGCATTACGAAGATGGATCGAAGGCTGGTAATATAACAATAATTTCGTGGATATGCATAAAATTCGTCATCGTCCTGCACTCGTTTCGTTGGGGCGTTGTCGTGTGCTTGCATTGTCGAGCCTTTGTTGCATGGGAGCACATTGCCGTATCGTGCCTGTCTGCTCACAATACCGCCCCTTTGTCGCCTGCAAACCGGTTGCCGTGTGTGCCTCACCATTACTACCATGCGTGTGCTCGCAATGTCGAGGCGTTGTAGGATGCGAGTGAGTTGCCGTATGTGGGTCATCACCACTACTATTCGTGTGCTCGCAATACCCAGCCGTTGTCTGTCGCGACTCGCTGCAACAAGCCGTCGTACACGGACATGACTCTAGACTGCTGTTTGTGTAGTCGTTTGAGAGGCCTGGTTGTCTCTCTCTCGATACTTCCTTCTCGTTGTTCCTACGTGACGTCAATTGAACTACTGCTGCTGCGAGCGTTTCGACCATTTGCCGCAAGTCGCCAAGCTCCGTCGCGCCTTGGTCAGTCTCGGCATCTTCGGTGGTCCCACCGTCGTCGTTTTCGTTGTCGATAACACCCGTCTGGAGTGCTTCCTCCAGCCTCAATTGCCAAGCCAGTTTGTTGCCCGAACTGTGAAGCTTCCTTTTTTTCAGCGGACAGCGCAACTCGTTTACTGAGAGCTCGCTAATGGTTGGTATTTTACTCTTTAGAATTGGGAGTCCGTATCCCACTTCTGATTATGTCAGATTAAAACAGGAGTACTTTGTACTGGTATAAGGACTGTATTAGATTGATCGCAAAACAAGACTCTCCCGATTGCGTGAAGCGCACTCGTATTTATATAGGCTCTGTAACACTAGTACTAGTATGGGTTGATGGTGTTGGTGCGTGTACTGTCTGTACGTGCGACACAATGGAAAGGAAACTAGAAAAAAACTACGATCAAAGACGAAAATATGAAAAAAAAAAAAAAACTAGCGGTCCAGGACGTCGAAACCAGTGCCAGCGGAAGAGGATAGTAAGCGAGCAGGTTCCCAGCTGTCGTCATCCAGTGACTACAATATTGTAAAAGTGGTGGACTTTGCTTCTATAACAGATATACCTTTAAGCAATCTCAGGCCTGGCGAAGAAAATCCACTTAAGCGTAGACCCTTGTTGGTGCGAATACAATCAAAACAAGGGACAGAATAAAGGGAAAACCAGCAAGTACAAAATTTAAGCCACCGCAGATGTCTCCAAAAACAACGAAGGCTCCGATTAGAAAACTTACAAATCTGGTGTCATCTTTAGCGGAAACAACGTCAGCTTAAAAAATCAGGTACGACCAACAAATGACTTATGACGGAAATGCATGGTCTAACCGGACATAGCACCGACTAAGACATTGAAGATTTTACTAGACGATAAAGATTCCCACAGATATTAGCCGTATATAATCGAGGTGTTCGGGCGCAGGTTAAAAAAAACTGCGCGCACTTCAGAACGTCCTATTAGAGAAGAGCGCGTTATGAACCCACCTGAAGTCGACAAACAAACCGCGGCAGAAAAAAAGTGAGGAGACCAACGAAATGCTGTTGTGCGAAGTTGACATCGCCGAAAATGTAACTGAGGCATTGCATCTAGGAACCGCAGAAGAGAACCACTCGCCAGCGAGAAGATTGGGAAATGCAATAGCCATTTAGCGCTTTCACGAAAAAAGGTTAATCCGAAAAGCGGGAAGCATTCTGAAGGGAATTAAATCTGAATGTGACTCACAAAAAGCATTAACAAAGGTGCAACGAATGAGCTAAAGGAGCTTCTAGTCTAAATCGGATGTTTCAGTGGAGCTGGTAGAAGGCTGTAGAAGAGCAGAAAGCTGAAGGAGAGCAGAAGACTATAGAAAAGCTGAGGGCTAAGTCTACTGAGGAAGAGTAGATAGCTCCAGCATCAAACATAATCAGAAGAATGGCCTATAGTCTAATTAAAGGAGACAGAGGTGAAAGGAGAAAAGAGGAAGCACTTAATGGGCATGATGCGTTAACTCCGGGTTTCCAGATAGTGCTGACGAAGGCAGCCAAGAAAGCCAGGTTAAAACGCTACCAAAATTTCTCAGCAAATAAAGTTCTCACAGATACGCAACAACAAAAAAAGTACCTGATGCGAGCCAGAAGAGAAAAAAACCACGAGGTGGCAGGCACTGTGCGTGAAACCCAAAGATGGTCGATCCTACGCAGATGTGTTACGGGAGATCAGGGGAGCTGTAAGGCACGAAGACCTTAAAATGTCTGGGCACATACTAGTCGAATTCGGAGCAGCGACCAATAGTAAGAAGCATTCCGCAATCAGTCAAGAAGGTTCTCAGCAAAAGAGCAACTGTAGCCTCTGTTGAGCCGATGACATTGACTGCATCACAGACCTGATCGAGGTACAAATACCTGAGAAGTTGAAATTCGCTAAGCTTCGTTAGTAATAGCATGATTTATCCATTTTTTATTTCCTTTATAAAATCGTAAGGATACCCTTAAATCGAATGCAATTTTTTATTTATATGGCCACTTATAAGGCTAATAAACTATAATTTCAGAAAAATCGGATAGTATTTAACAACGTTATGGTCTTTTAAATTTTCGGGGTTGCAATATCAATAATAGCAATATGTGCTTCCTATCGACTCAGACACAACGGGCTTATTATGGTTGCATGATAATTTCTGGAAGAATGTATATCATGCACGTATTTCAGAATCTGTTCAACGTGCGATACCTATTAGTTATCGCAAAACAAAATGGCAGCCGTTTTAAACGAGAATATTGAGTAAATTTAAGTTATTTTTCCCCAACTTCAGCGTTGAAAGTACAGACTATTAACTCTTGATGAAAATATTTATTTAAAGGAGAAAAATTCATGGTGGTAGGCTTTCATGAGTACAATAATAACAAATACTTAGAAGTTGAAATTCAATCAACTTTGTTAATAGTAGTAGAATTTGTGAATATAATAATTTTCCCAGTAAATTCATATCAGTACCTTTAAATATAAATTAAGGATGTTCAAGGAAAAGTCCTTATAGTTGGGAAGATAAAGTCAAACCGCATTCATAGAATTCACAGCAATTTGAAAGATTTCCGAATACAACGAAAATAATGTACGGTTTTTCTACCATTTGTTCTGTCCATTGAACCAGACACTGCACTTTTGATTGGATCTTCTGATTTCCAGATAAAATGAATAATTAAAAATATCTTTAAGATTTCATTCCAAGTTAAAATGGTATAATAATGGTTTACCTTTTAAAACGAGTATGTATTGTTGTAGATGTCGTTTTCTTGAGTCTATGAGTCTGCTTACCATATACTGAGTACAATACCCTTCTGACATGAGCGTAGCTCTGTCTACTCAACTTTTTATTTTTCCATCTGATCCTCCTCATGTTTTCCTTCCTGTTGTGCACGTATTTTGTGTAAGGTGGCCCAGCACGGGCAAAGAGAAACGTAGAAAGATCCACTCCACAACCGAGAGCTAGCCGGCCTCAGGTCAAAAACAAGCCTCTTTGCCATCTTAAAAGTGACTGCGACTACAACGTATATTGTGCCTGGAACACTTGGCCCAACACAGGATTCTTAATTTTTTTTTCTAAGTATACAGAATCAAAATTATTCTTACCAAGTACTGCAGACATTTAAAGGGTAAGTATTTTAAGTCTTCAGCTGAAGAGGAGGAAACCCATATACCAAAATGCGAGTGCACTTTGAAATAAACAATGGATATTATGTTACCCGTTTTACAGGGACTTTTGGGTGGAATTTGAGTCGATGTAAAAATTAACCTTATTCGAGCACGATGATAATCTAACGACTTGCCAAAGAATTATACATTTGATTGTTCTACCAGAGCATTTCTAAAGCTGGGTGGCGAAATTATGAGTAATAAATCCACCATGTACTATCCCAGTCATTATGAATTTCTCTCATTGTAAAGCGAATAATCCTTTGGAAATCTGCGGATGAATAGCAAAACAAAAACTACAGACACCAGCTATGTTTTTATTAAATGTTCTAAAAGCCCCAACCGAATTAATTGAGTTAAAACTTCGCACATTTTTCATTACGCAAAATTAGTTTACTATTCACATGCTGGTGTACTCTTTACCCTTTGCCTGCCACATACAAATACAAAATGGAGTAATTAGCCCAATTAAAAGATATTTAAGTGCACATGTATGCACCGTATCATCCTGTTGCAGTTTTATAAATAAAACCGTGTAGCGTTTTTGTATTGCACCAAATTATGATGGAAGAGAAGGTTTACGTTTCAGCAGATGAAATTTGCGAAACATGTTGGTATTCGCCAAAATACAGTAGCTTAGTCTGATGAAAAATAAATTATGCTCGCTGTATGGAACATTGGTTGGGCGCGGAAATCGTTGTTTAATTTTCCTGCAGGCACGTTTGATAAGTGGGTAGCAATATGAAAAATTAATTTCAATTAAAATTTGGCAGAAAGTGTTTTATTTAAATTTATATTTAGATTTAATCAATATTTAATTGCGGGATAATTTACTACAGGGATGGTTTGTTAAAGATCCCCTTTTAAGCTTTGCAAATTGTATATAAGAATCTATTTGTGAAAAAAGGATCTTCCTTACACGCAAATAAACGAAATCCCGTTTTTTATATTAAAACATGTACGTAAGCGCTCCAAAGTATTTTGGCAACTCTAAATTGGTAGCTGTCTTGTTTCTTTGTGCTTCTAAATAGATACCGATTTTTAATATTATTGCTTACATTGTACCTGCAATTATTGCTAGGAAATCCTTGCAACTTACTTGTTCTTTTATTTGTATACCCAGAAACATGTTATCTTCATCATAAGTATTTAGTTTCCAATTGTCATCTTTATCACTCGCATTGCAATAAAATTGTTTTTGGAAACAGTTATTTAACAGTTACTTACTCCTAAGAGTAAGGAATAAGGCAAAGACTTCCAAAATATTGTCATAAGTGCCTTGCATCAAGAAACGACAAAATCAGAAGTTGCTCGAAGGTTCAGTTACTCCGGTATCTCATTAGTGCTTGTACACACTAAGGCTTACATCAAACGTCAGGCAGTAGAAAAAGAGCCTCAAAATGGCCGTTTCAGAAAACCTACTCGGGATGAAGATCGTTTAATGTAAAAATTATTAACAAGTTTTGCGATAATGAATAAAACGTGGGTCCATGACCATACAGCTAAGTCCAATAGGCAGTCTACAGAGTGACTGAAAAGCCAAGAAAGCCGGCCATAAGTCCAACGCTCGCCGGGAAGGTAAAGGATTCATTTTTTGGAATGCGCATGAAATAATTTTCATCGATTACAAAAGTAAATCAAAGAAAAAACGGCCCCATATAGTGAAGAAAAATTTATGTATCATCACGATAACGCAGCGTCATACACGTCTTTGAAAGCGATGGCCAAATTGGACCAATTTTGGTTCAAATTGGTTGCTCACCCAGCTTATTCTTCAGATCCGGTCCCTAGCGATTATTATCTATTTCCAAACCTCAAACGGTGGCTCCAGGGAATGATATTCAGATTGAATGAGCAATTCATCGCAAATATCGAGACTTAATTCGAAGGTTTGGACATTTCGCACTACAGAAAGGGTATAGAAATGCTGAGAAATCGCCACAGCAAGTGTAGCGCCCTCAACGGCAGCTATTTTGGAGAATAAATATCACTCTGCCCGGAAAATGCTAGTTTTCATTATATATCCCGGGACTTACAAGTCCATATATATATATATATATATATATATATATATATATATATATATATATATATATATATATATATATATATATATATATATATATATATATATATATATATATATATATATATATACATATATATATATATATATATATATATATATATATATATATATATATATATATATGTATATATATATATATATATATATATATGTATATATATATATATATATATATATATATATATATATATATATATATATATATATATATATATATATATATATATATATATATGGACTTGTAAGTCCCGGGATATATAATGAAAACTAGCATTTTCGGGCAGAGTGATATTTATTCCTCAAAATAGCTGCCGTTGAGGGCGCTACACTTGCTGTGGCGATTTCTCAGCATTTCTATACCCTTTCTGTAGTGCGAAATGTCCAAACCTTCGAATTAAGTCTCGATATTTGCGATGAATTGCTCATTCAATCTGAATATCATTCCCTGGAGCCACCGTTTGAGGTTTGGAAATAGATAATAATCGCTAGGGACCGGATCTGAAGAATAAGCTGGGTGAGCAACCAATTTGAACCAAAATTGGTCCAATTTGGCCATCGCTTTCAAAGACGTGTATGACGCTGCGTTATCGTGATGATACATAAATTTTCTTCACTATATGGGGCCGTTTTTTTCTTTGATTTACTTTTGTAATCGATGAAAATTATTTCATGCGCATTCCAAAAATGGAATCCTTTACCTTCCCGGCGAGCGTTGGACTTATGGCCGGCTTTCTTGGCTTTTCAGTCACTCTGTAGACTGCTATTGGACTTAGCTGTATGGTCATGGACCCACGTTTTATTCATTATCGCAAAACTTGTTAATAATTTTACATTAAACGATCTTCATCCCGAGTAGGTTTTCTGAACGGCCATTTTGAGGCTCTTTTTCTACTGCCTGACGTTTGATGTAAGCCTTAGTGTGTACAAGCACTAATGAGATACCGGAGTAACTGAAACCTTCGAGCAACTTCTGATTTTGTCGTTTCTTGATGCAAGGCACTTATGACAATATTTTGGAAGTCTTTGCCTTATTCCTTACTCTTAGGAGTAAGTAACTGTTAAATAACTGTTTCCAAAAACAATTTTATTGCAATGCGAGTGATAAAGATGACAATTGGAAACTAAATACTTATGATGAAGATAACATGTTTCTGGGTATACAAATAAAAGAACAAGTAAGTTGCAAGGATTTCCTAGCAATAATTGCAGGTACAATGTAAGCAATAATATTAAAAATCGGTATCTATTTAGAAGCACAAAGAAACAAGACAGCTACCAATTTAGAGTTGCCAAAATACTTTGGAGCGCTTACGTACATGTTTTAATATAAAAAACGGGATTTCGTTTATTTGCGTGTAAGGAAGATCCTTTTTTCACAAATAGATTCTTATATACAATTTGCAAAGCTTAAAAGGGGATCTTTAACAAACCATCCCTGTAGTAAATTATCCCGCAATTAAATATTGATTAAATCTAAATATAAATTTAAATAAAACACTTTCTGCCAAATTTTAATTGAAATTAATTTTTCATATTGCTACCCACTTATCAAACGTGCCTGCAGGAAAATTAAACAACGATTTCCGCGCCCAACCAATGTTCCATACAGCGAGCATAATTTATTTTTCATCAGACTAAGCTACTGTATTTTGGCGAATACCAACATGTTTCGCAAATTTCATCTGCTGAAACGTAAACCTTCTCTTCCATCATAATTTGGTGCAATACAAAAACGCTACACGGTTTTATTTATAAAACTGCAACAGGATGATACGGTGCATACATGTGCACTTAAATATCTTTTAATTGGGCTAATTACTCCATTTTGTATTTGTATGTGGCAGGCAAAGGGTAAAGAGTACACCAGCATGTGAATAGTAAACTAATTTTGCGTAATGAAAAATGTGCGAAGTTTTAACTCAATTAATTCGGTTGGGGCTTTTAGAACATTTAATAAAAACATAGCTGGTGTCTGTAGTTTTTGTTTTGCTATTCATCCGCAGATTTCCAAAGGATTATTCGCTTTACAATGAGAGAAATTCATAATGACTGGGATAGTACATGGTGGATTTATTACTCATAATTTCGCCACCCAGCTTTAGAAATGCTCTGGTAGAACAATCAAATGTATAATTCTTTGGCAAGTCGTTAGATTATCATCGTGCTCGAATAAGGTTAATTTTTACATCGACTCAAATTCCACCCAAAAGTCCCTGTAAAACGGGTAACATAATATCCATTGTTTATTTCAAAGTGCACTCGCATTTTGGTATATGGGTTTCCTCCTCTTCAGCTGAAGACTTAAAATACTTACCCTTTAAATGTCTGCAGTACTTGGTAAGAATAATTTTGATTCTGTATACTTAGAAAAAAAAATTAAGAATCCTGTGTTGGGCCAAGTGTTCCAGGCACAATATACGTTGTAGTCGCAGTCACTTTTAAGATGGCAAAGAGGCTTGTTTTTGACCTGAGGCCGGCTAGCTCTCGGTTGTGGAGTGGATCTTTCTACGTTTCTCTTTGCCCGTGCTGGGCCACCTTACACAAAATACGTGCACAACAGGAAGGAAAACATGAGGAGGATCAGATGGAAAAATAAAAAGTTGAGTAGACAGAGCTACGCTCATGTCAGAAGGGTATTGTACTCAGTATATGGTAAGCAGACTCATAGACTCAAGAAAACGACATCTACAACAATACATACTCGTTTTAAAAGGTAAACCATTATTATACCATTTTAACTTGGAATGAAATCTTAAAGATATTTTTAATTATTCATTTTATCTGGAAATCAGAAGATCCAATCAAAAGTGCAGTGTCTGGTTCAATGGACAGAACAAATGGTAGAAAAACCGTACATTATTTTCGTTGTATTCGGAAATCTTTCAAATTGCTGTGAATTCTATGAATGCGGTTTGACTTTATCTTCCCAACTATAAGGACTTTTCCTTGAACATCCTTAATTTATATTTAAAGGTACTGATATGAATTTACTGGGAAAATTATTATATTCACAAATTCTACTACTATTAACAAAGTTGATTGAATTTCAACTTCTAAGTATTTGTTATTATTGTACTCATGAAAGCCTACCACCATGAATTTTTCTCCTTTAAATAAATATTTTCATCAAGAGTTAATAGTCTGTACTTTCAACGCTGAAGTTGGGGAAAAATAACTTTAATTTACTCAATATTCTCGTTTAAAACGGCTGCCATTTTGTTTTGCGATAACTAATAGGTATCGCACGTTGAACAGATTCTGAAATACGTGCATGATATACATTCTTCCAGAAATTATCATGCAACCATAATAAGCCCGTTGTGTCTGAGTCGATAGGAAGCACATATTGCTATTATTGATATTGCAACCCCGAAAATTTAAAAGACCATAACGTTGTTAAATACTATCCGATTTTTCTGAAATTATAGTTTATTAGCCTTATAAGTGGCCATATAAATAAAAAATTGCATTCGATTTAAGGGTATCCTTACGATTTTATAAAGGAAATAAAAAATGGATAAATCATGCTATTACTAACGAAGCTTAGCGAATTTCAACTTCTCAGGTATTTGTACCTCGATCAGGTCTGTGATGCAGTCAATGTCATCGGCTCA
The DNA here is from genome assembly GCA_963969285.1 of Odontomyia ornata. Taxonomy (NCBI): domain Eukaryota; kingdom Metazoa; phylum Arthropoda; class Insecta; order Diptera; family Stratiomyidae; genus Odontomyia; species Odontomyia ornata. The sequence goes on along the minus strand of OZ017741.1, from coordinate 152,869,200 downwards.
ACAGAGGCTACAGTTGCTCTTTTGCTGAGAACCTTCTTGACTGATTGCGGAATGCTTCTTACTATTGGTCGCTGCTCCGAATTCGACTAGTATGTGCCCAGACATTTTAAGGTCTTCGTGCCTTACAGCTCCCCTGATCTCCCGTAACACATCTGCGTAGGATCGACCATCTTTGGGTTTCACGCACAGTGCCTGCCACCTCGTGGTTTTTTTCTCTTCTGGCTCGCATCAGGTACTTTTTTTGTTGTTGCGTATCTGTGAGAACTTTATTTGCTGAGAAATTTTGGTAGCGTTTTAACCTGGCTTTCTTGGCTGCCTTCGTCAGCACTATCTGGAAACCCGGAGTTAACGCATCATGCCCATTAAGTGCTTCCTCTTTTCTCCTTTCACCTCTGTCTCCTTTAATTAGACTATAGGCCATTCTTCTGATTATGTTTGATGCTGGAGCTATCTACTCTTCCTCAGTAGACTTAGCCCTCAGCTTTTCTATAGTCTTCTGCTCTCCTTCAGCTTTCTGCTCTTCTACAGCCTTCTACCAGCTCCACTGAAACATCCGATTTAGACTAGAAGCTCCTTTAGCTCATTCGTTGCACCTTTGTTAATGCTTTTTGTGAGTCACATTCAGATTTAATTCCCTTCAGAATGCTTCCCGCTTTTCGGATTAACCTTTTTTCGTGAAAGCGCTAAATGGCTATTGCATTTCCCAATCTTCTCGCTGGCGAGTGGTTCTCTTCTGCGGTTCCTAGATGCAATGCCTCAGTTACATTTTCGGCGATGTCAACTTCGCACAACAGCATTTCGTTGGTCTCCTCACTTTTTTTCTGCCGCGGTTTGTTTGTCGACTTCAGGTGGGTTCATAACGCGCTCTTCTCTAATAGGACGTTCTGAAGTGCGCGCAGTTTTTTTTAACCTGCGCCCGAACACCTCGATTATATACGGCTAATATCTGTGGGAATCTTTATCGTCTAGTAAAATCTTCAATGTCTTAGTCGGTGCTATGTCCGGTTAGACCATGCATTTCCGTCATAAGTCATTTGTTGGTCGTACCTGATTTTTTAAGCTGACGTTGTTTCCGCTAAAGATGACACCAGATTTGTAAGTTTTCTAATCGGAGCCTTCGTTGTTTTTGGAGACATCTGCGGTGGCTTAAATTTTGTACTTGCTGGTTTTCCCTTTATTCTGTCCCTTGTTTTGATTGTATTCGCACCAACAAGGGTCTACGCTTAAGTGGATTTTCTTCGCCAGGCCTGAGATTGCTTAAAGGTATATCTGTTATAGAAGCAAAGTCCACCACTTTTACAATATTGTAGTCACTGGATGACGACAGCTGGGAACCTGCTCGCTTACTATCCTCTTCCGCTGGCACTGGTTTCGACGTCCTGGACCGCTAGTTTTTTTTTTTTTTTCATATTTTCGTCTTTGATCGTAGTTTTTTTCTAGTTTCCTTTCCATTGTGTCGCACGTACAGACAGTACACGCACCAACACCATCAACCCATACTAGTACTAGTGTTACAGAGCCTATATAAATACGAGTGCGCTTCACGCAATCGGGAGAGTCTTGTTTTGCGATCAATCTAATACAGTCCTTATACCAGTACAAAGTACTCCTGTTTTAATCTGACATAATCAGAAGTGGGATACGGACTCCCAATTCTAAAGAGTAAAATACCAACCATTAGCGAGCTCTCAGTAAACGAGTTGCGCTGTCCGCTGAAAAAAAGGAAGCTTCACAGTTCGGGCAACAAACTGGCTTGGCAATTGAGGCTGGAGGAAGCACTCCAGACGGGTGTTATCGACAACGAAAACGACGACGGTGGGACCACCGAAGATGCCGAGACTGACCAAGGCGCGACGGAGCTTGGCGACTTGCGGCAAATGGTCGAAACGCTCGCAGCAGCAGTAGTTCAATTGACGTCACGTAGGAACAACGAGAAGGAAGTATCGAGAGAGAGACAACCAGGCCTCTCAAACGACTACACAAACAGCAGTCTAGAGTCATGTCCGTGTACGACGGCTTGTTGCAGCGAGTCGCGACAGACAACGGCTGGGTATTGCGAGCACACGAATAGTAGTGGTGATGACCCACATACGGCAACTCACTCGCATCCTACAACGCCTCGACATTGCGAGCACACGCATGGTAGTAATGGTGAGGCACACACGGCAACCGGTTTGCAGGCGACAAAGGGGCGGTATTGTGAGCAGACAGGCACGATACGGCAATGTGCTCCCATGCAACAAAGGCTCGACAATGCAAGCACACGACAACGCCCCAACGAAACGAGTGCAGGACGATGACGAATTTTATGCATATCCACGAAATTATTGTTATATTACCAGCCTTCGATCCATCTTCGTAATGCGGCCTAATGGCGAATTAATTCATCTCCAGGGTGAAGCAACTCCGGGTAACATATTCTTGGAGCGGGCAACTACTGATGTGTTCCATCTGGGCGAACATGAAAGGAAACGCAAAAGTCTGGGCCGACGGCATCGATGTGACGTACACACGCTGATGAGTAAATCTATCCAACGAAACGACGAGTCTGTGGAAGACTACTTCCATAGAATAGATGCAACGGAGCGACGCGGTAATATGTCAGATGCTGACATAATTACATACTTCAGGAACGGCGTAAGGCATCCAGCCCTGCAGAACGGAATCGCAGACATGCCGATCGCAACAACGATGAACTTACTATTCACGGTACGACAATTTCTCAGCTACTTTCGGCCAACGCAAGGGGCCATCGCAACTAGTGGTAGCAGCACGAGACCAACGACGGCAACAAACGATGACGAACGAGAAGCTAGCGCATCAGTACCTTCAAGACGACGACGGGACTCAATGACATGTTACAATTGTTTCGGAATGGGGCACGTATCGCTCAATTGCCCAAAGCCAGCGAGGAGGCCTCGGTGCCAAAAGTGGCTCAAGACCAATCATCGCACGGAAGAGCGCCATTCGAACCGAGTCCAGCAATTAGAAGACAGTGGCGTAAATGTGGTGATGTGTCCTGTTCTAGTGCGCGGCTTCGAATACGATGCGATAATAGACTCTGCCAACAAGAAGTCTCTAATTCGGAAATCAGTGGCGAGTAGACTAAACGTAGACATTGTGCCAGTGACGAAAACGTTCAAGGGATTCGCAAGCGGTGTTGTACGGTGCAAATTTAAAGCAACCCTTGACATAATCGAGTGCGATGTACAGAAACCGTGCGAACTATACATAATCAGTGATCACGAACTCGATATGCCTATATTATTGGGCATGGACGTCCTCGGTAGAAGGAGCTTAAATATTGTTATTGAGAACAGTACGTGCGAAATTAAGACGAACGATATAAATTTCAAGTGCAAAAAATGGAACGAATCCGATGTAAATAAAGTGCGCGCAGTAATAGAACGATATGAATCTCGATTTGGCGTCGACCTCTCTCAACTGGGCAAGTGTGTAACAGCCGAAATGAACATTAAAGTTAAAAGCAACGAGTCGGTGGCATTGCAATCACATCAAATTCCTTTCGCCAAATGGGCAATGGTTGACGCGAAAATCGAAGAACTTCTCAGCCACAACATCATTCGAGAAAGTGAATCGGAATACGCAGCACCCATAGCGATGGTGAAGAAAGCAGATAGGAGCGACCGGTCGTGCGTTAACTTCGTGCTTTAAACGCAGTCATCGTGAAAGAACGATATCTGATGCTGACCGTGGAAGAGCAGCTACCCTGGTTCACCGGACGAAAGCTCATTACAACGCTAGATTTAATGGTGGAGTATTACCAAATCCCCATTAACGAGAGCTCACGTAAATACACCGCATTCGTGACGAACAACGGGCACTACCAATTTAACTGCATGCCCTTTGGACTAGTCAATGCGCCCGCCGTATTCCAGAGTCATCACGTCCATATTAAAGCGAATGGAGAACAGCATACGCGCATATGTAGACGAAATCATCATTACAACCAACGCGATCAAGGAATCAATAACATCTGCTGGAAGAAGCCGGGATGACACTCCGGCTAGACAAGTGCACGTTTCTCACATCATATATAAGATGGCGAGTAATACGAACGGATGGGACATTTCGGCGTAGCGAAGACGCTGGAGAAGCTCCCGGGAACTATTTTGGTTCCCTAAACAACGTAAGCTGGTCAAGCAGTACATTAAGCCAGGTGTCGAGTGCTGCTATAACAAACAAGTTGGAGGAAAGCCAGAGGGAGAACTCCATTCAACAGACCTTAACCCGATACCATTTCGTGTATTACACATAGACCACCTAGGACCATTTCCACGCAGTCGAAACGGCAATATGCTCGTAATAGCGATGTTTGATCCCTTCCCAAAACACACCATCCTGAGAGCAGTAAGCAACACGAAAACAAAACCAGTCTTAAAAATGTTGAAAGACCTGTCTAGATTCTTCGGAGTTCCGGAACGAATAATCACCGACAGAGGAACGTCATATACATTGAATCTATTCCAAAGGCACTGCGAGAATAACGAGATACCACACGTTCAAGTAACTGTGAGGACACCACGGGCAAACGGTCAGATTGAACGGGCTAACCAAACTATCTTGCAGTTCATACGAACCGACGAAAGTGCGCCACGAGATTGGGATGCAAACATCCACAAAGTGCAGTTCACAATGAACAACCGATGAAACGCAACCACGAAGTTCACCACCAACGAACTTATATACGATTTCAAGATGAGAGACGTAGTCAATAATAGACTCATCCAAGCAGTAGCAGACGACATTGAGACGACTGAGAGTAACCTGCCCAAAAAGCAGAAGGTTGCCATCAAGAACATCGAGACGGAACGAACAAAATAGAAAGAGCGATTCGACAAGCAACACAAGCGCCCCACGAAGTATGAGGAAGGCGATTTAGTTTTTTTCGAAACGCCCCATCAGCCACAGGCGAGCCCCGGAAGCTGAAAACAAAATACAACGGTCCCTATGTAATCGCACGAGTGCTTCGCAACGATAGATACTTGGTCGAGGACTTGGAAAGCTAGAAAACACTACGCTGGAGTGGTGAGGCAACGGAAAATATGAAGCCATGGTGCGAATTAGGACCAGAGATCGATCCATTCTCCAACGATACCGACAACGATGGCACCGACAAAGAACTCGAGGTGCATTCTCACTGGACGGCCGCTTTCTCACACGTACAGGCAGCACACGCACCAACACCATCAACTCATACTAGTGATAGTGTACCAGAACCCATATAAATACGAGTGCGCTTCATGCACTCGGGAAAGTCTTGTTTTGTGATCAATCTAATAAAATCCTTAAACAAAGCACATAGTATTCCTGTTTCAATTGGACAATAGCGTTTCACTTACCACCATAGATATTCACATACCCAAAAAATCACCATGCCTCGAGACCTCGAATAAGACCAGGACTTATAATCAACTGCTCTCCCCAGAAACCTTATGGAAACTTCTACTTTCTCGGGTACATGGGGACGGCACTCTCCGAAAAATGTAAGCCTCCAAGAATTCTCCTATGGACCAGCACTCCTTCTGCGAGCACTGAGAATATTTAGTCTACTTCAAAAGCCTCCCTGCTACTCACCGATAATATTTTCATGGTACACATCTTTATTTTTCTTTCTATGAGAGCACTTTTTAAGACATGCACAGTAAAAGATTACAATGGCGTTTTATCGCCTTTGAATGGGTTTTGATCTACAATTCATTGATGAGCATCGAGTTGAGTGTAATGCTGACCAAATAAAATAAGTTACTCTCACGTGCCTTAACTCCGGGAGTTAAATCTGAGCGATGGTAAAGTATTTCTTTTATGAACAGTTGGTTTACAAATGTTGCAGATATTAATATTTTCTCATTATTATTTTAAATAAATTTTGGTTTCTTTGGAATCCACCCATAAGTTTCCATTTTCCTTCAGAATTATTTTTTTAGAGTTTATATACCCTTCCTACGGTATAATCACCTCAAGAACTATTAATTGACGAATTCGTAGCTATCAATCAAATTAAAGAACACCAATGATTTTTTCAACCCCATTCAAACTCATAAAACGAAGTGCATTACAGCAAGTAATGAATTAATTCATGAGTCAATGCACTAATGAGATAAGTTAGAATGGCGAATCAAGGAAATCAAAACTGTCTTTTTTGACCCATTTTTAATTCAGAGTTTATAGATAGCATAGTTTATAAAATTATTACAACAAAAGAAATCTCTACTGAGAATGAGAAAGAAACAATTTCTGTAATCTTACTCAACTCCAGAATTATACCAAATTTAATCAATTTGCCCCTCGATGCGTCACCTCTTCATCCATCCTACTACACAAACTAATCCCTTACTTCACCAATCCCATCTTTGCCACAAATATTCTCATTAATATTCCATTAAGGAAAGCAATCAAAACTAGAGCAGGAGATACACAAGCAAAGGTAATAGCTCTCAAAAGTCGTATTTCTCGGCGAGCCTAAACCACCTCTTGTTGGCCAAGTATCATACAAATTACCATAAAAACTTTTCAAAAAGGATCCTTTCAATCAAGCCATCAAACTTTCAGATTACTCAGAGGTAATATTGCATATGCGTCGTCGTCGTTTTGTCGAAAGGATATTTGCAAAATATTAACAAATTTGACAGCAAGCCGGAAATGAGGATGATGCGAGCAGTAGCGGTGCAAGAGGGTTGAGATAATATCCTTTGGTGCTCTCACTGGGAGAACGTGCTAATATATACATATTTACCGAAAATTTCAAATACCAAAGCTCATTTTCTATTCAATCACGTTTCAAGTTGGCACATAAAAAAGCTATAAATTTTCGGAGACTTGGCAATATAAAATAATTGGTTTCATGTGAGGACGAGAAAGGAGCCGTAAGGATTTTCTAAATGATTGTCATTTGGCAATAAGTACCATTTTTAGAGAAGGAAGAGAAAATGGTTTTTGCAGGCAGGCGTAAGCTTAATAATAGCAACTTTCATCTAGGAAAGTACCTGATAAAATTCTTTGACAAACTCGCATCGGGAATAGTCTCCCTACAAATCTTTCCCGTCGCTAATTTATTAACCCCTTTATTCAATTGTTTATTCATAGATATTAATGGAATAATCTGTGCAAAAAAGAAAATCTTTCGAGCTGTATTAATACATCTGGAGGGTAACTGATTAAACTGACGAGCTCTGTCTGATGCGGGATTGAATCATTTACATACTTTGCTAATGAGTTTATTTTTATGTAAATATGCAGAGCTCTTACAGATTATTTTTCGATAGGCATCGGTTTATTAGAACTTTTTATTAAAAAAGGTATATTTAGAGGAAGAATTATTACAACCAAGAATAATCTTAGAAATATAGCTGAAATATAACTTTTTGTAAGCAAGCCAATGGGTACAAGGAAATGGAATGCATACGAAAAACGATTTCATTCCTAAAATGTTCAAAAAAAGTATCTGTTTCATTTTTTCAATATTGTTAATTCAGTTTAAATATACTATTCCGCGTATTGAGTATGCGGCCTACTATTTAGATTCTCCTTTGTTCAAAGGCTCAGGTTTTAATCTTTGATTGCACAGAAAATAGTTTTTAACTGAAATTATTCACCCTAATATCGCCTCGGAAATCACTTGATCGCTTTCTTTGCGTACTGTCCATCTTCGATGCATTCTTTATTTGCTTATATTATGATACTAATATAATTAAAATTTACGATCCTATCCTGGTATCATCTTGATCGAAGATAGCTCATCAGTGTTTGTTGCTTCTATTTATTATCGAAGACGTTCCGTTAAAATTATCGATCACGATGATTGTTTCGGATGATGTAATTGTTTTGATTTATTATAAAATGTTTGTTGTCGTTGTTTGGTATTTTGCAATTCATGAAACGGTGATAATAGCTACAATAACCTGCTGGATTGTTTTGATATACTAAGCCAGCCATGACACACATATCAACTCATATGAATGATTTTAAATAGAAGTATTAGTTTCAAACAGGCTTTTGTGTTCCTATTCCAAAAAACATACTATCCTGACGAAAAATCATTACTTTTCTTTTCAAAATCTAATTTTTATATGCTGTTTATATAATAATCATGACTAAGAAATCCTTGGAGTCTACTATTTAACCTTAACGTTGAGTACTAGATTATTTATAGCAAACACACAAGCTATTTAAACAATTTATAACACATTTCGTATTAAACGTAGTTGTTACAAATGTCCAAAGTAATTACACCCAATGAAATTAAGTATGTGAATCAATTAATAATTTACAATAGATTCAAAGGCTTTTCATATTTTCAAATTAAAATACGTAATAGCCAAACGTTAATTAATCTTGGACAATATTCAAATCAAAGTGGATTTCATTGAATTGGTGGTTGAAATTCCTGCCCAAAGCTATCTGTAAATCCGCATGCTTGCTGAAGTGCATGAAACGAGTGTCCTTCATATGTACTTTAATCAATATTCCGAACAGATATGCATTGCACTGAATACTTTTGAATGTGGTTCATGGCAGCGAAAAGCATACTCAAATTACTGGAATTGAAAATTTGGACTTTGTATCGTTTGCTGCGCTATGTTTTGTGTTGCGCAATCATTAACAGAGTCTGACAGTCAACTGTGATAATTTTGTTCATTACAAAATTTCAATGTGTACATACGAGTATGACGAATATTTGCATGGATCTTCTCATATGCATTTTTGAAAAGGATATGTTTGCATCGCATGGAAAGAAAATTCTATGTAACGAGTTTTATTTATGCTACCTCTCCTTTATTTAAGGTGCTGTTAAATCGATCATAAAAATTGAAAAACTCAATTTTCCTAATATTTTTTTCCAAATAACATGTCTTCTTTAAAGTACAGATATGAAAATTAATCACGGCTAGACTGCAAGACTCTCAGTGTGACAGTGCTTCTGGACCTAGTTTGGAACCTTTAGACAACGTGCTTGACGGTTCCAGAATAGGCATAAAAGCCCTGCACTTCTGAGAGCTTCACGCTGTTTTTGTGTGTGGTTGGGAGGTGAAAGCTCATTACATCCTGAGTGTAGGGATCCCACATGTGCAAGAGGTCTGGACTACCCCCTGAGCACCTCCCTTATCAACCTGAAAACCTCGCCTGGACACTATTTCGGGCTAAGCTTCATTTAACTACGCCGTCAGGTGCTTTCAAGTTAGTGAATCGCTCCGCTACTCAAGGAGTTCTCTTTATCTGTTAAGAATCGTTTGCGGCTGTGTGGACGTGATTCCTTTACCTCGCTGCCGTTAACGAAGTTTTACTAGCTTTTATTCGCTGAATTTCATTTCATAGTTGAATTTGCGTTATATTGGTTTCGTGCATCAATTCCCATAAGCTGCGCCTATTTTATATCACTCTTACGCAAAGATTCTATTGAAGTGTTTTTCTTTGTTCTGAAGCTTTTTGGTAATCATAAGCTTGTGCTGACGCAGTTCAAAGTTGCGACGCACTCATCATCATTTGCTAATATCACCAGCAGGCAGCATTGAGGCAGTTAAGTCGGCAACAACTTCAATCTCTCTCTCTCGCATTTGATACTTTGATGTGTACACACGCACGACCTTATAGCTCCGTACATTTTAGTTGATAAAGTTTATTTTTAATGTACAAACGAGAGTTCATACACTACTATTTGGTATACTCAATATTGGTGCTAACGACGTGAGTTTCTTTTTAAGAAATGCCGAACGAATTTTTCGATGCCGATGAAGAAAATGTCAACCGAGCCTCCGCTAACATCAACGCCACATCATGATCAAATTGCCACCTTTCTGGCACACCAAACCAACATTATGATTCTCGCGCGTTGAAGCACAGTTCCGCAGCGGAAAAATCAACTCGGGCGCGGCACGTTTCGACAAAGTTGTGGCTGAATTGGACATGCCGACTCTATCGCAGGTTGCAGACATCGTAGAAGATCCACCCAAGGACGGTGCAGACATCGTAGAAGATCCACCCAAGGACGGTAAATACAAAATTCTGAAACGGAGGCTGCTGGCTGTTTTTGGCGTCACCGAAGAGAAAAGGACGCGTCAAGAGCTTTTTGATCTTGAGATGGAAGATATGTGACCGTCCCAGTTTTTGCGTCACCTGAAGTGCACCACTGGAAAATCCATTCCGGATAACCTCATTAAATTTTTATGGCTGCAATGCCTTCCCCCCAGGTCTCGCGCTATCCTCGCCGCGAACGAGCGCGGTAGCTTGGACGAATTAGTGGCCATTGCAGATCGTATAGCAGTATCAGCACACTAGACACGGCATCGTGTGTGCAGAATGACTCAGCCTTACACCCGGCGAATGACAGCGAGTCCATTCTAAAAAGCATCGACGAGCTGAGAAAAGAAGTGAACCGCATACAAACGTCGTTGCAGCAGAACAGCTCTTCGGGTTGCAACTCCTGTTGCAACAGCCGACCCTACGTTAAAAATTATACGCAATCGTTTCATTGTCGAACCCGGTTAAAAAGTATACACCGCCATGCTATTTCCATCGCCATTTTGGTGCCGCTGCGAGACGGTGTCGCCCACTATGCTCCTTTGTTGACAGGCGCGGGAAACGCATCGAACCGCTAGCTCAGGAGGTGACAGCTGGTGGTTCCTCGGGAAGTTGCCTGAAAGTTTTCAACCCAATGTCGAAGTTAAAATTCTTCGTCGATACAGGAGCGGATGTCTTCATCATTCCAGTTTCTCACCTGCATTCAGCAAAAGAAATTTCCTCGTACAAATTGTTTGCGGCAAACGGAACTACAATACCTACCTTCAGTAACAAGGTTCTCGCGATTCCACTTTGCCTGCCACGCGTGTTACGCTGACGTTTTTGTTAAGGCAAAGGTGTCACGCTCCATACTAGGCGCCGATTTTCTCGGACGGTTCGATCTACTCCTGGACCTTAAAAACCGCAAGCTCCAGAACCCTACAAGTAAGGCATTTATATTGGGAAAGATTAGCCGGTATCAACAGGCACCCGTGTCAACCGTCATGGAAGTTCGCCGTATGTATCCCTACTGAAATAATTTCCGGGCATCACCAATCCGGCAGTCTCCGCGCGGTCTCCGGCACATTAAACCAAGCATTGTATAACAACTACGGGCCCCCCGGTAGCAGACCGCCCACATCGACTAAACCTGGACAAACTACGTGCAGCGCGAAAAGAATTCCAGTTTCTGCTGAATAAAGGTTTCTGTAGACCATCCAAGAGCTCATGGGCAAGTCCCTTGCACCTCGTCCTACAGAAAGACGGCATATGGCGGCCATGCGAAGACTATCGTCGCCTCAACGCCGCTACAGTCCCGGATAAATATCCAATGCGACACATCGAGGATACTTCCGTGAACTTAAATGGGATACGCGTTTTCTCGAAGATTGACTTACTGCGCGCGTTCCATCGAATTTCTGTAGCGGAGGAAACCATCCCGAAAACAGCGGTCACCACGCCGTTTGGACTTTTTGATTACACGGTGATGACGAAATTTTTAAAGGCCTGTCACGGTAAAGGATCTCCACCGGTTTTTGGGAACACTGAACTTTAATCGGCGGTTTGTCCACAACGCCACGGCGCTCCAAGCTCCTCTCAACAAATTATGTAAAAGCAACAAGAAAGGAGACAGGACGACAATTGAGTGGACCCCGGAAGCGGAGAAGGCGTTCGTGAAATCCAGGGACAGCTTGGCGGATTCCACATTACTTGTGCATTATCAGACCGGTAAACGTCTCAGGCTGACTACTGATGCATTCGACATAGCCGTAGGTGCCGTGTTAGAGCAAGAACAAAACGGTCGATGGCTCGCGTTGGCGTTTTTTCAAAGAAAACTCTCTGCACCCGAGTCGAGGTATAGCTTTACGACCGAGAATCGCTCGCTACTTATTCCAGCATTCATCATTTTTGACACTGTCTAGAAGGCTCTTCGTTTTTCGTCCTGACGGACCACGACCACAAACCGCTGAGGTACGCATTCACTCAATCCGCTAGCAAAGCTCGCCGCGCCAGCTCAAGTATTTCGATTACATTTTACAATTCACGACAGTTTTCCGTTTCATTGCCAGAGCCAGCAACGAAGTCGCAGACGCGCTTTCCCGTGTGAGCACTATTGGGATGCCGTCTATTATTAGCGAGGATGAGATCGCTCTACAGCAAAGCCGCGAAATGGGATTACAACAGCTGCTCCGCAACAACAGCACCTCGTTGAAACTCATCTAGCGTTCGTGCGGTACGCATCAGAAGATAATTTGCGACGAGCCCCTGGGCCGGCTTAGACCCTTCGTCCCGGTTTCGTTGCACAAGAAAATCTTCGAAATTTTCCACCGACTGATGCATTCTAGTGCTCGATCTACTTGTAAGGCTATCGCAAGAAGATTTGTGTGGGCGAATATGAGGAGGGACATCTACGTTTAGGCTAGTTTGTGCGTGCCGTGCCAGCGCTCGAAGGTTACTCGTTATCAGATGAATCCGGTGCAGCTATTTCCAGTGCTCAACGGCCGTTTCCGGCACATCACCCCATTGCAAGGTTTTGAGTATTGCCTAACGATGATCGATCGCTTTTCGAGGTAGCCTGAGGCCATACCCATCGCCAATCAGACAGCGGAAATTGTGGCGAAAGCCCTGTTCAATAACTGGATCGCCCATTACGGTATCATCACGCTCATCACGACAGATCAGGGCACCCAGTTCGAATCATCACTATTTAAGTCTCTCGCCGCTTTTTTCCGCAAGTAATAGAATTAGAACATCACCGTATCAACTCTCGTCAAACGGAATTATCGAGCGCTGGCACTGAACGCTGAAGGCCGCAATTATGTGTCACGGTGGCGGCGTTTCCTTGCCGGATATTCTCCCGACTGTGTTGTGAGGGCTACGCACCAGTTACAAAGAGGCGTCAATACATTGTGTGCAGAGCTGTTGTATAAGACCAGGTTGTCGATTCCAGGTGATTTCATCAGTTCCGGCACTCATTCGGTTAGCCCGCATAGCTTTCTCTACAATTTGCGTGAACATATGTCGCAAGTCCGACCAGTGCTGACAACCCACCGAAACGATCGAATAATCTTCGTCAACAAGAAACTCAATAGGTGCACACATGCTTTCCTGTGCGTAGATGCAGTCCGTAAACCCTGTCATCCGCCAAAAGCTTCCGCAGCATCCGGAGTGCCTGACGTAGCTCCTACTGAAGAGAAGAATTCGAGCCCATCGGCGTTACAGCAGTCTTTACCCAGCACACGCCTTCCGTCATGTAAGCAGCAGCTGACGCCGGTGAACCCTCCGCCTGCAGGGACAAACGTTACGATGTGCAACGATCAGCGTCATATGAATGACACTTACGCGGGAGTACTGTGCCGACGTAGTTCACCACCAGGCAGCATTGTGGCCGTTAAGTCGGCAGCAACTCCAATTTTTCTCTCGCTTTTGAAACTTGGGCGTGTACACACGCACCACGTTATATCTCCGTACATTTCAGTTAAGAAAGTTTATTTTTAATGCAAAAAAGAGAGTTCATACATTAACATTTCGTATACTCAATAAGCTTTACAACTATCCCGCGATTATAGTGACATCTGTGCTGCCGATCGTTTACGAGCTACTAGCTACTGTTTTTTCATATTATTAATTTGATTGTATCTTTATCTTGCTTTTGGTCACTGAACTAGCAACCAATTGCGAATACTGCTCTAACTTGTTAAGTGTTTTGCTACCAATATATCGACTGAGCTTTTGCCATCTCTTTATCGCGTGTATTAATTGCAATTTTACGTTCTTTTGAATGCTAATTCTTGTTCGGAGTCTGTTGAAGCCTATCGTTGCGATCTTTAACGCTTCATTATGGCTGCTTGTATGGCGACTGCGTGTAATGACAAATCGAATAAAAACTACGAATGTGCGATGGTCAATAGCTACCGAAAAACGGTTACGAAATGTAGTAACAATTTATCATTTATTATCTTTCAAGCAATCCATAGTACACCGCAATGTCGTAGTTTATAGAGAAGTCGCCGGCGTTATAGACATTAGATTTTAGAAGAAGAGTGCTTAATCCGGGATGGCATATTGAGGCCGGCTATCACTCAGTCGTCTCGCGAGTCATCTACGACACCCTCTGTTTGTCCTGTGCCACCCTACACATAAAAACTTGCACCGAATGAAAAGACAGGATCGAGAGGACTTGTTTTAAGATATGAAAAAAATATTTTTCTAATACATATGGTCCGTTTTCTTGAATGAAAAAAAACAAGACAATTCAATATAACATTCAAACCAACGGACAATATCAAATTTTTACTTATAGTATATGTAAATTGATTAAGGAAGTTTCTTGCAGTTGTTTCTAATGAAATCTGTATTTGTGAACTTCATGAACCATCCGCAAAGCCACAACGAGTAGCTTCTTTCACACTCCCCAACCAGACTTTCTTCACATCACCTCACAGTCGCTATCAAAACTTCTTCACGTTTAACTTGTCCTCTACTGTTATTCATGGATGCCACAAGCGAAAATTCATTTGATTTACAATTCACAGACCTTCTTTTATTTTCTCCTTTCAAACGTTGTCATCACCAAACTCCCCAAAAAATTCACTCTTTCATTTTAATGCCCGTTGCAGGTAACGTTATTGCTGTTCAATGCACTTCAATCCCATACTTCCGTTCATCTTTCCACTTTCGACGAATGGAATAACTTCAACTGCATATGTTATTTTATATATAACCATGATAACGCTTAGTTGCATGCAAATCGTGATACACACGGAAATAATTACATTTGACGAAACTAAAAAGACTTTTCCTGCGGCCGGGGGAACTTGAGCCAACGCGGTCCTAGTAGACCCCGAGATTGAGAGTCCGTCGCAGTAGCAGCTAGGCCAACTTTCGATAAACTCTTATCCATCGAACAGGCAAGTTCAATTGCGCAAGGCATTTGAAACCTTGTATTAATAGTGTTCTAACGGGCAATAGTATACAATTATGTTTGAGAAAGGAGGATGGAACCCCTTGTTTCCCCAAACCACAGCTTCCATAATTCCTCATCCTGAACCCCCCAATTGAATGGTAGTAAATGCTTTCGGGATGCACATTGGGTTTACTGGTTTTTCAATAATGGGACATTAAATGCCGAAAAATGCTAATAACTGTAAATAAATCTACAGCTCTGCTACTAAAACCTACTTACACCTCCTTTGGGGGGATGTAAGAGGGTGAAGAGAGGTGAATCGAAATTAATAACCATGCCACCGGAATGGAGGTTGGGCGACGGATTAGCTCCCCGTCCCTGGAAACCTTAAAATATTTCGAAACCTGCAAATGGGCCTCGGAATGGATTGGAATCACGGCAACGACCGCGCAAACGAAAAAAGGACTGTGGCGTTGGATCCTGGAATGTCAGATCACTCAATTACGCTGGCGCTGTTAAGGACCTTTTACAAGAGGCCATCAATATCAATTAAAAATACTGGCAATTTAGGAAACGAATTGGACTGGAAACGACATTCAAGACATGAGATCGCACACAATATTCAAAAGTGGGAAGCCTACTGGAAAACGAGAATCCGGGGTGCCTTCATTGTGGACAGGGAATTCAAATCGCAGTCAATGAACGGTTGTGTGCGATCCGTATAAAAGCGAAATTCCTCAAAATCTGGCTGATCAATGTTCACACCCCGACCGAAGAAAAGGACGAAAAAATGAAAGAAACGTTCTACAATCACCCGGAAAGACTGGTCGACTCATTGCCTACAAAGGACACAAAAATAATTCTGGGTGATTTCAACGCTAAGGTTGGCAACCAGATATCTCATCAGGGAAAGACTGGAGGATATAGCCTCCACGATGAAACAAATGACAACGGCCAGCGCCTGATTGACTTTGTATGTAGCAGAAATATAGTCATACGTTCGACTTGCTTCCCACATCGACGCATTCATAAAATGACCTGGGTATCACCGGATGGCAGCACACAAAACCAGATCGATCCTGTTCTGATCCAACAATGTTGGGCCTCGAGCATACTTGACATCCGTACATATCGAGGAGCCAATTGTAAGTCGGATCATTAATTAATCAAATTAACCTATCGATGTTGTATGTCAAAGGCATATTCGGCAAAGACCAGCCCGCTACAAACATTTGACATCGAACGGCTCCAAACGGCGTCTGTGGCCGAAAGTTTCTCGGAGACCCTCAACAACCAGCTAGCTCCCATATTATCAGACGCATCGTTAAAAACAAGCAACGAGCTCTGGATGGAAGTGAAAGCGGCTACTAAGACCGTGGCAGAACAGACGATTGGACATCAAGCCTGGCGCAAGAGGAATGATTGATTCGATGATGAGTGCCAGAATGCGTTAGAATAAAAAGAATCAGGCGTAAAAGGAATATGTAGGTAGGAAAACCAGGACGAAGAGAGAACACTATGAAAATCTCAAAAGAGTTGGGAATAACATAATTAGGATTAAGAAAAGGAAATACTATGACGACCAATTGAGAAGTATAGATGTAAGTTTATCAGCCCAAAACCACACTCTGTCATGATGACATCGGCAATATCATCGCTGATGTAACCAAGATTAAGGAAAGATGGGCATCATATTTCAAGAACCTCCTTAATCCTCCACACAGCTCCAGAACATCGGAGCCTATAGATGTCTGCGGAGAGCTTCCATTGGCCCCACCAACTCTGGATGAAGTTTGTTCCACCATCAAAGCCCAAAAGAATAATAAAGCGCCGGGTATCGATGAGATTCTAGTGGAGCTCATCAAATATAGTGGCAGCAATGTTCATAAAGCAATTCACAGTCATCCAGCACATTTGACAACAAGAACATATGCCGTAAGAGTGGAGCCAATCAATTATATTCCCTATCCACAAAAAAGGTGACAAGTTGCAGTGCGAAAATTATAGACGCATATCAAAACTTTGTACGGCGTGAAAAATATTTTCTCAAATCTTAGAAAATAAAATCGGATCATACACCAACAGTATTATTGGGGAGTATCAAGTTGGTTCTAGGGCAGGTAGGTCGACAATAGACCAATTGTTTACAGTTAAGCAGGTACTTGAAAAATGCTGGGAGTTCAACATAGACGTACACCAAATTTTCGTTAACTTTAAGCAAGCTTTGCTTTGGCATCCCAGCCAAATTAGTCCGTCTTACCAAAATGACAATGACGTCGACGACCTTTCAAGTCCGCATCAATAACCACTTCACCGATGCCTTTGACACAAATATCGGACTAAAGCAGGGAGATGGGCTGGCCCCATTGCTATTCAATTTGGCTCTGGAGTACGTCATAAGGAAGCTACCTGTCGATACGCGAGCTCATTACTATACAAGTCGAGCCAAGTAGTAGCCTTTGCGGACGACATCAATATTTTGTCACTGTCATTAACAACTGCCAAAGAACTTTTCCTGAAACTCGACAGCGAAGCAAAACTAGTAGGGCTATAAATCAATGAAAACAAAATAAAGCTCATGACGCGGTCGAGGAAAAATACCTCAAATACACAAAATATCACACTTGGCGAATACAGTATCGGAAATGTTGGCGAATTTGTGTATTTAAGCGCCAAAATAACGAGAACCCGTAATGAAAGAGACGAAATATGCCGAAGAGTACATCTCGCAAATAAAATATTTTATTCAGTATTGTCGATCTTGAAGACCAGCTGCAGACACAGGAAAACAAAGCTCCAAGTATACAAATCTGTGATAAGACCTGTGTTATGCTATGGATGTGAAACATGGACATTTACCCAAGCATCCGCAAATATATTGAACGCCTTTGAGCGACGGGTCCTGAGCCGAATAACAAGAGCGAAGCTAGACGGGGACCCATGGCGAATTCTATACAACCATGAGCTGTATAAATTTATGACGAACCGGAGGTCGCAACGATTATAAAACTGCGGAAGCTGCAATGAGCTGGCCACATGAATCGTATGGACGAACAACGGATACCCAAAAAGGTATTGGTTAGGAGAACTGAAGGCCGGAGACCAGTGGGGAAACCGAGGGAACGCTGGTCTGACTCGGTCGACGAAGACAGTTCATCGCTGCTCGGATTTTGAAAATGGAGTGCCCGGTCAATGGACCGAGACAGTTGGAGGCGAAATTTGTAGGAAGCGTAGCCCCGACAGCGGCTGTAGTGCTAAGAACAAGAAGAAATGACGAGTTATTTTAATATCAAAAGAATACAAGAAAAAGGGTAGAAGTGCCCGAAGGAAGGTGGAGGTTTAAATTAGTTAATGAGAGAATTCGCAACAAATGATGAAAAGTTAGGGCAGGCTGCAATGGGACTTCTACAAGGAGAGCTTTTTTCGCATTTTGTTCGGGCAGTCTTGTACATTAAGAGGTCTCACAGCAGCCAGAGATGTCGAGCTTAGGAGATCACTTTCCTAGCAATCCCTTTTTTTCCGCCCAGCCCGCTGGAGGAAGGATTCTCCAACTTGAAGGCGTCCACGGCTGAAGGAATGTGACAAACGGTCCCAGGCTAGGTTCTTAGGTTGACAGAGGTGGTTAATCGTGTTCGCATCTAGGAGCCTCACACTGAGGGCGTAAATACCCTTTACACCCCATTTGACCCAATTGAGGTATCCCCATTCAATGGCTTTAGCATTGAAGACCCTCCTCATGAAAACCTGGAACTCTATGTTCGAAACAGCGTCCTCTACGGCATTGAGTTTGGCTAAAAAAACAAACTAGCCCTCGTTCATGGCTCTGCACGGGGAGGTTAGCATTGTTCTGAACCCAGATGGTGGAGGTGCCAGATTCATAGTGATAACAGGCTGGCAAGCTCCTATTTTGATATTGCTCGTCGAGCAAAAGTACTGAAAATGGTTCTTAAGTAAAAGTTTTCCGCAAGACTCAAGCAGCAGTTTACGGTCTACGATGTTCCGTATTCTAATTCTAAATTTAGGACGAAAACTTGTTGTTAATTTGAAAACAATTTTCAAGCAGTTCAGTGCATCGATAATTTGCAAGGAAATCATTATTTCGTTGAGAGTTTTTGTTGCCATTAAAAATTTAAAAAAAAAGCAGTGACTGAAATGGAGAAAAACTGATTTGGCTTCGATTCCATAACTTTCGTTGCACCCTTTTTAGTGCGTTTTGAAGCCGGTTTTCTTTTTATTTAAGTTTTTCACATCATTTCAAAAAGTAGTTATATGTTATGATATATTTTTATAACAGATGTATGTACTCAAGGGTTTTGTAGGACAGAAGGTCAGTAACTCATGTGTAATTAAAACAAGAAATATACGTCACATCTCACATGAACAATATTATACTTCATGTTTTAATGAAGTTACCAACAGATTGATGCCATAAAGACTTGCACAAGCCAAAACAGCAGGAACTGCTTGAAACACAATTTTGAACAAAAGAAAGCAAACATATATCAATTTGTATGTATCGTACGTTTCTAATTTCCTCTCAGTTAATTATACAACTCATTTCCATTTTCTCATCAACAGCATAGCATGCAGGAATTTCCGTTACATACCTAACTTATTTTTTATATCCACAAAAATACAGAAATGTATATCGACTCAATTAAAACCATACGAAAGGCGCCGACAAAATGAAACGGACGAACTACCCCCTGCCTACATCCCCACGAATGTTAATCAACACTGGTGACCTTCTGACGGAATACCTTTAATGAACTTACAGAAATAGACAAGATTGGAGGAAGGGGCTTAATGAGCGCCACCTTTTGTCACTTAATAAAGTAGAGTTGATTAGGTCATGCAGTGCCAGAGGTTATTCTTTAAGAATTATTTGTGCACGGGAAGATTTAAATACTGACGAGAATTCGTAAGGTGAAATTCAAAGAAGGCTCCTCGGCAGCGTGGTGTATAGTCCTAAATACCTAATTAAAACCCTCCTTAAACCCTTAAATTAACTTTATTCGCTCACATGTACAAACAACTTCTGACACAGCAGCTCCAAAAATAATAACTTTGTGCTAATCCCAGCTTTCAGCTACCAACTTAGGCGAATGAATTATACAAGGCCAATGAACGATGTGCTACAAAAAGGAGCATTAGAGCGTCAACGGTATATACCTACACTGTCTGCTGGTTGATTTATTGATCCGAACAATTTACGGCGAAGGAAAGAGCGCCCGTAGCGGCTGCCACTTACCATTACCAGCAAGCGGGCCGACTTTGGGATATTTCAACCAATGCAGCACATAACTTCCGAGGAATTATGCTGTCACAGGAACATTTAATTTCTCGCCTTCAGCAGAAAAATTAATGTTTCGCGGAACTAATGTGCCTTGAATAGAAACGCCAACGAAGCATATCCTTCGTGAATGAATATACACCTAATGGGAGTTCTCCAAAAACATATGCCTCGAGAAAGCGAAGCGAATCAGATTTTTATGATTGATAGATTTTCCATCAAGCGCTCCTTTATAGCTGGAATAAATTTCTCTACTTGTTGCGTTTCAAATCTCAAAGGATTATCGTCAATCAAACGCCGTAGCCATCCCTCGTCAATGTGAAAGGAGCATAAACGCAGGCAAATAACCTTTTTAGCTGAGGGAATTTCATTCGAAAGGCTGCCAGTAAATTTTTAATAAACACTTTCACTCACCTTAAAATCGATGTATCCGTTTTTGTCCATGTCGAACGTCCTGAATACGTGATCACAGAATTCTTCGGCATTACCAGATGGGAAAAACATTTTATACATATCAACGAACTTGGCTGGTGTTAGTCGGCCATTGGGGCAGTCTTGCTGTAAAAATCAAAGAAAGCATTATGAGTGAGGATTATCGAATATTTTGTTTTGTTTTTGGTAAACTTAATATGTATTTATGTATGCTTTTACTGTTTATTTTTTCCACGAAAGTTTTACGTTAACTCTAATTATTAATATTCAAATACGAGCAAATGCTTTAAACGCTAACAAGGTCTCAGAAAAGGGATAACAAAATTTATTTTATCCACAACAGACGGAAAAAACTATTTGTTTGCCAAGAACGATTGAACTCGCATTAACAATCAGTTATTTCGAATGAAAATTGTAAAATCTCTTGCCTTCAAAATACTGAAACGGAATCATTTTCATCATGACATCCTTTTTCTTGAAGTAACGCAATAAACTCTCATCAGCTACTTCATAATACCTCCTTGAATCGGTTCATGACTTCTCAAAGTTTTAATTGAA
The DNA here is from genome assembly GCA_963969285.1 of Odontomyia ornata. NCBI lineage: Eukaryota > Metazoa > Arthropoda > Insecta > Diptera > Stratiomyidae > Odontomyia > Odontomyia ornata. Next base: position 152,847,994 of record OZ017741.1, on the reverse strand, counting down.
GAGAACGTTGCCAACGAGACAACTAAAATCACCCACTTGACAGCATTCACAGTTATCGACATCCCTCACTCTTTTCACCTGGACAAGTCTGCGTCTGACATTAATATCCTACTCGAGCGTCATGAATGGAGAGTCCTCAGTCGAAGGTGGACGGAGAAGAAATTTATATTGAAGTGGTTATCAATTATTGTTCACTGCTTTTCAAGACTACATTGAAAGCCGTTGCACGAGTAGTAATATCAAAACGTATAAAGTGAGTCAGTTCAATTGACCCTCCCCCAGCTCGCCTTGGGGCTGCAGGATAATGGAGATGTGTCGACGATAATAAAAACCATTTGGCATTATGCTCAGAAGTTAAACGCAAAACGTCAAGGGTTTGTTTAATTTGTTCTTGTTAACCGCAAAACTGTGGAAAGATGAGGATGGAAGTATTGAGTATTGGGTCACGATCCCTGCCAGGACTATAAAATTAATGAGCTTTTAAAACAGTGCTCTCTACAATTACCCAGATTAACCACTGATGGTGGCTTTTGCAGTAATACAGCAGTGACATCAATCATAAAAGTTAAACCCTTGTCAGGACGTCCGGCTTCGAAGTGGTCGCATATAAAGGATCTGAACCATTTATGATTGACCTTTGCAGTATGGTGCGAACATTTTTAACTAACCTTATTTCGACGAAGGACATTGATGACATGACATTTCTGCTAATGTACATTTGTGATGATTTATTTCTACTACGGTTCAAAGTCTAAGTCAAAAGCGCTTTATTCAATACAAATTGTTATAAATTTTCAAAGAATATAAAGCAAATTCTAAGCAATAAAGATGCAAAAACATAATGACCCAAATGGCTCTCTGAATTTATGCGTTATCAATTAAAATATACTATTTAATCAGAAAAACAATATGAAATTCAAATTAGTCAAAATTATTACATATTTCATGATTCAATTGGGAAAGGAGAAAAAACCAACCTACATTATTCAAAAATTATTTATAGTTTCAGCACAACATTGAACTTTTATCCTACATCTAAAATGTTTCAGCCTGCCCGCAGGGGGAATGCTGGCCGACAGGAATACTCTTGGAGGCTAGCATTCTTTGGGGAGTTCCGCCCCCACGTATCCGAGGAAATTCCTGCAGGGGGAACGCCGGCCGACAGGAGCAATCTTCGAGGCTAGCATTCTTTGGGGAGCGCCGCCCCCACGGACCCGAGGATATAGGGGGCGCCGTAAAGTTCCCTCCTGGGATGACAGGTAATGACCCTGACTGAATCTGGGCTACGCTTTGGACAAAGAACTGGAACTGACGCTTTGGGCTGGCGGATATGATGGTTTGATCTAGTTGCTTTGCACGGTAGCGACGAGGTGACATTCGTGCGTGAACGGCTCCAATTCAACAATCATGCCGTCTCCGCCCCGATAAAACCTTGGCAGGCCTCAGAGTAAGTTCGCACCACTGGGTTGGTGGTGTAGGATCGGTTGAGACGGATTCCCGATTAGCGCCAATCCTTACATGGCATTCCTGCTCTGTAAAGATAACCATGGGACCAAAAAGACGGCTAAATACATGAGCGACGACAGCGGATCCGAGCAGGGCCCCAATAGAACTGGAGCAACTAAAAACCCAAAAAAAAGGCTAAAAAAGCCAAAAAAGGAAACAAAAATAACAACAATGAAGGCGCAAGTAGCGGCTGCAGCTACGATGTTAACAGCCCATCGGGAGTGCTACTAGCGATAGCAAAAACGGCGATAAATACAATGACACAAAAGACGGACGAAACTCGGAGATTAACAGACAGAATGCGCCAGATGTTCGAGCGGTGGAGGAAAATATAAAGAACATCGAGAATGCGATGATCACTGCTGCGATCTCTACCGAAGCGACCGAAGCAAGGGTCGTAAATCCCGGAATAGTAATGAACCATCCTGAAGATCACGAAGAGATTACGGCAGGACAAAACAGGAGTGATCGGAAAAATAAAGCGACGTTCTGTGATTTCATCGCCACCGACGGAAATGTGGCGGAAGTACTGTACTCGGAAACCCTGACCGAGAACCTCTCCCAAGAAAGACGGTGGCAAAGTACAATTGCGACTTGAAGAAGAAAGGCTAATCCGAAAAGCGGGACAAGGTCTAAAACGAATAAAATCTACATGCGACTCGGCAAAAAGAGATTGGGCTACTTGAACTAGAGGAGCTCCTAGACCGCATAGGGCATTGTCGGAGGAGCTGGTTAAAAACCGAAGAAGGGCAGAAGGCTAAAGAAGCGCTAACGGCTAAATCTTAAGGGCACGAGCAGATAGCTCCACTATCAAAAATCAATAAAAGAATGACGGCTAGCCCAATCAAAGGAGATCGGGATGAAAGAAGGAAGGAAAAAGTACTTAATGGGCGTGGAACGCCAGATCAGGGGTTGCAGATAGTGGTGACAAAAGGGGCGAAGAAAGCCGCACAGAAACTCTTTCAAAAAGTTCCAGAAAATAAGGTTCGCACGAACGCTCTACAATAAAACAATTTGGGTAAACAAACCTACGGTCCTGTCAGAAGGGTTTTGTACCCAACGTGCGAAATGCAGTCACCAGCAACGAATAAAGGCAAGAATCATGTCAAAGGGATGTGCACATTTCTAAGAAATCCCCTTGCTTCTGTAATTTCAATGGTCGTCACTTTGTTACAAACTAACAAAAATCACTCAAATCATGAATTCCCAAAAACATATTATTGATCTTGTTTGAAAATTTCAAGGAGATCAAAACTCCATTGGTTAATTTAATGCAAAGTCCGAAACATACCCAAAATCACGTGTTACTATTGTCGTATTTGGAGAAATTTCAAATGGCTATAACTTCCGTGAATATGATTGGATTTTCATCAAACTTGCAGTGCATTAGGACCTTATGTGAAACTCTTTAAATATTGGTTTTCATTGAATTTAAGGGTATCCATACGATTTTATTGGAGAATATGTGAAGCTCGATGCTCATATTATTAACAAAGTTGAGCGAATTTTGACTTCGAAGGTATTTTTTATTGTTGCACTTATAAAGACCTATCTCCATAACTTTATTCAGATTTTTCGGATCACAGCTGTCGAATCGCGAGGGGGGACACAAATTTTTCGTTTATGTTTAAGCTCTGTTTTGAAAATTTATCATTAGGACCTTTCGTTTGATACTTATACCGGCTACCTGTGATGACATTTTTTTTTTCAGGGACCACTCCCCTATATGGGGAGGACCCCCCTTAAGCACCTTGTAAATTTTTTTTTTGTAATGAAACATTGAAGAGGGCATCCCTTTACACCTATATACGAAATCTTATGTCTGTAGCTTATACAGTTGGGAAGAAAAAGTGCTGTAAAGCACGGACGGACAGACGGACAGACAGGCGCGATTTTAGTTGGGCTTTGTAAAATTATTTTACAAAACCCTAAAAAAGCCCCAACGAAGGATCTGCTCGTAAGACCCCAAAATGGCCGATCCTACACAGAGGTGCTGCGGAATATCAGGGGAATGCATGACCCGAAGACACTAACACTGCCATTAAGGCAGTACGACCAACGCGGTCGGGCAACATACTGGCCGAATCCGGAGCAGAGGCCGACAATAGGGAAGCATTTTGCGACGCAGTAAAGAAAGTCATCGCCAAAAGTGCAACTATAGCCTCGCTCGAGCCGATCGCAACGAAATACGAGACATTGACTGCGTGACGGATCTGGCCGAGGTAGAAGAGGTCATCAAAAAGGAGTTCCCTAGCGTGGGAAAAGCGAGACTGACACTAGAAAACAACGGGGGACGACCCATGGACATAGTTGGCTTGACCGAAAAGGACGCCGAACAATTCCTGAACAAGGGCAAGGGTGGGTTGAGTGCAGGATACAGCGAACAGCAGCGCCTCTTCAATGTTTCAAAGGCCTTGGCTATGGTCACGCAGAACAAGTATGCTAAGGACCCGATAGGAGTTCCTTATGTTACAAATGCGGTGACATGAGACATAAAAAAAGTGTACAAAGGCGACAAACTGTATTCTTTGCAAGGATGCTGATTCAAGACCGGCTTTTGAGCACGTCTTGGGATCAGGAAAATACCGGGTTTTCCAGGAAGCCCTAGCCAAGGCAACAACAGAACTTCGATGACCCGCATCCTGCAGTTAAACCTTTACCACAGCTCAACCGCCCAAAACCTGCTTGAGCAGTTCGCAAGGGACATGAAAGTCAACTTTGTACCACTGAATGTGTTTCGACATCATGGTATCTTGATGAAACTGGCACTGTCACCATCGGGGTTCGGAACATTGATTTCCAGGTGGATAGCTGTGGACAGAGGGATGGTTTTGTATGGGTTCGGTGCTCCGGGACCACCTTCTTTAATGTGTACCTAATGCCAAACGAATCGATATCATCTTTCCAAGCCAAGCTTAATGTTTTGGAGGGTGCTGTCTCGAGCGCAGACGGGAACGTGCTTATTGAGGGAGACCAACGCTAGAGCAATCGAATGGGGCAAGCCTCAAACAAATACGTCGGGAAAACGAATCCTAGAAATGGCGGCCAGAATGACGCTCATCGTCCGAAACACCGGAGATTCGCTGGGTTTCCGCCGTATTGGCTGTGAAGGAACACTACTGGATGTGACATTCGCCTCGGAGTCCTTAGTGCGGAGGACACCCAATTGAAGAGTATTAGAGGACTACTCAGCCAGTAATCATCTGTGTAATCTGCTCGAGATCAATGATGTTGTCTCTCAAAGTCCGTGCTCTCGACTTTCTACAATTGGATGGAACATCGGTAGGATGCACGTCGAGGTGCTCACAGCAGGTGCCGCGCTGCAGGGAGATTCGCAGGGGATGGAAGAACTGGCAGTTGAAGACGTCGTGAGTACAACTTTGAGCATTGCCATGACTGCCTACAACGCTCTTATGCCCCGTCAAAAACCCCGGCACGGCAAGCCCCCAATGTACCGGTGGTCGACTGAAATCGCTGAAAAGCGAAGAGAGTGTCACAAGCTTTGGCGTGAGGCTCAACGGGCACGGAACCGTGACGAAGCATGCAACTGCGTAGCAGCATATAAGTCGGTCAGGAAATGCCTTCGCAAATTGATTAACAACGGCAAGGCTCACTGTTGGCAAGATCCAGTGGACAATGTGAACAAGGATGGCTACAAGTTAGTTATGCGGAAGGTTGGTGCCGTGCGGAAACCTTGCATTCATGAGGTGGAAAAGATGGACCAGATAGTGTGGGCACTCTTCCCCGCGCATCCCATCCGTATTGACGCTATACATGGTGAAACAGAAGTCAATGTCCACTCTTCACCCCGTCGGAACTGTAAGAGGCAGCCCTTTCGCTGAAATCGGTGAAGGGTCCAGGTCCAGATGGTGTTCTAGCTGAGGTGTTGCAACTTATCTATCGCCATTGTCCTGAGTTATTGGTCAGCACATCCAACGCTCGCCTATGGGACGGGGTAGTGCGACTTTAGAGCAGAACACTCCACCATTGATGCGATTACAGGGGAGGTGAACGCGACCCAAAAGGCAAATCGTCGCACCAAACGGTGGATAGTCTTGTTGAAGCCACTCAACGTTAGTTAGAGCAGGCTGCGAAGGAACCTTTGTAGGGAGATGGGAGAGCTCACCTCGAATAATCTAGTCGTGGTGATGCTCGAATCGGTTGACAAATGGAACCAGGTAGCACATTGTACTCGGGCAGTCCTAAAAGGCAAAAGGGACTCACAGCAGCCGAGGGTGTTGGGGCTGGATGATCGCTTGCCAGGCAATTTCTCTTCCCCTTTCACCTCCCGCTAGAAGAGGGAACCCCCAGCTTGAAGGCGCTTCACGGCGTAACAAAACGAGACCTTGCCTGAAGTAAAGTGTCAAACGTTCCCAGGCTGGGCTCTCAGGTTGACAGGGCAGATGTTTAATGCGTAGTCCTTACTTAGGCTAGGTATGCTAATGCGCCGAGTGAGAGACTGGATGACTGATCGCTGGTTCAGGTTTAAATTATCAGGCTGTAGTGCTACGATGAAGAAGAAGATTATCCTTGTATAATAATGCTGTTTTAACAGAACTAATAGTCAACCCAAAGTGAAAGGGAAAGCTTATGTTTTGATCTCTAAACAATTCATGTCGAATTTTTGTTACGTTGAAATACTTTTGCCTATGGGTATATATACTACAAGGGCTGATAAGTCTCACGATTCTTAATGAAAACAAACATTCTCGGGCAAAAATATATTTATTTCTCAACATCGTTTCCTTCGAGCGCGATACACTTAGTAATGCGATCCTTCAAAATACACCTCGGTATTCACAATGACTTCCTCGTTGAATCTAGTCACTGGAGGACAAGTATGGCCATCGATTTCAAGGACATATTTGAGAGTGCGTTTTCGTGATAATCCAAAAGTTTTTTTCACCATATAGAGCCGCTTTTTCTTTATTTCGTTATTCAGTTTATACAATAATGCTGGAGAATACCCTCCTACGACTGTTCTTCTCTTCTGTACGTAATAATCAATAACGATTATTAGAGGCGTATCCCAAAAAAAAGGTATGGCTGGAAGATGAATGGGGTTCCATGCTCACGAGCGACTGTTCTACCCACTAAACAACTCCCCTGTGACCCGGAGACAGACTTCGGGCATAGTCTCATGTTGCTACGCCGTGAGGCCCCTTCAAGCTGAGGATGAGAGTAAGAGGCATTGCCAGACAAGTGATCACCCAGTGCTAACGTCCCCGTCTACTGTGAGTTCCCTTTTATCTGTTAGAATAACCCGAAAATAATGCGCGACATGGTACCATTTGTAAGCCAATCCAAACACCACCACGACTTTACTACGTTGCAGCCTGCCCCATTTTTCAGGCAGCGGTCGTCTTTTTCTTCTGTGCAAAATCTACAGTCAAAGGACCGTGACTTACCAATCTTGTGCAGTTAAGATTGAAATAGCCAAGCCCACTCAAAAGCTGGTTAAAATAGAAGTCAATCTCCCCATGTCTACAACTCTGCCATGTTTTCAGTTCCAGAATGAGCCGCGCAGTCGAATTTCCTTCGTCAAATTCACTCAAGACTGCTGCCATTCGTTGAGCGACCGCTGTGTTTCCTCGCAGATTACAATCTCCCTTGCGTCCTCGTTTCGATGGAGGTATGTAGCGCGGCACTCTCAAGCAAGGAGGGCAACAGGTATCACGCCTGCAATAACTCTTATCGCCAAATCAGAGACTGTCGGATACGAAGATGCAATCCTCAGTACTCCTCTTCTCTGTACCAGTGCCAAGCATTTTCGGTACACCTGCTTACTGAGAGCATCACTCCACATTTTTGCTCCGTACAGTAAAGCTGACCCTACAGCACTCATCAAGAGGCTCTTCCTGATGCGGTGGATCCGCCAACGTTGGCCATAAGTCGACCCATAGCCGATGCTCCCGAAGCAGCCTTCTCAGCCGTTGCCCTGACTTGCTCAGAGAAATTCATCTTCGAGTTGATCAGTAGCTCCAGGTACTTCACCACTGGCTTCGATTCGATAAGTATGTCTCCAATACTGATCATTCTTACTCTAAAGACTCTTTTTTTTGCCCATTGTATTTGGGTATGCCTTGTTCGTCCATACGATTCATGTGTCCAGCACATTGCAGCTTGTGCAGTCTTACAATCGTAGAGAACTCCGGTTCGTAAAAAATGTCAAACAGGTCATGGTTGTGTCGGATTCACCATTCACCTATCAGGCTTCGCTCCGATTATTCGCTTCAGGACCCGTCGCTCAAAGACGTTCAATATATTTGCGGATGCTTAGGTTCCATATTTCACAAGTCCATATTTCACACCCATAGCATAGCACAGGTCTTATGACAGATTTGTATACTTGGTGCTTTGTTTTTCTGTGTATGCGGCTGGTCTTCAAGATCGTCAAAACTGAATAAAATATTTTATTTCCGAGCTGTATTCTTTGGCGTATTTCGTCTCTTTCATTGCCCGTTTTCATTATTTTGGCGCCTAAATACACAAATTCGCTAACATTTATACTGTATTCGCAAAGTATGATTTTTTGCGTATTTGAGGTATGTTTCCTCGACTGCGTCATGAGCTTTGTTTTATTTTCGTTGATTTGTAGTCCTACTAGTTTTGCTTCGCTATCGAGTTTCAGGAAGAGTTCTTTGGCAGTTGTTAATGACCGCGATAAAATGTAGATGTTGTCTGCATAGGCTACTACATGGCTCGACTTGTATAGCAATGAACCTCGTGTGTTGAGAAGTGGCATGCTGATGACGTAATCCAGAGCCAAATTGAATAGCAATAGGGCCAGCCCATCTCCCTGCTTCATTCCGATATTTGTGTCAATTGCATCAGTGAGGCGGTTATTAATGCGGATTTGGGAGTTCGTCGACGTCATTTTCATGGTAAGACGAATTAATTTGGCTGGGGTGCAAAACAAAGCATTATTTGGTACAGTACGAGTACATTACGATCAATACTGTCGTATGCTTGCTTGAAGTCAACGAAAATTTGGTGTACGTCTATGTTGGTAGTTCACTCCCAGCACTCTTCAAGTACCTGCTCGACTGTGAACAATTGGTCTACTGTCGACTTACCTGCTCTAAAACCACTTTGTTACTCCCCAATAATACTGTTGACATATGATCCGGTTTCATTTTCTAAGATCTTTGAAAATATTTTCTAAGTAGTGATATGCCTCTATAATATTCGCACTGTAGCTTGTCACCTTTTTCGTGGGTAGGGAATATAATTGATTGGCTCCACTCTTTCGGGATATATTCTTGTTGCCAGATGTATTATGAAAACTACTACCACCATATTTGATGAGCTCCGCTGGAATCTCATCTATGCCCGGCGCTTTATGATTCTTTTCGGCTTTGATGATGGAACAAATCCAGAGTTAGTGCGGCCAATGGAAGCATATAACATATATGCTCTGGAGCTGAGCGGAGGATTAAGGAGGTTCTTCAAATATGATGCCTATCTTTCGTAATCTTGGTTTCGTCAGCGATCATATTGCCGATATAATCACGACAGAGCCTGGTTTTGGGCTGAAACCACATTTCAGGCTTTCCACCACTTTGTATGCTTGTCTTGTGTTGTTGCTCGCTAACCTTTCATCTATACTTCTCAATTGCTCGTCATAGTATTTCCTTTTCTTAATCCTAATTATCTTATTTGCTACTTTTCTGAGATTTTCATAGTATTCTCTCTTCGTCCTGGTTTTCCTACCTACGTAATCTTTGTACGCCTGATTCTTTTTGTCTAACGCATTCTGTTACTCATCAACGAACCAATCATTTCTCTTCCGCCAGGCTTGCTGTCCGATCGTCTATTCTGCCACAGCCTTAATAGTCGCTTTCACTTACATCCAGAGCTTGTTGCTTATCTTTAATCATCCATCTGATAAGATGGGAGCCAGCTGATTGTCGAGGGTCTGCTTGAAATTTTTGGCCCCAGACGCCGTTTGGACTCTTTCGATGTCAAATTTTTGTAGCGGGCTGGTCTTCGCCGAATATGCCTTTGATATACGACATCGATAGGTTAATTTGATCAAGTAATGATCTGAGTCACAATTGGCTCCTTGGTATGTACGGACTTCAAGTATGCTCGAGGCCCAACGTTGTTGGATCAGAACATGGTCGATCTAGTTTTGGGTGTTGCCATCCGGTGATACCTAGGCCATTTTATGAATGCGTCGGTGTAGGAAGCAAGTCGAATGTATAACGAGATTTCTGCTATATGCAAAGTCAATCAGGTGCTGGCCGTTGTTATTTGGTGCATCGTGGAGGCTATATCCTCTAGTCGTTCCCCGATGAGATATCTCATTGTCAACCTTAGCGTTGTAATCATCGAGTATTATTTTTGAGTCGTTTGTAGGCAATGAGTCGATTAGTCTTTCCAGATGATTGTAGAACGTTTCCTTCGTTTCTCCGTCCTTTTCTTCGGTCGGGGCGTAAACATTTCTCAACCAGATTTTAAAGAAGGTCACTTTTATACGGACCGCACACAACCGTTCATTGACTGCCTTGAAATTAATAACGTGCAATTTGAACTCCCTATCCACAGGAAGGCAACTCCGAAATCTTCTTTTCCAGTAGGCTTCCCACTTTTGAATATTGTGTGTGATCTTATATCTTGAATATCAGTACCAGTCCAGTTCGTTTCCTGGATTGCCAGTATTTTTAATTGATATTGACTGGGCTGTTGTAAAAGGTCCTTAACAGTGCCAGGGTAATTGAGTGATCTGACATTCCAGCAGCCAATGTCATAGTCCTTTTTTCGATCGCGAGGTCGTTGCCGTGAGTCCAATCCATTCCGACGTTTCAAAACATTTTAGGGTTTTTGTGGGACGGGGAGTTAGCCCGTGGCCCAACCTCCATTCTGGTGGCATGGTCATTACTTCGATTCCAGTTTCAGGCGCGGGAGATTCGCCTTCATCCTCTTATGTCCCCACAAAGGAGTAGGATTAAGTAGCAGAGCTGTAGATGTATTTACAGTTTAAAACAGTGCTAATGCATTTCTCAGCATTTAGTGTCACATTATTGGGGAACCGGTAAACTCGATGTGTGACCCCGAGAACATTTGCCACCGTTTAATTGGGGTAGTTTGGGATGAGGAATCATGGAAGCTGTGGGTTGAGGAAACAAAAGGACAATAGTAAATTTATTTTGAAAAATCCTAAATCAGTATTTGCTTTACAAATTTAATTTAAGGTTTCACTCTACTGTGACGAAAGTATTGTAAGATGCGGCAAAAGTATTGCAATAAAATAATTAATTCAGAATAAAATAATTATAAAATATGAAAAATGGAAATATGTTAATGAAAAGGTATATTAGTATCTGTATTACATGCTTTTGCATGAGTAACTGCCTGCGACCTGCGGAGGACCGAGTCTACTAGTCGTTGTACCTGTATGTCATGCAGTAACACTGACTTTCATAGCCCTTCAATCTGTTCAATTGTCTTTCCTCATGTCCATTTATGAGAACGCTTAAAGTGTTCTCAATAATGTTCAAAACAGGACTTTAAGGTGGCCAGTTTAGAACGTTGATACTAACGCTACTGAAAAAATTTTAACATGTCTTCTCTTATGGCATCGAGCGTTGTCGTGTTGGAAAGTCGAGTCGATAGTTTTTTGCAGCTTATCGCCAGAAGCGATTGCAATATCAATAATAGAAGATAAAGAACTTGGACCAAAGTTCCTCTGTGAAGTGTTACTTTTGTACTAAGTATCAAAACCATTTGCTCTTTCTCATCTCATCTCGCAATGAAAATTATAGGCTGGATTTGAAGACCACAGAGCGGGAAAAGTTTTAAAGAAAGTTTATTTTTCATAACTTTTTACTGTTGCTTTGTATTGGTATCGATTTTATACATCTTATAATTGGGCCTTTGAAATAATTTTAATACAAATTTCTCGGGGCCGTTCATCATACCAGTACCAAACGCGATAATTATTTCTTCGCTACCTTTCCTCTCCCGTCCACGACATCCTTCATATGCAGGACACTTGCGCGGCAAATACTCATGATTCCTACATATATATATATATATATATATATATATATATATATATATATATATATATATATATATATATATATATAATCCATTGCCAGCCGGATTCTCACTCAGGCGAATTCTTCCATTCAATCAAATTTACAAGCGATCGTACATAGTGTACCATACACAAAACACCAAATCATTCTGTTCATCAATTCTGTTTTCCACTAGATACGTATGCGGAATCCGTGGTTTCTCCGTCGGCTTTGCACAGCACATGAATTGGTGCATGCTCAGATGCTACTGATGCGAGAGACTGCAGGAGAACGAGTTTCACAGCGAGGCAGCTTTCATGATTCACGCCTCAGTCCAAACGCGTAGAAAATCGTTTGACCCGATTTCCACAGGACAATGCCTGCTGTGAAATCTAAATTCTATAATTGTTCCATTAGTTCCTCAGATACATACCAAACTTGCACAGATGAAGTTGCAGATGTTGCCGTATAAAGCTGAAGAGCAAAATAAACCCACACTTTCAGTAACTGTCGACAACCCAACTTCTCGCCCGAGGCAATGTTTGTAAAGTGGAAAATCGGAACGAAGTTGACACTTTATCCTGTCTTCACTTGTCACCTAGTTTAAACTTTCCGTCACGTAATCTTGCTGAGCTTGCCGCCCCCACCAATACTGAAAAGAAAGCGACTTGAACTTGGGATGCTAGTATCGAGGACCCTCCAACAGGTGAGATGCTAGGCAGCTCGATTGCTCCCGACTGTTCCAAAGAAGAGCGGCTCATACAGCAGGCTAGAGTGGTCCTGAAGGGAATAAAAGCCAGCTGTAGTATCCAAAAGAGCATAACCACGAACGTCATGATCGGCGTCCTAGAGCTAGAGGAGCTCCTCGGGACGTTTGAATACTACAGACGCAAGTGGCAGAGGAAACGCATAAGGCTGAGCGACTTGGTAAAGCGTCAGTTATCCCATTTTCTATCACTAGTAAAAGGGTAGCCTCTAGCCGAATCCAATGAGATACAGAGAAGAGGAACGATCTAATCCACAAGGAGCATACCGTCACGAATGAGGGGCTCAAAGTGATCCTGTCCGAGGCAGCCGCTGAGGCTGCTGTTCAGTCTTCTCATGACAAAGAAGCGGCGAGCAATACTATTATAGTTCCAGCCTCATACACATACACACATACATATAATTTTGCATCATGTACAAGCTACTCTCAGTACTGGCATCACCCCAGTACATACTTACGACAACAGTAAATCTTTTTTCTATCGGGAGTGATGCTAATACTGCGATTAGTCTTCCCTCAGTTTAAATTTGTCGTTATCATAGTGCGGACATTGGCAATTTACCCTTTTCGTTTGTAGCCTTTTTCTGGGCCTTTGTTCCGCTTGCATTATGATAACGACAAATTTGAACTGAGGGAAGACATGGTCCGTCGAGCCGGATAATTGTCGCAATGCAGTTTTCGTTCTGGGAATAAATTATCTAAAGCATTTATCGCTCATCGTTTTTCGCTTGACAATTATCAGTAATCGCATAGTTTTCATTTCCCCTTGTGGTTTGCGTGATCATCTTTGAAACTTTTCGTGAAAATTCATCGCGCTATCAGTGAATTCAATTGTGCAAAACGGCCGGTGACGATAATCCAAAACTCGACCCCAAGGTCATCTCAAGTGCAAAGGCAATATCGGAATTGCGTATACAACGTGGCGTCATCTTGGCCCAGCAAACTCGGATGAAAACCTTTCTCGATGGCAAAGTGGATAATATACCCGTTTTCGAGGCTGAAAGCAAACTCGGTCTACTTGAGACACAGTTCAAAAACTTTGAAACTGTTCAGTGCCAACTCGAGGTTTTAGACGCAGAAGAGCCATCATCTGGGAAATGGGACTTATATGAAGACAGTTATTGCCAACTCAAGGCTAATTTGCTATCAATTATCGAGAAGCTTCGCCCGAGGTAATCAGTCGATGCATCCGCCATTTGGAATTCGACCGCTGCCTCCGAAACCTCATCAACCAGACTTCACTTGCAGAAACTGAATTTGACCAAGTTTTCGGGTTTGTACAGTGAGTGGTTAGGTTTTCTTGGGATGTTCGAGAAATTGATCGACTCCAATACCCACTTATCGTCTTTGGAAAAATTCCAATATCTTCGTTCTGCACTAACCGGTACAGCTGCTTCAGTGATAGAGGGGATTGAGCTTACCGAAGAAAATTATTCTGAGGCAAAGGAGCTTTTAAAAAGGAGATTCGACAACAAGCCATACATTTTCGCTTCGCATATCAACGACTTGCTTCAAGTGCAATCCATTCGTCATCCGTCTACTAAGGAATTGCGTCAGATGACTGATGCTATAAACAAGCATATGCGCTGTTTGTGGAGCCTCGGTACAAAGGAAAATATCGCAGATGGATTCTTGTTGCACATTCTCGTATCAAAGCTTGATGCTGAGTCCCAGCTCAAATGGCAAGAATTAATTACCAGCTGCTCTTGATCATCCATAGAATCTAGCGCTCAATTTCCAACTTGGGAAAAGTTTACTGATTTCTTGAATCTACGATGCTCAGCGCTAGAATTCGTAGAAGAAACAAAATTCAACAACAAACAATAAACATCAATACATCAGACTGGAATATTCCTAAGAACACTCCACTAGCGGACTCTCAATTCGACATACCTCGGAAGGTTGATATTTTGATTGGTGCTGCCTTGTTTTTCAAATTACTTGCTGTTGGACAGATTGATTTAGGTGTTAATCGGCCTATCGTGCAGAAAACTCTTTTTGGCTAGGTGGTTTCGGGGCCATCCAGTACTTCATACAACTCACTCAGTGTAAACATTAGTGCCGACAGTAACAGTGAACCGTGCGAACAAAATTTAAATAATATCGTCGCTAAGTTTTGGGAGCTAGACCACTGTAATAGTGAAATAGACAAAAGGTCAGCTGAGGAGATTGCTTGTGAAGAACACTTTCGTGTCAATACAATTCGTGATGCAAACGGTCGGTTCGTTGTGAGATTACCCTTAAGGCAAGATGCGTCAGTGCTTGGTGTCACATACGAAATCGCATTAAAACGATTTTATAGCCTTGAAAGAAAACTTGAGAAATGCCGTGAGTTACGCGTCAGTTACTACAATTTTATGAATCAATATTTATCGTTGGGACATATGGAGGAAGTCATTGATTCACTGTGTGTGTTACACAAACCTCGTTATGTTCTCCGCCATCATTGTGTTGTAAAGAATTATGGCAGCAGCACTAAATTACGCGTAGTCTTTGATGGTTCTGCGAAATCCTCCAGTGGTGTATCCTTAAACAATATTCTAATGGTAGGACCCACAGTTCAAGATGACCTATTTTCGATCTTACTTCGATTTCGTTTCCATCTTTATGTAATATCAGCTGACATAGAAAAAATGTATCGGCAAGTCATAGTGCATCCCAGTGATAGAGAACTACAACTAATAGTTTTTCGTAATTCAGGTCATGATCGTGTGAAGCTCTATTGATTAAAAATAGTTACTTATGGCACTGAGTCTGCTCAATATCACGCAGTAGAATCTATTCGTCAAGCGGCAGAAGATGGTAGGAGTAATTTTCCAGTAGGAGCATTGATTATCAAGCGAGATGCATATGTCGATAACTTATTGACTGGAAGCGATGACTCGGATGAAGCTGCAAAGATCAGAAACGAAGTTACCGATATTCTACTATCAGGCGGCTTCCCCCTTAAAAAATGGGCATCAAATGAACCATCGTAGCTAGAAAAAATCGATGAAAATGACAAGGAAGTAATGACTCGACTAGATGACAAGGATTTCAGCAAAACTCCAGAAATACGAAGTTCTGTGACCAAAAGAATAGTGTTGTCGGAAACTGCTCGATTCTTCGATCCATCAGGATTACTCAGCCCAGTGATTATTACCGCAAAACTCTTTCTACAGGAGTTGTGGAAGCTTAATATTGATTGGGACGAAAGCTTACCCATCGAGATGCAAACAAGATGGCAGTCTTTTCGTTCGGATATGGCCAAGGTCAACAACTTTAGTATCCCACGACATGTTTGTTTGTCGAATTCCAGCCTTCAAATCCATGGATTCGCTGATGCCAGTCTACGCGCTTATGGAGCTTGTGTATATATTCGAAGTGAAACTCCTGATAAGAAGGTATCGACGAACCTGCTTTGTTCGAAATCCCGTATAGCTCCATTGAAAACTACTACGGTACCGCGTCTAGAGCTCTGTGCAGCCCTAATACTTTGCGAGCTCATAGAACGTGCTACGAAGATTATCCCCCGTGACCTCACGGATGTCGTGTGTTGGATTGACTCACAAATCGTGTTAGCCTGGCTAAGTGCACCTTCGTACCAATGGTCCACATTTGTAGCCAATCGTGTGTCCCAAATTCAAGCTGTTACATCCGTTACATGGCGCTATGCTCCAACGCAGCATAACCCGGCAGATTTGATCTCGCGAGGCGCTAAATCAGAAAGTCTACAAGGGTCCAACTTATGGCTGCATGGTCCAAGCTTTTTATCCGCATCGTCATCACAATGGCCATATCATGGAAAGGTTCCAGATCAAATCGATGTTCCAGAATATCGCAAGCTGAACTTCACAGTCTTATCGTCTTATCCATTAGAAGACCTAGTTAAGGACACAAAATATATTAACTCATACTGGAAAACTCTTCGAGTATTTGGATACGTTAATCGATATCTCAAATCATTGCGGTTGCGAGCACGTAGTTCAACGAAACCTAGCTTTTCGTTACGAAGCTTTACGGTGTCAGAATTAGAAGAAGCAGTCACGGTTATCGTTCGTTGCATACAACGAGTATATTTTAATCGTGACTATACTGACCTCCTTAAGGTGCATCCGTAAATGCGAGAAGTCGAATTTTACCTCTACGTCCTTTCCTTGATGGAAATGGAGTTATTCGAGTCGGTGGACGTATTACGAAATCTGATCTACCCTTCGATGCGCGCCATCAAATGCTTCTTCCGCAAGCGCATCCCTTTACAAACGCATTGTTAGCCTTCTTGCATGTTAACAACTCACATGCTGGCTGCCATACCTTGGTAAACATTTTCCGGCAAAGGTTTTGGTTGATCAACGTAAAGTCGGAGGCTAAACGAGTTATTCATCAGTGCACGATATGCTTTCGAGCGAAGCCTCGCTTCTTTCAGCAAATAATGGGAAACCTCCCATCGGATAGGCTGAAAGTATCATATCCCTTTGCGGTTACCGGTGTAGATTTTTGTGGACCGTTTTTCATGCGAGCTCAACTACGAGGAAGATCTCCAATCAAAGGCTACTTATCGGTTTTTATATGTTTCGCTTCCAAGAGCAGAACGGGGAGCTGAGATGACCCGTGCCGAGGAAACCCGCTACTCCTCTCGAAGGCTTGTCCGTGTCTGCTTCTCAGAAAAGGAGTGCTTGTACGCAGATCTTGCTTGCAAGGAGATCGTTATGAACTTTTGTCATGTGCTGCGGTCAGTTTTCTTTCTGTGGCTCGACTTATCTTGTGCGGATAACGTCCTTCTACTGAAACCGTGATTCAACTAGACGCAGAAAACTCAATTTGCTCCGTGAGAAATGATAAGGATTTGACGACGATCGACCAAACAAATTTGAAGCAAATTGCCGTTTGTTCCGAAACAGACCCCTTAAGTGGATCTAATGTAAGTGCGCGCGCACCTCTCATGTATCATATGTGGATTTCCGTTAGGTTACTCCACCAAACAAGCTCACAAGTTACAGAACTCTGAATGATCGCATATGAAAATGGAAGGAAATGAGCTATATATAGGAGCAATTAACAAACTTTGATACACTAATTGTGCCCCCTTGCATTTGTTTTTCTTTTTTTTTTTGTTGCGTCGTAGAACTTAGAACGACATTTCCTTTTTTATGCGCGTTCTCCACCTTTATCCATAAACAAATCAATATCAGCAATTTAACTTCATCAATTTCTCACACTGATAAAAAACCATGATAACGACTCGATTACAATCGACAATCAATCGAGTTCCACGTATACAGCAATGCAATTTAATCAATCAGGATATTTAGAGCAATCACATGTCATGGAAAGAGGTCCCTCTATCGCGGCGATTCTTAGTTTTCCGGCATTTTCACACTTAATTCTCTGAATGAATTCAATAGCACATGGGACTATCAGAACAGAAAACTGTACTCCCAGAATAGATTCACTGCAATCATCACACCGAACCGCCGCGGCGAACGGCCAAGTCGCCACAATCATGTGAATCAAAGGAACTTCGCGTCCGAGTAGTCAATGTTACACCCGTATCTTCTCCCGAATGCTCTTACGACGCTGCCTGTTTGTTTCACGGTCTTTCTTTCTCCATTGCATATTCTGATATTTAAAAACCACACTCTTTTTTACCGATTCTTTCCCTCTTCTTCTCGCGGCGTCCGCGCTGGTGCGCAATCTCGAGCTGACTCCTCGATCCGTCCAAATGTCCGCATGATTTTCTCCGCCGCACCTGTAAATCCAAAACCGCTGCTAGCTCAGCTGAGTTCGATTGCATTCGCCAATTTAATACATGGATGTGATGCACTAAATCAGTATTCCCATGTCCGAAATTTCAATTTGCAGATTTGTGTAGTTAAGTTAACAAAATTAATAAAAGATAGAAAATTTAACTCATAATAAAAGATAAATATTATAACGAATATCAATGCAAAGAAAAAATTTACGATTGACGTAATAAAAAAAGAAACAATATAAATGTATATTTATGATAAAAAAGGTTAATTTTTTTTTCTTTCCAAATTTTATAATTTGCAGAGACTTAAATCTGTGTAACTAAATTTTTCAAATCTGCAGTTGAATTTTCGGAACAGTGTTATGCGGATTTCGGGCAGTTGGCTTGTGTGACTGGTCGATTACTATACAAATCTGCGTAGGATTGGCCATCTTAGGATTTTACGAGCAGTCCTTGCAACCGGGATCTTCGTCGGGCCTTTTTTCTTTCCTGTTTCGCATCAGGTCTTCTCTCTTGATGGGCGTGCATACGAACTTTATTTTCTGGCACTTTTTGAAGAAGTTTCTTTGCGGCTTTCTTCGCTCCTTTTGTCAGCACTGTCTGGAACTTCTGATCTGGCGTTTCACGCCCATCAAATGTCTCTTTCTTCCTTCTTTTCTCCCGATCTCCTTTGATTGGGCTAGACGCTATTCTTTTAATGACACAAATCTGCGTAGGATCGGCCATCTTAGGGTTTTACGAGCAGTCCTTGCAACCGGTATCTTCATCAGAGCTTTTTTCTTTCCTTGTTCGCATCAGGTCTTTTCTCTTAGTGGGCGTGCGTACGAACTTTATTTTCTGGCACTTTTTGAAGAAGTTTCTTTGCGGCTTTCTTCGCTCCTTTTGTCAGCACTGTCGGAAACTTCTGATCTAGCGTTTCACGACAATCAAATGTTTCTTTCTTCCTTCTTTTCTCCCGATTTCCTTCGATTGGGCTAGACGCTATTCTTTTAATGGAGTTTGATCGTGGGCGTATCTGCGGATGTCCTTCAGACTTAGTCCTGAGGACTACTTTGGTCTATTTTTCCTTCGGCCTTTAACGAGCTCCTTCGATAATGGCCTATGGGTTAGAGGAGCTCCTCTAGTTCTAGGAGCCCATTCTTTACTCCTTTGCTGATTTTTGGCGCGACGCATGCAGATTTACTTCTTTTTTAAAAAAAATCTCCCACTTTTCAGATTAGCCTTTCTTCTTCATGTCGCTGGACGGCATTTGTATTTTGCGACCTCTTTTCTTGGGAGAGGTTATCGGCTTCCATTTCTGAGTACAGTACTTCAGCCACATTTTCGACGGTGGCGATGAAATCACACAACGGTCGTTTGTCTGGTCACTCGTTGCTTTTTCTGACGTGATGACTTTATGGACCGCAGGACGGTTCGTTATTATTTCCGAATTAGAGTCCCTTGCTTCGATCGCTTCGGTAGCGGGCGCAACAATAACCATCGAATTCTCGATTTTTTTATACCACCGCGCGAACATATGGCGCATCCTGCGAATACCCCACTCTTGGTTTTTTGGGCGCTCTGATTTTTTGCTCCGATTTTTTTGCTGCACCCAAACGTCTCAGAAATTTCAATTTGGACTAGGTTATGCTTTGTTCTCTGTTCGTCGTCCATTTTTAATGTCATTGTATTACTGCTGCTTTTGTCATCGTTGGTACCAATTTTCAGGCAGCTACCACCAGCTCTTGTCGCCAAATCACTCAGGAGGGAATATTGTAGCAACTTCACGTAGCTCGTCACCGCGGTTTGTATTCGCAGTCGAAGCTATGCATTCCATTCCAAGCAGTGATCACGATAAGTCACTCTAAACGAACGAACTATTTCCACGGATTTGAACTACTTGCATTTGTTGTCAATCATTGAATTAAAATCTTATTTTATTTTAAAAATTGTTAGTGTTTTTTTTTCTACTACATCATTGATATGATTTATATTGATTACACTCTATAAAGCGCCACGGCAGATACGAATGAAAATTAGTAGACTAAAGACGGTATACGAGAAGTGGAAGCAGTGAAACCGATAAGTGAATCTAGGTGAAAACGTGCTGGTGAAGTAGCAAGTGATTATTGTGATAAATCGTTACAAATTGTGATAGCCAAAACTTTTAGTTCAATAAAAACATAATATTTACTTTCGTGGGAATCATAAATTATAGGCAACGCACCTGAGATGCGTGGCAATATGAAGAAACATAGAAAAATAATTCTCCACCGATTCCAGGAAATTTATTTCTTCTTAGGGCATTTTTAAGTCGGCTTATATAGATATTCTTTTGAAGGTTTTATTTGAGACTATAATTTTGATTTAAGTTTTTATTAGAATTGAAAAAATAATATTTAAAAAATTTTTCACTTATTTCAGTGTACTTCAACACGTTGCGTTATTATCTACGAGGTTTGGGAAAGTCGAAAGTTATAAACAGCAATTCGAAAACAATATTACGACAAATTGTTAAAAGTTAATTGGTACAAGTTTTTAGTTTTGAATGTGAATTCAAAAACTTCAAACGATAATCCCTTCCTGCAGAAAAGCGATTAAATTTTTTTAAAATTTATTATTTAATCTTTTATTTAAATAGTCCTTGCAAACTAATTACAAATTTACGTAGCACTAAAACCTTTTCAGAAAACGAAACCTACCAGAAAACGAGGAGAAAAATGATTTATCTTTTAATTAAACAAGAAAAAGAAATAATTATGCACGCAAAGGGTTGGTCGACATTCACGACCTGACCCTTATCACATTTTAAATTGTCTTCATAAGGATCAAAGAAAAAACCTCTATCATTTAATTTGTGTATGTAATTTCAGCAAATGGAACTTCCATTTTCTTTTAATGAATCAAATAAGCATCAACGTTTTTATTGGATTTGCCTCGCAGCTACCTCTTCCTCAGTCTCTCTCTCTGGTTGTCTTGGGGTTTATTCGCAGAACTCCTCTCGGGGGATGACGTGATGATGAGAGGCATGTGGTTGGCGTTGTCGTATGAGAATGTCTTGAATGTTGTCACAACCATTTAGATAAGAAAATGGAGCTCTGAAGTGACTGTTTTTGCTTCGTATGAATAAAGGACAGTTGCCAGAAGGACGTGGAAACTAGTTTGTTGGATTTCATCACTAATTAGTCGTTCATTCTAATGAGAATTAGACTTGTTAGCTTGCACTAGATTTGTGTCGTTGTCGGGCCCATAGCGGCATGTTAACAATTCTAATCTGGGCTCTTATTTCGATGATCACTTTGGTGATTGATATTTTTTGTATATTTTCATCATAACGAAATACAATTACAGAATTAAATTTTCACAATAAATCACGAAAGCTAAAAAGCGATTTAATAGAGCAAAAAGAATAAGAACGCGGCCGAGTGGGAGTTAATTGAATTCCATTGGCCAATCTTCTCCATCGACTTGGCTAATAAAACACATCAGTCAACCACTCGATTATCGGCCGTGGAAAATTTCCATAATTTCGCGAGCGAATCTCAGCGAGTCCTGGTCGCCAGCATTAAGCTTTGCTGCTGTGTCTTATCACGTCCTTACGTTGTTTCGTCACTTTGCCCAACTCCGTTCATCAGAGCCGCAGGACATGAACAGAACATCCCACTACCATTGTTGCCTGGCTTTTCAGCTTTCCACTGCTCAATTTCACTTTCAGCATTCAAATCACAAATGGAGTCCTCGACCCGTTCCTACCACTCGAATCTTTATGCCTCCATTCCACCTGTATCTCGACGACAATGATGGCGTTTTGCCCAGCCTTCGATTCTGAAGTGGCGCTAACGAGACATAGATGCGGGGCGAGAAAGTTGAATAGAAAATGCAAATAGATAAAAAGCGCCAAGGTAGATTTCAGCATTGGTAAAATAGATAAAAGCCAAAAGAGTGACGTCGCAAATTCAGAAGGAATTGAGGCGAGAGGATTGCTTACATTTAACCTTTCAAAGAGTGCTTCCCACTCTCCCTCCTCGTCCTTGGAAAGGAGGTGATAACTCTCGAAATGGGTTGACGCTTTGAGCTATTTCGATTTTCTACTTTTTGTGAAAATTCTCACTTTGGGTTGGCACATCCTTTAAAATTTTATGAAGTTCGCGCAGACCCTCATCCTGTGTGAAAGATATCAAGGTCAATGATGGAGATTGAATGATGGAAAGGTAGCGTGTGGATTTGATGATGAATGTCTTTAGCTGGAAATGTCCCGTTAATTGATATTTGCGCAGATAAAGGAAAGTAGTAGGAGACAAAGTCGAGCTAAGTTGTACAGAATACACTGATGCTAAGCCGATTATTCTTTCGTTTGGTGGGATGGGAACTGTTTCTGCTGCTCCGATTTGGATGATGGATTTTGAGGAAGTTCCGATTACAAAGTGAAAATCAATATTCATAATCTCTCTGATATTTGAGCACAAATCCGATATTTAATCTTTGAGATTAATGGACATCCATAAATGAGAGGATATTCTTCCTAATTTCAATCATATTAATTCTGTTGTTTATGATAAAGTTCTATTCCTGAGGAAGTCTTATTATAATTTACAAGCAGCAATTTTCACGTTTAGAAGCATATTCTCGTCGCTCGCTTTTGTGAATTTATTGGAATATCTTCTATTTTTTATGAGCTAGTCACGGTAATTTTTCCATTAACTTCACTATTTTTATGAGCTAGTCACGGTAATTTTTCCATTAACTTCACTAGGCTAGTGAACTTTAAAATGATATTTTGAAATGCCGGTTGATCCATGCTTGTTATGCATCGGAAAAACTGAAAGTATTGGGTAGAATATTTTATTTTGTGGTTGGGAGATGAATGTCATTCACACACAGAGTGTGAGACTCCCATGCTCGCAAGAAGGCGACTGGACTACCTAGTAAACACGTCCCCAGTCAACCTGAGAACCCAGCCTGGAACCGTTTGACACATTACTCCGGGCTAGATCTCGTTTTGTTACGCCGTGAGGCGCCTTCAAGCTGGGGTATCCCTCTTCTAGCGGGAGGGGGAGAGAGGAAGAGGAATTGCCAAACAAGTGATCCCCTAGCCCCAACACCCTCAGCTGCTTTAAGTCCCTTTTATCTTTTAGGACTGCCAGAGCATAATCTGCCACCGGGTTCCATTTGTCAACGGCACCAGTCGATGTATCATACCCTCCTTGTCCCAGTAAAAAATTGCCAGGCCTCAGAGTACGTTTGAAGTTCACATCGTTGAGGTAGTGGTGAAGGTTCAGTTGAGAAGAACTCCCGATTAGCGGTGGTATGGTTTTCAGCACATGTAACCACAAGGGTTGATGCCATCCGTCGCATGGCTACTCTACTCTGTAAAGATAACCATGGGACCAAAAAAGCGACTTTGCATAGAGCGGAGAAAGTGGTTCCGATGGGAAATCTAGCAGATATGAGATCTGTGAACTCATAAAAAACACAGGCAGTGACTAAGACACTAAAGATTTAAGCAATGAAGACAAACGGCGATTGAACGAAACGACTTAGAGAGCACATATCAGCTGGATATAATTGCGGAGTTCAGGTGCGCACTCTAACGCGCCCTATAACAGAAGAACAACAAAAAATAGAATGAGGAGAACAACGAAGTGCCATTGCACGCAAGTGCTGACATCACCGCAAAAGCCACTGAAGTATTGTATCCAGAAACCGAACCAGTGAAACCCTAAGATGGCCGATCCTATGCAGATGTTTTGTCGGAGATCAGGAGAGGTGTGAAGTCTGAAGACACCAAAATTGCCATGAAAGCAGTGCGACCCACTCGGTCTTGCAAAATACTGGTCGAATCTGAACCAGAGGTCAATAATAAAGAAGCATTTTGCGTTGCAGTCAGAAAGGTTCGCGACACGAAAGCTCGAGCCAATGGTAAATATTGAAAGCAGTGACAGCAACTGTAGAGGAGGATATCACACGGGAGTCCCTAGTGTAAGCAGGGTTCAAGCGATGCTGACGCCAGAAAATAATAGGGGATAACGCGTGGATATCACCAACCCGACTGAGAAGAATGCCGAACAACTTTTAACTAAGGGAAAAGTACGAATACGATGGGTCATCTGTAGGGTATGGCATAGGGCAGTATTTCTCTACTGCTTTAGCTGCCTTGGTTATAGTCATACTTTGCTAAAATTGGGAACAGAATGTAAGAAGTAGTACACTGCTGTATGCTGTTCCACAACCGGATTTTAAGCACGTCTTAGCGAGAAACTCTGCAAGTCGCGCTACATGTTCGAGCGGTGGGGGAATGTATAAAGAGCATCGAGAATGTGGTAGTTATTGCTGCAATCCCTATAGAAGTGACCGAAGCAAGGATCTTAAATCCCGAAATAATAACGAACCATTCTGAAGCCCACAAAGTGATCAAAAAAAAAAGTAACCAGACAAACGAAGCGCCGGTGTCTGATTTCACCATGACCGTGGAGAATGTGGCTGAACTACTGTACTCGGAAACGGAGGCCGATAACCTCCCCCAAGAAAGGTGCCCCAAAGTACAATTGTCGCTTGGCGATATGAAGAAGATAGGCTAATCCAAAAAGCGGGAAATGTTCTTAAAAGAACAAAATCTGCATACGACTCTCAAAAAATCAGTAAAGGAATAAAAAATGGACTACTTGTAATGGAGGAGCATATAATATTACCGAAGGAGCTGGTTCAAGGCCGAAGAAGACCGAAAAGCCGTAGAAGAACAGAAGGCTAAATAATCGCTGAGGGCTAAGCCTGAAGAGCACGTGCAAAATGCTCCGCCATTAAACATCAATAAAAGAATAGCATCTAGCCTAATAGAAGGAGACCAGAATAAAAGAAGGAAGGAAGAGGCACTTGATGGGCATGGACCGCCAGATCAAGGGTTCCAGAAAGTGCTGACAAAAGAAGCACAGAAATCCGCAAATAAAAAACTTCAAAAAAAGCCACCAAAATAAAGTTCGCACGAACGCCCAACAAGAAATAGTACCTGATGCGAAACAGGAGAGAAGGAAGCATCAATGAAGTCCTTGGCGGCAGGCACTGCTTGTTAAACCACAAGATGGCCGATCCGACGCGGAAGTGCTGTGAAATATCAGGGGGAATTTAACTGGTATTAAAGCAGTACGACCAACGCGGTCGGGCCACGTACTGGTAGAATTCGGGGCAGAGAACGACATTAAAAAAAGAATTCAAAAACACTTGGTACCCTTCCAAAGTTTATTAAGAACAGTGGATAAAATCGAGTATCGCGCGGTGATAAAATACCTGTTTTTGAAAGGGGAAAAAAAAACTCGGGAAGTGAAAGAAGAGTTAGCCTCCGTGTATGGTGAATTGTCGCCCTCATTTACAACCGCGCAACGATGGGGCGCTGAGTTCAAACGTGGTCGTACAAACATTGTTGACGATGAACGTTCTGGACGTCCAAAAACTGTTCCAACGGAAGATATCGTCAGTTTAGTGTACACAACCGTGATGGAAGATTGCCGATTAACCATTAGGGAAATTGCTGAGGCTTGCTAGATATCATCTGAACATAAGATTCTACATTAAAATTGATGCATGAGAAAATTATCCACGCAATGGGTGCCACGTTTGTTGACGATCGACCTAAAGCGCGTACCGATGGACATGTCACGCGAGACTCTTCAGCTGTTCCGAAAGAATCCTACGGGGTGTTTGCGCAGATTAATTACTGTCGACGAAACCTAAATCCATCACCATACTCCGGAGACTAAGCAACAGTCAATGCAGTGCTGGATTGCGGCGGGGGGACCAGCTCCGAAGAAGACGAAGATCATTCTTTTTGCCGGAAAAGTGATCGCGACAGTTTTTTGGGACAGACATGGAGTAATTATGGTTGATTACCCTCAGAAAGGTAAAACCACTAACGGACCCTATTACACTGCGTCGCTGGACCAATTGAAGACGGAACCCACAAAGAAGCGCTGTTTCATTAAGACAACGCGCGAGTCCACACATGCATGGTCGCAATGGCAAAATTCGACGAATTAAAGCTCGAATTGTCTCCAATTTGAAAAAATTTCTGGGTGGGAAAAAATATGGGTGAAATACCGAGGCAGTAAACCTGTATTTTCAGGTTTACCTAAAGAATTTTTTAATGATGGATTGAAGGGCTGGGAAAAGCGTTTGACCAAATGTATTGACTTGCGTGGAGACTATGTCGAGATATAAATATTTTTTTTGGCTTTAGTTGTGTGTCTTTCTTTAAGAGGGCGAGAACTTTTCAAATGACTCGTGGCTTCACCCGAGGTGACGGCGACGATGAAAATAAGGGACATTGACTACGTCACAGACCTGGCCGAGGTAGAAGAGGCCATCAAAAGAGAGTTCCCTAGCGTGGGCAGGATCAAAGCGAGAGTGACACCAGAAAACCATAGAGGATAATGTATGGCCATCATTAACTTGACCGAAAAGGACACCAAACAATTTCTGAATAAGGGCAAAGTAAGAATAGGATGGGTTGTCTGCAGGGTTAGGGAAAGAGCAGCATCTCTTTAACGCTTCAAATGCCTTGGGTATGGTCAGACCGCACATGTTTATAAAGGACTTGATAGGAGTTCCCTATGTTACAATTTCGATGAAACGGGCAAAGCAGTGAAACCGCCAAAACTTGCTTAAGCAGTTTTTGAGGGACATGAAAGCCGCCTTTTTGGTGCTGACTGAGCAACGCCATGATAAAAGTTCTGCATCATGGTATCCAGATGAAACTGATACTACCGCCATCTGGGTGTGAAACATTGATTTCCAGGCAGAGAGTTGTGGACGGGGGGATGGCTTCGTGTAGGTTTGGTGCTCAGAGACCATCTTCTTTAGTGTGCATCGAACGTTGAACGTATCGATATTATCTTTCCAAACCAAGCTCAATGCTTTGGAGGGCACTGTGTCGAACGTAGACGGCAAAGTTCTTGTTGGAGGAGACTTCAACGTGGAAGCAATCAGACGAGGCAAGCCTTTAAAAGATCCGCGAGGAAAACTAACCCTAGAAATGGCGGCCAGGGCGGCACTTGTCGTACTAAACACCGAAAATCCACCGGCTTTACACCGTATTGGCTGCGAAGGAACGATACCGGATATGACATTCGCTTCGGAGTCCTCAGTATGGCGGATACACAACTGGAGAGTATTAGAGACAACGAAGCCAGTAATCATCAGTGCATTCTGCTTGAGATCCGTGATGTCGTCTTCCAACGTTCATGCCCTCGACATTTTAGAATTGGGTAGAACATTGGAAGTATCGACATCCAGAGGTTGGGCGAGGTGCTCACGGCAGGTGCTCCGCTGCAGAAAATTCACAGGGGACAAAAGAACTAGTAGCTCAAGACTTAACTATGAGCATCATCACAACTGCTTGCAACGCTTTTATGCCCCGTCGAAAACCCTAGCACGGCAAGCCCCAGTGCACTGGTGGTCAACTGAAATCGGCGAAAAGCGCAGGGAGCGTCAAAAGGTTCGGCGTGAGGCTTAGCGGACACGGTACCATGACGAGTGTACTGAAATAGCTGAAAAGCGAAGGCAGTGTCACAAGTTTCGGCGTGAGACTCAATGGGCATGGAACCGTGACAAGGCGTGCAACCTGTTACTAGCATAAAATCGGCTAGAAAAGCCATTGGAAATTGATTAATAACAGCAAGGCCCGCTGCTGGCAGGACCTAGTGGACAATGCCAATAAGGATTCGTCGAGGCTTGACTACAAGCTAGTTATGCGGAAGCTTGGCGCCCTACGGAAGCCCGGCATACATGATGCGGAAAAGATGGAGAAAATAGTGCGGGTGCTCTTCCTCGCCCATCCACATTCCAGTTGACTTGTTGCAACTTGTCCATCGCCATTGTCCTGACTTGCTGCGCAGCACATTCAAAGCTTCCCTAGGGGACGGGTTTTCCCGGTACGATGGAAGGTGGCGAGGCTCATGCTGATCAGCTAGAAGAAGGGAAATCCCAGATAGCCGTCTGCATTTCGCCCGTTACGCATGCTAGACAATGCGGGGGGGAATACTTACGCGATTCGTGCTGCTCAGAACCTATCTCTTCAGCAGTATGGCTTTGGACGTTCCACCATTGATGCGATTGCAAAGGTGGTGGCACATAGCCGCACCAAACGACGGATCGTTATGTTAGTGACACTCGGCGTTAGGAACGTCTTCAAGTCCGCTAGATGAGTGGATACTCTGGCTTCTGAAGGATTACTTGAAGGATCGAAGCTTGCTCTACGATACGACACAGGGCCAACGAAGAATGAAAGTTTCATCGGGTATTCCCCAGGGATCTATCCTCGGTCGAGACCTATGGAACGTGTGTTACGACGGGCTACTGAGAGTGAAGATGCCAGGTGAGTCGCGCTTGATCGGCTATGCGGATGATGTTGCGGCTCTGATCGCTGGACGCACCATCGAACGAGCGCAACTTATGCTAGGTATGCTAATGCGCCAAGTGAAGAGACTGGATGACTGTCGACATTGGGGACATACTAATCGATTCGAAGCCAGTGGTGAAGTACCTGGGACTACTGATCAACTCAAAGATGAGTTTCTCTGAGCAAATCAGGGCAACGGCTGAGAAGGCTGCTTCGGGAGTATCGGATCTGAGTCAACTTATGGCCAACGAAGAGGGATCCAACCCATCAAGGAGACTTCTTTTGATGAGTGCTGTAAGGTCAGTGTTACTATATGGAGCAGAAATATGGAACGACGCTCTCAGTAAAGAGGTGAACTGAAAACGCTTTGTACAGAGAAGAGGAGCACTGAGGATTGCATCTTCATATCCGATCTGATTCGGTGGTGAGGGTTATTGCAGGTATGGTAGTATGATACCTGTTGCCCTTCTTGCTAGAGATCGGCGCGTTATTTACTCGCGTCAAAACGAGGACGCGAGGGTGACGGTTGGCCGCGAAGACAGAAAGGCTCACTCAACGCTTGACAACTGTTCTGGGTGAATTGCACGAAGGGAATGTATACTGCGCGTTTCACTCGGATCTGAGACGGTGGCTAAATCGAAGGCATGGTGCGACTGACTTTTATTTGACCCAGCTTTTGAGCGGGCTTGGGTGTTTTCAGTCTTATGTTACCTGCACAAGATTGGTAAGTCACGGTCCTTCGACAGTCAATTTTCTCCAGGAGGAGAGGACGATGACTGCCAAACATTTTTTACATGCGTGCAAGGAATGGGAGAGGCCACGATGAGACCTCTACAGGGAGATGGGAAAGCTCACCCCAGCTAGTATTGTCGTAGTGATGTTTGGATCGGTTGACAAATGGAACAATGTGGCACATCATGTCCAGGCAATCCTAAAAGATAAAAGGGACTGACAGTAGATGGGCTGCGGGATGGTTGTCTGGAAATTCCTCCCTCCCCTCCCGCTAAAGGAGAGATCACCCAACTTTAAGGCACCTCACAGCGTAGCAAAACATGACCCAGCCCGAAGTTATGTGTCAAACAGGTCCAGGTTAGGTTCTCAGGTTGACAGGGGAGGGTTTTAGTAGATAATCCAGTCGTCACTTACAAACATGGGAGCCCCACAATCAGAGCGTAAATGGCACTCACCTCCAACTACAAAAAAAGAAAAGAATTTCTGATGAATGTTTAAACAGTGCTCGCTTGAACTATCTTCAGAATGTGTTTCATTGGCAGCGCGCACAGCACAGCGAACTTCATAATTCAACGAAGGAACATCACCACCTAATGATTGATCCTTAAAAATAAAAACATAGCTTTGTTTATACCAAAAACGTATTTAATTTACAATAGGATTCAATTCATTCTGTGAAATTTTAAGTTGGAGAATCGCGTTCAGCTCTTGCTTATGGGGTCATGTTAGTTGACAGTGGTAGGTCATCATTCGAATCAAATTCATCTTTGCTATCGTGGACAAGTAAAGTGTTCCACCAACATTGAACAAACGTACGAGGCGTGATCTTGTTCCAAGCTGCTACCAAATATATTGCAGTATCTTATCTTTAGATTGGCGATTGTCATACATAGTATATTTGCTCTGTAATAGAACTTTGTTAACCTTATTAAACTCTGATGCCTCGGTTGGATGAGAGCTGTAAGGTTGGGAGGCTCCCATCCCACCACGTAGCTCTTCAACGAGATTATGGTTAGAAGCGTTGTCTTTTGTGGCGGAAAATTGGCGCCTTGTAAATGTTGTCTTACCTTAAAGTATGGATGTGTGTATGTATGTCAAAAAACCAAAATAAAGTTCTTTAAAATTTAATGTTACTTACGAAACAAAACTGTTTGGAAACCAGTTCAAAAATATGGTAATGTTCATCCATTCAGATCTGGAATTCTTGTATTCTACCGGAATATTAAATTTTTGAAAGAACGCGGATTTTTGGATTAGCCAATTATTAGAGGTTTAAGTTTGTGTAAAATGGTTACATTAGTGCGTGCCAAAAAGTTACTCGTTCCTTACAAAGCTTTCTCGAAGAGCATTCCTTTCGTTATGTTACACATAAATTTTTTTGAGGGGTAAGTTCCAAAAGACTCCTGTTTCATCAGCATTCTATGTCCACTAATTATGTGAACCTCGCGCTGCTGCATTATTTCTCTTAACTGCTTACGAAAAAGTTCAACCAAGTTAGGCTGTGAAGACAATGTTTCTCTGCAAATCTTCAAAAGCCTTATTCCATACCGTATTTTAAGTTTTTGCTTCCATCCTGGGCTAGCATTAAATGAACCTATGTTTGGGCATGTTTTATCAAAAAATATTTGACTTTCGCTATTAAGATTTCGCCATTTACCGGAATATTTTTCTCTCGCTATTTAAAGAACCACCTGTCGAAAAATTCCTCTATCTTAAGAAACTAATACTCTTGAATTCGCTTGTTCTTTCCTGGTCCAAGAAAGGCTGTTACATTCGTACAATCGATTCCGGTTGGGGGCCTTCGGGTCCCGGCCAACCCGTGAAGACAGGATAGATTCGCGCCACTCGCTAACCCGTGAGATGCCCCCAGAAGCCATTTGGTGAGTTTGAGGCCCCAGGGAACAACTGTACACGCACTAACACCCACTATCACTAAAGAGCTATATCTCCTAGAACATTTCGTTCCTATGAAGCCAAATAGCGCACCTAATACTATGCACTTGAAACAATAAAAACGGCACTTCAATTCGCTCCTTCCCAGATTATTGTGGGAGTCCACCCACACGAACCACGTCTGGAAGGATTTCTTTGCACAACTTGTCCTGGAAAATCCAATACTCTACCGGTAACCACTCCACAAGTGATTACTAAGCTAGCTGAAATCCAAAAGCTATATCCAAAATAACATGCGGCTATTTTACCGATTATAATTTTGAATTAAAGTGTTTTGCATAATCTTACAATTTCTTTTTAAATTGCCTTACAAAAATCTACAGTGGGGTACTCTTCGCTGATCTACTCTGTCAATGAAATTTCCGCCTTCCAACCGCTGAATCAATCGCCATCAAATATTCCTCCACGGTTAACTATTCGCTGCACCCACGTTGTTCTAAGTTGCTTCCAAATCCAACGCTATCTTAGCTCGCCGAACCCTGTCTCTGCCCACTGAACGCTGTTATTTTTCCCTGCTGAGGGTTGTTTGCTTCCAATCCGTAATTCCACCTAATACCTCGAGTGTCGTCCGCCTTGATCAAAAAGAATCCGTACAAGAGACCGCTCCGACCGTCGTTGGGTCTTTTATTACTTCTGCTGGCAACGGATCTTTTGCTTGAGGTGAAGAGCCCAAATTCAAGGCCACAGAAACCACCACAGCTGCTCAACCTTACAGCGTTTTCTCATAATCGAACCAAGCTTTCGGTCGCCATCATTTTTTCGCCTAGATCATCTGCAATTCCTATGAGAGCAATATCAACTTGTTTTGATTGCAAGTATCATTCGTTTTATTTATAAATAGTGAAGTGCTCACTTTTCATTTGCTTGCTAGTGCACGCTTCGGTTGTAAAGTTAAAATTACGTGCGATATTGTCTTGTTTCACCTGTGGAGACATCGCCGGGGGAACGTTCAAGGCCCGTTAGATTAGCTGAAGAACTGAAGTGGAGAATTCGTAATCAAGCATTTATTGTTTTTCGGCGCATCTCTTTCGGCCATTTCAATTCATTGTTCCTTTACTGTAACTAAGGGGTTTTAGTGAAATTTTAAGTTTAGAAGAATATAAAATAACGCTCATTACGGTGGCAGAGCAACAAAATGACTACCAAATGAACACTAAAGACTTTTCCTATAGACATTAATGCTGGTGGTGAGTCTTTCTTCTAAAATTTCAATTTTCTTTTACAATGTAAACACACTTTTCTTTTCGTAAGCATTTTCATTTTGTTCACTTTAGTATGACTTCCGTACTGATACAAACAAATTGCATGGCTGAAGGGATAGTTGTTACATATAGAAAACTTAGGATTTGATTCTCGCGTCAATCGTGGCCACACCACATCACTGGTGGATGGTGCTAGCATCGACAAAGATGTAGACATGCTCTTCTCCACATGTCATCACTCGTCAACTAGAAACGGTCAACATCAGTCTTAGTTCGCATCTTATAGATAATAATTTGTATCAATAAAGACTCTCTTTTAAATTAACATTGTCTGTCGTCGTTTGCATCTTGACAAACACAATAAAAATATACGGAAAGAGCTGTTACAGCTAGAAAAGACACAAATCACCAAACCCAAGTGCCGACTAACTTGAACAAGATATGAAAACGACAGTTCATATAAAAGAATATCCCATAGGAAAAATTATCGGTTCGTCCAACTTTAATATTCATATAAATGAGTGTATATACAATTAAGAGTCTGTAGTGAAATAGGGATATTTAATTGTCCGTACAGGACTGTCTGGGGACGCGTGAATGCGCTGGCAGGCTGGCGTTGCGGTGTCGTGGAGCGGATTCTTCCCCCTGGCACATGGACCCACTACAAAAAAATTTCGCATCCACGAATTTAGGGTTCAAAGAAACATCGACCGAAGTCGAGGAGGAGGTAACCTACTAAGGGTCAAAGAATGCTGGTGACTCAGAAAGCAAACTGGACCTGGGGAAAACAGACAGACGTGAGATGATTTCGTCGCTACCGACGAGACTTATGGCCCACAAATAAGAGTACGGCATTCGGATGGTAGCGGTGCCCTCTTGCAATCGCCCAACTGGACCAATTTCCCATTTGACTGAAAAACTCATACAAAAGTACTCTGTATGACCTTTACCCTCAAATGAGGAATACAAACGTAGCCGATTTATGCCATAGCGTTATGCAATGAAATCCCATAACCCCATAAATAGGCACTCGAGCGGGAGGCCACTCTACCGGGCAAGAGCCCGTGTTAACAACAGAAACGGAGGAGCGCGCCCGATGGCCAGCCCATTCTAGTGGAGGAGCCTGCAATCGATGCGGGTCCTATACCCGGTCAGGTAGAACGAAGTGGAAAGACCGAATTTCGGATTTGATCAGACATTTCTTTTATTTTCCAGTTTGATTCTTTAGGGACCGAAGTTAAATATTAAAACATAAGCGTATTGTTTGTCTTCAATGTTGTTACCCATTTAGGTTTATAAACATACTTTTTTTGTTTTTATATTTTATTATTTTTAAGTCTTACTACGGCGAAAATATTATTGTGTATATTTATTTATTTCTTTTTTTGAAACGAAATCTTTGTCTATTTTTTTTCTTTAAATTATTATTGTATTTAAATGGAATATTTACGTAACAAAAATAATTTCAATTCGTATTTCATACGATATGTTTTCCTTTTTTGTCTTTTGTTAATTTTTGTTAATTTTTTTTTATTTTTTAAGATCTACAAGATTTTAAATATGTTATATTTATCAAGGAAAAAGTGTTGAAAGAAAATTGATCTATTAATATGTTTAAACTTAAATAACAGATTCTCGGAAAATTTCACTTCTATTGAGATTATTCTAATTTTCTTTGAAAAATATAAAGAGTTGCAACATATTTTATTGAATTAATATCAGCGGAATAATAAGTCATTAAATATTTTGACTTATTTGTGTAGTCTTCTTGCGACAACTTTTAAAAATATTTAAAATTTTCTTTTGAAATGTATTGAAATATTGAAAATCTTATTAAAATTTACTTTAAACATTTTTTTAATACTTATGAAACATTTTAAAACATAAAATTTTTTTTTTTTAATATTAAAACACAAAAAAATATTTCTTTTACAAATATTCAATATTTTTGCAGTGTGAATTTCCGTTAGTACAATTTGCAATATTTTCAATACATTTCGTTGATAATTTATGATTTTTAAAACAATTGACAATAATCGAAATTGAATTTTTTAATTCATATTTTGAAGAGAAGTTTTAAGCAGAAAAATTATTTGCATTATGTAGTTGCTTATGACTATGCAGGAAAATTTTTTTTTTTAATTATGATGGTCAATTTTGAAAGGAGTTTTTTGTGGGGGGAAGTCAATTTTATTTTTAAATTAATATCTAAAAGATAGAAAATGCATTATTTGTTTCATTTTTGTCATTTCTTTTTGAATGCAAATGAAATCGACAAGACGTCAGCATACAGCCTTGAGAATTGTTTCAAAAATTGAAATAAATTCCCAACCTTGACTTTGACCTTTTCCTTTGAATATAGGGGGATGAAGTTGTTTGAAAACTCCACCATAGACCTGTTTGAGAAAGAAGGAGGGAACCCTTTGTTTCCCTAACCCATAGCTACCATGATTCCTCATCCCAAACCCCCCCAATTGAATGGTAGTAAATGCTCTCGGGGTGCACATTGGGTTTACTGGTTCCCCAATAATGGGTCATTAAATGTCGAGAGATGCTCATAACTGTAAATACATCTACAGCTCCGCTACTACATCCTACTTACAACTCCTATGTGAGGATGCAAGAGGGTGAAGGCGAATCTTCCGCACCTGATAACGGAATCGATGTAATAACCATGCCGCCGGAATGGAGGTTGGGCCACGGGCTAACTCCCCGTCCCTTGGAAAACCTTTAATTGTTTCGAAACCTGCAGATAGGGCTCGGAATGGATTGGACTCACGGCAACAACCTCGCAAACGAAAAAAGGACTATGGTATTGGATCCTGGAATGTCCGATCAATCAATTACCCTGGCGCTTTTAAGGAGCTTTTACAATAGGCCAGTCAATATCAATCAAAAATACTCGCAGTCCCGGAAACGAATTGGACTGGAAACGACCATTAAGACATTAGATCGCACACAATATTAAAAAGTGGGAAGCCTACTGGAAAACGAGAATTTGAAGTGGCCTTCATTATGGATAGGGAGTTCAAATCGCACGTTATTGATTTTAAGGCAGTCAATGAACGGTTGTTTGCGATCCGTATAAAAGCGAAATTTTTCAAAATCTGGCTGATTAATGTTCACGCCCCGACTTAAGAAAAAGACGAAGAAACGAAGGAATCGTTTTACAATCACCTGGAAAGACTGGTCGACTCATTGTCCACAAACGACACAAAAATAATTCTGGGTGATTTCAACGCTAAGGTTGGCAATTAGCTATCTCATCGGGGAACGACTGGAGGATATAGCCTCCACGATGCACCAAATGACAACGGCCAGCGTCTGATTGACTTTGCATGTAGCCGAAATCTAGTCATACGTTTGACTTGCTTCCCACATCGACGCATTCATAAAATGACCTGGGTATCGCCGGCTGGCAACACACAAAACCAGATCGATCATGTTCTGATCCAACAACGTTGAACCTTGAGCATACTTGACGTCCGTACATACCGATAAGCTAATTGGAACTCAGATCATTACTTGTTCAAATTAAACTATCGATGTCGTATGCCAAAGGCATATTCAGCGAAGACCAGCCCGCTACAAAAATTTGACATTGAAAGGCTCTAAACGGCGTCTGTGGCCGAAAATTTCACGGAGACCGTCGACAACCAGCCGGCTCCCATCTAAGCTCTGGATGGAAGTGAAAGCGGCTATCAGAACCGTGGCAGAACAGACGATTAGATATCAAACCCGGCGTAAGAAGGAATGATTGGTTCGATGATGAATGCCAGAATGCGTTAGATAAAAAGAATCAGGCGTACAAAGAATACGTAGGTAGGAAAACCAGGACGAAGAGGACACTATGAAAATCTCAGAAGAGTAGCGAATAAGATAATTAGGATTAAGAAAAAGGAATACTATGACGACCAATTGACAAGTAAAGATGTAAGTTTAGTGAGAAATAACACAAGACAAGCATACAAAGTAGTGAAAAGCCTGAAACCTGGTTATCAGCCCAAAACCACGCTCTGTCGTGATGCCAGCGGCAATATCATCGCTGATGAAATCAAGATTAAGGAAAGATGGGCATCATGTTTCAAGAACCCCCTTCATCCTCCGCACAGCTCCAGAACATCGGAGCCTATAGATGTTTGCGGAGAGCTTCCATTGGCCCCACCAACTCTGGATGAAGTTTGTTCCATCATCAAAGCCCAAAAGAATAATAAAGCGCCGGGTATTGATGAGATTCCAGTGGAGCTCACCAAATATGGTGGCAATAGTGTTCATAAAGCTATTCACAAAGTCATCCAGTACATTTTGGCAACAAGAACATATGCCGAAAGAGTGGAGCCAATCAATTATATTCCCTATCCACAAAGAAGGTGAAAAGCTACAGTGCGAAACTTTTAGAGACATATCACTACTTTGTACGGCGTACAAAATCTTAGAAAATAAGATCGGATCATACGCCAACAGTATTATTGGGGAGTATCAAGGTGATTTTAGGGCAGGTAGATCAACAGCAGACCAATTGTTCCCAGTCAAGCAGGTACTTGAAAAATGCTGGGAGTTGAACCTAGACGTACACCAAATTTTCCTTGACTTGCAGCAAGCATAGAACAGTATTGATCGTAACGTACTGTACCAAATAATGCTTGGTTTTGGCATCCCAGCCAAATTAGTCCGTCTTAGCAAAATGACAATGACGTTGACAACCTCCCAAGTCCGCATCAATAACCAACTCACCAATGCCTTTGATACAAACATCGGACTAAAGCAGGGCGATGGGCTGGCCCCATTGCTATTCAATTTGGCTCTGGAGCACGTCATACGGAAGCTACCTGTCGATACACGAGGTACATTACTATATAAGTCGAGCCAGGTAGTCCCCTATGCGGACGACATTAACATTTTGTCACGGTCATTAACAACTGCCAAAGAACTCTTCCTGAAACTCGACAGCGAAGCAAAACTAGTAGGGCTACAAATCAACGAAAATAAAACAAAGCAAATATATTGAACGCCTTTGAGCGTCGGGTCCTGAGGCGAATAATCGGAGCGAAGCTAGACGGGGACCAATGGCGAATTCGATACAACCATAAGCTGTATGAAATTTTCGACGAGCCAGAGGTCTCAACGATTGATAGACTGCGGAAGCTGCAATGGGCTGGACACATGAATTGTATGGACGAGCAACGGATACCCAAGAAGGTATTTGTTGGGAAAAGTAAAGGCCGGCGGCCAGTGAGGAAACCGAGGAAACGCTGGTCTGACTCGGTCGACGAAGTTAGTTCATCGCTGCTCGGATTTCGGAATTGGATGACGCGGTCAACGGACCGAGACAGTTGGGAGCGCTGTTTGCAGGAAGCTTAGGCCCGAAAGGGGCTGTAGTGCTAAGAAGAAGAAGAAGTTGTTTGAAAATAAAACACGGGTAGCCTAAAGGTGGGGTCGTTTCCCTACAAGGGAGAACAGTTTCGATTCATTCAATTTTTATGAAGACAATATAAATACCGACTGGAGAGACGCAACAATTAATGAATGAATGGAATTAATATGGCAAATGTTAAAAGTGTGCGTCATTTGTAAAAACGAAAAATAAAATTGTCTAGGGGTCAGAACGACAATATTATCACTTGTCTGGCTTTTTTGATCCATAATATTATTACTACTTATTTTGAACGATATTCCCCTTGAGTTTCCTGCTTGCAATACAAGTTCAGAGCTTTCTTAGAAAGTGTCTACAGATCAACATCCAGGGTTGTCCCTTTCCGACAAGTTCCACGAAATATTTGGATTGTTATGCCATTACCACTTGTTGCGTCTGTCCCTGGCATCACAGTAGAAATTCACTTCAGGCATGTGATAGCGTGTGCGATTGAAAAATGATAATAACCGGCATTGGAGAAGGTCAACGCCGATGAATCATTTAGCAAAAATTTAATGCATTATGCATGTAACACCGATTGTCTAGCAGCATCTCCTCTTATTGTATGTGCTTGAATTGCTTTTGAGGAGT
Source organism: Odontomyia ornata (assembly GCA_963969285.1). Lineage (NCBI taxonomy): Eukaryota > Metazoa > Arthropoda > Insecta > Diptera > Stratiomyidae > Odontomyia > Odontomyia ornata. Next base: position 152,809,709 of record OZ017741.1, on the reverse strand, counting down.
CCCACAATTCCGGTTGAACGCCTCCCAAGTTGTTCATAATGTAGATGCCTGTAAACGCCAAAAGTCGTGTGCTAGGTAGAAATGAAGTCAAGAAAAGGATTCATCACATTAACGCCTGTAAAATCATCAACACGTCTTCTTCCTTCCCATTGGAAGCATATGCTATGGTGTATCGTTCTGCTCTTCAAACAAACGCGGAAAACGCGAGTGGACGGAAATTCTAACTGAATTATTCACTGAAATTCAGTTTTAAATTTAAGCCAATACAGGAAGACAAAGAACGCGCTAGATTTCTTCAGATCCCGAAATGATTTTTTCGCGTGATTTCAGTCTCACCTGTGCTCTTCGAACTCAACAAATTCCACAACACAAATAACGGCAGCGATGCCGAGCAGTTGAAGAAAATGTGTCTTGATTTCGAGGTCTTGCGCGATGCAAAGAAAAAAATAAACCTACGGTCGTCGGCGCGGGCTGACTCTTGGGATTTGTATTTCTTGTGGACTTGTGGGCCCCGATTGCGATTTGCAACGACTTGAGTTGGTTGGGTTTCAGGGCAACCGCGGAGTTTTGCGCGACTCCTCACTTCTTGATCCTGCGTCGATTTTTCGATCGGATCACGTTCCTCGGATCGTATGGTGGGTAGTCGCGAATTTACGTATTGGATGGGGAAAGTAGCTCAATCACAAACAACACGCTCGTGGGATGCCCTGCGCTGGCTTTTCTCGTTTTCTGAGCCAGGGAAATGCGAACGGGCGGTCCAATGTCGAGCTGGGACGATTCTCGTTGGGTTGGAAACAAACTCGAGCTCGAACAACGTAAAACCGGGGTTTTCGATCTTGCACTTTGCGATCCTCTCGGGTTTAACTGTTTTCGCTTGCGGGGTTAGAATAGAACTCAATTGATCACATAACGAAGTGACGAGAACAATTTTGCACAATCTCTGTACGTATCATTTAACCCAAATGCCGTTCGAATTTTAAACTCTTAACATTTTAGCGAAAAGCACAAGAGACTGTCACTCCACTCAGTTGAGAAAAACGCACCGCGATCAGCCAAACCGCCTCGCTCGGTTGTTCTATTTCGACTCCCTGTTTGTTGTTCGTCGTTGCCTTACGGGACCTCGAAAACAGCAGCTCATACAGCCGCGTTAGATTGCATTCGGTAATGCCACACTCGGACGGGATGCACTAAATCAGTGTTCCCATGTCCGAAATTTTAATTGGCAGATTTAAAATTTTTCAAGAAAATTAACTGAAGTAAAGAAACTTGAAAAAGATTTTGAATAGTAATAAAAGTTAAATCTTATGAAGAATATAACTAAAGGGAAGCGTTTAAAATTAATATAAAGGAAAACTGATATGAAATTACATTTAATAATTATAAGAAAGAAAACTATTTTATAAATTACGATTATGAATGGAAGTAATTAGTTATTTTTTCTAAATCTGCCATTAAAATTTCGGGGTTAGGAAGGTTTTCCAGCAGTTTGCTTAGGTGAGTGCTCGATTACTACAAGCCTACTGTACTTTTCCTTCTCTTCTTACACACCATATGTTACATACTTTGTTAGATAAATATTGATTCTGTTGAATTCATTGAAACAGTTATTCATTCAAATCATACTTACTTAGAGACTTGAGCTAGAATCGAACCCGTAAACTATGGTTTACAGGGCAGATACGGTACCATTGTGCAGCTTATCTACAATAACTCTGCATTAAAATATAGGGTTTCTAATAAGAGGTGCTATTTTGAAAAGCCCGTTATTTCGGTAGATGTCACTTTTGAAGCTGTCATTTTTTTTGACATTTGATAAGTAAAAACTACGCCATTAGTAAAAATGGAACGATACCCACTTCAACAACGCATTGAAATTATTAAAATTCACTATAAATATGGTGAAAATTTGGCAGAGACGGTTCGCAAAACTCGAACATTTTTGGGTCGTGGTGAAGCACCTTGTCGGACTGCAATACAAAAATTGGTGGAAAAATTCGAGCTGTTGGGACAACTTAGTGATGTGAAGAATAAAACCCGTGCACGTCACTCAAAAACAGCCGAGGATATCGCTGCTGTAGCCGTAAGTGTTGAAGAAAACCCAGGTTTGTCAATTCCTCGTCGTTCTTTGGAATTAGGCATTCGACAAACGTCATTACACCGTATTTTGCATAAAGATTTGAGTCTTAAGGCTTATAAAGCTTAGTCAACACAAGAACTCAAGCCGGTCCATCATCAACGACGTCGTTTCTTTGCTGATTGGGTCCTTGAAGTGCATGAAAATGATCCGGAATTCCATCGAAAAATCATCTTGAGTGATGAGGCCCATTTCCACTTCGATGGCTTCGTCAAGAAGCAAAATTGTCTCATCTGGGGCGCATGAAAACCCAAGAGTTATTGTTGAAAAGCCTCTCTATCCTCAACGTGTGACTGTTTGGTGCGGTTTATGGTCCGGCGGAGTCATTGGACCTTACTTTTTTGAAAATGAGGCTGGAGCAACAGTTACGGTGAATGGATTGCGCTATCGAGAGATGATTAATGATTTTTTATGGCCAGAATTGGATGGTATTGATCTGGACAACTTTTACTTTCAACAAGACACAAGCAACGAAACATTGATCTTTTACAGGGAAAGTTTCCGGACCGTGTTATCTTTCGAAGAGGTGATCACAATTGGCCACCGAGATCTTGTGATTTAACACCTTGCGACCTCTTGCTTTGGGGCCACGTGAAAGAGAAGATATACGCTAACAGCCCAGCGTCGATTCAAGACCTGAAAGATGGAATTCGTGAGGCTATCGAGGACATAGGGCAGCCACTTTGTGATTTGGTTATGGAAAATTTCATCTAAAGGATATGGTCCTGTAAGCGTGGTCGTGGTGGTCATTTGCCTGATGTTATTTTCCAGTACAATATTAACGGCATTCCTTCCTCTTTATAATGAAATAAATATTCGACCATTTATATTAAAAAATGGCATTTTTCGTTAATATTAAAATAACAGCTCTTACTGGAAAACCCTATATATTTATAAGGCACATTTAAATTTCAGGTCAGTTTTTGAAAAAGTGACTTGCAATAAATTACTGACTAATCATGACTAAACCCAGGCAGCCCCAACCTGACTCCAATCCCTTAAAATGCGCTTCATACTTTTTCAAGTGTTTTGAAGTCTTTGTTTTTTTATTTCTATAAACGAACAAAAATTAAAGTTGATTTGGTAAAGTATAAATTTTATTTATCTGCATAATAGATACCTATAATTCCAACTACAAAAATTTGTATTTAATTTTGTATATGAAATGACTTCAATAATTTATTTGATACTCCATAATAGATTTATCCTTTTGAATGAAAGCTACCCATCCGAGAAATTTATCTTCAAACACCTGCCCCAAATACAAACTAATAGTCGGTAGCCTGACACAAACCAACATTTTACCCAGACATGATGCGTAAATCAAAGTCAAAACGAGTTTGAAAGTTGAAAACTTAACAACGAAAACTTTAAGTGAAAAATAAAGAAATTGAAAAGTTTGCAGAAGAAATCTCCTGGCATAGAGATAACCCCACTAGCAGTTCCCAACTGGAATTAGTCAAAACGAAAAGGATTATATTTCAATTTCAAAATGGTTCGTCCAACTACTATCCATGGATTAATCGATAGGTTGAATAACGATTTATTCATGGCGTGTGCTTTGTGTCGCTGCTCCTGGCAGGGTTAAGTGGGAGCAGGAGAAGTCTGAAAGGAATAGATTTTCTTTGTTATTCTAATGTTGAGTTGAATTGAGTTCTTGATCGAACACGAGTTTGGGGAATAAGTGAAACAATTCAACTTTCTTGCAACCAAATTCGAATTGTTTGAGACTAAAGAAAATTAAATTCAACAAATTATATTAGGTGGGATTGGTGCAGATTTGAATTGCAATTGGTCAAAGATATTTTAGTTTTTCGTTAATGCACTCAATTGTGCATCTAAAATGAGTGCTACCCAAATAATAGTTGGCTTTAACTTTACGTCGATTTAATGATTCAAAACGAGCTTTTTGTACTCGTAACACGATACTTCGGCCTGAGTTTGTCGAAGAGAACAATAGGAAGAGGCTCAGATGTAATAAATCTCGATTAAAAGTTCCCGCATGAACAATACAAATTACACGTGGCTGGATCGTTACTAGCACCAAGCGATACTAAAGCCATTTCAAGGATGTAACGCAAAACAATAATTCGTATACAAATAAATAATGGCTTTCGGTTGCGTTCTCCAGCAGGGGAGTCTTTATTGGATTTCACTTGATAAATGAGTAACAGGATACGAGCACATACTCGGGTGTACGTGATGTCGATGCAGAATAGCGGGAGTGTGAAGTAGTGACGCTTGAAAGTAATTATTTCTTGTTTTATTAACTAGTTTGGTATTTTGCTGAATGTGTTGCTTGTCATTTCAAACGGCATTCATCGATTCGTGGATTTATTGTAATTCGAATTCTAGTAGGGAAGTCATTTTTTCTTCCTGAGAAAACTTTCAAGGCAAAATTAAATCCTTTGACGGAATTTACTTAAAAAAAATTTCATAAGTAAAGAAAAAATTTACATCGATTTTCCGAAAACAAAGTAAGCTGAATAATAAAACAAACACATTTTCTATTCTTGCCTCATAAGAATACATGCCAACTTTTAGGTCACGAAACCTCTTGGGATTCTCTGAGAACATAAAATGCACGAATATGCTTTTAACACAATATCTAACATCCTGGGAAACTCACCCATCATTTAATTTTATTTGTATCCTTTCCAGCCGACCATGTACATCAATTAACCCTTGTCTTTACAGCAGGGCTACTTTTTGCATCTGCAGCTATCATAAATAATAATCCACTTGTTCCCGTTTCCCTTGCAGAGACTCATATGCATGACATGGACTATGAAATATTTCTTCAGCAGTTTGGTCCAACACTCTCAAGCGGTAACAAATCAGAATTTCTATCACCCAACATACTTATTTCCATTCGAAGCCATTTTCGAAAGCCTTTCAATTGTAAAAAATGGCATTTTTAAGCGGCATAATGTGTTAAGATTGGACGAGTGCCCAACTCATCCTTTCTCACGAATATCCTTCAAATTATCTTCGAACATATATTTCGCTATAGATGACTGCCCCATTGCTTGTAAGAATGAATCTCTTTCGAGAAGACATGACTGCTTGGGCTATGCAAGCTCGAAAAGAATTACAGATTAATTAATTAAAACATTTCAAAAGACTAACTTGCAAAAAAACATGAGTGTTATTTGATGTACATTTTGAATAAGTTGGGCTACAACGCTAACTGCCAAAATTTTCTTCGGATTTCAGCAAAGTTTCAGGAAAGATTAACCGATTTAACCCTCTATCACTCATAAAGTGACATTTAAAATTTTTAAATTAGTAGAGATAACTAAGAAAATAAAAGTATTTTTGGATTTTTAATTCTTTTCTTTGAGAGGAAAATTTCAAAAATAGGGAATGTTGCCCCCAGGCAACATTGCAGTGAAAAGTCAAAGCCTTTCACTGTCAAGTCAAGTCAAAGCCTTTCCGGAGTGAGAGTCCCGGCCGACAAGAATACTCTTGCAGGTTGGCATTCTTTGGGAAGTTCCGCCCCCACGTACCCGAGGAAAGTCCCGGAACGCCGGTCGACAGGAATACTCTTGGAGGCCAGTATTCTTGGGGGAGCGTCGCCCCCATTTACCTGAGGATCTGGAGGCTACCGTGAGGTTCCTCTTGGGATGCCTGGTAACGACCCTGAATTGATCTGAACTACTCTTTGGACAACGAACTGGAATTTATGCTTTGGGCTGGCGGCTATGATGGTTTGGACCTAGTTGCTTTGCACGGTAGCGCCGAGGTGACACTCGTGCGTAGAGGCTTCAATTCAACTATCGTACCATCTCCGACCTGGTAAAATCTTGGTAGGCTTCGGAGTACGTTCGAAAGGCGCACCATTGGGTTGGTGGTGTAAGTTCGGTGGAGACGGACTCCCGATTAGCGCTGGTCTGGCGCTGCTCTACAAAGATAACCATGGGACCAAATAGGCTACCACAAACACGCACGGAAATACAGTTATAATTACAATTTAAAACCCAAAAAATAAATACATAAATCTAAAAAAAGCAATTAAAAATAACAACAACGACGGCGTAACCAGCGGCTGTAGCAACAAAGATTACAGTACATCGGGGGCATTACCAAAGATGAAAAAACTACGATGAATACAATGTCAATGAAGACGGACGAAACGCGGAGCTTAACAGGCTCTTGTCAAGACTGAAATTCTGGCGGCATTCGGGCGCAACAAAAAAAAAAATCAAGGGAACGCCAGAACATCCTAAAATGGAAGAGCGAAAAATTCTGTAGGACACGCCAGATGTTTGAGCGGTGGTGGAGAATATAAAGAATTCGACGGGTACTGCTGCGATTGCTACCCAAGCAAGTGTCTTAAATCCCGAAATAATAACGAACCATCATGAAGTCCATAAAGTGGTTACGGCAGGAGAAGAAAGGAGTGACCAGGTAAATAAAGCACCGTTGAGTGGTTTCACCGCTATCGTCGAAAATGCGGCAAAAGTACTGCACTCGGAAACGGAACTCAGTCAAGTCTAATTCGAAAAGCGGGAGATGTTCTAGAAAGAATAAAATCTGCAAGCAACTCGCAAACAATCAGCAAAGGAGTAAAGAATGGGCTCCTAAAGTTAGAGGAGCTCCTAGACCGCATAGGGCATTACCTGAGCAGCTGGTAAAAGACCGAAGATGATCAGAAGGCTGAAGAAGGCCAGGAGGCTAAAGAAGCGCTGCGGGCTAAGCCTCAAGGGTACACACACATAGCTCCACCATCAAATACAACAACAAGTACTTAGCCTCACCGCCCGATGGCGCTACTATTACAAAAGAGTTTTACCATCGTACAGTACATTCTTTTAGTAGCCTACTGTCAAAGTTTCAGTCAATTCCCTTCATTAGTTTTTTTTTTTTTGATAGACTTTGGAAGCGAGTGTGTCGGTCGCTTATACAAAAATGGAAAAAGAACATCATCGTTCAGTGATTAGATTCTTGTTTTTGGAATGGAAAACGTGCAGCGAAGTCAAAGATCGCTTGGATGCTGTGTACGGTGACTCTTCTCCTTCGATAGTGACCGTCAAGAATTGGTTCAACGAGTTGGTTCGTGGCCGCACGTCGATTTTTGATGAGCCACGCCCAGGTGCCCTGAAAACGGCTGCTACGGAGGAAAACGTTAAAAACATCCACAATCTCGTATTGGCAGACCGTCGATTAAAGGGTCGCGAGATAGCTCACACCAGAAAACAAGCGCAAGCGTGAGACCACATCGGTGACGTATTAGGCACTGTTTCAGCGCAATCCGGTGGAGTTCTTGCATCGTTTCGTGACCGTCGACGAAACATGGATTCACTGGTACACACCAGAGACCAAGGAGCAGTCAAAACAGTGGACTTCACCCGGCGAACGTGCTCCGAAGAAGGCGAAGATTGTTCGATCGGCCGGAAAGGTGATGGCCACCGTTTTCTGGGATTCACAAGGTGTGATTCACATCGATTACCTCGAGAAGGGTAAAACAATCACGGGGCGATACTATGCAGACTTATTGGGCCGATTTGACGTCGAATTGAAGAAAAAGCGGCCCCGCTTGGCGGAGAAAAAAGTGCTGTTCTACCACGACAACGCGCCGGCTCGCACCTCCGCCGTCGGCATGGGCAAATTGGTTGAATTGCGCTACGAATTGCTGCCTCATCCACCGTACTCTCCAAATTTGGCACCCTGTGACTACTTTTTGTTTCCAAGCCTTAAAAAATCACTCGCCGGGAATAGATTTGGGTCTAATGAGGAGGTCGTCGCCGCCATGGAGGCCTTTTTTACAGCCCTCGAGGAAATGTATTTTTTGGACAGGTTGAAAAGGTTAGAGCATCGCCGGGCCAAGTGTATCGAGGTTGAAGGAGAAATTGCCACGTTTCCTATATTTTCGTTTTTCTTCTGTAGGCTAAGTACTTGTTGAATGACCCTCGTATCTATAATAGAATAGCGTCTTTGGCAAACAGCTGCACCTTTTCAATGTTTCAAAGGCCTAGATACACCACACAAGTATGCAAATGGCCCGATAGGAGTTTCCCATGCTACAAATGCTGTGAAATGAGATATAAAAGAATAGAGTGCACAAAGGAGACAAACTGTATCCTTTTCAAGGATGCTAATGCAAGACCGGGACTTAAGCACATCTTGGGATCAGGGAAATGTCTGGTTTTCCAGGAAGCCCTTGTCAAGGCAAAATCAGAACTTCGATGAGTCTTATCCTTTATGTAAACCTACACTGCAGTTCAACCACGCAAAATCTGCTTGAGGAGTTTGCGATGAACATGAAAGATGACATTTTGCTGCTGAGTGGGAAACACCACGATAAAAATTCTGCATTATGGTATCCTGATAAAACTGGTACTGCTGTCATCTGGGTTCAAAACACTGATTTCCAAGCAGACAGGTGTGAATGGTTTTGTGGGGATTCGGTGCTCAGGAACCACCTTTTTTAGGGTTTTGTACTAAAATACAAAACCCTATTGCAGTCACGACCTGTGTCCGTCTGTCCGTCCGTCCGTCCGTCTGTATGTCACAGCACTTTTTCTCCGAAACTATAGAGGCTACAGCCATGAAACTTTGTAGAAAGGTCAGAAGTGGTGACCTCTTGAAAGTTTAAGGGTGGAAAAATTTTTCAAAGGGGTTTAAGGGGGGTCTCCCCATACAGGGAGGTGACCCCTCAAAAAAAAAAATTTCACCATTGGTAGTCGAGTAGGGTGTCATTAGAAAGGTCTCAATGGGATCTTTTCAAAACAAGTCTTAAAATTGCCCTACAAGTAACGAGGGGAGCAGGGGAAGGGGAAATGTACGAACTTTTCGCGTACCCCCCCTCGTGATTGGACACCTTCCATCCGAAAAATCTGAAAAAAATCATGAATGTAGGCCTTTATGAGTACAACTACAACAAATACATGAGAAGTCAAAATTCACTCAACTTTGTTAGTAATAGTATGATTTATCGATTTTCTGTTTTCTTGAATAAAATCTAAACGGTACCTTTAAACTCAATAAAATTTAGTAAACAGATGACTATTTATAAGATTGATCATTTCTGAAAGTTTCATAAAGATCAAATAGTATTTACCGAAGTAATAGCGATTTGAGTTTTCCTGTATTACTATGGAGCAATATGCCCTGTATTACTATGGAAACATATGGCTATGCAGCCATACGTGCTTTTTACCGACTTAGACACTACAGCTTTGCTAGAATTTGCATGAAAAATTCAGGAGTGATAGGTATCATGAAGATGAGTATATACAATTGAAACAAATCGAAGAGGCAGGAGAGAGCTCCTAGCAAAAGGGATTTGTAACCATTCTAGGATTCGAAAAAACAGGCCATGAATCGACGATTACAGTACAGAGGAGTGGCCCCTGAAAAAAATTTCATGAAAGGTAACCGATATGAGTATCTAGGAGAACTTTTCAAAACAGTTCTTAAACTGACAGTTTTGCTTCAGTGGGGGCACAGGGGGGGGGGGGGGGGTAATACATGAATAATGTGTTTCCTCCCTCGCGAATGGACACCCGTGATCTAAAAAAGCTGAAAAAATTATCAAAGGAGATATTTATGGGTATAACTATAACAAACACCTCAGAAATCAATATTCGTTCAACTTTGTTAATAATAGTATGATCCTAAAATTGCACATTTTCTCCAATAAAATCGTCTTTGACATGTTTCTTGATTTCATTCGTTGCTGGTTACTGCATTTTGTAAGTTGAGTACAAAACCCTTCTGACATGAGCATAGGTCTGTCTACCCAACTTGTTAGATTTTACCTAACGCCAAATGAACTGATGTCATCTTTCCAAGCCATGCCAAATGCTTTCCAGGGCGCTGTTTCGAACGCAGACGGCAACGTGCTAGTTGGGGGAGACCAACACTAAAGCAATCGAATGGAGCATGCCTCAAACAGATCCGCGGAAAGGCGAGTCCTACAGACGGCGACCAGGACGCCACTCGTCGTACTAAACACTGGGAACACACCGACTTTTTGTCACATTAACTGCGAACGAACCATACAGGACGTTACATTTGCCGCGGAGCCGTTAGTACGGGGGATATAATTGGAGAGCATTAGAGGACTGCTCAGCCAGTGCATTCTGCTTCGGATTGGTAACGTTATCTGCAGACGTTCGTGCTCTCGACTCTCGAATGGGTGGAACATCGGATGGATGGACGTCGAGAGGTTCGTCGAGGTGCTCACGGCAGGAGCGCCACTGCAGGGGAATTGACAGCTCAAGACGTGGTGAACTCAACTATGAGCATCATTACGACTACTTGCAACGCTTCTACGACCCGTAGAAAATCCCGGCACGGCAAGCCCCCAGTGTACTGGTAGTCAACTGAAATCGCTGAAAAGCGAAGAGATTGTCACAAACTTGTTGCGAATTTCGGTGTACCGGCGTTCTCCCATTCGCAACTTCAAATTACCTCCGGAACATCCCTACCTTCTTTTGGGCACATATACCTTTTCCTCGATATATTTATTTATTTTTATTAACATTTAACAATTTCCCTATGATTTTTATTTCCCCATCATCTCAATTCTATCCTCTTACCTTATCTTTAATTACAGAAGAAAACAATAATATAAAAATAATCTTAACTTTCCCACTAACAACACTCCATTCATTATTTCCCATTAACAAAATTTCATTCGATCATGCATTATCTCCCGCTAACAAAATTTTATTTGTTATACTAATAACAATTCATCCACGCTTCCCTACTAACAAATTTCATTGAAGTTGATTAATAGATGGATGGGAGATGAACGGAAGGTGGCTGCATTGGCAGCGTCGTGGATTCTCAACCGGGGAGTCCGCTGGGACCCTGGGTTCAACTTCTCCCGAGCGCAGGAAAGCACTCTTTTTGGGATATCAGCAAAAGCAATTATTTCTGTATATATAACGATTTGCATATAATCAAACGCTTTCATGGTTATACAAATCGCCATATATGCAAAATGAAAATTGTTCCGTTTGTCGACATGGAAAAGATGTGTAGGTAGCGGAATGAAAGTGTATTGAACTTCGATTTCGTTACCCGGATGCGCCAGCGGTAATTGAGAATGAAAGAACTGCGGGATTGAGTGAGTGAAATTCTTGATTTAGGAGGACAGTCGCTATTTGGTTTTGAAAAGAAAATTGATTGAGATTGATTGAGAATCCAAAGCAAAGGGGTTTGATTGGGAATTAAGAGAGGGAAAAGAAGTTTTAGTTTGTATTGGAACGAGTGTTAAACTTGAAAGAAAGAAGTCCGGCAAACTAGAGAATGGAATGAATTTTAGCTTGTGGCAATCGTGAACAAAAGTGGAGGACGAGTATCAAGGTCGGAAGCAAGTGAATGTCGTGTATGCTAATCTATTTGCATGAAACAAAAAAAAAAAAACAAGACGTGTGTCATGATTATCGATGATAATACTTTGGGTTCGATTATACAGTGTTGGCGATATTTGTGACTCTATCGTGCGCAATATTCTAGTTCTTGGCCTGAAGTCTTAAGACGTGACGAGTTCTGATGATCATTCAAAAGGAAAAAGTTGAGCACTCGCTAGAACTGCGTCAAAGATTTGTCCAGGACGGTGTCGTTATTGAATAATTAAGGTTGTTTGGTGCGAAATAAATTGACACCCTAAGTAAGAGGAGCAGGATCCTGGAGCTTGAAATATCGAAACTGTAGACCAAACTAGTGGCCGATAAGATTCAAGAATTGCATGTCATTTTCATTCATGCAAATAGTTATCAAAGAATCCGTAAATAGTTACTTTTCAGCTTACCCCCCTCCAGTTGCCGAGCGCTCAGCAGCGTCAACAGGGGTAAGTAATTTGTCTTTTTTCATCCGTTCTTTTAGTCTTCTTACATCATATTACGAATTAATATTGTTTTTGCATTGCGATATGGTAGTTCTGTTTTAAAGTATCATATTTTGAACTTATGTTTTCTTCTTTGCCATACAGTAGCTGTTTTGACAACAAATTTCATTTAACTATTGTAGTAATACTGCTTTTGAATTAATTCATTTTAAGAAGGGGGTTGGTTTATTTTATTTGAATCCTATATGGAATTGTTATTTTCCTATTTTACATAAATAAATCGGCCATGAAGTATTGAGAAACCATTTTTTTTTTCATTTCTCAAAATGATCTCCCCCTCTCCCCTTCATGTTCATTTTTATATGTAGGGTGGCTCAGCATGAGCAGAGGGTCTCTCGGAAAACCCGCGACATGACTGCGCACTAGCTGGCCTCAGAATCCCATCCCGGGCAACGCACCCCTCTGTTAAACTTAATGTCTGCAACTGCGGTGACTTCCGTGGTTGCTACAAGCTTTCACATGAGGGTCAACGCGCACGGAAACGTGACGAGGCATGCAACCGGATACCTGCATATAAAGTCGACCAGGAAATTCCTTTGCAAACTGATTAACCGCAGCAAGGCTCGCTGCTGGCAAGATCTAGCCAACAATGTGAATAAGGATTCGTGTGGTCTAGGCTCCAATCTAGTTATGCGGAAGCTTGGTGCCGTACGGAAGCCTTGCATGCATGAAGCGGAAAGGATAGATGAGATATTACAGGCACTTTCCCCACCCATCCCATCCGTGTTGACGCTGTCCACAGTGAAACAGCAACTGAGCGTCCACTCTTGACATGGCCGGAACTGGAAGAGGCAGTCCTTTCACTGAAAGCGAGGAAGCCTCCAGGTTTGGATGGTATTCCACCTAATGTGTTGCAACTTGTATATCACAATTGTCCCGACTTACTGCTCATCACATTCAACGCTGTCCTGCGGGATGAGATCTTTTCGGTACGATGGAAGGTGCCGAGGCTTGTACCATCAACAAGGAAGGGAAGTCCCGGATATCACTCTCCATACCGCCTGTTATGCATGCTACACTATAAGGAAAGTACTAGATAAACTCATCATGGGAACGCCACTGGAGACCCATCTCTTTGGCGGTACGGCTTTAGAGTAGGACGCTCCACCATTGATGCGATTGCACAAGTGATGAGCGCGGGCCAAAAGGCAGATGCTAATAGCCACACCAAGCGACGGATCGCCCTGTTGGTGACACTCACCGTTAGGAACGCATTCAATTTCGCTCAATGGGTGGATATCCTGGATGCGCTGGAAAACTCTTTTCAAATTTCAAAATGTCTAGTGCGGCTTTTGAGTGACTATCTGAAGGACCGATGCCTGCTTTATGACACGACACAGGGCCAAGGAAGGATGGAAGTACATTGCGTGTTAACCCAGGGATCGACTCTTGGTCCATATCTGTGGAACGTGTCTTACGACGGGCTACAAAGACTGGAAATGCCAGATGAGTCGCGCTTGATCGTCTATGCGGATGATGTTGCGGGTCTGGTCGCTGGACGCTCTGTTGAACAAGCGCGATTTAGGCTAGGTATGCTAATGCGCCAACTGAAAGACTGGATGACCGCTCGCAGGTTCAGTTTATCACTGGAGAAAACCGAAATGGTTATCTTGATAAAAAAAAGCGTCCCCAGAATAAGGATGATCAGAATTGGAGACATACAAATCGAATCGAAGCCAGCGGTGAAGTACCTGAGGCTACTGATCGGCTCATAGATGAGTTTCTCTGAGCAAATCAGGGCAATGGCTGAGAAGGCTGCTTCGGAAATATCGGCTCTGAGTCGACTTATGGCCAACATAGGGCGACCCAACCCATAAAGAAGACGCCTCTTGATGAGTGCTACTGTACGGCGTAGAAATATGAGGCGACGCTCTCAGTAAGAAGGTATACTAAAAACGCTTAGCACGGATACAGAGAACAGGAGCACTGAGGATTGCATCTTCGTATCCGCCGACAGTCTCTGATTTGGCGGTGACAGTTATTGCAGGCGTGATGCCTGTTTACTTGCGTTTACTAGCGTTCACTTAATGATTGACAGTAGTCGTGGGTGAAACGCATGAAGGGAAGGTGGACTGCGCGACTCATCCCAGATGTGAGGCCGTGGCTAAATCGAAGGCATGATGAGACTGACTCCTATCTAACCTAGCTTTTGAGCGTGCATAGATGTTTCTTACCTGCACAGGATTGATAAATTACGGTCCCCTGATTATTGGTTTTGCGGAGAAGAGGAAGACGATGCTTGCCATACATTTCTTGCATACAAAATATGGGACAGGCTGCGAAAGAACCGTTACAGGGAGAGGGGAGAGGTCACCTCGGATAATATAGTCGCGGTGATGTTTTGATCGGGTTACAAATGCAACCGCCTGGCACATTATGTATGGGCAGTCCTAAAAGATAAAAGGGACATACAACAGTCGGGGCTTGGAGATTGCTTTTCCAAAAATTCCTCTTCCACTCTCTCCTTTTTCTAGAGGAGGGATCCCCTAGCTTGAAGGGGTTACACTGCGTAGCAAAACGAGACCTGTCTCGAAGTAAAGTATCAAACGATTCTCGGGTTGACAAGGAAGGTGTTTAGTAGATAGTCCAGTCTCTTTTGAGCGTAGGAGTCCCGTACTCAGTGTGTAAATGGCAATCACCTCCCAACCACAAAAAAAATGATTTAAGGCTAGGTTCTCATGTTGAGAGGAGAGGTGTTTAGTGGGTTGTCCAGAACTCAGGGCGAAATTAGCTTTCATCTCCCAACTACAACAAAAACAGTACAGTCAATACATGGGCGGTGTACATATTTGGGAATGAAAGTGGAATAGAATGGAATACTACCGCATTTTCATAAAGATAAGGATATGAACGTTGAAAATCCTTATTCATTTTTTAGACCTATTTAGTAAAAATGATTGCATAGCCGACGATTATTCAAGAAAAGACAATTTAACATTGCTGAATATTCATTTCAGTGTAGCTTACGCTTTGCCAACATTTCTGAAAAAAAGCACCGTCATGTATATAGCGATTCAGAAAATGGGACACTTCCGAATATTAAACAATATAGACCCTGTCACGGAAACCCTTCGCACTCTGCCATGCAGTCGTTAAGATGCCGCCCGAGCCAAGGTAGTAAAGGCTAAAGTAAAAAAAATTCAATGAATTATAAAAAAAAACTTAAATTAAAAGGAGGAACGAAAGAGCAAAATAGATTAAGTGGGAATAGCTAGTGTTTGGTGCAATTTATGCTGCGACTCAGTTACGTCGACTCATCATTACACTACATGCACTTTGAATCCCTGTGGATTTTGTAGGGAAGCCCACGAGCGTCAAAGATTCACGGCACATCATAATATCAATAACATATTGGAACTCAGAAAGCATCGTTTCAACGATACTTATGATGGTGATTTGAAATGCTCAATGCATCCTGCTTTTGAAATGAAACTATTCGGTTTAACTTGTCAGCAGCTCATATGCTCAGACTGCAATTTATTGCTCCATAAAGGACACAAAGTAGAAGAAAATCAATGACAAATGCAACCAAGTGTAGTAGGATATGGGATTACATAAGGCAGCGTATTTTAAGGCCTTGAAATCACATCGAAATACTCTTTTACAACAAATTGGTCGCGCTAGTGAAACTAAAATGCAAATAATGCTGGAGCTTCAATACGACTTAGAAAAACATCCATCAGAAGCAAAAGCCATCATGGAATTTGGCGAAGAACTAACAGCAATTGCAAATGAAGCGGAAATATCATCATTTATGAATTTGATAGTGAAAAGAGTAGAATTTTGCTATAAATACTCGTATAAACCATTATCGGATTTAAAGATCTCTTATATTCCGTTTCGATGTTCAAATAAGTACGAAAAGTTGGAAAGATTCAAAATAGCGTTGACAGAAACGAGGGGGAGACCGCAGTCTATAAACGAATCTACTCAAAATACAAGTTCTGAAGAACCGAACAAGAAACGCACAAAAATGAAGATGAGGACGAGACAGATGAGGATTGGGAATATCTTTTGAAGCGTTGCAAACTGGCCTACATGAGAGATAATTCGAATGTGATCTTTCATTATGATCCCAACGCACCTTTGTATCCATATATTCCCGTTATTTTCTACAGCTTTCCTATGATGTATGAAGAATTCAAACTAGAAATGCCATTACTGGCACAGTTTTTGTACCAATTTGCAGTGGATATGCAATTGCAAACCTATTGCTTTCATTACTTCCTTGGCCTCCCTGGGCTGGTACACAAAAGTGCTAAACACCATTTCACTAAGCGCAATGCTCAGAAATTGCTGAATAAAGATATACTACAAGAGCTTACACCAAATATCTACAAGCAGATAGTCAACATTATTCAAAATAAGGAGTTGTATCAATATTCACATATTCTGAAAGTGAATACTTTGAGCCGTAATATAATACAGATTGTAAGCCTCTTTTGTGATGGTGCAAGCAAATTAAAAAGCTGGTTTGGATACGTAGAATTTGTTCGGTCATCAACCAGCAGTAAACGCCCAAAACGGATGATATCAGCGAAGTTTTCACGATCAGAGCAATTGGTTAAAGTATTGATGCAAATGAACATCGGTAGAAATATTGTTCACGTTGCGCTGCGCGAATTGACATTTGTGAATGACAATTCATCGGGCAACCAACGACGGCGAAACCCGAAGAAGCGAATGTGGGACGTAGGTTCGTACCTGATGAACGCCAGTTGGAGGGTCGCTGATGCAAGCCAACGCCGCAATCGAACGTTCAATTGCCTTGAAGAGAAACATTAATGGCTCACCGATTGAAACCGAGCTGACGAGGAACCTGCGGACGAAGGACGGGTCTCTTTTGGTGGACGAAGATCGACAGTGCGACGAAGTATCAAGTACGAGTATCCTAATCAGCAGCTCAACGGAGGAATAGTAGGCAATTTTGTGGAATTTTCATCAGCGACGTGGAATATTGGATATGGAAGTTTGACGAGTGGTGCGCTCGAGCAGATAACTTCGCGACACGACTTAATTCGTGGGGTCCCCAATCAGGAGATTAGAGTAAAGACAGGTAGAGTGGATATATTGTTCATTTGTACTATAACAAAATTGTGAATTATATTTTGGGATTATTTTCATTCTTTTAAAACACAGTCTTGAGCATTTGAGTAAAATTATTCTTGTGTGAATTGTACACATGGTTCGGGTATGGTTTAGTGTCCTGAGCAAACTTTCAGGGGATTTTCAATTCATCTTACGTCGGGTGAACACATACCGGTTAAAGAGTCCTTGAAGAATTGTTCTTTTTGCGTAATTCCTATCGGGGAAGCTCCGCTAGGTTAGGATAAAAGGTCTTGATTTCAGCTTTGTGAGGGGTATTTTGGCAGCCGCGTTTCTCGCTTGGCGGCTACTTGGGACCAAGGGACAAGCGAGTGGCGCCACCTACGACCGTCTCCGACGGGCAAACCAGGTCCGAAGTCCCAAGCCGAAGGATCCTCAACGTGCAGGATAAAAACTAATGATGTCGTCACAACGCAAAGATATAATGAATAAGACCACTTTGCTGTATTTGATGATATAAAGGCACCAACGTCTTGCATGTTGGAGGGATGTTCTAGCGTTTTGAAAAATCAAATGATCTACGTGTGGTATTTATTTTTGCTTTCCTCGCAACAAAAACTGTCTCCTGACATTCAACTTATGGTTTTTTTGTAATAAGGCCTTAAACATAGTATTTGCAGAAAACTGATGCACGCTTTCTGAATTATTAACTATGATCACAGTAATTATGTATGAAAACGTTGCAGCATAGCTGGACGCTTTTGCATTCCTGGCTTTTATTGGCTAGACTTACTGAAATTTTTGAACTAGGGGTCACCCGAAAACAAGGAGAGGTGAACTATTACTTTTCGCGGTTTCTTAGGGGGTACAAATATTTTCTTGAATATTTTCATGTGATAGGTAATGTTAGAACACTACTCTGTCATTGTCCTTGTGTCTTCGGTAGGTCAGATTAATCTAGTTTAGAATGCGACGGTGAATTACGTTGAGTAATCCTAAGACTGAAATGGGATGTATAAAGTGGTGTCTGAACACAAGTTGATTAAGGTTGTCTAAAGTAACATAGTAGGGAATCCGCCCTGAAGTAACACGCGAGCAGTCTTAGTTCTGATCTAGGTATGTACGGAAAACGGTTTTAGTGGTTGCGAGACATGCAAACTAGGTACGTGATTATAGGCTTCAGACGAGTTAGGCTTTTTCAACCTCAATCAGAAAAAGTGTCCTTTTTTCTATGCGGTGTTAATTAGAGCATAAAAAAAACCATAAAAAACTATCAATAAAAACCCAATCTTTATTTTTCTGCTGTTGCCAATCTTTTTGAATTTGAGCAAAAGTCCCTAGCAACCCATAATGAAACAGCAAACGACGTAGGCACGTCAAATTTCATCCTAATAAATTTGCTTTCGTCTGCCCTTCAAGTTTACCTCGGCACGAATCTTAATTTTCTAATAAAATCAAAACTTAGAACTATACTCCTACACAGAGCCTACATCAAGGATATTTTTTATTTCAAAAGAACGTTTTTGTAAACAGGTTGATTAATACTAGCATGAATGTTTGAAGTAAACGCTTTGTAATGTTGGATGCCTTTAAAACGCATATAAAAGTCCTTTCTATGCTCTACGGTAAGTACAAAGGTAATCTTCCTTCATGAAAAATGCACACAAACACACCTAAAACCTACTCTTGGATGACTTGCCTGAAGGATATTTAAAGAATATCCAAGTGAGCACAATATCAAAGATATCCGGATCGCTTGTTTGACGAAAAATGACTTTAAAACAACAATTGGCTTCTAGCATTTGCCAGACTTAAAATAAGAGGACAATGTGGCATTTATATGGCAGGCTCTTTCATAGGTTTTCACTTTGTTGTAATCTTTAGTCTTTCTCGATTTTCCACAACTTTTCTCTGGATTTTCTGTAGGAGTACTTTTTTATTTGAGCATTTATATATATTTTCCGTTCTAGCCCCAAGTGTACTTTCATTCCCCATTCCCCGGCACAACGTACTTAAGATATCTGACTTTCAATGTCCTTGCTATCCAATCCTCCGCGTAAACTGGACTTTTCCTTTTCGGGGCAAAAGGATGGGGACAGAGAAAAAGAAAAAAAAAACCAGAGCACCGAGCACTAAAAATATATGACAATGTTGGGTCTCTTTATTGCAAAGTTTTTTTATTTTTTAGTGGAGTTTTCCGTAAGTCATGCACACATGAAGGATCCTTTTGACAGTCGAAAATTACTTACGCTGTGTGTTCTGGTCGAAACGAGATCCTTTGTGAATTCCTAATGGGGGAAATGAGAGCAGAAATTGAATTTTTTATGTTCATGCGGTGCTGCACTAATTTTCAGAGATGAACGAATGAATGAATGGAAAATTGAAAGAATGGGATGCCCTGGGATGATGGAGCGGATGTGTGTCCTGAACTGACTTGCACGGTGTGGGACTAATTTGCGAAAGTGGGAAGTACGATTATGCGATGGGGGAGGCAGGCATATTGGTTGTTCTGTTTAATTTTTCGGGTTGATTTGAATAATTTACATGAAATTATTTTAAAGAGGTTTATACCGTTTTGAATGATTTGACATGGAGGTTGGTGATGAGCTCTTGAGCGGTTAATGCTTAAAATTAGGTGAATTTGTGGAACTTAATAAGCCACGCTCAATTAAGAGACTGGAAGCGTTGGACTTTAAACCATTATATGAGTTTTGTTGAATATAAAAATTAAAATGATGTCGCTTTATGGTATCACGTTAGTAACGGATAAGGAGTTCAGTTTGCGCGGCACACAGAATTCAAAAATTATTAAAATGCAATCGATTAGCTCTGGATTATATGCTCTTCCATTTAAAAACCTAAATTTGATAGTTGACTGACCAAGACTTGTATGTTATGAGATTTAATATCGGTAAATTAATAGAACGAGGATTGACCCTACATAGATCAGAGCTTAAACTTATTTGTTATGAAACGGTGATTTGGACCCCAATTTCCTATGGAGATGAAAGTAGTAAGACCACCATTTTCATTCTAAAAGTGGGTGATCAATTTTCATCTTAGAATTTTGGTAAATAATTAGCATGGCAAGGGAGATTTCCAGGATTCAACACATCGTTCAATAAGTCCCGAGACTAGCCCAGAGATGGTGCTAGCAGTACCAAACTGGCCACGTTTCTATAGAGTGCGAACCTTTACATGAAACGTGTAAAAATTTCACGGTCGATCGGATCACAGACAGCAGAGTTATCGAGGTTAGAGTAAAGTCACTTTGTGATTTGTTTGAAAAATGGAAAAAAGCGAGTTTCACGTGTTGATTAAACATTGTTTTTTAATGGGCAAAAACACCGTAGAAGCCCAACAATGGCTTGAATAACATTACTCGGACTCCTCTCCATCGAAACCAACGATTTGTCATTCGTATGCTGAGTTTAAACGTAGTCGTACGGAGACAAACGATGCGGGACGTTCGGGTAGGCCATTGGAAGCCGTTACACAGGAAAATGTGAGTGAAGTGTTAAAAATTGTAATGAAAAATCGCAAAGTGAAGGTCCGTGAGATTTATTTATTTATTTATTTATTTACACTATTTAACAGATCCGTGAACCCAATTATAAAATAGGTAATGAAATATAATAACATAATTCATGCGAATAAACAAAGTTGTATTAAGAAAACAAGAACAAGAATATAAAATACTAATAAACTATTGAAAGCTAAGCAGAATATTATGCAATAAGCTTTTAAAAGCGTTCAAGGAATGTGGCAGAGGACCCAGCTGGAGCTCATTGTAACGACGTGATACGCGTACTAAAAATGAATAAAAATAAATATCGGTACGAGCAAAGGGCACAAAGAATATGTCAGTTGAACGCGTTCTTGAGGTGGGACGTATATAAAGCCTTTTACGAAGGTTGGATGAAAGAATACCGTGATATAATTTAAATAAGCAGCACAGGTCTAAGAATTCTCTCCTATTTTCGAGTGATGGAATGTTTAGAATCTGTAAGCGCTCATCGTAGGAGCTGTAATTGAGGTTATATTTGTAGAATAGAGATCATGCGAATTTACGCTGTACAGTTTCAACAGCATCCGATAGATTGGTATAGTGAGGAGACCATACTTGGGAGGCATACTTAAGGATTGTCCGGGCTAGAAGTACGAATAGATGGAAGCTGGTTGAAATGCTAAAAGACTTGCAAGAGAATCGTAAAATAAAACCAGCGACACGTGAAGCTTTAGTAGTTATGCATGAAATATGGATGTTAAATTTCAAACCTGGGTCAAATACTACTCCCAAATCTTTAAATTTGTCCACAAGTGCGAGCCCCCATCCATCAATCAGGTATTCATATAAAACTGGATGAATTTTGTTGGTGAATCTCATGTAACAACATTTAGAAATGTTAAGAGGAAGTAAATTATCTTGACACCAATTTTGGATATTGTTAAGATCATTTTGGAGGTATAAGCAGTCTTTGCTGGAGTTAATGGGGCGATAAATTTTTAAATCATCAGCGTAAAGAAGACAATTAGAGGACAGGCATTGGGGAAGATCATTAATGAAAATGTTGAATAGCAAAGGGCCTAAAATTGATCCTTGAGGAACACCAGATTTTGGGCTAAATGAGTCCGACGAAAAAAAATTATTCCATGTAACGGTGCAGGAGCGATGGGAAAAGAAGAATAAGATCCAAGAGAGGACAGAGTCGGAAACGCGGAAAGATCGGAGTTTGTTAGCCAAAAGGCCATGATCAACACTGTCAAAGGTTTTAGCAAAATCGGTGTATATGACATCGACTTGTTGACTCTTGTCGAAAACAAGAGAGATGGTATTCGTAAGTTCTAACAAATTAGTTACTGATTTGGTATTCCATCAGGACCTGGACCACCATTAATGTCAAAGGTAAGCAGCACATTTTCAATTTCCGATGGAGAGGTCACGCTAGAATGCATAATAGGGGAAGGAGAAGGACACGATGAGTACATAGTGGGGTTCGAGACCTTAAATGTGGAGGAAAAAAATTGAGCGAAAAGGTCACAGATAGCTTGCCCATCAGAAGCTTGGCAATTACGCCATGAGAAGATATTAGGATTATGGGATGTTGTTTTCAGAGAATGTAAGTATATCCAAAAGGGCTTAGGACTATTAGATTGCAGTGATATTTCAATCATATTATAATAAGATTGCATTGCGTTCTTAACCGCTTTTTTGGCTTCCTTACGAAGCAGTCGGTAGTTGGTGAGGTCAGTGTTAGAGTTGGAATAATGAAGTTTTTTGCGCGCCTGGTCCTTCAAATAGAGAGCGTCTGAGACTTCAGCGGAAAACCAGTTGGGGCTCTTTTTCCGAGGGGATCGGCAGATAGGTACATGGTTTGCAATTATGCTACTGAGATTCTCATGAAAAGTTGATAGCGCTGAATTGACATCTAGCTTCTGAAGCATTGAATTCCAGTCAATACTATCCAGCTCAAGCTGAATGGCAGCGTAGTTGGCTTTGCGGAAATTAAATCTAAGGGAGAAAGGAGTGCATTTGGACAGAGGTGCAAGAAAAGATAAACGAACCTCAAGCGGAGGATGATGGGGATCAGGTTTTACATATTCAGAGGGGGATTTTGTGATCGAGGAGATAGAGGAAGGATTGGTAGTAAGGATGAAATCGAGAAGTTGATTGTTTGCGTTTGGGATCATATTTAATTGCGATAGGGAGCAAAGCAATAAAAAAGAAGAAAACAGGATAGAGAGATCATTGAAGGATGAGAGGGTATGAGAGCTTGAGTCCCACCTTAGGCAAGGCATGTTAAAGTCGCCACAGATTAAAATATTGTATAGAGGGTTGATGCTACAGAAATACGAAGATAATTCAGAGAAAAAACGGTTGTAAACGCGGAAAGGAGCATTGCAAGGGATATACACGCAAAGCAATACTAAACTCACGGCTTGAGAGATATTGATTAAGACAGTGATGCATTCTACTGGAAGAGACGGTGAAAAGTCAGAGCAGAGTTTGCTGTCTAAGGCTTTATGAGTAGCAATAAGTACACCGCCACCGTCAAATTTACCTGAAATCAAACGATCTCTTTCAGTTCGGTAGACATCATATAGTGGAAAAATTTCACTGCTGGCGATATCAGGAGCTAGCCAGGTTTCTGTAAAACAAATGAAATCATCGCCGGAAATGGAAGAGGCAATTTTAATAGCTTCCAGCTTGGTTCGCATGCCACGTACATTTTGATAATAAAGATTGTAGCTACGAGAAGTGTTTTGAATATCAAAATTTAAATTAATATTTGAAGAAGTTGTAGGGTGACCAGTTGTTAAAGTTTCGGAAGAGAGCTTACCACGCGACAAAAATTTCTTCTTTTGGTTGCCTCGAACGGTTTAATTAGTGTTCCAGGAGGCCAGTTTTCTGGTTGAAGAACTATGCTGCAGTTTGACGGTACAGTGAGCTTTAAAGAAGCTATAGCTCTTCCCTCAATGTTGTCTTTTGTCAGTTTGTGGCAGCTGATGATCTTTACTGAAGGTCCAAGTTTCGTTGAGACATAATCACAAATGTCATTCGTTGATGTCTCATAAGCCAGACGAGATATAAATATTTGCTTCGGCGGCGCCACGACATGAAGAGATGGAACTTTCTGTGGTGCTTGCAGATTAAGAGCGGAATTAGAAACATCAGCCACTGGCGTTGGTTGAATATCCGTTACAAGAGTGTTGGGTGAAGTGGGCCGATTTTTCGATATAGCACCTCGACGAGAAGATGAGGGCCCAGATGATGATTGAAATACAACCTCTGAATCATTGCTGGAGAACAGTTTAGCGCTGTTTTTTGTTACAGGTTTAGCTTGCGTTTTACTTCTCGTTATTATGGCAGGAGCAGTATCATGTGTTATACTAGTATTCTCCCCCGATGAAGGAAGATCTGGTGCAGAAGGCTGTAACACATTGGGAGTATCAAGGCTCGACTCAGTTAGAGGGTGCGCAGATATAGTGTCAACAAACTGGAGCAAGGGAGCAATCTCATTACACGCAACCGAACATTTATTGTACAAAGCACTAAGTTCATCACATAAAGTTTTAACCGTTAAGCTAGCCATGCGGAGCCTAGAAACGTAGGCTGAATTTGAATAACGTCTACAGGTCTCGCAGTACCAGTGGACGCCATTGTCCGGTTTGTTTATAACGTCGGCAACAGTACCTTTGATGTTTACGCAAGCCGAATGATAAGACCGTTCACAGAGGCCGAAACATAGCACAAAAGGGGACTTATCATCCGAATCGTGGCATTTGGTCGCACAGCAGGACATTTTAATGCAGAAAAATTGAAAATTATTACTAAATATAAATTAAAAACTTTTTTGTTTTTTTGTAGTTCTAATGTACCCCAAGTCCACCAGTTTTTATTTATGTATTATTAATATAATTATTATTATTTTTTTTTTATTTATATATATATATTTTTTTCGCTGTTCCAAAATTATGTATGCTGATAGAGAATTGTAGGATTAAAAGTTGTAATTGTATTTCTATAGTCCATACAAGAACCAATTACAAAAAGTCTCCATGATATGAAGGATTGCCTATCTCAGGGGGAAGATAAAACAACCAAAAGCTTGTCTCCACAGAATAAAGAATTGCAGAAATGACACAGATATCATCTGGAAGCGTATTTACATTCCTTCATGAAAAATTGAGGTTTTTTCCAAGTGGGTGCCGCGATTGCTTTCAGTGGAACAAAAACAGCAACGAGTCGACAATGGCAAATTGAACGAATTGGGCTTTGATTTGCTTCCCCACCCCCCGTATTCGCCAGATTTAGCCCCCAGCGACTACTGGCTCTTTGCTGATCTCAAAAAAATGCTCCAGGGAAAAAATTGGCTCGAATAAGGAGGTCATTGCCGAAACTGAAGCCTATTTTGAAGCAAAGGATAAATCCTTCTATAAACATGGTAGAGAAATATTGGAAAGGGATTGGGAAGATTGTATCACCCTAAAAGGAGATTATATTGATGAATAAAAATGATTTTTGATAATAAATGTTGTTTTCGTTGTTAGTCTCGGGACTTATTGAACGATGTGTTATAGTCGGAGAATTATAGGTATTTGGCTTGTATTTTCACGGTCAAATGTTTATCCATCCAAATCATCATTTTGATAAAGATTCTTTAATTGGAAATCCATAACATCTCAAAAGCACAATATATTGGATATGGCTTGACGGCTTTAAATCTCTAAACATTGATTGACGACCAACAGCTGTAGACGTGTTGAACTCAACTTTCTGCTTGCAAGTCATCTGAGCCCCGTCAGCTAAGCAGCGAAGCAAGTGTCACAAGCCCTAAGAGAAACGCAGTAACTAGTTGCAGACTAAGGATGAGGCAGGCGCCAGGTGAGCAAAGTCCTATGGAGCCTGGAATATAAGCTAGTTATGCGGAAGCTCGGCGCTCTACAGGTACCGCCCTGTTCTTATCAAGCAGAAAAGATGGGCGCAATAGTGTAGGCATTTGCGTCCATGTGAATGCTACCTACGAGGAAGCCCCAGTTTATTAGCCATCTTTCATGCGAATGGAACTAGAAAAGGCAGTTCTATCCATGAACGCAAAGAAAGCACTAGGAACAGACACTTGTCTATTATCATTTTCTTAACTTGCTGCTGAGTACGTTCAACGCTTGCCTGCTCGAAGGGATCTTCACAACACGTTAGAAAGTGGCAAGGCTCGAAATTCTGAGCCATGGTTATATGCTAGACACGGCTGAAAAAGTGCTCGAAAACCTCATCAAGGGATGATTCACTGAAACGATTCATGCTGCTGGTGATATTTCTCCTCGACAGTATGGCTTTAAAGTAGAGCCCACCATTACTGATGCTATTACGGAGGTGGTAAGCATGGTCCAGTAGGCTGAGGCTCGCAGCTGGTCTAACCAACGTGTGCTTTTGCTCTTGACACTTGATATCAGAAGTGCCTTCAATTTCGCTAAATAGGCGGATATTCTTGAAATGTTGGAAAAGCCTTTTCAAGTTTCAATGTATCTGACATGGATATTGAGGGAGTATCTGATGGATTGAAGCCTGCTCTATAACACGAAGAAAGGTAGGCAAAGGATGGAAATTACGTCATGTGTTGCGCAAGGCTCTACTCTTGGTCTATCTTCCTCTTCTTCGTAGCACTACAGCCCCTCTTGGGCCTTCGTTTGCTGCAGTACGCGGCTCCAATAGCCTCGGTCCATTGACCACGTCCTCCTGTTTCAAAATCCGAGTAGCGATGAACTGCTTTCGTCGACCAAGTCAGACCAATGTTTCCTCGGTTTCTTCAGCTCTCCCGACGAGTACCTTTTTGGGTATCCGTTGTTCTTCCATACGATTCACGTGGCCAGCTCATTGCAGTTTCCGCAGTCTTACAATCGTTGAGACCTCAGGCTCGTCCAAAATTTCATACAGGTCATGGTTGTATTGAATTCACCATTGGTCCCCGTCTAGGTACGCTCAAAATATTCTCCTCAGAATCCGGCTCTCATAGGCGCTCAAAGTGTTTGCAAATGCTTGGGTTGGGTTCACACTTATGGCAGAACAAAGGCCTTACCACAGATTTGTATATTTGGAGTTTTGTTTTCCTGTGTATGCAGCTAGTCTTCGAAATCGTTAAAACTGATTAAAAAAATTTATTCTCCGGCGTATTTCGTCTCTTTCGTTATCGGTTCTCGTTATTTTGGCGCCTAAATACAAATTTCGTCCACATCATCGATACTTTATTCGCTAACTGTGATATTTTGGTTATTTGAGGTATTTTTCCTCGACTGCGTCATGAGTTCTCTTTTATCCTCATTGCATACTAGTAGTTTTGCTTCGCTGTCGGGTTTCAAGAAAAGTTTTTTGGCAGTTGTTAGCGAGCGTGACAAAATGTTGATGTCATCCTCCTCTTGTATCGACAGGTAGCTTTCTGATGGCATATTTCTGAGCAAAATTGAATCTGGTATTTGTTTCAAAAGCGTCGATGAGTTGATTAGTTACGGGTATTGTCGACGTTATTGTCATTTTGGTAAGACGAACTACTTTTGCTGGGATGCCAAAACAAAACAT
This sequence comes from Odontomyia ornata, assembly GCA_963969285.1. Classification (NCBI taxonomy): domain Eukaryota; kingdom Metazoa; phylum Arthropoda; class Insecta; order Diptera; family Stratiomyidae; genus Odontomyia; species Odontomyia ornata. The sequence goes on along the minus strand of OZ017741.1, from coordinate 152,782,592 downwards.
TATTTGGTACAGTACGTTACGATCAATACTGTCGTATGCTTGCTTAAAGTCAACGAAAATCTAGTGTACGTCTATGCTGAGCTTCCAGCATTTTTCAAGTACCTGCTTGACTGTAAACAATAGGTCTATCGTCAATCCACTTGGTCTAAAGCTACCTTGATACTCCCCAATCTTTGTTCCATACCTGTGAAATATTTGATACGACCGGCTACTGAGACTTGAGCTGCTTGATGGACTATGCGGATGATGTTGTGGGAATAATCACATAGTTGAACAAGTGCAGCTTAGGCTGGGTATGCTAATGCACCGAGTGGGCGACTGTATGACTGCTTGCGAATATAGTTTTGAACTGGAGAAAATTGAAGAGGTCAATTTGTCAAAGAATAGAGCCCCTGGAGTAAGGATGATCCATAGCGGGGAAGTACTGGTCGAATCAAGCAGTAAAATACGTTGGTTCTGATAGTCACTAAGATTAGTTTCTCTGAGCAAATCAAACCAATGGCTGATAGAGCTGGTAAGGATGTATCGGCACTCAGATGATTGACGACCAACGTAGAAAGACCCATCTCTTCAAGAAGGAGACTTTTGATGAGCGCCGTTCAGTCTGTTCAGCTGAACAGTTCAAAAATATACGGCAATACTCTCAGCAAGGATGGCGCAGATTCAAAGACAGTTCCAACCATTTCAGGTATTTAGACGAGGCGTTTAGTGGGTAGTCCAGAGTTTCTGAGATCCTGCATTTAGGGCGTAAGTGGCCTTCACGTTCCTACCTATGGGAAATATTCGATTGCTCATATTCACTGTTTATTTTTCCCACTAACTCATTCCCATTTCTCGCTTTCATCTACGGTTTACATTTCACTCATACTTTCAGTCTTACGCGAAACTTTGTTCACATTAGATCTTTAAATAAATATTCATATTTTAGAAATTAAGTATACTTCATCCTTTATTCAATTTCGGGTATACTAAATTGACGATTTGGATAACAAAAATTTAAAAGGAAAATTTCGAAGCGTCATTAACAAAAGTAAATGGACAAGCTCAACATAAGGCAAGCTTGCAGCAACTTATTAAATACTTGCACTGCAGTAACATCATCAAATTCTGAACGAGGCATCATCGACATCTGAATACAGATACAGATGATACGAGTCAGCTTTCACAACAAAGGCCACCGTGTTATGGGGCTAAAGGGAAATGCTAAGTAGACACAATAACGAAAAGAGACACTCTTCCAACGACCGTCAAATCGAATTGTTTTCGGAAACCTATAACAAGTTGAGTCTTCACCAAGCCAATTGAATTAAATGTTAGCTATGTAGCAAATTAAAATTTCATCTTAGAAATACTATTTTTTAACTAGATCGATAAAACTAATTTAAGAAGAAGTAAAACTTATTTAAGAAAAAATAAAGCTAGTTGAAGCAGATTTAAGGAGTAGCTATAAAGGAACCGCCAGAGGTCACGAGATGGAATGGAGAATAAAAACAAGTTGGGTAAACAGACCTACGCTCATGTCAGAAGGGTTTTGTATTCAATTTACAAAATGCAGTCACCAGATCGAATCAAATCAAGAAACATGTCAAAGACGATTTTATTGGAGGAAATAGGAAATACGAAGATCATACTATTTTTAACAAAGTCGAACGAATTTCGACTTCTGAGGTTTTTGTTTTTGTTATACTCATAAATATCTCCCTTGATAATTATTTCAGATGTCCATCCGCGAGGGAGGAAACACAATTTGTTCGAATCCTAGAATGGTTACAAAACCCTTTTGCTAGGAGCTCTCTCCCGCCTCCTTGACTTGTTTCACTTATGAGCATCAATTGTAAGTACTCATTTTCAGTCATTCATTAAATTGAATCAAGTGTTCAAAGCATGCACCTTAAACGTTGAAATTGGGAAAAATAACTCAAAATTATTCAATCTTCGCATTTAAAACAGCCACTATTTGGTTTTACGATTACTGATACCACTAGCTGAACCGATTCTCAAAGACATACATGACACCTATCATTCCTGAAATTTTCATGCAAATCCTAGCAAAACTGTAGTGTCTATGTCGGTAAAAAGCGCATTTTGTTCCATAGCCATATGTTGCCATAGTAATAAATGCAGCGCATATTGTTCCATAGTAATACAGGAAATTTCAAACCGCCTTAACTTCCCTAAATATGATTCAATCTTTATGAAACTTTCAGGATAGATCAATCTTATAAATAGTCATCTGTATACTTTCATAGAATTTAAGGGTATAGTTAAGATTTTATTCAAGAAAACATAAAATCGATAAATCATACTATTACTAACACAGTTGAGTGAATTGTGACTTCTCATGTATTTGTTGTTGTTGTACTCACCAAGGCTTACATTCCTGGTTTTTTCAGATTTTTCGGATCACAGGTGTCCAATCGCGAGGGGGGGGGACACAAATTTTTCGTGTATTTCCCCTCCCTGTGCGCCCCTTGAAGCGAACTTTGCCAAACTAAGACCTGTTTTGAAAAGTTCTTATCAAGACCTTTCATTTGATACCCATATCGGCTACCTTCAATGAAATTTTTTTTTCGGGGGGTGACTCCCCTATATGGGGAGACCCCCCTTTAATACCTTACAAAAATTTTGTTGTAGTTGAACTTTGAAGAGATCACCACTTTACACCTACATACAAAATTTGATGTTTCTAGCTTAAGTAGTTTCCGAGAAAAACTGCTGTGACACACGGACGGACGGACGGACGGACAGACGGACGGACAGACAGACGGACAGACGGACAGACAGGACGCGATTTTAGAAGGGTTTGTAAAATTAATTTACAAAACCCTAAAAAGGAACTCAACTAAACAATTACATCTTCGCCAGCAGCAAGCGCAGGAAACGAATAACGCAAACTCAGTACTAAGTCATAGACAGTATTATTACCATCACGAGAGTTCAATTAAAATTGCAACTCATGGAGCAGCAGAGAAATTAAACAAATTTGCATACTAAGAATACTACAAATAAAATTCAGCCCAGCCGCAATAAAATGTACGAATACAGCAAATCCAAGTGCGCAATACCATAGCGAGCAACGTGCCATACCAGAAAAAGGCGATACGCATCAAATCTTGTCGAACTTACCCTATTCAATACAGCAGACATTGAATTTGGTTCCGCACAAGCGAATAGCACCCGAATTCCCAGTCAAGGGTTTCCACCGTAGAAGAGTCCAATAAATTTGGGCCGAAGAGGTCACAGAAACCTATGGTGACGAATATGCAAATGATATCGTAGCCGGCCTTGTGCAACAATCTAAATCAACACATTGTAGGTCACAGTAGGTCACAACCATCCAACATAACACCCATCGCAACATCACCACCTTCAGCAATCTCTGCGACATAAACACTGTCAACAGTCGATGTCCGTGGGACACCACCCATCTTATCAGAATCAATATCTGACTATGCTTTAACTTGCAATCATCATCATCGTTATCAGGCGTATACTTGCAGCCACCAGCGGAAGCAAAAAGCATCCGCGTGACATCAACAAAAGATTCTAACAGCTAACTGCAAAAGGCTATAGTAAACGAAAACCATCCAACAACAACTATTGCAGCATCACCACTTTTAGCGATCTCTGCAACTGAAACATCCCCAACAATCAATATCTGCGGGACATCAACCATCTTAACCTGCCGCAACATCTACGCTTGTCTTTGACTCGCAATCATCCTCGTCATCATCACGCGTAGACTTGCAGCAGGCGTCGCCACAACGGTAAGCATCGCAACAGCAGCAGCAAAGTATGCCACAGCGCCGGCAGCAAGCACCCCAGCGGCAACAACAGCCATAACAGCGATGTTACAGTCCCAAAAGCAGTAGCAGGGACAACCGGCATGATAACAGCATGCGGACTCATCAACTACAAGATGTACTTTCCAGTGGAAGTGCATCGAGAATACCACGATCATAACTTTGGCTTTGAAATGGCTAAGCCGTTAAGCATGAAGTGATAAAAGGGGCTGGGAGATTATGGTGGTTCTCTGTTCTATCGTAGTGGTGAAGCCAGTCGGAGTTTTACTGAAGGTGCGATTAGGAAAAAAGGAAAAATCGGAGTTGAAACCAGCATAAGGGTGGAAAATAACGAATCAAGGGGAACTTGAAGGCGAACAAGATTACAAAAGCCCAGGAATTTGAAAGCTGGAAGAGAGTTGCAGCGGCGAAGGAAATCGAACAAAGAATGGACGTCTGGCGGTTTATAACGGGGCCCCAGATAGGAAAAGTAGTAAGTAAAATTTTGCATTTAAATAATTTGGCCAAGAATGTTATTGTAATTCTCCAAGTGTATAAGAGTATTTATGTAAAAGTGAAAATCAAAAGTAACCTTCTCGTTTTTTCATTTCTTTAGTTAGTTCGAAAATGGAAAATTGGTTTGGTGAACGCGTTGTTTAGAGTTAAATTTCCTCGGGTGAAGTTATTTTGCGTCAAGCGCTACGGTGGTTGATCTGGAATTTTAATCGTCTTACTTCCCTTTAGTTTCAGGGGTCCGAAGTCTCGTTCGATGGACCACGGGGTGACGGCACGCAATCGGACGAACGAGTGGCGTCACGGCCCGTCTATATTGGGTTATCCGGGACCCGAAAGCCCCACCTGAAAGAACTCTCTGGGCGGAGGGTAGTAACCGATCTCTCAGTACTCACAAGAGTCTAGCTTCTAACAAACAGACTGAACAACCAGGACTTCGAACATTGGGCAACGCAATTGTAATAAAGTAATTGTGTAGAGCTACTGGAAAGAAGAACTCTACAGAACCACTGAGCTACAGAAAACACGGAAGCTCGACCAAATTCACAAGGGAGAGCAGCCCGGATGTCAGAAAAGACAATCCGGATGCTAAATGACATTCTCGTGTAAGAGTAGAAGCAGAAGTAGCGTCATTCATCGTAAACGCCCCGCGTTATTATGGTTTATTGGTAAACGGATATAATACATTTGTGCAAAATCAGAGATTGTTTGACTTTCGAAAGCAAGAATCGTAAAGAAAAAGGAGGAGGAGTACGCGAACGACCTGAAAATTGATGAATCCACATTCAACTCAGTATTGCGGAGCGCCAGCATTAAAGCTAGCGACAGCTGTCGAAATATCACAACGATGTAGCATAGCCGCCGAAAATCTGCCAACAGAGCACACATATAGAAAAACTAAAATCATCAGACTAGAAAAGATTTCCGAGAGTTCTGCTAGAGTTTGCTATTTGCTAATAATCCGAACGGCAACAACTTGTAGTGGCGTTAGTATTCCAGAGACGTCTTCTAAACCCGGGAGGAAATTCAACGAAAAATAATTAAATTTTCCATGTTGAATACAACGCGTGAGATGCAGTTCGTCATCGTCGTCGATGAAAATATATAAAATCTTCACGTGTGCGCTTAGGCATAATATCGCCGAGTTAATGTTGGTTTAAAGGTAATAAGATTATTCCCAATAAGTGGCTGTTCGAAATAGAAATTATTTCCTATCCAACAGGACGTGAAATGAATTATTCGCATCAATGAGATGGCCACCGACGCAAATGGGAACCGAGAATGCAGCTTGAATAATTGTCCGGACTTAGCAACTTGCACGCAATCGTGATCTAGAACGGGATCATCGTCTTTATCGACACCAGCTACATTTTCTTGAACATCGTCCTAGACGACAAGCAAAATGGTGCCCCCTCCTTCGCAGCACGACTCACCAGGCGCGGAATTCTGATCCTGGTCCTGTTTGTTTTGGCTATCATTAGCATTATGCACGCTGTGAGTAGCAATTGAAATGCCATATGCATTTTAAAGTTTGTGTTGAAAAATGGGGTTCTTCTAGCATCATCTAACGACTGCACTTGCTCTTTGCACACTCAGAGATATTCTGTGAATTATAGATTAAATACTTTTATGGTAGCAGATAATTTTCCATGGATCAAATAGATTCTGATTTTCAATGTGCAATATATTTCATTCTATGACGGTCTTAATTATTGTACAATATGACAATGACGTCGGCTACCTCCTTAGTCCATATCAATAACCAACTCACCGCAAATAATTTTTTTTTTATTTCTGACGATCTTGATGACCAGTTGCATGGATTAGAAAACAGAGCTCCGAGTATGCAAACCTGTGATAAAACTTGTGCTATACTATGGGTGTGAAACACGGACCCTGACTCAAGCATCCGCAAAAATATTTAACACCTTTGAGAGACGAGTCTTAGGGATGCATCAGACTACGACTATTTAGCCGCACCTCTGTCGCAAGTTACACATGGTTAAATGGGAGCCCGCACACTGCGATTTTGGACAATTTTGTCCAGGTCGGCAGTCGCAGGAATTTGCGATTTCTCCTAAAACCAGTTCAGTAGGTAGTTTTTGTGAAACTCGCGCAGGCGCACATCATTTGGACATTTGACGCTGACGTGCACGGAAGTTTCTTCCATAGCGCACAAATGAGTTGGCGCATGTGTTCCTGGCAAAAACATACCTTCAAATGAGCATATTAGTTCTGCGCATGCCTGAACTTCCTTTGCAAATCTTGTCGCAGTGTGTACACATTTGCGTCTACAAATCGCTGGCTACTACTAAAAAGTCGTAGTCTGATGCATCCCTTAAGGAAAATAGTTTCAGCGTAACTAGACGGGGACCAATGGCGAATTCGATACAACCATGAGCTGTATGAAATTTTTGATGAGCCGGAGGTCTCAACGATTGTAAGACTGCGGAAGCTACAATGGGTTGGCCACGTGAATCGTATGGACAAACAACGGATACCCAAAAAGGTTTTCGTTGGAAGAATTGAAGGGTGGAGACCAGAGGGGGAACCGCAGAAACGCTGGTAAGACAGTTTATCGCTGCTCGGATTTCAAATTTGAAAACGAGGTCAATGGACCGAGATAATTGGTTTTTGTAGTAAGCGAGGGCCCGAGAGCGGAGAGAAGAAGAAAAGTGAACCATTTGAAATAGGATCACCATTTTAATACATATTTCACAGAGCTGACATCTCTCAATCTTCGAAATAATTCAATAAACTACTTCTTTCGCAATAGGATTTTCAACTTCCGCAATCTTTAGCTCATATACCTGAATTTCAATGATATTAATAAGGTTTCAGCAAGGAATCTTGCCGTTTATCTACGAAACAACGTACGAGTACCTATATTGGTTGCATATGATCCTGGGGTTTACCGCATGTGCACTTGTCTCTGTGAAAGTCATTGAGCTATGAGGGTCAAGGGAGCCGTACGACTATTCTGCTTGTGTGGAACCGCGCAACTCCCTTCTGTATTAATGCTACAAAGTACCTCTCTAACTTGCAGTTACGGGAATATTTTTCGCACATAAATCGCGAACATGAATCGCCACGTTAATTAAAAATGAACACTCCCCGTTCCGAAATATAAACAATATTCATGATATAAACAAAACGCGAATTGTCACTGGGATTTGTAAATACCAGCTGATCCGTCAAAAACTGAAAGATGGTCCATCATGGAAACTCACCACATAGAGATGCCAACCAGTGCTTGTGGTGAGCTGGTTTGAGTACATTCTTTCAATGTTAGTGCATTAATGTTTACATGAAATGAACTCGAAGCGGCTAGCCGTTAAGTCGAGAAATTAAAAGGGCCAAGAAGTTAACTCTCTTTTTTTCCGAGCGTAGCAAAAAAGCCGTATCACTTCCTTGGCTTCAAAATTACCAACGAAATTAAAGGGGGCGGAGTGTGGGAAAGTTCACTCGATATTCACACGCTCACATTCACTGTTTATTTTTCCCAATAAGACTTTCTTATTTCTTGCTTTCGCCTACGGTTCGCTTTTTACCCACACTTGTTCAGATCAGATAATAAATATTCATATTTTATATAGTAAAGTCAACCTTATCTTTTATTCAACTTTGAATTTACTACTCTAACCAAAAACAACCGTTAAAATGTCTTATTTAAAGAGGTTAATCATGGAGGAGTTCCTTGGTATAGTACGAAAATTACTACTACAAACCCATAGAGCCAAGTTTATTAAAATGGATAACCCTATTGCAACCAGAAGGGTGTTTTCAAAATACGATGATCAATTCATAAGTTTGAAAAATATTCAATTTGTAGTTGATTATTTTGGAACATTGGGATAAAATTTAGAACAAGTTTGCCCTAATCATTACTAAGAGCCTAAACTTGAGATTGTTTGATCAATGTGGTTATCTGCGTGGTTTTTATGGCTTCGCCGCTTAGTGTCTCAAAAACTTGTTAATAAATGAGTTTTTTGTGGTTGGATGGTTAATGTCACTTACGCATTTAATGTAGGGCTCTACTGCTCACGAGCGACTGGACTATCCTCTAAACAGCTCCTCAGTCAACCAGAAAACCTAACCTGGAAACATTTGACACTTTACTTCGGGTCAGGTTTCGTTTTGCTACGACGTGGGGCACCTTCAAGCCGGGGGTCCCTGCTCCAGCGGGACTGGAGGGAAGAAAAGGAGTTGCGAAACAAGCGATTACCAGCCCCAACGTCGCCGGCTGCTGTGAGTCGCTTTTATTTTTAAGGACTTCCCAAGCATAATGTTTTCAACCGATGCAAGCATCATCCCGACTATACTATCCGGGTTGAGCTCTCTCGTCTCCCTATAGAGGTCCCATCGTAGCCTGTCCCATTTTGTGCACGTTAAAAATATGTGGCATGGGCTTCCTCTTCTGGGCAACGTTTACAGTCGGGGAACCTTGATTTATCAATCATGTGCAAGTGATACTGAAAGCACCCATGCCCGCTCAAAAGCCGGGTTTGGTAGAAGTCAATCTCACCATGCCTTCGATTTAGCCATGGTCTTAGATCCGAGATAAGGCGCGCGGTCCACCTTCTCTTCGAGCAATTGACCCAAGACTGCTGCAAAACGTTGAGTGAGCACTGACTCTCCTAGCAGAAAATAGCGCGGCACTATCTAGCAAGGGGGCCAACTGGTATCATGCCTGCACAGACAAATTAGAGGCTTTCAGAAATGAAGATGCAATCCTCAGTGCTCTTCTCCTCTATACCTGTGCCAAGCATTTTCAGTACACCTCCTCATTGAGAGCGTCGCCCCATGTTTATGCTCCGTGTTACAATACCAGTATACCGTATGTATACTGGCATGAACTGGGAAATTGATATGATGTCTATCCTATATATATACATCAATGCTCTCGGGGAGAGAAAGTCTTTCCTATATGACATTTACCTATTACTGCATCCATCCAAACAAGATCAATAAAGCGGGGAGTCAATTTGATTAAGTAAGTAAGTTTACTTCATTGTCAATTTTGTTGTACCTTCACAAATTGTTTAAGTTTTTAGAGTTTACATTGTTTGAAATTTCTTTTTACTTTATGAAAACTTATAACCATCGATATTGAATGGAGCGCTTTTAACTCTGGCTTAATATTCCCTGATGTTGGTGGGACTTGTCATGCTTCAAGTGTGAGCATAAGCCTGTAGAGGGAACCAAGAAGACGTGCTACTGGATCGGACTGGCCACACGGTATAAAACGTCAAAAGGTCGAAAGAAGTTCCGCGCTCAAGCCAAAATCTCACTCCCCACCATTTAATTATCATCAAACAACAACTCAGCTTAACCCCGGCGGTTAAACTTTTCTCGCGAAGGTCGCGTAAATTTTTGCACATTGCAAATCGGTTATTATGTGGGTAACAACACGCTACCCAGTAGAGTTGAGTCACCAACTCATCTGCCAGTACTCAACCAAGGGCTTTTACTCCTCCTCCCGTTATGCTTGTACGTTAAACAAGAGAGCCAACAAACGATATTCTCTTATGGGAAAAGACTTGCGGGCGAGCGAGGAGAGCTGTGTAGCTGATTGCAGCATTCTCCTGTTTGGAGCTTTCCCCTGGCTGACTTACACTCGTTCGCGAGATACGTTTTGCTGCTATCTTTTTCTTCTTATCCTTCTTGCTGCGCCATTCTCCTCTCTGGAGCTTTCACCTAGCTAGCTTACGCTCACTAGCGAAATATGTTTGGCTGCTATCTTCCCCTTCTTCGTCTTTCTGCGCTCGTTGCTACTTTCTGCTGGCTGACTCGTACATGCTTGTGAGAGACATGCCACTGCCGTCTCTTCACCTCCGCCGCATACCTGCTATATGAGGTAACACGGCTTGATCGCAATTTGGTAGTTCTTATCTTGCGAATGACCGTAAAACGGAAAGCGGCACGGTTGCCCGCTCATACCTTTTAGAATCGATGCTTTTGGCTGACGAAGGCATGAGACGACGCGTTTGCTCGTTTACAATATCCGTATAGAAGCATTGACCCTATGACACTCATCAAGAGGAGTCCTTTCGAGTTGAGTCCCCCTACTTTGACCATAAATCAACTCAGAGCTGATACGTCCAGAGCAGCCTTCTCAGCCGTTACTCAGAGAAACTCATCTTCGAGTCGATCAGCAGCCCAAGGTACTTCATCGCTGGCTTCGATTCGATTAGTATAACTTCAATACTGATCAGCCTTACTCTAGGGATTCTCTTCTTTGTCAAGATGGCTACTTCGGTTTTCTCCAGTGCTAGAGAGTTAACCATGTGTCCTTGCTTTGCCAGATGATAAACGACAAAGCTAATTAGCTATATTAACAAAGTGCGTATGAAGTCTACTAATTATCTCCTTCTAACATAACACTATTTTCTATAAAAGGCTAACTTATTCCAATACACAACTTCTTTTTCTCATTTAGGGATTACCAATCATGCAATCATCAGTTATGATAGACTCGTGCGGCATCTTTCTAAAAACTCAAGGCTCAACAATTTAAAAATCAATTTAATTTTCAGAAAACGCTAAAGTGTTTTATTTCCATAATTCTCTCAAGCGCCTTAATGGTTGAAGCTACAGGCATACAGGTTTATATTTTTAAAGCATTTAATATTTTTCATTTGGAATTTACCGGATAACACGCCTGGAATTAAATAAAGCATACAGCCTAGGTGATTTTTGGGAGTACAATTTCTTCTTCAAAGTACTCTCATTTATACAATTGCTCTCGTATTCATGCCTTGACAGCAAACTTTCAATTCCTTCAACCAATTTAAAATTTTGTATCTAAATTTTCACTTGATCCTTCACATCATCTCATACCCAACATCCTTCCGTAATAACCACATTCTCTACCCATCACTATCTTTTCAAGTGTTTTAGAACTCGAAAATCTTAAATGCATGTTCGATTTTCCCAAACGCTGACAACATCCATGCTTTGTTCGCCACACAAAGTTTTCTCCATTTGCAGCCACGACGGAAATCCTCCGATGGGTATAGAGAATCGTTTTGAAAAATCAGTGCACGCAACAATGAAGCGAAACTGAAAACATCATTAAGAAGTTTGTTATCTTATCATCGAGACCAACTTGAAATTATAAGTACTCGTACAAGGGAGTGAAGACTGGAGAAGTAGTTGTAGTGCGAGTAGAACAAGGGAATAAATCCAAATGAATTCGACTACGTTTTCAATTTTGATCGTGGTTTCGAGATCTAAATTTTTCATAAATTCAACGAGAAAGGAAAAGTTTTCCTTCTAGTTTAGCAGTAGACAGAAAAGAATTAATAAATTGAAAATAAAACTGGCACATCAAAGATAGTTTAGAATTGATTCAAAGAATGATGTATATTTAGTGTTGAATATATTAAATCGATATTTCAAAGAAATTTATACATATGAATCTCATGAAAAAATAGTCGATAGCCACAATACAAGCAAAAGCTACTATAAGATGTATGAAATTGATTGGGAATACACAATTTACTCCTTTTACAACAGTATGTAGTAGTATTTGTGAATTTTGCCAACTTCATTTTATTCCATTTATAACATATATAGGGACGACCCGAGAGACGTCTTTTAAATCGCTCCTGTCAAAAGTTTTCAAAAATTAAACCAATTTTTTAAAAAAACGTGAGTCCGAAGTTAATTCTTATCGGAAAAAGCTTACGAGTATATTGTCGACTCAGCAAATTTCTATCGAATATTATTTTTCTTCGATTGGTAAAGAAAAGCAAAGAACCCAAGAAAACTTCAGGACCGCTGGTATGGAGGAGCCCGACGGCTTCCCACCGTTGGGGCAACCTGGGGAAACGACCAAGAGAAAACATAACGAAGAAAACTCCGCAAATGGAGGATGCAAGCTGCAAATAATAGCAGACAATCAACAAATGGCCAAATTGCAAAAAGAAAATGCTAAACTAAGGCTAGAGATGCAGTCCGTCAAAGATCTATTCAAGAAAGGGATGAAGCCTTAAAAGACGCAGCCGCAAAATCAATGACAACAGGTAACAAAGGCGAAGAAAAGTGCAAAACAAGCAAATCCAGAAGAAGTCTAAGTGCTGGTGGCAACAACGAGAGTCATAACTATTTTGCAGCGCTGGAGGGATTAACCGAAGAAATGGAAATTGAAGAAAACATCGAAGGCAATTCTAATCAAGAAAATGACTTAAATTTTATTCAATATTTAAAGAACAAAAAAAAAGGAGAAAAAACCAGCCCGCAGTTCTGCTAGTTCCTCTGAAAAAGCTTCCAACAAGACAGAAAAAGTTCCGCCAATCAACGTGTTCGGACAAAGCGGGAAAGATATGGTTCGGCTATTGGCAGCCGAAAATAAACTGGCCAATTTCGAAATCTAAAGAGTTAATGCCGAAAAATTAACTATAAGGACGAAATCACTGGTTGATTTCAAGTCAGCCAAAGATGCGCTGAATTCTAGGGGGGTTCCACACTTCACCTATACCCCAAAAAGTGAAAAGAATCAGACCTTCTTGTTGAAGGGTTTGGACTGCGGAAAGGATACGGTCGATCTTCTTCAGGTGCTCAAGAAAGCTGCACCAGATGTGGAATTTGTTTCAGTCAAAGCTTTTGCGACAAGAAGGTTGACCATAGAAAGGAAGAATTTACCACTTTACCTGGTACAAATTGCAAATAAGAGCAGTCCAAGTGCCCTTCAACAAACAAGGGACTTGAATTTCAGAGTGGTGAGGTGGGAACGCTTCCAGAAAAGAGAAGTCAACCAGTGTTACCGGTGTCAAAGATTTAGACATTCGGCTGCCAACTGCGCTATGCACTATCGGTGCGTTAAATGCAAAGACGTTTATGCTCCCGGTGAGTGCAAATTGGCTCAGAGGGAGCCTAAAGAAAAATTAAACTGCGTTAACTGCGGTGTTTTTGGTCACCCAGCATCATATCCAGGATGCTCCCGATATCAAGATGCAAAAGTTAAATTTGCTCCAAAGCAAACACAAGTACACCGTCATGTCATACCTTCCGACTTCGTCAAGCCCGACGTATGATTTGCACTCGCCGCTAGAGGACCAGCAGAAAATGCTGCAAATAATCTAAATAATGTAAGTGGCAATAATGAGCTGCTTCTCAAAATTTACCAGTAAATTAATTCTTTATCGGAGAGAATCAACAAGCAAGATTCAAAAATTAACGTTCTTTTACAGCATTTAGGGCTTTCAAATGCCTCAAAATAACTTGTCTTCCAGTCACATTCCCATGGATAGTCTTCGCCTCATATCGATCATCGTCAACTCTATCGTTGCTATACAAGTACATCGGCGTTACTATCTCCTGGAGTTTATTGTTAAGCAACAGCCTGACATCACACCGCTCACTGAAACCCGCCTTAAATCATAGCACTCCATGGCATTCAAAGATTTGGCATTCGTAAGAAACGATAGAATAAATGGTGATGGGGGAGGGGCACCGAGAAATTGGTTAGAAGACTCTATTGTTTCCAAAATATTGAAAATGTCGAATTCAAAAAATTTGAATTTCTTGAAGTTTCCTTCATCCAAATTTCACTGCCAGGTGGAGATAACCTCTTTGTTATCTCTGCCTATGCAACTGGCCAAAATGTCCTCAATTTTAAGGAGGAGCTCAATTACTTGTTTGAAATACTCGAATTGAACAGGCTGCATGATTATTATATTTTTGCCGGTGACCTGACTGCCAAGCATAGATCATGGCTGAACGCCAACAATAATCAAAGAGATGTATTACTGAAATCGTGGATAACAGAGAACCAAATTGAATACAGATAACTGCGCCGTAGCCGGTCCCAAGCCCATTTGAGAAAAGAGGACGGAGCCCCTTGTTTCCCCATCCCATAGCTTCCATGATTCCTCATCCCAAACCCCTAATTAAATGGTAGTAAATGCTCTCGGGGTCACCCATTGGGTTTACTGGTGTCCCAATAATAGACATTAAATGCCGAGGAATGATAATACTGTAAATACATCTACAGCTCTTCTCCTAAATCATACTTACACCTCCTTTGTGGGGACGTAAGAGGGTGAAGGCGAATCTTTCGCGCCTCATAACGGAATCGACGTAATAACCATGCCGGCAGAATGCAGGTTGGGCGAGGGGCTAACTCGCCGTCCCTGAAAAACGATTAAGTGTTTCGAAACCTGCACATGGGCCTCGGAATGAATTGGACTCACAGCAACGGCCTCGCAAACGAAAAACGGACTGTCGCATTGGATCCTGGAATGTTAGATTAGTCAATCACCCTGGCGCTACTAAGGGCCTTTTAAAACAGGCCAGTCAATATCAATTTAAAATACTGGCAATCCAGAAAACGAATTGGACTAGAAACAACATTCAAGACATGAGATCACCGACAAAATTCAATAGTGGGAAGCCTACTGGAAAACGAGAATTCGAAGTGGCCTTTATTGTGGATAGGGAGTTCGAATCACACGTTATTGATTTTAAGGCAGCCAATGAACGGTTGTGTGCGATCCGTAGAAAAGCGAAATTCTTCAAAATCTGACTGATCAATGTTCACACCCCGACCGAAGAAATGAAGGAAACGTTCTACAATCACCTGGAAAAACCAGTTGACTCATTGCCTACAAAGGACACAAAAATAGTTTGGGGTGTTTTCAACGCTAAGGTTGGCAATGAGATATCTCATCACGGAACGAATGCAGGATATAGCTTCCCCGATGAAATAAATGACAACGGCCAGCGCCTGATCGATTCTGCTTGTAGCAGAAATCTAGTCATACGTTCGACTTGCTTCACACATCGACGCACTCATAAAATGAGCTGGTTATCAGCGAGTGGCAACACAAAAAACCAGATCGATCATGTTCTGATCCAACAACGTTGGGCCTCGAGCATACTTGACGTTCGTACATACCGAGGAGCCAATTGTAACTCAGATCATTACTTGATCAAATTAACCTATCGATGTCGTATGTCAAAGGCAAATTCAGAGAAGACCAGTCCACTACAAAAATTTGATATCGAAAGGCTCCAAACGGTGTCTGTGGCCAACAATTTCACGGAGACCCTTGACAACCAGCTGACTCCTATCTTATCAGACGCATCGATAAAGACAAGCAGCGAACTCGGAATGGTAGTGAAAGCGGTTATTAAGACCGTGACAGAAAAGACGACCCGACATCAAGCCTGGCACAAGAGAAATGATTGGTTCTATGATGACTGCCGGATGCGTTAGCCAAAAAGAATCAGGTAAACAAAGACTACATAGGTAGGAAAACCAGGACAAAGAGAGAACACTATGAAAATTTCAGAAGAGTAGCCAATAAGATAATTAGAATTAAGAAAAGAAAATGCTTTGACGACCAATTGAGAAGCATAGATGTAAGTTTAGTGAGCAACAACGCAAGACACATACAACGTAGTGAAAAGCTTGAAACTTGGTTATCAGCCCAAAACCACACTCTGTCGTGATGACATCGGCGATATCACCGCTGACGAAACCAAGATTAAGGGAAAATGGGCATCATATTTCAAGAACCTCTTTAATCCTACGCAAATCCCTAGAACATAGGAGTCTATAGATATTTGTGGAGAGCCTCTATTGGCTCCACCAACTCTGGATGAAGTTTGTTCCATCATCAAAGCCCAAAAGAATAATAAAGCGCCGGGCATCGATGAGATTCCAGAGGAGCTTATCTAATGTGGTGGCTATAGTGTTCATAAAGCCATTCACAAAGTCATCCAGCGCATTTGGCAACAAGAACATATGCGAAAAGAGTGGATTCAATCAATTATATTCCCTATCTACAAAAAACGTGACAAGCTGCAGTGCAAAAATTAAAGAGGCATATTACTACTTTGTACGGCGTACAAAATATCTTCTGAAATCTTAGAAAATAAAATCGGATCATACGCCTGCAGTATTATTGGAAAGTATCGAGGTCGTTTGAGAGCAGGTAGATCGACAATAAACCAATTGTTCGCAGTCAAGTAGGAACTTGAGAAATGCTGCGAGTTCAACATAGACGGGCATCAAATTTTCGTTGACTTGAAGCAAGCATACGACAGTATTGATCGTAGCGTACTGTACCCAATAATGCTTTGCTATCCCAGCTAAATAAGTCCGTCTTACCAAAATGACAATGACGTCGACGACCTCCCAAGTCCGCATCAATAATCAACTCACCGATGCCTTTGACACAAATATCGGACTAAAGCAGGGAGATGGACTGGCCCCATTGCTATTCAATTTGGCTCTGGAGTACGTCATAAGAAAGCTACCTGTCGATACACGAGGTACATTACTAAACAAGTCGAGCCAAGTAGTAGCCTATGCAGACGACATCAACATTTTGTCACGGTCATTAACAACTGCCAAAGAACTCTTCCTAAAGGAAGAATACCTCAAATACACAAAATATCACACTTGGCGAATACAGTATCGAAAATTTTGGCGAACTTGTGTATCTAGACGTCAAAATAACGTAAACGGGCAATGAAAGAGACGGAATACGCCGAAGAATACAGCGCGCAAAGAAGATATTTTATTCAGTATTGACGATCTTGAAGACCAGCTGCATACGCAGGAAGCTGCAAGTATACAAATCAGTGATAAGACCTGTGTTATGCTTGGGTGTGAAATATGGACCCTAACCCAAGCATCTGCAAATATATTGAACGCCTTTGAGCGACGGGTCCTGAGGCGAATAATCGGAGCGAAGCTAGACGGGGATGAATGGCGAATTCGATACAACCATGAGTTGTATGAAATTTTTGACGAACCGGAGGTTTCAACGATCATAAGACTGCGGAAGCTGTATTGGGCTGGCCGCATGAATCGTATGGACGAACAATGGATACCCAAAGTTATTCATGGGTGAACTGAAGGCCGGCGGCCAGTTGGGAAACCGAGGAAACGCTGATCTGACTCGGTCGACGAAAACAGTTCATCACTGCTTGGATTTCGGAATTGGAAGATGCGGTCAATGGACCGAGACAGTTTGAGGCACTATTGCAGGAAGCGAAGACCCGAGAGGGGCTGTAGTGCTTAGAAGAAGAAGAAGGAGAAAAGCAATTAAATCCGCCATAAAATCTCAAATGAATAGAAAACATTAATCATTTTTCGGTAAAAATGTGTATTTCAGTCGATGTACCTGATTTGTAGCAAATCGCAATGATCTGCATTCCATATTCTAAGAAATAATGATAAATTTCCAGGTGTGCTATCTATTTGGCGTACACTATACAAGCAAAATTTTAACTGGCGGCAAACTGAGCAAGATACTTAGAAGAAAAACGCGTAGAAGCAAGTGTGCTAAAGTGATCCCTCGTAAGAGGGAAAGCTGCAACGCAAATTAATCTACAACTACTATTCAGGTGAGCCTTTTTTCGGAGATACAGAAAATCGTTACTACCACTTGAATGAGGAGCAGTCCTTGTAGGTGTCTTTGCTACGCACGTGCAAGAGCCACTTGCAAAGAAGCGAGAGTGTCAGCCATTTTTCCAGAGGTGACAGCTAGATCTAGTTTCTCTACCATATCGGACTCTAAAGAACTAACCAGCACTTAACGTAGGAATGCTCATCGCAGAGTCATGCGTAAGCTGAAGGTGGCTAGTGGAAGGACGAACGAAATGTGCTCTGGTGCACCGCAGAAGAGAGTCGGTTCAGTAAGGACTCGTCAAAGTTAAAACACTCCATAGCAGTAACAAAAGATAAATCAGGACTTTTAAGGTAGGGCGGTTTTGGAGACCAGACTAACTCTAATGCATCAATTCTGGCATGTGGTAACTACACAGAAGCTGCTGTAAAGTCATTGATTGTATGCATAGAATTGAGCAATAAAGGCCTGATTTATGTTGAGTGCGAGAGAGCATTCTCCGACCACTTATTTGAAATGTCGGGGACATCATTGTTACATACAGAGGTAATGGTCTGCTTCTTAGCGGAGGCTTCATACATGCTAAATGCTCAGCCAAACGGAAGAAGTTATAGTTTACCAAAGTGGCATCTCTCAAGGCTCTAGCTTATAAGGTCACGAAGTTCACCCTTGTGAAAAAAGTCACCTTCATTAAGCTGATCAGGGCTGTTATTTGGATTCCAACAGCAATCAAGGATCTTATGGACATTATGGCCTGCCTTAGACAGCAGAACCTAGAAATATCTACCCGAAGTTGGAAGATAATTTCCTGTAAGTAGAGTGGTAGTGTACAAGATAATAAGTTGAAAATGTCCTGGTGGTTGGGATGGATCAGGCCAGTGTGGACCTTTTGAAGTCTGCTCTGGGGTCGCGAATTCATCTGCTCCTAATGAGGCTTAAGCTCAATTTTCCCAATTGAGGACGGATGAAGAGAGAACACTAGATAGGATTCTGAACTTATCCTTTGCTCAGATTAACTTGCAGCACACCATTGCCACCTTATTTCTAATATCTAGGCGACACGCTATACTGCAGGCCAAATCATCACAACACGTTACAATTGTTCGAGAGCTATGGTTGAAGAACAAACGTACCCATCCCTTGAACATGCGTGGCACCAAAATATTCTGTGATGAAAGATCTGCTCGCCCGTGGGTCTGCTTGGTAGTTCCTGCAAATGTGACAGAGTCTTATTTGAAACAATTCACAAACCAAGACACAGAAAAAGACCAACAAAGACCCCTGCAGTGAGCGAGATGAAATACTCCCTACAGAGGAGATGCTGAGCAAATCAACCATTCTGCATCATTCAGAAGAACGGTTCTACCGTATAGCGGAAACGGTTCTAAAATGCATCATTGCCACATGCGATTTACAAACAAACCTTTGCAAGAAAGTTAAAAACGGAGTCGAATCTCACTCGAGCTTATGGCGATTTTCGAAACTTAGGCCCATTGTCTGCGTTACCAATTTGCCTGTGACAGCATAAAATGAGACTACCCTAACTAAGTCCAAAGCACTTCTGTAATGAGTTGAATCCTTAAAAATTAATCAACATCGGAGCACGCTTGCTCAAGATCTGCTCGAGCAGTTTACCAGAGACAGGCAAGCTGATGACTCCTTAATGTGCTGCTTTTCAGTGAGCAATATTATAAGAGAAGTTCGCCTATATCACTGAATCTGGTACCGTCACTATCTGGGTTCGGAACAGCATTCATTCCCAAGTGCAGGGTGAGGGGCAAGGAAATCCCTTCGTTTCGCTGTTCAATGTTTATGAAAAACACTCTTTATCGTACACTTAATGTCGAAGGAACCCTTGCCACTATTTCAACGCCAGAGCAATTCAATGGGACTTGCCCCAATCAGACCTTCAAGGCAAAAGGATCTTAGATAAGGCAGCTAGAACTGAGCTCACTGTATTAGATATAGGCCACACTCCAACTTTCCGCCGACGAGGTTGCATTGGAACCATATCTAACGTGACATTCGCATTGAGGTCCCTAGTACCAAGAGTAAAAAAATTGGAAAGTTTTATGGGACTATTTCCCAGTGCTCACCAGCACTTGGGATTACGGACGGCGCTTCTCGACGCTCGTATGCTCAGCCTTTTGGATCCCAATGGAATACTGAGAATGTGGACTTTGACAGGTTCGCAGAGCTTTGCCGAGGAGCAAAGAAGTTGCAGCTAAAGATGTGGTCAGCTCAATTATGAAAACCATTACGTCAGCCTTCAAGTTTACCATGCCCTGCCCAACACCTTAGCACGACAAGTCCTCAGTGTACTGGTGGTATCCTGAAACTGCTGAAAAGCGAAGAGGTACGATATGCTTCGATAAGTGGCCGGACAGAGGCGTGCACCAGATTAGCAGCTTATAAATTGGGTAAGAAATACTTCCGGCGACCCATCAATTCCAGTAAGGCCAGCTGTTGGTAAGAACTGGTAGTCGACGTTACAAGCTAGCCATACTGTAGCCCGGCGCCCAAAGGTTGCCCTGCTCATGCGACGCGGAAAAGATGGGTGAGATTGAGTTGAGACGGTCCAAAATGAAAGATCATTGCAATGTCCACTTTTAATGAAGGTGGAACTGGCGGAAGAAGTCTTATCCATGTAAGCAAGAAAGTCTCCGGGACTAAATGAACTTTATCCAGGATCAAATTGGGTACCGCAGAAGGTCTTTAATTTATTCACTGACTTGCTCCTCGGTACGTTCAACGCTTGTATGCATCCAGGAGTGTTTTTGTAGTGCTGGAAGATAGCGAAGCTCATGCTGATCAACAAAGAGAAGGAGAATCACTAGTCTTCTGCATATCGCCCGGTATATATGCTAGATACGACCGGAAAAGGGCTCGAAAAAGTCATCAGAAGATTAATCCTGCTGAGTGGTGAGCATGGTGCAGCATGCGGAGGCACATAGCAGTTCTTTCCGATAAATTGTCCTGCTGTTTATTCTTGACGTTAAAAATGTTTTCAACTATGCTAGACGAGCGGAGATTATCTGAAGCATCGCAGCTTGCTGTACAACACGAAGGAAGGTAGCGGAATGATAGTGCTAAATCGCGTTTTGCTTAGGGCTCCATCCCAGATCCTGATTTGTAGAACATCTCGTATGATAGGGTACTGAGGCTGGTACTGCAGGATGAGTCACACTTAACCAGCTATGCAAACAATGTTACGGGAGTAGTCACTGGATGGTTTTGAATATGCGCAGCTCAGACTAGGGATGATAATACGCTGACTGAGGGACGGGACGATCGCATATAGGTTCAGCCTAGTACTGGAGAAAACCGGAGCGCTGGACCGGAGCAAGAAGAGAAACCCCAGAGCAAACCAGCAGTGGGCGTATTGATAGACTCGACGAAGAGTTTTTCCAAACAAGTCGGAACAATAGCACGTGTAACGGCACCTACTCGACCGATTGCCAACATAAGGGCACCCATGTCATCAAAGAGATGACTCCTGATGGGCGCGTGGTTTATATAACTGTATCAAAACGGTGTGGTGATGCTATTAACAATAACTTGCACCAGTTGGCACACGTGCAGAGACAAGGAACCCTGCAAATCACACGCGCATACTGAACCGTCTTTGGGTAGGCAGTTTTGGTGATCACAGGGGGACACCTATCGATTCTTGATAATTGCCTAATTTCCCGACAGGTTGCAATGATGAGTCTTTAATGCGGAAAAAGACAATGAGAATAGTACACTGCCGAAACCAGTCAGTCAAAGACGCAATCATGATAAAGGACGACGAAAAAACGTTCAAGAACAAATATACGGCGGTTATTCAATAATGTGAGACCGGCAAGCATGTCAAACTAAACAAGTATCAAGGGAAGTGATTGTCCAGAAAATGTAACGCAACATCACGTCTGCCTGCATAACGACCTTGGCAAAACCAAGCTACTGTGTAGCGTTTGTCCAGCAAAAACAAGATGAATTCAATGATTCTCCTAGCGATCAAACCACTGGGACAAAGATTAAAACCGGAATGCGGCAAACATATCAGTAAGAGAGGAGCTCCACTAATTGGTCAATGCAAACAAAGCTCGTTGTTGGCTGGGGCTTTTAGAGCATATGAAAAGCAATCTATAGGGCCTACGGTATAGGCTCGTTGCTGTGAAACCCAGTGCCCCTTGGAAAATCTACCTCCTCGAATTAGTAAGGATGGACCAAATTGTACAGCCGCTTTTCGCAGTTCACTCTTTTGGCTTTGGCACTGGCTGTAATGCAAAATGTTTAAACTGCCCATTTTTTACAGCAAAAATAGAAAAATCCGTGCTTTGGATGATGCTAAGAAATAATCCGCAATCGGATGTCTCCTTAACGTGTTCATCGCATACCATACGTTATTTTCAGCGTGGTGGAAATTAGCGAGGCCAGTATTTTTTTTTATTTTGGTTAAGGATATTTACTTCCTGAGTGGGGGGTCCCAGGCACGCAAAACATCTGAACTACCCACTGAACACCTTCCCAGTCAACCTGAAAATCTAGACTGGAACCGTTTGACACATTATGTCCGGCTAGGCTTCATTTCTCTACGCTGTGAGATACCTTCAAGTTGGGGGATCCCTCCTCTAACCGGAGAAAAGGAAGCAAGTGAGATTGCTAGAAAATCTGGTTTCCCCAACCCTGACATCCTCGGCTGCTGTGCGTCCTTTTTATCTTCTCGGGCTGTCTGAACATAGGGCAAGTATTGATTAGCAGGCGGAAGAGGAATCTCGATGTGCATGCCGCCCACTCTACATAGAAGACACTAACATACTCACCTCATCAAGAGACGACTCACGGATGCAGTTCGTGGTTTAGCGCAGGATGATGTTCCTTCGATGACATCATGGTGGTAGTAAACGTAGTTTATCGATGAGAAAGGTACAGCAGTTCTTTTCAGAGGATTATACTGCTTGAGTCATTCGACATCAGAAACTCTTTCAACTCGCAATGATGATTAGATATTCTGTGAGTACTGAGAAACAACTTCGGAATTCTCAGTAATTTGATGCAATTTTAAACTGATAATCCGAACGACGGTCGTCCCCGGTATGGCACATAAAAGGGATAGACGGACATGGAGATGATTCAAGCTAAAATCACCTCAAGAACAACAAATGATCGATTGTGCAGATGACGTAGTGGTTCTGATTGGTGAACGTTCAGTTAAATACTTCGAATTCAGACTAACAATACACATGCCTCTGTGAAGTGAGTGGATAAGCTCCCGTGGGTTTTTTTGTGGTAGGGAGGTGAATGCTATTTATGCACAGAGTGTGGGACTCCCATGCGCGACTGGACTACCCACTAAACACCTACCCTGTCAACCTGAGAACCCAGCCTGGAACCGTTTGACACATTACTTCGGGCCAAGTCTCGTTTTGTTACGCCGGGGGGCGCCTTCAAGCTGGGGAGTACCTTTCCTAGCGGAAGGGAAGAGGGGCAGAGGAAATGGCAGACAAGCGATCCGCCAGCCCCAGCGCCCCCGGCTGCTGTGAGTCCCTTTTATATTTTAGGACTGCCCGAGCATAATGTGCAGCCTGGTTCCATTTGTCAACCGATTCGAGCATCACCGCAGCTATATTATCCGGGGTAAGCTCTCCCGTCTCCCTGTAGAGTTCTCTTCGCAGCCTGACCCATTTGGTACACGCAAAAAATGTGTGACAGGCGTTGTCCTCCTCTCCTGGGCAAAACCGACAATCGGGAGACCGTGACTTGCCGATCTTGTGCAGGTAAGACTGAAAACACCCGTGCCCGCTCAAAAGCTGGGTCAGATAGAAGTCAGTCTCACCATGCCTTCGATTTAGCCACGGTCTCACATCCGGGATGAAGCGCGCAGTCCACCCTCCCTTCGTTCAATTGACCCAAGACTGCTGCCAATCGTTGAGCGAGCGCTGTCTCTCCTCGCGGACAACTATCTTCCTCGCATCCTCGTTTCGGCGCAAGTAAATAGCGCGGCGCTCTCTAGCAAGGAGAGCGACAGGTATCACGCCTGCAATCACTCTCAACGCCGAGTCAGAGACTGTAGAATACGAAGATGCAATTCTCAGTGCTCCTCTTCTCTGTACCTGTGCCAAACGTTTTCGGTATACCTCCTTGCTAAGAGCGTCGCCCCATACCTCTGCTCCGTACAGTAGCACTGACCCTACAGCACTCATGAAGAGGTGTCTTCTTGATGGGCTGGGTCCCCCTACTTTCGCCATAAGTCGACTTAGAGTCGATATTCCCGAGGAAGCCTTCTCAGCAGTTGCCTTGATTCGCTCAGAGAAACTCATCTTCGAGTCGATCAGTAGCCCCAGGTACTTCACCGCTGGCTTCGATTCGATTCGTAAGTCGCCAATACTGATCATCCTTACTCTAGGGATTCTCTTTTTTGTCAAGATGACCACTTCGGTTTTCTCCAGTGCTAGACTGAGCCCGCAAGCAGTCATCCAGTCCCTCACTCGGCGCATTAGCATACCTAGCCTAAGTTGCGCTTGTTCAACGGTGCGTCCAGCGACCAGAGCTGCAACATCATAGCCGACCAAGCCGACCAAGCGCGACTCATCTGGCATCTCAAGTCTCAGTAGCTCGTCGTAAGACACGTTCCACAGGTCCGGACCAAGGATAGGTCCCTGGGCAACACCCGAGGTAATTTCCATCCTTCGTTGGCCCTGTGTCGTGTCGTAGAGCAGGCTTCCGTCCTTTAGGAAGTTCCTCAAAAGCCGCATCAGATATTCTGGAACTTGAAAAGAGTTTTCCAGCGTATCCAGAATATCCACCCATCTAGCGGAGTTGAAGGTATTCCTGACGTCGAGTGTCGCCAACAGGACGATCCATCGCTTGGTGCGACTATATGCCTCTGCCTTTTCGACCGCGTTCACCACCTCTGCAATCGCATCAATGGTAGAACGTCCTGTTCTAAAGCCGTACTGCCGAGGAGATAGGTCCCCAGCAGCACGAATCGCGTCAGTGAGTCTTCCCTTGATGAGTTTCTCCAGCACTTTCCCAGCCGTGTCAAGCATGCATAACGGGCAGTATGCAGACGGCGATTTGGGATTTCTTTTCCCCTTGCTGAACAGAACGAGCCTCGCCACCTTCCATCGTACCGGGAAAACCGCATCCCGTAGGCAAGCGTTGAATATGCTGAGCAGCAAGTCCGTGGGTTTAGTATGATACGAGAGAAATCTGAGCCAATCATCTTAATCAAGAAAAAGATCCCAGCAGGCATCTCAATTGAGAGATCTGGCGATGATTTCAAGGAGAGCAATAAAGTATTTTGGATGCTGATTGACTGGAAGATGAGCTTTTCTGAGCAAAGCAAAGCAACGGCAGTTAAAGTCGCAGTGTGATGACGTGGACCTCTATCTGCGAAAACATGTCTTCTCCCGAAGGTTTGTGTTGCAGTACGGCTTCCATGCATAGGCAAAGGCTCGAAGCAAGAAACTGTTTCTTAACAGACACGCATGGGCACCGGGACTTGAAGGGTTGCATCAGCATACCACACGGCTTCAAAATCAAGGGTGTTCGCTATCTTGAGGGTAAAATCTATCATTCTCCTCACTAAAGAGTGAAGAAATATTTATCTCCGTAGACGTGCAAGCAGTACTGAAGATCTCAAACGCGAAGAAAAGCGTAACTCTTAGTGGGTGGCAGCAAAAATGAAGAAATTACACGAATGGGAATTTCATCAATAATCTCAGACTTTGGATTAATTAAAGGCATGTTGATACTGACTTCTACTTGACACAGCTGTCAAGCGACCGTGAGTGGTTTTGGTCTTACCAGCACATAATTGGGAAGATACGTTCTGCAGGCTTCAATTTTGCTAAGAGTAGGGCTTTTGTGTGGGAGATGGGCGAAGTAGCACGAAGACTGGTTTTGGGTTATCGGTCAGCTTTCTCTGAGAGAATAAAGTGGGGAAAATATTTCAATGTACTGATAAAAAGAATCTTGTGGCGCACTACGCTCAATTGGTTAGTCAAACAAAGAGGGGCATGAAGCATATGTGGCGAGGGCGTAGCATTTCTTCATCTATTACCGTTTCTATCCTGCCCGATTGGAAGAAATTGCTATCTAGCCTGAACAAGCTTTTGACTTGATGGTGAAAGACGCCTAGCCCGAGGTTATGTGTTGAACGGTTGACAGGGGTATTAAGTGGGCATACAAATCCAGTCAGAAGTTCCACAGTACAGGTGTAAATCCTTTCGCTCCCTACATAAAAATTGCAGCAATAAGCTAAGCAGACGCGTCACAGTATTTAAATTAAATTTGTAACGAGTGTCACCCTTTCCATTTTTAGAATATTATACTCCTTAGCATAAAAATTTTTTACTTCAAAGTTTTAGCATTTTTCTAATATGCATCCTTGTTCGTTCGTAGCATTACCATAACTTCACTGTTCAACGTAACGATCAAGGCATTAAATCTGATGACAATCTTTTGGGAGCTCTAAGGAAGCTTTCATAGCGCGAACGTAATAAAAAGTTAATGGAGAAGTTAATGTGCTCTACCATTATGGCATTCAATATAAGGATAAATGTGCAGCAGTTTGCTTAACTAAGATAAATCTCATTTAGATGGCTTGTATCCTTTTTATATTTCCAATGTCATTTTGAGAAAATCATTGAAATCAGCAGCACTTAAGGAGCTCGTTATAAATATGTGTCTATAGTGCAGTAAACCTAAGCCTTTAGAAGTATATCCTTACATTATCATTAAGTTCTTTATGAGCGAGGCATAAGTAGACATTATCCTTCAAGGATGTTTTCCTATTAATTTAAAAAGTAACGCAAGAAATTTGATATCTTAATTGAATTTTCTTATTTTCTTTCTTATAATCCAATCAAATTAATTTATCAAGTCAAAATACAACATTTGTCATCGTCCTTCATTTATTGCTCACTACCTTTGACGTTATTAAGTAAACCCTTATTTTTATCCTTGAATTAACTCTCAACCTTATACCGGAGCAAAAACAAAAGAATTCCATCAATGAGTGGAAAAATTGACACTATCAATCAACAATTTCAATTCTAAGTCAACCAACAAAATAATGAATAATTCACTGCCTTCTAGAATAAACCGCAACCTAACCATGGAATGTGGGAGGCGCAAGTCCTGACATAAAGCAGCAAACCAGACCTCGCTCGGGACTTACATCTCCGAACTGTTTTTGCGTTTTACTTACAAACGTTGCAAAAGCAACACAAAAAGATTGATGAGAATGACCAGACAATTTTTAGCTGATTTTTTTTCCATTTGACGCATCCTGTCGGATATCATGCCATTAACAATGGCTAAAGCATGACATTTTCCAGGAGCAACATGTTGAAGGTACTTTGGATTCCAAGTTTCATTCCAGGATAACGATAAGAGCTATCTAGACCCGGGGATTAATAAAAAAGTGGTTTTTGTGTTGCTGATTAGGTGGCATTGTATTTCGATTTCATGAATATAATGGCGACTTGAGTAAGGATATAGCTAGGGATATAAAAAGGGCATTGCAGTGAAGTCTATCCGAACTTTTATCGGGAAAAGCAAATAATTTGGATTAAAATAACCGATTCGGAAGATTTCGAAGAACATAAAAACGATGATGACAACACTTTTGCAAGGATACAACATGCGTAGGAGATAGAATACCTTCAACAGTAACTCGACTGCTTTACACTCCAATGTCCTTTGGGAATTTCGCAAAAAGCTGGTCAGCAATGTTCGCTTCGCTTCTGTTGTTCAAAAGATTTATGTGAAAGTCGGGCAAGCTCATGACTATCGCATGGTTCTCAGGTATGTGCAGAACTATTTACCGCACAAGAACAATAAAATTCAAATGGTAGAGTGTCCATTAGGGGACACAATTCCTAGTATATGGATCAAAGTTTCTTATGGCAATGGAGGTGGAAGTGGTTTGGAAAAGTTTTTTACTCCCCCAGGATGAAGTAATACGATGGAATATCCTTTTTATTTATCACTAGCTATTGGTCTTATTTCCTCTCCATCAAATCCTGAGAGGATTTGGCGAATACGGAACGTTTGATATGAATTATGTCGAGGACTTACCTTAAATCCTTTGTACCATTCTTTTATTGTAGCTTCATCGTATCGTGTATGTGTTTTTAAGAATTCCATGTCCTCTTTTGTAAGGCGATCTTTACTGCCTAGACAGCCCATTTCTGAAAGAAATAAAAATCTGAATTGAAAAACTTTGCTGATGACAAAACCTGAGAAATTTTCAAAAACTGAATGTGTTTCTATAATTATTTTTAAAAAGATACCTGCTTATTTTCAAAACATATCTGGTTAACTCTTTCAAGTTAAATACATTCTTTCAATCAAATCATTGTGCTACTATCCAATAAACATACATGTTTCTATAAAAATTGAATCCTTTGAGATCCTTAAAACTTAGATTGAAATTTTTCAATCCTTATATTATTATAATGTATAGTAGATTGCCTACTTTTCATAAGAAAATAGGGACCATGCATAAACGGGCATTAGGGCCTAATGCGGAAACAATGGAGCTTGCCTAAGTTAGGCATGCTTAATGCGGGTCTAATGGGGTATGCCTAAGTCAGGCATGCCTAGTGCGAGCCCAATGATTGCCTAATTAGGCATGCCTAAACTTTTCCTGGTTGGGTAAACTCCATGAAGCCCAAATGCCGAACGTAACGCACTACCCCATCAATTCCTAAACACAACGTCTTTGGGCTCTTACGAAGTTTTCCGCATTGCGCTTAATGGGGGTTTTCTTAACAACACTAAAATTTCTTAGTAAAAACTTAGTATTTAAAGAGCATTCGTCAAAAACGATAGTTTTGCGATAGTTTGGCGAACGTTTTAAGATAGTTGTAAGACAGACATGTGTTATGCTATGGGTATGAAACATGGACCCTAAACCCAGCATCCGAAAATATATTGAACGCCTTTGAGCGACGGGTCCCGAGGCGAATAATCCGAGCGAAGCTACACGGGGACCAATGGTGAATTCGGTATAACCATGAGCTGTTTAAAATTTTTGACGAGCCGGAGGTCCCAACGGTTGTAAGACTGTAAGGGCGGAGACCAGTGGGGAAACTGAGGAGACGCTTATCTGACTCATTTCACGAAGGCAGTTCATCGCTGCTCGGATTTCAAAATTGGAAGACGCGGTCACTGGACCAAGACAGGTGCCGGCGCTATTTGCAAGAAGCGAAGGCCTGAGAGGAGCTATAGTGCTACGAAAAAGAAGAAGAAGATAGTTTGACGGTAGTCGAATGATAATTTTGCGATGGGTTTTTGATGTTTAACGATAGTATCATGATAGTTTTACTATAGTTGTACGATATTTATGTGATAGTTTTAAGATAGTTTCACAATAGTTAAATGATAATTTGGCGATAGTTGTGCGATCGTTTTATGATAATTTTACGATGGTGTTACGATCGTTTTATGAAAGTTTTACGATAATTTTAGAATAGTATTACGATCGTTTCATGAGAGTTTTATTATATTTTTATGGTTTTTTTAGGGTTTGCTAACGAAAACTTCGTTTCCTGGACAACCATTTTCTTCAAGTTACAAATAAAATTCCAATTAAGGCCGTGATGGGCTTGACTAAACAGTTCCTAATTTAGAGAGTGGTGAGGCATGCCTAAACATTTCCTAATTCAGGCGGTGATGGCGCTTACCTAAACTGTTATTAATTTAGGCAGTAATGGCGCATGCCTAAACAATTCTTAAACGGAAAACTTCTTGTTGTGTAAAATCGAAATTAAGTGAAATTTCTTGGTAATAAATTACAAGTAGAAAACGCGACCGACAGCTTTCCATGAAAAAGTGCTTTATGACACAGTTATGCTTGTATTTATTAATTGAAGTTCGACATTACTAGCCTCAGCACTTCGTTCACAATTCAGTTCAAAAAATTTTCATGTAATATTATGAAAAATTTAGTGCAACATATAAGAAGGACCCAATCATTTTGGATGCATTAATAGTACGAAAATAAACAATAATAATCATAAATAATAATAGTAATAGAATCATGGGCGTCTTACTGAGGACTCCTTTGCTAACATTGTTACAAACCAGTATACCCTATGTATACTGGTAAGAACTGGGAGCTCATCTGACGTGTATCGTATATACATCATCATGGCTCCCGGAGAAAGAACTCACTGTGACACCACTTACCTGCTACTCTGTCCATTTAAACCAAACCAATAATAGGACGAGAGTTTATTTTAAGAAGTTTAACTTTATTTTAATGTTCATATTTTAAATTAATTTCATTTTGCATATTAAATTATTGGAGACGTATATCAATAGTGAGCCTGTAGAGAATCAAATGGACGTATTAATGGTTTGGGGTGGCCATTAGGCGTGGAACTCCAAAAGGCCGATTGCAGATCGCGGCGCAAGCCGACACCTCAACCCTCACCATTTCGTTGTGCACGGGACAGCACTTTCAATTCAAACTTAAACGTGAATACTTGGATGATTTAAATGGTAATTGGGTAGCAGCACACTCCCTTTTGGACTTGAATACCGACTGACTGGTATAAGATAAGACACCATGACTATAAATATTAATCCAATACGAGCTTTTGATCCAATTTGCCGCAAAAATCGCTGAGGCGATGAGAACGTGAGTTCTCATTTACTGTGAACTTCTCTCCCCGCTTCACCTTATCAATTCGTAGATGATGAGAGCCATGCTGCAATATTACGATATTATCGTAGCCAGCTTGGGGGAAATACGTTGCATATGAGCGAGGAAAGTTTTTCGCCCCCATATTCGCCGCAGCTCTCAGTCGGCAGGCGAAAGCTTTCACATGATCGCTATCCCATTAGCTTGCTCATGCATAGAGCTTCTCGCTTGTGGTTACTCGCTGTCATGTACGCGTCATCCATATGTTGAAGCTTCACAGCGGCCGCAACGTACATGGTTATCATGATGTTGTTTATCTGCCGTAATGTACATTGGCGTCATTGGCTGACGCTTTTAGCGCTAAATGGTAGGCGGGAGTTCCACTCCCTCATTCGTAACAACATCTCCTAGTCTTCTTTTTGTCGCCTTCGTATTCCATATAGGCATTATTCCATTTATCTTCTTAAATGCATCTCGCTTGCATCCTGAGTCCTCCTTGGTGTCCGGTACCTGACGCATTCCCAGCTGGTAGATGAGAGACACATAATACCGCTCAGGCTGATGACTTGGGCCTGTTGGCTAATAAGAAAGTACAGACCTGAGCACTACATAGTATGAAAAATATGGGCTTTACATATCACTACATATGAATCTGCACTGTAACTGGTTCGATGGTGTAATTCTGTGTATGCGGTGTTCTTGAATTTATCAAAACGTACTAACATTTCAGCGTCAGTCTTCCCAACTTCAGTGAAAGGGTAGCCTGTAGCCCAACTCAAGGAGACACAGAGAAGAAGAGCAAGGATGAAGTCTACAAGGAGCACTCCACGTCGAACGAGGAGTTCTATGTAATCCAATCCAAAGTAACCAAAATAGCAGCCATAAAACAGCTGCGAACCACGGAAGTTCAACAGCCTACTCAAGGAAGCAAAATGTGAAAAAATACCCAATGTAACCCGAGGGGATAACAATCGTGCAGACCCCTAAACAGGCCCTGCAGGTCGACTCTATGATATGTCTGTTGCTGAGCGAGCAACATCATAACAAGGACTCGCAAGCGTGGTACCCTGACAAAACTGGTACCTCGGCCATCTGGGTTCGAGACAGCGCCCGCCTTCAGGTGCAGGGCCATGGACGCGGGGATGGTTTTGTGTGGGCGCGGTGTTCAGGGATAACATATTTCAGTGTTTATCTGACGCCTAACGAGGCAATGCGATCTTTTCGAACCAAACTCGATGCCCTGGAGGACGCTGTCTCGAACACAGAGGGCCACATGCTGGTCGGGGGAGACTTCAACGCTAGAGCCATCGAATGGGGTGTGCCACAATCCGACCCAAGGGGAAAGCAAATCTTGGACATGGCGGCCAGAACAGCGCTTTTTGTCCTAAATACTGGTAACACCCCTACTTTCCGCCGCTGGGGTTGCGTAGGAACCATACCCGATGTGACACTCGCTTCGGAGTCCCTGGTACCTAGAGTACACAACTGGCGAGTACTAGAGGACTACTCGGCTAGTGATCACCAGTATATAGCTGTTGAGATTCACGACGGTACCACTCTGCGTGCATATGCCCAAACTTCAATCCTCGGATGGAGGACTGGGAGGATGGACGTCGAGAGGTTCACTGACGCGCTTACGGCAGGCGCTCCGTTGCTGGGAGCTCCGCCAGGGAGTGGAGGGCCTACAGCCAAGGACTTGGTGAACTCAACTATGAGTACCATCATAGCTGCTTGCGAGTCTTCCATGCCCCGTCGGAGACCCCGACATGGTAAGCCTCCAGTATACTGGTGGTCAAATGAGATCGCCGAACAAAGAAGCGAGTGTCACAAACTTCGGCGAGAGGCCCAGCGGGCGCGAACACGGGAGGAGGCAGACACTAAGCTAGCAGCATACAGGTCCGGCAGGAAATATCTTCGCAGGCTTATTAACAAGAGCAAGGCCCGATGCTGGCAAGACCTCATGGACGATGTAAATAGGGATCCGTGGGGCCTTGGCTACAAGCTGGTCATGGGGAGACTTGGTGCCCTACGGAAGCCTTGTATACATGACGCGGAAAAGATGGACGCGATAGTGCGGGGACTCTTCCCCGCCCATCCCGTCCGTGTTGACGCTGTCCATGGTGAAACAGCAGTCGAGTGCCCACTCTTCACACAGCTGGAACTGGAGGAGGCAGTCCTCTCCCTGAAAGCGAGGAAGGCTCCAGGTCCAGATGGTGTTCCAGCTGAGGTTTTGTAGCTCGTCTATCACCATTGTCCTGACTTGCTGCTCAGCACATTCAACGCTTGCCTACGGGACGGGGTTTTCCCGGTACGATGGAAGGTGGCGAGGCTCGTGCTGGTCAGCAAGGGGAAGGGAAATCCCGAATCAACGTCTGCATACCGCCCGTTATGCATGCTAGACACGGCTGGGAAAGTGCTAGAGAAACTCATCAAGGGAAGACTCACTGACGCGATTCGTGCTGCTGGGGACCTATCTCCTCGGCAGTACGGCTTTAGAGCAGGACGTTCTACCATTGATGCGATTGCAGAGGTGGTGAACGCGGTCCAAAAGGCAGAGGCATATAGTCGCACCAAGCGACGGATCGTCCTGTTGGTGACACTCGACGTCAGGAATGCCTTCAACTCCGCTAGATGGGTGGATATTCTGGATACGCTGGAAAACTCTTTTCAAGTTTCAGAATATCTAATGCGGCTTTTGAGGAACTACCTTAAGGACCGAAGCCTGCTCTACGACACGACACAGGGCCAACGAAGGATGGAAATTACCTCGGGTGTTGCCCAGGGATCTATCCTTGGTCCGGACCTGTGGAACGTGTCTTACGACGGGCTAATGAGACTTGAGATGCCAGATGAGTCGCGCTTGGTCGGCTATGCGGATGATGTTGCAGCTCTGGTCGCCGGACGCACCGTTGAACAAGCGCAACTTAGGCTAGGTATGCTAATGCGCCGAGTGAGGGACTGGATGACTGCTCGCGGGCTCAGTTTAGCACTGGAGAAAACCGAAGTGGTCATCTTGACAAAAAAGAGAATCCCTAGAGTACGGATGATCAGTATTGGAGATATACAGATCGAATCGAAGCCAGCGGTGAAGTACCTGGGGCTACTGATCGACTCGAAATGAGTTTCTCTGAGCAAATCAGGGCAACGGCTGAGAAGGCTGCTTCGGGAATATCGGCCCTGAGTCGACTTATGGCCAACGTAGGGGGACCCAGCCCATCAAGAAGACGCCTCTTGATGAGTGCTGTAGGGTCAGTGCTACTGTACGGAGCAGAGGTATGGGGCGACGCTCTCAGCAAGGAGGTATACCGAAAACACTTGGCACAGGTACAGAGAAGAGGAGCACTGAGAATTGCATCTTCGTATCCAACAGTCTCCGACTCGGCGGTGAGAGTGATTGCAGGCGTGATACCTGTCGCCCTCCTTGCAAGAGAGCGCGGCGCTATTTACCTGCGCCGAAACGAGGATGCGAGGGAGATGGTTGTCCGCGAGGAGAGACAACGCTCGCTCAACGATTGGCAGCAGTCTTGGAGGAATTGCACGAAGGGAAGGTGGACTGCGCACCTCATCCCGGATGTGAGACCGTGGCTAAATCGAAGGCATGGTGAGACTGACTTCTATCTGACCCAGCTTTTGAGCGGGCACGGGTGTTTTCAGTCTTACCTGCACAAGATCGGCAAGTCACGGTCTCCCGATTGTCGATTTTGCCCAGGAGAGGAGGACAATGCCTGTCACACATTTTTTGCGTGTACCAAATGGGCCAGGCTGCGAAGGGAACTCTACAGGGAGATGGGAGAGCTCACCCCGGATAATATAGTTGCGGTGATGCTCGAATCGGTTGACAAATGGAACCAGGTGGCACATTATGCTCGGGCAGTCCTAAAATATAAAAGGGACTCACAGCAGCCGGAGGCACTGGGGCTGGGGGATCGCTCTTCTGGCAATTCCTCTTCCCCCCTCCCCTCCCGCTAGGAAAGGGACTCCCCAGCTTGAAGGCGCCCCACGGCGTAACAAAACGAGACCTGGCCCGAAGTAATGTGTCAAACGGTTCCAGGCTAGGTTCTCAGATTGACAGGGGAGGTGTTTAGTGGGTAGTCCAAAGGTATCCCCTATGGGAGTCCCACACTGCCAGACTTGGCGGGCATAAATGCCTTCACCTCCCTACCACAAAAAAAAAAAAAAATGATATGTCTTACGCGGATGTTCTGGGAGATGTAAAAAGAACGGTTAAGGCGAGTGAGGTAGAAACTGCCATTAGAGCCGGTCTGGTGGCCTACTGATAAAATTTGGACCAGAGGTCACGTACTGCTGTAGCCTGGCCCGAACCTATGGCAGCGCTCGATATCAGAAACACTGACCGTCACGGCAGTGACCAAGCTCAAAGGCAGCATTAAATGTGAGTTACCTGGCTTAACCGGGGTTAAAATAAGACTCATCAAAGCAAACACCAGGAAGTAATGCATGGCCTCCGTTGAAACTCCTGAAAAGAAGGCACAACACATGGATAGCAAAGAAAAAATAAGAATTCGTTGGGTTATCTGCAGGAGACGGCGAAGAGCAGTACCTCTTCAATGTTGTAAGTGAGTTGATTTTCGTCATACCGCAAAAGGATGCAAGGGGTCTGATATGTGCTGACTATTGTACAAGTATGGTAAAGTAGACACACAATGAAACGATCCAACGAGTGAAAACCATTGCTACAATGCCCCCCGCGTCTTTGCTTCCTGCAGAAACTGCGTCCAACTTTCTCGTCCATCGATCGCGCCCACCAATTCCAAAATCCAAGCACACTAAACTGTCTTCATCAGACCAGTGTTTCCCCGGTTTCCACATTGGTCTTCACCCTTCAGTTCTAGTGTAGTGATCTCCATATGAGATAAATTACGAATTCAAACAGTTATGTAAAGCTTGAAAAAATTTAAATATGGCCGACTCTAGTACGTTTTCATTCTAGCAAATTTAACATCTGACAATGGCTTTTTGTAAGCAGTATAATTTTAAGTATAGTTTGTAAGTAGTTATAGTAATTTCTATATGTACAGTTAGGTTAAAATAGTATTTAAATGGAAGCGATTTCAGTAAAGTATACAATTACGATGCGCTTGTCTTCACGTTGATTAACTGCGTAGAAATATCCGTTTGTTAAGGGTGTGTAAACGCTTGCATGGGATTTTGTTGGGGTTGATGCAAACAGGAAGCCGTTTTCGATAATGTATTTGCCAAGTGCGATATTTTGGATATTTAAGGTAGTTTTCCTTGACTGCGTCATGGAAACCAGATTTAGTGCGGACGAACTTAAGCACGTCCTAGTGGCAAGGAAATATCAGGTTATCAAGGAGGCTCTAGCAAAGGCCAAACCAGCACTATAATGACCCGTTTTTTACAGATAAACTTGCGACGCAGTACTATAGCTGCAACCTGCTGGAGTATTTTGAGAATAAAATGAAAGCCGACTTGCTGCTGCTCAGCGAGCAGCATTATAACAAGAGTTCGTCGGCATGGCTTCCTGATGAAAATGGTCGCCATCGGGGTGCGAGACAGCGCTCATATGCGGGTGCAGATTCACGGGCGGGGAATCGGTCTGCGTGGGTTCGGTGTATGGAAAATACGCTATTTGGTGTGTATCTTAGCTTGAACGAACCGTCATTGTTTTATCAGGCCAGACTCACTCTGGAAGATGCCGTCTCGAACGCAGAACCGCAAGTTTTTGCTGGGGGAGATTTCAATGTGTAAGCTTTTGAATGGGGCATGCCTCTGTCAGATGCTAGAAGGCAACGAGTCCTGGACATGATAGCCAGAACTGGGCTTGTTTTATTAAACACCGTTTACCCCCCCCCCCCTTTCGCTGCTAGAGCTGCATTGAAAAAATTTCAGTACCAACATATGCGACCAGTGATCAACCGTATATAGCGCTTGAAATTTACGATGGCCCTTCGCGGCGAATTCTGTCTCCCAGTCTCGGATAGAACACTGGGTGGATGAACGTTGAGAATTTTTTCAGCGTGCTCATGGCGCGGGCATCGATGTCGGGGGCTTTACAGGGGAGCGACAAATTAGCAGCTATGGACACGATGAACCCAACTGTGAGTATTATTGCGCCTGCCTGCAAGACCTCTATGCCCCGGCGGAGACCCCGACATGGCAAGACTCCAGAATCATCTAGAAAGCGTTATCGGAAACTTATAAAAAAAACAAGGCTAACTGCTGGCAGAGTCTCGTAGATGACGTGAAAAGGGATCCACGGGGTCTAGGCTACAAGCTGGTCATGCGGAAGTTCGGAGCCCAATGTATGCCTTGCACGTATGATACGGAAAAGGTGGACATGATTGTGGCTGTTTTCCCTACGCATTCCGCTTTTATGTACACGATCCAAGATGAAACTCCAGCGGGTTGTCTCACTTTTTAGGAAGACCTAATCAGAGGCAGTCCGCGACGTGTGATGGTTAGAGAACGCGCTGCGTAAGCCGAAGACGTGCTGCTGTCAAATCAAAGCATATCGCAGTTGGATGGACGGATACACGGCCAAAGCGTGATTCTGACCGTATTACTTTCTCAAGTGCTGAAATATATGATCAAGACAATTAAATACTCTATCTCTATAGGAAGGCCCGAAAGGAGCTGTAGAGCAAAAAATCCGAGGTAACAGTTTTGTTTATGAAGGAAAAAAAGCCCCAGAGCCAGATGGGATTCCAGCTGAGCTACTGCAGATGGTCTATCACTGATGCTTTGACCTGGTGCTCAGAACATTCAACGCTTGCCAGCGTGAAAAAAATCCCCAGAGCCAGATGGGATTCCAGCTGAGCTACTGCAGATGGTCTATCGCTGATGGCCTAACCTGCTGCTCACAACATTCAACGCTTGCCTGCGTGAAGCAATATTCCTAGACTGCTGGGTAAATTGGGGCAACATCTGATGAAGCGGCAGGGAGAGTAACGGCACCAGCACATTTAATGGCCAATATAGGGAGGCCTTACTCATCAAGGAGCCGATTCCTGATGAGCGCCGTGCAGTCTGACAACTTCACAGATCGGAAATATGGAGCGGAGCTCTCTGCAAAGAGCTACACCGAAAGCGGTTGGCATAAGTGCAGAGACAAGGAGTACTACGAGTTGCACGTGCATATCTAACAGTCTCTGGCTCGGCAGTGTTGGTGATAACAGGGATGACACCCATCGCTTTCCTTGCTAAAGAGCGGTTAAATATTTACCTACTTTGAAGCAAAGGCAACAGTAAGGTAATCGTAATGGAGCACTCTCTGCGATCAGAAGTAGTCCTAAGAGGGTGGCGTGAAGAGAAAATGGATTCAGCGTCTAATCCCTGAGTTGAGGCGGTGGCTCGATCGAAGGGAAAGTGAGATTGGCTTCTACTACTACTGTATTCGGTCTCACCTGCACAAGGTTGGTAAGTCAAGGTCTCCTGACTGCGACACTTACGTAGGAGAGGTAGATGATGCCTGCCATAAATTTTTTTGGCTGCAAAAGACGGGATAGGCTGCGTGTTGTTATTTTCAATCAAGATGAAGTGCTTTTCCGGAGGCAATAATCGGAAAGATGCTGAGACCTATTGACTAATTGAACCGCCTAACACATTTTGTACGGAACGTTCAGAAGGATAAATAGTGAATATTTGAGCTTCAGTAGGTTTCGAGGGCAGAGGATCTCTCTTTTAATCTTCCACTCCCTTCCATCGCGCTTAAAAAAAGATATTTCGGACGACGCCACTAGGTGACGCAAAATGAGGCCCAACATAAAGTAATGTGCTAAACGGTTCCAGGCTAGGCTCTCAGGGAACAGAAGACGAATTTAGTGGGTAGTCCATTGTTCATAAAGTTATTGACAAAGTCATCTAGCAAATTTAGCAATAAGAACATATGCCGAAAGAGTGGAACCAACCAATTATATTCCCTATCCACGAAAAAGGTGACAAGTTACAGTGCGAAAATTATAGAGGCATATCACTACTTTGTACGGCGTACAAAATATTTTCAAATTTCTTAGAAAATAAAATCGGATCATACGCCAACACTATTGTTGGCGAGTATGAAGGTGGTATTAGAGCAGGTAGATCGACAATAGACCAATTGTTCACAGTCAAGCAGGCATTTGAAAAATGCTGGGAGTTCACCATCACATGCTTCTAAGTAACTTACTTTGTTGCCTTCCAGGGTCTGCTCAAGTTTGGCGCCTGTCGCTGTCCGAGGAAATTCTGTAGATTCAGCCACCACCTGTACGCAAGAAACTTCTTTTCCGTCGCGAGGCGGTTGACACACAGAGATCTGTCGTTTCATGCTTACCAACTACTTACACGCTTGCTAACTGTTTAAACATATTGTGCAAGGATGACCGATATCTGTCGGGTATTGCTCCGAAATATCGGAAAATATTACAGTATTTTGGACGACTTTTGCATTGAAGTCAACAAGAACAATTTTTACATCATTGGACGGCAATACATTCCAGGGTGCTGTAAAATTTGTCCTTAATTGCCTCCTCTTTGTCTTCTACGGCCACGTGAAAGTGGATCAGCCACTTACCTATTATATTACAATAGTTTGTTTTATCAAAAGAGTTCGGGCATTTTCATACCTCAAACGACAATATTCAAAATTACATCAAGGTGACAGGCTTCTAATTTTCGGAGTCTCGGACAGATGTCAGTTTACAGGCTTCGCACTTTCGGAGTCTCGGAGTGACGTCAAACTTGAACATATCCTATTGTTATCTTCTTTGAACTCACTGTACGCATGTATCCTGTTACTAGCGGAACGTTAGAAAGAAATGAAACGTACTTTCAAATCTAGAACGTACAACCATTTTTCTCGGTGTAAATTCCCATCATTTTGGTCCGTCAAGCCGGAAACATTCATTGTGCGTTCAATTTGTGGACATTTTCACATTAGCTAAGCGAAAAAGTGACAGTGCAGACAAAAAACAATCGCAAGCATATTTGCATCATAATTGGTGTGCAGATACAAACGAAAAAGTGCAGTGTCGCCATACACACATTTCGGGACAGTGCAAACACAAAATGTCAAGTTTGAATAAACTTCGGCGGGAACGCATGAACACAAATTGGGCAATTTCAAAATTCGTGGATGCAGACATGCAAGGCATGACGCCAGTCCAAGTACAAGTGCGGTTGGACCAGCTGGGGACTACATATACAAATTTTCTTGAGCTGCAGTCCAGATAGAGAACAAAGTGGAAGAAGAGGAAGAAGAAGCGATTGCGGTGATGAAGTGGACGAAACCTTGCTGAACGCAAAATCACAGTACTGTCAACAGCGGCAACAAACTCAGACAACCTATCACAGGCAGAAAATGTTACCGAAATTATTGAGTCACTCACAAAAGAGCAAATGCGGATCAGTGGAATGTTGGAACTGTTGACAATGACGGAAGTGCGGACAATAACACCAGCGGCGGTGAACCATTAACATCCCAAAGTTTGGCGGAAAATACTAGGACTGGATATCATTCCATGATATATTCTAGAATCGGGTCGATGAGAACATGCCGCAGATGCATTATTTAAAAGATGGGCTGGGCGGCAAAGCGGCATCAACAATCAAACATATGGCAATCACGGAGTCAAATTACAAAGCGGCATGGGAGCAATTAAAGGCGTGGTATCACAAATCCAAAGACATCACCGAAGCGCATCTGAAGTAGACGATAGATTACCCGCTCATCTCAAAGCCCACGGCCCATGACATACGGTAGCTGGTTAATACAATTGAAGAGGCGACAAGAGCTCTCCAAGCGCTCGGCTACGACACGTCACATTGGGGTTGTTGGTTGATGTACATAGCAAGCCACAAACTTGACTCTATATCAAGATAAATTTGGGCGCAGCTTTTAGCAGCGGATGAGCGGCCGATATTTATATCCCTCATATCATGCCTTAAGGAACGGCAGCACGAGCTACAATCCTACTCAAACCCACTCGAGCGCAGCGGTCATCTCGATCCCCCACACCGCGGATCGTAGCGGCAGCAAAATCAGCATCACCCAATCAAAGATCGTGTTGGCAGTGCGGTGCAGCTGTACAATACGCGAAATTCATCAAACTTAATGAAGCACAGCGGAACGCGACAGCACTGCAGGCTAATGTGTGTTTGGCACCTAGTCACACGGCAACCAAACGCAGAAGCATACGGTGCAAGATTTGCAACGGCATGCATCACACCTTGCTACATGCATCACGCGGC
Organism: Odontomyia ornata; assembly: GCA_963969285.1. Classification (NCBI taxonomy): domain Eukaryota; kingdom Metazoa; phylum Arthropoda; class Insecta; order Diptera; family Stratiomyidae; genus Odontomyia; species Odontomyia ornata. The sequence continues at coordinate 152,742,084 of OZ017741.1, read as the reverse complement.
TCATTACAACGGGGCAATCAAACATCTACTTCCAACAAGAGAGCAGATGGTAAAATTTAACCTTCTTGGAAATCTGCTTATTAACTCACTTATAACATAGTGCCGCATATGCTTACATATTACCCACGGCAACAGCGTTCATCCTTCAAAAACGCGGACCTGTTCTTCCGTGCAGAATACTGCTGGACTCAGCATCGTTTCACTCATCACATACAACCTCATAAAACCATTACAAATACCGATTTTCGCAATCGCTCAACACTTAAAATTGAGAACGCTTGGTATAACTACAGCGAAACTTTCTTCGAAAAGTGGCATGCAGAACATTACAAAATCAGCGTTAGCGGTGCGCCAAATACTGGAGGACATTCCAATACAGCGGATCAATAGGCAACATCTTGGCACCAGTCCCACGTTACAACTTGGCAATTCGGACTTTGGTAAACCAGCACATATCGACATGTAACTCGGTGCGGAACCAACCTTATGCATCATATTGGATCAATGCGCCATCACAACCAATAAATTCACGGCTCGCAATACACTCTTTGGATGGATAATCACGGGAATTGTAAATTCCGCCGGCAACCATTCAGCGGCCACATAGTTCATCATGACGCAAACGACGCGGAAATGAACGCAATCAACGTAGAGTCACTATTGCAGAAGTTATGGGTACTAGAAAATAAAGACAGTCAATCTGTCAGGACTCCTGAAGAAATGGAATGCGAGACTCACTATGCTAATTCGGTTCATCGTATCCCAAAGCGGCAAATAACTTGCCCGGCTTTCATTTCGGCCCACATCTCAGCCACTTAGTGATTCGCGGAAAGGAGCAATTCAACGGTTACACGGCCTGGAGAAGCGTCTTAAATATAACCATCAACTGCGGCTGGACTATAACACGTTTATGGCGGAATACTTGGAGCTCGGACATACAGCGAACAACTTGCAGTTGGATGAGCAGCATTCATACTACATACTGCAACGTCCAGTCCTTAAGCCCACAAGCAACAAAACAAAACTGCGGGCGGTTTTTGACGCTTCAGCTAAATCTACATCAAGAGTATCCCTCAACAACAACCTCATGGTCGTATCGACCATACAAAACGACATTTTTACATTGCTCTGCAAATTCCGGACGTTCCTTATTGCCATGGTCGCCGACATCGTGAAGATGTATAGGCAAATCGTAATGGACCCCATCAGGGCCAACGATCAACGAATAGTCTGGAGATTTTAAACCGGGGGAATAGATAGTAGACTATAAACTTGACACGATCACATGCGGCACTGCATCAGCACTATTTCAGGATGTGCGCACACTACATTAAATAGTCAATGATAACGAAAACATTTCAAACCAAGCGGCGCAGGCAATTACGGACAATTTCCATGTTAAAGATTACTGGGCGAAGCTGACAACATTTACAAAGCTTTACAGTTAAAGCGGGACATCATCAACGTCCTAAACAGCAGGAGTTTGGAGCTACGCGGTTGGGAATCTAATGCACTTGAACTTTCGGATCCAGTCAAGACTACGGCAGAATTTCATTCCTTTGACAATGACGAGTAAGCTCGGTACTTGGATTACTTTGGAATCCAACCTCAAACACCTTAGGATTCAACATCGACATCACCACACCGAACACATACACAAAACGGATGTTCTTGACTACTTCAGCACGGATTTTTGACCCTCTCGGTTTTCTTGCTCTAGTTTCAACCATGGCCAATATACATCTACAAAATTTATGGACGTCAGGGATTGGCTGGGACGACTCACTTCTTGACGATCTAAGAGACATACCTGTGAACTACATATCTGGCCTAACAGCGCTCTCTGGTGTACAGATTCCACGATATATCAGGTCACCCTCTTCATTGGAAATAATTGGCTTTGCGGATACATCGGAAGCGGCATACGCCGTAGTGGTTTACGCTAGAACACAAACTAGAGACGCATACAAGCCTTTTCGAATCACATTGCTAGTAGCTCGAACTAAGATAGCACCCATCAAGCGGGTCACCATTCCTCGACTTGAATTATGTGCAGCGGATCTACTCGCCAAACTTACGCGGAACGTTGCATCCTGCATGAATGTCGATCTGGATAACTACCACTGTTTTACGGATTCGAAAGTGACATAAGCTTGGTTATTGGATAACCTAAGGTGCTGGAAAGCATTTGTGGCAAATCGGACATCCAACATCATCAACATAATCCCACCTGAGAGATGGCATCACATTAAGTTTAAACTTAACCCAGCGGATTGTGCATCACTAGGCCTGAAACCAGCACAACTATATCAACATCGTCTCTGGTGGAACGGACCAACCATTCGAACTTCAGAAAGGTATTTTCATTCACGGCCAGTGCCCATCACGGACGAATCGGTCATGTCGGAAGTTCGGCATGTACAAGTTAACCTGCTAATGGTTGATAGCAACCTCCCGATTCATAATTTCTCGGATTGGAAAAAACTATTTCGGATCATCGCCACTTCCTTGAGGTTTATCAACAATTTACGAAAATCGGTTGAATCCCATCGTGCCACCGGTCCACTTATGAAGACAGAACATAAGTACAACATATTGATACGACAGATCCAGTCGCAGTCTTTCAGTCAGGAAATTCGTCTTCTTGCTTGGAAGTGTCCATCTCCTAAGGCAAGCAAAATACGCGATCTGGACCCATTCTTCGACACTGATGGCATTTTGCGGATCAACGGCACATTGGAAGATGCGGAATTAACTTTCAACCAGCGGCATCCAGTCCTGCTAAATCAGAATCGTCACATCACTTTACTTCTCATCACCCATGAGCATCAGCAAAATTTGCATGCGGCTTATCGATTACTACAAACCATTTGACTACACAAATTTTGGATAGTTGGATCACGGATCGCCATCAAGCAGGTCATTCGCAACTGCATTAGGAGTACTCGACATCGGGCGAAAACATTGCATCAGAAGATGGCCCCATTACCACCGGTATGAATTCGTGAACTGCGGTGGCGACTATGCGCGACCACTCATTGTAAAATCATGGCGTGGACGGTCAGACAAGCTATACAAGTCCTACATTGCGCTCTTTGTCAGTTTGGCTACGAACGCCATTCACGTTGCAACAGTCACGGAATTGACTGCGGACTGCTTTATAGTAGCTCTCAGGTGGTTTATATCCCGGCGCGGCTGTCATGAAAACATTGATAGCGACAACGGAACCAACTTCGAAGGAGCAAACAAGGAAATAGCATCAATGCATCGGATGCTTAAATCTCGGAAGACGGTGGACGACATCATGAACTTCACATCTTCGAAGAGCAGCACCTGGCACTTCATTCCTCCGCCAGCCCTTCACTTTGGAGGACTTTGGGAGGCAGGAGTCAAATCCGTGAAATGTCACTTGACCAGAGTCATCAGCAATGCGACACTCACATTCAAAGAACTCTACACTCCGCTCTGTTGAATGGAACATTGTTTAAACAGCCGACCGCTATGTCTTCTTACAAGTGGTCCCAGCGATGTCGATCCTTAGACACCAAATCATTTCCTCATTGGTATCAGCGACGGTCGTTTACTCGACTCGGACGAGCATTCATCCCACATCAACCACCTGCGAAGATGGAAATATATTCAGAAGCTACACAATGATTTGTGGACACGTTGGATAGACGAATACTTGCGACAACTGCAATCGAGGAACAAATGGGCTTCCTTTACCCCGGACATCATACTCGCGGAAGCTTGGTCATTGTAAAAGGGGACAACACACCACTGGCTACATGGCATTTAGCACGCATCATTCAGTTGCACCCAGGCAAGGCTCATAACATCAGAGTAGTCACCCTTCGGAACCACCACGGAGAGTTCAAGCGGCCCATCAACAAATAGATTCTTCTGCCAGTATCCACGGAAATGAATGTTGACAATTGACTGAACTGTAAAGGCGGGCTTCTAATTTTCAGAGTCTCAGACAGATGTAAGTTTACAGGCTTCGTGTAGCGGACCTGAAAGCGACAAAGCGCCATCTCTCCGTGGATCAGGTCAAAGATGCCGAACAACTTTTTAATATGTATAGCTTAAATTATTGTGTATATAATTTCTTCTGGTTTTATACTCCGAACGATAAATTTCATTTCTGTGCACTCAATAAATACTATTTTTGACTATACAAAATTTAGATGTTTCGTTAATATAGGAAAGGACGGGCAGACAAGTTCCTATAATTGGTGACCCTTACGTTTTGTTATTATCGATAAAAGAGTGAAAAAACAAAAAATAAAAACAATGGCGACCGGTGGCGAATCTTTAACGCCCAGAGAGAGAAATATTACAACGGAAACTTCGAAAACTTCCCTGAATCTCGAGCGTGAATTGTGGCCCGTTAGTGAACTCCCTCGACTAGAAGCCGTGCGTGATGTAAAATTACGGCTATTTTGGGAGTCGCAAGTCGAACTTTGGTTTTCCCAGATTGAATCCACCTTCGGACATTACAAAGTATATTCAGATACGGCAAAATTTAACGCGGTAGTGACATCCCTGGATATTACCATCGTCAAGCAAGTTGCGGAGGTAGTAAAACATCCGCCGGTCAGAAACAAATATGAGGAGCTAAAAACGCAATCGATTGCTCGACTTGCTGCCTCTCCTGAGCAGCAGCTAACGCAAGTGCTATCGGACTCGAATTGCGTGACCAAAAGCCATCGCATCTATTACGTCAGTTGCAAAACATGGCAGGCTCGCAGCTGCCAGAAGATGCTCTACATGCCTTATGGTTACGACGTTTACCAGTGCATGTGCGCCATCATGTCCGTATCAACCGAAAGGGACATTGCAAAACTGCTCGAAATGGCAGACAAAATTGTCGAGAATTTCAACGCTGCCCCAGCTGTAATAGCATCGACATCAACAACTCCTGCTCTGAGGTTAGATCCAGTTCTCGAGGAACTACTAAATCGACTTGACAAATTAGAAGTGAACGCAAGAAATCAATATCCACATTCTAAAAATCGATCCCGTTCACGTGCTCGCTAGCGCCCAAGGTCTCAAACACGTACACGTCGAGGTACAGATGAGAAAAATTGTTTTTATTACCGGAAATTCGGAAAAAAGGCAAATAAATGCCGTCCGCCATGCCAATTTTCCGAACAGGACAACTAAAACCGTCATCGTCAAATGCGACTATGACGTCCACTTAAACAAGAGCCGCCTATTAGTAACCGACAAGCAAACAAGGCTAAGATTCCTCGTGGATACAGGTGCAGAAGTATCGGTAATCCCCAGCCAGGGCAAAACGCGTCAGGAAGAACAGAAATTGTACGCTACAAATGGAACGGCAGTCAACACGTTCGGAGAACAAATCCTTTCGCTCGACTTTGGACTACGGAGGATTTTCGAATGGCGTTTTTGCATTGCCGCAGTGGATTATCCTATATTCGGAGCTGATTTTCTACAATATTTCAATTTGCTCGTTGATGTCCAGCGGAAGCGGTTGGTGGATGGTAAGACAAATCTTGAAGCTGTCGCAACACTTTCAGATAAACCAGCCGCAGCAATCACCACTGTAAAACAAATGCCATTTCACAACATCCTCGTCGAATTTCCCGAGCTAACGAGTTCTGTGATAACACCGCAAAACAAAAAGCCAATACTCCAACACCACATATTGACGAAAGGCCCGCTAATCGCGGAACGAGTTCACCGATTACCGCAGGACAAATATCAATCCGCAAAGGCTGAGTTTGAGAACATGGTGGAAAATGGAATATGTCGTCCTTTACGTGGCCCATGGCCTAGTCCACTTCATTTAGTCCCGAAAAAGTCAGGAGAATGGAGACCCTGTGGCGACTACTCAAAACTATTGCAGTTACGATACCAGGACGATATCCAGTGGCAGGAATGGAAGATTTTAACCATAATTTACACGGAAAGACAATCTTTTCGACGATAAATTTAATCCGCGCCTATCATCAAGTGCAAATTGCAGATGAGGACATCGAACAGACAGCGGTCATTACACTCTTTGGACTCTTTGAATTCTTGACGATGCCTTTTGGACTCCGGAGTGCAGCCCAAACCTCTCAAAAATATATCAACATTGTTCTCTCTGGATTAAGCTACAGTATTGGATACCTGGATGACATCCTTATCGCGTCCAGCTCGGAAGAGGAACATCGGATACATTTACAGGAAGTGTTCACTCGATTAAAATAACACGGCATCAAAATAAACGTCACCAAACGCAATTTTGGAAAACCCGAGGTACGTTATTTGGTATTTCTGGTAAGCAGCGAAGGAATTAAGTAGCTACCAGAAAAAGTTGATGCAATACTGGAGTGCGAAAGACCAAAAAGTATTCAAAGTCTACGAAGATATTTGGGCATGATCAATTTTTATCGGAAATTTCTAAAAAATGCCGCAGAAGTACTTGCTCCGCTAAATGAATTCCTGCGCGATTCCCGAAAAAATGATAAAAGACCTGTGAACTGGACGTCAACAACAATTAATGCCTTTGAAGACAGTAAAAAATTGTTAGCAGCAGCAGCTAGTATCAAACATCCAGTTAAAAACGCTTAGCTGGCTATAACAACGGACGCTTCAAACCTCGCGATGGGAGCAGTATTGGAACAGTTTGTCGATCGAATTCGGCTACCGCAAGGATTTTATTCCAAAAAATTTAGCAACGCTCAACAAAACTACAGCGTCTACGATAAAGAATTGTTGGCGATCTACTCGGTTATCAAATATTTTCGAGACAGAGTAGAAGGACACCAATTCGTGATACGAACCGAGCACAAGCCAATGTGCTACGCTTTCATACAGAAGTTATCAAAAGCATCACCACGCCAAATCCGACAACTGGAGTATATTTCCCATTTCAAGACGGACATACTCCATGTTAAAGGTAAAACAAATATTGTGGCAGACACTCTATCTCGACTTGCAGTTACCGCACATAAAGTACTCGATATAGCAGACTAGCAGCGGAACAACATGATAGCGAATTACAAAGTCTGTTACACTCGGAAACCTCATTGGATTTGTAGAGAGTACAGAAGAGTGGAAAGCATTTTTACTGTGACTTATCGACAGGTATCACACGACCCTACATGCTGCAAGCACTTCGACGTCAAGCACTTGATTCACGAGAAATTTCGTTTGGCCAAAAATGCACAAGGATATTGCAAAGTGGGCAAAATCATGCATTCAGTGCCGACACGTTGACCACATACATCTCGATTTAGTTGGTCCACTGCCAGTAGTAACCAATTTTAAATATGTCCGTACAATGATCGATCGTTTCTCGCGATGGACGGAAACCGTACCAATTACCGAAATCACCGCCGACACCGTCGCTACCAATTTCTATCACCATTGGGTTTCACGTTTCTATCCATGAAAGCAAGGAAGGCACCGGGACCAGATGGCGTTCCTGCTGAGGTTTTGCAGCTTGTCTACAAGCTTTGTCCTGACTTGTTGCTCAGTATATTCAACGCTTGCCTTTACGAAGGTGTATTTCCGGAACGCTGGAAAGTGGCGAGGCTCGTACTGATCAGCAAGGGGAAGAGAAATTCCGAGTTGGCGTCTGCATACCGCCCGTTATGTATGCTAGACACGGCTGGGAAAGTGCTCGAGAAACTCATCAAGGGAAGACTCACTGACGCGGTCCGTTTTGCCGGGGACCTATCTCCACGGCAGTATGGTTTTAGAGCAGGTCGCTCCACTATTGACGCGATAGCGGAAGTAGTGAGCGCGGTCCAAAGAGCGGAGGCTCACTGCCAGTCAAACAAAAGGGTTGTTTTGCTCGTGACGCTTGACGTCAGAAACGCCTTCAATTCCGCTAGATGGGCGGATATTCTGGAAGCACTGGAAAACTCTTTTCAAGTTCCAGAATATCTGATGCGGATTTTGAAGAACTACCTGACAGACCGGAGCCTGCTCTATGAGACGAAGGAGGGTCGGCGGAGGATGGAAGTTACATTGAGTGTTGCACAAGGCTCCATCCTTGGCCCAGACCTGTGGAACATCACGTACGACGGGCTACTGAAAATCGAGCTGCCGGATGAGTCGCGCTTGATCGGCTATGCAGACGATGTCGCGGCGCTAGTTGCGGGACGCACTGTTGAACAAGCGCAACTCAGACTGGGTATGCTAATGCGCCGAGTGAGGGACTGGATGACTGCTCGCGGGTTCAGCCTAGCTTTGGAGAAAACCGAAGTAGTCATCTTGACAAAGAAGAGAGTCCCTAGAGTAAGGATGATCAACATTGGGGAAGCACTCGTTGAGACCAAACTAGCAGGGAAATACCTGGGCATTTTGATCGACTCGAAGATGCGTTTCTCCGACCAAATCAGGGCAATAGCTGACAAGGCTGCAGCGACTGTTTCGGCTCTCAGCCGGCTAATGGCCAACATAGGGGGTCCCACCTCATCAAGAAGGAGACTTCTGATGAGTGCAGTACAATCTGTGCTGTTGTACGGATCGGAGATATGGTGTGAGGCTCTCAACAAGGGGCTGTATCGAAGGCGCTTGGCACAGGTGCAGCGACGGGGAGCGCTGCAGATTGCATCTGCATACCGGACTGTCTCGGAGTCGGCAGTGCTGGTCATCGCAGGAGTGATACCCATTGCCCTCCTTGCCAAGGAGCGCCGCAGAATCTACCTGCGGAGGAACGAATGCGACAGAGATGCTGTCGCCCACGAAGAACGAGAACGCTCACTCAGTGATTGGCAACAGTCCTGGGTGAGCGATACAAAAGGTAGGTGGACCGCACGACTTATTGGTGACCTGAGGCCGTGGCTCAATCGAAGGCATGGTGAGACTGACTTCTATCTAACTCAACTACTGAGTGGACATGGTACTTTCGGTCTTACCTGCACAAGATTGGTAAGTCACGGTCTCATGACTGCATATTCTGTGCAGGAGAGGTCGATGATGCCTACCACACATTTTTTGTATGCAAGAGGTGGGAAAGGCAGCGCGGTGACCTCATTGAAGAAATGGGAGATCTCTCTCCGGATGAACTCACTGGAGAGATGCTCACATCCGTTGACAAATGGAACTGTGTGGTACATTACGCTCGGGCAGTCCTTAAGATAAAAAGGAAAATATATGAGCGCCTGGAGGCGTCCAGGGCGGAGGGGTCTCTTTTCTAGAAATCCCTCTCCCTTCCCCTCCTTCCGTTGGAAAAGGGATCCCTGTAGCCCGGTGGCGCCTAAACGCGTAGAGAAATGAGACTTAGCCCAAAGTAATGTGTCAAACGGTTCCAGGCTAGGTTCTCAGATTGACAGGGGAGGTGTTTAGTGGGTAGTCCAAGGGTATCCTCCATGGGAGTCCCACACTGCCAGACTCGGCGGGCGTAAATGCCTTCACCTCCCTACCGCAAAAAAAAAATTGGGTTTCACGTTTCGGTACACCAAGGAACGTTACAACAGATCGCGGTAGCCAATTCGAATCAATGCTTTTCCGTTCGCTAACCAAAATAATTGGTTATAAACACATCAGGACGACTGCTTACCGTCCTTCATCAAATGGAATGGTGGAACGCTGGCATCGATCTTTAAAGGCAGCACTCATGTGTCATGAAGACGAAAACTGGCTTCAAGCTCTGCCTACAGTTCTTCTCGGCCTTCGATCTGCCTACAAAGAGGACATTAAATGTACTGCAGCGGAAATGGTATACGGTACCACACTCCGGATTCTAGGAGATTTTGTTGAAGATACGGGCAGTAAAAGTGGCCAAACAGCATTTGTGTCTAAATTTCGAAAAGACATGCGACAACTGCGGCCAACACCTGTCGAACACCATCGACATAGCAGTATGTTTATTTTCAAGGACTTGGCAACATGCAGCCACGTCTTTGTAATCTTGATAAAAACTTCTAAATCCGCATGGACGGCAGAACATCACAAATATCAATCGACAGATTGAAGCCGGCCTACATCTTAAACCCAGACATTGAAGAACCAACGCCATCACCGTTTTTCGACTGTGACAGCCGAAGACCTCCAATTACAAAAACTTACGCAGGACCGAATCAAAACAAGCAACGGAGAGTCACATTCGATGTTGACACGTCTAAGGGAGGAAGCATTATAGCGGACCTGAAAGCGGCAAAGCACCATCTCTCCGTGAATAAGGTCAAAGATGCCGAACAACTTTTTAATATGTATAGCTTAAATTATTGTGTATATAATTTCTTCTGGTCTTATACTCCGAACCATAAAGTTCATTTCTGTGCGCTCAATAAATACTTTTTTTGACTATATAAAATTTAGATGTTTCGTTAATATAGGAAACGACGCGCAGACAAGTTCCTATATTCGCAATTTCGGAGTCTTGGACAGACGTCAAACTTGAACCTATCCTATTGTTATCTTCTTTGAACTCACTGTGGACGTGTATCTTGTTATGAGCCGAACGTTAGCAAGGAATAAAACTTACTTTCAAATCTAGAACCATCGGCCGTTTTTCTCGGTATAAATTCTCATCAAAAAGTAACAAGTTCAGGGTGCCTATTGCTACTGGATTCTTTGGGCGTTGCAAGAGGTTTAAGGAACTTGTTGCTTTGATGATTTAACACTCATTGTAGCTAATCTGCATATTAATGCAACACATTAATGTTCCTTTAATAACATTCAACAGAGAGCTCTATTTTGTTCTAAAAATTTCTCTTCATTTGAGTAACAACACACACATTTCCCAACTCATGATAGAACAGTAAAAGCGCCATTTGAATCTTGAAATTTTCATTAAACCATTTGCAACTCTCACCCATCAAATCCGCTAACATTGCGTCCTTTTACACAAAAGCCGCTTTCAAATTTACATTCACAGAGGCAATTCACAATTCCACGTTTTGAAGCATTTCACGTAAAATTTAAAAAAACGAATATGGCGGTGTGTGCACCGCGCCTTTACTGTATACGAGTATGTCGTCGAAGTGAAATGAATGAAATTCTTTTTCCGAGGAAAAAGCAGTCAGAAAACAAAAATTCATGGAAATTATTATCTGCTAAGTATGCGAGATACATTTCAATGCGCTTGGCATAGACGTAGGCGTAGATATGCATACAAAACGAGTGTGCTCTCAAAAGGAGGCAGTTTCATCACCATTTCTCCCCAATCGACCTACTTTGTGTCCTTACAAGTGTGCCATATTCGTGAATATTATGAGCTCCATGTCTATTTTGCATAGGGACAAAATGTTCTGTAAGTAGTTTCAAGTGAAGAGGGCATCCGTCATAGTCAACATAACGCTCCACTTAGCAGGAAGCAAGGATACTAGATTTGAGTTATTGAACAAATCTCCTGCTAAGTAGATTTTCTCTAAGCTACCAGCAGAAGTAATAAATCTTTATTGTGAAGCAGTCCGCATGCATCGGAGTATTTTTTCAAGGTAGCGCAGTGAACTCTCTCTCTTAAAAGAGAACTTGTGAAAAAGTCACTCCCTCTGGCAATTGAATTCTACTTTCGTCGTTTCTAGGACAAAACTGAATGGCACAGGAACAATCTGCATGCCTAATAAGAGCTCAACGTCGGTGAACCAAATCCCCATGGAGTTTGCACAAACACGTTTCACTAAGCACAACGGTGAAAATAAAAAATGTTCTCAGGCCAAGCCATCCATTTTGGAAAGAGGTTACGGTGGCAACGCTGTCGCTGATGCATCCTCGATTCATTTATATTGAGATTGATCGTCGTTGTGGAGTACGAGTACGTTCGTTATGTTTAAACATACAAAGTGAAATTTTCTTGTGAATCACGTCTTGCCGCAAGCAACTTCATTGTTGCCGTAATCCTGTTGAGAATCCAGACCGAGTTCATGGAAAATTAATGCTTGCTTCCTCGCAAGACAGCAGGCAAAACCATTTCAGTTTTAATTTGGAAGTTCTTTCACAGGGGAACACAAAATGGAAATTCCTGTTGATTCGAAAATTTTGTATGCGCTGGTACAATTCGAGATGCTCTAATGAGATTATTCTTGTGGTGATGTTGCGGCCTGGATATAATCTTAATTTAGACATTGAAGAAACTTTCCGAAGATCCGGTACAATAAGACTGGTAAAAGCATGCCCAGTCTGTCTTCCAATAAACCCTAATTCAATAGGGCGTCTGCGTGATTGAGGTCTATTTTTTTAATTCCCCCTTCGTTTATCAAGATTTTACCTTCCGGTAAAAACTGGCAAAATAAACGTCTTTTGTTTTCAATGCTGCTTAAAAGTCCCCCAAAAGTATACACAGCATATATGCCGTTCCATGCCATCCAACCAAAACCACAAGGACTCGGCGTTTTGCCAAGGACAATTGGTTTTCTCGTATGCCCTTTCGCTGCTTCTGCAATTTACATGAACTTAATTCTGTGGCAATCATTATGGTGAAGCCGTTTTCCACTCAGTGGCATTGTTGTCATACCCCTCCTGCCAAACGATTCTTACAATTATATGCAATCCTACCATATTGCTATGTCGTACTCGTAAAACCAGAAGCAGGGATAGAAGTCTGAGTGAAATTGCCGAAAATATTGCAGAAAGATTGCTGGGAACAAAAGGGATAACATTAATATGAAGAGGGTTGGCATTTGGTTTTTTGTTTGACGATAAAATGAGCGTGGAAATGGATTTACTTTGCAGGTGCTTGATTCTCATGGCTCAATACAATAGCGTGATTGTTTCTAATTTCTATCTCAAGGGAGAGGTTTCCTTTGATTTTATTGAACTGAAAACTACACGAAATTAGTAAAGTTTGATTTGATTTTTAAGGAGGAGCAGAATGTCCTAATGCTCAGTAGTGAAAGAAGAGATTTCCGAAGGCTCATGATGTACAAGGGAGATGCACATGAACTGAATATAATTAAGAAGTTGAACTTGGTGAAATGAAAAAAAAAAAAAACGTTGAAAGCTGTAACATAGGCAAGGTACATTTTGACTTGTAAGTCAGAGGTATATATTGGATAGGCAAAGCGCCATTTGGATGCCAGAATAAGGGGAAAAATATAGTAAATGCTAATCTACACCTTGTACAAGCCGATCATCTACGGTCAATATTGCTTGACTTTGGTTAGCTAACGAGTAGCTTTAATTTTTTTTTTCTGAATTTCATATGCCATATCAAAAACAAACTTCCCAAAATATAGCTAAGCCCGCAGTGGGAATGCCGATCAATCGAATTCTTCAAGGCCAGTATTCTTTTGGGAGTGCCACCCCACGTTCCCGAGGAAATGGCGGATTCCGTAAGGTTCCTCCCGGACTATACGGAAAATGACCTTGAATTATACATGGACTACAATTCGAGTGACGAATTGGATTTACGCTTTGGGCTGGCGGCCATGATGTTTTGGACCTAGTTACTTTGCACAAGGTATAACCCGCGCGCGAACGGCTCCAATTTAACTATCTTACTGTTTCCGTACTGGTTAACACCTTGGCAGGCCCCAGAGTTCGTTCGAAGCTCGCACCATTGGCGTGGTAGTGTAGATTCGGTTGAGACGGACTCCCGATTGGCGTCAATCTGACTCTGAACACCTGCCTCTATAAGGGCTTGTGCCGACCCTTGCATAGTCCCCTTGTTTTGCAAGGATAACCAAGTGACCAAAAAGGTGACTACACAAACGAACGGAGACAGCAGCTCTAAGGGGGGACAGTCAATCAACTTGAACCTGACTTACGTATAAACAACAATACCAACGACAACAACATCAACGAAATTCACATCAAAGACAAGAATAATAGCGGCAGCGACTAAGACAACACAGCTGAACGAATACATTACTGAACTGAAGCACAAGACAAATTTTCGCATCCGGAAATTTTTTCGGCGTTTGAGCGCAGCAAGACAACGACGCAAACGTTGGAGCGATCTCTACGAGAGAAGCAAACAGCAGAGCAGCTTGGGTCGGAAATCAAAGAAGAAACTAAGGCGATGGAAGACCCTAAAGCTACTCTCACCATACCGAAGAGACCAAGGCACACAATTTAAACCTTGCGATGCCTCCACTAGCGTACACAATAAAAAGAATGATCGCCCTGAAGAGGAGCGGCTTATCGAAAGGCTAAAGCATTCTTTAAGCGAGTTAAACCCACCTGCAACGTACAAAAGAACCGAAGCAAAGAGGTGAACAAGGCAAAAAAGCAGGAGTGTACCCTTGGGGGAAGGGTTTTGTAAACCAATTAGTAACTCAAAGAATATTTTCTGAATATCAAAACTTGACTCATATACAGATTACATAAATTTGAATCGAAAAACTAAAACATGATTGTGACGAGTATGTATTTCAATTCGCCGCATTTTGTTTTCAGTGTGTGAGCTCCTTGTTTGAAGAGTCATGATAACACATCAATGTTACAATCATTTCGAAAATTTTCATAAAGATCCCTACATATCTGTTAGTGTTTTATTTGTGGTTGCGAGGTGAATGCTACTTACGCCCTGTGTGTGGGACTCCCATGCTCATAATACAATTCATCTAGACTACCCAATAAAAACCTCTGCTATCACCCGAGGATCCAGCCTGGCACCATTTGACACATACCCTCGGGCTGGACTTCATTTCCTAACGCCTAGAAGCGCCTTCGAGTAGCATGAAGCCCTTCTCTAGCTGAAAGGAGAGGAGGCGAAAGATTACTGAAAAAGGGCCCCTCCCAATCTCGAAGCCGGTTTAGTACGTTTTTTCTGACCGTCAGCACTCCCCGAGCATCTTGAGCTAGGCTTTTCCATCTGTCAACTGACATAAGCATCTTTCCGACAACAGTCTCCGGAGAGAGGTCTAAAAGTTTGCTGCAGAGATCATCGCGCAGCCTTTCCCATCTTTTGCAGATGCAAATCATGAGGCAGACATAATTTGCCACTCCTCATCAATACCGCCGATCCTGAAATCCACAAAGAAAGGAGTGACCGGATAAATGAAGCACCATTGTGTGATATCACCGTCATGTGACTGAAGTACTGTACTCAGAAATGAAAGGCGATAGCCTATGTCAAGAACGGAGGTCACAAGGTAGAATTGCCGTCCAGCAACATCAAATAGAAGAAAATCAAATCCGTACAGCGGGAGACGTTCTAAAAAGAATAAAATCTACATGCCTCCGCGAGGCTGACAACAGTAAACCATAGGGGACAACGCATGACTATTATTTGCTTGACCGAAAAGGACGCCGAACAATTTCTGAATAAGGGCATAGTAAGGATAGCGTGGGTCGGCCACAGGATACGGCGAAGAGCAACGCATCTGAAATGCGTCAAATGCCTTGGCTATGGTCAGGCTGTATAAGTATGCAAAAGGCCCGATAGGGGTTCCTGATATTACAAATGCGGTTAAGTGGGACATGAATGAAAAGAGTGTACAAAGGAGGTACACTATATCCTTTGCAAGGATGCTGATCACATTTCAAGAAGAAAAAATCAGAACTCGATGATCTGTATCCTGAAGGAAAACTAATGCACCGAGTGAGAGACCGGATGACTATTCGTAAGTTGAGTTTAGTACTGGCGAATACCGAAGTGGTCATCTTGACAAAACAGAGAACTCCTACAGAAGAGATGATCGGTATTGGAGACATACTAATCGACTCAAAGCCAGCGGTGAAGTACCTGGGGCCACTGATCGACTCGAAGATGAGTTGCTGAGCAAATCAGGGCTACGGCTGAGAACGCTGCTTCGAGAGAATCGCTTATGGCAAACATAGGGGGACCCAGCCTATCAAGAAGATGCCTCTTTATGAGGGCTGTAGGGTCAGCGCTATTGTACGGATCAGAAATATGGGGCGACGCTCTCAGTAAGGAGGTATCCCAAAAACGCTTGGCACAGGTACAGAGAAGAGGAGCACTTAGGATTGCATCTTCGTATCCGACAATCTCTGATTCGGCGGTGACAGTTTTGCAGGTGTGATATCTGTCACTTTCTTTGCTAGAGAGCAACGAGGTATTTACCTGCGTTGAAACGAAGACCAATTGAATGGCAAATGCAAAAGAAGAAAATAAGAAACGAGGACGCGAGGAGAGACAGCGCGATTCTTCTTGTCTGGTCGAATTGCACGAACGGAAGGTTGACTTCTATCTGATCCAGCTTTGGAGCGGGCATGTGTGTTTCAGTCTTACCTGTGCAAGAGTGATAAGCCAAGGTTCAAGGCTGTGATGGGACCTCTACAGAAAGATTGTAAAGCTTACCCCGGAGAGTCTAATCGGTGAGACGCTTGGATCGTTTGACAAATATAACCATGAAGCAGATTTTGTTCGGGGAGTCCTAAAAGCTCGAAGGAACTCACAGTATCCGGGGACGTCGGGGCTGGGGAATCGCTTGCCTGGCAATTCCTCTTCCTGCTTCCTCTCCCGATAGAGAAGGGATCCCCCCCCCCAACTTGAAGACACCTCACGGCGTAGCAAAACGAGACCTGGCCCAAAATGATGTATTTATTTAGTTATTTATTCTATCTAACTGGCTGAATAATCTAACAACAAAATGGAACGCAAAGAATAAATACAGCAATATTTAAATGCAAAAAATAATAAAATGACAATAATTGCAAGTTAAACTAGTAGTAACTCTTAGTTTTGTTTTTTTTTTTTTTGTAATGCTATGTAAGAAGAGGGGAAAGGACCAAGCTCGAGATTATTATGATTTCGTACAATTCTTAAAATTGGTGAATGAAAATATAAATCAGTTCTAGCATATGGGATAGCGAAATAAGAGCTCATCCCAGATGAACGAGATGTTTGTCGGAAAAGCAGCTCAGAAAAAAATATTTAACGGGACTTGATGGTAGCAGAGATTATACAAAGAACATTAGTCTAAATAAGTCCGTCGGAAGATTAGAGATGGAAGAGATAGGAAGGGTAAACGACTTTCATAGGGCTGATACGGCAAATTAAACTTAAAGAAAAGAAAATGTGTAAACTTTCTTTGGACAGTTTCTAAAGAAGACACGAGATAGGATTATCAGGGGGACCAGATAACAGAACAGTATTCAAGCAAAGGGCGAACAAGACAAACAAATAGGTGGATAGAAGAAGAGATGCTATTGAATTTATGTACATGCCCAAGGATAAGCCCGGAAACTCTAGACGCTTTAGTAATCACATTTAAAATACGTGCATCAATTTGAGTTTCGGATCAAAAGTCACTCCAAGCTCTTTATGACTAAACACTTCAGAGAGCAAAGTATAATTTAATATATAATTAAAATTAATAAGAGAGTCCTTGAGAGGAAAAGTCATTTTATGACATTTAGTAATAATAAGACATAAATAGATTGAAGCACACCATTTACTTAGAGCATTCAGATCAGTTTGGAGGAGCTGACAGGCCAAATAGGATTTGACTGCTCGAAATACTTTGAAGTCATCAGCATACACGAGGCAAGAGGAATTAATTACAAAGGGGAGATCATTTATGAACAACAGAAAGAGAAGAGGCCCAAGGATTGAACCTTGTGGAACACCAGAAGGATAAAGATGTAGTAACAGAAGGACTTACTCGACAGGGACGACATAATAGATAAGATAACATCCAAAATAGAAGAGCACCCGATATGCTAAGAGATTCAAGCTTACGGCAAAGAAGTAAATGATTGACAGTGTCAAAGGCCTTGGAGAAATCTGTGAATATCACATCAACTTGCAGTTGGTTATCCAAAGCTCTTGCAATACTGTTTGTGAACTCCATTAAATTAGAAGTAGTGTGGAGTATCCTCTGAGAGAGCCATGCTGCTCTGGAGCAATAATAGGAGCTAATGAGTTTGAGAGTCGATTATGAACCAACCGTTCAAGTAACTTTGAAAAGCAGGAAATTGAGGAAAAAGGGCGATAATTGGGAAATGACGTAAGATCACCACTTTTAAAAATAGGCACAATATTAGCTGTTTTCCAAGGGTTAGGGAAAGTACCAGTACTCAAACTTAGATTGAAGAGGAGAGATAAAGGAAAACTTAGCGATGAGGCTAACGACTTTTAAATTATGTTTGGCAAACCATTCGGCCCGGAGCTGATATTAGAATCGCGAGCATTGATCAAAGATTCGATTTCAGATGCATCTGTACAAATAAAGGAAATTGGGAAGGGAAGACGATTAGGTCAGACAGCAGGATGCACAGCTGAAACGGGAGGAGAAAAGTTCGAAGAGTAAAATTGGGCAGATGAGTCAATAACTTCTTGAGGAGAAGAAACCTCTGCACCATTCCAACGGACCTTACTAGGAAGAATAGGATTTTAGCGACTTAATAAAAGACCAAAAAGGCTTTGGATTATTAGCCACAAGGGAACTATCCACACTACTGAAATAAGTCTTCAGAGCATATTTGATCTCTTTTTTGGTAGTACTTGTAGCACGCAGCCTGCTAAAATTAGATCTAGCTTCAATAGCGCCAAGTGTTTTAAAGACACAATGTGCCTTATCTTTTGTTCAATGTGCTGAACGGTTTCAGGCTGGGTTCTCGGGTTGACAGAGGAGGTATTTAGTGGGTAGTCAAGTGGCGCCCGAGTATAGGAGTCATACACTCTATGCATATATGGCATTCGCCTCCCAACCACAACAAAACAAAAAAAAAACACTGACCCGAAGACGATTCTATATCCGAGTACGATTCGCATCGCTCCTTTTCTCTGCAATTGCGCAGACTGCTTTCCTCGCAATTCCTTGTTGAATTGTTGGCCCCTCGTTCTGACCCGTAGAGTAGGACAAATCACAAAGTGCTCATTATTATTCGTCTCCTTGATGAAACATGTCACCTTTGTTGGTCATCAGTCGCTTAAGTGCTACACGTACTGCCTCTATTGCTCCAATTTATGCGGAGAAACTCATCTTTGTGCCTATGAGAACTCCTAGGTATTTCACTGCTGGTCTCGACTCAACCAATGTGTCCGCAATACTGATAGTCCTTACTCTGTGGACTTTTTCTTAGTTAGTATGACCACTTTAGTTTTATCCAGTGCTATACTGAAGCCGTGAAGAATCATCCAGTCCCTCACTTGCCACATCAGCGTACTTAGTCTGAATTGCGCATGGTTGACAGTGCTTTCCGCGACTAATGCCGCTACATCACTTGCGTAGCCGACAAAGCGTGATTCGTCCGTTATCTCAAATCTCAGGAGTCCGTCATACGAAATGTTCCACAAATCGGGATCTTGAACGAAACCCTGAGAGATACCCGATCTAGCAGTTATAATTCGACTCCCTTCCTTCCGGGCGTAGAATAAACTGCGATTCGTCAAGTAGTTCCTCAGGTTTCACATAAGGTGTTGTGGCACTTGGAAATTAATTTCCGGTGCTTTCGGTATATCTACCCATCTGGTGGAACCGAAAGCTTCTCTGACGTCAGGAGTAACTAGCGGGACGACCCTTCGAGTAGAGTCGCTTTGCGCCTTGGCACACTGGACCACGCTTACGGCTTTCACGAACGCGTCAATAATAGTGCGACCTGCTTTGAAGTCATAGAGCCTTGGAGGTGAATCCCCAACGATTCTTTCCTTGATCAGTTTTTCGGGTACATTCCCGGCTGTGTCTAGCGTACATAGCAGTGGGTATGCAAAATTAAACTAAAAATTTCCTTTACTTTTGATGATCAGCAACAGCGTGGCCACCTTCCATCACGCTGGGAATATCCCTTCACACAAACAAGCCTTCGTTTTCTTCAAAGACAAACTGCTTCTTACACTTCTGTCCATGTGTAAAGTGGACATTCCCTAGGTGTGTTTCGTCGTAGACAGTCTTAATATAGACTGGGTGAATAGGAAAAAGAGCTGCACAATATCGTCCATCTTTCCGCATTGCATGAGCAAGGTAACCTTTGGGCATCGGGTTTCCATATGATTGGCTTGTAGTCTAAGCCACATGGGTCCCGGTTCACCTTGTCTACTACTACTATAGCCAGCAGTTGACCTTACATGCATTGATGAGTTTGCGAAGGTATTTTCTAGCCGACTTGTAAGCTGTTAATTTGGTATCTGCATCTTCTTGGAGCCATGCTCGCTAGGCCTCTCGTCGGAGCTTGTGATACTCTGTTAGCTTTTCATTGACTTCAGAGGACCACCAATACACTGGAGGCTTGCCGTGCTGGGGTTTACGGCGAGGCATGGAACAGTTTCTGACAGATGTAATGATTCTCATTGTTGATTTCGCTATATTTTTAGCTGCTAGTCCCCCACTCCCCAACGAAACTTTCGGTAGTGATAATGGTGCCGTTCACACATCTTCAAACTTTCCGATATCTTCTTCTTCTTTGTAGCACTACAGCCCCCCTCGGGCCTTCGCTTAGAGATAGTTAGAGTATCTCATTTTCATGACCGTATTGATTTTTTTTTCGGAAGTTGACTTGGTCAGTACCATACTCCCGTGTGCCTGCTCAGCTATGACATGATCTGATTAAATCAGTACATATCACCACTGAGATATTTTTCCACTACTGCCACCATATTTCATGAGCTCCACTGGAACCTCATCGATACCCGGCGCTTTATTATTCTTTTGAGCCAATGTCAGTTCACTGCAGATATCTATAGGCTCCAATGTTCTAGAGCTCTGTAGAGGATTAAGGAGGTTTCTGAAATATGATGTCCATCTTTCCTTAATCTTGGTTTCGTCAGCGATGATATTGCCGATGTCATCACAACAGAGCGTGGTTTTGCGCTGATAACCACGTTTCAAGGTGTTCACTACTTTGTAAGTTTGTCTTGTGTTTTTGCTCGCTAAACTTACATCTATACTTCTCAATTGGTCATGGAATCATGGAAGCTGTGGGTTGGGGAAACAAGGAGTCCCTCTTCCTTTCTCAAATGGGCTTGGGACCGTCTATGGCGGAGTTTTCCTAAAAACTACCTCACCGTAGTTTTGTTTCTGCTGGAATTGGTTGGTGAGGTTCATTTTCGACTGCCTTTTGGTATACGTCCAAAGTTGAGTTATCCACAATAATTAGATCGGTCTGCCATTGTAATAACTAGTAACAAGCAACGACTTTGTATGAAAAAACTGTCACGCTCGGACGTTTGGTGTGGAAGACCTAGATCTCTGAGAATATTGGTTTAATGGCGTACGACGGACCGTTCGCGAAATCTCCTTTTATTGCTAGTGAAACTCTAATTGTTTTACTGTCTTTATTCTATCTCCATACGACTGTAGTGTAAGTTTCATCGCCTGAAGATTTAGGCCTAAAGCGTTTGCAATATCTGCCTCCATCAGGGAAATAGATGATCCTTCATCTAGCATTGCATATCCCGACACATTTCCCGATGATTCACCCAAAATCACTGGCAATACTTAAAACAGGGGGTGACCTTGAACCATTTAACGGCAATTTAAAATGTGAATTGAATCCATCATCGGCGACGACGAGCAAAATGGTGTGTCTGCTGATGCAACGATCTGCTCTTGTGTTAGCGGCAATGAAGATGTATATATAAACTGTACGAGATGCCTCGGTAGGTTTTTCACTTGACACTGATAATGAAATTCTGGTGAAATGCAAGGTGATATTGCATTTTGCATCTTGACGCCGCAAAAGAGAATAACAAAACCGCATATGTATTCATTTATTTATTTGTTTATCATTCTATATACAGATTAGCAAAATCCAATTAAAATATAGAAAAAGTAGAAGTAATAAAAGAAATAATCAATCAATACATATCCAAACAAAACTAGAAAAATTAGATAACAAAGCAAGAAAGTTAAAACTAGAGAGTACGCTCAAGTTAGTCTGCAAAACTATAAAGAAGAACGAATTGTCTAAGTTTATTTTTATACTGCACA
Organism: Odontomyia ornata; assembly: GCA_963969285.1. Classification (NCBI taxonomy): domain Eukaryota; kingdom Metazoa; phylum Arthropoda; class Insecta; order Diptera; family Stratiomyidae; genus Odontomyia; species Odontomyia ornata. The sequence continues at coordinate 152,720,341 of OZ017741.1, read as the reverse complement.
AAAAAATGAGGTATCGGACCAAGACCAAGAGAGTTGTGATCACGTGGCAAACGTACCAATGGCGAAAAAAAACACATTGGCTTTGGCGAAGGGAACGTTAAAAATCGTTGTCGATCTCATTACAGAGATTCATTGGTAAAAGTTTGTGGTTCATTTCAAAGGGCAAGCATTCATCAAGAAATATACGACGAAGGCTAAAAAAGGCATGTGCAAGAGGGATAGACGATCATTGTAATTTAAAGAAAAGAGAGTGGGTAACCCTACGTTGAACAGTCTCCACGTACTACATAGACTGTGTTGATGAGGACTCCAAATTTGCGAGCAATATTCCAATGAAATTCTTACCAGTGAAAAAAATACACAAATACATGAAGAAATATTTTTGAAGCCTTTGGTAGATCTTAATACAAAGCCTGACATTCGAGAGGCTTTGCAAATCACCTGGGCTATATGTTGCCCATAATGCAGCTAAGTGTCAAAGAGTACTCCAAGATCTTTATGGAGAACGACTGATTCCAGGGAAGTACCAGATAAAGGATAATCGAAAGGAATGGTATACTTTCTCAGTGAGTAAGTCATACTATGATATTTGCTTACATTTAGTTTCAGAAGATTATTGGAACATCAATCTAATAGAGATTGCAAATCTAGTTGAACAGACACACAGTCTTCCGAGGACTCAATTACTCTAAAAATTTTCAAATCGTCAGCATACATAAGCGAATAGGATTTGAATAACGATGGAAGTTCATTGACAAAAACAAGGAATAGTTATGGGATGAGAATTGACTCTTGAGGCACTCCAGAATCCGGCAAAAAGGGAGAAGAACTCTGGGGATTCACAGTGACTACGCAATTACGGTTGACAATGTATGAGTGGAACCATCGACAAATAGATGAGCCCACACCAAAATCACCTAATTTATTAATAAGTATACGATGATCCACTGAATCGACAGCCTTAGAAAAATCTGTATAAATGACTTCTACTTACTTCGCTCTGGCAAAAGCTGACGCAATAGTATTTGAAAAAGAAAGCAAGTTTGTGAGAGTGGACCGACCTTTGATAAAGCCATGCTGTTCACTAGCAAAGGATGGGACTGAGAAGGGATAAATCTGATCATACATAATTCTTTCAAAAAGCTTACTAAAGCACGGAAGTAGGGAGATAGGACGATAATTAGATATATTAGACTTATCCTGCGATTAGTAAATAGGAAATACATTAGCCTTTTTCCAAAGAACAGCAAATTCATTGTCAGAAAGACTACGATTGAAAAGAATGGACAGGGGAACACACAAAGAAGATGACAAAGATTCGGCAAAAATATTAGGAATTCCATCCGAACTACAGCGAGTATTATTGTCTAGACCTTTTAGTAATGGCTCTATGTCAATAGGACTTACATAGGCAAAGGACCGCAGGGAGAAAGCCGGTCGACAAGAACATTCTTGGTGGCTAGCATTCTTTGGGGAGTGCCGCCCCCACGGACCCGAGGATATGGGGGGTGCCGTGAGGTTCCCTCCTGGGATGACAGGTAACGACTCTTATTGTATCTGGACTACGCTTTGGACAACGAACTGGAATTGACGCTTTGGGCTGGCGGATGTGATGGTTTGGACCTAGTTGCTTTGCACAGTAGCGCCGAGGTGAAACTCGTGTGTGAACGGCTCCAATTCAACTATCATACCGTCTCCGTCCCGGTAAAACCTTGGCAGGCCTCGGAGTACGTTCGAAGTTCGCACTATTGGGTTGGTGGTGTAGGTTCGGTTGAGACGGACTCCCGATTAGCGCTGGTCTGGCTCTGAGCACTTGTCCCCATAAGGGCTTGTGCCAACCCTCGCATGGCCTCCCTGCTCTGCAAAGATAACCATGGGACCAAAAAGGCGACTACGCACACGAACAGAGATAGCGGCTCCGAGGGGGGACCCAATAAAATGGAGCAAATAAAATCAACACATCAAAAACATCCAACAAATGAAACCACAAGCAAACAGGACGCTAGCACGGAGAACCCTTTCAGGCAAAAACCGCTGTTGGCAAGAACACCGATAAAACAAGTCACCGATTGCGGGGGGAGGCAGCAAACCCCAGAAACACTGTCAAAGTCAACATCACAGGTTAAATCATCGGAGACAGACCACAGACGGACTAACGAACGAAAGAAGGCAGAGTGCGTTGTGCAACCTGGCATCATTGCGGCCTTTGGGCGCAGTAGAAGGACTATGCGCACCCCGGAGCGCCCAGTGCAAGACGTACACAATCCGGAGCAAGCTGCGACACCAACAGAGGCCAGTGTAAGACTGGGGGAGGGAGAAGTTTTGACGTCGGCCGACGCCACTTCAAACGTCACCCAAGCGATAGAAGCAAAAAGGCTAGGAAACGAGGGCCTCTCCCAAGAGGTGGCGCCAAATAACACAATCGCCCTTGACCGCGCCGTAGAGGAGCGGCTTACTCGGAAAGCGGGGTGCAGTGCAGAAAAACATAGGCAAGAGTGTCAAGAATGGCATTCTTGAACTGGAGGAGCTTTTTGGGCGCATAACGCACTATAGGCGGAGGTGGCTTGCAACCGAAAAGCACCAAAAAGACACGCTCTCCCTCGAGGCACCAGTGGGTCCTAGCAGCAGCAAAAGAATGGCCGGTAGCCCAATTGAAGGCGACCGTGAGAAAAGGAGGAAGGACGAGACCATAAACGAAGTTGACACTCCAGGCGAGGAGTTTCATGTGGCGCGAAACAAGGCAGCGAAAAAAGTGGCCAAAAAGCTACTCCTAGAAAAAACTGACAAAGAGCTCAACCACGAAAAGAACAAAGAACAACCCGATATACCGCAGAAAACAAAAAGCAAACCGCGGCGCAAACCCTTGCGAGAGGCACTGCTTATTAAACCAACTAAGGGCCGAACCTACGCAGATGTCCTCCGTGAAATTAAAGGAGCGGTCAAGCCAGACGACACCAAAACTGCCATCAAAGCAGTGCGACCAACCCGGACCGGTGGCTTGCTGGTGGAATTCGGGCCAGAGGCCACAAACAAAGATGCATTCCGTGACGCGGTTCAAAAGGTTCTTGGAGATGCGGCAACGGTTGCCTCGCTCGAACCAATGGCCACCCTGGAAATCAGGGACCTCGACTGCGTCACGGACAAAGCTGAAGTAGAGGATGCCATTAGGAGGGAGTTCCCCAGCTTAAGTGAAGTCAAGGCAAGATTGACACGTGAAAACACAAGGGGGCAACGCATGGCTATTGTCCAACTAGCTGATAAAAACGCCCAGCAAATCCTGGCAAAGGGCAAAATTAAGATAGGTTGGGTGATCTGCAGGATACGGAGAAGAGCGATCCCTATCCGCTACTTCAGATGCTTCGAATACGGACACACCGCGTATGACTGTAGGGAACCCGACAGGAGATCTCTGTGCTACAAATGTGGTGAAACGGGGCACAAAAGGAAGGAGTGCACGAACGAGGCAAAATGCATTCTTTGCAAGGATGCTAAGCTAGCACCCGGCGACCTCAAACATGAGCCGGGGACAGGGAGATGCTGGGTTTTCAAGGAGGCCCTAACTAAAGCCAAATCGATACTCAAATGATCCGTATCCTGCAAGTCAATTTGCACCGAAGCACAAACGCCCAGGACCTACTTGAGCAGTTTGCGAGGGATAAGAAAGCTGACCTGCTGTTGCTGAGCGAGCAACATCATAACAAGGACTCGCAAGCGTGGTACCCTGACGAATCTGGTACCTCGGCCATCTGGGTTCGAGACAGCGCCCGCCTTCAGGTGCAGGGCCATGGACGCGGGGATGGTTTTGTGTGGGTGCGGTGTTCAGGGATAACATATTTCAGTGTTTATCTGACGCCTAACGAGGCAATGCGATCTTTTCGAACCAAACTCGATGCCCTGGAGGACGCTGTCTCGAACACAGAGGGCCACATGCTGGTCGGGGGAGACTTCAACGCTAGAGCCATTGAATGGGGTATGCCATAATCCGACCCAAGGGGAAAGCAAATCTTGGACATGGCGGCCAGAACAGCGCTTTTTGTCCTAAATACTGGTAACACCCCTACTTTCCGCCGCTGGGGTTGCGTAGGAACCATACCCGATGTGACACTCGCTTCGGAGTCCCTGGTACCTAGAGTACACAACTGGCGAGTACTAGAGGACTACTCGGCTAGTGATCACCAGTATATAGCTGTTGAGATTCACGACGGTGCCACTCTGCGTGCATATGCCCAAACTTCAATCCTCGGATGGAGGACTGGGAGGATGGACGTTGAGAGGTTCGCTGACGCGCTTACGGCAGGCGCGCCGTTGCTGGGAGCTCCGCCAGGGAGTGGAGGGCCTACAGCCAAGGACTTGGTGAACTCAACTATGAGTACCATCATAGCTGCTTGCGAGTCTTCCATGCCCCGTCGGAGACCCCGACATGGTAAGCCTCCAGTATACTGGTGGTCAAACGAGATCGCCGAACAAAGAAGCGAGTGTCACAAACTTCGCCGAGAGGCCCAGCGGGCGCGAACACGAGAGGAGGCAGACACTAGGCTAGCAGCATACAGGTCCGGCAGGAAATATCTTCGCAGGCTTATTGACAAGAGCAAGGCCCGATGCTGGCAAGACCTCGTGGACGATGTAAATAGGGATCCGTGGGGCCTTGGCTACAAGCTGCTCATGGGGAAACTTGGTGCCCTACGGAAGCCTTGTATACATGACGCGGAAAAGATGGACGCGATAGTGCGGGGACTCTTCCCCGCCCATCCCGTCCGTGTTGACGCTGTCCATGGTGAAGCAGCAGTCGAGTGCCCACTCTTCACACAGCTGGAACTGGAGGAGGCAGTCCTCTCCCTGAAAGCGAGGAAGGCTCCAGGTCCAGATGGTGTTCCAGCTGAGGTTTTGCAGCTCGCCTATCACCATTGTCCTGACTTGCTGCTCAGCACATTCAACGCTTGCCTACGGGACGGGGTTTTCCCGGTACGATGGAAGATGGCGAGGCTCGTGCTGGTCAGCAAGGGGAAGGGAAATCCCGAATCGCCGTCTGCATACCGCCCATTATGCATGCTAGACACGGCTGGGAAAGTGCTAGAGAAACTCATCAAGGGAAGACTCACTGACGCGATTCGTGCTGCTGGGGACCTATCTCCTCGGCAGTACGGCTTTAGAGCAGGACGTTCTACCATTGATGCGATTGCAGAGGTGGTGAACGCGGTCCAAAAGGCAGATGCATATAGTCGCACCAAGCGACGGATCGTCCTGTTGGTGACACTCGACGTCAGGAATGCCTTCAACTCCGCTAGATGGGTGGATATTCTGGACACGCTGGAAAACTCTTTTCAAGTTCCAGAATATCTAATGCGGCTTTTGAGGAACTACCTTAAGGACCGAAGCCTGCTCTACGACACGACACAGGGCCAACGAAGGATGGAAATTATATCGGGTGTTGCCCAGGGATCTATCCTTGGTCCGGACTTGTGGAACGTGTCTTTAGACGGGCTACTGAGACTTGAGATGCCAGATGAGTCGCGCTTGGTCGGCTATGCGGATGATGTTGCGGCTCTGGTCGCCGGACGCACCGTTGAACAAGCGCAACTTAGGCTAGGTATGCTAATGCGCCGAGTGAGGGACTGGATGACTGCTCGCGGGCTCAGTTTAGCACTGGAGAAAACCGAAGTGGTCATCTTGACAAAAAAGAGAATCCCTAGAGTAAGGATGATCAGTATTGGAGATAAACAGATCGAATCGAAGCCAGCGGTGAAGTACCTGGGGCTACTGATCAACTCACAGATGAGTTTCTCTGAGCAAATCAGGGCAACGGCTGAGAAGGCTGCTTCGGGAATATCGGCCCTGAGTCGACTTATGGCCAACGTAGGGGGACCCAGCCCATCAAGAAGACGCCTCTTGATGAGTGCTGTAGGGTCAGTGCTACTGTACGGAGCAGAGGTATGGGGCGACGCTCTCAGCAAGGAGGTATACCGAAAACGATTGGCACAGGTACAGAGAAGAGGAGCACTGAGAATTGCATCTTCGTATCCAACAGTCTCCGACTCGGCGGTGAGAGTGATTGCAGGCGTGATACCTGTCGCCCTCCTTGCTAGAGAGCGCCGCGCTATTTACCTGCGCCGAAACGAGGATGCGAGGGAGATGGTTGTCCGCGAGGAGAGACAGCGCTCGGTCAACGATTGGCAGCAGTCTTGGAGGAATTGCACGAAGGGAAGGTGGACTGCGCGCCTCATCCCGGATGTGAGACCGTGGCTAAATCGAAGGCATGGTGAGACTGACTTCTATCTGACCCAGCTTTTGAGCGGGCACGGGTGTTTTCAGTCTTACCTGCACAAGATCGGCAAGTCACGGTCTCCCGATTGTCGGTTTTGCCCAGGAGAGGAGGACAATGCCTGTCACACATTTTTTGCGTGTACCAAATGGGCCAGGCTGCGAAGGGAACTCTACAGGGAGACGGAAGAGCTCACCCCGGATAATATAGTTGCGGTGATGCTCGAATCGATTGACAAATGGAACCAGGTGGCACATTATGCTCGGGCAGTCCTAAAATATAAAAGGGACTCACAGCAGCCGGAGGCACTGGGGCTGGGGGATCGCTCTTCTGGCAATTCCTCTTCCCCTCTCCCCTCCCGCTAGGAAAGGGACTCCCCAGCTTGAAGGCGCCCCACGGCGTAACAAAACGAGACCTGGCCCGAAGTAATGTGTCAAACGGTTCCAGGCTAGGTTCTCAGATTGACAGGGGAGGTGTTTAGTGGGTAGTCCAAAGGTATCCTCCATGGGAGTCCCACACTGCCAGACTCGGCGGGCATAAATGCCTTCACCTCCCTACCACAAAAAAAAAAAGATAAATTTAAGGACAAATTTAAGGACAAACCGAAACTATGATCAAAATTTTCAGCAGTTGAAGTACCATAAAATGAAGAAAAGAGTTGAGCAAAGAGTTCACAAATCTCGTAATCGTTGGATGAAGAGAATCCATTATAGTGCATCGAATTCGGAACCACCTGATTTTTTAAACCCATTGATGTATGACCAGAAAGGTTTGCTCAGATTCGTTCTAGTAGAATCTTCAACATAATCAATATACTCGTCAAAAAGATATTCAATAAGTACTGCAATTTTTTGCCAGAACTATACCACGAAATAGGTTTTTCGATATTTCAAGCTCCCTACATTTCACGGATAATGAAAAGAAAAATATAGATGACAGAATAAGAAAGTTTAGAAATATAGTGGACTATATAAATAATAAATGTTACTTTTGTACTCCTCATAGTGAAGTAGCTCAGACGGCAATGTACAGCGACATATGGGGGGCAGTTAAAAGTGCAACCATCGAGGTTAATAGCTGTTAGACTTTAGGACGTGTATGGCCTATGCTCAACGCTTCGAACCTAGTTTTGTCACGTCCAAGAGACAGGAACTGATAGACATCGCTATGGCCACGTCGAGAATCATACAAGGGATCCAAAGCTGGCAGGTATCGAAAGAAACTGAGCTTTCTGTTCATATGTAAATACCACCAATTTCGTGTGAGCACACAGATGGCAATTCAGGAACTTCAGAGAAGTAGACTGGAAGGCTTTTTCCAAGCTTTAATACTTGTAGTTGGGAAATTTTGTTATTGCCTTTCAACTTCTCTGAATCAACGTCTATTAGCTGTGACACAACACCTCTAGTTCCTCCCATGAGGTCATTGGTCCATCACACGTGAGGTGACGAAAAATTAAATTTTTAGATTTATAAATTAAACCTCGAAACCTCGTTTCGCATGAAGCGCAATCGTGGTTATTACAATGAACCACAACTTTCACTTTTAAGTTTGGCATTGATTTTTGATTCTAGCTTTCTTCATCGAACTACCTGATGACCTTAAATCACTTTCCGCGTTGGTGAAACAATGAAAATCAAAAACACTATTTTTTTCATGGCTAGCAGTGATATTTTCCTTCGTTGTATACCAACAGTGAAAATATACAAGCATACGCCTCAGCAGATAAATCTCTCAACCGTACTGTGAAATTTCAGATTTTATGTTTCATTCTTGCTCTATACACTATATCGTACATTTCAATGGTTTTCACACAGAACAGCAAACAGTTTCTCCAAAAATTGTTCATTTTTGCCGCTCCTGGTTCACTGAGCTTTTAAGCAAGTTTCTGCGATTCCGAACAGTTCAACTGAAGAAAACCATTGTTAACCGTGGAAAACAGTTTTTTTTGAGTTTTCCAGTTCTGCTTACCTTGTATTGGCCTTTTATTTTTCACCTTGCTTGGCATCAAAACTAATTACCATTGACACGTACACCTACAATACAATGTATTATACGACCGCTGTTATTATTTGCATGCAAAGGAAATTCACAAGGATGAAAAAAGTCAGGATTTCGAGTTACACCTGCGAAATGTTACGTAATTAATGGCGGAAAATTTTTGCGTTTTCATTACACGATTTATGTTACATGTGGCACGGAAACTAGTTTGGTTTGGAATTAAAAAAGTTATTACATGAAAAGCGTATTTAGAAAATAATGCAGCGTTGGGAAAGTTCAATTTGCATGTAAACTCTATATGCATAAGTTTCAAAGATTATGAGTTAAGGCATACGATTAAAAAGTAATTCTGATATTACGCAAGGCACAGTCGAGTGTATATTCGATTTTCAATTGGACTCGAAAATACAAGACCCTATGTATCTTGCAATCATTTTTTAACATTTCAGATGGCTTTTAATGGTGAATGCTTGATAGCTTCAGTAATAATTTGAATACAAATATTCCAAAGCCTTTTTTCGGACAAAATCCATTTCTCGATCAAATCTAACCTAAAAGCAATATGTCCAACTAAAGATTTAGATTATTCCCCACTAATTATCGACAAATATTTTTGCGTCATCATTATTCTTCACATCACATCTCCAAAAAAATTATAGAGCAATTATTGTATATTTCGTCCTGTTAAAAGATATAAATTTTCATGTTCGGCATTCTAATTTCCAAGTCACGTAATAACTACATGCACATATGATTTATCGTCGTTTTTAAGTGTAGACGTGAATAAGGGCAGCAAATTTATACGTCCTTTATTACAATTTTCATCGCTTGGAAACTTTTGGCGTTCCATATGGTTTTTGAATAATTGCAGTTTGCACAATGCGGGACTCAAACTAATTTGCACTTTTGTTCGACGCTCGCCTGCCAGACATCTTTCATCACACAACCAAAGTTCGCCGATACGAAGGCATTGATTTGCTGGCAGAGGGAGTGCTAGCTTTAATAGTGCAGGATATGCAACTTCCGTGAAGTATAATTTTGGAATGGGTGTGAATCTTGCATAAGTTTGTAATTGATTTTCACACGATTGCAATAAATTTGGCATATTCGCGGTTACATGAAATATGTTAAATATGCATGCACTTGATATTTGAAGCAAAATTACATCCTTTCAAACTAAACTGTTTCAAAAGTAGTGATTCCTTGCCAATATCAATTTAACCCAATAAAGCTAGGACTCTAGAATTTCCCATGCAATAGAAATTTACTACACGCTTTTTAACTCCTGTACAAAAGGAAATTAAAGGGCATTGTCTAAAAAAGTTATTTATAAGAGCCTGGAAACTCTACAACTGGCTCATAATCTGTGGTTTAATGGAAATTAGTGGCAAAACTCGCACTTTTCAAAAATGTTGAATATAGTTCAATATTAAGCTTAGTTATTGTAATGTGAGATAACTTACAGCGGCGCATCGCACCACAATCTTAACTACTGGAGTTTCAATGCGATTTCGAAGTCAAAGTAACTGTTTAGCTATAAATTGACAACCGAACTTCCAAAATCAGAAAAATACGAGTATATTTTGAATACTAATTTGATAGCATTCAATGGCATCCCCTACCCATCAGGAAGGTGATATCTGATGACTGCCATAGAGTATATTTCGGACCCGGTCAATCTCGCCCGGAGTTTGGCATAAGAGCGCCACTTGCTTGTTCAATAAGGTCCCAATCATCACTTCAATTTTCCAGAGACGAGAAAGCGCAAACTCAAAGTGCACATTGAAATTATTTACTCTGCGGACACTATACGCCTGAAATCCCAGTAATGCATTTATATAGAATACATGTAAAGATTGGTTTATAGATTAATTCAAATTCATTTTATTTTAGTAATTAAATTATTGCGAAAAAGATTTACAATAGATGTAAGATGTAAAAGGTTAAACCACGTCCACGCTCTACGGAGGTTGGATATCAACTGCCCGGTTCGTAGTATCTCGTTTGACAGTCGTATTTCATTCCACACTCGGTCATCCATATTACTCGTCTGCCTCAGCCGAGTCATCTGCGACTTGTGGTGGAACGGTGAGGTCATTGGCGTCGATTTCGGCCCATAGTTTCATCCTGTCTGCGCTCGTATTGGTAACCTTTGGGCCTTCGTGTTCACCAACCTTCTGCACACCATAACGATCGAATCCCTTGATTGAAACAAGCCGATAGGGACCAAGAAACTTTGGTCTGATCTTCAGTCCCGTACCAAACTGCACTCGCTATATCGCAACCAGGTCCCCAACTTTGTAGATGGTAGCTTTCTTTCGCTTCTTGTTGAAATTTCTCGAATTTTCATCCCGCATCTTCGCTATAGCCTCTTTCGCCTGCTTGCGTAATTCTGCTCGAGCTTCGTCATACTGTTGGGATATAACTTCCTCTAAAATCTCCATAAGCCGAATGTTCTTTCCAGAATTCATCTTAGTACCGACCATTAATTGAAATGGTGACATTCTTATCGATCGATGATACGTAGAGTTAATAGCTCTCTGAATATTTTTTACATTTTTGAACCATTCATCAGGTGTGTCAATAGAATACTTCGTAAGTGCCGATATGACAACCGCATGAAGACGCTCGATCTGCCCATTTCCCCTAGGCACGCCGGTAGTCACAAGTCAATACCGTGGTCGGTGCAATACTTCTTGAAGTTTTGCGATACAAATGCTCCTCCTCGATCGGAAATTAAATGAAGAGGATAACCAAACGATTCAGCAATTACCTCCATCTTCTGCAGGACTTCATTGTACGCAAGTGTTTTTGTCGGGAAAAGCCAACAAAATTTTGTGAATCCATCGATAACAGCCAAAATATAACGATAGCCTTTCTTCGTGTCTTGCATAGGGCCCAGATGATCGATATGGAACGCAGCGAGGGGGACATCGCCTTTCGGAATCGGGTACAAAAATCCATCTGCTTTGCCTCGTTTTCTATCGGATAAGATGCATCTCACACCTGGAAATGCAACGTTCAATGCGACGATCCAGATCGGGGATATAAAACTCTTGCAGCATATACTTCATTTTCTGCAAATGAAAATGCCCTTTTTCGTGGACTTCCCGAACTAATACTGATTTCATTAATTCTGGAACGACAAACAAACTATTATTATTTGAAATTTTACATAAAATACCATGATGCATCGTATAATTTTTCTGAGGCTTATCTCTCAGTATTTCGATGATAGGTAGCAACGCCTCGTCACTATGTTGTGCTTCGCTCAATCGTTTCAGAAAGTCGTCATTTTGTATTATCATAACAACCGGATTGCGGCTTAAGGCATCGACATGTCGCATGCCAGTTCCAGCACGGTGCTCCACTTCAAAATCGAACTCTTCAAGCAGCATAACCCATCTGGCAACCCGCGTCACCAAATCCTTCTTTTCCATGGTGCATTTAAACGCTTCACAATCGGTGACTAGTTTGAAGCGCTGTCCAATCAGATAAATCCTAAACTTCTTCAATGCTTCGACGACAGCCAACACCTTGAGTTCGCAGCTTGAATATTTTTTCTCGGGTTCGGTCGTAGACTTGCTCATATAGAAAACAGGATGCATCGAGTTGTCTTCCGCGTCCCTCTGGAGAAGAACCGCTCCATATCCTTGTTTGCTGGCGTCAGTATGTAACTCCGTAGGAACGCCATATTTGAAGATTTTCAGCACAAGATTTGATGTCAACGCATTTTTCAAGTCGTGTACGGCTTCCAGCTTAAGTTCTCCTAAATCGATGACAGCTCCCTTTTTCGCAAGTTCAGTCAACGGTCGCGCTCGTGTTGCGAAATTCGGAATAAATTTCCGAAAATATCCGGCATGTCCAAGGAAGCTTTGTAGTTGCTTCAACGTCTTTGGAATCGGGAAATTAATAACGGCTTTTGATTTCGATGGCCTAAGTATTCCATTTCTTCCTGCAGGAATCAGCATTTGCTCCATTTTATATTCAGTCCATTATCAGCAGCCACGTTTAGGGTTCGTTTTAAACTAATTAAGCCTTCTTCAATGGTCCGTGAGGGTACAACGATGTCGTCAATGTAAATTATGACAACGTTTTTGCGAATCATATCTCGGAATGTATAATTTATAAACTTTTGAAATACGCTGGGCGAATTGCATAATCCAAATGGTACCTTCGTGAACTCATATTGTCCAGTTTGAGTGACAAACGATGTAAAATTGCGACTCTCTTCATCCACCGTCACATGGAAAAAGCCATTTTCAAGATCGAGGGTACTAAAAAATGCTTCATCTCCAATTTCGTCGATTTGGTCTTCGATCACCGGTAGCGGGTATCGATCTTTGTAAATTTTCTTCTTGATGGCTCGGTAGTCGATACACAATCTGTGCTTGCCGTCCCTTTTCCTTACCAGAACCACTTGACTTGCATAATCAGAGACACTTTCGCGTACAACTCCGTTCTTCAACCAAGACTCCACTTGTTCGTCGATTATCTTTCGTTTGGGTGGCGAAAATCTTCTTGGCGGACGATAGACCGGTTCGTTATCAATTACAGCGATTTTCATATTTATCGCCGATTCTTTCGGTTGTGTCGGTGAATATTTCGAGATAATATTTTTAAATTCAGAACGAACCTTCATGTTGCAAACGTCTGCACTAAGCTCACCTTCGTTCAGTGCTTCCGTGTTTATTTGCGCGAGAAAATATTATATTGGGTTGCATGCTTCATCCATCGTTTCTTTACTATCAGGCTCCGCATCGACTTTCGTAATTGTCATTTTACCATTGCGAATTTCCACTATGGCGCTAGCGAGTAGATTCATTCCTATGATGACGTCGGGATTAACACTCATCTTGTCTACTATGTTGAACTCGATATTTTCGAATAAGATACCGTTAATTTTCACATCGACAGTACACAGCCCATGCGTAATGATACTGGAACCGAGACCCGTTAACGTACAACGCGAAGATTCTGATACGTCTCGTGGCTTTATTTTACTGAGGCACGACTTCTTCACAATGCACACGTCGCTTCCAGTATCGATAAGACCGGAAAAAGCCAATTGGTTGCCTTTCGATTCGGGCAATCAGTGCGTTTGTGACCAAATAGATTGCACCCGAAACACTTTGGGCCTTTCGTCTTGTCCGGATAACCATGCCGTTCGTGGTCAGACGATCCGCAATTGTAACAGTATCGTCATTTCTGCATTGCTTCTTTTTTTCCCGTTTTTTAGTTTCTTTACGTTGAGGCCACTTGGAACTTCGGGATCGCTTTTCATTTGTTTGTAGGTTAAGAGTTTTTCTTTGAATTCCGTTTTCGTTTCTGCGCCGTATAAAACAGTCTTATTCACTTTCGAGTCTTTAATGCCATCGAACACATACCGAAACACCGAGACATCTTCCACCTGTGCATGACTGCCTTTTTCAAGCATTCGGTACAAATATTCACGGTACGATTTATTGTTCCGTTTTTTCTCCTCTCGAAGCCTCTGGTGAACGTCGCAACTAGCTATCTTTGCTTTAAATTCTTCGATTAGGGCACTTTTTAGTTGGAAATAAGACACCGGTTTTGCCTCGCAGTCCACGAACATTCGAGCCGCGCCCGACAGCGATTTTTTAAGGAATACGAATTTCTGAATTTCCGTCCATCTGAACGCGGTTGCATACGCTTCAAATTCGTTCAGATATGCTACCACATTCATATTCTCGCCATGAAATTTGCGAATCACGCTTTCCACATCATGCATGTTAAAATTTGATGCGCGATCGTCGCCGCCTCTCATCGTTTCCAACACGTCCACGCTTGCGTCACTGCGTTGCAGTGACCTACGATGCCGCGCACTCATTTCGGTTATAGCAAAAACGAAATGTTCGATCACCGTTATCACTAACTGTTTTGTTCTTCTGTCCGTTTTTCTTTATTTCGCACGGCACACGCGTATTTAATTACTTTTTGTTTATCGGTAGCTCTGTTCACAATCCCGGTTGAGCCCCCATGTAAAGATTGGTTTATAGATTAATTCAAATTCACTTTATTTTAGTAATTAAATTATTGCGAAAAAAATTTACAATAGATGTAAGATGTGAAAGGTTAAACCACGTCCACGCTCTACGGAGAGTGGATACCAACTGCCCGGTTCGTAGTATCTCGTTTGACAGTCGTATTTCATTCCACATACATTTATATAAAATACATTTTATAAATTGTATATTTAAACTATGATAATATTCTAATCTACATAAATAAAAATAAAAACATACATGAACCTCCTCAAATAGACTTCTCTTTACAAATATTGCAAAGGAAAATACCAAAAGTACGACTTATTTAGTTCCCTATCGTTAAAAAGGGCCCCTTGTCTTACTGCTTCCGTTGTCGATGTCACTATTATCACTCTTTTCCTGTCTCCGGTACTCCACCGATAGTGATCTTAGTTCCTGCTTCCACTTTACTCCTTTTACTCTTCCGTCTTTCACTTGCAGCTTTTTAAATTTTTGCACCACCAAACTAACTTTTACACTCCTTTCACTCGACTGTCTTTAACCTAAAGCTTTTTAATTCCTCCACAGCTCAACTTACTTCTTCACAGCTACAAACCAAAAAAGAGAAGGCACGTTATTCCTCCCGAGCTTTTATTAGTTTTCTGTCCAACGGTCACTTCACCGCTCCTGGACCAACCTCTTTGTTTTCAGTTCAGCCAGCTCTTGGGAGTGGTTCTTCCCATTTCACAGAGTGGTTTCGCTCAAGCTCGTCTCAAAGTCCACTTCAACTTAAACCACTCTAGTGGTGATTAACCTAATTTCGGGTGCAATTCGCTGAATCAGATTGCAATGTCAGTGATGCTTATTCACATTTAGTCATATGCAAACGATGTGTATAAATTGTCATTCACTTTTGTTAATTTCTTATTCCAGACTTTCAATCATTCGTGTGAATACATTTGCTCAAGAAACATTCAATTCAGGATGAAAATAGTGGATAATTTTTAATTTGGTGGTTACGTTACTTAAGGAATACATAAATTTATATCTGAGATATAGTTAGCGTTCAATTGAATTCTGGTGAGGAATTCTCACTTTATATTTCAATAGCTTTCTTGTGATTCTTGCTTTATTTCTAGGTACTGAAAGCCTTAACGCACTGACATCATAATTAGATTATTTTCACCGGCCACTACCTGATCGGTCAACTGTGATCTTCTTCGTCAATTTGTCTACTACAGTTGGCTCCTCCAAGTTCGGCCATACAAGCGAAGTGCACATAGGCATCGTGCCTGTTCTGATTGTTGACATCATCCGCATGAATTCATCGAGCTTGACTTGACCATTCATATTAGTGTCGATTTCTTTAAGGATCTCATGCAGAACGGCTTAACCGAAAGGAATGTTCAGACGCTGAAAAATCGGATCGTAGCCAAGAAGGATGACCCAGCACCAATGAATGAAAAACTCCGTGAGATCCTACTTCGCTACCGAGCAACACCGTTGAAAAGTGGACAATCACCAGGCGAAATGTATTTGCGTCGACCTATCCGAATCCAACTGGACACCCTGAAACTGAAAATTTTCCAAAAAACATCAAATCCGGACAGGGCAGCTCGACAATTCAGCGTGGGAGAACGAGTTACGGCACGGTGCTATAGCAGAAACAAAAATCTGTGGAAACCAGGGACCATTATCGCCAAATTCGGTCGACTACACTACCAGCTCAGATTTGATGACAGATATACGCTAAAATGACAGATCGACCAACTGCGCACCTCCAGAATAAAACCTCCAGGTAGCCTAGAAAGAATCCCCGAATTCCCTGATAACACAGAATCTGAATCAAACGAAACTGAGGAACCGATTGAACACTCTAAGTTTGGTGATCTAGTCAACATCCCTGGTCCCACAACTTCCAGGCACGAAGAACAACCGGCTCCAGTTGAAACCCACGAGCCAAATGAATTTTGAAGCGGAAGGACATCGAGAGGTCGCACCAGATCTAGAACCCCTACGGAAATCCAACAGACAAGATCGGCTATCAGTACATCTTCAACGAGACTTCAAGACTTTTCTGCATATATCCTTGGCTAGATCTAAGAGATTTTAAAGTTTGTTTCTCAAATTAGCATGGGAGACTGTAATATCTCAATCAAGTGTTCCGCGCTATTGTGAATGCAAGACTGCAATATTTCAATCAAGTGTTGGCAACACTATGGCGTGAGACGCAAGCAACAAGATGCGAAAGATAGTGAGTTGATTGTAATCGTTCAATGGTGACACCTTGTACTTAATAAATAAGATTGAATAAGCAATTTCGGTGTCGACTTTAATTCTATTGTTTTCGGTACCGTCTCTGACAATATTCAGAAGTGGGATATCACACTAAAGTGCGCGACGTTTATGCGAGACTGTGTATACAATTTAAAATCGTAAAATGCCGGTGGTGAAGCTTGAAGACCTGTCTAAAAAACAGGTCCGTGCTAAGCTGAAGTCCTCAAATTGTTCGATGTCGGGCACTTAAGCGAATTTTATCGCGCGCCTCAGATGAATATTAGACACCGACGAAGTGGACGACTAATGTGAGGAAATGGAGGAAAAGGATTCTTCGTCCGAAACATCGAATCCATTAACACGTGAAGAGTTCGAGAAAATGAAAAACGGCATGGCATCCACTACGTCATTGTTGAGGGAACTTGCCGGAAGGAACATGTTTCAAGGGCCCTCCGCCGTACAAACACACAGTATCAGTTCAACCAATGCAACAGCTTCCCACATCGCCAACGAAAACAATATGCAATCGTTTTTGGAAACGCCGACCAATACATACGTACAGACGTCCCCGCCAACGCCGACTGATACGATGGCAGCAATACAAGCCAACATACAGCTGATCATACCACCGCCAGCAACATGCCCCGCGATGCTGCCGTCAGAAACATTAAACGGCTCAATGTTCCTGCCGAAAACGTCCAGCGTCTCATACGCACCGCAACCGCTCGTTGACTTTCCTTCGGGTGCTGTGCCAACAACGCATCACAATACGGAATAACGATCACCGATATTGGCTAAAACACGTTTTAAAAGCCGCTCACTCACCGTTCGTGAAGTTTGTGAGATGCTACCCGACTCCGTGCTGTCACTTACCTCGGCTCAATTTGTAAGTCGGATCAACATACTGCGAGACACATTCGACTGGGACGACCAGATGTTGCTTCTCGCGGCACCGTCAAGGTTTAAAGAGGTTTGACAGCCATTCGCGGCAGCACGTTTCATGGGAAACACTCGCATGCGATTTGGAACAATATTTCCCAAACGATCTAAATGAGAGTGCCAACCATGAGAAGCTGATAACAACGACCAGAAAATCGGAAGAATCTATCGAATCGTTCTTTCATCGCATGTGCGCGATTGCTTGAAGAGGCGGCGTTAATGAAAAGACAACGACTCGATATATTCGAACCAACCTCGGTCATAGCGCTCTGCAAAATTCGCTAAAGTGTTTGGAGTTTACAACGACAGCAGAATCATTCGAAGCAATCCATCGATTTTTCGCAAGCTGTCCAAAGCAACTTTATGAACCACGTGAAAGTGTAGCAAACCGTACGAGAGGCAACCCCATTCCGACCCCAAAAACAAGTGCAGACTCAAATAGTGTAAAGACAAATGACCAAAGTCAGCCACGTACATGTTTCAATTGTTCCCTTTCAGGACACTTGCCCATAAATTGCTCGCAACCTCAACGTCGCGAGAGGCGCAATTGATGTACGCGCGTAGGACACCAATCGACATCATGTCCCAATAATAAACCCGGTCAAAGCATTCTCGAGATTTGTGGAACCGAACGTTTAGACGAAGCCAATCGAAAAAAAAATAAAAACAAACAATAAAGAAACTGTAGCTTTCATCGATACCGGCAGTAATCGTACGCTTGTTCGGAAAGTTTTTGCGGACAGTCTTACGAATGTTTCGCTGCAGGAGTGTAAAAAAAAGGAGTTTGGGGGCAGTGAATATATGTGTACGAAAAGGGTGGGCGTGACAGTGACATTCGACAATGAATCGGTTGAGACAACAATGTGGATCGTGGACAATGATCTTATTTGCGAAAAACGGTAAAAGTTTGATAATAGAAGGTGAAGCCTGCCGTATGGAAAGAATCGTGGACTTAGACAAAGTGGTAGTTGGTGACTCTGTATCGGACATGGACAAAAATATATTAAAGACAGTGTTAATCGCCAATAGAGAATGTTTCACGAAAGAGCTATCTTAGCTGGGAAAGTGTTTGTTAACGAAGTTCCGGATGAATTTGACAACAGATAAACCAGTCGAGCTAAGACTTTACCGTGTTCCATTCGCGAAAAGATCGATCGTTAATGGTATCATTAAAGATCTGCTCGAACATATAATAATCCGCCCGTCTAATTCTCCATACACGTCACCAATAGTTTTGGTCGAAAAAAACGGCGAGCATCGACTTTGTATTGACTACCGCCGATTAAACGAAATTACTGTGAAACAATCTTTCCCAATGCCGGTTATCGATGAGATATTAACGTCTATTGCGGGAAATAAATCCTTTTCGTGTTTGGATTTCCGTACCGGGTATCATCAGATAGAAGTAGATGAGTCGTCAGAACAATTTATCGCCTTTGTAACTCACGATGCCTAGATGGAATTTAACCGTATGCCTCAAAGTCAAAGTCAAAAGCGCTTTATTTAATACTAATCGTTATAAATTTTAAAAGAATATAAAGCAAAATCCAAACAATAACAATAAAAAAACTTAATGGCCCAAATGGCTCTCTAAATTTGTACGTTATCATTAAACACATTTAAAAAAAATAACTCTAGCAAATTCAAATCAATGAAGATTGTTACATATTTTTAAAATTCAATTGGAAAAAGGAGAAAAAACCCACCAACACTATTCTAAAATTATTTATCATCTTCTACAGTGAACTTTGATCCTACACCTAATATGTTTTAACTTAATTCTAATAAATGCAATCAAAAACTTTATCTTATACTAAAAAAATCTGTAAGAATGTTCCTAACCTAAGCGTTTTACCTTATCTCTAACCTAATATAATAAACATAATATAAACCTAACCTAACCCTAATTTTTAACAAAAATAAACAATAACACTAAATGTAGCAATAATGAGCTGAAACTCAAAAACTAAATAACGAAAAATACCAAAACTGAAAATAAACACGAATAATTTAGACAATGCATTCAGCCACCAATACCTAGATTGCCCCGTCTCAACTCGATCAGCCTCAACGAATCTAGCAAATGAGTATCTCCATTGGAATTGTTGGTCTCGTGAACTCAAGTTCGGAGGATATTTTATCTTCTTATCGGTGGCCCGTCGATATATGTGATATATG
Source organism: Odontomyia ornata (assembly GCA_963969285.1). Taxonomy (NCBI): domain Eukaryota; kingdom Metazoa; phylum Arthropoda; class Insecta; order Diptera; family Stratiomyidae; genus Odontomyia; species Odontomyia ornata. The sequence continues at coordinate 152,700,700 of OZ017741.1, read as the reverse complement.
ACTGGGACGCCGTCAGAGTCAAAAACATATCGATTCATGTCCAAATACACGAATGCTTCTGGAGGAATGAAGCCAGTAGCGAGGCAAGTCGCTATATACCCGTCTGTAGGGTGGAACGGCTGTGAAATCCAAGGGTTTTCACTCACAGTCACAGATCTTGCGATATGATTCCGAAGAAGTTTCAATATGAAAATATCGACTCTAGTCACTTCAGCAGTTTGATAAATTCTTCTATTCGATATATAATGTTTCCAATCCGTCTCAGGCTTTCTGTACAAACCAGTACATGCACGAAGACATTTCCTTTCGAAAACTCTTAATTTTTCCATAGTACTAGCACTCCGGTTGTACCAGATCTGACATTCATATGTCCAAACTGGTCTAACTAGTGTCTTGTAACAGATGATTTTGACCTTTTGATCAATGTATCTGGAATGAAAGAGCTTTCGAAGGGCCATGACTACTTTAAGTGCCTTACTGAGCATGATTTTCACATGTTCAGTATAGTACAGATACTGATCGAGATGAACACCGAGGTATCGAACACAGGATTTATGTGGAACCCGTTCAAGACTACCCTCACCAGCCATGATGTGGAAATCTTTCCAATTACGTTTCAGGTCTTGACTGACCCCCCGCAGCGTTGTCCGAAACAAGATTGTTTCACACTTTTGCGCATTGATTTTCATTCGCCAATTGTCAGTGTACAGCTGTACATCATTGAACATTTTTTGGAGATTGCTCTGAACTATTGTAGCTTTTCGGTCTACCGTATAGATGATCAGATCATCAGCAAACGCTACCAATGATCGCGTTGGCAAGACGTTAAAATCAAAGCCGTTCAATAGCTTGCGAATGAATATTGAAAAGAGCAGAGGCGCAGTAACTGTTCCCATTCAAGACCTTGAATTCGCGCATTGTTGTCAGATTTCCATCAGTTACAACAAACGATTTCCCGTATAACATATTACACATCATGGCGACAAGGTGTCTGGGGAACTTGTCCTGAAGGAGTTTAAAAATTAGTCCATCTAACCATACCGTATCAAAGGCTTTCTCCATATCAATGAGACATGCTCCAACACATTGTTTATCATTTAGTTTCCAACAGATGTCTGAGGTTACTTTCGTTATTGCATGTGTGGTCGAATGCCTGGCACGAAAACCAAATTGGCAATTCGGCATCAACTCATTTTCCTCAATGTGGGCGTTTAATGCTCTATTGAGTATAACTTCAAACACCTTACTGATGTTAGGCAGCAAGCTGATTGGGCGATAGCTTTTGGGGCATGAAGATTCTTTTCCTTTCTTCAAGATCGGAAATACCTTAGCCTTTTTCCACTCATTTGGGAAATATGAATTGCTCAACATGTTGTTGAACAATATGCAATAGTTCCTAATAGCAACCTCAGGCAAATGTCGGAGGACTACATTTGGAATACCATCAGTACCACATGATTTCTTGTTGTTTATCCTGCGAAATATGAAACACAAGTCTTCATAGCTGACAAAATAATCAATAAGATTCAAGTTCGGTATGAGGTCAGATGTTAATGTTTCATTGAAATGAAGAATTGATTGGCCGTTCAGGCTTGACTTGAAGTCGGAAACTTTTGCTTCAACGATCTCTGAAACTATTTCATTCCCTCTCTCAGGGTTTGGTAGATGAACCAATTCAAAATCTGTTTCAATCAGGGCAAGTTTATCTAATCCTTCACAAATGATCCTGTTTCCATTTCTATCCGGAGTCGTACTATCAATTTCGATACCAGCCCTATCGAGAAGATTTATCTCATCACTAGTGACTTCAAGATTCGATACCTTCACTCGAGACTTCTTGCGGAATATGCTATTCACTTTCGTGAACACGCCGTCTGGGTCCTGTGGGCTAATACCCCTCAATTTTTCCGCCCATTGATTGCTGACCTCACTCCTGAAGTATGACCGGATTAAGTTTCGGACATTCTTCAGATGTAATTTCAACAAAGCCAACGAGGGATGGTTGTAATCCAAAAATCGTCGATAAATATTGTTGACGCGTGTGAGAAGGAGGCTTTTCAATCTTTTCAACCTTGCGATGGTTGGTGTTTCATATCCTTCCATATTGTTTCGAAGTTTAATCTTGGGAACTACTTTCTCAATCGTTTCCAAAGTCAGCTTCTCTAACTTCGACAAATAAACCTCTATTTCATCGTTAGTTAGATTCCTGTCATTAGGAACCATTGAGCAAGAGTTGCCACCATCAGAAGGGGGACATTGCTTCTGGTACTCCCGATTAAACTTCTTTTGAAACTTTCCCCAGTCTGTTTTTTTGAAGTTCAACCGATGATTTTCGTGTTGAACTGGAATGAGGAAGAAATCATCCCTGTGATGATTGATTTCCATTACGATTGCGTTATGGTCGCTATCATAAGGAAGCACCTGCAGTTTCCGTTGAGGACTATTAAAGTGGAATTTGAGTCTTGCGTCAGCAATGCAGAGGTCCAAATATGAATTTATCCTAGGGTATGTTGGGAACTCCGACCCATATAGATTGCACCTGTATTCAATCTGGTTCTCTCATACTTGGATTATTGGTGGCGTTCAGCCATGATGTATGCTTGGCGTTCAGGTCACCAGCAAGAATATAATAATTATGAAGCCTGTTCAATTCGAGTATTTCAAACAAGGAATTGAGTTCCTGCTTGAGCCTGAGGACAGTTCCACCAGTTGCATAGGCAGAGATAAAGAAGAGGTTATCCCCACCTGGCAGTGAAATTTTGATAACGGACACTTCAAGAGATTCAAAGCTTTTGAATTCGACTTTTTCAATATTTTGGAAACGATAGGGTCTTCGAACCAATATCCCGGTGCCACCTCCCCCATCACCTATTACCCTATCGTTTCTTACGAATTCAAAATCCTTGAATGTCATGGAGTGCCATGAATTGAGGTGGGTTTCGGTGAGAAGCATGATGTCAGGCTTTTGCTTAACAATGAATTCAAGGAGATAATCACGCCGATGTATAGTAATAATGGAGTTGACGTTGATCGAGATGAGACGAATCCTATCCATGGGAATGTGACTGGATGACAAACTATTTTGGAGCATGTTGACCTAAACTTTGAAAAACGAAATTGATTTTTTGGTCTTGCTTATTAATTCTATCTAAAAGCGATTCAAGTTGCTGGTAGATTTTAAGAAGCAGCTCGTTAATGCCACTTACATTATTTATTTTATTTATATTGTTGTCTGCTGGTCCTCTGGCAGCAAGTGCAAATGATACCCCGGGTTTGATGAAGTTGGGAGGTAACAGATTGTGATTTACTTTGGTTTGCTTTGGGGAAAATTTAACTCTTGCATCTTGATACCGAGGGCATCCTCGGTATGATGCTGGATGACCAAATGTACCGCAATTAACACAATACAGTTTTTCTTTTGGCTCCACCTGAGCCAATTTGCATTCACCGGGGGCGGGGCGTGGATATCTTTGCACTTAACACAGCGATAGTGCATTGCACAATTGGCAGCCGAATGACCGAATCGTTGACACCTGTAACACTGGTTGACCTCAGTTTTTTGGAGGCGTTCCCACCTCACAACTCTAAAGTTTAAGTACCTTACCTGTTGGAGGGCACTCGGACTGCTGTCGTTGGAAATTTGTACCAAATAAAATGGTAATATTTTACCTTCTACAGTTGATCTCCTTGTAGCAAAATTTTTCACACACATGAACTTAAATGCTGGTGCTGCTTCCTGCAGCATCTCAAGGAGATCAACTGTATTCTCCCCACAGTCCAGGCCCTTCAACAGGAAGGTCTGATTTTTTTCCGCCTTTGGCGTATATGTAAAGTGGGGAGCTTGGACACTATTAAGAGCATCTTTCGCCTGTTTGAAGTCAGCCAGTGTCTTTGTATTGATCGAGAGCTTATCACCGGTTACTCTCTTAATTTCAAAGTTTTTGATTTTATGTTCGGCTGCCAATAACCGAACCATATCTCCTCCACGCTGCCCAAAAACGTTTATTGGAGGAACTTTTTCATTTACCACATTAATTTTATTAGGAGGACCAGCAGACACACCGGTTAGCTTCTTCTCCTTTTGCTTTTTTTTAATTTTAAATATTTAATGAAATTATTATCGCTATCAATATTATCTATCTTATCGTTGCTCTCTATCTCGACGTCCATTTCCTCGTGCATTGCAGACAGCACCGCATAATAATTGGCGCTGTCGTTCGCTCCTCCTGCGCTCAGGATATTTTCCGCATCATGGATTGTCTTGCTCATATCTTGCGATTTCGTTTTATTTGTTGGTACTCCTTTCCCGTTGGTCTTGCTTGTTGTTTCCTGTTTTTCATTCTTCTTAGTGAGTATCGGCTTTTTGGCCGGACGTATTCTGTGGCTTCGCTTTTTGTTTGTTCCCAGTTGACAACGTCCGGACCATATCTTCTAAACTCTGTATCCGGAGTTTTAATTCGTCATTTTGTTTTGTAACCCTTGTATTCTCCATGGTTACTTTTTCATAATCTTCGCTTGAAATCGTAATTCGCTTTCCATGCTCACAATTGTCTTGTTCATTTTTCCGCTTGTTCATTTTATCATTTGTAATTTTCAAAATGCCTGGCTCTGGGTCTCCCAGCGGTGGGAAGCCGTCGGGCTCCTCCATCCCCCCGGTGAAAAAAACTTTTTTTCTTTCTTGAAACTTTCTCGTAGGTAAGGTCAAGATACTCGATAAATTGTTCGAATAGTTCGACGAAGTAATAAGTTTCTTTATAAAATTACTTTGTAATTGACGTTTTTAAAAATTATTTTAATTTAAAAATTCTTGACAGAACGAATTAAAAACACGTCTACACGCAACGAGTGCTAGACGTAGAATAACCGTATGCCTCTCGGTCTGGCAAATGCTCCAGGGAAATTTCAAAAAGTCATGAACGAAATCATAAAAATGGGAATTTCTTTGAAAGTTATCGCATATCTGGATGATGTGGTCATCCCCGCACAAACTTTACTTGAAGCCATCGAAAAATTTCTTAATCTACTGAGACAAGTTGGGCTTACGCTACGGATAGACAAATGCCGATTTTTGCAAAGCGAGATAAATTTCTTGGATCATCGTCTGAACGAAAACGGAGTCGCTCCTGGCTGCGAGGAGACCGAAGCAATAAGAATGTTCATGCGTCCATCGAATATCACAGAAACCCGTCGATTTTTCGGGTTGACCGCATTCTTTCGGAAGTTTGTGGAAAACTGCGCGATCATTGCTCGTCCACTTACAAAGCTACTGAAGAAAGATACTATATTCTCTTGGGATCTGGAACATGAAGAAGCCTTTACGAAGCTCAAAAACATATTATGCGAAGAACGTGTCCTTGCACTTTATAACGTAACTGCGGAACATCTGTTGCGAATTCCGGCGTACCGACTCTCTCCCATCCGCAACTTCTAATTGCCGCCGTAACATTTCCACCTTCCTTTGGGCACTCCTACATTTTTCTCTGTGTAATTTTATTAACATTCTTCCGATTCCCCTTCAATTTTTATTTCTTCATCATCACAATCCTACCCTTATTTCCAACTAAAATCATATAACATATACTAATAATTTCAATTTTCCCACTAACAACATTCCATTTATTAATTCCCACTAACAAACTTCATTCAATAACTTTTCCCTAACAAAACATAATTCCTTTCCTTCATACTAACTAATTCTATTTACTAATTCCCACTAACAAATTTTATTTTTTATACTAACAAAAAATTAATTCACGTTCCCTACTAACAAAATTCAATCCCATGCCCAATGCAACGTTCAAGTTGCTTACGAGATGAATGGGAGATCGACAATCCATGGCGCCATTAGCTGCATCTTGAGTTCTCGATCGAGGGTCTGCTGGAACCCTGAGTTCAAGTTCCCCCGGGCGCACGGAGGCACTCTTTTTGGGGTATCGGCAAAACCAATAGCTTCCGAAATGTGTATATGTGACACTTTGAATTCAACCAAGCGCTTCTTGGAGTGTTCAAATTGCCATATGTAAAACAATGGATACTATTGAGTTTGTCGATATGGACCAAAAGATGTGTGGGTAGCGGAATCGAAGTGTAATGAACTTCGATTACGTTACCCAGATGCGGCAGCGGTAATTTAAAAATGAGAAGGGTTGCGGGAGATGATTTGAAAAGGTGAAATTAAGTGGTGAGGATTGGGGGAGTCAGATTTTGATTTGGGAAAGAAGAGGGAGTTTTTTTTCGGTTTTTTTCGTTGAATTGGTATTTTGGCTGTTTTTAAGTGACGGAGGAGAAGAGTGAAAGAATTAGAAAAGTGAAGGAATTTTAATTTGGAGGATGGAATTTTGTTTTGGAAATTGACTTCAGTGACAGGATCTAAGTAGGAAAAGTGGAAAAGTGAATTCAAGTTGGAATGTGAGGATTATATTGCTAATTTGAAGTACGGGACCGCCTCAATACTAAATATATGATAAAAATTGAATAAGTGAGAGTTTGAAGTTGAAGTTTGAGAATTATATTGCTAATTTGAAGTGCGGGACCGTCTCAATCTTAACTATATGCAAAAGATTGAATTAGTGAAATTGACGTTATTGAAATAGAGCAAAGTGCGAGAGTAATTCCTCCGTTAAAAAAAAACAGAAAAAGCAAGAAAAAAGGACCCGTTTGGTTGGGTTTCGAAGAGGGCCAAGTGCCTGAATTAACGTTTTCGTGTTTGCGAGTATACCATATTGACGGATCGTGGAGAGCGATAATTGGCCGTTCTATTAGTGATTGAATTTTAAAATTAGTTTAAAGTTAATTTAAAATTTGGTTTTCAGTGGCCTCACACTCCTTTTTTTGTCTTCGCCGAGCGCTCGGAGATCAACGAGGAAAAGGAGTGAGTATTTATCTATTGCTGTAAAATCACATCAACAAATTCTTATTTTTCTTTTGTTTTCCTTCATATGAACTATTTAATTGGATTGTTTTTCTTCCGTACATAAAATTATTGAGGGGCCTGTTTGTTTTGTTTGGATTGACATATTTTTGTTGAATTTGTAAATTTCTTTTTTTTGAATTCAATAAAAGGCCATGTGTTACTAAGTTTTTTTTAAATTTTTCATTTCTCAAAATGACCCTTCCCTTTCCCTTTGTGCTAGTTTTTATGTAAGGTTACTCAGCACGAGCAGAGGGTGTCCCGGAAGACCCACGACACGACTGAGCGCTAGCTGGCCTCAGTATGCCACCCCGGGCTACACACCTCTCTGCTAATTACTTAATGTCTGCAACTGCGGTGACTTCCGTGGTTGCTACACATCTAGTGCACATCGATGTCAGCAGTCATGGTGTTGCTGCTGTGTTATTCCAATCCGAAAATGGTAGAAACTGGAAGCCCGTAATGTACTACAGTCGACATTGTACCGAAGCCGAGAGCCTGTATCATAGTTACGAGCAAGAAGTCCTTGCAGTCGTCGATGGGCTGGAGCGTTTCAAGATTTACCTCCTAAGACAACACTTTGAACTGGTGACGGACTGCAGCGCTATCGCCAAACTTAAAAGTTGCCGTGAGAGAAACCCCGAATTTCCTGATGGTGGATGCGACTTCTCGAATTCGACTTCAATATCGTTCATCGTTCCGCATCTAAGATGGCTCGCGTCGACACGCTCAACTGAGCTCCGGTAGAACCAGAGAAGGATATGGAAACAGCCGGTTTCATACTTACTGTCTCGATCGCTCAACAAGACTGGCTTCTAATGATGCAACTTCAGCACAAAACCCTGAAAAACATAATTATCGTCCTAAAGGGAGACAACGCGTCAGCACAAGAAAAACAATTGAAGTTAGAGTATCGAATCAAGGATCACCGCCTTTATCGTCTCGTCGACAAGGAGTTACATTTTGTCGTTCCAAAAGGAGTACGTTGAAAAATTGTACAGTCATGCCACGATGTCGTAGGTCATTTTGCATTGGAAAAACGATAAGCCGAATAAAAGAAAATTTCTAGTTTCCACGTATGCGAAAATATGTGAAGGAGTACATCAAAACGTGCCTGGACTGCAATTACAATAAAGCCCATGGCGGAAAGACCGAAACGACTTCACTTGGATCATCTAGGACCATTTCTGCGAAGCCGCTCTGGTAATTCGTACCTTTTGGTAGTCTTCGACCGCGAAGAATACTGTCACGATAATTAACTTCGCGATCACGGCTTGATAGCAAATAATCAACAATCAAAATTTTAATAATTTTCTAATACTTTAATTAGTTTACTTTAGTAGAAGTAATTACTAAAAAATGACTGATGGGGCGCCAGTTAGCTTTGGTGCCAAAGTAAAACGCGATGTTCTAGGTTTGGATTCCAACTGTATTTTAGCTTCACTTGTACAATAAAATTCCACGATGGCAAAAAGTATAGAATTGCAGAAAATGATGAGAACTTATGAAATCATAAAATTCATCAAATGCTTATGTGGCAAAATTAGAATGATTTCGGATGAACTGCGAATTTATTGCGTTTACTGGATTGTGCAAATGCTACAATTACCTTTGGAGTCTGGTAATGTTTTGTATTTCAAGTTTCACTAATATATCAGCAAGATAAATGAAAAGGTGAACTGCCTCCTCTGTCTTATGAGCAAAATGCAATTTCTTGTGAAATTCATTGATTTGCTGGGATTAACTGATTTCCTAACTTTTACCAATGGTAACTAAGTTCTCCATGTATCCCTTCCGAAATCTCTGATTACGGTTTTTCACCGTCAACTTTGGTTTTTGACCATGAATATTTTGCACCATGTTCTATAAAAAGGGCGCCTCACGATTTCGTTTTCCAATGAAGTCAGCAACTGTCATTTTCAATCCATGCAGACACTCAAAACAGACCCAGCGGCTAGCAGCTCGGTATTACGCTCGTTAACATAGCAAAGCATTAAAATTTCTAGGCTCTTAAAGCCATCAAAATGTCGGTATGCAGAAGGGAAAGTTCACTCTACAAACTCTCAAACGTATTATACCAATTTTAAAGATTTTGAGGGTAGCCATGCGATTATCTTTAAGCAAAAACAAAGCATTTCAATTTCTTGCTCAAATCCTTTCACATGCTTTTGCCTGCCAGATGTAATGCAATACCCAGACCTGAAAACTGCCCAGAATGTCAGCGTAACTTTGCATCTACATGAAAATCAATGTGTCACCAGGAACACCAAAGTCCAGTGAGAAGGTCCTGCAGTATCGAATGGAAACGCAATCATCGGTATCTGAAAATCGAAATGGCGGTAATGGAAACAACGTTACATTCCGTCCTTGAAGACACACTTACGAAAGGGATAAGAAGAACAACCAAAGAGAGAACGTGTGTGTATGGCAGGGTGCGAGAGACTCGTTTAGGAAATTTCGGATGTCTATAAAATTTGAATGAATTCCTTGATTCAATATATGCCCATAGTTCGTTGAATTCAATTTATGGTCATCGGAGAGTTGACGGTGACCGACATTATCTCGTTCGAAGGACAAATTGTATTGCTGGCACATGTGTAAATGATAGGAGCATGTGGGGTTTCCTTGCAAGGGTTCATTGTGCGGGCCGGACAGGTTTCCACTTTAGGGAAAGAGGAAGTCATTTGGTTTTGTGTTATATCTTAACCCAGCCAGGCATGATTGCATGGGAAATCAAGCATTCAAGTTGGATGAGTTGGCTGATTGTTAAGTTGGTCGTATTAGGAAAGTTTATAGTCATATAAAAGGAGTATAAGCTTGATTGAAATGGACTTTACTTGTGTTAGAAGAATAGAAAATATACTGTTTTCGGTTTATTGTGATATTAATTGAAGGCTATTGCTTGTTCGCAGTTTTGATAACCATGCAGGTGATGCTGAATATACTGAATCTGTCGAAAAAGTACAAAACTGGAAGCAAGAAAATATTTTGTATTGTTTCGGAATTCTTTATTATTTAAAAATAGTTGGAAAGGAACCTGGATATTTCTCTCTAGGATTACCTACTTTATGTTTGATTTCCACAAAAAGAAACAAAATGAAAAGGCCACGTCTTGAGCCTAGTTATGGGAGCAATCCATCTATCGAACACTCTGATCAACGTCATTCTGCGGTACATCTGACCACCCAGACAGCACATCGAACGCAAAGATGTCAGAAAAGTCGTCAAAATTTTATCTCTGAGAGCTGATCATGATTTTTTTGGACTAGATGTTCACGAAAAGGACTAGTTCACATTATATTGTGTGCCCCCTTATACCGATGTGTTAAACATTGTCTGGGTGGCACAAAGGACCAAGCGACGTAATGTGAATGCAGATCGCACGAGCGTTGTGCGACGAAGAAAGAGTGATGGAGAGAGTGGTAGGGAATGGAGGTAATTAAAAAAAAAAAAAAAATTAACTAATATTTTGTTCAAAGCTAAAAGATAAGTCATTGAAATGCTTAAGCTGCATCCAAATGCAAATATATCAAATCAATAGTCTATTGTATAATGGCTATCTCTTATTTTAGGCGAGTTTTTTGTCATACTTGCCTAAATTAAGTCATCGTTTGTCCGTAGTTTCCAACATTTCAGGAGACTGCAGGGGAGAAATGTGTCCTGACAAACGCCGAAAGGAGTCTATTCGATTTCCAGTGCCGCAGAGGTAAGGAGGACCCACAAAGGTTCATATTTCATTTTTTTTCGTTATGGTAAGTATCTCGAAGATGGTGTATCATTGAGAAAAATGGGTTGAGAGCAGAAGTGAGGCTTCTCAAATTTCTGCATAGTTTATTGAGATTTAATCATTTTTTTCTCTCTCTCCCCCAAAGCTTGAGACCATAAAAATGCAAAATTTGGAGACTCGTCAAAATCCTGGCATATTATCCATTGAGCGATTTATTGTACAATGTACATGAAGACGGTCATATTCATCGTATGACAACTGGAAAGAAGACCTCTAAAGATCAATTCCTAATATTTCTTCAAGAGAAATCTTCACGCTGTTTTTGATACATACTATATGCTTGTAGATTTCTTTTTATGCTCGAAATACTCTTTTATAATATTTTAGAAATAATGTTCTGCAATACAATGCTACATTGTAGAAATCGAGCAGTCGCCTAGGCAAACTGCTCGAATAACACATTTATACATGATCCAATTTTAATTGTACACTTCAAAATAAAAACATTTAAATTTACAATTAAAATTTGATCACGGCAGCCCCTTTGCAACGCATCAAGCGTATGAATTGCGTTGTCCCGCAAGGCAAACAACAGGTTGACGGCTGAAATATTTCGTCAAGAAACCACCGTTGCGACACGACGAGTCTGTTTTTGATCGCCACGCATTGCGCACGTCGGAAGAATCGCGCCGGCAACAAATTAACAGATCGTCATTTTTGCTGTCTCAAGTGCATGAGCATTGCGAATCGATTAGTGTGAGCTTCGGCGAAATGTGCGTGAATTTATGGAATGTCCTTCGCGGTGTTGATTAGAATGAACGGAATTGCTAAAAACGCGAACACGTCGCTGAACCGGATACCACACCGTTGACTCAACTGCGGATAAGGATTAAATGAAATATAGGTGCGTTGTGAGAGTTTCCAGCAATTAAACCTTAAAAATATTGTTCGCATGGAAATAAATAATAAATTGTTTTCAATTTTATATATGAATGCCCAATAAATGAATTTTAGAATTGAAGTGCCACGCGCTAAATCCATTTTCCTTGCAACAGTCGTGGACAGCGAAAGTTCAGATGGAGGAGTCAAAAACCCCTCAATCAAATTAGGAACTATAAATGCACGAAATACTGCTGTTGCCACTAATGCAAAGGGAATAAATGTTGAGTAATAGAGGGAATATTTATTGGAAAACCACCTCAACAAGATTGACATATGCGTAACAAGAGTTAACAGAGAGAAACAAATGAACTTTTCAGTTGCGGAAACACCATCCAAATTTGTTTTTATACCTACGAGGTGTGGCAATTAAGTAATGAGACCGATTTTATTGCTGCGCTTGTGGTATATTCCCTTCTCTTTTGATATATTTACCATCGCTCTTGTTTGTTTACTTCGTCTGCTATGTCGTGTTAAGTAGACGTGTGTTGGTGGTGCTCGTCACGAAAATGGAGAAACGAAATCAAGAGCAACGCGTCGCGATAAAATTTTGCGCCAGATTGGGCGAAAAAGCTTCGGAAGCGTAAGCTAAAATTGTAAACGTGCATGGTGAAAGTATCCTAAGTCGTACCCGGGTGTTTCGATGCCATTCAGAGTTTAAGGAGGGGCGCGGGGCGGGAGATCAGTCGAGGCGCGGACTGACGCGAATGCGCAGCATGTGCGCGCCCTAATCTATGAAGATCGGCGTTTAACAGTTCGAACGTTGGCCTGGGAACTGGGTATTAACCGTAAAACAGTCAGACAAATTTTAACCGACGATTTTGGTATGAAAAAGTTGTGCGCGAAGATGGTTCCAAAAAACCTTTCTGAGGAGCCCTCAGTGTGTCCCAATATTTCGCCTTTAAAGGGATCGACGTGTTGCAACAGCCACCTTATTCGCCCGATATGTCACCCTGTGACTTTTTTTTGCTCCCTAGAACAAAATCGGTGGTCAAAGGAACCCATTTTGAGTCGATTACGGACTGGATGTCCGCGGCCGTGACGAGAATACTCGTCGAAAACCCAGTCGAAGCGTTCCAGAAATGTTACGAAGCATGAAAAACGCGCTGGAACCGGTGTATAGCTGCCCAAGGGAACTACTTTGAAGGGAATGACAGAGTTGTAGAATAATTTTTAAATATACGGTTTTCATTGAATCAGTCTCATTACTTAATTGTCACACCTCGTAATTGCCGTAATAGATTGTACTATTTGCCGTGACAAATCAGGTGCTGTTCGAAGGCGGAAAAGTAAGGCAAGACGCCCGTGACGGAATGATAGGACGATCGAGGTGAGCAGTTGATGATGGACAGTCTGCGGTCCCAGTCCTTCTAGGTAGGATGGACATAGGAACGTATCGCTAACAAGGCGCGATTCAGCCTCTCTGATGCGTTAAATTGGGGAGAGTATGTTAGTGTCAGTTGATGTTCGAGACCGTACTGCTCGAGTAGATTCTTAAACCGCCGAGATCGGAACTGTACTCCGATGTCCGAATACAAGCTTTCTGAGATACCGAACGCATGGAGTACTCAGCTCTCTCAAAATTGCAAGATAGGTGGAGTCGTGAATTTACGAATGGGGTCGACCGCTGATCTAGAACAACGATATCTCCTCCGGTTCCCATAAAAGAACGAGGAACGGACCGAGTAGATCCATATACAAACGTTGGAATACGCGTTCCGGAATGTTGAGCTGGCACATGGGAGTTCGAAGAGGCTGGTTGGGAGCCTTAGTGGTTTTACAGCTCTCACGGGCGCCTACATACACCTTGACCTTAGATGACATAATAGGCCAAAAGAAATATTTCTTAAGGCACTGAAGCGTCCGACCGTAGCCATTGTAGGCGCTTAGAAGATGGTCGTGTGCACGAAGGATCACATTGTGAATCATCTCCTCCGGCACCCAAATCTTCTAAGATTCTTCTTTCTGCAATTCGTCACCGGTTGCGTATTCATTACGTGGTAAATATAGTTGGCGACCACTTTCAAATAAAGCTACTATGTTCATTGGGATACGATGGTTTGCCTCAACTCATTGTATTTGTCTGGCTTTAAATGCGGACTGTGCAAATCGATCTCGATGGGACTATCGTCATTTAATGCCAGTTCCGCTTCTTCGGATGAAAACATTCGTGAGAGAGTATCGAGCACGATGTTTTGTGTTCTTTTCCGGTGTTGGATGGAAAAGTTAAACCCTTGCAGTTTAAGAGCCTATCGGGCCAGGCGTCCATTTAAGTCCGCTTGGTTCATCAGCCATTGTAGCGAAGCGTGATCGGTGATGACCTCGAACGGGTGGCCTTCTATGTACTCTCGGAACTTCTTGACAGCCATCACTGCTGCCAGACATTCTTGTTCGGATACGGTGCAGCGATGGGAGCTTCTTCTCCCTCTTCTCTTCGGTTAATTGCACTAGCATGGATCCGACTCCATATTGACTTTCGTCACAATGAGAAGGGTTTCCGGAAGTCAGGGCTGTGCAAGACTCGGGCAGATGCTTACTTGCTTGCGTGAGCTCTTCGAATGCTTTTTAAGCTGAGCTCTGACCAGATAAACTTACCTTCCCGGAGCATGTCCGACAGAGGCGCGGAAACCATTGCATAGTTCTGAACGACCCTTTAGTATCAACCCTACACTCCTAGGAAACGTCGTAGCTACTGAACGGTAAGGGTAACTCATCAATCGCTTGAGTTTTGTCCGGATCTGTTTTGATGGTATCATGTCCGATGGCAGTTCCTAGATATCGGACTTCGTTCATGATGAACTTGCTTTTTGGACATTGATAGTAAGTCCCGCTTTGCTGATATGCAGGGCTACTTCTTGCAGCAGTAGAAGATGGTGGTCAAACGTTTCTGTGATAAGTATAAGGTCATTCATGTAAACGAACACTTGGTGTTTCGAGTGATGTGGAATGACTGTCCAACAGCCGGGTCATCCTTTGCAGGGCGTTACACAGGTTGAAGGGCATTGTGACAAACTGGCATAGTGGTCGCCCAGGCACTTTGAAAGCGGTTTTATCCCTCGACCCCTCATGGAGTGGAATTTGCCAGAAGCATGCTTCAAATCGAGACTGGTAATGTAGTTTATTTTCGGCAATCGTCCCAATATTCCATCGATGAGTGGAAGAATGTACGCGTCTTTAACGGTCACTGCGTCGACTTTTTGGGCATCTAGACAAGGTTACTCGTGAGAACCATGCATTTTGAGATTCCTCTATAACCCTCAACTCTAGCATCCTGTCCAGCTCAGCATACACTAGCTTTGCCGTGGCCGCTCAAATGGTGTAATGCCTCTACTTTATGGGCTTACTATCGCCAATGTCGATAACGTGTGAAACCAAAGCAGTGCGACTAAGGCCTGGCGTAGCGTAAGATGGAAAAGCAACGATGAATGCTTCCAGGCGTTGTCGCTGGTTAGGAGTTAATTCGTGTCTGTCGGGCATAGAAGTAAGTTCATTGACGTGCCTAGAGTTGAAGCATGAATCCAAGAATAAATCGGTGGCCAAACCAAATTGTAGGACGTAATCGAGCCCGAGGTAAGGGTTCTGGGTGTGTGAGGGGATGATGAAAAATGTTATATCCTTACTTTGACCTCTAAATGTGACGGGTGTTGTCGACCTACCCTTGATAGAATGTTTGGTGCCGTCAGTTGTGCTGATGTTAGTGCACCAAGGTTTTACCAATGTGGGATGTTGATGCAGTACGTTTAAGCCGAGGCTCAAGCCAAGGCAGCTCATACTTGCACCCGTGTCGACCAGTGCAAAAGCGATTTCGCCCAAAACATCGATTGGTGCGTAAAGTCTGATGTCATTCTAAGAACTCGAGATGTTGCATATGTTCAGCAATTGGCGGCAGGTGCGCACTCTTCCAACGATGAGTTGACCATTTTTTCTTGTGCTGACGTGAGGTAACCTCTTTTGAACCAAAAATCCGCTCCCTTGTCGCATAATATTAATGCACCCTACTGTCATATGGTTTCAATGGACGAGTCAGTGGCTATCGGGGGTTTCAGACAGTACCAGAGGTGGTCGTTTAAAAAATGTCTTTGGAGAGGACTCCGAAAGAGATGGGTCTTCTGCAGCACCATGGACTAGCGAAGGTGCCGGTGTGGTTGTATCTAGAGGGTTTTCTGGTAAAGGGCTTATCGTAGTGGAACTGTCAGTAGACGGGACGGGGCGACGTTCCGTCACTGAGTCTGGCTTGAGTGCTGCTGGCTATAATGGGCATTAGCTTTAAAGTTTTTTCGGATTCTAGCAATTGGTGCAACTCGGCGCATGTGTATCTGGCTTACCAAAACGGAAACAAAAGATGTTCGCCTCTGCCTAGCATGCTGTAAAGCAAAGTCATGTCTGCCGGCAGTTCCAAAAAGTGGTGAGTCGTGTCTTAGATGCCAGTTCCTGCATTTTTTTTGATGGATTTCAGCTACAGCTCCGTGTGTGAGGGGACACGGTCTGAGACACGTCGTCTATTATGGACAGGTTGGCGCAGGTAAGGCAGGCACTATGTGTTCGAGGTCGGCCAGCGTGCGTCGCTCCGGTTACTCTTTTCGGTTAAAGTATTTGCTTTGAGTTGTTGATCACTGGGAGTATTGCACGGCCTTTAGCTCCTTTGCTGCAACGCGAAGCGCATGTACGTTGTGGTTCCGGCCTGATTTCGTCCCAAAAAAGGCTTAAGAACTCTGTCTGTATGGGGCTCATTAATCGTTCCAACAAGCAACAAAGAGCTTCGTAGTGGTCGTCTGCTGTCTTCTGAGCGAATTGGTGTCTATTTCGCATCATTTATTTTAATAGGGCATCACTCTCTACAGATGTAAATTCACGTAATGTGGCGCACCTCAAAGTCTCCCAATCGTACAGTCTATTAAGTAAGAGGGTATCCAGCATAGCTTGCGATCGGTAAGTGATGTCGACTTCAAATTTTTTTTTTTAAAGGTAGAGCGAACCTCTGTCTTTGGCGCTTTGAAAAAAAAACTCAGTCGAAGTCAATTTTCAGTCGGGAAAACACTAAAATCACGATGAATGCCATTTACGCAAAGCGCTTCGAGGCCGTGCTCCTTTGCACACACCCTAAGGGACCAAAAATGAACTACGTAGTGGCGGCTAAAAACATTAAAAACTCTGTATCGTTTGTCAAAAAGTGGGTTCAACGATTTAAAGAGTCAAAAACCGTCGATGACCTGCCAAATCGTGATTCGGTAGGAAAAATGACCCAAAAGGACGTTCGTGCTTTGTTTTCGCGCAATCCTGGCTTGTCCTTACGTCAAGGACAAGCGAAATTGAAGCAAAAAGGTCTCGAGCTATCGCACATCGTCATTCGGGAACATCTGTGGGCAAAAAATGTAAAATGGCGGAGTAGCGATAATGATCCCAAACACCGGAGCCGGCTGTGTACTGAATGGAAACGGGAAAAATGCATTGTGACACTTGATTGGCCTTCGCAATCGCCTGATGCAAATCCATTCGAAAACATCTGAGCCTACATCAAGCAGAAGCTCCGTGGAAAACGTGGTTACACTTTGAAGCAGCTCTCCCGACAAATTCGACTCATTTGGAAGGCGCTTCCCCTCGAATACGTCGAAAATTTAGTGGAAAGTATACCTCGGAGATGCCAAGCAATAATTGATGCTGGTGGTGATTGGACTCACTATCAACCTGAAAGCGCGTTACCTCAGAATGTATTTAATGTATGTATAAGTCAAAATTATGCTGGACACGCTCTTACTTAACAGACTGTATGTTAGAAAGATGTCAATGAAACGCCAGAACCATCGGAGAGCTCTTCCAGTGAACAGCATTTAGACGCATCTGGCAACTAGTCACATGTATCCTCCCAGGTTATGTTTTCTACCTTTCGTAAGAAGGCACCTATGGTCGCAGGTGCCTTCTTACGAAATACCTACTTCCAGCTACCGATGATGGGCGCCACCTTAGATAATGGAATAGCGCACGTGGAACGATTACATTCGCAGCTGGGTACTCGTGACACTGGGGCATCTTGGTGCGTGGAACTTCCTTTTCGACGACTTTTTTGCTGGGTCGGTGGCGGTAGATCTCAAGTGTACCAGGGCAGTGAGCCATGGTTAGGATCTATCAACTCAAACATCTGTCGATTAGGCCTCCAGGCATGTAGTTATTCCGTTGGTGCGGGTGTGAAGTTGAAACATTTACTCTGGGCCTATATTTTGGGGCCGTTGGGTTCATCACTTTGCTGAGCCTTGGAGGTGCTGGGTCGCAAGCTAGTGTTAAAGGTAGCTTTGCAGTGTGCGTACTGTCTACCCTTGAAGGAGACTGGACCTTTGGTTGTGGAGCAGATAGCTGTTCCAATTTCTTCCTCATTTGCTCCATACAAGCAGCCATCGTCTGTATGGCGACCAGCAGCTGGGCCTTTTCGAAAATCGATGATGAGGATTGAGGCGTAGGTCCTACTAGTGGTAGCGCTCCTACTCCATCTGTGTCGCTGAGCATAATAAGTGTATTGATTGGCTGAGACCGCCCTTGGGCACTGCTCCACACGCGATACAAGGCTGACTCTGCCCTGATTCGGTACATGTTGTTTCTAGTGGTTGTCGGCATAGAGGGCATGTTGAAGATATCTGGCCCATACATAATTGGTGGATACGATGACCACAAGGCAACGTTTGGCTGGACAACTCGTCCATGTCCTCATGACCATAGTTTTCTCCTCTCTGGGGTCTTTTTTGTTGGCATTTCCCCTAAAATTCCTATCATATATGTAAAAGAATAAAATTGAAATGAAATTTTCAAAGCTTTGACTGTCAGACGGACATAGAGACAGGTGACAATTTTAATACTGTTTTGATTTAGTACGAACCCATAGAAAGAGTCCCGAATAGTTTAAAGCTAAAGATAAATGCAGTTTATAGTTAAAGATGAATGCCGTCAGTTATGAGCGCGAAAAGATTTAAAGCAAGAAAAACTGTGGAAAGTTTTTTTATAATGATTGTTCCTTACGTTAATACAAGTCAGTATTGCCTTTTCCTTTATGAAACTTTTTATATCGGATTCTATAAAAATTAATTTATTGGGTAAAAGTTAAGTTTTCTTTTGCTTCAAAGCGTCATTCTCCAGGCATTTGTACCTCAAATCCTACTCCAACATGGCCTTTCAAGTGCTTTGCTTTATGTCCTTAATTTCACCTACATTTACGACGCAGACAATTTCAAAAGATTAAACTCTTGATCCAATGTAATAATGAAATTTCATGTTCACTCATAACACATCAAAGGGAAGGAGTATTTCTGTTAAATCCTTCACAAAGTGAAATTAAAAATAATCCTTTGTCATCATACATTTTAATCAGCATTAACGTCCACATAGCCTAGTTTATTACACGAACTAGCACTTCATGGAAACAACGTCGTCGAGTGGATTTCCTAGGGATCAACATCCCTGAATAAAGCATCAATTACATTTTTAAACAAGCTCCTCAGAATTGGCGTCAAGCATTGTTGTTCCAAGGACAACTCAATGCCCGCTCTCTGCTTTTGGACTGAGTCTTCGTGTTCGCGACGTTCTCGCCGCTGTTCTCTGTTTTAAGGCCGTGACGACCGCCTTTCATTATGTCTTTTAAATGACACTGAAAACTAGCTCCTTATTCCTGTGGTTTTCATAGAAATGACGCTAACGACGAAAGCGCTAGGAAAATAAATAATGACAAGCTTTCTCTTTTCTAGCGCCGCGAATCAGCCTACATGAGCTCATTCTTGCCAGCAAACTCTCCACTTAAATTTTGACGAGTTTTACGAGTGTATGTGTGAGCTGTGCAGTGTGATGACGACGTTGAGAAATTATTTATTTCCTGCAATGAGAAATTTATACAGCGAAAAGCCTGAGGAAGTCACTAACAAGATCAAGGACTAAGCAAAAAGATAAGGTAATTCAGCATAGACTGAAGAAAATGTGTCACTAAGCTCGAAAAGGATCACGTCATGCCAAGCACCCAATTGCGCTTGACGTTATGCACGCTCGCTGGGTGCCAACAAAGACATCACCTCGCTCGGATGTTATCCTCCTACGAGCTCATAAATTTAAGGACTTGAGCTTAATAAATTAGTAAAATTATCCCTTTCAAAGGACGAAAAAATTATGTCACTTAAAAATGCAAATAGAAGCCCCCATGGTTTCCTTTCATTAAATCGTTTCTATTTTCATTTTTATCTACTCATCTGATTAAATCCTCCATCATTTCACCACCACCGGAGAAGCAGAAACAGCCCCTCAGCTCTCTTATGGATTTTATTTTATCAGCCTGACTTTTTACTCTGTGATGTAAGGATGATACTTTTAATTGATTGCAACTACGATGGATGATATAGGAAATGACTTCATTTGTCAGGAAACTCGCGAAGTTTGATTGAAATTCAAAACCAATCTCTGCGGCCAGGAGGGCCTGGAGGAAAGGGAAGGATCTGTAATTTGTCTCGGGATTTTTATATTCATACTTGCTCGGGAAAAATCAATAAACCATTATTCAATTACGGTTGATAAACGTTATTGGAATGCAAAAATATATGCCAATTGTGATTGAAGGACTCACAGGGGTGGATTTAATTCCATTTTAAATCATTAGTGACTGGCGGTCGTTGTTGAAATCAAACGACTAAGGAAATGAGAAAGAGCGCATCTGAGGGAACAATGGAGGTTTTGAGGAAAAATTTAAGGTAATGAGCTTTAGAGAGGGACCGAAAGGATAGCATTTTGTAAAAGGAAAAGTTTCCCAGCGATTTGCATGGAAATAGTGAAACTTTTGTTCAGTAAGAATATTCAACTGAAAAGATGAGGCTAATTGTGCATTCTCTTCCCTTGCTTTATGATGTGCATCTTGAATAGCTCATTTGGCATTTACGGTTCAATTCAAGAAAGTTTGTGAAAACATGCTAAACATAGGTTGGAATAATTTAGTATTAATTAGGCAGCAGTAGTCACTCAGACAGCACACTGGACCAAAAGACGTCAAGTTTGTCGAATAAATTAAGTTAATTTTTTTTCACGGCGCGATGCAGCGAGCTTACGAATTGAACTAACGCCAGCAAGGCTGTGTAGCTTTTCAGAAGAGAAGTAAAACGGTTTATTAAGTACCATTTTCAGGTATCTATTTTGGGTGATCTGAAGCTTTGTTACTAGATATTTAGCACATTGGATCCAGGTAGGTGAGCCTTATAAGATGATCGGTTGGATTGCCATTTTGACGATGAGGACTTTGTTTCTGGTGTTGAGACGTGAATTACGATTAAGAAGGGGGTAAAGCGAAAGCACGGCCTTAATAGCTTTGGAGCTAATATGCTCAATATGTTTTCTGAAGGTTAGTTTTGTATCGAATATAAGTCCAAGATATTTAAGATCCTCGCTCCAAGGAATAGTTTGCCCTAAAAAATTTATTGGTCGCTTGGGTAGGTGAGCAGGCTTACGCTTCCTGGTGAAGTATATTGACTTCGTTTTTGCAACATTTATTTTAATTTTCCATCTATGGTAGTATTGATAAGTAAGTTCTAACGCCGTTTCGAGGCTGGAAATAATGGAAGTTGGATCTGCGCCTATGCTGTATATGCAAATGTCGTATGCGAAAGCTGCAACTTGGCAGTTTGGTAAAGAAGGGAAGTCAGACGTATTGATGTTATATAGAGATGGGCTTAGGCAGGAGCCTTGCGGAATACCGGCAGTTATACTTTTCACTGGGGAGATGCTTTCCCCTACTTTGACCTGGACCTAAGCCCATCTCTATATAACATCTATACGTCGTAGGTTTGGTGACACTGGAAATAGAAAAAGCCTTTGATACAGTCTGGCATGATGCTCTGGTCTATAAACTTCAGAAATATAACACACCCTCATACTTGTTGAACCTTTTACAAGCATTTTTAACTGATAAGCAAAACTTAAATTGAAATAATACCAAAGAAAAATAAAGAGAATGAAAGTGTGTAAAATGTGTTAGTAGTATAATCCAGATGTGTCAGCTCAGGGTCATAGTAATATGGGACCTCCTCTGACTGAGCCTCTTAAGTCAGACGAACAAGTTATCCTCGTATGCAACGTCCGCGTCGCCGCATCCTTCGTCGAACAATCTCACTTCCGATTCGGAATTGGTATCCGCGAACGGTGAAAGTCTATCGAATTCGAGTCATAATAGTCTGACAAACTCCCGAACATCACTTTTAAGTAATTTCCCATCGTTCGTCGGTATATCTACTAATAAATCCGTTGAGGATAACTTT
Organism: Odontomyia ornata; assembly: GCA_963969285.1. Classification (NCBI taxonomy): domain Eukaryota; kingdom Metazoa; phylum Arthropoda; class Insecta; order Diptera; family Stratiomyidae; genus Odontomyia; species Odontomyia ornata. The sequence goes on along the minus strand of OZ017741.1, from coordinate 152,678,856 downwards.
TAAACAGTAGTTGCAAGAAAGGTACGTTCCAATCTGCTTTCGAACAATTCGAGAGAATAAGTACATTGCAAATGTCCTGGCATTCATCCGTCCCGAGGCAAACAGAAGTCATCCGGCAACATAATAAGCGGTTGCTTGTGCGGCGTCAACGGAATACAGTCACGTCCCCAGTAAATATACGTTTTAAATGGTCAAATGGGCCCAATGTGTGATACGACATTCTAATAAAGAAATTATATATATATAATAAATTAAGTTATATTTTAAGTCATAGAGAAAAGATGCCTTCTTGACATCTTCGCACGCAAATGTGACAGAAAGCTATTTGAATCAAGTCATCTCTTAGTGGAAGCTCAAACATGTCCTATGGATGTCTTTCAAATTCACCAGATGGGCCTAAATAGGCCAGAAATTAGGCCTTCTTTTAGTTATTGTGTAAAGGGGTAGTTAGGATGTCGAAAGGAACACTATTCCAATCATTGTCAATTGAACCGCAAGGGAAATATTTGTATAACTCGTATTCAGAACGAAAACACATCAACCAATTGAGCCATGACTGATTAAATTCAAATTAATTTTAACTTGGAACATTAATTTGAATATTTGTAAATGATTGGAATAAGTAGAATTAGAGAATTAATTTTAAGTAAAATCATTAGTTAGGAATAGATAAGGACCACCAAAACCAGCATCAAACAACACATATTAATCTGCAACATCAGCCCAAGCGACAGCATTAGCAAGCTCTAATGGCGACGGTTAGTTGTAATCCCAATAATACTTTAGTTGGGTGGATATTTAGTAATCGAGCAGTCACCTAGGCAAACTGCTCCAAAAAGAACATAATACTTCATCCAATTTTGATTGTAAATTTAAAAAAATAAATATTTAAATTTACAATTTACATTTGATCACGGCAACCCCTGTGCAAGGCAATTTATCCACACGAATCGCTTTTTCCCGCAAAGCAAAAAAGAGTTGACGGCATGAGAGGGCTCGCCAAGAAACCACCGTTGCGACACGGGGAGTCTAGGTTTATGCCTCGGAGAGAGGAAAGCATTTTGTTGAGTTTGTTAAGTTGAAATTTGTGTCTCATTATTTCCAAGTGTATTTCCTCCAGCCTGGCATTTCGCGGTCGATCGCTGTTACCAGCGTTTGCAATGCAAGCATTTGTGTGAAGGAAATCGAGAGGCGGATAGTGTTTAGGCGTACAGTGATTTGACTTGACAGTAATATTTTGCTGTGGTTGGTTGAGTAATAAAAGAAAAGAAATTGCTCGCAACCAGTGTGCTAACCTTTATCAAATAATTGTCATAGCCCGCAAGAAAATCAAAAGCATGTGCAGTGATCGTACGTGATAAAGAGTACCAGCACCAACGCCGTCTGAACAAGGTCGTTTCATGTGTAATCGCGACATCAGAATTTCACGAAATTCCTCTGAATTCTACCGTCGTCGTTGACCTGCAGTTTGACAATCATTTTTAGCATTCTAAATGTGTCGAAGAAATTGTAATGATTAAATGATTTAGCAAAAAAATGCGAGCGGCCAAACAAAATCATGTGCCGTGCAATTCATGTGAAACAAAACAGGAAATATTTAATAAATCGTGGTTATGTCGTTTTTTTTTCGTCATTTTCGAGGCCTCAAGTGTCAAAAATTGGAAATGGTTGAAATCGACGACTTTTGCTGTGGTGGCAGTCATTAATTGTCTTTATATAAATCGCGGATAGTGGAAATAATAAAACACAAAGAAAGCAATTTAACAACTTGACGCCAAGTTATACGACGGCAAATGATTATTTTAGTTAAGAGCATTCCGGAGTTTCCATCAGAAATTCGTGCATTTTCGTCATTTCAGAGTGATGAACGATAAGCGTACAGTTGAAGTGAAGTGCTGTAAAGCAAATAAAAAAAAACAATAAAAATTGCTGTCATTCATCGCGTGAAGCGAGGCAAGAATAATTTCAAAAAAAAACATAAGAGTTCAGAAGTTTAATAATTGGTTGTAGATAAAGTTCTTTTTGCCTTTTTGTGTTTTCACGGGCTTTTGGCACACGTACGCCTCCGACCCTGAAAGCGACAGTTCCCTTTGCATCTTTCACGATACCGAAAACTATTTGGAACGGACATACTGATGCCGCAGCTTAGGCTTTTGTTCGTTGATCGGAAGTTTTCTATGGGGATTTATTTTTAAATTGAAATTTTTAAGAAAATCTTTAAAGTGAAATTTTTAAGAACATTTTGAAGTGAAATTTTTAAGACAAATATGAAATTTTTAAAAAAGATTTAAATGAAATTTTTAAATGTCTTTGAAGAGTCTAACAGGTCTGACCCGCCCCAAACACGAGCGCTCGTCCGAGGAGGAGGGGTGAGTACCCTTTTGTTTTTTTTTTTCAATAGAAAAATATGATAACCACTATCTACAATTTACGATTCACAATTTAAACATTTCGAAATATAGTACTAAGTAATTTTTAACCATCATTAAAATACTTCAGACTCATATATTGTACATTATTACATATTTTCTCTCCCCAAACGAAATGTAGAAAATATTCACTAACCTTCCAGTGATTACACTTACTCACTTTCTCGCTCCAATAGTTTTCACAGTTGGATGTATTTTGCACCTACCTGCAAAGAGAAAAATAAAAATAAATAAATAACGAATGGATCTAACAAAGTGAAGTGAAATTTTTCGTGTCTTTCGCCTCCCTATGTGCCCCTCGAAACAAAAAGTGTCAAATTAAGACCTGTTTTGAAAAACTCTCATCAATACCTTTCATTTGATACCCATATTTTTTCGGGGGCCACTCCGACATAGGGGGAGACCCCCCTTAAATGCCTTATAAAATTTTTTTGTAGTTGAACTTTGAAGAGAGCACCAGTTTACACCTGCATACAACATTTAATGTTGCTAGCTTAAGTAGTTTCCGAGAAAAAGTGCTATGACACACGGACGGACGGGTAGACGGACAGATAGGACGCGATTTTACTTTTTAGACTATCCAATATATATTTATATTATTGAATTTTAGACTGATTGATGATGATTATTGAATTTTAGACTGCCCTACTAGTTTTGCTTTGCTGTCAAACTTCAAGAAGAGTTCTCTGGCTGTTGTTAATAACCGTGACAAAATATTGATGTCGTCTGCATAGGCTTCTGCTTGGCTCGACTTGTATAGTAATGTACCTCGTGTATCGACAGGTAGCTTCCTTATGCCGTACTGCAGAGCCAAATTGAATAGCAATGGGGCCAGTCCATCTCCCTGCTTTAGTTCGATATTTGTGGCAAAGGTATCGGTGAGTTAAATATAGATGCGGACTTAGGGAGGTCGTTTACGTCATTGTCATTTTGGAAAGACGGACTCATTTGGCTGGGATTCCAGAGCAAAACATAATTTGGTACGGTGCGTTACGATCAATACTGTCGTACGCTTGCTTAAAGTCAACGAAATTTCGGTGTACGTCTTAATCTTTGGGGACACCTGCGCAAACAATATGATACAACAAGGTGAAAACACTATGCCACAATATCTGAGTAGGTCAACAAGAGAAGGTAACATATTAATAAATTAAAACTATGAAAACTAACGAGAATTTCTTTCCAGTAGTGCGAGCAGGAATGAGTTTACCAACGTGGTTTTCATATTGAAGGCTTATCACTTTCGTCGTTTTCATCACGTTATACTTATAGTATGCTCATTTCACACACTCTTTCTTCGACCATTTACATTTCTCCAGAATCGTTATAAGAATCAGTCATATTCAATAATGAAAAAAGTAACGGCATAAGGAACAAATTGCATAGTAGACAGAGCTGAGAGAGAGGAAAGACACTTTCTAGTTAGACTTCAGAAAACAAACGGTGAGTTAACCTAGTGGCAGTAGTGGCGGGCTCTTCATTTCGCTAGGGCTCATTTTTCAGAGATGAAACCTTTTCCAAGCAAATCCAGTCGGACTCACTACGAATAACAAGTTACAAAAACTCAATATAGGCCCTTCTCGTGGCAAATCGTGGACACATCCACTTAGAACCAGTTTCTACGAAAAAATAAAAATGGCTTAAAAGTCCGAGATGAGCACTTTTCGAAATGAGCGATTCAATTCTAATAATATCATTTCTTGCTATCCCCGTTTCAGCTTGCGTAATATTTTTTGTAGTCACTGTACCCTACAGACCCCAGGATTGGTGATGGTAGAGGGCACACCGGCTGCACCTCCAGATGGTACTCCGAACTAAACCAAATCGCCTAGTCCACCACTAAGAACACACAGCCAATGTGGCAAAATTCCGAGGTCAAGGGGGGAAAGAGCAAGTCGTGCATGGCGCGGGAATGGCATTGAATTGGTAGAAGCACCAATTCAATCTTGTTGTGCCCTGCACTGAGTGCTCTATGAGTTGGGCGACCAAAGACCTCCATGCAATTAGCAGAAACGCCTATTGCACAGAAGCTCAATAGCCGAACCTCACCGGCAAATCGCTTGTAGGATCAGCCAGCGAAGCCCAGCCAAGACCTCCATGCACAGCATCATCTTAGCCGGACTTCAACGCCAGAATTTGATATCTTGAGCAAATTCATCTTGCTGCATCTCCTTCAAAATCAGCTTTATAGCCTCCTCTAGCTCCTGAACGCTTGAACCACCGGTTTCCATGCACACGTTGTTCGGGTTGGAATTGAAAATGAACCGCAAAATGTGGGCAGTAGTCCGCTGTATTCAAATGTTGGAACTCATATGGCTCAATCTTTGGGTGATACCATCTCCTCTCTGAAGCGTTGTTAATATCGTCATTGGTGTCTTCTTTTCGATGGATGTTCCCGGTATTCGTTCAAGCTTAGTATCTTCCCTTCCATGCAGGAATATGGGTTCAAAGAACCAGAGTTGAGTGTCAACTAATTTGTTGGGGGATAGCTCCCGTGATATGAGGTCGGCTGGGTTATCTTAGGCGGGCACGTGTCTTCATTGGCTTCCATTCATTAATTTCTAGATGCTGGACACGCGTTTGCTATGAATTCGCACAATGACGCGATAGGAGAGCGTAGCCATGATAGGACAATAGTTGAGTCTATACAAAAGTAGATTGGACCCTGCCATTCAAGATCCTTTCGGGCACGTACTGCCAATTTCGAGCCCAATTTGGCAGCACACAGTCTAGGGGTTGTTACAGCCTTCACAGGAGCTATTTTTGACTTGGCGCATAGCAGTCTTACGATTATTGTGCCGCCTTTTAATTGCGATCTAATATATGAAGCAGCTCCATAAGCCTTATCTGGAACATCGTAGAAAACATGGAATTGTCTGGCGATGGGAGCGAGCCTTATATAGCCTGGGAAGTCTCAAGACAGAATATCGATGCGCCTGGTGAGCTACTAAGTAGTGATGGTTGGCAATATAAAGGCTTCCACTTGGGGCTCACTTTATGTGACATATGATTTAATTTGAATGTGAACCTTCTTCTGAGCGAATTTACTGTGGTTTTCAATCCCTGCGATGATCGTAGGATCGTTCTTCGTTTGAAGTTTGAGCTTTCCTGCTACTCTTTGCGAGATGCCATTGATTTGTGAGCCAGAGTCGAGAAGTGCTCGACATTCATTTACTTCACCGTCTGCAGCCCTGATGCTACAGACGACGGTGCCTAGCAGTACGTATGATTGTTGCTTCGAATGCCTCCCCAATAGAGACACCATCGATGTAGCCTCATTCGATTGAGATGGACCCTTTGTCCCTGTGGTGTCGGCCTTGGTTGTTATGTCTCGATGTAATAATGTGTTATGCTTCTTGTTGCATTTTGTACAGGACCCTTTGTCACATGTCTTTGCGGAATGTCCAGGCCTTAAGCAGTTAAAATATACCTTATGCTTCTACATGACGTCTGTCCTTCGTGTTCATAGAAAAGTCACGAAATGCCTTGCACGAAAATTAGGGATGTGGTTGAGTGCATGTCACGCATTAGGGAGCTCCAGTAGCTATCATTGAAGTTGCTCGTGCCTTCGTTGATTTCTCTTCAAATATCGTAGATTTGGGATTCAAGGTTTCTAGGGATTGGTATCTCATTTTGAGAAAGGTCAAAACAGTCTTGAGATTATCTAAGGCTTTCGGATCCGCTAAAGATTGCTCATGAAGAAAATGAGTGGTTTTGCATGGAATCTTCAGTAGTAAATGCGCAACCAGCACATCCCGATGTTCCACAGCCAATCCTAAGTTTTTGAGCCCCATTATGCAATCTTGGGTTGTACCATAGTGTCGCTTGATTGAAAGTGTAGATTCTGTTTGCATTACCAGTTTTTGAGTGAGTTTGTTCAGGTAGCCGTTGACCAACAACCTTTTGGTGTCGTATACCTCACGCAACAAGTCCCAGGCAGGCTGATTATTCCTGGCGGCTACCGGTAGGTGTTGAATTAGAGTGCTGGCTTCATCTCGAAGGCTCATGACCAGGTGGAACATCTTCTGAGTATCACTTATTTCCTGGGAGTGCACCAATTGCACAAACAGCTCCTTGTACCGTTGAAGAAAGGCGGTGTAACTTTCGGCAACTTGACTGCTGACGAAGACCCTACAGCTCTATGTTGTTCGGGTCTTTCGTCGGGCACCAAGAGCTCTTCAAGCACGATCATTGCGTTTTGGAGTTCTTCGTTAACTGCTTCTTACAACTGTCATTGCAGGGACTCTGGGGCTAGCTGGAGTGAGCGGTAAGTTGGCATTGAACTCCTAAATTTTCATGCAGAAGTATCAGAGCGCTGTCGTCTGTTTTTTGTGATAACTTCATTGCGTTTCATTTTTACCCAAGTTTTCAGTTCGATGGGTCACCCATCAGTGAGGGTCTTCGATTTCCTGTTTTCTCTGCCTGGTGAGTAAATGTTTTCATGTACAGTTAATTTGTTTTGCTGAAACGATGTAACATTATGTGATAATGTCAGCAACGAATTGTGATTCAGTGGCTCATTGGTTTTATATTTACATGTGATAATCTTTTGTTTCGACGTTATGAAAGAGTGAGGAGGCCATTTGTTTCGTAAGCACTATTGGGGCTTGTTGGCATGAGTTAGTCTGGGGTAAGTTGGCACAGACTAATTGAATTATGCCAACTAGCCCCAAACTTCTGATGAGAATCCTTTTATTTGAGAAATCAATAGACAATAAATTTATCATTTATATGTTTGATAAATTTGTCATGAATAGTCTAACCCTCCTAATATTTATTTAAAGATATAAAAAACACCATAAATTTTTCGAAGAAATATATAAACCTGCGCGACTTTTTTTTTAATTTTCCCAAACTTAATATTGCTTTTGTAGATTGGTATGGTAAGGTGTTAGCCCAACCGGGCTAATTACTCAGTTGAAACTGTGAAGAAGGCTGTAGAAGCTCGTATCATTGAGGGAAAAAGTCTGGCTCGTGCCTCAGATGAATTTGGGATCCCTTTTCGCGGCTAAGCTAGAAATTGCCAAAAAGAAAGGGAACGTGATGCTACAAGGACTGCCAATGCGACTACAGCTTCCAATGCTGCAACAAATGCTTTGGCTTCAGCTTCATCTTGTGGATACGTATTGCCGAGAATGGTAATTAGGTACCAACTCATCTTTGTATGTATATTTCCAAGCTTTTTAACTGTAATATTTATTGTGATCTTTTACGTTTTGTATTACCTGCTTATCAATAACTTAATTTCTTTGTACAGGGTTTTACAAACAAGCAAGGATTGAGGTTGTCCGAATATTTGAAAACGGCTGCAGATGTGTATTTTGGACTGCCGTTTAAAGAAGTCAGGAAATTAGCGCATCAGTACGCAAAAGCAAATTCTGTGAAAATACCTGCTTCATGGAACGATAATGAGATGGCGGGACCGGACCGGTTTTATCATTTTATGGAGCGACACCCAAGTTTATCTCTACGAACTCCTGAAGCTACCAGCTTATCAAGAGCTACAAGTTTCAACTAAACCAATATTGCGAGATTTTTTGTATTGCTGAAATCTTTGCTCGACAAATATAAATTAGAGCATCAAGATATTTATACCGCAGACGAGACAGAGATCACAACAGTGCAAAAACCAGAAAAAGTGGTTGCACGGAAAGGATTTAAACAAATTGGACGTGTAACCTTTGCTGAAAGAGGAACATTGGTGACACTCGCAGCACACGTTTCAGCAGGAGAAGCTACAATTCCTCCTTTTTTCGTTTTCCAGGGAGTTAAATATAAGGACCACTTTAACCAAGGTGCACCACCTGGCTCAAATGGTGATGCGAACAAATCAGGATGGATTATGGAAACAAATTTTATAAAGTTTGTAAGACATTTCATTCATTTTACAAGACGTTCGAAGAAGTGACAAGTACTACTTCTTTTTTTTTTGGATAACCATAGCTCGCACTTATCTATTGAGGCTCTCGATTTGCTTAAAGAGAATGGAGTAATTGGACTATCGTTTCCCCCACACCGTAGCCACAAGTTGCAACCCCTAGACAGAAGTGTTTTTGGGCCACTCAAAAAATATGTTAACTCAGCATGTGACGCTAGGATGATCAACAATCCAGGACAGACTATGTCATTATATAATATTCCCTCAATTGTCAACATGGCATTCCCGCTTGCTATGACTCCATCCAACATAACAGCGACCAAGAGGTTGAAGATTTGCAAGGCAAAGAATAGCCGATTTGTCAAAAAGAAATTAGCGTTTTCCTTAACGGAATTTGAATCCGAAGGAATTACTTATGCTCAAAGTGAGGATAGCGTCGGTCAATTATCTGATGCATCGAGTGAACGTAAATCCTTCACTAATAATGAAAATTTTCATCCGACCCAACAACCCCAAAACAATGATGCTTCCTTGCAGAACACAGGTGTCACACGACCTAAAGTACACAGAAATGATAATTCAGCATTAGAAGTAACAGATTCTAAAGAGAAGAGCAATATAAATGAAGCTGAGAGGCCATACGAAGTACAGGGCTTGTCCGGAAAGTAATAGGACTGACTTTGTTCCGCCGCGACTGTACTTGGGAGCGCGCGCGCACCAACTGGATTCGAAAGAGCGAATTCCTAGCTAACAAACGAGCGGCTGGTCAGTTATCTCCAAGCACCTGGAGAGTCAGGATAGGCTTTTCTGCGCGACGTGTTTCCGTGAGTGGTGCAAGCCGAAAATGTAGCGTTCGTTAGAGCAGAGGTACGCAATTAAATTCTGTGTGAAACTCGGTAAATCTGCAACAGATACGTTTGATATGATGAAACAGGCCTACCCAGATGATGCTTTAGCAAGAAGTGGTGTGTTTTGGTGGCACAAGGCTTTTTTGGAGGGCCGGGAAGAGGTCGCTGATGAAGACCGTGCTGAAAGACCTTCGACAAACACCGACAGTGTGACTCGTGTACGCAAAGTTTTGAACTCAGACTGTCAATTAGGTATTCGTTTAATTGCCCAGATGCCAAATTTACCAAAATTTGTGGTTCATGACATTGTGATGGAACATTTGAACATGCGCAAGTTGTGCGCGAAGACCAGAAATTGCGGCGAGTGGAAGTGCGCCAAGAAAATTTGAACACGTGCGAAAGTGACGCCCAATTTTTAAAAACGTAATCACAGGTGACGAGTCATGTATCTTTGAGTATGATCCCGAGACAAAAAGGCAATCTTCCGAGTGGCACACAACGGCGCCTTCTCGCCCAAAAAAAGGGAAGAATGAGCAAATCCATAGTGAAAACGATGCCTTTTTTGACATCAAAGGTATCGTCCACCATGAATTTGTTCCTCCTGGACAAACCGCCAACGCCAAGTCTTACGTCGAGTGCTCGAGAGACTCAAACGAAGGGTCAATCGGGTCTGACAAGACCTCGCAACCGACGGGAAGTTGCACCACGACAACGCCCCGGCTCACACCGCCTTTCTTGTGAACAGCTGCCTGACCAAGGCCGGCATCCCAACGCTTCCGCAGCCGGCCTATAGCCCAGATGTGGCTCCCTGACTTCTTTTTGTTTTCTCGCCTGAAAAGGGCGATGAAAGGCAAGCATTTTGAGACGACAAAGGGGATCCAAGCAGCTTGCACCGCGGCTTTCATGGCTATTCCGGAGAATGCCTTCCGTAACGCCCTCAATGCTTGGAAATCGCGCTGGCAGCGCTAGATCGACGCAAAAGGAGCCTACATTGAAAGTTTTTAAAGTATTGTAACGATTGGCTCAATAAATTTTTTTAAATCGGCTCAGTCCTATTACTCTCCGGGCAAACCCTGTAGGAGACTTTATTTTGATGAAGTACCAGTCACGCAAATATACGCTTATAATTCTTGACATCTGCACAGATACAGACGACGTTTGTGTAACGATTATGATAAAGCATCATAAATACTGTAAATGGCCAGACATCGAGGATCGCCTATGGTACAAAAAGAGCAAAATACTGCGGAAACTTGATCCTTTTAAACAAATTAGTAGAAAGCCAATATTATTCATTGTTGACATATAATGCTGATAAACGACATTTCTAGAATGTTTCCTATCCGTGTACTTGCTTTGCTACTTTCTTAATTAAAAAACAATATACTTTTGTTCTGAACTGTACGTTGCTTTTCCCCTTATAGGTATTCCAGCTTACCCCATAACTGGGGTTCGATGGCTTTCTTGGAGACCTTCGGGAAATATTTCTAAGAGTAGACAAAACCATTCCTAAGTATTAATAACCACGCAAATCAACACGAGAGATGTTAATCAATAATTAACAAAAGTCGAACATGCTGTATGTTCATCTGAAACAAATAGGAAAATTGAAAACCAAAATCTATGCCAATTAGCCCCGGTCTCCCCTAGTCCTCTAATTCCACAAAGAGATTCTCGTTGATCTCGTCAAGACCACGCTTCTGTTGAAGTAATGCGGCTCCGTGAAATTGGTTATATTGGCGAGAGCCATGAAATTGCTTATATTTGGGAGTCGACTTAGCGGCTGCGTTCAAACGCTTCGTTGCCTTGTCTGCCTGGTTGGACTCGGAACTTGTTTACTTGGGACTGCACGCTGGATTTTGCAGAGCCTGTAGACCTTCTCAATGACGCTCCGCAATCTTGTTAATTTTTCCGAAGTACTAAGTTGTTAATTTTTTCGAAGTACCTCGTTTTGTAGAAGAAGACCGTGGTTCAGTTCAAAAAGTTCGCACTGACTCTGCAAAATGGCCAAACACTGATCGGGTATTGCACGGTTTTCCATTCTACACTGTCCTTTGTAAAACTTTTGAAGGTCTTTTCGATGAGCCTTCCGATTCCCTGCTGGGATGTTGCTAGTGCTTCCAGTTTTCCTGATCTTTGCTTGTTGAACTACGATGAATTTGCCTGCAAAGGTATATCGAATGCCAGGGTAATACTTTTTTTTTTATATACCTTCATTCCCTACCACTCTCTCCATCACTCTTTCTTCGTCGCACAACGCTCGTGCGATCTGCATTCACTTTCTTCGCTTGGTCCTTTGTGCCACCCAGACAATGTTTAACACATCGGTATAAGGGGGCACACAATATAATGTGAACTAGTCCTTTTCGTGAATATCTAGTCCAAAAACCATGATCAGCTCTCAGAGATAAAAAAAAATTCAGTATAATACGACGCATTCAACAAAAAACTCTGAGTAACTGTCACTTCAGATACTTCAGATACTTCAGATACTTCAGATACTGGGCTCATAATAGCAGAATTACAGGTCCACGCTTCAATCAGTGCTCATTAAATACTCCCTTAGTCTTTTCTTAAATACCAAAAGTGAGTTTGCTTCCTTAACAATTTCTGGTAGATTTTTATATATACGCAGAGCATCATTTGTTGCATCGTTCTTTAGACGATCCGTTCTGGCAAAAGGTATTACGAATTGATCTGCATCCCTCAGATTATATGGGTTGATCTGTGATACCTTAATTAATGGCGCTCGTTCCGATCCATTAGTTCTTAAATTTCTGTGGATAAACTTATCTTTCTCCATTCTAATAATTTGACTAAAGATTAATGATTTTGCCAATTGGTAAAACAAACTGGTTTGAGTAAGCATTGGCAGCTTCAAAATGTTTTTATACGCTTTGGTCAGCAGCCTGGATATACTGTTTAAATGTTGCTTTGCTGATTGACTCCAAATAAGTACTCCACAATGCAATTTCGCCAGGACAAACGCATTTAGAACAAGTTTCTTGATGTGCATTGTAAAATCCTCATATCTTCTTAACAATCCTATTATCGGGGCTAATTGCCTCCTTAAGCTATTTATGTGTGGTAACCAGGTCTATGATAACACCAAGATATTTCATCTCTAGCACTCTTTGCAATTTTTCCCCGTTAATATTTAGTTCGACATCTATGTCTTCTTTGTTCTTTTGCCTAAAAACAATATATTTTGTCTTTGAAGTGTTCAATACTAGTTTGCTTCCAATTAACCACTGATGAAATTTTCCTAGATCCTCGTTGATAGTGTTCTCAATGGCAGTTTTGTATCGTCCTGAATAAAGTAGAACTGTGTCATCAGCATATAATGTGTGATATCCCGTCAGCCCACATATATTTAGATTATTTGTGTATAGCAGGAACATAGTTGGGCCAAGTATTGAGCCTTGGGGAACTCCTGTTTTCGTAGGTGCATGATCGTTCAGGACATTCTTGATTAAAGTTCTCTGCGAAACAACTGCTTAGGACTACCCTGAATACCGTACGATTCAAGTTTACGAAGCAAGAGGTCGTTTTCAACTGTATCAAATGCTTTTTTCAAATCCACAAAAATTGCGATGACATAATCACCTCTGTCAAGTCCTAGATTGATGAAACGTGTGACAGAATGTAGGGCATCCAAAGTACTCTTGTTCTTTTGAAAACCAAACTGATGTTGGCTTATGATAGAGTTTTCAACTAAGAATGATGTCAATCGATTGTTTAGTATTTTTTCAAATATCTTACTAAATCCCGTCAGCAGCGCAATCGGGCGATAGTTATTCGGGTCGAGATGATTACCACCCTTAAATATAGGAACTATTTTTGCAAGTTTTTCTTCTTCCGGAAAGTCCCATTCCTAATATGCACGTTTATAAAATTTGCCATAATCTGGGCTAATACTAATCTCATTCATCGTGATGCTATCGATGCCTGGCGCCGTATTCTTTTTCAATTCATTGATTACATTTAAGACTTCCTTTTTATTTGTTAAATGAATGTGACGGATGGAATTTATTGAGATATTTGTAGTATTTAAATTACTTGCTGAACTGGCAACGATTTCTTTAGTGATTCTTCCACCAATTGTTGAAAAAAGTTATTTAATGAGTTCGCCGCGTCACGTGGACACGATGTATTAGAGGGCCCATCAGGATTCTGTTGAAAGTTTTGTGATGTACCCTGGGTTGAAGAGTTATCCTTTACCTCATTTATTATTTTCCATATTTCACGGGAGTTGTCAGCCGCTGTTCCCATTCTTCTTGAGAAATATTAGAATTTAGCCTCTTTCACCGGTCGTTTCGATTCTTTTTTCGCTTGCATATATACAAACTTGAAAGCCTGGCTTCCATTGTTCTTCCTGTAGTCCATGTATGCCTTCCTTGTTTTAATACTTGCATCAATTACTATTTATCAGGCGTCACTGTCTTGGTAATGAAATTGATTGTATTTTTTACGTACATTGCTGTACCTCCACCTCTTCCAGGTCTGCAGGAGAATACCGCATTATATCCTTCAATATTGTAAAATCGTGCTTCTTCCGGGTAAATCCAGATTTCATTGAGAATAATCAAATCTATGTCAGGATTTTCCTGCAGGTAAATCTGAATATCACTTAGCTTATGTCTTAAGCTTCTTATATTAGCATACATGAGTGTTAAATTTGTTCCACTTGATTGATTAGAACGATTAGGAATCATCGAAGTTGTGGTCGGTGCTCCTCCTGGCGATCAATATTCTGCGTTGAAGCTCCGGACACTCTACAGAATCAGCTCTGTGAGAATGATCAGCATTATTATTGTTGCCAATACAGTTGGAGCACTTCTCAATCATGCTTTTGCAGTCCTTCAGGTCATGCTTTCCTCAACATTTCACGCATATTTGCCCCCCTTCACATTTTGATGTTTTGTGATTGAATTTTTGACACTTATAACACCTCGTTACGTTAAAGTCTCCCTTCACAAAATACGATCAATAATCTATATTAATGTATATATTTGCAAGCCTCTTATACATGCTTCCGTTTACCTGGATGATGTGCAACCATCTTCCATTTCTTGTCCGCCTAGCATGTACAAGTTCCATAGAATCTCGCTCCTCTATTTTTGGATTTAATGACTGGATCTCATTTCTTAATTCATCATTTGAGTATTGTTTTTCTAGTCCATTGATGACAAGTCTAGGCTGTCGCAATCTGGTCTCAGCAAGATCATACTCCTCTTTCATTGCATCCATTGCGAAGTAGCATTCTCATTGGTCGATGTTTTGATAATTGCCTTTACCATTACGAATGGGCCTCATAAGCTGTAGAGGAATTTTACATTTTGATGGCCTGATCCTCGACTTAAAATCAATCAGTGTTTTTTCCGAGGAAGAGTGATGTCTAGGCTCAATTATAATCCCTTTTTGCGATATTGTATTTGATCGATACTCTGATGGATGAGAAGTAGAGTTTTTAATAATTTCGGCATACGAGAGCTTGCTCGCAAACGTAGATTTATCTATTAATAAGGTAACATTTGAGTTCATCTCTACAATTCGGCTTTGCAAATTAAATATTTGTTGGAAGAGTTGGTCCTGGACTTATGGTGCTGAGCTCCTGGACTTATGGTGCTGAGCTCTACATCCGGCACACATCCAAATCACATCTTCTGTTATGTCCATTATATTCATTTATTTATTTATTAGCCAAGCAAGGCACTGGTACAACAAATAAAAATATACAAATTTTGTACGCTAACTCACAATAATTACTTAAAAAATACAAATTAAAATTAATTGGATTGATACAATAAAAATATGGTGTCAGGGTTGGATACATGATGGGATTAAGATGCTAGGGCATTTGATAGCAGAGCTTTGAAATGGGTTCTGGACATGTCTGGGGAGTAATGCGCACCGTGTGAATTAAACGTTTTGCAACATCTATTGATAGGCTCATTATCGGCATAGATTGTGTGGTGCCGCTCTTCCACCAACAGACGAGAGTGCCTAGTGACTCGCAAGGGCTCATGTACTTTTATTTTATTAGTTAAAAATGGAACATTTATCGAGCCTCTGAGGACATCAAACGCGAAACAGCAGGTTATCGTAATTCTCCGGGAAGCAAGTGATGGCATATTCAAAATTTGTAGCCTGTGCTCGTAGGGGGGTAAATCCTAAAAATTTTTAGGATCATATAGCGACCTCAATGCAAACAATACAAACTGTTTTTGAACCGATTCAAGTCTGTCAATGTGGACATGAAAAACAGGATCCCAAATAAAACAAGCATATTCAAGCCTTGGGCGAACTAACGCGACGTACAACGTCTTAGATACCCAAATATTTTGAAACTCTTTGGATCGACGTTTGATGAAGCCGAGTAGCTTATTGGCCCTAGAGATAACTTCATCGTTATGCAAGTTGAATCGAAGTTTATTGTCCAACATAACACCGAGGTCTACGACGCTGTTCACTCTGTTAAGTTTGTGGTAGTTGAGATGATAATCGCAAGCAAGAACGGAGTTTTTACGGGAAAAACTTATTACCACACATTTTTCGAAATTCAGAGAAAGTTGGTTTTTTTCTGACCATTCTAAAAGACAGTTTACCTTGTTTTGAAGGAATGCCGTGTCCTTAGGAGACGTTACTACATTGAATAGCTTAAGATCGTCGGCATAAAATAGATGGGGAATATCAGACAGCATAACAGAGAGATCAGAAATAAAGATGTTAAAAAGTAGGGGACCAAGATGGCTGCCTTGAGGTACACCAGAGCAAACATTTATTTCTTTGGACACAAACCCTTGAAATTTGACGAATTGGGGAGATATGAGTCGAACCAGTCTAGCAAAGGACCACGGATTCCCAAGATTTTTAATTTGTTTGCTAAAATTTCGTGGTTAACACGATCAAACGCTTTGCTGAAGTCAGTGTAAATCGCATCAATTTGGTTACCTTTTTCCATTTCACAGAGGATACTAGAAACCATTACTGTAAGATTTGTAACTGTTGAGCGATTTTTTCGGAAACCATGCTGTTGGTCGTTTAGCAGAGGCTCAATGATGGGCGATATTTTTGAACAGACTATTTTTTCAAAAAGTTTAGGAATTGCTGATAGTATTGCAATGCCTCTGTAGTTTTCAACTGATGCCTTATCTTTACTTTTATATATTGGAATCAAATGGGATGTCTTCCATATCGTTGGGAAAATTCCAGAAGAGAGGGATTTATTGAAAATAATATGCAGAGGAAGAATCAATTGCTCTTTACAGTGAAACAAGAAGCGAGGAGGGAGTAAATCAGGACCAGGCCCTTTATTGATGTCAAGTGCCTCTATTGCGTTGGATATATCATTTTCAGAAATGCAGAGTTCCTCGATGGGAGACGCTGAGTTTTCGACTGAAGAAGGTATGTAGGATAAGGAGTTGGTTGGACAGTACATGGATTGAAAATGACTTGCAAAAAATTCGCAGATATCTACGGGATTGCACGAGCTCAAGTCTTGATACACCATAGAATTGGGAAAACCTTGGGACTTACGTTTAATGTTTACAAAATCAAAAAATTTTTTTGGGTTATGGATAATGTTTTCACCAATTATGTTAACGTAAGAATCATATGCTTCCCGAGATTTGAGTTGCAACTCTTTAACCAGCGCATCATATTTATTTTTCATTTCTTGGCTAACGTTGGATCTTTTTTGAATTAATTTGTGGAGCTTATTCCTTTGGTTTCTTAAATACCTAAGGTCGCCATCAAGCCAAGGCTCAGAGAGCTTATTTTTCTTTTTAATTTTGGGCACGTACCTCTCAACGGCGTACATGAATATATTGTAGAAACAATCTACTGCGTCGTTTGTACCTAACGTTGAAAGCGTACCAGTCCAATCAATAGTATGAAGATGATTGTTAATGCTATCATAGTCAGCATTATGGAAGTCAAAAACGATAGAATTATTGTAAGAAAGATGGTATTCTCTATCCGTAGTGGCTAATTCAAGAGAAATTGCGGAATGGTGGCGGATGTTAGAAAACAAATGCTCCGCATCGCTAGTTGGAATCACCACAACTTCGTCATACGCATTTGTAAAAATGAGATCTAACCAATTACCATGAAGGTTGGGAGTCGAAGCAACTTGCTGCAAATCATTGCCATACATGGTGCTAATAATGTTGAAGTCTATACTGTCTAGAAAATTGACTGGGAGGAGTCCATTATCAGATTCATCGACAGTGAATGTCAAATTCGGTCGATTAAAATCCCCAGTGATGATTATTATGTCTTCTTCATTGATGGAAGCAGCTAGTGACGATATTATGTCACACGCATTATTGTAAACTTCTTCATTGGATCTTGGAGGGATATAAAAAGCCCCTATATACAAGTTTACATTCGCAATTTTGATACGAACAATTTTATGCTGGTAGGAATTGTTAGAGACAGTACTGACGGGCTCACTGAAAAACGAATTTTGCACTGCAATCAAGACTCCTCCTCCGCGCGATTGCCCAGTGCTGTGAGAATCCCTGTCGTCTCTGAAAATTGACCAGTTTCCATCCAGAATCTCTTCATTGACAAAAGACTCATTCAACCACGTTTCAGTTAAGGTAAGAACGTTGAAATGGCATGATTTGGCGTCCAGATAAAGCTTGTTAATTTTCCCTCTCATACCACCGCAATTATGGTAAAAGAGGTTGAGGCGTTTAGAGGTGAGTGCGTTATTGGGGACGAAAAAATTTACGATGTTGCTCTCTAGATCGTTGAAGTGCTGATATATAATTGGAGCTCACATGCGACGCGTAAGTTTCCAGATCTTTATTAGTTTGTGCTGATGTTATTCCTAACTCTTCGTAGTATTTGATATAAATCCTACGGAGGGCCCCAATATCTATAGGAAGGCCTTCCCGCTGGATTATAACCATAATGTTTGTCTTTGTTTTGCCATCAATGCACGCTGTGTCCGGAGCCTTGTACATGTATGCCAGATAAAGCCTAACATTTTCAAAAATTTTATGATCTCTAAGTCGGGATAAGAGATATTTGCCTTCCATATCATTGCTGGCATTGATTGTGGCTTTCACCACTGGAGGTATGAGCGGGTTCAAAAATGAATTCGTCTCAGGAGATGGCAAGGTGGAGACTTGTACACCACCATGTACAAAATTAGAGTATTTATCCACGGATCCCCTGTTTTCAGCGGCTGAAGTTGAGGTTAAAGAATTTTCGCACTGAACAATGGAGCTGTTTTGTTGCAAATTTCTAATAGTGATATCACTTGGTGTTTCGGAAGTTGAGTGATGCTCTAAGAGATCATCCGTTGGGAGATTAGGAGGGGAGCCATGACTTATTTGATTGGAATCTGGATTAGGATTAACATTAACATTGTTTTGATTTAATGTATTATTAATACTAATATTTTTGGTATTTAGTCTACGTGTTATTTACATTTACATACTTTCCATTCTTGGCTCTTAGGTTTGTAAAAAGCCATGTATACCTGCTTGGTATAAAAATTTTGAAAGCCCGTCGATGTTTATTCCGATGCGGTAACTCCTCCACTTTGCAGCTTTGTATTTTGAGATCTCGTTCGAATAACTGCTGCAATCCAGTGGCATCGAGTTTAGTTGATGCTTTTCTAAGATAGAAAATCTCCCAGGATGCTTGGTTGGTAAACTCCAATTTCCTGATTCTGTTTCTCCAGTCATCCTCAGACCAAAATGTGCCCAGTTTAAAAATTTGAGATTGAACGACTGGAACTTGAATCGAAGATGTTCGTGTAGCGGCATCGACATTTAATTCCAATATATGATCATGAGCTTCGTGTGTATTAGCACTGATAGGATATATAGCAGTTTTTTGAGCAACTGTAAAGCTTTGTACCTTTTCTTCCAAAGTGGCAAATTGTTTTTGCAATCCTTCGATTTTTGTTAACACTTGAGAAAGGTGTGTATCGTTTTGCTGATGTGGTATTTTATTCGATATATTGGCCAGCAACTCCTTCATCCTGTCTTTGTTCAAAACTTCAGTACTCGGCGGATGTAAATTCGAAATCAGGTTTTTCATCGCAATAAGACGTTGGTCGACTGATTCTAGAGCTCTAATTATATTATTATTGCTGCTTGAGAGCTTCGTAGCAAGCTCATCAAAGCAGGTTGCCATTTCCACGAAGCTTTCATCGTTTGGTCGGGATTTCGAACTCTGGCGGGCAATTTATTGGTCCTTTTCATTCATGGGGACATCTATGTGATCAGTTATTTGATCATAGAAAGTTCTGAATTTGTCCTCAACGTTTTGGCAGTCTGAACAAATAAAATGTGCCTCCAAATAGGGATGAAACCAATCCCTTGGCGCATCCATACAAGCACCATGAAGTTTTCTCCTGCAGAAACTTTTGCATATCACATATTTAAACGTATGATCGAATGTTACACAATTAGCAAGATCACATTTACAGTTCATTGTTTAATATATATATATATGCTATCCAATGTCAAGGTCGTGTGATTACTATGTATGGCACACAATACTAGAACAAACACTTAGTTCGCACAAATTGCAGACACAGCACAAAACAGTTAAATCAATTAATAGTCGCGAAATTATTTAGCGTTCGAATATGCTTACAATATATCGATAGCAGAAATTGGTTCACTGGTGAAAGTCGATTTTTAATTTATGGCGCAATTGGGTCACCTTAATGTAACTTTACGTAATTCTTGACAACGCGGAGAAAATATAAAACATTAATAAGAAGTTATTTATTTTTTTCATAATATAAACTAATTTAACACTTTACACTTTTTGGATTTTAATGTGTCACTAATTGATTTAATCTATCTCTAATTGATTCCATGAATTTCGCGGAGCGAATCTAAAACACGTCCACGCACTTCAACGGTAATATGTAGTATTATAGCCGGATATCTTCCGACATTTTGACACACCTCAAGTGGAACCACTTGAGGCAGAAGCAATCACATCCCATAGCTGAGTGGGTATCCTCCACGGGTTTCCTACACTTCCCACACTTATACTTGGCTGGTTTAGTAGCCATTATAATTTCCCTTTTTTAAATTTTTATTGAAACTGTTACTGATTCTTGTTAACTTTTTTTATTTGGTTCTTATAAATTTTTATATTATCCTCGATTTCCGGTATTTTCATTTCTTATATTTTAGCTATTTTTATTTTCTATAGTTAATGAAAAGCGTAGAAAACCGCACTTGCAAAAAAAAAAGAATTTTAAAATTGAAAAATATAAATTAAGAACTAAATTCAAAAATTCTTTACAATAAATTTAACTACTCGGGAATCCCATTCCTAAACCAAAGCAAGAATTCCCGGTTCCGTTTATTTTTCTTCGCCTAGGTAAAATTGAAACAAATGAAATTAATGACTTAAAAAATCGCTACTTATTTCCAACTTGAAAGAGCGAACCTAGAACCACTTCACTTGTAATTCACAGCTGATTCTAATATATGACAGTATTTATTTCTTCACTAAAGACAAAAAATTCTAGGAGCCGAAACTTTGACACTTCTTTGTTATGATACTTCAGTTTATCTCAATTTTGTATCACAATTTTCAACAAGGTCGGAATCACGTCGGGGTCACCAATGTTTCCGACAAACCGCAAAAAAACACACAGCCAATGTGGCGAAATTCCGGGGTCACTGGAGGAAAAAGCAAGCAGTACAGGGCCCGGGGAGGGCATTGAATAGGTAGAAGTACAAATTCAATCTTGTTGTACCCTGCACTGAATCCTATGGGTATTGCACAGAAGCTCAATAGCCGAACCTCACCGGTAAATCGCCTGCGGGATCAGCCAGCGAAGCACAGCCAAGTCCTCCATGCAATTAGCAGAATCAAAAATTGCACAGCAGCATCTTAGCCGGACTTTACCGGTAGATCAGTTACTATAATTATTATTCATTTTTTAATATAATTTGTTTTTATCGTTTCTGTTAAATTTATTCTTCAATTAATAGAAATAGTCGAGTATTCCTCGCGTTACATATGGTTCTCTGCGCAGCAATGGTTTAACCTAGCGCTGCAGTGCTAGGTTAAATGGAAGGAATGAGCATTTAAGTAAGCACACCCAGTTGCGACAAAATTGACCAATACAGGGCCTTAAAAAAGGTAGGATGTTCATTGAAAAAAGTTGCAAAAGAATCCTTCAGTAACCTCACCACAACCAGGGACCAAAAAGTTTAAACAATCTTCAAAGGAACCAACCCTTTGCAATGATAAATATTCAGTATAGTGCATGAATTCAATAGCCTGCATGTTAAATGATATTATTGCTCTTTGCTTATAATTTTAGTATTGCAAGTTAAACTTTTCATTCAATTCAAATTTATTGATTTCCGAATTTGGTGAGCAAATAAGCTGGTTCAAATCGTAGCACAGGTTCACGATTTAGTGGCACATATACTCCAAACATTCTGCGTAAAATGCAATTTTCATGTTTTGAATGCAGAGAAATCATGCACTTATTTACAAAGGCCATAAAGGTCGCCAGTTACTACTTGCTGAAAGCGTAGAAAACGATATGTTAATACTAGCATTGATGGCCTTGGATCTGTTTGGAGCCAATAAACAGTTTATTAGACGCATAACATTGCTGTGCATGTTCCATGTCATGATGGTTCATCGTCATTTTGGTGACGCGATTCATTCCATAGGAATTTTACTGCTCAACTTGATGATTGTCTTTTAACATTCGATGAATATTTTATTGGTGGTAATGAAAGGAAAATTTATTTATGTCCTGAATTTATGTTCTTTTGATGGTCTTCACTTGAGCCAACATGGACTTGTCTTGTTTCTCCTACTCCATCATTAGTTATTTCTGTTTGATAGGTGTTGAACTAGGGCCAAGCATTTGATCCTCCTTGACCACATTTTTTTTACCTAGGTCTTTTGCAATCTGATCCGCGAGACACATTTAATGTTGGTATGCTGCCAATGCAAACTTTGCAATATTTCATGGTTTAACTACATATAATACTAAATCGCGGACCCTTGAAATTATTTGGTATGCGTTTTTGCAACAATGTGTAGTCCAAGAAATCGCTTATCTGTATCGCAAAAGTGCATGTGTGATTTCTTGGAACAATCGAATTATGTCGAAATGCCAATGAAATGAATGTATCAATGATGGCCATTAGATGGATATTGACGTCAGGTGGAAGTGGTTTGCATTGTTTAAGTGGATTTGCATTGTTTTGCTTTGCAGTTAATCTGGTTGTCATCTTTCTCCATACTCGTCCGGCAAGTGAAGCTTGTCAAGCTTTCAGGTCTTTGTCGGAACTTTAACGTGGTTGTAAAAGTAACCGCACTTGGCCGGTGGGCATTCATTCTATACGACGTAAATTGAGTACAATCACAATTGGACGTTTATTGCTGAAGAAAGTACTCGTAAAATATTTGTGCGTTAATTTAATGTTGAATTGTGATGACCAGAATGACGTGGCCGCAATTATAAGGTATCAACCATACTAAAATTCCTGCTCTGTTTTCGCCCATCATATAATAAATTGGAGGCAAATTAGATATATAGTACTTCTATCTTTTTAAAAGCAAGCAGAAGAGAATCGTTTATTTAGTATAGAAAAAATGATCGTCATTTGATTGTTTTAATGTGGGTAACTTAAATTTAGAAAAGTCAAAGCTTGTGTTATTAATGAAAAGAAAATATTGGAATGTCATCGGAATTCCAGAAAACACTTACGCTCCCCGCAAATATAAAGTTACTGTCCCACGTTCTGTTTTTCATTTCCCAAGAAACTTCCTTTTATTTACTCTCTTTGAGACATTCATTCCGTGATTTATTAAAAATCGTACATTCAAGGAATTTCCTTCATCCTGCACCCGCCCACACTCCTAAAAATTTTCCATTTCTATAAATTGAATGATTTTATTGATGGTATCGAGTAATATTTTCCTATTAATCTAGAAAACGGTCGGAAAGCTTTTGTGTACTCCCACGGGCGATTGGTATCCTTGTCTAATGGCTGTTACCGTTCCCCGATCACAACCGTCTTTCTACCGATATCTACGCATCTGTATCTTTAGTAATTAAATTAACTCGAACGGATCAGATACATGACATATTCTCATATATTCGGTAGAAATCTCTTTATTCTGTGCTCCGTTTACTTTTGTGCTAAGATGCTGAATATTGGAGTAGTCAGAATGAAGCAGAATGAGTCCTAGCTCGTATGTAGACGATGCTGAGTGGCAGGCAATCATTTATGCATACACACAATACAATCATGGATATATGTTTGAGGATCCGTGAATTCCCAGGATATGGTTCACGTACGAAATTTTAGTGCAATAGACCTGAAACTTCCGGAGTAGACCGGGACTCGATAATCATCCTTCGTTCGTTAGGTTCATTTTGTTGCGAAGCTTTCATGTTGATTTCTTACATGCCAAAAGAAATCAATACTTGTAGGAGTATAGAATAAGGCATTCATGTTGATAATACGAAACCTTCTTAGAAATATGCCTGAAGGTTGGGTAAGGACGAAGAATGAATGATACAGGCTTGCTAAGTGCTGCCATTTTCTATTATGTGAAAGATTTTTCGCTCTAAAAATAGAAACGATAGGTAATGAAGACAAATGTTTAGAATGCCTTTTATTTTACTTAGCCTTATTTAGTAGTTTCATTAGTTAACAAATTATTTGCAATAGCCTGATGTTGAGAATATCTGCAGCGGTAAACTTTTAAATTCATCTAAGATCTATTATTTTTCTTACCTATGTAACCGCTCTGAAGATCTAGTTTTATTCAAACAAAAATTCCTTAATTATAAAGATCAAATGATTGGTTTGGGTACTAAACACCAAGTTTATACAAACCAGAATCAAATTCTACAGTGAAAAGAGCTCTCATGATGACTAATCATCAGCGTCGAATACGTGAGCCCTATTTACTAATTGCTTTAATTGTATTCGACTACTTCTGGAGTTGTGGATATACTCGTAGTGCCACTTGTACAACCTGTTGAACAAACATCAATTCCTATGAGTGATGGAATTGTACCTGAAACATTATTGCACTCTCAAAGGCCCCATGATCTGCAGGAGCCTAATATACGCATAGTGAAGCCGCCGCTTCAAATTTTTGTTTCTCGTCTAGCGTATGATACCTCGGAGGAGGAACTGAAAGCGTTTGTAGACTTTAAACTTAACAAGCATGGTGTTATTAGCTGTGTTAAGCTGACTAAGGACAGCATACCAAATCGGATTGTTGCCTCCTTCAAAATTACTGTGCCTGAAGACTGTGCGGTTGTTGCGCAGAGCGATTTTTCGCCACCTGGGACTCTGGTGAAGCATTACACACCTTCACCTAGAAAGAATTTTCGTGCAGCTGCTCAACGACTCACCGAAAACTAATAATGATAGGAACTCTGTATGCAATTCTGTTTCTATGTATTATCAAAATGTCAGAGGCTTAAGAACCAAGCTCAATGACTTATCTCTCTCCTGCCAATTAGCGAATGACTCCGTCATTTGTTTAACTGAAACTTGGCTGAATGAAAGTATCATAAGTACCGAATTTCTACCTGATCATACAGTCTACCGATGTGATCGTGATCCTGTTGCAACAAAAAACTCGATGGTGGTGGAGTTTTAGTTGCTGTTTGCAAATCCCTTTTTAGCTCGCTATGTACTGACTTCTGTTTTGCTCGTGCCATTGAATGTGTTATTGTGAAAATTTCCCTTCCAAAAAATACCTCTTTATTAATTTGCACTGTTTACATTCCCTCCAATTCTCCCTTTGTTGTGTATGAATCTTTTTTCGATGAAATATCCTCCTACCTTCTTGGTCGTCACCCTCATTCTAAAATCGTTGTGTGTGGGGATTTCAACCTACCATCCGTGGAATGGGACACTCATACAATTCCTTCTATTTCGTCTGCAAATCATTTATCTATGCTGCTGTCTTCTTTTCTTTCCATTTGCTCTTGTGTTCAATTTAACCATATCCGTAACCCCAATGGACGTCTACTTGACCTTGTCCTTTCAAATATCCCAGCTCATCGTATATCTGTCTCTCAGGTTTTGTATCCTTATATCAAGCCTGACCTTCATCATCCTCCATTGTCTCTAGAACTAGCTATCGAACCCTTCCAACCTCCGAGAAATGCTACTGCTTTTCGGTTCAACTTTTTTAGAGCAAACTATCAGGAAATTAAAGCTGATATGGACTCTGTTGACTGGTATGCCTTTTTCTGCGGCCTTGACTGCGATAGTGCCTTGAGCAAATCCTACAGCTACTTGAATAATTTGATTGCTAAATTTACTCCACAGCGGGCACCTCGTTAGGCAAATATGAAGCCATGGATCACCCACAGAGTACTCTGTGCCTTAAAATCCAAAGAAAGAGCGCACCGGCTCTTCAAACGAACTGGATCTGAACAAGCCAGATCAGATTTCTGTAGGCTGAGATGTATTGCTAAAGGCGAAATAAGGATAGCCATGTAAAATTACTTCAGCAGTCTCGAGAGCTCCCTCATAACAAACAATGTCAAACCGTTTTGGTCCTACATCCGTCTTGAAATCGTCCTCTACTATTCCCTGTAATGTTACATGGAACAACACTGTAGCGTCTACTCCACAGGATGTTTCAGACCTATTTGCCCAGTTCTTCTCCTCTACATTTTCACCTCATAACATAAGGTATTCATCCACCGATACATTCGAAGCAAGTCCAGTCTTAATTACATCCTATTCCACCAACCCTTCTGAGGTTGAAGCTCTAATCAATTCGCTAGATCCTAACGTCAGTCCCGGTCCAGATGGATTACCGAATATATTTGTTAAGTCACTCAGTTCCTCACTGTGTTTTCCTTTATCTCTCATTTTCAACATTAGCCTTTGTTCTGGTATCTTTCCCAGTTATTGGAAAGATGCCAATGTTGTCCCCATCTTTAAAAATGGTGATCCCTCAATTGTTTCTAATTATCGTCCAATATCTTTGCTCTCCTGTTTCCCTAAGCTGCTTGAACGCATTGTTCACAACAGACTTTCTGAATCAATGAGTTCAGTTATGAAACCGCAACAGCATGGGTTCCTGAAGGGCCGTTCCACTTCATCAAACTTAGCTGAATTTACAGACTACATTGCAAAAGCTCTGGATAAACAATGTCAAGTAGATGCCATCTTTACTGATTTCTCCAAAGCCTTTGATTCTGTGAATCATTATATTCTTGGACAAAAGCTATCCATGCTTGGTATATCTGGTTCTCTACTTTCCTGGATCACGTCCTATCATTTCAATCGCTCGTGTTGTGTTAGTCTTTATGGAACACTGTCATCTCCTTTTTGCCCGTCTTCTGGTGTCCCTCAAGGGTCTATCCTTGGGCCTCTTCTTTTCCTACTGTTCATTAATGATCTTCCCTCTGTAATATCCTCTCCCTGCCTCCTTGATGCTGACGATTTCAAAGTGTTTCGAGTAATTAGGACTCTTGACGACTGTCAGCTTCTTCAAAATGACCTACTTAATCTCAGTAGTTGGTGCACGACAAATGCTCTTTCTTTAAACGTATCCAAATGCTTTAAGATGAGTTTTACTCTTAAAGCGGTTACTTTAATGTACAACTATACTTTGTGTAATGTTGTTTTCTCTTCTGCGGACTCATGCAAGGACCTTGGTGTAATTTTTGACCCCAAGCTCAAATTCGATGTCCATATCCTATGTATAATTACTAGAGCATCGAAGGCTGCTGGGTTCGTTCTGCGACATCTCCAGAAATTTGAAAACATTGCTACTGCTGTCCGCTTATTTACCTGCCTTGTTCGCCCGCTTCTTGAATACTGTTCAGTTGTGTGGTCTCCTCGACATCAGTATTTAGTAACTTCACTAGAAAATGTCCAGCGAAAATTCACACGGTTTTTGTTCTACAAATTTAATTTGCCCTACGAATCCTATGAGCGTCGATTATCTGTTCTTTCCATTCCTTCCTTGTCTTCTCGTAGAACATTGTTAGATCAATGTTTTCAATATAAACAATACAACCATCATATTTTATCCACTCTTAGAGAAGACCAGTACTTCAGACAGATTGCACGTCCTACGCGATCTAGTAGTCTTCTTGAGGTTCCATATGCCCGGACTGAGTTATACTTTCATTCAAAAATGCCGCGTATCATTAGAAAACATAATGATCTTGAGCTTGGTTCTTTCTCCTTATCTTACTTTGTTTTTAAGAATAGACTTAAGGCTTTAATTATTATGAATTCCGTTTAATTTTTTAATTATACTTATTTTTAACTTAGTACATACGCTTTAGATTTAAGTCTGCTTATTTTTTAATCTATTTTGTAATTGGACTTCTTAGTCTGTTAAATGGATCTAAAATAAATAAATAAATTGGTAAATCATGCATATAAACAAATACATGGACATTGGGATCAGAATGGGTACTGAGCTTCTTCAGAAAGAACCAGTGAATCACTTATTCATTTCAGCTATGATCGTATCCTCTATCATCATATCCCGATAGGACACAGGATTATGGATAGGATACCAAAACCACAATCACAGCACGAATATATAACTTAATTTAAATTATTATTTTTTTTTTGTTTAGCTTTTTTTATACTTTGGTTAGAGATATCAACTACGATAAAAACAACACACAAATTGGAATATCGGATTACATAACTATAACCAGTTAAAGGATATTTTAAGTAAGTAAACAAGCACAAATGTGTGCAACAGTGTGCTTCTTTAAGAGTTTCTTAAATATAGGAAAGGATCTTACATTTTTTAAACTCAGGTGGCAAAGAGTTATATACTTCCATTGCTAATCTGACTGGATCACTATATTTCCTTCTAGTGCGAGCAAATGTTACCTTAAGATAGTCATTAAATCTGGTATTATATGAATGGATATCACAGTGTTTGATTAGTTTGATAGCCGCTTTCATATCGGTATGTAGTACTCTTAAAAATAAATTTAGCTTTTTCCATATATATTATATGCCTGATACTGAATTTCTCTGTTAGAGGATAAATTGTAATACTAGGGATCAATCTATCCAATCCATGCATTGCCTTGACAATCTTATTCAGCATTCTATGTATAGAATCAACATAAGCTTCCGAAGTAAGACACCAATTCATAATGCCGTAAGTAATCAAAGGCAAAATATGAGCATTATAAATTATATTTTTGAGACCCGTATCTAAATAATTTTTACACCTAAATGCCCCAATCCAGAAAGCTAGTTTGGATTTCAAATTACTAATCTGTTGATTCCATGATAGCCTATCGTCAATAATAAGACCCAAGTATTTCCATGAAGATACACGCTCTATTCGTTCATCAAACATTTTAATGTCTAGCGTTATATCAGCTTTATTCAGTTGTTTCAAAAGCATAAACTTGGTCTTGTTGAGGTTGATATTCCCTAACAACCATGAGCTGTACTTCATTAAATCAGCAGTTATTTTGCGCTCTAGCGCACGAGATGACGTATCAGAAAATAATAGCAATGTGTCATCAACATAGACAATATATTTTCCTTCCAAATTTGAGAAGTAAATATTATAAATATATAAAATACCAGTATAGAACCCGGTGGAACACAAACATTAATCGTAATCTTTTCACTCATTTGTTGATTTACACGTACAGAGATAGTTCTGTTATTCAAAAAGCATCCAATTAATTCCAGTGTTGAGCCTCTAATGCCCAGTTCATTTAAACATTGCAGTAGAATCGAGCGGTCAACCGTGTCGAAAGCCTTAGTAAGTTCAACGAATATTATAGCACCGCTTGAGCCGATGGCAACGATCGAAATACGAGACGTTGACTGCGTGACGGATCTGGCCGAGGTAGAAGAGGCCATAAAAAGAGAGTTCCCTAGCGTGGGAAGGATCAAAGCGAGACTGACGCCAGAAAACAACAGGGGACAATGCATGGCCATAGTTGACTTGACCGAAAAGGACGCCGAACAATTCCTGAACAAGGGCAAAGTACGAATTGGGTGGGTTGTCAGTAGGATACGGCGAAGAGCAACGCCTCTTCAATGTTTCA
Organism: Odontomyia ornata; assembly: GCA_963969285.1. NCBI lineage: Eukaryota > Metazoa > Arthropoda > Insecta > Diptera > Stratiomyidae > Odontomyia > Odontomyia ornata. The sequence continues at coordinate 152,649,642 of OZ017741.1, read as the reverse complement.
AATGCCTTTGTAATGGTCACACCACACAAGTATGCAAAGGACCCGATAGGAGTTCCCTATGTTACAAATGCGGTGAAATGGGACATAAAAGAAAAGAGTGTACGAAGGAGGCACACTGTATTCTTTACAAGGATGCTGATCCAAAACCTGATTTTGGACATGTCTTGGGATCAGGAAAATGCCGGGTTTTCCAGGAAGCCCTAGCCAAGGCAAAATCAGAACTCCGATGACCCGCATCCTGCAGCTAAACCTACACCGCAGTTCAACCGCCCAAAATCTGCTTGAGCAGTTTGAAAGGGACATGAAAGCCGATTTCTTGCTGCTGAGTGAGCAACACCATAGTAAAAGTCCTGCATTATGGTATTCTGATGAAACTGGTACTGCCGCCATCTGGGTTCGGAACAGTGACTTTCAAGCGGAGAGTTGTGGACTGGGGATGGTTTAGAGTGGGTTCGGTGCTCAGGGACCACGTTGTTTAGTGTGTACCTAACGCCGAACGAATCGATATCATCTTTCCAAGCCACGCTTAATGCTTTGGAGGGCACTGTCTCGAATGCAGGGGGCCAAGTGCTCGCTGGGGGCGACTTGAACGCTAAAGCAATCGAATGGGGCATGCCTCAGACGGATCCGCGGGGAAAACGAATCCTGGAAATGGCAGCCAGGACGGCCCTTGTCGTACTTAACTCCGGAAATACGCCGACCTTCCGCCGTATAGGCTGTGAGGGAATCATACCGGACGTGACATTCGCCTCGGAGTCCTTAGTACGGAGGATACACAACTGGAATGTATTAGAGGACTACTCAGCCAGTGATCATCAGTGCATTCTGCTTGAGATCAGTGATGCTGTCTCCCGACGTCCGTGCTCTCGGCCTTCTCCAACCGGATGGAACATCGGAAGGATGAACGTTGAGAGGTTCGTCGAGGTGCTCACAGCAGGTGAGCCGCTGCAGGGAGCTTCGGACGGGAGAACGGGCAGCTCAAGACGTGGTGAACTCTACTATGAGCATCATCACGACTGCTTGCTGCGCTTCTATGCCCCGTGGAAGACCCCGGCACGGCAAGCCCCCAGTGTACTGGTGGTCAACTGAAATCGCTGAAAAGCGAAGGGAGTGTCACAAGCTTCGACGGGAGCTCAACGGGCGCGGAACGGTGATGAGGCATGCAACTGGGTCGCAGCATATAAGTCGGCCAGGAAATGCCTTCGCAAACTGATCAACAACAGCAAGGCTCGCTGCTGGCAAGACCTAGTGGACAATGCGAAGAAGCATCCGTGGGGCCTTGGCAATAAGCTGGTCATGCGGAAGCTTGGAGCCCTACGGAAGCCTTGTATACATGACGTGGAAAAGATGGACGCGATAGTGCGGGGACTCTTCCCCGCCCATCCCGACCGTGTTGACGCTGTCCATGGTGAAACAGCAGTCGAGTGCCCACTCTTCACACAGCTGGAACTGGAGGAGGCAGTCCTCTCATTGAAAGCGAGGAAGGCTCCAGGTCCAGATGGTGTTCCGGCTGAAGTGTTGCGGCTCGTCTATCACCACTGTCCTGACTTGCTGCTCAGTACATTCAACGCTTGCCTACGGGACGGGGTTTTCCCGGGACGATGGAAGGTGGCGAGGCTCGTGCTGATCAGCAAGGGGAAGGGAAATCCCGAATCGCCGTCTACATACCGCCCGTTATGCATGCTTGACACGGCTGGGAAAGTATTAGAGAAACTCATCCAGGGAAGACTCACTGACGCGATTCGTGCTGCTGGGGACCTATCTCCTCGGCAGTACGGCTTTAGAGCAGGACGTTCTACAATTGATGCGATTGCAGAGGTGGTGAACGCGGTCCAAAAGGCAGAGGCATATAGTCGCACCAAGCGACGGATCGTCCTGTTGGTGACACTCGACGTCAGGAACGCCTTCAACTCCGCTAGATAGGGATATGCTGGAAAACTCTATTCAAGTTCCAGAATATCTAATGCGGCTTTTGAGGAACTACCTAAAGGACCGAAGCCTGCTCTACGACACGACACAGGGCCAACGAAGGATGGAAATTACATCGGGTGTTGCCCAGGGATCTATCCTAGGTCCGGACCTGTGGAACGTGTCTTACGACGGGCTACTGAGACTTGAGATGCCAGATGAGTCGCGCTTGGTCGGCTATGCGGATGATGTTGCGGCTCTGGTCGCTGGACGCACCGTTGAACAAGCGCAACTTAGGCTAGGTATGCTAATGCGCCGAGTGTGGGACTGGATGACTGCTCGCGGGCTCAGTTTAGCACTGGAGAAAACCGAAGTGGTCATCTTGACAAAAAAGAGAATCCCTAGAGTAAGGATGATCAGTATTGGCGACTTACGAATCGAATCGAAGTCAGCGGTGAAGTATCTGGGGCTACTGATCGACTCGAAGATGAGTTTCTCTGAGCAAATCAGGGCAACGGCTGAGAAGGCTTCGTCGGGAATATCGGCTTTGAGTCGAGTTATGGCCAACGTAGGGGCACCCAGCCCATCAAGAAGACGCCTCTTGATGAGTGCTGTAGGGTCAGTGCTACTGTACGGAACAGAGGTATGGGGCGACGCTCTCAGCAAGGAGGTATACCGAAAACGTTTGGCACAGGTACAGAGAAGAGGAGCACTGAGGATTGCATCTTCGTATCCAACAGTCTCTGACTCGGTGGTGAGAGTTATTGCAAGCATGATACCTGTAGCCCTCCTTGCTAGAGAGCGCCGCGCTATTTACCTGCGCCGAAACGAGGTTGCGAGGGAGATGGTTGTGCGCGAGGAGAGACAGTGCTCACTCCACGATTGGCAACAGTCTTGGGTGAATTGCACGAAGGGAAGGTGGACTGCGTGCCTCATCCCGGATGTGAGACCGTGGCCAAATCGAAGGCATGGTGAGACTGACTTCTATCTGACCCAGTTTTTGAGCGGGCATGGGTGTTTTCAGTCTTACCTGCATAAGATCGGAAAATCACGGTCCCCCGATAGTCGGTTTTGCTCAGGAGAGAAGGACAATGCCTGTTACACATTTTTTGCGGGTACCAAATGGGTCAGGCTGCGAAAGGAACTCTACAGGGAGACAGGAGAGCTCACCTCGGATAATATAGTCGCGGTGATGCTCGAATCGGTGGACAAATGGAACCAGGTGGCACATTATGCTCGGGCAGTCCTAAAATATAAAAGGGACTCACAGCAGCCGGGGGCGTTGGGGCTGGGGAATTGCTCTTCTGGCATTTCCTCTTACCCTCTCTCCCCCCGCTAGGAAAGGGGCTCTCCAGCTTGAAGGCGCCCCACGACGTAACAAAACGAGACCTGGCCCGAAGTAATGTGTCAAACGGTTCCAGGCTGGGTTCTCAGGTTGATCGGGGAGGTGTTTAGTGGGTAGACCAGTCGCGCATGGGAGTCCCACGCTCTGTGCATGAATAGCATTCACCTCCCTACCACAAAAAAAAAGTCAACGAATATGGCGGCAACATATTTGCTCTTATCTAGTCCATTATTGATGAACTGTCAGGCATCAGTAATAGCAGATGTAGTGCTACCTTTCTCAACAAAGCCATATTGTTTTACTATCCGTTTGTTAAGAATTTTTTCAAATACCTTACTCAAAGTACTAGTTAAGCTTATCGGTCTGTAGTTATTAGGATCATTCTCTTGACCTGATTTGAAAATAGGAATAATTGCTGCATCTTTAAACTCTCTAGGAAATATTCCCATCGACATAAAATTATTAAACTCGGAGACAACATGTGGAGCTATTATAGCACTGACAAGTTTCAAATCTTTAGCCGAAATGCCATCACCTCCAGCAGCAGAGTTTCCCAAAGAATTAATGCATGCCATCAATTCACCATCATTGGTTGGTTCAAGAAAAATAGACTTAGGATTGAAGGGAATGTGCTTTCTACCAAAGTTGGCAAGATTAATTTTTTGATCTAGTTCTTCTATAAGCTTTTTACCCACCGACCCAAAATGGTCCCCAAGCGAATCAACAGAAATATCCGAGCCACATTTCTTAGCCCTATTAAAGCCAAAAAGTTCCCTGTTTATAATTTGCCATATTTTTCCTGAATTTCCGTCAGCTACATTTATCTGATTATTTAAAACATTTCTTTTAGCGGACCTAATCAACGAATTAACCCTATTCTTATGTTCCCTGTAATTCAAATTCAATATAGAGTTGTTTTGGCTATTTTTCATTTGTTTAAATAAAGCTTTTTTCTAATTTCCCGAAAAATTTCACTTGTTATCCAATTATTATTCCTTGTCCGAATCATTCTGATGGAAGTGGCTGCTTCTTTAGAGTTTTGAATAATTTGTATAATTTCAGAAATTGATAAATTATGATCGTAGTCCATACATTTACTTCTAACTAATTCAATAAATTTAATCTGAAACAAACGAAACAACGTGCAGTTGCATTCACCAGTCACAGAAAACAAAGACACAGAACTAGATCCATGGGATATTCTGTAATGAATTTTTATGTTTAAGTCCGAACGAGGAACCGACCTCTCATCGGTTCTAGACGTTAAGTCTGAGTAATGCCAACGGATGGTATCAACCGGTCAACCAATCCGTGCACCGTAATCCATTTTCGCGGTGGCTGCTTGTCGGCCAGCTGGAGCGGAGAGGATTTCGGTCGCGGGTCTCCAAATGGATTACGCTCATTTACAATTTTTCAGCCATCATTAAACGCCCGTTTCAAACGCGTCAAAAACACAATCGTACGGAGAAGAAACCTACTTTACGTTACTCCGTATTTCTTCATTCGTCCCCAGTCAAAGTATCAAACAAATCTAATTTCTATTTCGCGTTCCCGAATTTTAACGACGCGGTACCGAAAAATAGACTACGCTAACTTAAATCCGAAAACAAACTACGCTAAGGAAAAACCGAAATCAACAAAGGTACCGCGTACCGCGCGCGACGCGAAACCGACCTCAGCGGATTTTCTTAAGCCCTACCCTCGCGACGGCATACTTATCATGCACTCGATTTCCCGCTGAAAGAAGGGAACCACTGGAAAGGAAAGTCGTTGTTAGAGTTAGCAATTCATATTATTTATTTTAGTTTTCTTCAAAAAGTTTGAAAGTATTGTTATTAAATTTAAATTGATTTGTCATTTAAAAAAATGAATTATAAGAGAAAAAAAGTTATAATAATTTATACTTCACTTAGAAACAAGTTCACACCTAATAATGTAATGTATTGCCACTTTTTTTCTTTTCTTTTAATTTAGTTTTAAAACTTTTCACGTAAACTCATTTTGTTGGTATTTTCATTTTATTTTCTTCTTCCAATTGAAATGTTAAAAAAATTTCATATGTTTCATTAAGCAAAATTTAAACGAAAATAAGATAGAGAAGAACAATAAAGAGGTTGAGAGTGTGTAAAGTATGTTGGTAGTGTAATCGATGAATGGACATGTACTGTTTGACTCAATATCTTGTATAAAAATTAAGAACAATCAATAATTAAAAAAAATAAAAAGGTGAAATTAGCAGTAGCACTAAAATATAATCAGACGAGTAGCTTTACATTGAAATTTATGTTCTATTTTCTCTCTATTAATCTAGATGCGAAAAACTATTTTTTTATTTATATTGTAAAAACCACAACTGTGTTTCATTCTAAATTTAAATTTAATTTCTTCTCCACTTTAGTCGGTAATAATTCTATAGTTGAAATTGTTGTACAGTTAATTTTTTTTTTGAATTTTTCATTTTGTTTCTTTTTTCTAACTTTAATTAAAGTCTAACCTCCAAGCGTGTGTTACCAATAAACATAATATCTTTCTATGACTAAGAAAACATGAAATATCAATAATAAAATTAGTCAAAAATTAACAAATATACAAAAGGCAACGTAAGATTATTGCATTGAAGATCTCTAGAGAATTAATTATTTGCACCAATTGGTCATTGATTGATGTTGCTGCCTTTGGTACTTTCCACCTTATCTCAAGAGGGAAAAGTGGGCGAAGTAGCAAGAACAGGAGAGAAGGCGAGGCTCAGGGTGGGGATGGATTAAATAAGGCTAGTTGCGGAACAGCAATATCAGATTACACTGTCTACTCACATTCTCTATCGTTATCTTAAGGTCTACGCGCCGGTATAGTCGATTTCCTTTGAAAATCTTAAACTTTACAAAATCCGATTTGCACGTTTTTGACTATTTTTGGCGAGCCTGTTGGATCAGAACCGCTCTTGCCCTCGTTCGTTCCATTGACCTCGTTTTCATCTCTAACTCATTTACGCTATTTTTAATTGTACTTATCTTCCGGTTGAATATGAACTCCAAGCTCAAGGCCAGAGTTACGACATAACCTTCAGATGTTAATTTCAACTTACAGCAACGAGAAACTTTAACATGTGGACATTCGAATTCAGATTGCACGATTCCTTCCCGCGAAAAACATGCAACATGGAAACGATTAGCATGCGAGTCTCCAATTAAAATATCACCAGCATTTGAAATATCAATACCGTTTGAGAAAGCCTGTAACTTTTTCATTGCCGATCCTGACCAACAGATTAAATGATTACGGAAAATCGGCGAATCACAACCAGAAATATGAGAATAAGCAACCCAATTCTTGCTCTTTCCTGACTCGTGTGAATGCCATGCGTCCATCAATTTTGACATGCTTACTTTTCGGCACTTTCACAAACAGTGTCTATTTTTGGTTTTGCAGCGAGCGGTTTCGTCAGGAATATTTATTTTTGTCAGAACGCCCGTGCTAACAATTAAGTACTATTTTCTGAGTTAAACAACTAGTTGCTCAAACCCGCGAAATTGAAAAAATCGTCGACAGCTCTTGAGTGACGGCCACCACTTACACACTCCACTGCCATGTCGCTATCAATTCACCTTGACATCCCACGACAAAATTGAAGTGGGATGTGCGCCCGTCACAACCAACATGAAATAACAAGCCACCTAGCAGCAAGGTGTGTTGGTAGTGGTCACCAGCGGCGTCGCATGATTCATTACAATTCCTCGAGTTTGAAGTTTCCCAATCACATCCTACTGCCGACCAAAAAATGATAACAACGTCGTCGCATCCTATGCCGGTGTTGAACTTTGTGACAAACATGAACGGCAGCACTCTCACTCACTCTCACTCTAACTCGCAACATTATTTCAGTAACAATGTCGCTAAAGGGGGAGTATTCTAGATACTACATGCTCACTAACAGGTGCGATGCAACAGAGTGAGTTTGTAATGTCCACATGCCCACCACCAGTTGCGCATCAATCAATGAGAAGCCTTTTTGAATTTCGCAACTACAATCAATCAGATGATCATGACAGCAGAGGAAGTTAAGGTTTAATCAATTGTGATATTGAAAGTAAAATGAGTTGAAGTTTGTATATTAGTTAGTTCAGTAATAAAGACAACTGTCGAAAACCTTCTCGTCTATTTTAACCGACATTGATGACGCTTGTATTAATTTAATAAATTGTTATAAATTTGTTGAGATCGTGTTCGACATATTGAAACGACTTTGTGAACTCAGCCTATCGGATTTCGTCGCCAAACTACGCCGCCATTTCGCAATCATTCGCCCGGTTCGTGTTTAGAAACTTGAGCACCTGCGAATGTGTGTTTCGTCGGGTCAATGCAGTGCACAAATCTCTGGACGCCAAGACGCATCGGGTGGTAAAGCGTATCGACATTGCCCAGAGCCAGCAGCCACTCCACCAGATTCAGAGCAGCCGGATAACATCAAACGAACCAAATAAATATACCTTCTGGAGGGAGAATAGCTATGACACTTCCGTCGTTTGGGCAGATCGAGTAACGTACGCGCCACAAACAGTACCGTGGTCAGCTCCCTTTCGGAAAAACCCCAGCTGATCAGTTCAGTATTTTAGGCTGTAGCTTTGCAATTATAATGACCTATTTGTTTGTGTTACGAGTTTAGTTTGCCTTTCCGAACTCTTTGTACATATTCTGGCCACTGGTGGTTCCAGGAATAATTAGAGATCTTATTTCTGATATACATATAATTATAATGAGTATAAATATATAAATTGAAGCCATTACAAAATTGTGTCTTGCTATTAACAAATTGTGTATATCGCCAGGAGTAGAATGGGTTGGTTTAACGCGTGAACTTCATTTTGAAAAAATTATAATTTACTTTCCCAACACTCTTTCAAATACAAATCATTTATTATCGGCAACCCATCTCTTAGAGCACGTTTTTCCTTCCAACCATCTTAGACTTCTTTTGATTTCCTTTCATGCCGATAAGGATTTTCTCAATGTATCGTAAACACAATGCCAGAGGCAATGGCTTCTTCGGTTGAAGACATGGTTTCCAAACTAATTATTTCATTGATTACACGTATTAGACTGATTGGTATTTGGCTGGGAAGTCCTAGCTATGCATGAGCTCGTATGTTGTGCAAGGGTGCTTGTATACAAAGCCTATCATCTTGTCCTGTTTGGTCTTGGTCGGTCGTAATGGTGTTTGATCATGATTACAGGTTACGCTTCAGCAAAAGCGGGTTTAAAAGAAAATAATTTACTTGACTTCATCCAAAACGTTTGAGTTTTTCGAAGCATTTTTTCACCTTTCTCTGCTAGGAATCCTTTTTGGAGGATTCGAATGTTGTTGAGTTTATAAAAAGAATCATTGAAGTTTATAAATGACTCGAAGCGAATTCATTAAAAGAGAGTAAATAGACGATGATTTGAGAGGAAAAGGATTACTTGTTGTTACGAGTTTTAACGTCCCTTTAGATGACTCCTCGATGTCAGCATTTGAATTAATATTGGGCAAATAAAAAGAGGCAATCAATTCTACTTGTTTTAATCTGTGTCTAATATCGTTAAAATTGGCAGTACCGGTTAAGTCGGTGGATTCCCGGAACTCCATAAACTCCAACTTTTTCTACGAATTTAACCTGTTTAATAATTTATAAAAGGAAAAGATAACATCTTCCGAAAAAGAAAGATGCTTGTGCAATTTGTTTTATGCCTTACGTAGTTATAGCTTCACTGAACAGGATATCGACAGGTGTGATGCAATGAATTTCTTAAATCTTGTCACCCTTTAGAGTATTTGAAATTCGGAGATTTTGTTATTTGCAATGCGTTCCATGTCGTCCTGAAAGGATTGAATTATCATGTCCTTAAATATAATTGTGTGTAGGATTCGAGTCTTGCAACATATTCCTTGCCTTTCTGACACTGTTCTCGATTTATTTTTGATGATGTATATCCTTTTCGAAAAGATATATAAGACAACAGGATCTTAAGTATATACTACGAGGTAAATTAGGGTTTCATCTTACTTTCAGACACCTTTCATATTTCTTTGCATATCTCGAGCGACTTCACTCATATGCTTCTTTCATCATTCAAGAAATAACATCCTGACAGATGGTTTGATAACTTGCATATATCGTCGTTTTCTTGCTGAGGGGTACCATTAAAATTGTGATATGTCGACACGGGAACATACTTATTTCTCGACTCAGAGGGGCTATCAATTTTCAATGCGACGCCATTTTCGAGTCGCTTCCTTCCTGTTTGCTCCTTTCAGCCAATGCAGACGAAAATAATGATACCTCTCGCTAGGACATGTAATTTATTTTTAGTTTCATAATTTTCGTCGCTCAAGGCTTCGACACCAGTCTCACGGTTCTCCTTGTGGTTCTTTCTAAACGGATGCTCACGTCATTCGACATAATTCGTGACAGTGCTCAAGGTTATCAAACGGGTGGTTGGTTTTGGTTGGATAGCAGGGGAGTTTGGCTGACTAAGAAAGCGGTTAGCTCGTGGTGACGACAAAAGGTGGAACTGTGGCATTGATGGTTGTCTACCTTGAACGATAAACAAAGAAGGTGTGAAGTTACATGTAAAACGTCATTTGATGTTGAGTTCTCCTTTGAGGAACGTGTGTAGTCTTGCTGTTGGATAAATTGAGGGAGAATTCACGAACAGGATATTGTTTGATATGGTTGCAATCGCACTAGGAACTTGACTCTAGGAATTATTTATGTTGTTATTGCTTGAAATTGGTAAAGTAACATAAGGCACTAAATAAAATTCAACTACAGAATAGCAATTTCTAGAAGTACAAAACGAAGGTTTTCTCCTAAAAAGGACTTTATTACCATCCTTGTGCTTAAAATAACTCTTTTAGTGATGTTGTTGCGAGCCATGGCACTCATCGCTGTTACTTGTATTATATTTGGAAAAACTTTCTAAATTTACATGTACTCAGCGATATATGGGATGGGAATGTCGCTGGAATCTGAGGAATCTACCCCTGTCCGACTACCTATACACAATACGTACAAATTATGAGAAAATCGCGACAAATGACCAATTATCTATTATAATTTATATTGAATTTTAATTTAAAACACATAGTTTCAATTATATTTCACAAGAATTATTACTTATCAGGTCAAGCTCACGGTTACGACTAAAAACTTAATTCAATTTTACAATGTATAAATAGTATGAAAGAGAAAGTATAGTAATGATAGTACAGTAAGTAAATGCAAAGAGAGGATATGATACATACATAGTATTTGATTGTATTCCAATACCACCACTCAATAAAATACTTGGTTAATTATGACAACAATTCATAACTTTAGTTTTTAAATATGTAAATTTTTCTTTACATAGACCTTTTGTTAGAATATCTGCTTTCATTTCATTAGTTGGAACAAAAATAATATTAATTACACCAGCTTCATTTAATTCTCGAATATAGTGATGTCTTATATCTATATGTTTTGTTCGCTTATTTGTTGTGTTATTCTTTACTAAATTTGCAGCTCCTTGGCTATCAGAAAATACATCAATTGGCAATTTAACATAATTATTCAAGTATAATTCATTTAATAAGCCTTTTAGAAATACAAGTTCTTTAGATGATTGGCTTAATGCCATGTACTCTGCTTCTGCACTGCTCAGCGCCACTGTCGGTTGCTTTTTCGTTTCCCAGCTAACTGGTCCATTAGCTAGCTCAAATAGGTAGCCAGTGTAAGACCTTCGGTCTGTTGAGTTGCTTCCCCAGTCCGCATCTGGATAACAAATAAGGGACTTTCCTGTTTTCTGGAAATATAAACCATGATTGGTTGTTCCCTTCAAATACCTTAAAATTCGTTTAGCTGCGTCGAAGTGCTCCTTGTGAGGCTTCTTATTAAACTGCGACAAGTAGCTTATGGTGTACATGATATCTGGCCTCGTGTAGATTCCCAAGTACATCAATGATCCTATCAATGATTGATATTCGCTTGATTTAATTCGATCACATCGATCACAGGATTCTGCTTTGCATTGCTGTAGCTGAAGATTTGTTTCAACGGGTGTTGAAACCTCCTTGCAGTTGGTCATATTATACTTTTCCAAAAGGGCTTTAATTATTATTATTATTTTTATCGCGATTAATTTCAAGTCCAAGTATATATTTTAGTTCACCTTTATCATCAAGTTCAAATTCGCGTTTTAATTGATCTTTTACATTATTAATTTTATTTAAGTCTTTTGACAAAATAATTATGTCGTTCACATATACTGCTATTATTATTTGCTTATGTAAACACACGGATCAGATTTTAATCGTTCAAATTTCATTTTTTGTGTTAGAACATTATTAAGGGCTGTATTCCATTCTCTACCGGATTGTTTTAAACCGTATATGCTTTTATTTAATTTGCACACTTTATTTATATTATTCGCGAAACCTTTCGGTTGTTCCATAAATATTTCGGCGTTTAGTTTGCTGTTTATATATGCATATTTAATATCGATCTGATGCATGATAAAGTTTTCTTCAATTGCAATGGCTATCAGCACTCGTAGAGTCGAACTTTTAAACACAAGACTAAAAGTTTCATCGTAGTTCATCAGATATTTTTGATTAAACCCTTGCGCCACTAATCTCGCTTTGAATTTTTCGATTTCACCATTTTTATTATACTTTGTTCTGTAGACCCATTTCGATCCTATTATATTTCTATCCTTCGGACGATCCACTTATGTCCACGTATTGTTTCAATTAGAGAGTTAAATTCCTGTTCCATTGCTTTTATCCATTCCTTTTGATTTGGACTGTTTATTGCTTCACAAAAGTTTTCGGGATCTTGACATACACTAATGTTGTTTAACTGCAATCTTACTGGTTGTTTTAATTTCTCTCTATCGCGCAATACAATTTCGGACTTCGGTGTTGAGAAATCTTCGTTCCCTTCGTCCTCATCGAGATCATTATAATCATCATCCTCCTTGAAAAGCTGTTGTAATGCAGTGTCTGCTTGCGCCTTGAGATCCGATCCTTTTTCCACTTGATTTGAGTCTTGCGGATGAGCTAACGGGGAAGTCTAGAGATCCGATACTTTTTCCACTTGATTTGAGTTTTGAGGATGCTCTTCATCTTCTGCTGGGAATCGGCTCATGTAGACACTGCTTGGCTTAACATCTTCGAAGAATTTAACATCTCGCGTGATAATTATTTTATTAGTTTGCTTATTCATCACCCTATAGCCCTTCTGTTCCTCCGAGTATCCGACTAAAATGTACTCATGTGCTTTCGGAAGGAACTTATTATTCCGCTGACCGCTTCTTATTGCGATAACTTTGCTACCAAAAATCCTCAAATGATTGACGGTTGGTGTTTTGTCATAATACATTTTGTATGGTAGTAACCCATTTATCGCTTTACTCGGACACCGATTTCTAATATAAACAGCCGTACTGACTGCCTCACCCCATAATTTTTCGTTCAAATTGTGTTCAGCTATCATACATCTCGCCATCTCAACCAGGGTGCGATTCATTCGCTCGGCGGTTCCATTTTGTTGCGGTGTATATGGAATGGATGTCTGATGCTTGATTCCGTTTACTTTCAAGAAATCTTGGAATAAGTTATTTTTATACTCACTGCCATTATCAGTCCTTAATGCTTTGATTTTAAAGCCAGTTTCATTTTCGGCAACTGCTTTGAATTCTTTGAATCGAGCTAACGCTTCATCTTTTGATTTGATCAAGAAAATTTTGGTGAATCTACTTTTATCGTCAATGAATGATATAAAATATTTTGCTCCGCTATACGATGAGCAACTAGCTTGGCAAATATCGCTATGAACGAGCTCCAGTAGATCCTTCGCCCTGTTTTCACTTCGCACTATACATCCACGCTGTACTGTTTTAGATACTGATACGAAATTCATTTTTAACGATGGGATGTACAATGTTTCAGTTAAATCCACTCCTCCATATATTGTATTGATTGACGCTACACCGCTGATACTAGTTGTCACTTTTCGTTGGCCTATTTCGGCAACAATTTTATGTGTTTCAGTAAGCAAAGCAAATGCTTTTTGTTAACCATATGGGAACTCGCTCCACTGTCTAAGCACCACAAGTCAGTTGATTTACTGCAATTGTAGACTGATGCGAAAAGAGCCTGTTTAGTATGAGTGTTTTTGTATCTACACTCATTTGCGTAGTGCCCTTTACGCTTGCAAATGTAGCATATACCTTTCCTTCTTTTAGTAGAAGCTGATATATTAGTATTACTAGGAGGATTGAACGATTTTTTATTTTGCTTAGTGTATAGCACCGTTTCACTTCCACTCTCATTGACGTCATCGTTGTTCTTTCTTTTTTCTTCTTCAATCAACTTCAATTTTAGGTCAGAAAGTAATGGCAATGAGTCTCTAGTTTCTATAGCGATTACAAAATTTTCATATTGTGGTGGTAGTGAACATAGTAACATAATGGATAATGTCTCATCATCCATTTTGATTTGGAGTTCACTCATTTTGTCAACTATTTGCCCAAAGTTACTTAGATGGGTTTGCATACTATCGCCATCCTTTAAACGCAATTGTATTAGTGACTTATACAAAGATACCTTTTGCGCGGGAGAATCCCTCTTGTAAACCTTCTCGAGGGTCGACCATGCTTCCTTTGAAGTCGAACTATATTTTATATGCATAAGTTGGTTAACTGTAACACTTAATCGGATATTTGCAAGAGCCTTTCGATCCTTCCTTTTCCAAGCTTCTATTAATTTTTCGTCTTCGTCTGGACACTTAGTTTCACCGGACACATAGTCCCATAGATCGTAAAACTCTAGACTACTCTCCATTTGCAATTTCCAACTTTCGTAGTTGGACTCGGTCAACTTCTCGAAATTCGCCATTAGAGTCGCCATTTTAATCGATCACTTTTTGATCACCACCGATTTTAATTATTTATTTTTGGGTTTTATTTAGAGCACTTTATTTTAATAATTATAGTTATAGAGCGACCTGGGCCCATAACCTATTATAATTTATATTGAATTTTAATTTAAAACACATAGTTTCAATTATATTTCACAAGGTTTATTACTTATCAGGTCAAGCTCACGGTTACGACTAAAAACTTAATTCAATTTTACAATGTATTAATAGTATGAAAGAGAAAGTATAGTAATGATAGTACAGTAAGTAAATGCAAAGAGAGGATATGATACATACATAGTATTTGATTGTATTCCAATATTATCAAGTATATAAAGCATATAAAATAGCGTTTAAAATTTAAGAGCAACAGTCTTCTAAATTATTTTAAAAATTTGATGTTTCTTTCACGGTCATTTCTATTCGTAGTAATTTATGAAAAAAGTGGTATATTAACATTTGATTTAATTCTATGATTCATGCAGAATTCTATGATTAAATGCAGAACTTCCCAATCCAGACAACAGTTGGCCCTCTCGAGCACCAGCTTTCTTTTCACTCACATCAAGGATCGGTCACCATGAACAGGATATTAACCAAGGACCCGAACAAGAAATGTGGGCCATAACGACTAAAGGTGGCCGTACGGTCTACTGGAACTGCAGAGAACAGGGCCACCGGTTTTCTGATTGCCTAGCAGAGCGCAGGGAATCCTGCTACCGTGGTAAGCCTGACACATACTCTCCGAACTTTGTGAACTGCCCAAATCCAAAGAAGCACAAACAGAGTGGCCCAGGCAACAGGAGGCACTCCCCAAATCTTCAGTAACTACTTCGCCAAATGGAAGCTCTGTCCAGGTAGTACCCTAGTGAGATGACACCCGTTCACCTCGAAATCGCCATCACAGTCGGAGGCCCCTGAACGGCAT
The DNA here is from genome assembly GCA_963969285.1 of Odontomyia ornata. Lineage (NCBI taxonomy): Eukaryota > Metazoa > Arthropoda > Insecta > Diptera > Stratiomyidae > Odontomyia > Odontomyia ornata. The sequence continues at coordinate 152,634,524 of OZ017741.1, read as the reverse complement.
TTGGACCACCTGATGATGCCGAACCGGTCTTTGAGCCTGAGCCTCTCATGCCTCGGTATCTAAGACCTTTTCATGTCCGACTACGACAGTACCACGCTGTTCGGCAGGGAATATTCACAGCTGAAGAAACCCTTTTGCCTGGATAAAAGCCAAGTGTTCTACGCACCGTCGGAGGAACTTCTGGAAGAGAGCACTGTATGTCTCTCAAGTAAGCGAAGTCACTGCATACGACATTCGACCTTATGCATTCGTGTGTCTGCTCGATTAGCTGATTAAAGGCTAATGACACCTACATAGCTGTCACCTTTAGTTCTCAGGATTTGGAAAATATTCTTATCGCATTAGACCTTTGAGCATACTCATCAGCATCGCAGAGCGCTGGCGTCGATAAGAAGAAAATAAATCTTTCTTCTTGATCGAATTGACAAACGAGTCGGATGTATTCTTGAAAGATGGAATTGCATATTTAATGCAATTAAGTGTTTGTTAGCTTTATCCGAACCCGTTCTGAACAGAACATAAGCTTCGCATCGCACTAAAAGTCAAGCATGTGGCCTGGGGTGTTGTCGATTCACTTACATGGCTTGTTTTGTTTTCGTTTAAAATAAGGTTTCGTTGGGGACCACGCACTCTCTCGTATCCCGAGATCGAAACTTTTCTTCTCTTTATATTCTATTCAATGCTTGAGAGTATGGCAAAACTTATTCAGCAACGTTTCTTGAGTGTCATCGGAAATTAGTTTGAATGAATACGATGCGAACCAGTCCAAGATTTTTTAATTTAATTGAGCCTTAGCATGATCATTAGAGTAGTTTAGGGTCGAAAATTAGGATATCTTGGCAATCGAAGGAATTATGACGTTTTTAGTTTTACGTATTCAATCCAAGAACAATTTTATAATCTAGCTAGTTTTAAATGAAAATGGATAACGACTATCTGCAATTTACGATTCACATTAACAAATATTTTGAAATATAGTACTGAGTAATTTTTAACCATCATTAAAATACTTCAGACTCGTATATTGTACATTATTAAATATTTTCACTCCCCAAACTAAATGTAGAAAATATTCACAAACTTTCCATTGATTACACTTACTCACTTTCTCGCCCCAATAATCTGCACAGTTGGATATATTTTGCACTTACCTGCAAAGAGAAAGATAAAAATAAATAAATAAATACTCAATGGAACTAACAAAGTGAAAATCTTGTCTGAATCGTGCGCTTGGCCTGCGCTTCCTCATTCAAAACGGGAAACGAAATAAAAAAAATATTCAGACGAAATTTTCAATTCTGAATCATACAAGCAGAAGAGATAAATGACCAAAGATTGATAATAAAATTTACCAGATGCAACATAGAAATGTGAAAAAGATGAAGTGCACATTTCATTTCATAATGGAATTTTGATGAAGTTCGCAAAGGGGCGGAGAGAGTATATGGGAAAATTTATTTCCGGCTGGAAAATTTATGGGTTTTATCTTTCGGAAGGGAAGGAAGGAAAATCGATTCAGGAATATATTTTGCCGATTGTGTAAACTTATTCAACGTAGAAGGAGGCTCGGATACATCACGTTCTCTGTTAGTTAATGACTTTCAGTTTTTCTCGTGTTCTGAAGAAGCAAATTGTCTTCGAAGTAAGTCCTTCATTTCTTCGGAAATTTTATTACATCGACGTGAGATAAAAAGTTTGAATTGATGTAGAATGTAAGAAAAACGTTATCCCAATGATAATGATAGTTCTGGGGAAAATTCAAGCTCGTGAGAACTCTGAAAGTCAAAGTCCAGGTGCTGATGGCAATATTCTGTCCCTATCAAACTGCTCGTCGGAAATAGATTTACATAACAGTTAAGACTCGGCAAAAGCTAAAATCACAGAGTTTGCACGTTGTACTCGTATTTGGCGCGTAAGCGCAGCTTCCACATGCACTCAGAAAATCTCAGGGTCACAAATCTTTCTGTCGTATTGGCTGTGATCTACAATTTTATCGCACATTTCTTGAAAAGGGGACTGTTTCATTCGAAAATGAGAAATACAATTTATAAATAATTTTTTTAAATGAAAAAAAATACGATTGTCATTAGACACATATTTCCTTTTAGGTACTGATATAAAGGACGGTCCAACCATAATGCACGATATTAATTGTGAGTCACACCTTTACGTCAAGTTTTTCGCCCAACTTAATTTGACATTTCTTTGTTTCAGTGTTTCACAAATTCAACCATGGAAAGGTACACAATTGAGCAGCGCGTTAAGGTGTTTGATGCCTTCAACGTAAATGGGCATTCAAATCAAATGCATTTCGTACCCTTCGTGATTTTTTTGGTCAGCACAATCGACCAAATTTGTCCACAATCGGGAGAATTGTACGCGAATTTCAGCAAACCGCGTCTGTAGGAAATGTGAAATCACCAGCGTATGCTCGCCAGTTCGTTCTGCGGAAAACATTGCTGTTGTTCGCGATAGTGTGGCAGAAGAGCTGTAAAACTCGACCTGTTGTCGTGCACAACAATTGAACATCTCACGAACATCACAGATTCGAATTTTGAATAAAGATTTGAATTTACATGCTTACAAGGTTCAATTGACTCAACAGCTAAAGCATACTGACCATTTCAAACGTCGGCAATACGCCGAATGGTTGGTTGAACAGACAGAAGGGATGGTGACTTTACATCATCTTCAGCGACGAGGCACACTTTCACCTCAGTGGATTCATTAACAAGCAGAATTGCCGCATTTGGGTACACGAGATTCCACGAGTGATTGTTGATACATCCACAAAGAGTGACTGTTTGATGCGGTTTATGGGCTGGCACCGTCATCGGGCTGTACTTCTTCGAAAACGAGGACGGCCAAGCAGTTACCGTGAACGGTGTTCGCTATTGCGAGATGATACCGGTCTTCTCGTGGCCAGAAATTGAGGTTATGGACCTGGACGATATGTGGTTCCCCCAGGATGGTGCCACTTGCCACACAGCCAATGAAACAATGGCTCTTTTGCGCGAGAAATTCAATGGCCGTGTTATCTCACGTTGTGGCGATGTTAATTGGCCGCCACGCTCATTTGATTCGACATAGTTGGACATCTTTCTCTGGGAATATTTAAAAGAAAAAGCCTAGGTCAATAAGCCAAGAACAATTCAAGAGCTAAAGGATGAGATAACTTATCACATTAACGACATTGAACCTCATTTACGTCTCAGAGTCATTGAAAATATGGACCATCGTATAGAAGTATGCCACCGCAGCCGTATATCAATATATACAAATATATATATATATATATATATATATATATATATATATATATATATATATATATATATATATATATACATATATATATATATATATATATATATATATATATATATATATATATATATATATCTATATATATATATATCTATATATATACACATATATATATATATATATATATATATATATATATATATATATATACACATACAGACTGTTGGAGTAAAAATTGATAGACAGTGAAAAATATGTTAAAAAAGTTTATTTACTAAGGCACGATCATCAATTTCACTATTTTACAAATCGCATTTTAATCTAATTTTCACTGTTTATCAATTTACAGGTATACTCCAACTATCTGTATCACAAAAATCACTTCACTATCAATCAATATCGCCTTTAATTCACGCTTCTATTACTTTTGCTACTCCCCCCATTCATTCAGCTCGACATTATATAGGGTCTCTAGTCATTCAATCCACTTCTCGTACATTGGCGAATGTTCTGACGAAAACAGCCTGGAAGATTCGAGCAATTCCGAATGCCCACAGTGACGACACTTTCAGATTTCGACCATGGATCTACTTGGTCCATTCTTGTGCTTTTGAGTTCAATCGTTGATCATGATGTTATTAATAGTTGCGACAACAATTGCGACTGTAGCTCGCAGAATTGTTTATACAAGTAACACTTCCCCCACCTCAGTTCTTTTCGCTCCGAAAAGATGTGTCGCCAGTTGCAGCTAAGTCTCCCTGGATATAAGATGGGGCAAGACGGTCCAGGTGCCCGAGTTTCAGTTTGGCTCACGGCTTACGGTGTTCTTGTATGCGACATACGACGTTGTTGATTCGCTTTGTAACCCGGTACGGTCGCTCGCAATTATGCTGCAACTTTGGAGACCTACACCTACACACCAAGTTATCTTGGTGAAAGCCAATAGAATTTGTCTGTAGATCATACCTGGTCTTCATGCGGTCATTAGCCGATTCGAGGTGTTTTCGCACTGTTCTATGTATCTGGTTCAACCATTGCCTTAGCTCACTTGCGTATTCCGAGATCGTTTGGGGTTTCTAAGGGGGTGTTCCGAACTTGATATCAGCCGGCAGACGGATAGTCTTTCGAAAAATGACTTTGGCTGGGGCTTGGCCCGTCGATGCATGTTCGGTAGCTCTATACGCCATCAAGAATAATGGGATGTGCCGGTCCCAGTGCCTGTAGTTTCCGTAAACGATCTTGGCCAGGTCTTCAGTGTTACCCTCGTTTTCCTCATTCCCAGCAGCTCGCAGTTTTCGCTAAAACTGGTGACTTAAAGTTTCGGCCTTGATCCGAATATGATTCGCAAGGTACGCCGTACCTACTGACCCAATTTAACACTAGCTGTTCGGCTACAATAGTTGCTTTCTGGTTGGGAATGGGGTAGACCTCAGGCCACTTGCTGAAATAATCCGCCACAGCCAGCGTGTATCGATTTCCCCATCCGGTTCAGGAAAGGGTCATACGATGTCAAAGCAATCCTTTCAAATGGTACCCCTACGTTATAGGTTTGCATTTGTACTTTCAGTCGTCGCTTTGGACCTTTGACGGAAGCGCAAATTATGCATCTACGACACCAGCCCTCTACGTCTTCTCGAGCGTGGAGCCAGTAGAACCTTTCCCGCAATTTTGCTAAGGTCTTGTTAACACCACGGTGGCCTTCCGAGAATCCTTTGTGCATTTCCTTAACCACATCTTGAATTCGGCTTTTGGGAAGAATAATTTGCATCCTATATGAGCTGCCATCCGCCGTTTCCCATTTCCGCTTGAGTACGCCACCCTCCACCTGGAGGGAGTTCCATTGCGCCCAATAGCTTTTCAGGGTAGCGACATGCATTGAAACGTCCTTCCACTCAGGTCGCCCAGTTGTCTCCTTCCATACGAGCAATGGTCCGATGGCTTCATCGGCTGGCTGGGCGTTTCGAATCTCCTCCAATGACCAACCTTCATCGAATCCGGCCGTTATCACTCGCAGATCAACGGTCGGGTCCTTTTACTCAATCCGTTGGCAATGCTTTCAGTTAGGTGGACATGGATGACGAGATAGGGCGTCAGCATATCCATACTCCGCCCCTCCGATGAACAATTTTGTAATTGTATGACTGCAATCCTTCGATCCATCTCGCAACTTTTCCCTCGGGGTTTTTGAAGTTAAGCAGACATCTCAGCGATGCATGGTCTGTTCGAAGAACAAATTTCTGGCCATATAGGTATATGTGGAACTGCTTGGTGGCCTCTTTTATAGCCAATAGCTCCTTCCGAATCCCGAAGTAGTTCTTCTCTAACTTTTTAAGAGAACTCGACTGTAATACGAGAGGACTCTTTCTCGTCACCGATCTGCTGGGAGAGTACAGCTCCTATCCCGCCGTTGCTCACATCGGTATCAACTACAAACATTTTTCCGGGTTTTGGATATGCCACATGGGTGATTCACACAGCTTCTCCTTCAAGGTCTCAAAGGCTGCCAGGCATTGTTCATTGCAGACATACAAACGATTTTTCTCGGTTAGCTGATGGAGACACTTAGCTATTTTGGCAAAGTATTCGATGTATCTTCGATAGTAGGTCGCCAGACCCAGAAAACTTCGTAGTTGGCGCTTGTTGTTGGGTGTTAGCCAGCTTTTCACGGCTTCAATTTTCTCAGGGTCCCCTTCTGCTGATACAACGTGTCCCAGGTATTTTACTTCAGCTGCGAAAAGGATACACTTGTCGGGACTAAATTTGAAATTTGCCAAACGCAATCGGAAGAACTTCTCTTCTAAGTTCCACACATGCTCCTCGAACCAAACAGGTTTTCCAGGTTAGGCCTAGTAGTACGCATTCTATCAGGCGTTCGAAGGTGGCTGCAGCATTGCAAAGCCCAAACGGCATCACCACAAATTGCCACAATCCGGTACCAACTGAAAATGCGGTCTTCTCTCGGTCCTTCTTGTCGATTTCTACCTGCCAGTAGCCACTCTTGAGATCGAGTGTAGTAAACCATTTTGCGTCGGCTAAAGTGTCCATGATGTCGTCGATGCGTGGAAGCGGGTAACTATCTTTCTTAGTGGCGTCGTTAAGCTGCCTATATTCGACTACTATTACTACTGGCGCGGCCCATGGACTGACAGAAGTTTCGAGAATACCTTGTTTTTCCATGTCCGATATCAGTGCGCTCACTTCTACTTGTCCGGCTATAGAAGACCTCTCGGTGTTTGTCGAATCGGCTTGGCTCCTTGTGTATCTATGACGTTAGTTACCATACTCGTTTGGCCTTGGTCATCCGGGCTTGTTGAGAAGATGCCACTGTACATGGTGACAAGGTCATTGGCTTGCTTGAATAGCTGCACTGGCAATTTGATCTGCTTCAATATTGCAGACGTGAGTGAGTGGCTTTGTCTGTGTCTTGCCTCCTTTTCCAATGATGGTCGTGAGTAGCTTCCAAAGAGGTGATGGTGGAAACAAGCTGGCAGCTGCCGATGACTTCTCCCGCTTTGATGCTTGTGGTTGAGTCTGCGGTGTTAAGGATTCTAACTGGCACATATCCGTTCCTTATAGATCTCCTACAATCAAACTGCACAATTTCGACGTCTTCGTTGGCTTGATCAGATAAGATCGGTGGTCTCTAGAACCACCATCAAACTTGGCCCATATAATGCTCTCGGAAGAATTCGGTAAATCAGTGTCGGCACATACTATCACATTCATCTTGGAAATTTGGACGCTTGCATCCTACATCAATACTTCGACATTTCGCCATTTCAATACCCGCTTGCCCAAATCCAGCGTGATTCCATGTGGTCACAGAAAATCCATTTCGAGGATGCAGTCATCCATTATATTCGCGATCAGAAAATTATACCGGAACGCAAGGTCTCCCAACTGTATCTGGAGGTTGGCCTCTCCATAGACAAGTGCAGTTTCTCCCGTGACTGTCCGTAGTGAGAAAATCCGACCCTTGTGAAGTAGTTGTTGCCTCACTAGGTCTGGCCCGATAATTTATCGGGTTGCACCAGTGTCGATTGTTATGGTGCAATGCTCTTCGGAAGTTATAAGTCTGCTTCTCCCCGATGTAGCCTTGGACCGGTGATGGTGGTGCTGGGGACGTCGATCCTCCTACCCAACTTCTATCTCACGAAGTTGGCCCCCTCAGTTTGAATGGTTTCCATTCTGGGTTCCTGAGCCGGTCTGAATTTCCTCCACCCTGGAGAATAGCTCGGTTTTCTTCGCTTCTTGCAGTATCTTTGCCGATGCCCCTTCTCACCGCAATTCTAGCATCTAGGCGCACCATTCACCTGCCGCTCTCGCTCAATTTCCACGCGCTCACACCTGCACTCATCTGTCACTACCCTCGCGAGCCCGGGTAATGGTACGAGCCACATTTTTAACTGCCTCAAAGCTCAGACTATAAGCCAATGCGTCCTAAACCGTTTGCTTTTGAGCTTAACGCACGGCTTGTTGCAATTCCTGGTCCTTTAATACGCTGATGAGTGCTTCTGTTGCTGTGTCATCTCGATTTCTCGGGTCGTAAGCTGGGTAAGCCAGAAGTGCCAGTCGCTCAATGTCTTGGGCTAGCTGCTGTAGGGTTTCGCCAGACTTTTGCACTTGAAGCCGTTAGCTGTGACCGATAAATCTACTTTAGATGATCTTTTCTCCATAACGCATGTCAACCGCATCCATTATAGCAGTCGAGTTTGAGTGCAACTCAACGTGGATAGTCAGCAAAATCTGGGCTTCTTAGAGCCAGAATTAATGCAGTTGCTCGTTCTTGCTCATTCCAGTGATTTGCCCTAGCGGCGGCTTCAAAATTGATTTTGTAGATACTCCAGACCATTTGCCCGTCGAATATTGGTGCGTTCACATTTCTGGATGTGCTTTGCGCTGCGGTTATAAGCGGGGCTGGTGTGGTGGTTGCTTCTGCCTTCGCTGCTTCCAATTCCTCTTTCATTTTTTCCACTTCATAGTTGACTCTCTCCTCGACCTGACTAAACTTCTTCTCGACATGATAAATCTTTTGTTCGACGCATTTAATTTGGTTGCTCAGACTATCGACCTCCGCTTTTTTCGGTTGACTGTTTTTACAAGTTTGCCTTGATTTCGATTGCCTGTTGGTCTAGCTTCGTTGATCGCACCTCCAGCTTTTGTGTGATGTCTGCTTTGATTTTGAATGCTCGGTGATCCATCTTCGCTGATTTTTCACTTAGCTTCGCCGATCGTTCATTCAGCTTTGCAGTTAAACTGGATGACTGTTCATTTAGCTTTGCAGTTAAACGGGATGACTGTTGCTGCTCTTGCTGCGTCAGCATCAACATTTGCATCAGCGCATTGTCTGGTTCCTTTGATTTTGGTGTTTCTGCTTCTCCCTTAAGCTGCGACATGGTCAATTCATTAATTTTTAAATGAGAGCCTCGTGGTATTTTTATTATTTCGGCTTTTTTTCCACCAGTTTCCACGTTATATTGCACTTTAAAAAAGTTAAAAAGTTTTCACTTTCAAAATTTTCATCCTCCCTTCTGACACCACTGTCATGTGTTACAGTTCGCGGCCGATAATTTTAATGTTCCAGGAAAGTGAAAACGCACTTTCTTTCAAATCAAGTTAAAAGAGTTTATTTACTAAGAATGCATAATCAATAATTTCACTATTTTACAAATCGAATTTTTATTAATTTTCACTGTCTATCAACTTATATTCCAACTGTCTGTGTCACGAAAATCACTTCACTATCCATCAAAATCGCCTTTAATTCGCGCTCCACTCTTGTCGCAGTTTTTACTATTCCCCTCCCATTCATTCAGCTCGGCTTTATATAGGCTCTCTAGTCATTCATCCATTTCCCGTATATTGGCGAATGTTCTGACGAGAACTACCTAAAATATTCGAGCAATTCTGAATACCCGCAAGTGACGTCACTTTCAGATATTGATCATGGATCTACTTGGTCCATTCTTGTGCTCGTTTATTGATCATGGTGTAATGATTTTTTAAATTTCTTTGCGTACGCGGAACCGACCTCTCATCGGTTCTAGACGTTAAGTCTGAGTAGTGCCAACAGATGGTACCAACCGGTCAACCAATCCGTGCACCGTAACCCATTCACGCGGTGGCTGCTTGTCGGCCAGCTAGATCGGAGAGGATTTCGGTCGCGGGTCTCCGAATGGGTTACGCTCATTTACAATATTCGGCCACCTGTACACGCCCGTTTTCAAAACGCGTTACAAAAACAAAACCATACGGAGAGGAAACCTATTCTACGTTACTCCGTATTTCTTCATCAACCAGTCAAAAGTACAAAATCTGATTTTTATTTCGTGTTCCCGAATTTCCGACGCGGTACCGAAAAGTATGCTACGCTAACTCAACCCGACGGAAACTACGTTAAAGAAAACTCAAAGTCAACTAAGGTACGGCGTACCGCGCGCAACGCGAAACCGACTTCAGCGGATTTCCTCAAACCCTACCCTCGCGACGGCATACTTACCCTGCACCTCATTTCCCGCTGAAAAGCAGAGCTACTGGAAAGGAAAGTCGTGTTTTACGTTCTCCTGCGAAAGGTAATTTTAGGTCTTTCTGTTTTAATAATTTATCGTACCACGATTTTCACCATGCGAATACATGGCAACCGCGCGACTCACAACCACACTTTCCGCCATGTGGCTGTCAATTTTTCCGGTTGACATCCCACGACAAAATTGACGTGGGATGTGCAACCGTCACAACCGACATGAGATGCCAAGCCACTCGGTGGCAAGGTGTGTTAGTGAGTCGCCAGCGGCGTCACAAGATTCATTACAATGGTGTTATTAATAGTTGCGACAACAATTGCGACCGTAGCTCGCAGAATTGTTTGGACATGTAAACAATAAGAAAGAATGCTTGCTTTGTTTTTTATACCTAAACATATATGTAAGGTGAAACGTTGTTTTGTTTCCTACCTTTTACTTTATCTCATAATATTAAAATAGTTTCTAATTCTGCCTTTTTAAGGAAAGGGTGATAATTTGTTGAAATAAAGTGATTATGATGATATTTATTTTATTTTTCTCACCAAAAAATGTGACCTTATAAGGAAGTTTCGGTTTCGGCCCTTAAGGCTACTTTTGGTCGGACACTACTTCTGCTTAGTCTTAGCTGTTATTTAAGTCTATTCTTAAATTACGGTTTAATAGGGGCTGCATATTGCAATCGGCTTCCATACTACGATTAAAAACAGATATTAAAGGGACGATTTTCAGCTCAATTATATATTTACGCATAGGATAAAACGACAAAGTCATCCGCAAGGAAGCTCCCAACATAATTATTTCCCTTCCGATGCCACATACGCGAAAAAATTCAATAACTTCAACTTTTCACAAAGCACACACTGCATTGTACCGCAGATTGATATCGCATGCTTGTTCATATAGGTATGTGCATTCTGCAGATATCATTGCACTGTGCAGGACTATACACTCCTATATCATTTTTTGCTATTACTACTGAGCCGAGTAAATATTTGGCAACAAAGCCCAGGCCAACACGTGCATACATGTGTAATACATTCCATAAATAGAGTCTGCATTCTTGCCTCGCCGAAAAGTAATCTTGTGGACGACTTTTCTGCAGGATACGTATCAACTCAACCATCTAATACACATTCCTATTCTGATTCTGACAGATTTAAGGTTCACTCCTCTCCTGCTCCGCCGCTTCACATATCGACGTCCCTCGGGAGAAATGAATTTTCTCTAGACTTGGGATAGCGGAATTTGCAAGGATTCTTGCCTGCATTGCAGATCCTTCCATACTTCCAGCCCCAATGAATGCTCAAGACGAAGAACATATTTGAAAGGGTATTTACAAATGGTTTCTTGGACTTCTGTCTAGGCACCAATAATGAAAGCTCTTTGTTGCCTCCACAGCAAGAGGCAATAGATGTTAAAAATGGTGATACAAGCACGCAAAATTTATTGGCCTGATGCAGGATCTTGTCTTTGTCCTGTGAAATTAGCTAAACAGGGATACCCCATGAGACATAAATACTTGCGGCAAAGTCTACATGGCGCCGTTTGGAATATGTGAATTTTCAGATTTTATGCTTTTTAGCTAATTTGAATATATTTTGTATTAAGACAAGGAAATTGACCAATTCATTCTCCTTTTAAATTTCAAAATTGATACGGATGACGGTCGAAAAGACTTATTTATAGATTTTTCATATTCAGATCGATTCCATAATTCTCTCCTGCCCACGACATAAAATTTCATTACATTTAATTAAAATTGTTTGAGCATGGAAACTGATAAATTGTTAGCAAAACTCCAACCCCCTGTTGCCGGCCGACTCTATTTCATAAACAAACACAAATATTAAACCGCTTCCACCTCCTACCCAATTAAAATTTACAATTCCAGCCCCGATCGATTCCTCGCGGGGTTTCCCCCATCAAGCGCTCAATTCAGTAGTTTCTAGTGTTACGATGTAAATTGCTGCGATTCGCTCAAAATAGCTTTCCCATCTCAAATCTAACTCGCAATGATGTAATTCAGTGCATTCTCGGATATTTGCATATTATAGTAAGCAAACATCAACTGCGCTCCTTCGGGGGCGCTATTAAAGTGTATCCCGTGGCTGTTTATTATTCCATCACCACTATGCGCTGCTCCCAATAACGCGCTGACGTCAAATCGTTCCGGCAAGGGCAGAACACTCTGACCCACCCCTGGCCGTAGACAATGAAGAGATAGAATTAAAAATCTTGAAATAAACAAATGAAGTGAGTTAGAATCCTGGGCAGAGTTTTTAATTGACTCCTCACACCCACGTCGCAAAGGGATTCTGCGAGTGTGGTGGGCAATATGCTCAGTGCAATCGTCTGTGAAAATGATTTTCATAAACGGCACAGCATAAGGTCCTGGACGGCGATGACGATGTTCGCTTCTGGCGGGAGCGTATTCGTTTATTAAAAACTTTCAGACGGGTTAAATTAAAAAAAAACACAAGCGCCATTTTGACCGCCCTAGCTGGCAGGGCGTGGGAGAACTTTCCTCCGGTCATTGATACTGCCACAGCTCCAGATTGCTCACTTCCAGCAGAAATTGCTTTGCTAGGGATTTAATTTTGTGATTTTCGATATCAATTAATTTTAATGTTGCGGATAGTGTGGCATTGATAGACACAAAGGTGGTGGCGAATTTGGGTTTTCGGTTTTGTATAGATTTTTATAAAGTACTTTTCCACATGGCAGCATTCGAATAAAATTAAATTTGTAACGGGTTTTCAGTCCAACCAGTTCAATAAAATAAATTAATTTTAGCGAATAAAGCCGTAAATATATTCTTAATTATTCCATTAAATTTGTATATTGAGTTATGCATGAATTCGGATTAAAAACTTGTGACGAAGTAGTGGTAATTTAGTCACTGGCATTAAGACTCTCTATAGTCCGTGCGGTGTAGTGGTTAGAGCACTCATCCCGTTAGCCGGTCCCTGGTCCGACTCTCGTTGGCGGCAACGAGATTTATTTCGAGTGATTATTCATATGGACTATAAGCCCATTCAGTATGACAGTTGTGTGGAAAAACACAAGGCCAAAGCTTGATACTGACCATATCACCTTGTGCAGGGCTGATACATTCGATCATGATAAGGAGATACTCTAACTATCTCTAAGCGAAGGCCCGAAAGGGGCTGTAGTGCTACAAAGATTCAGACTCTCTAAGGGTTTTCATTAGGGACATAACGATTTTGTATCTTTGTATGGACGCACCCTTAAATTTTTTCAATGAACTATCAATGTCAAAACGTAAGCTAAAGTCAACCTTTTCATCATAGTAAAGTTCACGAACCAGCAATGCATGGAAGTTATTAAAAACCACTACCGAAATTCTGAGTCGGTGGTCGCAACTTTAAGAGCACTTACTCCATTTTCGGCCGTAATAATCGTCCCACCCCACAGGCTGTGCGTGCTATAGTGGATAAGTTAGAGTCCAAATTTTCACTACTGGACGTTCCGGTGCCAAAAAGACGTCGTGCTACTTGAAGCGAAGGAAATATTACAGCCGTAAGTGCATCGATTCAAAATGAGCCAAATCAGTCGATTCCACGTAGTTCTCAAGAAGTGGTCATCGCTCAAATGGCACTGTGGCGTATTTTGCAAAAAAATCTTGTCCTTTATAGTTAGAAGAACAAACTGACTCAAGAACTAAAGCCACTTGATCATTCGAAACGCCGAAACTTCTCCAATCAGGCACTGGCAAAGCTTGGAGAAAATGAAGAATTGGATGAACATGACATCAACCACATCAATTTGTGGTTTCAACAAGACGGTGCCACTAGCCACACAGCACGCCTAACAATCGATTTATTGAAAGGCAAATTTGATGAACGTCTTATCTTGAGCGATGGTCTGGTCGAATGGCCGCCTCGTTCATGCGATCTAACGCTTACTTTCTATGGGAATAGATCAATTCACTGGTCTATGCAAACAAACCAGAAAGACAAGCTCAAAGACAACATCCAACGCGAAATTGCCAACGATCCGATCGAAATGTGTGCCAGGGAGGAGGAAAATTGGATTCAAAAAATCGACCGCTGTAAACGGGCTCTTGGTGGTCACACGACCGAAACCACAATAAATTTTAACTCTATATTTGTGTGTTTTATTGGTAGATAAAATTATGTAGTAATGGAAAATCTAATACTAGATTTCACGCATTCGAAATTATATTTTCCGCCGTTCCAACTGATTGATTGTTTTTCCTTCCTTGATTTGTCACTCCGCTTCATCCGGCTTGTACCTATGCTAGACATCCTTCTTCGTTGTAGCACTATAGCCCCTCTTGGGTCTTCGCTTCTTACAACTAGCACCTCCAACTGTCTCCGACTATTGATCGCGTCCTCCAATTTCGAAATTCGAGCAGCGGTGAACTATCTTCGTCGACAAAATCTGACCAGCGTCAAAAATTTCATACAGCTCATGGTTATATCGCATTCGCCATTGGTCCCCGTCTAGCTTTTCTCCGATTATTTTCCCATGACGTGTTTCTCGAAGGCGTTCTATTTGTTTGCGGATGCTTGGGTTAGGGTCCATCTTTCACACCCGTCTTATGACAGCTTTGTACTCTTGAAACTTTGTTTTCCTGGGTACGCAGCTGTTCTTAAAGATTTTTTATTTGCAAGCTGTATTCTTCGGCGTATTTCGTCATTTTCATTACTGGTTCTCGTTATTTTGGCGCCTAAATACGCAAATCTGCCAATATTTTCAATATTATATTTGTCAAGTGTGATATTTTGGCTATTTGGCGAAGGTTTCTTCGACTGCGTTATGAGGTTCGTTTGATTTTCATTGATTGGTAGCCCTACTATGTTTCGATTCGCTGTCAAAATTCAGCAAAGATACGTTGGCAATTGTTAACGGCCGTGACAAAATGATGATTTCGCCCGCATAGGCTACCACTTGGATCGACTTGTATGCTTATGTATCTCTGGTATCGACAGATAGATTCGTTATGACATATTCCAGCGCCAAATTGAATAGCAATTGGGCCAGCCCATCTCCCTGCTTTAGTCCGATATTTGTGTCAAAGGCATCGGTGAGTTGGTTATTGATGTGGACATGGGAGGTCATCGACATCATTGTCATTTTTGTAAGACGGAGTGATTTGGCTGGGATACCAAACCAAAGCATTACTTGGTACAGTACGTTATGATCAATACTGTTGTATGATTACTTGAAGTACGTCTATATTGAACTCCCAGCATTTATCGTCGATCTACCTGCTCTGAAGCCGCCTTGATACTCCCCAATAACACTGTTGGCGTATGATCCGATTTTATTTTCTAAGATCTCTGAAAATATTTTGAACGCCGCACAAAATAATAATAACATGCCTCTATAGTTTTTGCATTGTAGCTTATCACCTTTTTTTGTGGATAGGGAATATAATTCATTAGCTCCACTCGTTCGGCATATTTTCTTATTGCCAAATGTGCTGGATGACTTAGTGGATAGCTTTTTAAACGCCATATTTAATGCGCTCCATCGGAATCTCACCGATACCCAGCGTTTGGTCAGTTTTTTGGGGCTTTGATTATGGAACAAACTTCGTCCAGGGTTAATGCAACCAATGGAAGCTCTGCAAGAATATCTATAGGATCCGATGTTCTGGAACAGTGCAGATGATTTACGAGTTCTTGAAATATCATGCTTATCTTTCTTTAATCCTGTTTTTATGTTGCCGATGTCATCAAGACAGTGCGTGGTCTTGGACTGATAACTTCGTTCCGTACTTTACAATACGTTTTATGCTAGTCTTGTGTTGTTGGACACTAGACTTACATCGATACTTCTTAACTGGTTGTCAGAGTATTTTCTTTTCTTAATTCTAATTATCTTAATCGCTGTTCTACGGACATCTTCATAATGTTCCCTTTGGACTGGATTTAGTACCTAAGTATTCTTTCTACGCCTGATTCTTTCTGTCTAACATATCCGGGCTTTCATAGTCAAACCAAACATTCCCTTGCGCCGGGCTTGATATCCGATCGTCTGTTTTGCAACGGTTTTAATTGCCGCTCTCACTTCCACCCATAGCTCTTGCTTGTTTTCAGAGATATGTGTGATAGGATGGAAGCCAGCTGATTGTCGAAGGTCAGCGTGAAATGTTTGCCACAAAAGCGGTTTGGATGTCAAATTTCTATACAGGACATAACTGGATCAGTCTTGAATAAAATGTAAGCTTTTTCCCAACATCGAATTCAAAATAATTACATAAGTTTTATATACATAGTTAAAATGCGCTTTCAGTATTTAATATAGATTTATTGTAATATTATTATTCGCGTTGTTATGCACACGCCTGTCAAAACCGAAAACGACTTTATAAGTGACAAGTCAAACTATGGCAACAATGTGTGTTCACAATAAAAATTATATTGAAACTGAATATACAACATATTTCTCCCATCTTTGAAATAATTCTTATTTACAAGATTGCCGGTTGGGTGACTTTCTAAGTCTGGCTGATCGGCGTAATTATGTCGGCATTTTTGAGACGTTTGATGTGATTTGGCTGTTAATAGGCTCCATCGCGTCAAAGATTGAGTTACTGGCATTGTGTCGTGTCAACTCGGTCTATCAAGACGCCGGATTATCGTTTGAAGTTGCTACTACAGAGTTTTCCAATAAGAGGTGTTATTTTGATATTAAAAGAAAAATGCCATTTTTTTTTAATATAAAAGATTGGATGTTTAGTTCATTCTAAAGAGGAAGGTATGCCGTTAATAGTGGAAAATAACATCAGGCAAATGGCCACCACGACCACGCTTACAGGATCATATTCTTTTCATGAAATTCTCCATAACCAAATCGCAAAGTGGCTGCCCTATGTCCGCGATAGCCTCATGAATTCCATCTTTGAGGTCTTGAATCGACGCTGGGCTGTTGGCGTAGACCTTCTCTTTCACGTGGCCCCAAAGGAAAAAGTCGCAAGGTGTTAAATCACAAGCTCTCGGTGGCCAATTGTGAGCACCTCTTCGATAGATAACACGGTCCCGAAACTTTTCCCGTAAAAGATCAATGGTTTCGTTGCTTGTGTGGCACGTAGCGCCGTCTTGTTTACAGTAAACATTGTCTAGATCAATTCCATCCAATTCCGGCCATAAAAAATCATTAATCATCTCTCGATAGCGCAATCCATTCACCGTAACTGTTGCTCCAGGCTCATTTTCTGAAAAATAAGGTCCAATGACTCCGCCGGACCATAAACCGCAACAAACAGTCACACGTTGAGGATAGAGAGGCTTTTCAACAATAACTTTTGGGTTTTCCGAGCCACTGATGCGACAATTTTGCTTGCTGACAAAGCCATCGAGATGGAAATGGGCCTCATCACTCAAGATGATTTTTCGATGGAATTCCGGAGCATTTTCATGCATTTCAAGGACCCAATCAGCAAAGACACGACGTTATTGATGATCGACCGGATTGAGTTCTTGTGTTAACTGAACTGTACAAGCCTTAACGCCCAAATCTTTACGCAAAATACGGTGTAATGACGTTTGTGGAGTGCCTAATTCCAAAGAACGGCAATGAATGGACAAACCTGGGTTTTCTTCAACACTTTCGGCTACAGCAGCAATATTCTCGGCTATTCTTGAGTGACGTGCACGGGTTTTATTCTTCACACCACTAAGTTGTCCCAACAGCTCAAATTTTTCCACCAATTTCTGTATTGCGGCCCGACCCAAAAATGTTTAAAGTTTACAAACCGTCTTTGCCAAATTTTTCACCATTCTTATAGTGAATTTTAATAATTTTAATGCATTATTGAAGCGTGTGTCGTTCCATTTTTATTAATGGTGTAGTGTCTTCCTGTAAAATGTCAAAAAATGACAGGTTCAAAAGTGACATCTACCGAAATAGTGGGCTATTCAAAATAACACCTCTTATTGGAAAACCCTTTAGTTCAGCCGAGGACTTCTGGCTAGTCATGCTACTTGCTGATGAGTCGGCAGCCTGTTCTGAGTTTTTGGGAGAAAATACGGCAAAATGTTTATTGAGAGTAGCAAGTGACTCACAGCTACGATTTAAAGAAGACCCAACAGGTTATAGATAATTGGCATGACGTCTGCCAATGATGCCATTGATCTCCACGGAATAATCCAAAGTGCCGTCCTTACGTATGGTCTTCCAAAAAGTCCACTTATCGTGTGGTTGGTTGCAACTCTACTCATTGAAGTGTATATTTGGTTTTTCTAACCTATAAGAAACTTCATTCACAAAGTTTAGTTTGAGAATGGCTAGTTTTGATCGTATCTCGCAGCTAAGGAATAGTTTCGGAGAACTCTCCCTTATTGTGAGGCTCGGAGCACGGCAATATGTAAAGAGAAACGTATTTAGCTTGTATTGAAGCGTTTTTTTTTTATATTTTGAGAATCCTTAGAGCTTTTTTCAGTCTATAGAAATACCTTTCGGCTTGTCCCTTCAATACTGGATGAAACGGTGCGCATGTGATGGGTTTAATGTTACACGATTTCGTGAACTGGCTAAAGTTAAAGCTGGTGAAAGCAGTTCCATTATGTGAAACGAACATATAAGGAAAGACGAAACGTGCAAATAATTGCTCCAAAATATTAATAACCGTATTAGTAGCTGTATTATTAATCGGGAAAACTTCCAGTCATTTCGAGTGTGCATCCACAGTTCGGAAAAAAGTTTGACCCATAAATGCTTTGGCGAAATCGAGGTGTATTCTTTCCCACCGGCATGAAGGATATTCTCAGTAGTGGTTATCACCTTGGTTGGCTCTTTTTTAACCTGAAGGCATTCCATTTATGCAGTTTTTTTCAATTTCCATGTCTATATTTAGCCAATATACGAATGATCGAGTTAAGGCTTGCATTTTGATAATCCCGATATGACCATAACGAATTTATTTCAAAACTTGATGTCTGTATTTACGTGGAATACATATTCGAATTACTTTAAAGATACATCTATGCTGCAAAGAATAGTCAATCGAATCTTGTCCAGAAGAAAACGTGTAATTCACGCATTCAGGATGTTCTTTAGTAGCCTTGCGTATTTCGTTAAATGTTATGAGTAGCGTATCCAATTGTTCCAAGTGGAATACCGTTTTGTCGTCAAACACGTCGTATTTTGATGTAGAGTCGATTCTATAGACAATCGTGATCAGCGTTTCCAGTAACTCTGATTTTCGGTATTTGATATTGAATTGAAATAATTGAAGGAAAAATGAGTTTCTTAGAAGTCGAGTCGCCCTTAATACTGGCAATTAAAAAAAAATGTGTACGAATGGTTGCTGGTCTGTATAAAATGTAAAACTGCGTCCATACAGGTAGTATATTGCGAGAACCTCCTTATCTAACTGTGCAGAATTTCGTTCCGCAGACGATAAAGTACGCGAAGCAAAAATATCGGTCGATCTTGATCATCGATTACTTGCGAGAGCACTGCTTCAAGTCCTGTAGGCGATGCATCCATGGATAGTACCAACAGTAAATTAGGGTTATATGGTACCAACAGCCCTTTTGAAATAATTTCTTCGTTAATGTCACGAAAGCTTAGTCCATGCCGTGCGTTCCATTTAAAAATATTTGCTGAACGTGTAAGTTCGTAAAGTGGGTTTGCCATTGTGGCCAGGTTGGGGTAGAATTTCGAATGAAAATTCACCATTCCCATAAGGGAGCGAATTTCCTGAGCGTTTATAGGACACTTACAGCTCGTGATCTCTACCTTTTGTTAGTCTTCTGTATTCCATCTTTGTTGATTATGTATCTAAGATATTTTATTTCGTGTTGCATGTACTTGCCTTTACCAGCATTAAGGCGAATACTGTATCAAGAAAGTTTAGTAAACAGTGTATTGAGGTAAATGTTCGCTGTCAGTAGCTCCGACCACTATAATGTCATCATGAACAACTTCTGTTCGTGGAATATCTTCGATTACTCCTTCTATGTATTTTTGCCAGATGGCGGGAGCCGAACTGATTCCGTACATGAGTCTGTTCACTTTGTAAAGCCTAAGGTGTGTATTAATTGCCATAAACTGCGACAATGTCTCCGGAACAGGAATATGTAAAAACGCTGTTTTAACGTCGAGCGTTGTGAAGGTTTGCCCCCTTGCAATTTCATAAGAACTTCTTCGAATTCCGAAATGAGTGTTAGGGTACTTGAATTTGCTTGTTCTCGCTTTTGGTTTTACTATCGGAACAACAAGCGTAGTCCAATCCGCGGTACTCGTTTCAGTAATAATTCCTTTCTTTCCCAGCCGATGAATTTCGTCTTCAACTCGCATTTGTAAGACAAATGGGACTGGTGTTCCTCTACGAAATAAGGGTGCCGCATTTTCTTTGAGCTGAACGTCGTAGATTTAATTTTTGACAGGTCCAACAGTATCGGTGAACACCGGTTTATGCTTTTCGCGGATTTGTTGCAATATAGGTTGTGCTTCAATACTATTTGTTGTCAAACATAGCAGAATATATAATTCATTTAACCATTCGCAGCACAATATTGATGAATTATTGCCTTTTAATACGTACAGTTTGAGCTGAAATTGGCGGGCACTCTTTTGAATGACTGCTGATTATTGGTTATACAAGAACGTCCAGCTCGCACGTATAATTGTTTATCGTTTGGATTGCGTTTACCTGCTTGCGCATCCGGGCAAAGCAAACCTCGTATACATGTCCGAATTTGTTATAAAATTTGCATTTCAAGTTTTTTGTTGTGCAGTTAGTTGCTATATGGGGTTCTTTACTACATTTCAAGCACATCTGTAGTGAATTAGAAGGTTCAAAAGTCCGTAAAGGACTGCAGCGATGTTCTGCTGCCTCGGCAGAAGAAGATGGAGGTATCTGCCGAGAATGCCCTCGTCTGGAGACGCGTGAATGCGCTGGCAGGCTAGCATTTCGGTGTCGTGGGGCGGGTTCATTTCCCCAGCACGAGGACCCACTACAAAAAAATTTCGCACTCACGAATTTGGTGGTCAATTGATCAAGAGGCGACCGAAGTCGCAATAAGTGTAGGTAACTACACCGAGGGAGAAAGTACTTGTTCCAAGAAATCCTGGAACCTGAAAAGAAAGGCGGACTTGGGGTAACCTCGTCATTACCCGACGAAGCTCATGGCCCACAAATGAAAGAAGGGCTACCGGGTGGTGATGGAGCCCCTTCGCACCCACCCAACCGGAAAAAATCCATATTTTGTTGCAGTGGCCAGGTATTCCCCTTCTGAGTGGAAAACTCATACAACTTGACTTGTATAAACTTTCCCATCAGAAGGGGAGTCCCCGGTGACCAATTTATGCCATAGAATTATACAATTCGATTGCATAACGCTATGCCATAAAGAGGCACTCTGCTTGGGCCACTCAACCCGCGATGTCACCTGAAACAAAGAAGGATTAGTTAAGTACCCGGCGGCTGGCTCATGTTTTTAGCGGGCAGCCTGCCACCGTACCGGGTCCTATACCCGGGCAAAAGTTATCGGAAAGGAAAGACCGATTTTTTAAAAAAAATAAGCACTTCATTTTTGCTTATGTTTCTCCACAAATATTTCTTCTTTTAGATATAATCTGTGGTCAATATTCCGATAAGAAAATTAAATAATATTCTTCCGACACAAATTAACTGGTTAGACTTCAAATAACGTTTGTGTAATTTAACGCAAAGATATATGTATAAAACTGATCGCAAAAAAAAAAAAAAAAAAATATATATATATATATATATATATATATATATATATATATATATATATATATATATATATATATATATATATATATATATATATATATACAGTCTTCCACAAAAGTCAAGGTACAGAGAATCGGTAACTGAAAATTGTATTACTGAATCAATATTTTTATTTGAAAACCAAAAGTTATGAAATGGTAATAATACGAGTTCTGTTGAATTTAAGTTTTCATAAATTTAAAGGGATTCGGCAATAATGATCATTGAAGACAATAATTTTTTGTTGGCAATGTCTCTTTTCTACTCCACAAAAGTCTTGGTACAGTTGCAGAAAATGCCCTGTTATTTGTAAAAAGGGGAATCCCCCAAGTTCATATTATCAGAGTGAGTTAACAACCGTAGGCCGCTATCTTCAATATCGCGTCCGTATTCGTGGTGTATCTTTTATTTAATAAAATTTTTAAAAAATGAGTCGAAAGGAGTTGAGTCTTAAGGAGCGTGAAATAATTATTAATCTGCATTCAAATCAGAGCAAATCATATTCTGAAATAGCTGAACTAGTGTTGCGAAGTCGGTCAACCATTCAAAAAGTGATAAATCGATTTAAGAAGGAAAATAGAGTGGAAAATGTGCCCCGAACAGGTCGTCCATCTAAACTAAGTGCAAAGGACAAGAGAAAAATTTCGCGAATGGTAAAACAAGATCCATTTCTAAGCTGTAGAAAAATCTGCGATGTTCTTGGAATTAATGATAAGAAGGAGGTTAGCGCAGAAACTGTGCGTAGAGCTGTCGTAGAAGCTGGATTTTCATCTCGTACGCCTAGAAGAAAACCTCTTGTAAGTTCCATGAACAAACAAAAAAGAATATCATTTGCAAAAGCATATATTGACAAACCAATAACGTTTTGGGATAATGTTTTATTTTCGGATGAGTCTAAATTTTGTATATTTGGTGTAAATGGGCATAAGAGGGTCTGGCGAAAGGTAGGAGAAGCATTTAATCCCAAGAACACTATTAAAACAGTAAAACATGGAGGCGGTGGTGTTATGGTTCGGGGTTGCATGGCTGCTGCTGGAGTTGGAAATCTGACATTCATCGAAAATACTATGGATCAGAACTCTCATTTAGAGATTCTACGAAACAACATGAAACAAAGTGCAGCCAAATTAGGTATGCGAGAAGATTTCTTGTTTCAACAGGACAATGACCCTAAGCACACTGCGCATAAAGTTCGAATGTGGCTATTGTACAATACTCGCATGCTTGCTACACCGCCTCAAAGCCCTGATTTGAACCTTATAGAGCATCTTTGGAATGAGCTTAAGACAAAAATCCGAAAAAGAGTGATATCATGCAAGGCGCAGCTTAAGGATGTTATATTGGAGGAGTGGGCCAGAATCAGCAGCGAATTTACTAAAAAATTGGTATATTCTATGCCTAAAAGACTGAAGTCAGTAATTCAGATGAAAGGATATCCGACAAAATATTAAGAAAAGTATAATTCAAATAGCTATGCAAGACTATAATTACAATTTGTATCATTTTTCTTTAGGTGTACCATGACTTTTGTGGACTTCATTCATTGACTTTCCAACACATCATATGTAATAATATATTAATACGACAGAATTTTCGTTTTGTTTTACATGAATTTAAAGTGTAATGATTAGAGTTGAAGTAATACCAAAAAAATTTTATCACTATAGGTTTTTTAAATAAAAATATCAAACAATTTTCATGATGTTTATCACTGTACCTTGACTTTTGTGGAAGACTGTATAACCAAATGTGCAAAAAAATATATAGATATAACAAAGTGTGCAAAAAAAAATTAATCGTCTCGATTATTTTGACAAGTTGTTTAAAGTAATTTTTAGAGTAGAAAATCCATTGCATATCCAGGCTTCCAAAATTTTAACAATAGTATTTACATTAGAGCCCAACACTATTGTTGCAGACAATCAGTCGACTGTTTTTGCGTCGCAGAAAATAGTTCCACTCAATTCCAATCGTCAATCATAAACCGATCACTTCATGGACACGGAATGAAAATCAGATTTGCCTAAACAATTCCTTTGTTTTTTCGTTGACTGAAGGCGAACCCTGTGCTATCGCTGAACTACACGAACCATAAATCATAAACTTCATGGACACGGAATAAAAATCAGATTCGGCTAAACAATTCCTTTGTTTTTTCGTTGACTGTTATATTCAAAACTCCGACTAAGATATTCGCCGCATAGAAAGATAGGAAAGAGTGGCTTATCTGGTTTCAATTTTGGAGTATATAAGTTAAGGAACAAACAATCTTCAGATCCAACAAAGTCGGATACTATTGGATAATTATGAAATGATTTATTTCTTTCATTCCTGCAATCAATAGTTGCTTCTGGGAATTTATCTTTGGGATGAATGAAGATAATGATGAATAAATTCTCTTTACAGTATGTCCAAAAATTTTGTTCGATCATACGCGCCTTCGTCTCGCTTAAAAACCGTGCACCTTGGGTTGATCTGGCTTCGCAAGTCCAGATTTCGTTAGCCACTGGCAAATGTTCTCTCGCTGATCACCTTGAAGCTGTAATACTTCACCGTATTCGGGATGCTCTATTACTGTGCCGTTGCACGCAATTTCCTTTTTGCATGCTCGCACGATTTTCTTCAGGTCATATTCCGAGGAACGGCCCTGCACCGTAGTTAGTGTTTTTCGACCATTTCTCTGCTGAATTCTTATGTGCACAAGTCCGTCCTGTACAGTATCATCAGCACAATTGATTGCATCAGCAAAGGGGTCAAATTTTTGCAAATTCTGGATGGACATACGATAAACAAATTAAACACAGGCAAGAAATAAAACTGTCAATCGAATATCGGGCACGATATCTAGCTTCTGAAATTAAACTGCTCGCGTGTACGACGACTAGGCTTGAAAGATCTCGTTCTCACCATGCACTTGATTCACCAAAATTTCACCTTTCATTCCCTTTTTTAAAAAAAATGTTACGATTTTCCTTTTCGACCGGCCAAATCCATTCTACGCGGATACCACCACATCTTCTTCTGCCGAGGCAGCAGAACATCGCTGCAGTCCATCACGGACTTTTGAACCTTCTAATTCACTACAAATGGCGCCCAACGTGGGGCTCCGAAATGTCCGGCTGTATCATCAGTCGTGAGCACGAGACAGTGCATCGTCTCTAGGTGTCCCCACAAGGTGTTAATATTATTGGCGGGTTGAGTGGCCCAAGCAGGGTGCCTCTTTATGGCATAGAGTTATGCAATCGAATTGCATAATTCTATGGCATAAATTGGTCACCGGGGTACTCCCCTTCTGAAGGGAAAGTTTATACAAGTCAAGTTGTATGAGTTTTCCACTCAGAAGAGGAATACCTGGCCACTGCAACAAAATATGGATTTAAATCCGGTTTGGTGGGTGCGAAGGGGCTCCATCACCACCCGGTTGCCCTTCTTTCATTTGTGGGCCATGAGCTTTGTCGGGTAACGACGAAGTTCCCCTAAGTTCGCCTCTTTTTTACATGTTCCACTTGTTCTTGGAACAAGTCCTTTTTCTCTCGGTGTAGTTACCTACACTTTTTGCGACTTCAGTCGCCTCGTTTTAGCTTGACCAGGAGAAATTCGTGAGTGCGAAATTTTTTGTAGTGGGTCCTCGTGCTGGGGAAATGAACCCGCCCCACGACACAGCAATGCTAGCCTGCCAGCGCATTCACGCGTCCCCAGACGAGGGCATTCTCGGCAGATATCTCCATCTTCTTCTGCCGAGGCAGCAGAACATCGCTGCAGTCCTTTACGGACAGTTTGAAACTCTTATATTCACTACACATCCTCTGTTTGGATGACGTTTAAATGGTTTTTAAACAATGATTGTATTTTCTCGTATGTTTTGGATTCGTATGTATTAGGGTATGTTCGGTTTTTTATTAATTGAAATAAACGAGGCCCGATAAAACATACGAAATATATTACTTGACCCGTTTTTCGGGAGGCACGTTCGGGATTTCAAAGAATGCTGAGAGTCTATCATACTATTATGTCTTAAAGTTTTCTATATTTCATCGTATTTATCAAATGAAATTCCGGGAATACTTTTCACGGATTGGTTATGTCGCTGTTCGCGACTATTATTCTGCATAGTAGCAACCAGCGTTTGCAGGCTTTTCACTAAATCCTCCATTTCTATTGCAATATAGAACACGCGACTTAGATTGAAAGCGAAATGCTCACCTTTTTGGCTGTATAAGAATTGCTATACTTGTTCGTAAACTGTCGTATGGTTCGTAGCACCGACTGCGCTAATTTTATGTACGTAGTTATATTTCGGTATTTAATATAGATTCATTGTAATCCTATTATTCGCATTGTTATGCGTTATGCATACGATTTTGCAAGTGACAAGTTACAGTACATCTAACTTCAGACAATTGATAACAATGTGTGTTCACAATCATAAGTATAATTGAAAGTGTGAAAAATATATTACAATCACCTAATTTGAACCGATTGTTCTGTAAATAAATATACTACGCTATTTTGGCAAGCGACTTTAAAAGATATAGGATTTAGTCTGGGTTCGAAAATGTTCGCGAAAATACCATTTTCAGGGTCTTGTACTACAATACAAAACTCTATTGAAATCGGTACCTGTTTCCGTCTCCCGTCTGTCCTTCTTTATGTTACAGCCGTTTTTTCGAAACTGTAGAAGCTACAGCCACGAAACTTTGTGGAAAGGTCGGGAATTATGAGCTCTAGAAAGTTTTGGGGTTAGAAAAAATTCCAGAGTTGACCCTCAAAAACTTTTTTCATCAAAGGTGGTCAAGTCGGATGTTATATGAAAGGTCTCAATGGAATCTTTTCAAAACAGGTCTTAAGAATGGTATCGAGGAGGGCAGGAGAAGGGGAAGTATACGAAATTTAGGCGTTCCCTCCTCACGATTGGATACCTTTCAACCGGAAAATGTGAAAAAATCATGAGTGTAGATCTTTATGAGCACAACAAGAACAAATTCGTCAGAAGCGGAAATTCACTCAACTTTGTTAGTAATAGCAGGGGGAATGCCGGTCGACAAGAGCACTCTTGGAGGCTAGCATTCTTTGGGGAGTCCCGCCCCCACGTACCCGAGGAAATTCCGCAGGGGGAATGCCGGTCGACAAGACCACTCTTGGAGGCTAGCATTCTTTGGGGAGTTCCGCCCCCACGTACCCGAGGAAATTCCCGCAGGGAGAAAACCGGTCGACAAGAACATTCTTGGAGGCTAGCATTCTTTGGGTAGTGCCGCCCCCACGGACCCGAGGATATGGGGGGTGTCGTGAGGTTCCCTCCTGGGATGATAGGTAACGACTCTGATTGTATCTGGACTACGCTTTGGACAACGAACTGGAATTGACGCTTTGGGCTGGCGGATGTGATGGTTTGGACCTAGTTGCTTTGCACAGTAGCGCCGAGGTGAAACTCGTGTGTGACCGGCTCCAATTCAACTATCATACAGTCTCCGTCCCGGTAAAACCTTGGCAGGCCTCGGAGTACGTTCGAAGTTCGCACCATTGGGTTGGTGGTGTAGGTTCGGTTGAGACGGACTCCCGATTAGCGCTGGTCTGGCTCTGAGCACTTGTCCCCATAAGGGCTTGTGCCAACCCCCGCATGGCCTCCCTGCTCTGCAAAGATAACCATGGGACCAAAAAGGGCGACTACACACATGAACGGAGATAGCGGCTCCGAGGGGGGACCCAATAAAATGTAGCAAACAAAATCAAAAGATCAAAAACATCCAAAAAATGAAACCAAAAATAATAACGACGACGCAACTAGCGGCTGCAGCCACGATGTCAACAGTACATCGAGAGCTGTACTAACCACGAAAAAAACGAAGACTAACACGACGACAGTGACGGTAGACGAAAAACGGAGAACAGCAGACAGTCTGGTGCAGACTGAGATTCCTGCGGCGTTTGGGCGCAGCAAAAAAATTATGCGAACGCCCGAGCGTCCTATTAAGGAGAAGCAGGAGACTCGGCAGGATGCTTCAGGTGTTCGAGCAGTGGAAGATAACATAAAAAGCACCGAAAATTCGATTGTCACGGCTGCAATCGTTCCTAAAGCGACCGATGCAAGGGTCACAAATCCCGACGAAAAATTCAGAAGCAAACGAGGAGATTACGGTACTAAAAGCACAGAGTGACCAGACACCGCGTGATCATACCGCCACCGTTGAAAATGTGGCGGAAGTACTGCACTCGGAAACGGAACGCGAAAATCTCTCCCAAAGATGGTTGCAAGGTACAATTGCGGCCCAGCGATACGAAGAGGAAAGACTACTTCGAAAAGCGGGAGATGTTCTGAAAAGAATACAAGTTGCATGCGACTCCCCAAAAATTAGCAAATTAGCAAAGGAAGGGCTCCTTGAACTAGAGGAGCTCCTAGATCGCATAGGGCACTATCGGAGGAGCTGGTTAAGGGCTGAAGATGAACAGAAGGCTAAAGAGGCGCTTGGGGCAAAATCTAAAGGCGACATGCAGATAGCTCCATCATTAAACGTCAATAAAAGAATGGCGTCTAGCCCAATCGAAGGAGATTGGGATAAAAGAAGAAAGGAAGAGGCACTTGACGGGCGTGGAGCACCAGATCAGGGGTTCCAGACAGTGCTTAAAAAAGAAGCGAAGAAAGCCGCAAAGAAACTCCTTCAAAAAAAGCCAGAAAATAAAATTCGTACGGACGCCCAATCAGAAAAAGAATCTGATGCAAAACAGGAGAGGCAGAAGCCCCGACGAAGACCCCGGCAGCAGGCACTGCTTGTAAAGCCTCAAGATGGCCGATCATACGCGGAGGTGCTGCGGGACATCAGGGGAAACGTAACACCCGAAGAACCAATACTACCATTAAAGTAGTACGATCAACGCGGTCGGGCCACATACTGGTCGAATTCGGAGCAGAATCCGGCAATAAAGAAGCATTCTGTGACGCAGTAAAGAAAGTCCTCGGCAAAAGTGCAACTATAGCCCCGCTCGAGCCGATGGCAACGATCGAAATACGGGACATTGACTGCGTGACGGATCTGGCCGAGGTAGAAGAGGCCATCAGAAAGGAGTTCCCTAGCGTGGGAAGGATCAAAGCGAGACTGACGCCAGAAAACAACAGGGGACAACGCATGGCCATAGTTAACTTGACCGAAAAGGACGCCGAACAATTCCTGAACAAGGCAAAGTACGAATAGGGTGGGTTGTCTGTAGGATACGGCGAAGAGCAACGCCTCTTCAATGTTTCAAATGCCTTGGTTATGGTCACACCACACAAGTATGCAAAGGACCCGATAGGAGTTCCCTATGTTACAAATGCGGAGAAATGGGACATAAAAGAAAAGAGTGTTCGAAGGAGGCACACTGTATTCTTTGCAAGGATGCTGATCCAAAACCTGATTTTGGACACGTCTTGGGATCAGGAAAATGCCGGGTGTTCCAGGAAGCCCTAGCCAAGGCCAAATCAGAGCTTCGATGACCCGCATCCTGCAGCTAAGCCTACACCGCAGTTCAACCGCCCAAAATCTCCTTGAGCAGTTTGCGAGGGACAGGAAAGCCGACTTCTTGATGCTGAGTGAGCAACACCATAATAAAAATCCTGCATTATGGATGGTTTCGTGTGGGTTCGGTGCTCAGGGATCACCTTCTTTAGTGTGTCGATATCATCTTTCCAAGCCAAGCTTAATGCTCTGGAGGGCGCTGTCTCGATCGCAGAGGGTAAAGTGCTCGTTGGGGGCGACTTCAATGTTAAAGCAATCGAATGGGGCATGCCTCGGACGGATCCGCGGGGAAAACGAATCCTGGAAATGGCGGCCAGGACGGCCCTCGTCGTACTAAACTCCGGAAATACGCCGACTTTCCGCCGTATTGGCTGTGAGGGAACCATACCGGACGTGACATTCGCCTCGGAGTCCTTTGTACGGAGGATACACAACTGGAAAGTATTAGAGGACTACTCAGCCAGTGATCATCAGTGCATTCTGCTTGGGATAAGTGATGCTATCGCTACAACTGGATGGAACATTGGAAGAATGGACGTCGAGAGGTTCGTCAAGGTTCTCACAGCAGGTGAGCCGCTGCAGGGAGCTCCGGAGGGGATGGAAGACCTGGCAGCTCAAGACGTGGTGAACTCTACTATGAGCATAATCACGACTGCAAGCCCCCAGTGTACTGGTGGTCTACTGAAATCGCTGAAAAGCGGAGGGAGTGTCACAAGCTTCGGCGTGAGGCTCAACGGGCGCGGAACGGTGACGAGGCATGCAACCAGGTGGCTGCATATAAGTCGGCCAGGATACGCCTCCGCAAACTGATCAACAGTAGCAAGGCTCGCTGCTGGCAAGACCTAGTGGACAATGTGAACAAGGATTCGTGGGGCCTTGGCTACAAGCTGGTCATGGGGAAACTTGGTGCCCTACGGAAGCCTTGTATACATGACGCGGAAAAGATGGACGCGATAGTGCGGGGACTCTTCCCCGCCCATCCCGTCCGTGTTGACGCTGTCCATGGTGAAACAGCAGTCGAGTGCCCACTCTTCACACAGCTGGAACTGGAGGAGGCAATCCTCTCCCTGAAAGCGAGGAAGGCTCCAGGTCCAGATGGTGTTCCAGCTGAGGTTTTGCAGCTCGTCTATCACCATTGTCCTGATTTGCTGCTCAGCACATTCAACGCTTGCCTACGGGACGGGGTTTTCCCGGTACGATGGAAGGTGCCGAGGCTCGTGCTGATCAGCAAGGGGAAGGGAAATCCCGAATCGCCGTCTGCATACCGCCCGTTATGCATGCTAGACACGGCTGGGAAAGTGCTTGAGAAACTCATTAAGGGAAGACTCACTGACGCGATTCGTGCTGCTGGGGACCTATCTCCTCGGCAGTACGGCTTTAGAGCAGGACGTTCTACCATTCATGCGATTGCAGAGGTGGTGAACGCGGTCCAAAAGGCAGAGGCATATAGTCGCACCAAGCGACGGATCGTCCTGTTGGTGACACTCGACGTCAGGAATGCCTTCAACTCCGCTAGATGGGTGGATATTCTGGACACGCTGGAAAACTCTTTTCAAGTTCCAGAATATCTTATGCGGCTTTTGAGGAACTACCTAAGAGACCGAAGCCTCCTCTACGACACGATACAGGGCCAACGAAGGATGGAAATTACTTCGGGTGTTGCCCAGGGATCTGTCGTTGGTCCGGACCTGTGGAACGTGTCTTACGACGGGCTACTGAGGCTTGAGATGCCAGATGAGTCGCGCTTGTTCGGCTATGCGGATGATGTTGCGGCTCTGGTCGTCGGACGCTTCGTTGAACAAGCGCAACTTAGGCTAGGTATGCTAATGCGCCGAGTGAGGGACTGGATGACTGCTCGCGGGCTCAGTTTAGCACTGGAGAAAACCGAAGTGGTCATCTTGACAAAAAAGAGAATCCCTAGAGTAAGGATGATTAGTATTGGAGATATACAAATCGAATCGAAGCCAGCGGTGAAGTACCTGGGGCTACTGATCGACTCGAAAATGAGTTTCTCTGAGCAAATCAGGGCAACGGCTGAGAAGGCTGCTTCGGGAATATCGGCCCTGAGTCGACTTATGGCCAACGTAGGGGGACCCAGCCCATCAAGAAGACGCCTCTTGATGAGTGCTGTAGGGTCAGTGCTACTGTACGGAGCAGAGTATGGGGCGACGCTCTCAGCAAGGAGAGGAGGACAATGCCTGTCACACAAATTTTTTGCGTGTACAAAATGGGCCAAGCTGCGAAGGGAACTCTACAGGGAGACGGGAGAGCTCACCCCGGATAATATAGTTGCGGTGGTGCTCGAATCGGTTGACAAATGGAACCAGGTGGCACATTATGCTCGGGCAGTCCTAAAATATAAAAGGGACTCACAGCAGCCGGAGGCGCTGGGGCTGGGGGATCGCTTTTCTGGCATTTCCTCTTCCCCTCTCCCCTCTCCCCTCCCGCTAGGAAAGGGACTCCCCAGCTTGAAGGCGCCCCACGGCGTAACAAAACGAGACCTGGCCCGAAGTAATGTGTCAAACGGTTCCAGGCTAGGTTCTCAGATTGACAGGGGAGGTGTTTAGTGGGTAGTCCAAGGGTATCCTCCATGGGAGTCTCACACTGCCAGACTCGGCGGGCGTAAATGCCTTCACCCCCTTACCACAAAAAAAATGACATGAATTTTACACATGCTTGAATAAAATCGTAAGGGTACCCTCAAATTCGATGAAATTCAATGCGCAAATGTCAATTTACAAGTTTAATCATTACTAGAAATTTCAGGAAAATTGAATGATATTTAACAAAGTTAGGAGGGTTTAAATATTCCTGTATTACAGTAGCAACTATACATGGCTTTGGGAAAATGTGCACTTTTAATTGGCTCAGAAACTATGGGTTTGCTAGGATTTCCATGGACAAAATGCCGGCTGTTTTAAATGAGAATAGTGCATAAATTGTGTTATTTTTCCGGAACCGTCATTTAAGGTACATGCTATTAACACTTGATTGAATTTATTAATGAATAACTGAAGATGAGCAGCAAAAAATAAACGATGAAAAAATCATGGAAGCAGATCCACTTAAAGGTTGAAATTTTTTAAACTTCGCTAAAAATCGCCAGTAAAACTAAACTAGTATGATTCAATCGAATGGAAGCAGATATATAAGTAGTCCTTTAAAAGTTTCTCATATTCTATAAGTTTTAATAGAATGTACAAAAGTTTTTGCGGTTTGAATGTTCTCCGATTACAACTATCAAATACGGTTTTTCTACTATATGGGCTTTCCATCAAACCAGACACTACATTTTTGATTGTATTTTCTCCAAACATATAATACTGGTAAAGTATCAAGGTGAGAATGCATCGCAGGCTCGTGAAAAAATTTGTGGTGTCCACGGTCAAGATACTTTATCAAAAGTCACAGCCAAGAGATGGTTCGCTCGCTTTCGTTCTGGAAATTTTGATGTCAAAGATGCACCTTGCTCAGGTCGAGCAATCACTAAAATAGTCGGTGAAATCTTACAAAAAATCGAAAGAGACCGACACATAAGCAGCCATGACATTGCTGAGGAACTAAATATCCATCACCAAACAGTTTTGAACTATTTGCGGAAGGCTGGATATACAAAGAAGGTCGACGTTTGGGTGCCGCATGAATTAACACAAAAAAATTTGATCGACCGAATTTCCATTTGCGAAATGCTAATAAAACGCAACGAAATCGAGCCATTTTTGAAGCAAATCATTACGAGCGATAAAAACGGGTAAGATATGATAATCTCGTTCGAAAAAGAACGAGTGAATCATCACAAACGACTTCAAAGCCAGGATTGACACCAAATAAGGTTATGCTGTGTGTATGGTGGGATTGGAAGGGGATTGTTTATCACGAAGTGCTAGAACCTGGCCAAACACTCAATTCGGCTCTGTACTGTCTCAGCAATTAAGCAGATTGCAACACGCAATTAAAAAAACCGGCCAGAATTGATCAAAAGAAAGGGCGTTGTCTTCAATCATGAAAATGCCAGAACACACACATCTTTGATGACCCGTCAAAAATTGACAGAGCTTGGCTGGGAAGTTTTGATGCGTCCA
The DNA here is from genome assembly GCA_963969285.1 of Odontomyia ornata. Classification (NCBI taxonomy): domain Eukaryota; kingdom Metazoa; phylum Arthropoda; class Insecta; order Diptera; family Stratiomyidae; genus Odontomyia; species Odontomyia ornata. Next base: position 152,601,421 of record OZ017741.1, on the reverse strand, counting down.
CCGTATAGTCCAGACCTTGCACCATCAGACTACCATTTCTCTCAGTCTCTGTAAAACTTCCTTAATGAAAAGAAACTTACTTCAAAAAGGGACTGTGTGCAAATCACTTGGCCTAGTTTTTCGCCGATAAACCACAAAAGTTCTACACGGATGGAATAATAGCTCTATCCAAAAAATGGCAAAAACTCATAGATAATAATGGACAATATGTACTTAAATAAAATTCATTTTAAATAAAAGAAATATTCAATCGAAAAATGACAAAAAAGGCTCAATACTTTTTAGACCTACCAATATATAAATCAATTATTTAAGGGAAGGCTTACCAATGCTGAGCAGATAGTTTTTTTTGACAGGACCAGTTGTGAATATTATCAAAGAGCAATCGGTGCAGGTGTACAGACCTTACTTGTGGTGTGACCAGCGAATCTTTAGTCGTTCAAATCGAGTAGAAGTGCATACATCGACTATAAAAGAATTGTACCGCACTGAGAAACATACAAAAAACTAACAATCTTCGCGCGGAAAGAAAAAATACGATCAGTTCGACATTTTTTGTTTTCACAATATTTTTTTACTTTATTATAATTATATTATTTAACGGAACTATGTGTTTCAAAGACTGATCAATTGACTGGTTTCCAGTGGTTAAAGCAATTCAAATCATATCAGAGAGATAATAAATATTTACTTTGCTTTTATCGAATCAGATTATATTGAACAATTTCTAGGCAATATATTTGCATGGGAAATACATTTTTTTTGCCAGTTCCTATTTTTCAGTTCACAAAAAAATGTGAGTGCATTCTAAATAATGAATAAATTGATGTAGAGAAAAGTGAAGATTTCAAGAGAAAAGCATTGAAAGAAATAAATCATAGAATCAAAAAAAAATTAACAGCCTGGGTCGAAATTACAATTCTGCGGTTAATGGTAGCAGTGAGAACGTTCGTTAGCTGCCCTTTTCACGTCGATTGGTCCGTCAAAACCAACAATATGAGGAAGAGAGCATCCTCAACCGTTTAGGAAATAATGATTTTCAAGGAAATATTAGCTTTGATAAATTTAATTATTTTCCAAGAATTATCAACTATGTAATTTAATGTGATAAATGTAATGTACACCGTTGTAAGCACAAAACTCAGTTAGGTTTAGTATCATCTTCGCGCAGCATTGCCAAATCGTGAACCAATTATCGCATCCCCTACGTACAATTCAAGACTTTCGAGAAGACCATCCGGAAGAAATTGCGGACTTGAAGTTCATGATCCCGAACTTCAGGAGTCGAAACGAAAGAGAAAACACAAAAATCAAGCAGCTCCATATTCACTAAAAAAAGGAACTTTTATTGCAACATTTTTAACCGGAATGTGGGCACAAAGTCGCTCGCACTTCTCTATTATAACTCTTTCTGATTTTCGGCTATTCCTATTTGGCTCCTCGGGCGCACTCACAGCATGGATTCGCTGTCAAGTGCAGTTTTCTTCGTCGGCGTCACTGGGCCATGGCATACAAAAACACTAAATTTCAGCTGAAGTACAAAGTCGCCACAAAACGAGAAGAAGCTGTAGCCAGGGCGGTAATGGGATAATTGGCTGATGACAAGAAAATAACTCGTACGGAAACAGACGACCGTGCTCAGTGACAGAAGAGCGAAGTTGTCGTCATTTTCATTACTAGCAAGTGAATTGCTCGCGGTCTTCTCAACCAGCCAAGCGTCGTAGAGAGTTTTTTTTATTACTATTATCATAAATTCCATTTGACAGATTCAAATACAATCTATTTACAAAACGGAATAAATCAGGTTAAACTATTGTAAAAAATATGGCAACGTCGCAGTAAGTCGGAGATTCTGCTGATGATCGCTGAGAAGTTAGTCCTCGATTCGCTTTCTTCCCAACGAGATCAAATCAACCGAACCACGTTTGATAATTAAATTAATGTAATACTGTATATAGATGTAAATATATAGACTAATCAGTTACTTGAATTGTGCTGCAATTACATCCCTAAGAACGAAATTATTACATGATGCCGAAACCCGGGAAGAAGAGTGAAATCGCGCAGAGAGCGACGTGCCGCGGACAAGTTACGCGTTTAGTGAAACAAATTGAAGAATTTGTTAAAGCAATTAACGTGGAAACGAACGATATAAACGGAATTGAAAACGCAATTGAGGAACTTTCTATATTATACAATCGTGTAAAGGCTGCGCTAGAAAATCTACGTGAAGCGAACAAAGCTGTAAAAAATACCGTTGAGGCAGAAGACTGCGAGAAAGAGTGCAGAACGATTGCCGAGTATGAGGACTCCGCAACAACGGCTTTAACTCGAGCTAAATATCGAATCGATAGATTACGAAGAATGCTACCACAGCAGGATGAACGAACGCATAATCCTAATTCAACGGATATACAAAGAAAAGAAAACAAAGGTATAAAATTGCCCAAATTGCAACTTAAGAAGTTTAGCGGTGGCATACAGTTCAAGATTACTGTGCACGAGAATGCATATCTCAATTCGAGTGAAAAGTTCAACTATCTACAAGCTGCTTTTAGCGGTAAAGCCGCAGAAACAATGTCTGGTTTTACTCCATCAGAAGCTTGTTACAGTGCGGCTGTCTCTCTTCTGCAAGAAGAATACGGTGACACAGAGCGAATAGTTGATCATACCATGACACAATTGATGACGCTTTCTCCAATTTCATCTAGAAATGATACAAAGGGACTAAGAAATTTATATAATATTGTTACGGCTGCCATACGATCACTAACAGCATGAGGTGTAAACTCTAACCAGTATAACATTATGTTAAAAACTGCGATTTTACGTTCATTGCCACAAGAACTAAGAGTGCAGTATCATCGCAATATAACGGAGAGTGATTATTCAGCTGAACGCGGTTTAGAGGGAGAAGCCGAGTCAGCATCATCTGTAAGTCTTGATGTGGAAACTGGTGGCGGTAAACGTGTAACAAAGCTACTCTATTTTATCAAACGAGAGGCAGAGTCGCTAGAAAAGGCTGGTGAAATGATGATGCTGCGTCATGGCGATGCCAGTCAACGGTCAAAGGTAAATGCAACAGCTGCTGCTCTCTTCACAAGTGGAGATGTAATCAATTGCATATTCTGCAATTCAAGACATCATAGCACGGCTGAATGTAATTCAACATTAGGAATTGCAGAAAAGAAGAAGATTTTAAGAAGTCAAAGCCGATGCTATCGTTGCACGAAACGAAACCAAACTTCAACAAAATGTTCACGAAAGGGAGTAAAGTGCAATAAATGCAAAGGTTGTCACGCTTCTTCCATGTGCGATCCCTGCTACAAAGAAAAAAACGCAGGTGATGAATCAACGAAAATAGAAAGAGGTGATGAAATTAAACGAACCAACGTCGTTAATTTATATGCATTAAATCAAGGCTCAGCAGTTTTCTTACAAACGGCTTGTGTGTTTTTGTCTTCTCCTGTAAATAAGAAGAAAACCTTTGTGCGCATTGTATTAGATGGGGGTAGCCAAACAACATTTGTAAGGGAGGATATCGTGAGAAAATTAAATTTAACCCATAATTGGAACACAAAATATAAGTGTGACTCCATTTGGTGCGACGAAAAGTTTGCCGAAAAGGAACTATAGACATATTAGATTTTGGTTGGAGAACCAATACAATCCTAAACGATATGAGTTAGAGACTCTTGAAATACCACAAGTGTGCATGGATATGATGCCAGCTCCCTCATCTGAAATATGTGACAAATTACAGGGAACGCAATTAACCGATGCTACCAGAGAAGACATAGAGTTGGAGAATGGAATAGCTGTGTTGATTGGAGCAGATAATTATTGGAATTTCGTTACTGATCAAACAAAGCGTCTATCAAAGAATCTAGTAGCGATTAATACTAAATTAGGGTGGACATTACAGGGACCCTACAAAAATGTTAGTCAAATGAACTCCTTCGTAACTAATTTGCTTGTTGAAGATTGCGAAATACGAAAAATTTGGAGTCTGGAAGTGCTAGGAATTGGAGCAGACCTCGATAAGAATGTTAATTTTGCAGCAGATTTCTCGCAACATTCGGTCATTAAGAAGGAAAAAAGGTACGAGGTAAAATTACCCTGGAAACACATCAACGAGATTCTTGATGACAATCGATCAAATGCAATGTCGCGGTTGCAATATTTATTGCGAAAACTACAACGAAATCCAACGAAATTGCGCGAATATGATGAAGCAATGAGACAAATGATCACAGCTGGTATAGCAGAGCATGTAACAAACGCAAGATCAAACATTAAATATTACATGCCACATCAACCGGTTTATCGCCTTGATAAGCAGACAACGAACCTTCGTATTGTCTTCGATGCTTCATCTCATTCACCCGGTAAACTTTCGCTAAGCGATTGTTTGCTATCAGGAGATAATCTTTCACCAAATCTGTTGGAGGTTCTATTGAGATTTCGAATTGGCATTATTGCGCTTGCGGCTGACATAGAGAAAGCTTTCCTGCAGATATCTTTAGCAGAAGAAGATCGTGATGCTCACCGTTTTATATGGCTTGAAGAGCCCATTTCAACTACAAGTAATATACCACGTTGGAAAGAATACCGTATGGCCAGAGTAACCTTTGGTGTTACAAGCAGTCCATTTTTACTGGCCGTTACGCTTCAAAAGCATTTTAAAGAAGACGCAAAAGAGTATCCGGAAAGTGCAAGTATTCTTTCTAAATGTTTCTGTGTCGATGATTTAGTCGTTAGTTTGAACGACATCGATACCTCTAGGCGTCTTTATAAAGAGGCAATGATTATAATGAATAAGGCAAACATGAATCTATGAAAATGGGTATCAAATGATATGCGCATGAATCGATTATTCAATCAAACAGAAGACGTCACACTAATCGTACAGAAGGTGCTTGGAGTTAATTGGTTTCCAAACTCTGATGACATTGCTGTGGATTTAAAGCCTGTGCTTGATTTTATTGGGTCGGAACGCTACAAGGAACGAGAGCCTACTAAGAGAAGTCCGTTTGTGGTGAAACTGAAAATCTTATTGCAGAATTTATGGCGAAAGAAATATGATTGGGATGATATTATTCCGGAGGAATTGCAGAAGGAATGGAATAAATGCTGAAAAGGCTTACGGAAGTTAGACGTCTTTAGCGTATCAAGATGTATTTTTCTGAAACCTAGCCCAACTACAATTCAACTTCACGTATATGCGGACGCTAGCCTACAAGCATATGGATGTGTAGCTAACCTACGTACTACTTACAACGAAGCATGTACGCACACCGAATTGATCTGTGCGAAAAATCGGATAGCAACAATCAAGGAAACGGGTGAAAGGGAGTTAACGCTACCTAAGTTGGAGTTGACAGCTGCTTTAATGGCTTCGAGGCTAAGTAAATTCTTAATTGACCTATTGCACTTGGAAGTAGATTCGGTTTACATTTGGTCTGACTCAAAGATCGCCTTGTACTGGATAGCTGGTGATTCTGATCGATGGAAACCATATGTTTCACAACGTGTTAAGGAAATCAACGCGATTAGTGATTACAAAGGGTGTTTCGTTTAAGCATTGTAGCAGTAAAGATAACCCAGCAGATCTCCTAACAAGAGGTATAGATGCTGACGAGCTAATACGGTCTGAAAAATGGAGATGGGGCTCCGCTTGGCTACGAGAGGCTGCTTTCAATTGGCCTATTGAAAATGATAATGACAAAGAATTAACAGCGATTGTATCTTTATCAGCACAGGCTGCCGAAAACGAAAATCACGTAATTAATGCAAACGGACGGAAATTTCCAATTTTTAAATTCAACGAGTATGGTAAATTAATACGAGTCACAGCGCTATCACTAAAATTCATTCGTAAACTACAACGACAGAAGGTCGACGACGAGTACATATCCGCAGCGGATTATAAATATGCCGAAGAATATTGGACTAAAGTCACGCAAATATAATTTCATAATGCAGAAATAATAAATTTACAGCGAGGTAATTCTATTCCTTCCTCGTCTGAGCTTCGAACTCTTTCACCGACACAAAAGGAAGGCATCCTTCGAATTGGTGGAAGATTTCAACTCATGGACGGTGATGAATGTGCCAACCACCCCATAATCCTGCCAAAATCAGCACATTTAAGCAAATTAATAATTCAGCGGCTTCACAAGGATTCATTTCATGGTGGTACTGAGGCAGTTCTGACATTGCTGCGAAAACGCTATTGGATCCCCAGAGATCGGCAGCTAGTTAAGTCGGTTATACGAAGCTGTATTGTTTGCAAACGGTTTTTCAGCAAAGCTCTAATTCAATCAACGGCTCCGCTACCATATGAAAGAATAAACGCTACAAGACCCTTTAATACAACGGGGGTAGACTTTGCGGGTCCACTGTACATTATACCTAGAGGAGAGGAACGGCAAAAGGTATACTTTATGATTTTCACATGTGCTGAAATAAGAGCAATACATCTGGAGATGACATTGGATCTTTCGACTGAAAGCTGTTTATCTGCTCTTCGGCGTTTTATAGCACGTAGAGGACCTCCGAGTATTATAATGTCGGATAATGCAAAATCCTACAAACGAGCGGCTCTTGAACTTGCAACCTTGGGAAAATTTATATGTTCCACGAATCTTCAAGATTTTATGAATCAGAGAGGGATTAAGTGGAGATTCATCGCCGAAAGAGCACCATGGTGGGGTGGCTTCTGGGAGCGCCTAATCAGGAGCGTTAAAAACATTCTAAAGGTTTCTATTGGACGAGCTACATTAAATGGAGAACAGTTAAGAACGCTTTTAACTGAAATCGAAGCGGTGGTAAATTTAAAGCCCCTAACATATCTTAGTGACGATCATCGGGATATTCAACCTCTGACGCCTAACCATTTTTTGCTTGGAGTTCAGACAGAGACAGCACTGACTTCTAATGAAACAGGAAGCAATGCTAGCAGGTCTACATTACTGAAGCTTTGGAATATCAGACAACAAGTTTTAAATCGGTTCTGGAACAGATGGAAAAATGAGTTTATCCAACTCCTCCGTAGTGCACATCATACGAAACAAGTAAAACCCAGTTGTCTTAAGGTTGGTGATGTAGTTATCGTTCGGCACGACTCTCTACCAAAGCTACTTTGGAAATTGGCACGAATAAAGGAAATTTATAAGGGAAGGGACAATCAAATAAGGTCATGCGAGCTACAGTCATCAAATGGCGTTATACGGAGACCTATCCAACACCTTTATCGATTGGAAATACCTGGAACGGATCAAGCCCGGCCGGAGGATGTAATAAATATGGCAACGTCGCAGTGAGTCGGAGATTCTGCTGATGATCGCTGAGAAGTTAGTCATCGATTCGCTTTCTTCTCATCGAGATCAAATCAACCGAACCACGTTTGATAATTAAATTAATGTAAAACTGTATATAGATGTAAATATATAGACTAATCGGTTACTTGAATTGTGCTTCAATTACATCCCTAAGAACGAAATTATTATTATTTATCTAAAAAATCGACTTACAGACTAGTAGTCCAATTAAAAGTCAATTAAATAGATACATACAAAATATACAAATTCAAAATATGGAAGAAATTAAAGAAAAAAAAATCGCAAATCAATGATATCAAAAATTAAAGATCATAGGAGTATTTATAAATTTGATTTTGCGTAAAACTTTTAAATACGCCAATAAACTGTGATCGAGGACCAAGATTTCGCTGGTAGTGTATACGTGGTAAGTGTAGTAAGGAAGAGTGGAAGAAGCTGCTAGTACGTGCATACGGAACATGAAATTGAAGCGAGGATCTATTAGGGCGAACAGCGTCGAATGTATTAATTTGTCTGCATACGTTTTGAGGTAAAAGACTGTGATGAAGCTTGAACAAAAGACATTCGTCAAGAAGATCTGACTCGAGGGTAGGAAGGTTCGTTCAAAATATGTAGACGATCATCAGAAGGAGAGTAAGGAAGAATGAATTCGAAGAACAGAGACCGTGTTAATCTGTGTTGAACTGACTCAAGAGCATCGATGTGCTTCCTGTGATACGGACTCAAAATTTGGAAACAGTGCTTCAAATCACTACGTTTTACTGAGAACTAATTTTTTATGTATTTATGAAAAGACTATGAAATAAAAGTACGTACGTTTGAAAATATCATGGGTCATTTTGACCCAACCTAACAGACACCGCCTTAATTTTTCTACATCAAGCCTACGTGGGTTTTGTTATCCTACAATTTAGCTTAATAATTTCTTTTTAATTAAAACCTAGTAATAATCATAATTATTAGAAAACTTTAATTTTTTCTTCAATGTGTTCATCAATGTGAATTAAGTGAAAAAAATTTATATTTGAGATATTTTTCCCAACACAGTCTGTATGCAAATATTTTAAAGAATTGTTTGGTTATCTTTCATTGGGAATAGTACGCACGACTACAATAGGATAATCTTTATGTAAATTTGATTCAATCACTTACGTCGTCTTTCTATTGTGCGCGAAAGATATGAAGACACACCTGGGGTTTCCATTCACTTTAGTAACGAATTTAGTTTTAGCCGGTTGATAAAATAATTTGAAATTCAGAGTACGAAATATTGCGAAGCAAATTGGACATGCACATACGAGTATGTATGGTCATACGCGTAATGTATGTTATTCTGCCAATTTATGAAGAATCACGAACGTTCAAAAGTGCTAACTGAAGGCATAACATTTTGTATTTTGAATAACTTATCAAAGATGTTATATTGGAAAGTTATTCGGCAGATTTGATTATCACAAGATTAAACATAGCGCATTCAAAAAGTGCAGTCATGAATTATTCTATATGGTTGCTTGGTTTTATCGTTAATTTGTTTAGAATTGGATCCGTAGTTAAAACAAAACTCAGACATAAGCAAGGAATTTGATCGAATTACTTTTCACAATTTCTTTGGAAAAATTATCTAATTGCATTCGTAGTGCCAAGATTATAAATCACTATATCAAGCAGCATATACAGACACCTCACACCCTTGTGTCTACTAATTGGCAATTGAAGATTTATTTCGGTCTGGATAGTGAATAACAAATTAGGCAATAAATTACAGAATATCACTGGGGAATTTTGAAGACGTTGTCAGTGTAATGAAGGAATTATCTATACGAGTATGTCATGTAATTCTTTAGATAGAATATTCAATATCAAGTTGTTTTAATGCTTTACGATTGTGCAGAAATTAAGATTTAGAAGGAATGTTGAAGTATTTTTCGCGATAAATTGCATTCTGTATTAAGCTCCCCTTACGAGCCCATGGAGAATGCCTGCACGAAATGTAGCATCAATGACCCATGGAAGCTAAGGTGTTCAGTGCAGTTACAAATGCTTTTTTATGGAAGGGAAGTGAATGCTATTTACGCCCACAGTGCGGGACTTCCAAGCACATAGTACTTCTGGATTGATTACCCATCACATTAAGTTTTCAGATTAACAAGGGAGGTGTAATCTGAGAACCTAGCCAAGAGCCATTTAACACAATACCTCGGTTTCCTACACTCCTAGTCACCTTCAAGTTACAAGAACCCCTTAACTAGCAAGGGGAGGAGGGGAGAGTACACACACACCCGAACGCTCCAGTACGTCTTTTTTAACCGTCAGGACTGCCCGAGCATAATGTGCCACGCGGCTCTATTTGCCAAGTGATGTAAGCATCTTTTCAGTAATAGTTTTTGGGAAGATTCATTCGATTACGCTATTCTACCTTTTACCGGCAAAAACTGTGTAACGGATTTCGTCAACCTTGCCTGCACAAAATACCTAGTCGGGAGGTCATAACTTATCAATCTTGTACAGCTTAAGCTGAGAGCATCCATATCCGATCAAGAGATGGGTCAAGTAGAAATCATTCTCGCCGTGCCTTGAATTGAGCCAAGGCCTCAGATCAGGGATCAGGTGCGTAGCCCATCTAACCTATATGTGACAGAGCTGTTGCCAATCGCTGAGAGAGCGTTGTCTCTCCTCCCTAGTACTTGCCTCTCAGTCGCATACGCTTCAGCGCAGGAGGATAAGCCTGCGTTCTTAAACAAGGAGGGCAATGGGTATCATCTCTGTGACCACCATCACCGCCGACCATAAGACTATTCGGCATATACGCGCAATTCGCAGTGCCTCTTGGCTCTGCACCTGCGCCAACCACCGTCAATCCAGCGCCTCTCTGAGAATGTCGCCCTATAGTTATGACCCGGAGAGTAATACAAACAGACAGACGTTCACCAGGAGTCATCTCCTTGACAAGGTGGAGCAGTTATTTCAGGGGACCACGAAGGCTAGGAGCTTATCGTGCCAGGGTATTTGGCGAAGCATGAAAGACTTACTGGCCGATGTCATGATTCTCATAGTTAGTGATAGGCAAAAGTAGTACAGTTTTGTGTGCGAGCACACAGTGTAAGTAGGACACCCCCAGAGCGGAACTGATCTGGTAATTCAAAGGGGTGCAACTGCTATTGTTGGGTTGTCGTCGCCAATTCCAGTGAAGCCGACGGGGACTGGCGTTCCCGGGGTACCCGAATCGCTTAGTAAAAATACTAGGACTGGAACTAGATCCGAAACATAGTGGCTTTGTGATTGTTCGATAACAAGATCAACTCATTGCTGCGAACCTCAACCCTGGAGATATATTCAGGTACCACGGGCAGCTGATGAGCCTCCATCTTAAAGATAGTCAGCTGATTGGTTTCGACCCTTCGGGGAGTATTGTGATGGCTGTTGGTACAAGCAAAGGTTGGCGTTGACCTTATGGCGTCAGATATAGCTAGGTCTCGGATCTACCAGTATGAAAGTTGAGAGTTCCCTTAATGTAAACTGGTACCGAACTTGGGGGCCAATGATTGGCGCTTAAACCGATCGCTGTATAATGGTGACCATGGGGTTAGGCCCGTAAAGGGTAGGTACTCACGTTAATCAAGCGACAAATGTGTAAGTAGGACCCCTACAACCGCAATGTAAGCAGGACCCCTACTGCCACAATGTAAGCAGGTTCCTTTAGCCTACAATATAGAGCTACGCTTGTGATAAATTAAATATCATCTATATTAGGTTGCCGAAAAAACTAGCGGGAATTGGTACCCACAATTTGAAGGAGGAAGATAAACACTCAGTCAGTGTCCCCGAAGACCACCGTTAGATCCCTGTTGTAGTAAAGCTTTGAATATATATTTGTGTGATGCTGTCTTCCTATTGACATCGCTTCTTTTTGTTCTCGTGCCGGGCCGTATTTAATTTAGCGCAGCCAAGTGCTTGACGTGACAGGTACCAGCATTTCAGCCAATCATGTCCAATAGCCGAAATATAGACGAGGAGTTCTGCTTTTCTATTTTGAATGGCACAAGATTACTCTATTTTCAGCTTAATCGAATAATATTGAGTGGCATTCGACATCAAATTCGCATCAAATGGAGGAATTTGATTGAGCCCTTCCCTGCAGATCCTTTTAGACATCTTATAAACCCAGTTGCGAGTTCCAACCATTTTTGGCATTCTCTTGTTCATTAAAACCAAACTTCATTAATATCAATTTCTGAATTCCTTGCGCACACATTCCTTTCAAAATATTCCATTATTTTCCATTCCTTAATGCCCTGTCATTACTACTTGCAAATTTCCCCTATTATTCCTACTAATAATTTAAAATATAATAAAGATAACAGGTATGACGCTTGATATTTCGAAAAAATGTATTTTGTTAAGTTAGTAGAACTGTCCTTAATTACTATGCCAAATATGAGCGCGATCTGTCAATGAGTTTGTTTACAGCGGCTGCTTAAGTCGTTGCGATTTTTACAATGGATAAAAATATCGAACAAAGAATTTGTCCCAAATTTTGTGTTCCTAACCAAATTTCGTGTGTGGAATCGGTGCGAATGTTGAAAAAGGCTCACGGTGATTCAGTTTTATCAAAAAACACAAGCCTACGAGTGGTACAAAGCCTTCAAAGACGGTCAAGAGATCGTTGGAGACATGCTTCGTTCTGGGGGACCTTCGGCCTCTTCAACTGATGAAAACATTAAAGAAGTGAAGGATATGGTGCTTGAAAATCGTCATGCAAGTGTTAGAGGGACGGCAAGAGAGCTGGACATCTCTCGCGAGTCCGTTCGAGTGAGTTTGGTGGATTTTTTTGGGTATGAAACGCGTTCTTGCTCGACTCATCCCGATAAAGCTGAATTTTTTTCAAAAAGAGTACCGTGAACAGGTCCTTTTGGACATGCTTGATAGTGCTAATTCTAATCCCGCATTCATGGAGAGCATTATGATTGGCGATGAGACATGCAAACAAGTTAACAATCATCGGAATAGAGGGAAAAAAACGAGCCGAAACCGAAAAAACCACGCCTAAGCCACTCGAAAATCAAGGTAATGCTCATTGTTGTTTTCGATATTCGTGGTTTATTATTTATTCTAGAGGGACAGACGGTCAATAAGGAGTCGCACTTGGCCGTATTGTGGCGTATGCGTGAGAGCATCCATCAAAAACGACCGGAATTGTGGAGGAAATATCCATGGATTTTACACGATGATAATGCACCATCGCATCGAGCCACGATTGTGACCGAATTTAAAGCCAAAAACGCAATAAATACCATCAATCAACCACCGTATTCATCAGATTTGGCTCCGTGTGATTTTATCTTGTTCCCCAAACTGAAATTGCCGCTCCGTGGAACCCGTTTTACGTCGATCGAAGAGATAAAACAAAACTCCCTGAAGGAGCTGAAGGCCATCCCAAAAAGTGCTTATGAAAAGTGTTTCGAGGACTAGAAAAGTCGTTGGCGTAAGTGTATTGTATCTTATGGGGATCACTTTGAAGGCGATAAAAGAAATATTGGAGAATAATTAAATATTTTGCGTTTTATTTGCAGTTTCTGGGTACTTTTTTGTCACAATATATATATATATATATATATATATATATATATATATATATATATATATATATATATGTATATACATATATATATATATATATATATATATATATATATATATATATATATATATATATATATATATATAAAATACAGTGCAAGCTCGAAGCAAATTTTGTGAAGTTTGTGCTAAGGACTGCCTTACTGAACACCAATGTCAGCGTTGGTTTACTCACTTTCGTTATGGAAATTTTAATGTGCGAGATGCACCACAGACTGGTCGTCCAACCACCACTGATGACGACAAAATAAAGGCATTGATTGAAACTAACCGGCGTATGATAACTCGAGAGATAGCAGAAAAGCTCAATATGTCCAACTCAACCATTTACTTGCACTAACAATAGCTTGGTTACGTAAACAAAACGACCCGTTTCTAAAAAGAATCATAATGGTTGAGTAAAAATGGATTGTCTGCGATAACGTAGTCCGAAAACAATCATGTACCAAGCAAGATGAGCCCCCCACAATCGACATCCAAAGCCAATATTCACCAAAAGAAGATGATGCTTTCTGTGTGGTGGGATTACCTGGGTATAGTCTACTTTGAGATGCTTCCAAGAAGCCAAGCTATTGATTTGAATGTCTACTGTCGTCAACTATCGGAATTGAACAAAGAAATCAAGAAAAAAACGCCCTGAACTGACTAATTGGAAAGGCGTGATACCTCTTTGATAACCCGTCAAAAATTGATGGAGCTCAATTGGGAACTGGTGCCATATCCATTCTATAGCCCTGACTTAGCAGCATCAGATCATCATTTGTTTTGCTTACTCAAAACCATTTGAAAACTTCCGATTCCGATCAAGCTGTCAAAAAAAGGTTGAAGCAGTTCTTCGCTTCTAAAAACCAAGGCTTCTTCGAACGTGGGATTTTTCATCTTACCAAAAGATGGCAAAAGATCACCCAACAAAATGGTCAATATATCATTGATTAATGTTTTTTGCTAATATAAATAAAAACAGAATTAATAATTGAAAAACCCAAGATACAATATATTGTTTCATTTTAAGCTTTATTTTGCAAATAAATACAGTGAAACCTCTCTTAACGGACACCCCTGCACAGCGGGCAACCCTCCTAACGGACAATATTTAGTGGAACCGACAACAAAGATAGCAAACAATATATTCCAAACTCCTCTAGAACGGACACTCTTTAACGGACATGGACATTCCATGTTTAGTTCCCATGACACAGATTCCGCCCCTCTGAAACGGACAGTGATATGCGTCGAAATAAAATAAACACTGTTTGAGTTTCAAATCGGATCGAACTAGCTGAAAGGGGCAGAAAATAACTTCGTGAAAGGCCGTGATTGCGAAAAAGCGAAGTCCAAATGTTTACATTAATGCAGTAAGTTTCTCGGTACAAAATACGCAAAACATGAACCTTTTCTCCCTGGCCCCTTTATCTAGTGCTCAGTCTTAGTTCCAATGCGAATGTTTACATTAGACGAATCAGTTTTCTCAGTACAAAATTTGTAAACAATGAACCATTTTTTCCTTTTCACTTCATCCAGTGCTCAGTCAGCTCCGACGCGAAATCGTTGTATCTCCAAGACGGAAATTTTTGTCATTAAAAGAGAAAGCAAGCATTATTCATTTTCACCGCGAAAAAAGTCATCGTTTAGAGTTATCGCAGAACATTTTAAAATAGGAAAAACGCAAGAAGCAGAAATATAAAAAATCAAGATACTTTTTCAAAGTGTTTTCGAGAAAACGAAGTTTCAGAAAAAACAAATCGGCTTTTCCAAACTGGTCCTGGTTCCATAATAGATAAAGTAGTGTTCGAATCTTTTAAGCACATGCGGGCTAAAAAAATTCCTGTTTTGGGTTCGATTATACAGGCGAAAGCGCGAGAAATCGCCCAGGACATGAAGATGTCCGACTTCAAGGCTTCAAATGGGTAGTTGAACCGCTTTCGGAATCGCCATAACATTAGTTTTAAAGCTATTTGTGGGGAGTCTGCGTCGGTCAATGAAGAAACAGTAGTGATCTGGAAAAACAAAATTCGCAGTATCATTCAGAGCTACGAAGCAAAAAATGTATTTAACGCAGATTTAACTGGACTGTTCTATCGAGCGTTACCACAGAAAACTTTGTGCTTTAAAGGAGAAGATTGCTCCGGAGGGAAAATTGCCAAAGAGCGCTTCACAGTTCTTCTTTGTTCCAGGATGACTGGGGAAAAATTACAGCTTTTAGTCATAGGCAAAGCGGAGACCCCGAGATGCTTCAAAGGTATGAACTTGGATTCAATCGGAGTTACATGGAAGTACAATAGCAAAGCATGGATGACGACCGACATAATGACCGAATGGTTGGAAGCATTGGACAAAAAAATGGCAGCATGTGTTTTTTGATAACGCAACTTCCCATCCTTACATACAGCTTAAGAACGTTGAACTGGCTTTCTTTCCCCCAAACATAACTTCTACCTCACAACCCTTGGATCAAGGAGTAATTAAAAATGTTAAAGTGAAGTATCGGCATTTACTTTTGACCGACCTACTTGCAAATATAAAACAAGGTCTATCTGCTGGGAAATTGGCCAAGTCTATCGACGTTTGCAGGGCAATAACTTGGATAAAAAAGCCTGGAATGCTGTGGAGACTACAACAATAGAAAACTGCTTTGTAAAAGCTGGTTTTCCGGGTAATGAAATTAGTGAAAATTCAAGCGCAGTAGATGAAGAGTCAGACCTTAATGCATTAATTAGAATGGCTAGCATGAGTATGGATGCAACTAAATTTTCACAAATTGATCAGAATTTAGCAACAGCAAGTAGCAGCGAAAATCTTAAGGATATTTTGGAAAGCTTCCAGCAACAAGACGAAGAAAAAGGTGAATTTACTTACACTCCCGAACAAAGAAAACGTAAGTAGCATAACTTTTACAAAACATTCACATATAAATGAGTACAGCTACATACTTAGGAACTTTTCCCTTTCAGTGGATTTCTCCATTAAAGACTGGGCAGCAGGACTTCAACATTTGATACAAATAAAGGACTTTTATCAAAGACAGGCAGATGTAGAAGGCTTCAACTTAATCAACCATGTCCTTATTTATCACGAAGAACAGATTGTAAAAACAAAAGGAAAGAAACAAACTGAAATAACCTCTTTTTTCAATTCATAATTATTTTTTATTGACGTCGTTGTGCTTTTTTAATCTTAACTACCAATTTTCGAATACGTACACTTTGAAATTAAAAAAAATTAATAATAAATTTCCTTAGAACTTTATATTCGTATAGTTGCTAGCACTATACGAATCGTCCTACGGACGATCCCATCGTTCCCAAAGCTGTCCGTTGCACAGAAGTTTCACTGTACATCTGGACGGGTATAAGGAAAAAGAATTGTAGGTTAATTTATTTTACATAATGTAAACACAAGGCTAGTTTAAGCCTAGGTTAAGTAAATAATCTTAATTCATTGTTTAAAAAATACTGTGTATTAAGATAATTTTATTTATTCGAAATCATCATAAACAAAACCATCGCAATCATAGTGTTGATTTGATTGTACTTCTTCATTTTCCTCTGCATCTTTACAATTTTTAGTTATATTCTCTTTTATTTAATTGAAGAACGTTTAAACTCGTGTAAGCAATGAATATTATTTGAATAACAAAACGCGCTATACAAATCAAAACGTTCAACACGCATCAAAGCAGCTAACTGAAGGGACAGGATGACCTAGCAACTTACCGAAGGCTCTAAAGTAACCTTGATTATATACGAGTATGTTATATTGTGTAGTAATAAGAATAGATACATTTCTAGTTTTTGAAAGCAGAGGGAAAAAATGTCATGCAGAGTTCTCCGTGAACCCTAAATTTCTCTCACTTACCCTGATAGCAATCAAAAATGACATTTTAACACACAGAATTTGAGTTTGTCCAACCGATTCTTCATTGTATTTTACACCATGCTATGATCAGTTAAAGAAAATCAAAAAGGACTTATTTTAAAAAATCATTAACTCTACAATAAATGTGTTCAACAAGCTCCATTTTTACAAGCCCGAAGGGTCAGAGCTATGATTCAAACTGGTTTGACAGTTGTTTACGTCAAATTTTTAGCTCAAAACTACCACAGAAAATATGATTGCAGTGACTGGACTATTGAAAGATAAATAACAAGTTGGGTAAACAGACCTACGCTCATGTCAGAAGGGTTTTGTATTCAATTTACAAAATACAGTCACCAGATCGAATAAAATCAAGAAACATGTCAAAGACAATTTTATTGGAGAAAATATGAAACTCGAAGATCATACTATTATTAACAAAGTTGAACGAATCTCGACTTCTTGGGTTTTTGTTATGGTTATACTCATAAATATCTCCCTTGATAATTATTTCAGATGTCCATTCGCGAGGGAGGAAACACATTTTTCATGTATTTCCCCCCTGTGCCCCCACTGAAGCAAAAACTGACAGTTTTTTTTTCAGGGGCCACTCTCCTTTCCTGTTATCATCGATTAATGGCCAATTTTTTCAAATCCTAGAATGGTTACAAAGCCCTTTTGCCAGGAGCTCTCTCCCGCCTTTTTGACTTGTTTCACTTATGGTTATTAATTGTGGGTACTCATCTTCAGTCATTCATTAAATTGAATCAAGTGTTCAAAGCATGCACCTTAAACGTTGAAGTTGGGAAAAACTAACTCAAAATTATTCAACCTTCGCATTTAAAACAGCCACCATTTTGTTTTACGATTACTGATACCACTAGCTGAACCGATTCTTAAAGATATATATGATACCTTTCATTCTTGAAATTTTCATGCAAATCGTAGCAAAACTGTAGTGTCTGAGTCGGTAAAAAGCGCATGTTGTTCCATAGCCATATGTTGCCATAGTAATAAATGCAGCGCATATTGTTCCATAGTAATACAGGAAAATTCAAACCGCAATAACTTCGCTAAATATGATTCAATCTTTATGAAACTTTCAGGATAGATCCATCTTATAAATTGTTATCTGTTTCATTGAATTTAAGGGTACCGTTAAGATTTTATTCAAGAAAACATAAAATCCGTAAATCATACTATTACTAACAAAGTTGAGTGAATTGCGACTTCTCGCGTATTTGTTGTTGTTGTACTCATCAAGGCCTACTAACATGATTTTTTTCAGATTTTTCGGATCACAGGTGTCCAATCGCGAGGGGGGGGTTGGAGACACAAATTTTTCGTGTATTTCCCCTCTCTGTGCGCCCCTCGAAGCAAACTTTGCCAAACTAAGAATTGTTTTGAAAAGTTCTCATCAAGACCTTTCATTTGATACCCATATCGGCTACCTTAAATTAAATTTTTTTTTTCGGGGGGTCACTCCCCTATATGGGGAGATACCCCTTAAATACCTTAAAATTTTTTTTTGTAGTTGAACTTTGAAGAGAACACCACTTTACACCTACATACAAAATTTGATGTTTCTAGCTTAGGTAGTTCCCGAGAAAAAGTGGTGTGACACACGGACGGACGGACGGACGGACGGGCGGACAGACAGGACGCGATTTTAAAAGGGTTTTGTAAAATTATTTTACAAAACCCCTTAAAATTACAGGACTTTTGGAATCCGAGTGATTCCGAGGCGCTGGCACGCGAAGTAGTGGGAGTTAGATTTTTTATTTTTATTTAACCCTTTCAGTTATAAATCAATCAAATTATTTTTCAGAGTCCCCCCTCCAGTTGCAGAGCGCTCAGCAGAATAAAAACGGGTAAGTCAATTTTCTTTATAAATCAAACAAGATATTCCAGATTAATTTTTTTCGAATTAGTTTAGATTTGCTTTTGGTTGCCTGTTTTGAACTAATTTTTGGGTGATTGTTTTAGATTTATCATTTTAAAGGCTTTGTAATAAAATTCT
This sequence comes from Odontomyia ornata, assembly GCA_963969285.1. Classification (NCBI taxonomy): domain Eukaryota; kingdom Metazoa; phylum Arthropoda; class Insecta; order Diptera; family Stratiomyidae; genus Odontomyia; species Odontomyia ornata. Next base: position 152,582,566 of record OZ017741.1, on the reverse strand, counting down.
TACAAAGACCTACCAGTTTTGCGTCCTGTCTGTACGTCTGTCTATCCCTTTGCCCGTGGGTCACAGTAAGTTTCCTCAAAAACGAAGCCAGAAAACTCAAACTTTGTGGAGAGGTTAAAAGCGGTGTTCTCTCAAAAGTTTGTCTTATAAAATATTTAAAAATTTTGCAATGGGGTCCCTCCTTATAACAAAGCAACCCTTACACATTCTTTTATAAAAGGTAGTTGAGTGTTGTTTCAAATGAAAGGTATTGATTAGAACTTTTAGAATATGAAACAAAAAAGTCATTTTATGCATCAGGGGTCCAGGAGGAAGCAAAATTTACGAACATTTCGTGTACTCACCCCCTCGCGATTGGATATCTTTGAGCCGGAAAATTTGCAGAAAAAATCACTGAGGTGTGTCTTTATGAGTACAAGGGCAACAATTACCTTCAGAAATCGAAATTCGCTCAACTTTGTTTTTAACCGACCAAAAGAAAGAAGGTTATCAATTCATCGCGTATATTTTTTTTGCTTTTTCTTTGTATGTTCACGCATAACTTTTAAACGGAGATAGATAGAAGAGTCCTGTTATTGGCAAATGGTACGTCTTTCTTCCAGTTAGGTCCCGTTTAAAGGATAAGAAATTCAAGTAACGGTAAAGGACTTTTACCGTTAAAACTAAAAAAAATCCGACTTTCACACCGATTTTTCAGCATAACTGATCGACGCGCGTAAGGATTTTGATGGTAGGGATTTCAAATCAAGGACAACATGTTGATCTAAAATGCATCGGAACAGAATTGAAATTTTTCCAAGGGCTCTGTAGATATTAACAGTTAAATATGATACATTGATGTCGAGAAATTGAATTTAAATGATGTTTCGTACGAAAAGTGCCACTTCGTTGGCACTCTGCAAGGATTTGTTAGAGATACCGGGTCCTTTGGTGACGGGTGATAAAAATGATCAGTATCCTTAATTTCCTGCATCAACGGTACATTTTAGTCCATCATTTCTACCGGAAATAACCAATAAATTAATTCTAAATGTGGCAGAAATACAATTCAACAATAGTTAAAGGGAACATATCAGGATGCTATTCTCTTCCGCATTCATTCTTTGCTTACCAATGAGCTTGGTATAGGATCCTTCTTACATCCTTAGACGTAAACGTTACATAAAGGATTATAAAATTCCCGGAAGAAATAATAAGGATTGAGTGATTGCAAATTATAGAGTTGACTCGTTACTTTCCAGTTAATATTATATGCAGGGGCGTAGCGAGCCTCATGAGTGTGGGGGGGTGAATCATATCGAAATGCCGACTCGATCAGAAAACAACACCTCTGTTTCGTATGACATCGTATTTTATTCGTATTATTCAAAAACAACAGGAAATTTGCACGAAACTACAAGCAAAGTCAAGTGCGTACTCTTCGATGTTTCAATTGGGACCAAGTTTGTACAAGTTTAGAAACGTTCATTCCGTCCACAATATCCTTTGCAGAAAAAAGTAGCATCAAAGAATCTAGACAATCGTCGCCCATTGTGGTTCGAAGGGAATTCATAACTAATTTCAGTTTACTAAAAGATCTTTCACATGAAGCCGAAGTAACCGGCGAAGTCAAGACTAATCGAACAATTTTGTAGGCGCACGGCAAAATCTGTCGTAAATTATACGCCTTTTTCGAAATATCGACAAAATTTTCACATTGATCACACAAATCAAGAAGTGCTTGTAGTTCTACTTGAATGCATTCGGGTTCTTGTTTGAAGGATTCGGGTTGCAATTCGACAATGGAGTTAATTGATTCAATTGTACAGTTTTTTCTGTCGGCTGGGATTTCAAAAATTGTCTGAATCGGTTCAAATTTTGAGAGAGATTCTTCCAAGTTTTTTTGGATGCTGGTCGTAAACACATCAAACACCACTTTGAGCTCCTTACGTTAAAATGTGAAAAGATCGAAAGTAAACGCAGTTTCGGGATTATCATCAAGTTTTTTTGGTGCTCGACGTTTTTTATGTTGCTTAGCGAAGTCGTTTTCCGGGTTAATATCGAGTTTTTTCGCGAATGATACAGAGCTTTCGATCATCATTTCTTCGCATGATTTCAAAGTAAATTTTATCATTTTCAAACCATCGACGACATTTAAATTTTCACTTTCCAAAGACTCCGTCAGAAATTTTTATTTTGAAAATGACATTTTTCATGAAAAATAAAGATGAAATGAAGTCAAAATGTAAAACATTTTTGAAGAGGCCAGATGCAGCTGCGCGAGTTTTACTATCGAAATCATTTTTGTTCATTTTAATTTTTTCCAAAACATCAACAATTTCTTCAAGACCAATCCAAACAGCCTTAATGGATTCAGCCCGAGCTGTCCATCTTGTCAGTAATAAGTTTTTCAGAAGCAAGACATTTTCAATATTTGCTAACTCTTCGATCAAACTTCGAAAACGTTTGGTACTTCCTGCGAAAAACACATACAAAGCCTGCAAAATATCGAAAAATTCTTTGATGATACTACTCGCAGTGCAAGCTGTCTCCACAAAAATATTGATTCTGTGAGCTTGACAAGGAACATATAAGACGTTTTTGTTACATTTCTCTGCTAATTTTCGCTGTGCGCCATTGTACTCGCCGGACATAGTTCTTGCAAAGTCATAAGATTGAAAAATGAGTTTCTTTACCGGTATGCTTGAAGATGTGAGAGTTGTGAACATTTTTTCAGCCAGTTCTTCTCCAGTTTTCTTCGTCAACACGACGTCCATCTTCAACAATCGCTCTATAGGCACAGGTTCTCCATTCTTCTCAATTACGTATCGGATGTTTATGGCAAGACGATCTTTGTGTGACGAGTCTGGTGTTGTGTCGCCCATGATTGAGAGGAACTCAGCATCTTCGATTTCTTTCAAAATGACTTGTCGTGTTTCAGATCCTGATAAATCGATGAATTCATTCTGACTTTCGGCGCTTAGGTACGTGACATGCCGAGATCTTGAATCCTTCTCAGCCAACCACTTTTCCATTACAGGGCAATGTCGAGAAATCAAATTGACGACTTGAGTGAAATTTCCATCCTCGTTTTTTCCGGAGCTTTCATGACCACGAAACGCCAAACCCTGTCTACCAAGCGTTTTTGTAACATCGACAAGAATTTCAACAACTTTCCTATGGTATTCTTTTTCTTGTTCTTCAAGTATCCTTTTTTTCTCTGATGGATTTGTCCAGTAGAATATCTACATGAGCTCCTTCATTGATAAAATGGCACAAATCACTCATAGCTGCTCGATGAGATTCTGAGGAGTAGTGCGTGAATAATTTGCCTGGCCTGTCAGCTCCACGACTTTACATCTTGTGCCATCGTCGCACACCATCACACACCCATTCTGGCTGAGAATGTGATCTGCCGACTCCTTCAGGGAATAGAGAGCAAGCAAAACAGAATGCTGCATCTTCGCTGATGCTGTACTCCAGTAGAGGATATTCAGAATACCATACAGAGCTCATTCGACACTGTTTGTTTGCTGGTATACTTGGATTGGCAGGAAAAACGCTCAGTTTCGGTTGAAATTGTCCAACAGCAATTAAATACTTCCGCTCGTTTTCTGTCCATGTTTTTTTGCGCTTACCAGGATCATGCACCACCGAAACTTCCTCCCCCACATGCAAAGCGAGTATTTCAAATTGCAATTTGCTCTCCTCTTTTTTTGCATAATTCAAAATCATTCTACTTTCTTCGTGAATTGTAGTCAGACAGTCAATTATATCGATCATGAATAATTTCGGATTAGGCACTGCATCATTTTTCAGTTGTTTCAGAATATTTTCCACTTCTCCGTAATTTTTCAAGAACTCTGCAACTCGGCCAGCTACTTGAATCCAAGCAAATTTGTCTTCAGTTTCGTTGTTCGATGTTGGCGATGAGGGCCGTGGTAGAGATGACGGCGATAGTGACGGTAGATTTGACGAAGATTTGGGCGATGGAGACGATGATAACTTTTCATCGGTAGGTGGTTTTTGGACAGCGTCTGCCTTTGGTGATCCTCCATCAATTGGTTGGGGAGCTGAATATGGTATTTGTGGCGCAGGAGGCTCAGGAGCTTTCTTCTTGCATATTTCGAACGGACTTGATGGAGCCCCAGCATGTTGCACACGGACATGTTTTCCCTTGTGCATAGTACTTTCATGACGAGTTTTGTAGTCGTCATCAAAATGACTGCCACATTCTAAGCATTCAAGTTTGATTCTTTTCCGTTTGGACATTTCAAGCAGAACCTGTAGACAAAAATCATACTTCTTTTATTAATATAATTTCCATTTTTTTTAAACCTACATTGAAGATAATATTAGAGTACCTATGTCGTCATCATTTTCAACCATCCCTATCATATTCCATTATAAATGAATAAATCATATTCTGAATTAGATTCATATTTTTATATACAGGGTGTACCAAAATCACCGTGCCAAAGAAAAACCCTGTATTCCTCATGAAATTCTAAGACTTTTTTCCTTTGCCATTTTTAAAACAACTCAAAATTGAAAAAATTTATTTAATGTCGAAGTTTAAACAATAAGAGACCTCCCCCGACGAGTAGGTGTCAAATTAATAAAAACCAATGATTTCTAAATTTTCTTCATATTTTTCTGAGTAAAAAAGTCCTCTTCCACCTTTAAAAAAACTCAAAATCAAAAAAGTTTTTCAGGTCACAAGTTTTAACCAATAAGATTTCTTAGATTGAATTCTCTAATAACTTTTTTGATTTTGAGTTTTTTAAAAAGTGGAAGAAGACTTTTG